>CP126206.1:0-1200000 GCA_030272155.1 Tetradesmus obliquus
CCCTAAACCCTAAACCCTAAACCCTAAACCCTAAACCCTAAACCCTAAACCCTAAACCCTAAACCCTAAACCCTAAACCCTAAACCCTAAACCCTAAACCCTAAACCCTAAACCCTAAACCCTAAACCCTAAACCCTAAACCCTAAACCCTAAACCCTAAACCCTAAACCCTAAACCCTAAACCCTAAACCCTAAACCCTAAACCCTAAAACCTAAACCCTAAAACCTAAAACCTAAACCCTAAACCCTAAAACTAAACCCTAACCCTAAAACCCTAAACCCTAAACCCTAAACCCTAACCTAAAACCTAAAACCTAAACCCTAAACCCTAAACCTAAACCTAAACCCTAAACCCTAAAACCCTAAACCCTAAAACCTAAACCCTAACTCTGTTCATGAACAGGCTGTTGGACAGAGGTTACCCAGCACGCCAGCTGCAAAGCTGGTTTGCTGCTGTGGATCGTTCATGCCGCACTGCACTGCTCAGCCGCCCGCCAGGCAGACGGCAGCAGCGTAGAGGTGATGCCCCAGTGCTTGTCTTGCCTAATGGGCAGTTTGAGATGACAGCACGTATTGGTGTGGTGCTGAACCGCGTGTATGCGCAGTACAAACATCACGCAGAGGTGTCGCGGATATTTGGGGGCCCTGCAGCACGTGTTGTAGTTGCCTACACCAAAAACAAATCCATTGCATCGCGCCTGATTCGCGCGCGGCACTGAAGTTTAAGTGCCTTGCATATGCTTGCATTTACCATGCTTGCATGCTGCTTGCCATGCATGATCACATCACATGGCAGCATCGTACTTTCACTGCCAGAGGCAGTACACGTACAGCTGGCACTGTCAGTGTCATTGTCAGCTGTACTGCTCGTTCGTGAGCACTTACATCTAGCCTTACACGCATGTGGTCTACGCAGGATCTGATGAGGCTGTCAAAAGCCGAAACTAGTCATCCTTGTTAAGGACTTCACGTTCGTCTAAGGCTCCTTACGTACCGCTGCCTGGGTCGCTGACAACCACTTGCTTGTTTACAATTGACAAGAGGCAGTACACGTACAGCTGGCACTGTCAGTGTCATTGTCAGCTGTACTGCTCGTTCGTGAGCACTTACATCTAGCCTTACACGCATGTGGTCTACGCAGGATCTGATGAGGCTGTCAAAAGCCGAAACTAGTCATCCTTGTTAAGGACTTCACGTTCGTCTAAGGCTCCTTACGTACCGCTGCCTGGGTCGCTGACAACCACTTGCTTGTTTACAATTGACAAGAGGCAGTACACGTACAGCTGGCACTGTCAGTGTCATTGTCAGCTGTACTGCTCGTTCGTGAGCACTTACATCTAGCCTTACACGCATGTGGTCTACGCAGGATCTGATGAGGCTGTCAAAAGCCGAAACTAGTCATCCTTGTTAAGGACTTCACGTTCGTCTAAGGCTCCTTACGTACCGCTGCCTGGGTCGCTGACAACCACTTGCTTGTTTACAATTGACAAGAGGCAGTACACGTACAGCTGGCACTGTCAGTGTCATTGTCAGCTGTACTGCTCGTTCGTGAGTACTTACATCTAGCCTTACACGCATGTGGTCTACGCAGGATCTGATGAGGCTGTAAAAAGCCGAAACTAGTCATCCTTGTTAAGGACTTCACGTTCGTCTAAGGCTCCTTACGTACCGCTGCCTGGGTCGCTGACAACCACTTGCTTGTTTACAATTATCCACTGCAGCTTGCGGGATGTCAGTGTGCAAGCCCAGCTGCTGCTGCGCCTGCACCCACACCACCACTCCTGCCACCATGCTGTGCGCTGCAGCCACCAGCTGTGCGTAGGTCAGCTTCATGCCAGCTGCGAGCAGCTGCTTCGCCCAGTGCAGTGGCACAGCTGGAACCTGCAGTGCGCGCTCAGCCACTGCTGCTGTTGCAACTGCCGATGGGTTATGGCGCAGCAGCCAGGTGACTGCCTGCAATCGCTGCTGCAGTGACTTTCCAGCCCTGATGACACTGGCAAGAGCTGCTTGTGCTGTCTCCTCTGCGTTTGGTAGTGGTGGTGGTGGTGGTGGTTGCGCTGCTGCTGCTGCTGCTGCTACTGCTGCAATCTTTGTCGAAGATCAATCCAAGGCTGACGGTCCGCAGTTGCCTGCTGCTGGCTGCCAGGCAGGCTAGGCCCTGCAGGCCCAGCTGCCGACAGCAGTAAGGCAGAACGTCGGACACTGATGCGTCGCCATAAATGGACAGAGCGTGATCCAGTATACAATATGCACCTGTAACCAAAAACGCTACAGCGCTAGGTCTGGGGTCGATGTGATCAGGCCTACTAGACAAACGTCGGAACCTTGGCAGGCACGAGCTGCAGTTGCAGGTGCTGCTTCAGATGGCAGGTACAACTGTCCTTAATGAATTCCAAAAAACTCGATCATGATCAGCTAGTTACCCATCGCCCAGAGTCGTGCCCACAGTTGCTAACGCTGCAGGTACCCGCCGCGAAATAACAATTTCAAAAGACCAACAGACAGCAAGCGCAGTTGTTTCAAAGATCAATCATGGCTTGCGGATATCATCTGGCTGCCACCTGAGGTTCTTTCAACACAAACAGGTTCAATTGCATACCTCTGCTGGAGTTGTACTGGGTGTGTCCCTGCTGGTCCTGGACCAGTGGTCCAGCCTGGACTCTGCAGCAACGTGCACAGCTAGTGTTCACTAAATGTGCAGGATCAAACGCTACTGTACTAAAACGAGCTGAAGAATTGCGGCGCGGATTCAAACGTCCAAGCCAAGCGCATAGCACCAATGCAATCGCTGCACCGTGTGACAGCCGCAGAGCGCGCATGCATAGCTCACTTCAACGCAAAGCAGCAATGCAGCCGTGTCAGCGGCGGGTCTGTGACAGAGGAATTCAGTTTGTGTGCCTACTTTCTTTAGGACTGTCAGGCTGGCGCCAGTGATACTAGCCGGTGATAGTTACACAAAGGCCAAAACATCGCCCGTTTGGTGAGCCATTGCCAAACCATTACAGGCTCACTGGGCAACGATGATAGTAATCAGGCCAAGGCAAGGACTATCTATGCAGCTGCAGCTGGAGGTAAAGGGCATACACAGCCCGCAGCGTGATACTTAGTAAGCTGGCCCCACATGCGCATGGTGCTGCTGCATAGATAGTCCTTGCCTTGGCCTGGTTTGCTATCATCGCTGCCCAGTGCAGCTGCGCGACGCAGCGCCTTCAGCATACTCCACCGCTGAACCAGACACTGCCATGCAGCACCACATGCCGCCGTATCTCATTCGGCTGTGAATGCTGCTGGCAGCACTGCCGCAGCTCCTGCAGCGATCCGCGCCTCTCAATTGTCGCCGCAGCCACGCAGCAGCGGAGCCCACAGCTGCTGGCACGCCGGCTGCTGGCACCGTATGCCTGGCAGCTTCTTGTTGTGGTGAGGGCACAGCCACGTCAGCTGCTGCTGCAGCACCTCCCGCTTTGCTGCCCGGCTCATCCTGGTGTTGGCCAGTGCGGCTGTTGCAGCATGCAACTGGCGCAGCATGCAGGCCACGTCGCGCCGTTTATTCACCAGAGCCAGGCCGAGCCGCAGCACCTGCGGCGCTGCTGCTGCTGCTGCTGCCGCAGGCGGCTGCCCTGCAGGCAGCGGGCTGCCGCCGGGCAGCGTCTGCAGCACTGCTGCCCAGTGCTGTGCTGCATGGCTGGCGTAGCTGGTGCCATGCACGATGTGCTGCGAGGGTAGGTAGCAGGCGCTGCCATCACCTGGCTGCACAGCTACCAGCAGCGGCCACACCCCAAACAGCGACTGCTCCAGCTGCTGCTGCTGTGGCGCTTCTGTCCGCTGCTTTTTCTGCGCTCCAGCGGCCGCTTGCAAGGACTCCTTCCTCTTCTTCTGCTGCGGCTGCTCCTGCTGCTGCTGCTGCTGCTGCTGGCAGCTGTAAAGCCACATGATTATGCAGCTGGTTGCATCGTCGCCATCAAGGTGAGGACAGACATCATCCATCCGTGGAGTCACAAAAAGCCGGTGAAATCGGCTGCTGCCGCTGCTGCTGCTGCCGATCAGTGCGCGCAGGTCCAGCGAGAAGCCTGGCGGGAAGAGCTGCGCCACTGCTGCCTGCGTGGACACTGCCCGCGGGCCCAGGTTGGGCACCTGGCAGCAGCAACAAGGCAGTGCGGCGGCAGCGGCAGCAACGACTAAGCATGATAGTGCTGCAAGCCGTCTAAACACACACACAGCAGGTGCAGGTGACACACATGCGGGCCCAGGTTGGGCACCTGGCGGAAGCAAGGCAGTGCGGCGGCAGCGGCAGCGGCAGCGGCAGCAACAACTAAGCGTTATAAAATGGTAAGAGGCATGGAGGCGCATTAGATATCCTCATCGCCACACACGTCCCATGCCTCAACTTACGCGGGGTGTTGAGTGAACACACCACGCGTAGCTCATTCCTGCATTCACTCATTCAGCATGATAGCGCTGCAAGCCGTCTACACACACAGCAGGTGCTGGTGACACACACGCGGGCCCAGGTTGGGCACCTGGCAGCAGCAAGGCAGCCACAACGGCAGCGGCAGCAAACAATAGGCATGGTGGTGGAGGTACAAGCGGGTGTTGAACACACCCACAGTGGGTGCTGCTGCAGCCTGATATGCTGTGAGGAGCATGCACCGCACAATATATGAGGCTGCTGCGGCCTCGGCTGCCGCCAAGTCTGCCGGGACCCGGTTCACACTGCCGACCAGTGACTGAAGAGCACCAGGCATCGCAGGCGATGGAGGCTACCTGGCACACGCCACCGAAGGAATATCAAATAAGCCATGTACAACGTTGCTGTTGCGGTGGTGTTGGGGGGGCTCGGGTTTTGGGTGGGCGAGCCCCAGAATATCTGTGACAATTCATTTGTATGCAGCAAGGCGCAGGCATAAGTAAATACATCGTGCCTTGGCAGCCAACCTGCCCCTAGGCTGCTCACCAGGTGGCGCTCCAGGGCTGCTGCCAGGGCCTGGTAGTAGGCCTGCAGGATGTGGCACAGCTGCTCCTTGCTGGCCTGCTTGCCGCATGTACGCAGTGTCTGCTCTAGGCCACACCTGCAGGGATCAAGGCAGCAGCAGCGGTAGCATTGGGATGCCAGCGTGTGTTGCATACATGCTTTGCTTTCTCCTCAGGCCAGGCCACGTCTGTGGGAAACTGCGACAGCAGCGGCAGCGGAAGCATTAAGCTGCCAGCGTGTGTTTGCATGCATGTCATGCGATGGAGCTTAGCATGGTTCAAAGGCAGATAAGTTAACAGCATGTGGTCACGTGGTAGTTACCCAGTGCTGGCAGCTGCTTAGTTATGTACAAATAAGCCGGCACCACCAGCAGTAGTCAAATACGCAAGTCTGCATTAGAGGCATGCACAAAGACGTCGAGCAGGCTCTCTAGCAGAGACAATAACAGTTGCAGCAGTTGGTGCGCATGCAGGCCTTGCAGGATTGACCAGGCATGTTTGTTGCAAGTCAGTGTGCAGGCCACATCTCGGCGTGCACGCTGGATGGTACCGGGCACTCAACACCAACACAACAGCCATGCGCACGCCACAAACCAGCAGCAGCAGCAGCAGCAGCAGCAGCAGCAGCAAGCAACATCCCTAGACCACAGCCTGCCCAGGAGCACCTGCAGGAGATACTCCCCTCCCCTCCAACATACACAGCAACACCAAGCCCAATCTACACCCGATGGACACCGAAAACCGTGCCATCCTTCGAATCACTCACTTGGAGTGAATCACCTTGCCGAGCGCGTAGCGCATGCTGCCCGCACCGCCACTGAAGAAGCCCGCCGCGCCGCGCTTGTTGTAGGACAGCTTGGTGACATCATCAGGGGCAAAGCCAGGCAGCAGCGCCAGCAGCGCCGCCAGCGCAGCAGAGGGGCTGAGTGTGCCAGCTGCTGCTGCTGCTGCCACTGCTGCCGCAGTCGCTTCAAACGCTGCTGCTGCTACTGCTGTTGCGGTGCCGCTGCTGGTGCCAAACGTCGCATCCAGGAGGTTAGCAGAGCAAACGGTGCTGCTCTGCTCTTTGGCGGCAGAAGCTGCAGCTCGCGTAATCCTGGTGCTGCCGCCCCTTGTGCTGCAGCTGCTGCTGCCAGTGACGCTGCTTGCAGCACTGCTGCCGCCGCTGGTTCCTCCGCTGCTGCTGCTGCCACTGCTGCTGCCGGGAGCGCCTGGCGTGAAGATCAGCGCGACATCCTGGAAGGTTAACCGGCTGTAGTCTGAGAGCTCCTTCAGCAGCGGCTCCACGAAGCCCTGCACCAGCAGCAGCAGCAGCAGCAGCAGCAGCAGCAGCAGCAGCAGCAGACAAGGCAGTGTCCTAGCCACCCTTAAAGCCACTTAATCTGCATGGCAGTGCGCTGCTGGCTGTGCTGGGTTATTGTCTGCTGCTTGAAGATGCCACAATCATCACACAGAGCAGCAGCAGCTCGCGCTCTCACCTCCTGCAGAGCAGCCTCAAGTGACAAAGCTCCCTCCTGCTGCTGCTGCTGCTGCTGCTGCTGCAGGTACTGCTTGGCCTTCTTTGAGTCGCCCTTGCCGGCGGTTGCCAGAGTGAAGGTGAGTCCACTGAGCATGTCAGCGGTCCTTTGGCCCCATCGAACAGTGTGCTCGCGCACCGGGCCAACGCTGGGTGCAGTTGGGCTCAGCTGCGCCTGCAAAAGCAGCAGCAGCAGCAGCAGCAGCAGCGGCGCCGGTTCTGTTCGCAGGAGTTCAGCAGCAGGTGTTTACGCCAGTCGGCCTGTACTGCGCAACCGTGCCGTTGCTGAAGCCTGCAGCAGACGCAATGCGGCGTTGGCCTCTACACCACACCATATGCACAGCAGGTGCAGTAAGCTGTGCACAGACTTCTCGGCTGCCCAGGCACATGCCAGGACCAGCAGCAGCAGCAGACTTTTATAGCTGCTAGCTTATTCAGTGTGCAAATGCAATAGCAACACGGGCGCATACAACTGCAACGGCAGCAGCTGTTTTACCAGCACCCAGTCATTTGCTAGGTAGGCTATTAGGCCGCGCTCAGGCTCCACAACGTGCAGCAGTCTCGCTGCTGCACTGGCAGCAGCAGCGCTGCCGGCACCTCCTGCTGCCGCTGCTGCTGTTGCTGTGTGCAGCTGCCGCACCAGCTGCAGCCATGCAGCAGGCCCCACCCTGTCCTCAGTAAGCGGCAGCTGCAGCAGCGGATCTGTGCAGTCAGGCAGCGGGCAGCCCAGCACATACACTACCAACACATCACATCCAGGGACAGCAGCAGCAGCAGCTGCCAGCGCTCCCTGCGCAAGGGGCTGACCGCTGCCGCCTGCTGCTGCTGCTGCTGCTGCTGGCTGCCCACAGCTGCTGCTGCTGCCAGTGTTTGTGCCCGCTGAGCTGCTGCTGCTGCTGCTGCTGCTGGTGGTGCTGCTGGGGCAGTAGCTGGGGTTCAAAGCAGGGTTCACTTTGAACACACGCAGCTGCTGCTCGTATAACAGCCCCAAACGCTCCCCAGCACGCTGCTGCTGCTGCTGCTGCCCCTGCTGTCTGCAAGTTGTGCGTGCAGTGCCGGCGGCTACGTCATCAGCTGCTACTGCTGCTGCTGCTGCTGCTGCATCAGGGCACAGCAGTGAGCCCTGCGCTGCAGTCTCCAGCAGCTCCGCATGCCACTCGCTGCCAGCAGGCACGATGCACTGCAGCACGCGCATGGTGCCTGCATTGCCTGCGTGCTGTGCTGCTAGCTGCTTGCAGCGCTGCAGGAACTGCTGAGGCTCGCTGGCCTGCAGCGCAGCAGAAACAAGCCAACGCATGAGTTAGGGTGCTGCAGCAGCTGTGCAGCTATGCTTGCAGCCCCTTGCAACTCCGTTTTGCGGGCCTGCAGCGCAGCAGAACAAGCCAGCCTATGAGTAAGGGTGCTGCATTTGGCTGCGTTTTGTTGGCCTGCCCAGCGCAGCGCAAGCATGCCCAGCACCAGCACAGTGAGGAAGCAGTGTGCTGCGGGTTCTGACGCATGTGGTCAAAGCAGCAGCTGCTCAAGGCATGAAAGGCTTTTGAGAAGCCTCCAGAGAAGCATCAACACGATGAGTAGGCGGTGTGCTGCAGCGCTGACGCAGGCGGCCTGCTGCTTGCAACGCATCGGCTACTCGTGGCGTGACAGGTGGTTCAAGGCAGGCCAGGCAAGCACCAGTACAGTGAGTAGGCAGTGTGTTGAAGCGCTGACACAAGCGGCCTGCTGCTTGCAAAGCAGCAGCTGCTCGTGGCATGAGGTGCTGGCTGGCCCAGCAGCCACACCAAACAGCACAAGCAGAACTACGGCTGTTCACACTACTCCCACCCCTCACCTGCATCTGCGTGAGCTCCACTGATCATGTTGTGGATTTTGAATCACCTGCATCTGCATCAGCTTGATCTGCATCTGCATCTGCATCACCCCTCACCCCTCACCTGCATCTGCGTGAGCTCCACGGCTGTGCTCGCCGCACGCACCACACGCCAGCAGCGCACCATAACCACCTGCACGGCAGCAGCAGCAGCAGCAGCAGCAGGCTTGCAGCAAGCATCGCTCGCTGGCATGTAGCATCACGGCAACACAACGCAACACAAGTGATGCGGCTGTGGCATGAACAGCAGCACACACAAGGCAAGGCTTCTGCCCGTCACAACAAGCAGCGACCGCTGCGCCTGTCTGCAGCTGATGCGTGCCCGCTGCAGCTGATGCGTGCCCGCTGCAGCTGCCGCCAGCAGCACCACCCAGCCAGCAGCCCACCTTGTGCCTCATGTCGGGAGGCACCGCATCCTGCAGCTGCTGCGCTGCCTCTTCAGTGTCAGCAGCAGCCAGCAGCTTCCCCCGCTTGCCTGCAGGCAGCCTGTCTAGCATCAGCAGCGGCAGCAGCGGCTCCTCAGGCAGCGGCCCCTGCTTGCGCCGCACCGCTGCTGTTTGCTTTTTGTTCTTCTCCTTTGCTGGCTGCCGAGCTGGCTTCTTCTTCTGCGTTGCCTTGCCAGGCTGTGCTGCGGCTGTGGCTGGCTGCTTCTGCTTCTTGCTGAGCTGTGCTGCAGCTGGCTGCTCTGCAGCGGGCCTCTTGAAGCCAGCCACCGCCTCGCCTCGTTGCTGTTGCTGCTGATCCTCTATATCGGCAGCAGCTGCTGCTGCGCCCTGCCCCTCGCCCTCTGCCTGACCCTTGCTGCTGCCGCTGCTGCTGCTGCCAGACACCTCCACAAAGGCCAGCACTGCCTGCGCCTCCCCCATCAGCGCAAAAGGGCCGCGCGGCGCATTGCCGCCCCACTCGTCAGCCGCTGCTTTCGACTCCGTCGTGGCACCACCGCTCTTGCCTGCTGCACCTGCGCCTGCAGCTGCTGAGCCAGCCCTGGCAGCAGCAGCAGCAGCTGGATCGTTGTAGCCGCCAGCCAAGCTGCCTGGCAGGCTGCAGCCAGGCAGGCTGCCCGCAGGCACAATCGTGCCCAGCTCCCACTCTACTGTCTGGCTGCTGCTGCTGTCTACGTTGCTGCTGCTGCTGCTGCTGCTGCTGGCAGCAGCTGACGGAGGCGCCTTGCATGCAGCAGCTGGGATGTGCACAATGTGCGGCAGGGGCAGCACGCTTCGGGTGGTCTGCATGCCGCTCATGTCAGCTGCTGCAGCTGCTGCTGCTGCTGCTGCTTCGGCGCCTTGGCTACCTCCGCTGCTGCTTGCTGACCCAGTGACTGCAGCTGGCTGTATGCTTTGCTGCCTGCTGCTGCTGCTGCTGCTGCTGTCCTGGGGTGGACCGTGGCACCAGGCCCAGCGCTCGTAGGTGGTGCCAGCGTCCTGCAGCAGCAGCAGCAGCAGCAGCAGCAGCAGCAGCAGCAGCAGCAGCAGCAGCAGCAGCAGCATGCACGCAGAGATGTCAAATTCTGATCTGCCAGTATTGCAGCAGCAGCGCAAGCAAGTGCCACTTGCAGCATGGGCTGATAGCACGTGTTTATGTTCACGCGATCAAGCAGCTGCGAGCTCACCGGCAGCAGCAGCTCAACGGCACAGCACTGGCACAGCAGCAGCAGCTCACCGGCAGCAGCAGCAGCAGCTGCGAGCTCACCGGCATGCCATACACGCTGCATGCTGGCATGTATCAGCTGCCAGGATGGCTGCTGCTGCTGCTGCTGGTGCAGCACGCCACTTGCAGCAGCATGTCGCAAGCATGTCTCAGTCAGGAGCCGATGCGGCATGTCACATATGCGCTGCTGCTGATGCACACGTGACCAAACCCACGACAGCTCCAAAGCAGTGACGAGCATAGCAGGAGTTGAGCAAGAGGCTAGCCGAGCAGTGCCGACACAGCCAGTACCCATACGCAACACTGCTGTGTTTAAGTTGTTGCTGCCCAGGCCTGCTCACCTTTGGCAGGTGCTGCCAGCGGCCCCTGCAGCTGGTTCCACCAGCTGCCATCTGCTGCTGCTGCTGCTGCTGCTGCTGGCCAGGCATGGGGCCCCTCCATATCCGCGGGCTGTCTGCTGGTAGCCACAGCCCTCCTGCATGCTCGTGGCCCTCGAAAAAGATCAGCAGCCTGGCAGCAGCAGCAGCAGGGCCCGGTAGCAGCAGAGACTCCAGGCTGCTGCTGCTGCTGCTGACTGTGTTGCTGGCTGCTGGCCCTGCTGCTGTCCCTGCTGCTGCTGCTGCCTGCTTGGCAAGGATATCAGCCAGCTGCTGCAGCAGCGCCTTCTCATCGGCTGTGCCTGCAGCAGGCAAGCCAGCAGGCAAATGCTCAGCAGATTTTGAGTACGCATAAGGCGGGGTAATGAGCCAGATCCGGCTTAAAAACCCTGAGAATATGGGTTAGAGGCCACTGCTGGGCAAACTGCTACTAGGCATTGTTCTTTTCAGGGTACAGATGGCAGGCCGTCACCTGGCAGCACCATGGAGGGCCTGGTGTGATGCAGGACAGGCGCAGATGCAAACACCAGCAGCTGCAGCAGCAGCAGCAGCAGCAGCAGCAGCAGCAGCAGCAGCAGCAGCAGCAGCAGTAGACTGCCAGCAGGGGCACACACGGCGGCTGCCAAGAGTGCGCCCTCTGGGGCCCTGCACTGTGCTGTGTCTGTTGGGTTTTGCTGCTCACCTAGCTGCGCCACCGCCACCAGGCGGGCAAGGCACCACGCAAAACACTGCTGCTGTGCACTGTGGAGCCGTGCTCAGCTGTGTTGGTGGCTTGAGGCTGCTCACCTGGCTGCACCACCGCCACCAGGCGCGCAAGGCACCACGCAGGACACTGCGCTGCTGCTGTGCGCTGTGGAGCCGTGCTCAGCTGTGTTGGTGTTTGAGGCTGCTCACCTGGCTGCGCCACCGCCACCAGGCGTGCAAGGCACCACGCGTCCAACGTGTCCAGCACCATCAACCGGCCATCAGGCGGCAGGCCCAGCGAGCTGCAGCAGCAGCAGCAGCAGCAGCAGCAGCAGCAGCAGCAGCAGCAGCAGCAGCAGCAGCAGCAGCAAACTCAAGTTCGACGCTGGATGCTTACGTGAGTGCATGCCTGCATGCTGTTGAACGGCAGCAGTACAGCCTTCGGCTGCTGAGCAGAACACTCAGGGTGGATAATGCAGCGCTGCTGATGGAAGCATACCGCCAACCAGTGCACCTGCAACATCACAGCACGCCACCACATGGAGGAGCTGAGTTCACTTTTCAGACCCAATCAACAACATAGCTATTTGAACTGTACGTCTGTAGCTTTAGCCAGTTGCAAAACACTCTGCCTTTTTAGTTCACATCACAGCACGCCATCACATGGAGGAGCGCCTGTGCAGCACTCGCTTCAGCCGCTGCTGAGGATCTGTGCCTGCCAGCGGCAGCAACCCTGCTGTTGCTGCCATGGCTCCAGGCGGCCAATTAATTCATAGATTATGTTGCGTCGCCATGGCATCAGAAACTGGAAAGTTACGCAGCTGGAAAGCCACAAACGACAGCAGAGCCACACCACAAACCACAACCCCAACAACTTCAATTTGTAGAGTATGCATCACCAGCCAACATGTCAGTGCCCTGGGGAGAAAGGACCTGCACAGCAACATCGCCTAGCCCTGTGCCCCGGCCCTGTGTCTATTTATTAGACCTGTGCGGCTTGCAGCAGTAGCTACCCTGCCGCTCACTTGCAAACGTCTGCAAACGTCTGCCCAACTGCCCTGAGCATATGAACCAGGTCTGCGCTGGCTGCAGCGCCACCCCACCCTTCTCACCTGCAGATGTCTGCCAGGGCCTCGGGCGCCACGCTGCATACTTGGTGCGCTGCTGCGCAGACGTCGCGGTTGTTGTAGAACACTGCGGGCGGCAGGCGCGGCACTGCGCTGCTGCTGTTGCAGGCAGCTCCAAGCATACCTGCTGCTGAGCTGCTGCTGCTGCTAGTCCAGACCAGGCCGCCTAGCTGCCCTCTGTGCCAGCAGGAGCCAGGTTCACCAGGTATGGGGCCATGCCAGAGGCGCTCGCTACTTGCAGGAAACTGGTGCGGTTGATTCTTCCACACATCATCGCTGGGCAACGTCAGATCCAGCTGCAGCTGGTTGTCCTCCTCGCAGCAGGCCTGCACATTGACCTCTACCTCGTGGAATGTAGTTGCAGAAGGGTGTTGAAGCAGCACTGATAGATGCTGGCCACTGCTGCTGCTCCTGCTGCTGCTGCTTGCCCTGCCTGGCAGGACTGGCAGCTGCTGCTGCTTCTGCTGCGCTGCAGCTGCAGGAACGCCGCGCGTAAAGCCTACACCTAGCACCGTTAGCCGGTTGCACCACTCGTCTAGCATACTGGCACAGCATGCAGGTGGTTCAAGTCATGCAATTCGGGCACCCGTGAACTTGCACTTTGGGGACTACCTGGGGCCTGGAAACGCCTTAATCGGCTAACTGTAAGCAAGCATTACCGCAAATAATGATCTACACGCCGCAACCCTGATCATTTTCGGAACTTGAATACCACCAACTGTGACAGTGATACCAGGTTGGTGACACCAACAGCAGGGTACCGTCCAGCCGCAACCGGCTACATGCGATCTATGGTGTTGCTTTCGACTCCAGCTGAGCACGTTCCAGGATGGCATGCAGTGCACATGCGAGTGAGGCACCGGCTGGGCCACTCTGAGCGGGGCGGGAGCCCCAGATCAAGCTAGAACTGCGAATCGGTGCGGCATTGGGTCATTTTTGCACCTGCAAGCAGTCTCTGCATGTTGGCCATGTTCGCAGCTGGTCATGCTGTGCATTGAGCCAGTCGCTGCAGCGTGTGCCTACATGCTTTCAAGCCTCCAAATTTTTCAGCTGAGTGCTTGATACATGCTGATCATGATCTGAAAGGCATGAGCTTATGACCTGGCGCGATCAAAAATTTGAACTCCACCGCTGCAGGTGCCCCTTCAGCCTTCAACCGTATGAGCTAGCGAAGTCGCTGCTGCACAGATCGTGCATAACAATGAGCCAGGCACCTACTGCGCCGGCGAGAGCTGGCAGCATCCCTCTGACGGGCAAAGAGAACTACAAAAGGAGAGCAGCCGCAGCAGGAACAGCAGCAGACAAGCAGGCGGCGCCAGCAGCAGCGGGGACTCTCTCTTCTGCCATGCTACAGCAGCAGCAGGAGCAGCCAGCAGCACAGCAGTCACTGGCAGCTGCAGCAGCACCGCCCCTGCTCACAGCAGCAATGCTGCCTCCTGGCACAGCAGTGCAGACTGTGGCTGGCATGGGCCAGCTGTGCCTCATCCCATTTGACACCCCACCTGAGGTGCTACAGCTTATTGCTGACGCAGTAGCGGCATCAGCAGACTCCCTGCACAGCCCAATGTGGCAGCAGCGGGCTACAGCTGCTGCTGCTGCTGCAGCGCAGCGGGCCCAAGACACAGCAGCGCAGCAGGAGCAGCTTGCTGCAGCAGCACGGGAGCAGCAGGAGCAGCTCGCTGTAACAGCAAAGCAGCAGCAGGAGCAGCTCGCTGTAACAGCACAGCAACAGCAGGAGCGGCTCGCTGCAGCAGCACAGCAAGAGCGAGACACAGCAGACGAGCAGGCATTAGGAGCAACAGCAGCAGGCACCCCTGCAAGTGACGCACCTGCAGGGGAAGCAACCGCTGCAGCAGCAGCGCCTGATGGCGTAGATGTGGCTGACGCAGAACTAGCTGGTGCAGCAGGCGACTCAGCAGCAGCAGCAGCAGCAGCAGCAGCAGCAGCAGAGCCCAGCAGCACCCAGCAGGAGGATCTTTCTGCTGCAGGCAGCGGCCGCTCCAGCCGCTTCACGCGGCAGCGGTCCAAAGCTGCCGGGCCTGCTGCTGCTGCTGCTGCTGCTGCTGCTGCTGCAAGCAGCGGGGGCGCAGCTGGTGGCGGGGCGAAAGGCAAGCGCAGCATTGCAGAGCAGCAGCAGCAGCAGCAGGTTGAGGAGGCGGCAGCTGCTGAGGATGTCGAGCCAGTGGCCGACGCACCCAAGCGGCGCAGAACGCAGCAGCAGCAGCAGCAGGGCGAGGAGGCAGCAGCTGCTGCAGTTGATCCTCAGTCAAGCCAGCAGCAGCCAAAAACAAGGGCAGGCAAGAAGAGCAATGCTGCTGGCAGAGCAGCCAGCAGCCAGGCCGCTGCAGCTGACAAAGGCACATACACAGCAGTGGATGGGCCAGGTGGTGCTGTGGATGCACCTGCTCCCGCAGAGCCACTTCCTGCAAGCGCTGATGAGCAGCAGGAAGCAGCAGCAGCAGCAGCAGCAGCGCCTGCAGCTGCTGCCAAGGCAGGCGGCAGGGGCCGAGCAGCAGGTCGTGGCCAGCCTGCTTGTGGTAGGGGTAGGGGTGGGGGTAGGGGTAGGGGCACTGCCCCAGCAGCAGCAGCAGCAGCAGAGGCTGGTGAAGTGCCTGCAGATGAGGCGCCGGCAGCAGCTGCAGCTTCTGGTAGGCCCAAACGCGGCACTGTTCTAGTAGCAGCAGCAGCAGCAGCAGCAGCAGCGGCACAACCTGGTGAAGTGCTAGCAGCTGAGGAGCCAGCAGCAGCAGCAGCAGCAGCCAAGCTGCCAGCAAGCCGCAGCCGCCGCTCAGCAGCCAGCAGCAAGGCAGCTGTTGCTGAAGCAGGCGCAGCAGGCACTGCCGGCGCTGCAGAGCCGGGTGCAGGAGAGCCAGCAGCAGCAGCAAGCACCGGCAACGATGCCGCTGCTGCTGCTGCCAGCAATGCACCTGCTGGCCGTGGCAAGAAGCCTGCGGCAGCACCAGCAGCAGCAGCAGCAGCGTCACGCGGCCGCGGCAACAGCAAGAACGCAGCAGCAGCAGCAGACGGCACGCCTGCAGCAGCAGCAGCTGAAGACGTGCCAGTGGCCATGATTGAGGACGAGCCGGAGGCAGCAGAGCCAGCAGCAGCAAGCACCAGCAGCGCTGCTGCTGCTGCTGCTGCTGCTGCTGCTGCCAGCAAGGAACCCTCAGGCCGTGGCAAGAAGCCTGCAGCAGCAGCAGCAGCAGCAGCAGCGCCATCTGCGCCACGCGCAGCACGCGGCAGCAGCAAAAAGGCAGCAGCCGCAGCAGCAGGCGGCAAGCCTGCAGCAGCAGTCGCTGCCGACGTGCCAGTGGGCACGATCGACGCTGAGCCGGAGCGCTGGCGGGCCGCATCCGAGTTCACTTCCTCTGGGGCTTGTGAGGCGGGCAGCTGCGGCCTGCCTGCTAAGGATGCTGAGCTGGAGGCTGCTGTGGCTGCTGCTGGGCTGCCTTACCTGGCGCGTGGGGCTGGGCAGTTGCGGTTGGAAGTAAAAAATCACTTCCATAAGGTGGATGTGAACTGCGGGGCATACCAGCCGGGACATGAGACTGGCCACTCGGTCAAGCTGTACAGGCAGCAGGTAAGGGTGTGCTAGGGTTGATTGTGGTATTGGTTGCAGGTGCTTGAAGCGTATGCGTCCAACAAGGTTTTGCAGAGTAATGCTGGCTAGTGTTGGCTTGGGCTGTTTGATTAGGTAGGCTGTGGACCGCGCTGCCTATCAACCGGGGCAGCAGACTGGCCACTCTGTCAAGCTGTACAGGCTGCAGAAGAGGGTATGCTGGCATGTTGGTTGTACCTGGTTGCCAGGTGCTGTTGTCCTGAAGCTTGTGCGTCCAACATGGGTTGAGTCACTGCTGGCTCATTGTTGGCTTGGGCTGTTTCCTGAGGCAGGCTGTGGACCGCGCTGCCTATCAACTGCGGCAGGAGACTGGCAGTTTGTCAAGCTTTACAGGCAGCAGGTGAGGGTGTGCTAGGGTTGATTGTGGTATTGGTTGCAGGTGCTTGAAGCGTATGCGTCCAACAAGGGTTTGCAGAGTAATGCTGGCTAGTGTTGGCTTGGGCTGTTTCCTGAGGCAGGCTGTGGACGGCGCTGCCTATCAACCGGGGCAGCCCACATGGCACTGTGCCAAGCTCTACACGGAGCAGGTGAGGTCAGGGCTCTTTCATGTGCTTTCCTGCAATGCCTACGTTACTTTCCAGGTGTATCACAGTCTGTACTACTCTATATCCTCAAGGTCCACTGCCCATCTAACTGCGTACCTCCTGCTGCTGCTGCTGCTGCTGCTGCTGCTGCCGCCCTGCAGGAGGTGGACAGCCAGCTGCAGCTGGTGCGGCAGAGCAACTCCTGCCATGACTGCCCATCCAATCCTGCGTATTCTGCTGCTGCTGCTGCTGCTGCTGCTGCTGCCACCGCCCTGCAGGAGGTGGGCGGCCAGCTGCAGCTGGTCCAGCTGAGCACATCCTGCCACGACTGCCCATCCAATCCTGCGTATTCTGCTGCTGCTGCTGCTGCTGCTGCCGCTCTGCAGGAAGTGGACGGCAAGCTGCAGGTGGTCCAGCTGAGCACATCCTGCCACGACTGCTTATCCAACTGCGTACCTCCTGCTGCTGCTGCTGCTGCCAATGCTGCTGCCACCGCCCTGCAGGAGGTGGACGGCCAGCTGCAGCTGGTGCAGCTGAGCACATCCTGCCACGACTGCCAGCACCAGCACGTGCGCTGGGAGTGCCCCACACACACCGGGCGGGGCAAGCCATCCTACTGCAACAGGTGTGGACTGGTGGGGATAGGGTGGAGTGCTGTGGGGTGCGCCTGCAATGTAGTGGGATGGGGCTGCACGGCACACACCACGCGGGCGCAATCCTGCTGCAACAGGTGCGGACTGGTGGCACTGGTTCTGCCCTTTTTCTTTTTTGCCTGGACTGTCCCTCTACTTCCAGCTCTTCACTCCATTGTATGTGGCTATGAGTGCCCCACCCACGTGGGGCGGGAGGCTCAAGGCGTCATACTGCAACATGTGCAAACTGAGGGCTGGGCTGAGTCAAGTGGCATGGGCTTGGCTGGCTGCGAAAAGAGCAAGGGTCCGCAGCAGCAGCAGCAGCAGCAGCAGTGCCTGGATGCTTTTGATGTGTGCTGAGGTGTCTGCTACCGCTCCCTGCATGTTCCCTTTGCCTGCACACCAACCCACATCCAAGTGTTTGCCCCCACTGTGTCTCTCGCGCCGCGCAGCCGCCTGCATTACCGCTACCGCCACAGAGATTTGGTGCTCAAGGGTGTGCATTGTGTTCTACGGTGCTCACTCTCCTTTTCTGGTGTCAGACCTTGTGTTCAACCTGTTGTGGCTCATACCGTCCAAGATGGTGCCAGGACCCATATGTAACTATCCTCTCTCTCATAATTGCTTTCAGCATCTCTGGCCTGCACACCACCTCGCACCTATGTGTGTTTGCCACCACTGCTGTTTGCCACCACTGCTGCCACCACCACCGCATGACTGTGCCGCAGGTGCCTGCACATCCGCTACCGCCACACTGCTGCCAGCATCGCAGACCTGCACACCACCTCACATCTGTGTCAGTTTGCCCCCGCCGATGTTTTCTTCACTCGCCTGGATTGTTTGCTCGCCGCAGGTGCCTCCACAACCGCTTCCGCGCCACCCCCTTCAGCATTGCGGACATGCACGCCTCCTGCCCGCTCTGCCGCGGCATGTGCACGTGCAAGAAGTGCCTAAGGCAGCCTGAGCACGCAGGCAGGCTGCCCACTGGCCTCTACTTGCAGGATGCAGCGGCGATGCGTGTTGCCGGGGGCTATGTGGTTCGTACAATTGGCGGCTGTCTGGCTGAGTGGCTGGCGGCGCAAGATGCTGAGGTGGGTTGGTGACCGTTTTTGAGAAAGGATAGTTACATGTGGGTCCTGGCACCATCCTGGTTTGATGGTGTGACGGGGATACCCGGTGTGACAGTCTGCTGCCTGGTGTGGCGGCTGTGTGGGCGTGTGGCTGGCGGCGCAGGATGCGGAGGTGGGTTGGCGAGGGTTTAATGGTTTGACGGGGATGTGATAGTCTGCTGCCTGGTGTGGCTGCTGTGTGGGCGAGCTGCTGGCAGCGCAAGAGGCTGGGGTCGGCTGGCGAGGTGTGTACATGGTGTGCCGGTCTGCAATTTGGTGTGGCTGTCTTGCCGAATGGCTGGCGGCGCAGGAGGCTGAGGTGGGTGCTGTCGTGTGGATAGTTCAAGTGGCAATGTGCTGCGTGGCGTTTTTGGGTGATGTGTGTTGTGTGGGTGCGGGCATGGCAGCGGAAGCTGAGGTGGGCTGGTGCGCGGGGTGGGGCGGGTGATGGCCTCCCACCTGGCGAATGTATCATGCCCATATTGTGACCTGGTGCAGGTGGCTGGGGTTGTGTGGGCAAGTGGCTGGCGGCGCAGGTGGCGGAGGTGCGCTGGCGAGGGTTCGTGGGCGTGGCGGCGGCGCATAAGGCCAAACTCTTTAAAAACAAAAAAAAACATTTGTTCGATTTTTGAGGTTGGCGCTGGCTGCTGATGTGGCGGCGGGGGTGGTGTGGCAAAAGCGCAGCATGCATGATGCTTGCAGAGTCATTGCTGCATGCTGCTGCGCGCCTCCCCTCAGCGCTGTCTTGCGTAAACATGTGCATGCTGCTACTGCTGCGCCTGCCGCTGCTAAGAGCGTGCTGCAGGCAACGCTGCTGTGCCTGTGGAGGCGATGCTGGACCTGTTCACAACGCCCCTGCAGCAGCTGCTGCTGCTGCTGCTGCTGCTGCTGTACCCTGTTGCTGTAGGCGACTGCTGCCGGCTTTGCTGCGCTTGAGGCCGTGCCTGTGGAGGTGATGCTGCACCTGCTCGCAACACCCCTGAAGCTGACTTATCATTTGTCTGCTGCTGCTGCAGGCGGCTGCTGCTGCTGCAGGCGGCTGCAGCCGGCTTTTCTGCACTGTAGGCTGTCCCTGTGGAGGCGATGCTGCACCTTATAACGAGACTCCTGCAGCTGATTATCCTTTGTCTGCTGCTGCTGCTGCTGCTGCTGCTGCTGCTGCTGCTGCTGCTGCTGCTGCTGCTGCTGTAGGCGTCGTCTGCCGGCTTTGCTGCGCTGGTGGATGTGCCTGTGGAGGCAATGCTGAACCTGCTCACAACACCCCTGCAGCTGACTTATCCTCTGTCTGCTGCTGCTGCTGCTGCCGCTGCTGCACCCTGCTGCTGTAGGAGTATGCTGCCGGCTTTGCTGCACTCGAGGCTGTGCCTGTGGAGGTAATGCTGCACCTGGTAACAAGACTCCTGCAGCTGATTTCCCATGTGCCTGCTGCTGCTGTTGCTGCAGGCGTCTGCTGCTGGCTTCCCTGACCTGGAGGCCGTGCCTGTGGAGGTGATGCTGCACCTGGTAACGAGATTCCTGCAGCTGATTTCCCATGTGCCTGCTGCTGCTGTTGGTGTAGGCGTCTGCTGCCGCCAAGTGCGTGCTGCAGGCAACGCTGCTTCGCCTGTGGAGGTGATGCTGCACCTGCTCACGACACCGCTGCAGCTGACCACTCCTGTGCATGCTGCTGCTGCTGTACCCTGCTGCTGCTGCTGCTGCTGCTGCTGCTGCTGCGGCAGGCATTTGCTGCCGGCTTCTCTGCACTGCAGGCTGTGCCTGTGGAGGTGATGCTGGACCTGCTCACAACACCCTTGCAGCTGACTTATCCTCTGTCTGCTGCTGCTGTAGGCGTCTGCTGCCGGCTTTGCTGAGCTGGAGGCTGTGCCTGTGGAGGTGATGCTGGACGTCCACAACACGCCTGCAGATGACTTATCCTCTGTCTGCTGCTACTGCTGCTGCTGCTGCTGCTGCTGCTGTAGGCGTCTGCTGCCGGCTTCACTGACCTGGAGGCGGTGCCTGTGGAGGTGATGCTGGACAAGGAGCGCCTCAACTGCGACAGGTGAGAGAGGGCTGCAGGTTGGCCCTTGAGTCTTGCCCTTGATATCCTTGCAGCATGGTGTGTTTTGTTTTTTTCTGCAGAGGCACTAGAGTACTGGTACAAGGATGATCCTGCACTGCAGGCACAGCCGCAGCGCTGCCAGCATCAGCAGGGCAACGCTGGTTGCAGCTCTCCCAGCACATTTGTGGCACCAGCTGCCCTCGTCAGCACTGTGACAGGCAGCAGGTTGGTTGTGCTGCTGCCCCTATGGACGGCTACCTGTCGAGTTGCGCTTCAACTGCACCCTGGCGTATGCTCTTATGCTGCGCTGCCAGCATATTCGAAACACCTGCTGCTAGCATATGTGTGATGCGGCTCCTGCGAGTGATCTTTCCTGCTGTGCTGCTGTTATGAGGAACTGCCGTCTTAATTGACCTAAATGAACATGTTGTGCTCTATCTGCTGCTGCTGCTGCTGCTTCTGTTGAGGTGTGCCACCAACCTGGTTGGGCTGGCAGCGCACTGCAGCAGCTGCGAGTGGGACCTGTGCACCAGCTGCATGCAGGAGCTGCGGCAGCAGCAGCAGCAGCCAGATGGCGCTGCTGCTGCTGCTATTGCTGCCAGCAGTGCTGGGAAGTTTGAGTGGACGTGCTGCAATCCAAACTGCAGCGCGCCGCAGCAGCCGGCAACACCACCCACGAAGCGCCAGCAGCAGCAGGGTGAGGCAGCCGCTGCTGCAGGCCCTGCTGGCGATTCAGCAGCAGCAGCAGCAGCAGCAGCAGCAGCAGCAGCAGGCAGCCCTGCCAGCCCAACCAGGAGCAGCAAGCGCCAGCGCAGGCTGACCCAGAAGCTGAGGGACAGCCTTGACCCAGTGGCAGCCACAGGCCAGCAGGCCATGCAGGAGCCAGAGCAGCCAGTGGCTGCTGCTGCTGCTGCAGCCACAGCAGCACAAGGCGCGGCGGCTGCAGCAGCAGCAGCAGCGCCCGGCTGCAGCGAGCACGTGCACGGCAAGGCGCTGGGCTGCCTGCCTGGTGCTGCTGTGCTGGAGCTGCGGCTGCTGCTGCCGCAGGACCTGGTGGCTGGTGCTGCTGATGCTGCTGATGCTGCTGCTGGTGGTGGTGGCGAGGCAGTGCCAGGGCAGGCAGCGGCAGTGCTGCAGCAGCTGAGGGAGGTGGCTCAGGTGAGAGGAGTGTGGTGCGCAGTGTCTGTCATAGGTGTAGAGGCTGCAGCCAGGCTGCATGAAGCTCATGCCGTGCTGTGCACAAGGAAGGAGTGGGTTGTGTGAACCTTTGGGCTTGGGCAGGCAGCAGCAGTGCTGCATCAGCTGCAACCCGCAGCCGTGACCCACCACACACGCCGACAGTCCGACTGTGCAACATGCACTGAGCACTGCCGCTGCTGCCGCTACCGCCCCCTCCTCTTGCTGCTTTGCGCATGCAGGCGTATGCCGAGACTGCTGACCAGCCGCAGCTGTCAGACTGCCCCCTGCTGGCCCTGGCCGGGCCCCCTGAGCTGCAGCATCAGCTGCAGCAGCGGCTGGCCAGCCTGGCCTGCCCTGACGGCTCACCGCTTACCTTGGATCTGCTGCTGTCTGAGCAGTGGTGGGCGGTGCTGCCTGCTGCTGTACGTGATGTGTGGCGGCGCAAGGCCAACAGCCGCGTCTGGCTCTTCACGCCAGCCGCCAGCGACCTGGAGTTACAAGCAGCAGCAGGTAGTGAGGCAGATAGGGCCGCAGCAGCAGCAGCAGCAGCAGCTGGGGGTGATGATGATGGTGGGCTGGCGGCTGTTGACCGGCTGGCGTGGGCGCTGCTGGTGTGGTGGGCGCGCTGGCTGGAGGGCGACCCCATCATCGTGAGGGAGCTCAAGGTAAGGCTGGGAATGGGTTGCTGCTGTTGAAACGTGTTTCTTTTGCTGCTTTAATGCTGGCTGGCTGGCAACATCCATCATCGTGAGGGACCTCAAGGTGCGGCTGGGCGTCATGTTGTGGCAACCGCATGTGTTTTATCCCGTCCATCCTTTTCAACTGGCAAGTGAACCCATTATTGTGCGGGAGCTCAAGGTGCGCTGTTGCGTGGGGTTGCATAGTTGACATGTATTGTTTTTTTTGGTTTGTTTGCTTGGGGGCGGGCGACCCCATCATCGTGCGGGAGCTGAAAGTGCGGCTGGGCATGGGTTGCTGCTGTTGCAGCGTGTTTCTTTTGCTGCTTTAATGCTGGCGGGCGGGCGACCCATCATCGCGCGAGACCTCAAGGTGCGCTGTTGCGTGGAGTTGCATAGTTGACATGTGTTGTGTTTGCATTGATTTGTTTGCTTGCGGGCGGGCGACCCCATCATCGTGAGGGAGCTCAAGGTGCGGCTTGACTTCATATTGCGGCAACCGCTTGTGTTTTGTGCCATGTGGTGCTGCTGGTGACACTCATGCTGCTGCTGCTGCTGCCGCGCTCAGGGCCGCATCCCCGCGGACCCCGAGACCATGCCGCACTGGTGCTGCTGGTGACACTCCTCCTGCTGCTGCTGCCACTGCTGCTGCTGCCGCCGTGTGCAGGGGCACAATCCGTGGGACCCCGACACCTTGCTGCACTCGTGCTGCTGGTGACACTTCTGCTGCACTGGTGTTGCTGTTGACACTCCTGCTGCTGCTGCTGCTGCCACTGCTGCTGCCACTGCTGCTGCTGCTGCCGCTGTCAGGGGCTCATCCCGTGGGACCCCGAGACCATGAAGCGCGCGCTGGCTGAGGGCAAGGGCAGCCTGGACCAGCGTGCTGCTGCTGCTGCTGCTGCTGCTGCCGCTGCCACTGCTGCTCCTGCTGCCGTGTGCAGGGGCGCATCCCATGGGATTCTGACACCATGCTGCACTAGTGCTGCTGGTGACACTCCTGCTGCTGCTGCTGCTGCTGCCGTGTGCAGGGGCACATCCCGTGGGACCCCGAGACCATGCTGCACTGGTGCTGCTAGTAACACTCCTGACACTGCTGCTGCTGCTGCTGCTGCTGCCGCTGCTGCTGCTGCTGCTGCTGCTGCTGCTGCTGCTGCCGCTGCTGCGGTCAGGGGCGCATTCCGTGGGACCCTGAGACCATGAAGCGTGCGCTGGCTGAGGGCAAGGGCAGCCTGGACCAGCGCGTGGAGATCATCAACTGCGTAGATTTCCACGTGGACGAGAGCATCAAGCCAGCCGCCTTCTTCACGGGGTGAGTGTATAGTATAACACATATTTTGTGTGTGTGCTTGCCGGATTTGGCGTGGACCAAGCCGCCAAGCCAGCAGCCTTCTTTCCGCGCTGCTGCTGCTGCATGACTTGCGTTTGATTTCAGCCTCGGATGTTTTGGTGAGGTTTGAGTGTGCCACGATCCACGTGGACCAGCGCGTGGAGATCATAAAGGCGCCAATTTTCACGTGGACGACGGCATCAAGCCGGCTGCCTTCTTCACGGGGTGCATGTTATGATTTGCGTGTGTGCTTGCTTGGCACGTTTGGTGTTGAAGCAGCAGCGCGGACCCAGCCATCAAGCCAGCAGCCTGCTCTACGGGTGCGCGCAGCTGCGTTTGGTTTTAGTCTCGGATGTTTTGGTGGGGTTTGAGTGTGCGGTGGTCCATGTGGACGCGCGCGTGGAGATCATCAACTGCGCCGACTTCCACGTGGACGAGAGCATCAAGCCGGCCGCCTTTTTCACGGGGTGAGCGTTCCAATTTGCGTGTGTGCTTGCCGGATGTAGTGTTGACCAAGCCGCCAAGCCGCCAAGCCAGCAGCCTTCTTTCCGCGCTGCGCGTGTCTTCTGCTGCCTGACGTGTCTTGCGTTTGGTTTCAGTCTCAGATGCTTTGGTGGGGTTTGAGTGTGCCGCACTCCACGTGGACCAGCGCGTGGAGATCATCAACTGCGCGACTTCCCCGTAGACGGCAGCATCAAGCCGGCTGCCTTCTTCAAGGGGTGTGTTTGGCGTATCTGCCGCATTGCTTGCGTGCGTGCTTGCCAGTTGTGGTTTTTAAGCGGCATGTGGCACCCTTCACATGGAAGGCATCATCAAGCCCGCAGCTTGCTTCACGGGGTTTGCGAGCTTCTGCTGCATGTCTTGCGTGTGTGCTTGCCGATTATAGGTTTGAAGCAGCAGTATGGCGGCTTTCATGAGGACAGCAGCATCAAGCGCGCTGCAACCCTTTGCTGCATTGCCTCAGGCAGCCGGCAGCCTTCTTTACTGGTGCACACTGCAGCAGGCAACAGAGGCATGGACTGTGCCGGCTTTGCATCGGCGAGTTTCTCTAGCACCGCAGGTTGCTGTTTTGGTGTATCTCAAGTACAGCATGCGCCGCACTCACCCCTAAACTGTGCCGGCTTTGCTTCCGCTAGTTTTGGCAGTACCACAGGACGCTGCTTCGCTGTGTCTAAGTACAGCATGCGCCGGACTCGCCACCTTGCCTTGCAAACCACGCCCTGCTTCGAACCGCCTCCAACCCAAACAACACCAACCCGTATCATCAATTTCTGTTTGCAGCTACGCCAAGGGCTTCTGGCGCGGGCCCAACACTCACCACCTTGTGTTGCACAGCCGCGCCCTACCTTGCACCGCCTCCCACCTGCTTTGTCAACTGCCTTGCAGCTACGCCAAGGGCTTCTGGCGAGGGCCCAAGGGAGGCGCCTCCAGCAGCGCAGCGGCGGCTGCTGCTGCTGCCGGCGGCGGCGGCGCTGCTGCTGCTGCTGCTGCTGCTGCTGGCGCTGAGCCGCTGATGCTCAAGGTGAAAGACTGGCCGCCAGGGCAAGACTTCAGGGGCGAGCTTCCGCGCCACATGATGGTGAGAAGGGGCACTGTGGGCACCTAAACTCTTTGCAGAGAGGTGGTTTATGTTGGCCAGTGGGCGTTGCCTGCTCCCATGATGGTGGTGGTGGTGGTGGGCCGGGGCCGTTGCCCCTCACATAATCATGAGTAATCCTGCCGCCTGGCTCTGCTGCTGCATCAAGACGCTGCTTCATCACTCTTTATTGGTTAATTCATAATGAGGCTGCTGCTGGGCCTACAGCAACCCCCGGCTGGGCCGCACGCCTGTCGACGTCCCTTCTGCTTCACCTTGTTTCAATTGGTGGCCCCTGCATGTCTGTTGTTCCCTGCAGGATTTCATCGAGCGGCTGCCGCTGCGCTTCTACACCGACCCCCGGCTGGGCCGCGGGCCGCTCAACCTGGCCAGCATGCTGCTGCCTGCTGACAACCCCACAGACCTGGGGCCCAAGGGATACCTGGCCTACGGCAGGTGGGCTGAGGTTTGTCTTTCAGCATGTTCTGCTTCACTGCTGTTGCTGCTGCTGCCGGCCGAAACCCCCACATACCAAGGGATCCCTGGCCTACGGCAGGTGGGCTGAGGATTGTCTCTGTCTTCCAGGCTCTATCCACTTGGTATGTGCTGCTGGCCAGCATGCTGCTGCCCTCAGACAACCCCACAGACCTGGGGCCCAAGGGCTACCTGGCCCACGGCAGGTGGGCTGAGGTTTGTCTGTTTCTCCAGGCTCTATCTACTTGGTTTGTGCTGCTGCCCAACATGCTGCTGCCCGCTGACAACCCAACATACCTGGGGCCCAAAGGGACACCTGGCCTACGGCAGGTGGGCTGGCGTGTACGTGGTTGAGGTTTGTGCTTCAACATGTCCTGCTCGGTTGCTGCTGCCGCTGCTGCTGCTGCTGCTGCTGCTGCTGCTGCTGCTGCTGCTGCTGCTGCTGCTGCCATTCGGCAACCCCATAGGCCTGGGGCCCAAGGGGTACCTGGCGTACGGCAGGTGCGCTGTGCTGTATGTGTGTGCGTCACTCAGCTCTATGCTGGGCAGCTGCTGCTGCTGCTGTTGCTGCCTGCTGACAACCCAACCGACCTGGGGCCCAACGGATACCTGGCGTATGGCAGGTGGGTTGTGCTGTGTGTGTTCAGTGTGTGCGTCACTCAGCTCTTTGCTGGACAGCTGCTGCTGCTGCTACTGCTGCTGCTGCTGTTGCTGTTGCTGCCTGCTGACAACCCCACAGACCTGGGGCCCAAGGGGTACCTGGCCTACGGCAGGTGCGCTGGGTGTACGTGGTTGAGGTGTGTACTTCAACATGTCCTGCTCGGCTGCTGCTGCTGCTGCTGCTGCCATTTGGCAACCCTACAGACCTTGGGCCCAAGGGGTACCTGGCTTATGGCAGGTGGGTTGTGCTGTATGTGTTCAGTGTGTGCGTCACTCAGCTCTTTGCTGGGCAGCTGCTGCTGCTGCTGCCTGCTGGCAAACCAACAGACCTAGGGCCCAAGGGTCACCTGGCCTACGGCAGGTGGGCTGAGGATTGTCTGTGTCTTCCTGGCTCTGTCCACTTGGTTCGTGCTGCTGGCCAGCATGCTGCTGCCCTCAGACAACCCCACAGACTTGAGCCGAAGGAATACCTGGCGTACGGCAGGTGGGTTGAGGTTTGTCTTTCAGCATATCTTGCAAGATAGCAATTGCTGGGTCGCTGCTGCTGCTGCTGCCGTTGGCCGATGACGCCGCAGATCTGCGGGCAAAGGCTATTTGCCATGTGGCAGTTGGTGGGTGATGTTTCTGGTATTTTGTATCTGCTGCTGCTCACTGACAACCCCGCCGACCTTGCGCCCAAGGGATACCTCGCATACGGCAGCAGTGCTGTGCTTTGGGGCTTGCTTGTGCTTCCTGTTGATGTTGGGGTTTGCCCAGAAAGCATCTGAGGTTGGATCTGAATGCGTCAGCCGTGTCAGGGACCTAGATCTTGACAGCTACCTGGCATACGGCAGGTGGGCTGGCGTACGGCAGCGCTGGGGCAGCGCACCATACATCACTTTGCAGGTGCTGCTGGTTGTGGATGACAGCAACTGTGCAGGGCTGTCTGTTGTGCTGCTGCGGTTTATGTGGTTGTGTCGGCGACAGTAAGCCTAGGCTAGGGCTGGCAACTTTGCTGGAAGCGTGGCCTCACACACATGAACCGCATGTAGTCAGTGCTCCACGTGCACCTCTGCACCTCACAGCGCAGCACGCGTGCAGCAGTGACGGCAGCCAGGCTGTCACTGCATGCTATTGTGGAGGACGAATTTAGTATAGTGTGCCATGGTGTGGCGCGCCACTTGTCACAAATTTAAGCACTGGCATGACACAGTGCTTCCGAACTTTTGCACGCCGAATTTTTGTGCGCCCTGAGGCTCAACCACTGACTGGCTTCGTAGTAACGATAGCGCTGCTCTCGGCTGCCCAAAGCCTGCTTCACATACGCTGCTGCTGCTGCTGCTGCTGCGCCAGGTGGCGCGAGTGCTCTGGCGAGGGCGACACTGGTACCATATTCATGTGCCGTGCAGTCCGGGCCGAACTCACAAAGCAATGCCCTGCGTTTCTTCCTGCCGTGCTGCTGCTGCTGCTGCTGCGCAGGTGGCGCGAGTGCTCTGGCGAGGGCGACAGCGTGACCAAGATGCACGTGGACATGACGGATGCTGTGAACATCCTCGTGGACCAGCAGCCGGGCGGCGATGCGCTGCAGCGCGGCGCAGCAGCAGCAGCAGCAGCAGCAGCAGCAGCAGCGCAGCCTGCGGGGGTGCGCTGCGGCGATGCTGAGCCAGACAAGGAGGCGGGGTGAGTGGCTGGCTTTTGGTGGGCTAGTGTTAGTGGAAGTGTTTCCATGTGAGTGTGTGCGTGGCGCGTGTGGGCATGGTGCATCCATATGTGTTCACAATGTATGTGCTGGCATGAATGCGCGTGTGCTTTTGCATGCGTGTTGCGGCCGTGTGTGTATCGTGTGCATTTGATGCCGTGAACATCCTCATGGACCAGCAGCCCGGCGGCGATGCGCTGCAGCGCGGCGCAGCAGCAACAGCAGCAGCAGCAGCAGCACAGCCTGCAGTGGTGCGCTGTGGAGATGCTGAGCCGGACAAGGAGGCGGGATGAGTGGCTTTGGCTGGCTTTGTGGGCTAGTGTTTGTGAAAGTGTCTCAATTTGAGTTTGTGCGTGGCGCGTGTGGGCGCGGTGCATCCGTATGTGTTTGCAATGTATGTGGGGGCATGAATGTGCGTGTGCGTTTGCATGCGTGTTGCGGCCGTGTGTGTATCGTGTGTGTGCCTTTGATGCCGTGAACATCCTCGTGGACCAGCAGCCGGGCGGCGACGCGCTGCAGCGCGGCGCAGCAGCAACAGCAGCAGCAGCAGCAGCACAGCCTGCAGTGGTGCGCTGCGGAGATGCTGAGCCGGACAAGGAGGCGGGGTGAGTGGCTTTGGCA
This sequence comes from Tetradesmus obliquus, assembly GCA_030272155.1. Lineage (NCBI taxonomy): Eukaryota > Viridiplantae > Chlorophyta > Chlorophyceae > Sphaeropleales > Scenedesmaceae > Tetradesmus > Tetradesmus obliquus. The sequence goes on from CP126206.1 coordinate 28,301, forward strand.
GGCTTTGTGGGCTAGTGTTTGTGAGAGTGTTTCCATGTGAGCGTGTGCGTGGCGCGTGAGGGCACGGTGCATCCGTATGTGTGTGCTGGCATGAATGCGCGCGTGCGTCTGCATGCGTTTTGCGGTCACGTACATATGTGTGTTTATCATGTGCGTGCGTTAAATGCGCGCGCAATGGCAGCCGGGCTGCGGGATACCGGGAGGGACGTGAGCCGCACGCTTGTGCACAGGCTCGCTGCGGCAATTTTGATAAACAACGTTGAGCCAGACAAGGAGACTGGGTGAGTGGCTGTGTTTTGTGAGCCTGTGTTATCGGGATGTGCGTATTTGTTTGTGTCTGTGATGCGCGCAAGCGTGAATGTGCGCGCGTTTGCAACTGTTTGCATGTGTTACGTGCCTTATGTGTGCATGTGTTGTGTTCGCGCGCTTGTAAATGTGTCGGTTTGTGCGCATGCACGCGTACATGCCATGCAAGGCTTGCGATTCAATCAGGCAGGTCACCTGCACCGGGTGCTGTATGCGTGTGGACGGTGTTTGGCGGCGCGATGCGCGCTTGCGCGTGTGCGCGCGTGTGTGCGGAGTGTGAATGTTTGCACAATGTTGGTGTGGTGTGTCCGCACATCATCAGTGATGCGCGTCTGTCTCTGGCACATGCTTACGCATGCTTAACGGATGCGCGCGTAATATGCGTGCATTGCGTGTGCGCGCCCGATGCTACGAGTTCAATGCACATGTGCTTTTTTAAATGCACCTGATGCATGCTCTATGCGAGTACGTGTGCATGCGTTGGTCAGGCGTATAGCTACGCTGAGCTGGACAAGGAGGCTGGGTCAATGGCTGGCATTGTATGCGTGTGCATGTGAGGATGTGTGCATGTGCTGGTGTTTGAGATGCATGCAAGCGCGCGTGCTAACGTATGGGCGGCGTGCGTGCTGCTGCCTGTGTTTGCACAAGTGTGTGTGCGCGTCTTTCGGTAGCACGTGCCCTCGCCTGCGTATAAGCATTAATCAATGCGTGCGGGCGCCGCGCCCGATAGGGGCCCTATCCTGTTGTATGCATGTACTATAATGCATGGCATGCATTGCGTGTGCGTGCACGTGCAAAGCGCGCCTGATGCTGCATGTGCGTGCACTTGTGCGTGGCGCATTGACACCCGCGCTTGATGCCTGCTTCATGTGTGCGCGCGCACCTGCGTTGGTCAGACGTATGTGCGTGAGCCATGCCGCATGTCAAGTTGATGCGTGTTCACGGTATGCGCGTGTGTACCTGTTCAGCTTGTGTTGCTTGTGCTTGACGCGCGTGAACATCAACCGCGCGTATGCCTTGTGCACTTGATTTACTTGTGCTTGATGCGCGTAAACATCAATCGCGCGTATATATGCGTGTGTGGTGCATGTGATCATCGTGGTGTGCGTGTGTGCGTGTACGCGCGTGCGCGCGTGCGTATGCGTGTGCGTGCATGCAACACATGATGTGACGCGTGTGCGCGTGATGTGTGTGTTTTGCGTGTGAGTGCGTGTTGCGCATTCGAGCTGTATGTGTATTTGTGCCTCACGCCTCAAGGCGTCTGCGCGTACATGGAGCGCGATGCCTGTGGTGATTGCGTGAGACGCGCCTGATGTTTGCTTGGCACGTCAAGTGTGTGGAGTTGCGCATGTGGCGTTGAGCACGCGTGTATGTGCATGATTGCGTGCGCATGTTTGCGCGTGGAAGCGCACATGAGCGTGCCTGGTTATGCATGCACGTGGTGGCACGCGTGTGCGCGGATGCTGTTTTTCGCTCGCTTGTGTGTGCATGGTTCAGTGTTTATGTGTTGAAGTGCATGTTCGCGCGCGTGGTGCTGTAGCGACGTGCCCAGGCTCAACGCCTTACTGGCTGGCGCTGCGCCTGTTGCACCTGTCGCGCCACCTCCCTCACCCCGCTGCTGCCTCCTGATGTGCTTCTGCAGCTATGGCATGCAGCGCTCAACTTACCAGCAACGTTGCTGCTGCCTCCTGCCGTGTGCCTCTGCAGCTACGGAGGCGCTGGCGCGGTGTGGGACACTGCCTGTGCATTGCCTCGTGCCTGGCCACCATTATGCGCACCCCATCCAATTCATTTGCACACGCGCACTTCTGCTTTGCTCAATTGACATACTTTTCCATCGCCCTGCATTTGCATGCGCCACCTCCAGCACCCTGCTGCTGCCTATTGCCGTGTGCTGCTGCAGCTACGGCGGCGCGGGCGCGATGTGGGACATCGCGCGCCGCAGCGACGTGCCCGCGCTCAGGACGCCACTCCCAGCTCACCAACAACCCTGCTGCTGTGCTGCTGCCTCCTGCCGTGTGCCTCTGCAGCTACGGAGGCGCTGGCGCGGTGTGGGACACTGCCTGTGCATTGCCTCGTGCCTGGCCACCATTATGCGCACCCCAACCAATTCATTTGCACGCGCGCGCATCTGCTTTGCTCAATGGACGTACATCTTCATCGCCCTGCATTTGCATGCGCCACCTCCCTCACCCTGCTGCTGCCTCCTGCCGTGTGCTGCTGCAGGTATGGCGGCGCTGGTGCGGTGTGGTACATCGCGCGCCGCGCTGACATGTCCACGCTCAACGCCTTCCTGGCTGGCGCTGCCTCCTGCCGCACGGCCATGCTGCTGCAGCTACGGCGGCGCTAGTGCGCACACTCTCGATGCTCTCACACCCTTCACCGGCTGCACCTGATGCCATTTCCTCAACACGTGTCACCTCTCTCACCCCTCTGCTGCCTGCCGACCTGCAATCAATCGCCGTGTGCCTCTGCAGCTATGGCGGCGTGGCCGCGGTGTGGGACACTGCCTGTGCATTACCTCGTGCCTGGCCATCCAAAAGCATTTGCACGCGCGGACTTCTGCTTTGCTCGATGAACGTACATCTCCATCGCCCTGCTTATGCATGCGCCACCTCCCTCACTCTGCTGCCGCCTCCTGCCGTGTGCTGTTGCAGCTATGGCGGCGCTGGCGCGGTGTGTGGGACATCGCGCGCCGTGCTGACGTGCCCAAGCTGAACGCCTTCCTGGCTAGCGCTGCCTCCTGCCGTGCTGCTGCAGCTACGGCGGCGCTGGCGCGCACACTGCTGCTGCTCTCAATCACACCCTTCACCTGTTGCACCTGATGCCATCTTCTCAACGCGTGTCACCTCTGTCACCCCTCTGCTGCCTGCCGACCTGCAATCAATTGCTGGGTGCTGCTGCAGCTATGGCGGCACGGGCGCTGTGTGGGACATCGCGCGCCGTGCTGACGTGCCCGAGCTCCGGACGCCTTCCTGTCTAGCGCTGCGCCCGTTGCACCTGACACCATCTTCTTAACAGGCTCCACCTTCCTTACCTCGCTGCAGCCCCCTGCTGCGCTCCTGCAGCCAGCAGCGACGTGCCCGCGCTCAGGACGCCACTCCCAGCTCACCAACAACCCTGCTGCTGTGCTGCTGCCTCCTGCCGTGCTGCTGCAGCTACGGCGGCGCTGGCGCGGTGTGGGACATCGCGCTCCGCAGCGACGTGCCTGTGCTCAGGACGCCACTCGCAGCTCACCAACAACCCTGCTGCTGTGCTGCTGCCTCCTGCCAAATACCTGCAGCTACGGCGGCGCTGGCGCGGTGTGGGACATTGCGCGCCGCAGCGACGTGCCTGTGCTCAACGCCTTCCTGGCTGGCGCTGCGCCCGTTGCACCTGACACCATCCCCTTCACACGCTCCACCTTCCTTACCCTGCTGCTGCCCCCTGCTGTGCTGCTGCAGCTAGCAGAGACGTGCCCGCGCTCAGGACGCCACTCCCAGCTCACCAACAACCCTGCTGCTGCCTCCTGCTGTGCTGCTGCCTCCTGCCATCTGCTGCTGCAGCTACGGCGGCGCTGGCGCGGTGTGGGACATTGCGCGCCGCAGCGATGTGCCCGCGCTGAAGGACTTCCTGGCTAGCGCTGCCGGGGACTTCACGCACAACGGCAAGCCGGTGGCGCCCAAGGCGTGCAGCGGCGTGGCGCTGCAGCCCGTGATGAGCCACGTGTTCATGCTCAAGGAGGCGCACAGGTGAAATACGACGGCAGAGAAAGCGTGTTGGTAGTTTCTCTGCGCTCTGGCAGCGCAAGTTTGGGCAGCTGCACAGCTCGTGACGAGCCACTTGTTCATGCTTGGGGAGGCGCACAGGTGGGAACGGCAGATGTTATGTGTTGGTGTGTTGTCTGTTTGCTGGCGGCTGCAGCGGCGTGGGGCTGCAGCCCGTGATGAGTCACGTGTTCATGCTCAAGGAGGCGCACAGGTGCGGAATGAGGTGATCTGTTGTTGCAGCCGGTCAACGGTTTCAAGCTGGTTTTTGTTGACTGTCAGCGCAAGAGTCTTGTGCAGCTGCGTAGCTTGTGATGAGCCATGCGTTCATGCTCAGGGAGGCGCACATGTGGGACTAGCAGGGAATGCACTTGGATATGTGTCTTCCTTGTTACACCCGTCAAGACACATTTGTCATTTTTGGTGAGCAGGTCAATGTGTTGATGTTCTTTCTGTTCTGTGGTAGCGCAAGACTACAGCTGCGTAGCTTGTGATGAGCCACGCGTGCCATGCTGGGCGAGGCGCACCGGTGAGAGCGATGAACATGTTTGGTGTTCTGTCTGTCTGCTGGCGGCTGCAGCAGCGTGGCGTGGTGTTCATGCTTGGGGAGGCGCACAGGTGCGGAGTGCTCTTTCCGCTAACACTTTCGTAACAAGACAACCAGCAGCTTCGGCCTTGGTGTCGGCCCTGGTGTGCGCGTATGCGCAGCTGCACAGCCGGTGTGGCGTAGCTGGCAGCTGCTGCTCGCCATATATGACAGCACGGGCCACTCGCTGCCTTGATCCCTGGCTCACATTCCCCCGCTTGCTGCTGCTGCTGCTGCTGCTGCTGCAGGGTCTGTGCTGGCACAGCAGCAGGGCGTGGCACTGCTAAACTTTCAGCAGCACTCAACTGGCTTGCCTTGCTGATGCTGCTGCTGCTGCTGCTGCTGCTGCAGGGCTGCGCTGCTGGAGCAGCATGGCGTGGAGCTGCTGCACTTTGAGCAGCACCTGACTGGCTTGCTTTGCTGCTGCTGCTGCTGCTGCTGCTGCTGCTGCTGCTGCTGCAGGGCTGCACTGCTGGAGCAGCATGGCGTGGAGCTGCTGCACTTTGAGCAGCACAACGGCGAGGCAGTGTTCATCCCTGGCCTGTGCCCGCACCAGGTCAGGAACCTGGCCAGCTGCTGTAAGGTGAGGCAGGGAGAAATTGCTACAGTAATGCTGCTCATTGTTGCATCAGCTCGAGCCGCAGTCCAGCAGCAGCAGCAGCAGCAGCAGATGTGTTACAGCAAGGGTCAGGCGGCTGGCGGCTGCGCGCACCAGGCCAGCAACCTTGCAAGCTGCTGCAAGGTGAGCGGGAGGGCAGTGTTGCATGGTGCTGCCTTGTTGTATGGTTGGTGTATAGAGCAACGGCAGGAGCAGCGGGGTCGCGGCAGCAGCAGCAGCAGCAGCAGCTGTGCAATAGCAAGAGTGGGGAGGCTGGGGCATGCCGTCTGTTGCAGCCGGGGCTCCTGCACCAACACAAGTGCTGCCACGTGCATGCTGCTGCTCAGGCAAACACAGATGATGGTGTGGTGTGGCTGGTAGTGTTTGCACCTGCCTGTCACAGCAACCGACAGCAAACATGGTATCCGGCGAAACTGTCCATAGACGTCAGGCAAGTGTTTTCCAAGCCCCCATCAGCAACTGTTTGCTGTTCACAATCCACCCAGCTCCACTGTCTGTGCTTTCTTGTGCATGCGCCTCACTGCTGCTGCTGCTGCTGCGCAGATCGCGGTGGACTTTGTGTCGCCGGAGAACATGGCCACCTGCTTGGCGCAGCGCGAGACGTGGCGGCAGCTGGACCTGGCGGTCGGGCAGCCCACGCTGACAGGAGAGGTGAGCTAAGCTCACTGAGCTTTACACACATTGTTGGCTGGAGGTATGCTGTGCTCTGCCTGTGCTGCGGCAGCTGGGCCTGGCCTGGCGCTTGGTCAGCCTATGCTGACGGCAGTGTTGAGCACGGTCGGTGGTGGTATGTGCTGTCATGGCTTTTGCTGCGGCTGCGTGTGATGTGGCAGCCGGACCTGACGGTAGGGCAGCCCACGCTGACGGGAGAGGTGAGCCGTGTGCTGCCTCTGGAATGTGACGTTATTGGTTGTGTTGAGCGGCACTCTATGCAGTGGACCTGGCTGTGGAGGAGTTTACGCTGACTAGAATGGTGAGCTAGGCTGGTTGTTTGCGTTGATGGCTATTGTTTGCTGCTGGCAGCGAGTGCTGCTGGCACATGTGATGCGGCTGCTGGGCCTGGCTCACGGGTACATCCCACTCCACTGGATGGGGGAGGTGAGGTGCACACAGCTTCTTGCTGCTGTTCAGTTGCGCGGCCATGCGTTTTCCCTGGGCAATTTGTGGAATGTGAACGGCTGATGTTGTGGGCTGAAGCGCAGGCAGGCGCGTTGGTGTGTTGTGACGCGCACAGGCATGTGTGTGTTTAGCAGAGCTCTCAGGGGTGTGCCAGCGGTGCTCGGCAAGCAGCTTTTGGGCTTGTCATGCTGTGCATGGGCTGACACGCAGCTGGTGAGCCAGGGATAGCCAGCGCAGGGCACTTCTGGTGGTAGCGTCTTGGCACGGCAGGGTGCACCGCTGCATGCAGCTGCCCGCACTTCCAGCAACAATGTCCATCCTGCTACTGTTGTTGCTGCTGCTGCTGCTGCTGCAGGACGCGCCCGAGCCCAGGGAGCGCGAGCACGCTGAGAAGCTGCAGAGCCAGCTCATCCTGCTTACTTCTGGCTTTCTTGCTGCTGCTGCTGCTGCTGCTGCTGCTGCTGCTACTGCTGCTGCTGCTGCTGCTGCTGCAGGACGTGCCCGAGCCCAGAGAGCGCGATCACGCTGAGAAGCTGCAGAGCCAGCTCATCCTGCTGCGGGGCGCACTGGCAGCACACCGGCTGGCGCTGGCGCCGCAGCAGCTGCCGCTGGAGCCGCCAGAGCCGGAGCTGCCTCAGGCTGCTGCTGGCGGGCGCGTGTTCAGGGCGCCCGCGCTGCAGCAGCAGCAGCCGAAGGCAGAGGAGGGCAGCGGGGGTGAGAAGGAAGCTGGCAGGAAGCCACCGCAGAAGCGCGCACGAGGTGGCAGCGGCCAGCCTGCTGCTGCTGCAGCAGCAGCGGCGGCGGCTGATGACCAGCAGCAGCAAAGCGGCAGCAGCAGGCAGGCAGCTGGCAAGCGTGGCAGGGGCAAGGCTGCGCAGCAGCAGCAGCAGCGGCAGCAGCAGCAGGAGGCCGCTGAGGCATCGGGGGAGCAGCCGCCAGCTGCCAATAGCAAGCAGCAGCAGAAGGGCGCGAGCGGCGGCAGCAGGCGTGCCGCAGTCCGCAAGTAGGCAGCACACGTCCTGGTGTTGGCCCAGCAGCAGCTGCTCGCGCCACTAGAGCCGGAGCTGCCGCAGGCTGCTGCTGGCGGACGCGTGTTCAGGGCGCCCGCGCTGCAGCAGCAGCAGCTGAAGGCAGAGGAGGGCAGCGGGGGTGAGAAGGAAGCTGGCAGGAAGCAATCACAGAAGCGTGCACGAGGCGGCAGCGGCCAGCCTGCTGCAGCAGCAGCAGCGGCTGAGGATGAGCAGCAGCAAGGCGGCAGCAGCAGGCTGGCAGCTGGCAAGCGTGGCAGGGGCAAGGCTGCGCAGCAGCAGCAGCAGCGGCAGAAGGCGGGCGGTGACGCATCCAGGGAGCCAGCTGCGGATGGCGAGCAGCAGCAGAAGGGCGCGAGCGGCGGCAGCAGGCGCGCTGCAGGCCGCAAGTAGGCAGCGCTTGCATAGGAACAGCGCACATGTTTGGTGATGCAGCTTTCCAGGTGTTGTGTCTTACGTAGAAGCGTGTGTGTGCTTTTGCTCAGCAATGGTGGTCCCACAACACACTGCAACCTGCGGTGCGGAGAGGTTGCGGCGCGAGTTTGTTTCAGACAGTTGTGTGAGTTGTTGCCAAGTCTTTACCAGTTGTAGCAAGCAGTATGCGTTGACATGCAATGGTGCGTGAGAAGGGAGGCAGGCCATGCTGGGCTGTGTGGCATCTCTCTGCAGGAGCCGCGCATTACAGTGCTGTTGGGTGTTGGCACTGCATGTGCTTGGATTTGAAAGCAAGCCCAATGACAAGCCGTCTGATGGGTTCTAACGGGTGCCACCCACTACCGTGTACATGTAACAAGACAAACTGATCTGGCTCCTTCCGTTGACAAGGAATGCATAGGTAGCACCTTCCTTCTTGTATGCGGAGTTACATGTGCATTGTTTGTGAATGACGTTCAACTAGCAGTGTTATAACGGCAGTCGTCGATGAGTTGAGGCATCCACACACAGTGTTGTGGTCAGCATGTATGCTTGGCCCCCTGGGCAAGCTGAGCATGTTGCATTCAACTGCAACACCACATGGCCGCAACTATCATGGCGTAACTATCCTTGTTGGGAATGTGTTTGCTAGCGAGACATGGTCAAGCTGTACTGGCTGTGTCTGCCACAGCCTGCGGTTGCCATGTGGCATGTACCACATATAGTAATGGAATGATCAGCCTCTGCCAAGCTGGCCTTCAGGCAAGGCAAGTTGCCAGCCTGATCAGTCACTCATGATCTTGAGCGAGAAGCAACTGTCATGCACCAGATGTGCACATACGGCATGCATGACAGCATGAGCGTACAAAAAATACTGATTCAGTCGATGCTGCTGTTCGGATGTTGTGAATGCCAAAGAAAACACTGGGGTGCCCAGCCTGGTACTACCTGGTCCTGGCAGGACCTCAAGAATGGTGGTATTGCACTGTAGAGCTGGCTGCTGTCTTGGGTCGACAAGGTATCGTTCACCCAGCAGTGTAGCATTGTTTGCAGTCAAAAGCAGCCCGCAGTCACCAGGCATGGGGTTGAGAGCGTCATGTTATCGGTGTTTGTGCCACCTGCGCCGTCCCCTTCGACATTTGTTTCATCGACGGTCATCAATCAGTCATAATAGGTTGCGTAGCAGGCTTGCACGAACTGCAGGCACAGATCAGTTGTAGTGCAGTGCACCTGGTGTATCGTGTGCGGTTGAAGAGCAAGTAAACATGCATGTTATGGTATAAAAGAGATTGGATCAAAGAAACCGGGGAAAGGAAGGTTCAAGCGTATTGTAGTGGGTCTCTCTGCGCCTCTACGCAGCCGTTTGACGTCGTGCTCCTCTCAAGATATCATCAAGGTATGAAAACTATTTACATGTTCTGCAGCCGGTTGATTCGCGCGGATCCTGCACTGCGCATCTTCACTGCAGTGGACTGCTGCTGCACTTGCATGCTGTGTTTGTGGCAGGCAGTTCTAGCTTATCTATGCAGCCAAGACAAAAGTAAAACGTGCATTGTCCACCCGGCAGCATCAGGCATAGCAGTTGGGGTGTGGGTGCCTCAGAGCCTGCAGTGTTTGTTGTGTCCAAGGTCGGCACATGTGGCAGCAGCAATTTGGGTGTGCGGCCAAGGCAGCATGACAACAGCAGGAACAGCAGGCACACATGCAGTGTTCTGACTGCATGAGACATCACCCTGTACAGCTGCACAACTATAGGTCTGCTATCACTCACATGGCTTCCTGCATGATCAGCAAGCACAGGCGCTGGCTGCCATGAACAAGCACTGCCATGAACTGACGTGCAAGCTGATTGATTGTGCATGCCTGTGTCAGAGCAGCCTTTCATGGTGGGACTTCAGAGTTTCCTGCACTCTGCTGCCTGCCTCCATCATGCAGCACAGCTCAGCTGCCCTGTGTGTGCCCTGTGTGTGCTGCCCTGTGTGCTGCTGTAGTGCAATGGGCCACTCCAAGGCTGTGCTCAGGATCAAGGCGCGCAACAGGCTTGCCGCCCAAGCTTCGGTTGCCAAGCGCAAAAGGATGAGGATGGGTGACCAGTATGTGGAAGGGCAGCAGGAAGGAGCAGCAGATGGGCAGCAGGATGGTGCAGATGGCGCCCAACAGGCAGCAGCAGCAGCAGCAGCAGCAGCAGCAGAGCCAGGAGCAGCTGCAGGCGATGAGCTGCTGCTGCAGCAACACGATACAGTGCAGCTACATGAACTTGCTGATGTGGCTGCTGCTGCCGCAGCTGCTGCAGCAGCAGGAGGAGCTGGGAGCATCACAGCAGGCGTAAATGGGCTGGGTGGTGCATCAGGGCTGCAGCAGCTGCAGGTGGGCCGAAGCAGAGCCAGGCATTGCTGCATGTGCTCCTGTTGAACAAACCATCAGATGCACCTGCCGCGCGACGCAAATGCTTTGTACAGCAACGCTTGCCTCCCGCGATAGGGGGCACCTGCTTACTGCCAATGCACCAAAGCACTACACTGCCGTGCATTCTCAGGTACCTGGCAATGGCCGCCCAAAGGGTTTGTTCATGCGGCATACGCAATGCACTACAGATGCGCTGAGCGTTGTTTGCAGTGAGTTGCTTCTGCTGTGATGTCGCCTGCAGCGCACCAACGCTATTCCGTTTGACCACACTGTGTGCTGCTGCTGCCGCTGCTGCTGCGATCGTGCCTTTGTGCAGGCCCAGCTGCGCATTGGCAGCAGTGGCCGCGGCCATGACAGTGGCCAGTGCTGCGACTGGGCTGCCTGGGAGATGCCTGGGCGGCTCACAATTCAGGTAAGCCCAGTGGGGGACAATGCAGAGCAGCAGTGCAAGAGTCGGCATTGTGTTCCATTATGTTCACTCTCCTTTTCTGGTGTCAGACCATGTGTTCACCCTCTTGAGGCTCATTTGAGATGGTGCCAGGACCCACCTGTAACAATCCCCTCTCAATGCAGAGCAGCAGTGCCAGCAGCAGTGCCAGCAGCAGTGCATTGCTGTGCGCGTGTGCTTTGGACTTGGCGCAGCAACGAAGCAGCAGGTATAGCATTAGCTTGACCCAAGGCTCGGCCTATGCGGCCAGCAACATACAGCTGGTGCAGGCAGCACCAGCCTCTCGTTGTGCCAGGAGTCCCTCTCCTGCGCCAGCAGCCAGCCTCACACAGTCACAGCCGGGGCCGGGAGGGGGGGGGGGGGGGGGGAGGGCGTTGATGCTATGGCTTGATGGGTAACATGCTGACATACTTACTGCTTGGTGTGTGTGCCTGCTGGCTGTTGGTGCAGGAGACGGACTCCTGGCACAACCAGCCGCTGGTGCTGCCCAGCAGCCAGCCTCACAGTGTGGGGTGCACACACACTCACAGCCTGGTGTACCTGCCTGCTGCCTGCTGGTGCAGCAGTAGCTTGCAACCAGTAGCTTGCAATCAGTCAAACCATAATTCTGTATTTCAAATTTGCTGGCGCAGGAGATGGACTCCTGGCACAATGAGGAGCTGGTGCTGTTCCAACTCGTGTTGCACTGCTACGGCATGCATTCTGATGTGCTGGTGTGTGTGCACGTGCTGCCTGCTGTGTCTGCTGTGCCTGCTGTGCCTGCTGGTGCAGGAGATGGACTCCTGGCACAACGAGGGGCTTGTGCTGCCTCCCTTTGTGCTGGACTGCTATGCTGCGCTGCTGGGAATGGGCAGCATCTCTGATGCCGCGGATTGGCTGCAGATGCATGCCGCGCTGGGCAGCAGCAAGGAAGCCATGGGGGTGAGCTGCAGGCAGCATGCTGCAGGTTTACGGCAGCAGCGCATCGCACACTTGTTCTCATGCAGACTGGCTGCAGATGCATGCCGCGCTGGGCAGCAGCAAGGAAGCCATGGGGGTGAGCTGCAGGCAGCATGCTGCAGGTTTACGGCAGCAGCGCATTGCACACTTGTTCTCATGCAGACTGGCTGCAGATGCATGCCGCGCTGGGCAGCAGCAAGGAAGCCATGGGGTGAGCTGCAGGCAGCATGCTGCAGGTTTACGGCAGCAGCGCATTGCACACCTGTTCTCATGCAGACTGGCTGCAGATGCATGCCGCGCTGGGCAGCAGCAAGGAAGCCATGGGGGTGAGCTGCAGGCAGCATGCTGCAGGTTTACGGCAGCAGCGCATTGCACACCTGTTCTCATGCAGACTGGCTGCAGATGCATGCCGCGTTGGGCAGCAGCAACGAAGCCATGGGGGTGAGCTGCAGACAGCATGCTGCGGGATGCCGGCAGCAGCGCATTGCACACTTGTTCTCATGCAGAGTGTGCAACAGCGTGCGGCGCTGGGCAGCAGCAAGCAAGATGGGGGTGAGACAGCAAGACAGCATGCTGTGAGATGCCTGCAGCATGCTGCGTCGCAAGCAGCAGACTGCACCCTTGCTGTTATGAAGAGTGTGCAACGGCGGATGAGCTGCATGCATGCTTTTTATGTTGTTGGTGCTTGGCTTTCACATCTGCTCAGCGCACGGATGCGGTTGCATCCCGGGTCCAGCATTTGACGCTGCTTCACAAGTAACCACTTTACATCCGTACTCTGGCTTGCTGCTGCTGCTGCTGCTGCTGCTGCTGCTGCTGCTGCCAGGCGTCCCTGCTGTCCTGGCTGCTGCCCACGCTGACTCCTGACAAGAGCTGCGAGGGCTACGAGCAACTCATCAGCGAGACAGCCGCCACGCTACACCCGCTGCTGCAGATGTGAGCGGCAGGCAGCAGTGCAGTGCTGCAGTGCTTCAGCAGCGATAGCTGGCGCAGCTGTGCAAGTGCAGCAGCTAGGAGCTACCCCAACAGCCGCTGCACGCATGAGCAGGTGCATTTTTTATGGGTGCTGCAGGCCTGACTGACTCACTGACTGACTGCATGCCACCCTGCCACCCTGCCACTCTGCCACCCTGCCAGGCCTCCCTCCCAGGTGCTGCTGCAGGCCACTGCCAGCAGCTGACCTGCTGTCCTGCCTGCCTGCCCGCTCGCCTTCCCTGCCCTACCAGGCCTCCCTCCCAGGTGCTGCTGCAGCCAGCCATCACGTGCCTTACTGTCCTGCTGCCTGCCTGCCCGCCTGACTGCCGCCGTGCCACCCTGCCACCCTTCCATGGCAGGCCTCCGTCCCAGGTGCTGCTGCAGGCCTGCCTGCCTGACTGATTGACCAACTGACCGACTGACTGACTGACTGACTGACTGACTGACTGACTGACTGACTGACTGACTGACTGACTGATTGACTGACTGATTGACTAGCCGATTGCCACCCTGCCACCCTGCCAGGCCTCCTTCCCAGGTGCTGCTGCAGGCCACTGCCAGCAGCTACGGCGCCCTGGCCAGCGCCCTGCAGCAGCAGCAGCAGCAGCAGCAACAGCTGGCAGCAGGCCAGCAGCAGCTGGCGCCTGGCCAGCAGGGCGTGCCTGTGATGGATGCACGCGGGCAGCACAGCAGCTCACAGGTAGGTGGGGCGCAGGGCTCGGCGCTAGCTGCAGTGACAGCAGGTGCTTTTTTGGTATTTCATCGCATGCGTGTGTGTAGTTGGTATGCTGCGACGTGTGCAACCAGCAGTTTAGCCATAGCCCTCAGTATAGTTGTGATGTGCGGGTTTTACCAACAAGTTGCGTCTGCACACCGCATTGCTTGAAGATGCGTGAATGTGCACCTTACTCTATGAATTCGTCGTTTTTGCACCGCACGCCCCTCCTCAGGACGTGGCAGACTGGCTGCGCCGGCAGCAGGCGGAGGGCAGGCTGGCTGCCGCAGTGCTGATGCCGCAGCACACATGACTGTCTGTCACAGCTCGTTGCTGCTCAGTTTTCTGCATATGCACCTGCCTGCTGCTTTCAGGACGTCGCGGACTGGCTGCGCCGGCAGCAGGGGGAGGGCCGGCTGGCTGCTGCGGTGCTGATGCCGCAGCACAGCTGTGAGGCTGGCGTGGCCTTTGCCAAGCGCGTGCTGCATGCACACATGCCTGTGGCTTTTCCCGCGCTGGGCGCTGGCGGCTTCCGGGAGGCTGCCATGATGCGCGGCACGGGGTTTGCCAAGCTCAACTTGCTGCTGGAGCTGGCCGTGGCACGGTGGGCGGGGTTCAGGGTTTAGGTTTTGCTGCAGTGTGAGCGACACAGCTTGCTGCTAGTTGCCTGGCTTCCGGGAGGCTGCCATGATGCGCGGCACCGGCTTTGCCAAGCTCAACTTGCTGCTGGAGCTGGCCGTGGCACGGTGGGCGGGGTTTTAGGGTCTAGGGTTTGCTGCAGTGTGGGGCCATGCGCTTGTGTAGGTGGCGCTGCACTGCTGCCATGATGCGCGGCACTGGCTGTGCCAAGCTCAACCTGCTGCTGGAGCTGGCCGTGGCACGGTGGGTGGTGTTAAGGGTTTGTTCAGGGTTTAGGGTTTGTGGCGGTATGGGGGCATGCACTTGTGCAGGTGGTGCTGCACTGCTGCAGCTTCGGCAGCAGCACTGCTGGCATGGCTTTGGTGGTGGGCGATGAGAGGAGGCCAGAACAGGCATCATGTACGGTAACAGGCATCATGTACGGTAACAGGCATCATGTACGGTAACAGGCATCATGTACGGTAGGACAGCTTGGTGCTAGCTGCAGCAGCTGCATGCAGCATGCTGCAGCAGCACGCTGCCTTGCATGGGTATACAGGTACACTGCTGTTGTGGGCTGCTGCTCAACAGGCATGCTACAACCGTGCTGGCTGCTGCTGTGCTAGGTAGGCCACTGTGGCCAGGGACAGCATTGCGGGACGCAGCAGCCTGCCGCCACACTGCTGCTGTCTCTGCTGACCAACATGCTGCAACACTGCCCTGCCGGCTGCTGGCTGCTGCTGTGCCAGGTGGGCCACTGTGGCCGGGGACAGCAGCCTGGCGCCACACATGCATATACTGCTGCTGTTTCTGCTACTCAACAATCATGCTACAACCGTGCTGCCTGCTGCTGTGCCAGGTGGGCCACTGTGGCCGGGGACAGCATCGCGGCATGCAGCAGCCTGGCCCCCCTGGGCAGCCCCGAGGGCTATGCTGCGCTGGCAGCAGCAGTAAGGGCTGTCCTGGTGGGCAGTGCGCGTGCTGATGCATGCGTGGCCAGGGCAGAGGAGGCAGCAAAGCAGGCAGCACTGAAAGCAGCTGCGGCACAGGCAGCCAAGCCCGGCAGTGCAGCAGTCAAGAAGGCAGCAGATGCTGCCGCATTGCTGGCTGGGGCTGCCAGGCAGCATGCGCAGCAGGCAGAGCAGGCTGCGGAGAGTGTAGGGGCCAGCAAGGACGCTGTGGCGGCAGCAGGCAAGGCAGCAGAGGCAGCAGATGCGTCTGCTGCAGCTGCGGCAGCAGCTCTGGATGCAGCAGGCTTTGGTACAAGCACGGCAGCTGCATGCCGCACCCCTCAGCAGCAGCAGCAGCAGCAGCAGCAGCAGCAGCAGCAGCAGGGCATTGACGATGAGGCGCTGGTGATGCGCGTGCCGTACATCTACAACGCCAACCCATGTGACAGGGGCACCGCAGACGACTCACTGCTGGCAAGCTATGAGGCGCTGGGCCTGCTGCAGCACTTCCCCGCCACAAGCGGCAGCAAACTCAAGACGGTGCGTGCTGTAACCTGGTGTCTGCGTCACTAGGGTTATGCCGCATACGCAGCTTACACTCTCTGTGTGGAATGTGACTGCTGCAATGACCTGACCATGACGGTGCGTGCTGCAGCGCGGGCTGACTGGGCAGACTGGACCAGGACTAGCAGTGGCAGCAAATGCAAGCAGTTTGCTGCCTCCAGACGCATGCTTGGCAGGAGCGGCTGCCACTATCTGCGTGTTGTTTCTTGTAAATTTGACGGCTCATCAGTGTGTGTTGAATGGGTATACGCCTGTTCGGTGTGGGGCTGCCAGCTTGACGCACCCTCTGCAGCTGTATCATCACCAACGTCGCTCATGGGAGCTGCTTGGTAAGCTTCAAAACACCATCATCATCACACACGTGCTTTACAGCAAAACCCTCAGCTCCTTTCTGCGCTTGTGCTGCACCTGTAGGGGTTCACTTGGCTGACAGCCAGCCCAGCAGCGGAAGCAGCAGCAGCAGCAGCAGCAGCAGCAGCAGCAGCAGCAACAACAGCAAGCCCCAGTGCCAGCACCACCGCGGGCCGCCTACCGCCTGTGTACGGCTGCCACGCCACCAACACCAGCGCACAGCTCGACCTGGACGCTGCCGCGCAAACCCTGGCAGCCGTGCCTGCTGCTGATGCCACGCTGGTGCAGCTGCTGGACGATGGCCTGGGCGCTGCTGTGCGCGCCTTTGGCAGGCCGCAGCCCCTGCCGGCTACGGAGCACCGGCTGCTGGAGGCGAATCTTTTTGGCATCCTGCTGCCTGTGATGATCCTCAGGTGCGGCAGGGGGCAGCAGGCAGCACGGGCAGGGGCAAGGGTTGCAGATCTGATGGGATAGGTGTGTCTTGCATGCGCCGCATTGGGCATTGCTGTGACCTGTAGGGTCAACGAGGCAGTGTGCATTATCAGGTGCATGTCAGCTGCTGGACGATGGCCTGGGCGCTGCTGTGCGCGCCTTTGGCAGCCCCAGGCGCTGCCGGCAAGGGAGCACCGGCTGCTGGAGGCGAATCTTTTTGGCATCCTGCTGTCCGTGATGATCCTCAGGTGCGGCAGGGGGCAGCAGCAGGGTCAGGGGTTGCCGATCTGATGGGATAGGCGTGTCTGGCGCGTGCGGCACAGGGCAATTGGACGTGCAGGGGCATAGACCATTCTGCTGCCAGTGATGCTCCTCAGGTGAGGCAGGGGTTGAAGATGCTCCTCAGGTGAGGCAGGGGTTGAAGATGCTCCTCAGGTGAGGCAGGGGTTGAAGATGCTCCTCAGGTGAGGCAGGGGTTGAAGATGCTCCTCAGGTGAGCCAGGGGTTGAAGATGTGGCATGGGTTGAAGAGCTGGGACAGGCGTGTCTCGCATGTGCGGCATAGGGCACTGCTTTGACCTGCAGGGGCATAGGGCATTCTGCTGCCAGTGATGATCCTCAGGTGAGGCAGGGGTTGAAGATGCTCCTCAGGTGAGGCAGGGGTTGAAGATGCTCCTCAGGTGAGGCAGGGGTTGAAGATGCTCCTCAGGTGAGCCAGGGGTTGAAGATGTGGCATGGGTTGAAGAGCTGGGACAGGCGTGTCTCGCATGTGCGGCATAGGGCACTGCTTTGACCTGCAGGGGCATAGGGCATTCTGCTGCCAGTGATGATCCTCAGGTGAGGCAGGGGTTGAAGATGCTCCTCAGGTGAGGCAGGGGTTGAAGATGCTCCTCAGGTGAGGCAGGGGTTGAAGATGCTCCTCAGGTGAGCCAGGGGTTGAAGATGTGGCATGGGTTGAAGAGCTGGGACAGGCGTGTCTCGCATGTGCGGCATAGGGCACTGCTTTGACCTGCAGGGGCATAGGGCATTCTGCTGCCAGTGATGATCCTCAGGTGAGGCAGGGGTTGAAGATGCTCCTCAGGTGAGGCAGGGGTTGAAGATGCTCCTCAGGTGAGCCAGGGGTTGAAGATGCTCCTCAGGTGAGCCAGGGGTTGAAGAGCTGGCATGGGTTGAAGAGCTGGGACAGGCGTGTCTCGCATGTGCGGCATAGGGCACTGCTTTGACCTGCAGGGGCATAGACCATTCTGCTGCCAGTGATGCTCCTCAGGTGCGGCAAGGGCCAGCAGACAGCAGTGGCAGGGGGTACATGGCTACAGCCAGGACAGGCGCATCTGACAAAAACAGTCCATCAAGCAACATGCTGACCTTCAGAGTCCATGGAGCGCAGGTTGTGCAGCAAATGTGGGCACCCTTGCCCTCACCTCTCGTCAGGCTGCAGCCGGCATTACTTCTGGGCGCAGCTACTCCCGTCACCAGCTCCCCACAATCAAGAGCGCTTACAAATGGTGTGCATCTTCTGTGCTGCCCCTGTCTTTGTTTTTTTTTTCATTCCTACCGCTCACTTGTGGTGCAGCACGAGCCTGACCAGCAGGCGCTGGCACTGCGAGGATGTGGGTCAATGCGGCGCTTGGTGGCACGAGCCGCAACTGCTGTGCATAACTTGGACCTCACCTCTATTTCACAAACAACAAAACACTCTTTATTTCAATGATATATCCTATGTTGCTGCCTGTTGCACCTGCAGCACCAGCTTGACCACCACCCGCTGGCACTGCGAGGATGTGCGCCTGGGCGGCGCTTGGTGGCACAGGCCGCCACTGCTGTGCATAGATTAAGCCTTGCCTCCCACACACCATGTGTACATCCTCTGCTGCTGCCTGCTGCTGCTGCAGCACCAGTCTCACCACCACACGCTGGCACTGTGAGGATATGGGCCTAGGCGCCGCTTGGAGGCACAGGCGGCAACTTGGGTCTCGCCCACCTTTCTCACAGAGTAAAAAATGTATTGTCTGATATCTACTCCTCTGCTGCTGCCTGTTGCTGCTGCAGCACCAGCCTGACCACCACATGCTGGCACTGCGAGGACATGGGCCTAGGCGCCATGAACTGAATGGCATGGGGTAGACAGGAATCGAGAAGCATATGTCATACTATCCTCGCGCTGTGCTGACCCTGCCTGCTGCTGGGTTGTGTTGCTGATGCACCTGCAGCACCAGCTTGACCACCACTCGCTGGCACTGCGTGGACGCGGGCCAATGCAGCGCTGGGTGGCACAGGCGGAAACTGCTGTGTGTAAATCACGCCTCGCCTCCCCCCGAACAAATTGTCTTGTTGAAATGTGTATATCCTCTGCTGCTGCCTGTTGCTGCTGCAGCACCAGCCTGACCACCACACGCTGGCACTGCGAAGACATGGGCCTAGGCGCCATGAACTGCATGGCATGGGGTGCCCCAAAGCTGTGGCTCCTAGCCACCACGCAGCCAGCAGCGCAACGATTGATCGACTTGCTGGCAGCCAAGCTGGGAGGGCAGCAAGCTGCGCCGCGGCAGCTGCTGCACAAGCAGCTGCTGTTCCACCACATTAGCCTACAAGAGGCCCTGGGCTGCGGGCTGGTGCCGTTTGTGCAGCAGCCGGGCACTGCGCTGTTCACACTGCCCGGGCTGCACTCGCTGCATGTGACGGTGTCGGCTGGATTCAGCGTGGCTGTGTCCGGCAACAACTTCTTCAGCAGCAGCAGCAGCTTGCAGCAGCACGTGGAGGCGCTGGCTGCTGGGCCGCACGGCTCGCTGCTGTTTCCAAAGGTGGTGTCACACAGTGGCTGGGACAGGGGCCATGTTGAGGCTCGGGAGCGGCTGGGGGCCCTGCTGGTCAAGTTGGGAGAGGCGCAGCACAGCGCAGCAAAGCAGGCCACGGCCAGGGAGCTGTAGGCTGCTGCTGAACAACCTCTTCAGCAGCAGCAGCGGCGGCGGCGGCGGCCTGCAGCAGCACGTGGAGGCGTTGGGTGTGCGGGCCGCACAGCTCACTGCTGTTCCCTGAGGTGCTGTACAACTCCTGACATGTCAGAGCGTGGCTGGGACAGCGGCCATGTTGAGGCTCGGGAGAGGCTGGGGGCCCTGCTGGTGAAGCTGGGAGAGGCGCAGCACAGCGCAGCAAAGCAGGCCGTGCTACGCTAGTAGCCAGGGAGCAGTAGGCTGCAGTGTGTACTACACTGTTGGCAACAGTAGCAGCAGTGGCAGGCGTGACAACCGTGTTTTGCTGTTGATAGGCATACGTGTGCCACAATGCACTGGTGTGCTGCTGCAGCAGCGTTCCACTTGGGTGCAGGTGTACAGAGCCTGTGCGCGCTGCTGTAGGCCTCGCAAGACCCTGCAAGCAAACACGGATGTGCTGATGCGTCATCGTGCTGTACATTACAACCTTATCGGGCTGAAGTGTTTATTTGTTTCTGTAGTTGTAGCTGAGCAGCAGTGCACTACAGCAGTGGGTTGGTAGGCGTAACTGCATGTACATGTGTGTTATACTATAGTTGGCTGCAGCCACCAGCTGCTGGCGCACACAAACCATTAGTTGCGGGTGTTGCTTGCGGCTGACCGCTACGAGTGTGTGTGGCTCGTAGTGCAAAGCAGTCCTTCATTGGCATCACCTAGTACACACAATTCTGGTTGGCGCCATAGTGTGGCGCTGCACTCAGCATCATCCTGTTACCAAGTGTGGAGCTGCACTGTGGCGCTGCACTGATTCCCCGCGGCCTTTCAGTATGGCTTGCACACAGCTGTGCTCACAACAGGCATGCATGCAGTCCGCGGAGGCGGCCGCCAAGCCTTTGACAGGTGTACACATGTGCGCATTGTACACATGTGCGCATTGTAACAGACTCTGTGCCCTGACCTGAGTCACCAGTTCCCAATCACAAAAATTAGGGCCACAGGCCCGCCTACTAAAGAGCCAGACACGGCTCATTACAGATGCGCAAGCTGGGGCGACTCGCAGCCCCTGCTGCAGCTGCTGAGGGAGATGAAGGCAGTCTGGGTCCATGGCGTCAAGAGCGTCGCAGTCGAGCTTGGCCCGGCAGGCCTGTTTGGGCAGCAGCTGCGCGACTGCCTACATAAAAAGTTCCTGCTGCGGCTGCAGCAG
The DNA here is from genome assembly GCA_030272155.1 of Tetradesmus obliquus. Classification (NCBI taxonomy): domain Eukaryota; kingdom Viridiplantae; phylum Chlorophyta; class Chlorophyceae; order Sphaeropleales; family Scenedesmaceae; genus Tetradesmus; species Tetradesmus obliquus. The sequence goes on from CP126206.1 coordinate 48,650, forward strand.
TGGAGTGTTGGGCACGCAGCTGCTGCCATTCTGTCTGCACTCAGCCCCAGCTTAGCGCAAGATGCTGACCGGATGCAGGCAGCAAGGTCTGGCAGTGGGCTGCAGCCACAGCTGCAGATTGGGAGTGTCCGGCAAGCTGTGGGTGGCACCATGGGCGGTAAAGCACTTGGAGCACCCATGCAGCAGCTGCTGCTGAGTGGAGCCTGCCGCTACAACTCAGCGGTGAGTTGTGTGTGCACGAGTGCAGGTGTGGCCATGCATATGGCCTCGTGTGGCCATGCTTTTTGACGAGCGTGCATGTCATGCATGGTGCTTGCTATGTGTCATCAGATCAAACACAGCATGTCTCTTTCACGTGCATGTGTTTCACACTGAATCTGCTGCTGCTGCTGCTGCTGCCGCAGGAGGTTGTGCTGCAGGCATGCGTTGTTCAGCCGCTGCTTGAGCCCATGCGCATGCCAGATGACGTAGATCTGGAGGCTGAATGGCAGCTGGCCTTTGTCCGCACGGCTTTGCAGGCCGGCCGCCCTGGCATGGCTTGCAGGAAGGATGTACAGGAGATGCATGCCCTGATTACCAGCAGCAGCAGCCTGCCCTTCTTCATGGAGCTGGCTGTGTGTCTGGTGGACAGCCGGGCTGTCTACCCTAGTTCAGTGGCAGCCCGGCTTGGGAGGCGCAGATGCTCAGGGCTCAGCTGTGCGCAGTGTCTGCTGGTTTGCTGGCGCACTGCAGCTGCAGCTGCTGCAGCTGCTGGAGGAGCAGCTGCAGCCAGTGTCCAGCCTCACCAGGCTGCATGCCAGGGTAGTGGGTGCTCTAGACATAGAGCTGGCCAGCCTGGTGAAGTCTGAGGTGTGCAGCAAGCTGGCGGGCGGCAGGGGCCTTGCCATGGTGAAGCTCGCTGATGAAGGCGTGCAGCAGCTCTTGAAGGACCCGCAGCCAGGGCAGCCGCAGCCAGCGGCCACGCTGTGTGCCAACGTGGTGGCAGACAGGATTGCTGCTGCTATCAAGGTCCCAGAGCTGTGTGACAGGGTGCAGCTGTTTCAGCAGAGCTCAGCCATGGATGCTGAAGAGCTTTGCACACGCGTGCTGTCGCCGCTGCTACTGCCGCAGCTGCTGCAGTCTGTCACGCTTGCTGCTGCTGCGGCTGCAGCAGAGCTGCCAGTGCTGGACAGCATGGGGCTGAACCCATTGGCTGCAAGGGGCCTGGATGCACTCAAGCAGCGCAAACTGGTGAAGCTGTTCGCTTATGTGTTCAAGGTGTGTGGCAGACGAACAACAATTTTTTTGTGAACAGTGGTTGAGGTGTTGCTCTATGCATGCATTCTGAGTATGCCTGCTGGTGTATGCGTGCTGATGTATGCTGCCTGATGTACACACGCAACAGCTGTGTGCATTGTGCTGTTTTGGCAGTCTTGTGTCTGCACAGATATTCATGTCGTGTTGCTGCTGTCTTGCAGGAGAATGCTGCAAGCCACTCTGGCCCGGTGCAGCTGGACCTTCGCCTGCTGCAGAGTCTAGTGAACAAGCTGCTGCAGCTGCCAGTGGATGTTCTGGCACGGAGCAGCATTGCTCTGCCGCAAAGCCAGGAGGAGGATTGGAGCAGCATGGAGCTGCCACAGGAGCAGCCGCAGACGCCTACACAGCAGCTCTCTTCAGGCAGCAGCAGCGCGCTGCCCCTGCAGATGACACCTCTGCTCATTGACCTGCTGTTCTTGTTTGTTGATGGCGAGGCCTACCTAGACATCACCACCCTCAACGGGTCCGAGCAGCGCTACAACTACCTGTGGCGCCTGGCTGACAGGCTGCATACAGGCCGGTACTTCAAGGGCTCACCCAAAGCGATTGTGGAAACAGCAGTGGCTGGTGCTGGAAGGGGACAATGCAGCTGCAGCGCTGCCGCGAGACCGCAGCAGCAGCAGCAACGGCAGCAGTAGCAGCAGCAGCAGCAGCAGCAGCAGCAGCAGCAGCAGCAGCAGCAGCAGCAGCAGCAGCAGCAGAGTCTACGGTTGTGTGCAAGGCTTCAGCATGGACAGCGGCAAGTGGGATGCGAAGCTGTTCTGCATCCAGGAAGGCACGTTGTGCAGCCTCGAAAAGTGCTGCCAGATGTCAGATGAGCAGGTGGGCTCTGACTGTGGCACTGATACACAGCTGCTTAAGCGGAGGCACTGCACTGTAGTGACGATGCTGTGCCTTGTTGCAGGTGCTCTAACTGTGGCACTGTTACACAGTTGCAGCTAAAGCGCAGGCATCGTACTGTAGTGACGATGCTGCTTCTTGTTGCAGGTGCTCATGGCCCAGGTCGGCGGCGCGTGCGGCGTCAGCCTGGCCAAATTCCACCTGGAACACCTGCCGCTGGTGCAGTCATTGGCTGCGATTCATGCTGCTATGTGTGACTTCCACACTGAGCTGCAGCGGCTGGGTAAGCCGCTGGACGACTCTACCCCGCTGTTGCAGAGCGTCTATGAGGGGCATGGCCCAGAGTGGATAGTATACGTGCTACCCAGCAACAGTGCCGTTGGACGCCAGGTGCGCAGAGCTGTTGCAGCTACAAGTGCAGCAACAACAGGACCAGGATGATGCTAAGCAGGATGATGCTAAGCATGCACTGCATGTTGCACTGCCCGTTGTACTAGTGCATCCTGCAGTTGAGCTCCTCGGCAATATTACTTTGAAAACATATGCCAGTGCCAGTGATATTTAAAAATGCACCAGAAAAAGACACGCGGGCTTCCGGTGATACCGGGCTTCCGGTATTTATATACAAAAAACTCCTGCCGGCTTCCGGTAAGTTTTAACGAAGGTGATGTTAGGAGCAACACGGTATGCTTTGATGCTGGCGGACTCCGCTTGCTGACATGTATGTTGCTGGCTGCAGGAGCGCGTGTTTGCTTACACCCCACAAGGCGGAGCCACCTCTCCAGACGCAGTCGAGCAACGCACTGTGTTCAATGAGGCAGGCTTCCTGCAATACACCAAGGCAGTGCAGCAGGCAGCAGCAGCTGGCACAGCTACGCCGGCTCCAGACAGCAAGCTGTCTCCCAACCGCCAGCTCAAGCTGCTGCACTGGGTGAGTCATGCTGCTGAGTACTTGGGCTGGCCCGCCAGTGGCCCTGAACGTGTTGCGCATCATCCTGATGCCTGCAAACCTGCCAACATAATGGAGCAGCACTCTCTTCTGTTGCCGCCCCAGTGGAGTGCGGGCCCGACGGCGTGATGCTACGCCTTGACGGGCAACATGGTGATCCTGATGTGTGCGTGATCCTGATTTGTAAAGATGGACAGTCTAGCATGAAGAATGCAAAGCTGCGCACCTTCAAGCATTGCTTGTCCAGGAGACCTCCCGCCCAAGGTCCCCCGGCGTTCCAAGTGGGCTGTCCACGCAAGCACTGCTGTCCAGCATCATGGCATCATAGCATCATGCGGAGTTCTCATCTGTAAGCGCAAAGAAGCCTGTGTGCGTTGCTCTGCTGTGCAGGTTGACGCCCGCGAGCCGCAGAAGCGGCGGCTGCGCGAGCCTGACCCTTTCAACGATGACTACGGGAATGAGAGGCCAGCACAGCGCATGCGGCACCAGGAGGACGCACCAGCAACACCAGGAGGACGCGCAGACGCAGCAGCGCTGGCGCCGCCGCCACCTGCAGCAGCAGTGCCGCCGCCTGCAGCAGTAGCGCCGCCGCCAGCAGCAGCGCTGGCGCCGCCTGCAGCAGTGCCGCCGCCTGCAGCAGCGCTGGCGGGGCTGTCAAGGGCTCAGCTGGCAGCGGCAAAGGCGATGTTTTTCGCAACACAGAGGCTGCAGCCGGGGCCACAGCGCTGGAGATTCGGCGGCCAAGGCACAGGCTCAGATGTTGAGGTTGTGCTGCACGTCAACGCGCAGCAGCGAGCAGGTGGGCGGCTTCTGCTGCACTGCAGTGTGTGTGTTGGCCGTATCTTCCTTTTGCATGTTGCATGTCCTCCTATGTTTTGCATGCCTGCTCATGCTAGCTGTGGACATGTGGTGTGCGGCTGCTCAGCATTGGATGCTTGTGCACTGTGTTGGTGCTGCTTGCACTGCAAGTTACGTGGCACCTGTCTTTGCAGCCTATGTCACCTTCCAAGATCAGCCATTCTTCAAGCTGGGCCCTCTGGGCAAGGCGGTGTGAAACGTGTGCGTGGAGGCTAACCAGGCGAACAGGCAGCTTGCAGAGGCCGATGTACTGCATCCAGCGAGCGTGTGGCACAGGCGCTCGCAGCGAGTGGCGGTTCAAGGCAATCAAGTGAAGGTGATGGCGGACAACGCCTGGACGCCGGTGTGTGACCTGTGAACAGCATGTGAGGTGTAGCTTGACGTCACTGCCGCCATTGCCAGGGCTGACAGTGTTGGTGTATTTACTGGTGTGCCGGTGCCATAGGTTATGGGCTGACAGCCCCACTTCATCTGTGTATCTTATCCTGGCTACAAGCTTGCTGGCTAGCATTGCTTTGGTGTTACACCAGCCAGTGGCGTGCTGCACCTTTGTGGTGCATCTTTGTGGTGCGGCAATGGTTGTGCATGGGCGTTCTAAGAATTACGCAGGCCGACTCAGGTGCGAGTTGAAAGTTGGGTCAACTTGAAGTTGAAGTTTCGCACAGCAATGACAGTCATCATGATGGGAGTTGCACATTGCAGAGGTGAAATGTATGCTCCAAGCAGTGTTTGTGGAACTGTGTGCGGCTATCACCCGTGCCGACGGTCCAACTCAAGTCGTGGGCCAGATATGGCAGCTCTTACGCATCTGCTGTTCAAGGGTGATGCTGTATAAGAACGACTTTACTGGCTGTTTCGGGACGCGGCGTTGGGGCGATGTACATGAATGTGAAGGAGCGGCCGCCAGTGGCAGCAGCCTGCAGCATGCTGTGAAGCAGCAGCAGCCGGCGGCAGCAGTGGCCGCGTGATGCAGCGGGTGATGGGGAGGGTGCGTGCTTGCTGGACGCACAGTACGCGGGCAATGCTGCAAGAAAAGCGCAGGGCAGGCCGTAAAGCCTACAATGTTGTTTCTGTATGGCGGCCGCTAAAGATTGTAACTGCTTGGTGACTGGGCCACCATCTACACCAAGGCAGGGGTGTATGTGATCTTTAATTAGCGGCAGGGGGCTAAACATGACCTGCTGGCAGCAGCGATGGTGGCTTGATGATTCATCGATGATTGCCGCTTGGCTTGATGAGTAACATGATGATGATGATGATCGATGATTGCCGCGATCACAACTTGAGCGGCTGTGGCAGACTGGGCTGGCGCGCACTGCGATCAGGGTTGCCACCAACAGCAGCAGGGTGGACTTCGGATTGTTCCATTCGCGCTCACCGACATTAAAGGCTTTTGTTTGACACTGACAGTGGTGCAGGAGACTTCTTGGCACATGGTGATGGCTCAGCCAGCTGTCCGACAGCACCGCGTCAAGTGCGGCAGGCACGTTTCTGTTACTGGCCATGTTGAGGTGCAGGCTACAAGTTACTTGATGAAATGATGGTAACAGGTGGTTATCCATGTGATTGTCATAGCATGTGCGGACGCCATTTCTGCAGGATGGTGTACCGCCCCCAGGCAGTCACTGCCACTAAGTGGCTTCTGAAGGGGCAGCAGCAGCAGGCCCAGTTGATGAGCGCGACGAAAACAGGTGGCCCCATAGTAAGTTTTTAAAACCATGTGAAGTGAACGTCTTAACCCCGAACAAGCACTTGCATGCGCCAGGTAAAGCAACAGGGCGTGTCAGATTCAAATTTCGAACAAACCGCCCCCTCAGGCCATACTGTGGCTCGCCCGCAGATTCTGCCATCGAACACCACAAAAGAGATCTTCAACCGGGTTGTGTGGCGAGTTTCGAATTTATGCGCCTCATCAAAGCCCTCCTCCGTACCTCAGTAGCACGCCAGGTGGTGGTTGAGCACAGGACTTCGCAGCCATCTCACTGGTAGCTACAGTGCCTTGTTAGTGAGTTGATCATACTTCGAAGATCATCCTCGGCTGCTAAGGTGCAAGCTGGGCGAGCAGGAGAAGCCGTTGAACATGGCTGATTGTGAAGGTGCGCCAAAGCAACCGCTGGCACATCTAGGGGCACGCTTGGAAGCATACATGATCTGGTTGAAGGTATTTGGCGTGTTATAACGTGATATCGTCGAGCATCCTTGCGTCAGCGCCAGGTGTCACCCAATAAGCAGTAGCAGCAGCAGCAACCTCAGCACCAGCAGGGGCAAGTGCAGCTGAGTGCGAAACTAGGCAGGCGTCAACAACGCTGCTCATCACAAGTGCTGCGTTTATTGTTTTTCTTCTTGCAGAGGCACAGCAGTCAGTACTGCTGCAATCGCCAGTGCTGCCCCTGCTGCTGCACCACAGCAGCATACACACAGACCTGCACACAATACTGCGGCTATGCGGCACCAGCAAGGCCATCCGGGCAACAGTGCTGCAGCTGTGCAGGGGCTTGCTGGATGTCAGCTTTGCCACCAGCAGCAGGCGGCAGGCGCAGCGCTTTGCGGCGTGGGTTGCTCAGCACGGGCAGCTGATGCGTGCCCTGCGCATCAGGCCTGGCATGCACCACACCCACGCAAAGATGTACGGCATCTGCCGCACACAGGCAGAAGCGCAGATTGAAGCGGCACTCAGCTTGACAGCAGCCGCGCTGCTGCAGCTGCAGTCACAGGGCGAGCAGGGCGGCCTGCAGCTGGCGGAGCTGCAGCTGCCGTCTGTCGGCGCTGCAGCACACAGCGTGCTGCAGGCTCTGCCTGCCAGCACGCTGCACAAGCTGACCGTGCGAGAGAGCTTCACCGTTGCACGCCAAGCCAGCGTTGATCCCGGCAGCCTTGCGGTGATGCGCCAGCTGCAGTGCCTGTCGATCAGTCCCGTGGTGCATTTGGAGCAGCTTCTGCAGGTGCTCCCAACGCTGACGGCATTGACGCGGCTGGACCTGCGTTGGCACTGCAGCGGGTGGCCCCCTTCCCTGCAGAGGAGTGCAGCAGAGCAGTTCAGCGAGTTGCTTCCAACGCTACCAACACAGCTCAAGGAGCTGCACTTTTCCCAGCATCAGACTTATGATCTGCCCCCGCTACTGCAGCTGGCGCACTTGACAGCGCTGACCAGCCTGACTGTGAGCTACGCAGGCGCAGATTCGCAGCTGCCGCGGCAGCTGCGGGCACTGGCGATGACAGCGGCGCGCAGCATGGGCCCAGTGCTCGCCTGCACGCAGCTGCAGCAGCTGCGCCTCCGCCGCAGCGAAGCAGATGCAGCGGAGCTGAGCAGGCTTGCGGGCCTCTCCACCCTCACCCACCTCGCTATTGAGTACGAGTTGCTGCACGGCTCACGCGGCGCGGCGGCTGCAGCGGCGGCGGCCTGGCCGCTGCTTGCAGGTCAGCTGGTATCGCTGCGCATCCGGGACGCGCAGGCGGGGCGCATGAGTGCGGCCTCGCTGCTGCAGATACAGCAGCTGTCGCGCCTTACGTGCTTGAGCATCGAGTGGAAGCGCTGCATCGTGCACGACGGCAGCCCTGCGCTGCCGCTGACAGCTACTGAGCTGGCTGGTGTGCTGGCAGCACTCAGTGAGCTGCGCACGCTGGAGCTGAGCACACAAGATGGGCGTCACCCGCTGCTGCTGCCCTACAGACCAGCAGCAGCAGCAGCAGCAGTTGGGGTGGCAGGTGGTGGGCATCAGCAGGCAGGTGTGTTGCAGCAGCAGCCTGCTGCAGCAGTAGCAGCAGCAGCGGTGGGTGTGGCAGGTGGTGGGCAGCAGCAGGGAGGTGGACCGCAGCAGCAGCCTGCTGCAGCAGCAGCAGCAGCAGCAGCAGCAGCAGCAGCAGCTGTGGGTGTGGCAGGTGGTGGGCATCAGCAGGCAGGTGGACCGCAGCAGCAGCCTGCTGCAGCAGTAGCAGCAGCAGCGGTGGGTGTGGCAGGTGGTGGGCAGCAGCAGGGAGGTGTGCCACAGCATCAGCCTGCTGCAGCAGCTGGCGGCCAGCATGTCCTGCTGCAGCATGCAGCAGGGCATATTTGGGCGGCGCTACCTCAAATGCTGCACCCGCAGCAGCAGCCAGCTGCAGTTATTGGCGGCCAACAGGCCATGCAGCAGCATGCAGGGGGGCTAGGATGGCTGGGAGCACCTCTACCGCTGCACCTGCAGCAGCAGCAGCACCCTGCACAGCTGAATGCAGTTGTTGGTGCGCATCAGCTGGCAGTTCTGCCACAGCTGCAGCCGGCCGCAGCCGCCGGTGGCCAGCAGGTGATGATGCAGCAGCAGCAGCAGCAGCCAATCGGGCATGTCTGGGCAGCACCACCTCAACTGCTGCACGCACAACCTCCACCAGCAGCAGCAGCAGCAGCAGCACCGGGTGTGGAAGTTGCTTGGCATCAGCTGGCAGGCGTGCCGCAGCAGCAGGCATTTGCAGCAGCTGGCGGACAGCAGGTCATGCTGCAGCTGGCAGGGGGCCAAGCCTGGATGGTGCCCCCTCAACTACTGCAGCAGCAGCAGCAGCAGCAGCCTGCACAGCTCATTGCGCATATTGGCGGGCATCCGCAGGCAGCTGGCCAGCAGGCAGGTGGCCAACCAGTCATGCAGCAGCATGTAAGGGTGCTGGGGTTGGTGGTGCAAGTTCAACAGCTGCACCCGCAGCAGCAGCAGCAGCAGCCTGCGCAGCATAATGCAATGGCCGGGCAGCAGCAGGCAGTTGGGCTGCAGCAGCAGCCAGCCGCAGCAGCTGGCGGCCAACCAGTCATGCTGCAGCATGCAGGCGGCCAAGCCTGGGTGGTGCCTCCTCAACTACTGCAGCCACAGCAGCAGCCTGCACAGCTTAATGCAGCCATTGTTGAGATGGGCCAGCTGTGGCAGCCCCAGGAGCAGCAGCAGCAGCAGCAGCAGCAGCAGCAGCAGCACGCGTTGGTGCATGAGCTCGAGCTCGACGCCCCCCGTGCCCCAGCCATGCGCATGCTGCCTGTCACTCGCGCCATTGCCGGCCTGCCCCACCTACAAAGCCTGAAGCTGAAGTGCCCCGGGCTGGGGCCTTGCTGCGTGGACCCGCTGACTCAACTCACGCGGTTGAGTCGCCTCACCATCTCGGGGCCTGAGTTTGATGACGAGGCGTGCATCAGCCTTGTGCTCAGCCTCACTGGCCTGCGGCGGCTCAGCTTGGCCGGTGATGCATCGATCAGCGATGTGAGCCTGGTGGCCATTTCCAAGGTGCTGACTCCGCTGACGGAGCTGAAGCTGCACAACTGCCGGGGGCTGAGTGAGCGCGGGTTTGCGCAGCTGACGCGGCTGCGGCGGCTGCGGCTGCTGTGGGCGGAGCAGATTGATGAGGAGATTGAGGAGGTGGCGGCGGCGGTGCTGCGGCACACGGCGCGCGTGCCGGGGGACGATGATGATGTTGATGGTGGTGGTGGCGGTGGTGGTGGTGGTTATGAGTATGATGCTGACTTTGATGGCTATGAGGCTGCTATTGATGGCATTGGTTGGTGAGGTTCTTATATGATGGTGGTGGTGGTAGTGAGGATGATGAGTATGATGCTGACTTTGATGGTTTTTTGGCTTATACTGATGGCATTGGTTGGTTCTAATATGATGGTGGTGGTGGTGGTTATGAGTATGATGCTGACTTTGATGTCTATGAGGCTGATGCTGATGGCATTGGTTGGTGAGGTTCTAATATGATGGTGGTGGTGGTAGTGAGGATGATGAGTATGATGCTGACTTTGATGGCTATTTGGCTGATACTGATGGCATTGGTTGGTTCTAATATGATGGTGGTGGTGGTGGTTATGAGTATGATGCTGACTTTGATGGCTATGAGGCTGATACTGATGGCATTGATTGGCGAGGTTTGATGATGGTGGTGGTAGCTGGTAGCAGCAGCACAGCAGCAGCATGCTGTGGCATCTCATGCTGCTGCTGCCCGGTGCATGCAACGCTGCTTGACATTTGTGTTGTGGTGGCTGCTGCGGGGTGCTGCTGTCATATATCGTGTTTGGTTTGGTGGCAAACCAGCATGGCACCCAGCCAGGAAATGTGTGCATACTATGCAGCGGTAGTACCGCTGCAGCACTGTTGCTGAAGTCCGGCCCGCTGCCGGGCAGCGGCTGATAAAGGGTCATGTGTGGCGTGGGATTGCTCTCCTTCATTGTCAACAGTCGGTTGAGTCAGGGCACACCATCCTGGGACTGACTGCATGTCCGGGCTTGTTCTTCTGGCTTTGTTTTTAACATGCATGCATGCCTAACCTGCAGCTCTCTGCTGCTGTTGTGTACGGCTCTGTGGCTGCAAAACTCTCAATAACACATGCCCTGCTCTGTCTCTGTTCAAAGACAACGACCCTTGATGTGAAACAACGTTGTTTGTATGTTTGCACCACAAAACAAAGTTGCGTTGTGCTTGGTGACTGGCTTGTGTTGGTGCAAATTGTTAGCACTGCTGTGCTGCACCTGGTTGCAGCCAACTGGCGTATCGGTGTGACGCGTGCACCAGGCTTCTTGACGCTGTCGTGATGTGGTGCTCAGCTATGCTGTGCGGAGATGACCATGATGTGGCATGCCATGTTTAAGATGGATGGCTGCACTACACACTGCTCAGCAGAGTGACTGGAAATCCAGTGGATGGCTGATATAGTGGTTGCTCAATGAGCCTCAGGACAGTGTCATTGGCTCGAAAACGGGCTGTGTTCCGGTGGTGTAATACACAAATCGTGGAGTCAAGTGACTAGGGTTTGCACCAATCAGGACGCTGAAGAAGGCAGCTGCGCACAAGCAGCTGCAGGGTTTTCCTTTCGCGCAGTTCATTTCAATTACCAGCTCAACATATGCAGGGCCATGACAGTGCATACCCTCCAGCTCTGTCACCTGAGGTGCACAGCAGCTGCTGTTGAAGCTGGCAGCATCCAGTGCCCGAGCCTTCACAGCATACACAGATGCTAACAAACCCTTGAAGCCCGTAGTGAAAGATAAATTACTATTTATTGCAATAATTGCGCGGCTCAAGCGATTCCAAGCTGTGAGCAGAGGCCAGCGACCCTTGTCGGTGGCACTGCACAACGTCTGTCTGTGTAGGAGCATCAGCTCGTTACAGAGTTTTGATCAGTCAGTATGTGGGCTTTTCACTAGTGATACGCCTACGTTGAGGGTGACACAAAACCCTCCTGCCACGTGAAGGGTGCTTCTACGTTCACCCTTGTGCACCGATCGCAGCCCAGACCACGCACTTCAAGCTGCTGATACGTTGAAGCGAGTCATCGCAGGCTGGCAGCACTGACTGCAACACGGGCTTTCTCCTGCTTCAGCAGCGCCCCAAGTCTTCCTGCTTTGTTGCCCCCTGCTTGTGCATTTCGCCCGCCAAAGTTCAGACACGCAAGTCTTGCTGCCCCAAATTTCGCATTCTTACTTCCCATAAGCTCTCGTCAACCTTGCGTGAAGTAACAGCGGGGGTGCACAGTGGTCAGCCCACAGCGTGATTAAAGCTCTGCCGGGACCCTCAGAAGACCGACCTTTGTTTTGGAGGCTTTCCAGAACAAAGTCAGGACGCACTCCCACACAGCACCAGCCAGATCATCTTGCCGAATGCTGTCTTGTGCCAGACAAGCGGTGAAACACCTGATACGAGTAAGCTTGACTCCAGAAGCAATAGCCTACAAGTCAACGGACCTTCCTGACAATTTGCTGCTGTGTCATGCAGCCCGCAGCTGTGCCACTGGCAGCCAGCATGTCCAGCCTCGCAGGCATGGAAAAGGTGCGTCCCAGGCCATCCGCGCAGTCGGAACAGCAGCAGAATGGTGAATGCTGATGTCGTGGTCCTTCTGCAGGTGGCCATGAGCCGCTTCGAGGCGGAGGAGTTCATCAATGATCGCTACACGGCCATGGAGCAGCGCCTGGCGGTGAGCGGGGCTTGCTGGATGCAGCTGGCGCCAAAACAGCTGTTCCGACATACTCATTAAGCGATTGGTTGCCTTCCTGCAGATCGTGCGCAAGAGGCTGAATAAGCCCCTCACACTGGCCGAGAAGGTGGGTTGCTGCAGGCCTGAGGCCCTGGCAAATCACTGTACAGCTGCAGCAGCATACATAACAGTAGCATTCGGTTGTGATCACCAGTTCCTGCGCACAGCTGTGCAGCTGCAGCAGCAGTGTCTGCTGTGGCAGTTGTGGCGCCCTGCCTAGTCAGCACACCTGGGCAACAGCAGCAGCAACAGCAGCCGCCATCTCTGTGCCTGGCAAGTCACAGTGTGTGTCGCATCATGGCAGTGCACTCTTGGTTGCCGTGCTGCAGCAGCAACAGGCGGCACATACAGTAGTAGCAAAGTGATTGCACGGCACGAGCCTGTGCAGGCGGACAGCAGCAGCAGCAGCAGCAACAGTGGTAGTGGGCAGCTGTTGAGCAGTGATATGCATCGCTCTGCAGTCCCAGGGCAGCACACACTGCATGTGCTGCAGTTTGTGTGTGGCTACAGGCACGGGCCTTGCAGTGTGGAAGTGTAGGGCATCACACCCCACTTGCAGTCCTGCTGTGCAATGCTACGGCTCACATGATGCTGCTGCTGCCGCTGCTGCTGCTGCTGTTGCTGCTGCCAGGTGGTGTACGGGCACCTGGATGATCCTGAGGGCCAGGAGCTGGAGAGGGGCGTGTCATACCTCAAGCTGCGCCCAGGTACGCTGTTTGTGTTTGTGTTACACTGTTTCGTGCTGCTTGCCCTGCAGCTGTTGTTGCCCAAGGGATTGCATGTAAAGGTTTGCCTTTGTTGCTGCCTGCGTGAATGGGATTGACCGGGCTGGAACGCTGCGTGTCATACCTCAAGATGCGCCCAAGTAACAGGGGCGATTATGTATGACAAGGTTGTCATGAGAAGGGCGTGCGCTTACAGCAGGCCAGGTTGCCGTACAGGCCCCCAGAGTTGGCATGCTGCTGCTGCTGCTGCTGCTGCTGCTGCTGCTGCTGCTGCTGCTGCTGCAGCTGCCGGCAGATCGCGTAGCCATGCAGGGCGCCACCGCGCAGATGGCCATGCGCATCCTCTGACCTGACGTACTGCCGCCGCTGCTGCTGCTGCTGCTGCTGCTGCTGCTGCTGCCAGACCGCGTGGCCATGCAGGACGCCACCGCGCAGATGGCCATGCTGCAGTTCATCAGCAGCGGTCTGCCCAAGACCATGGTGCCCTCCACCATTCACTGCGACCACCTCATCGAGGGCACCACCAGCCCACAGCCTGACAGGTGCGGAGGGTATCTATTGCTAGCAAGGCTAGCTTGGTGGGGTTTCGAGGGGCTTGGCAAGCAGCCATGCATTGCACTAATGTTGCCCTCCATCATCCACTGCGACCACCTGATTGAGGGCACCACCAGCCCACAGCCTGACAGGTGTGCAGGGTTTAGGGTTTGGGTTTATAGGGTTTTAGTGGTGCATTGCCTCCAGCGGTGCATGGCAGCAGCAGTGCCCTCCACCATCCACTGCGACCACCGGGGGGCACCACCCCCCCACAGCCTGCCAGGTGCGATCTGTGTTAGGGTGTGTGTGTCGCAAGCAAGGCTAGTGTATTCAAGGAGTTTGCAGGCAGCTGTGAAATGCCATGGTGCCCTCCACCACCCACCGCAACTGCAGCTGCACTCAGCGAGAGGCACCAGCTCCGCACAGCCTGGCAGGTGTAGCTGCATGGCAGGTGTAGCTGCATGGCAGGTGTAGCTGCATGGCAGGTGTAGCTGCATGGCAGGTGTAGCTGCATGGCAGGTGTAGCTGCATGGCAGGTGTAGCTGCATGGCAGGTGTAGCTGCATGGCAGGTGTAGCTGCATGGCAGGTGTAGCTGCATGGCAGGCAACTTGCGCCAGCTGAGAGGCTGTTGCAGCACCTAGCAGCAGCAGCCATTGCTTTGCAGCCAAATGTGTGGGCGGCAGGCTGGCAGAGGGCTGGAGACATGCAGCAGGGAGATGCTGGAATGCCACTGCTGCTGCTGCTGCTGCTGCTGCTGCTGCTGCTGCTGGCACCCCTGCTGGCACCCAAATCGTGAACGCTGCTGCTGCTGCCGAATCAGATAATAACATTTCTGCTGCTTCGTTTTCATCTGTGCTGCAGGGACAACTCGTTCGATGGTGAGGCCGACCTGAGCCACGCCAAGGACGTGAACGCTGCCGCTGCCGCTGCCGCCAAATCAGATAATGACATTTTTGCTTCTGTTGACTCATTTGTGCTGCAGGGACAACTCTTTCGGTGGTGAGGCCGACCTGAGCCACGCCAAGAACGTGAACGCTGCCGCTGCCGCTGCCGCCAAATCAGATAATGGCATTTTTGCTTCTGTTAACTCATTTGTGCTGCAGGGACAACTCTTTCGGTGGTGAGGCCGACCTGAGCCACGCCAAGAACGTGAACGCTGAGGTCTACTCCTTCCTGGCCAGCGCCGGCGCCAAGTACGGCGTGGGCTTCTGGAAGCCGGGCAGCGGCATCATCCACCAGGTGATTGTCATTTCAATGTTATTGTGTTATAATGTCATGTGCATTGTTTGGTTCGGCGCCAAGTACGGCGTGAGCTTCTGGAAGCCGGGCAGCGGCGTCATCCACCAGGTGATTGTCATTTCAATGTTATTGTGTTATGTCGTCATGTGCATTGTGTGGTTTGGCGCCAAGTACGGCGTGGGCTTCTGGAAGCCGGGCAGCGGCATCATCCACCAGGTGATTGTCATTTCAATGTTATTGTGTTATAATGTCATGTGCATTGTTTGATTTGGCGCCAAGTACGGCGTGGGCTTCTGGAAGCCGGGCAGCGGCGTCATCCACCAGGTGATTGTCATTTCAATGTTATTGTGTTATAATGTCATGTGCATTGTTTGTTTTGGCGCCAAGTACGCCGTGGGCTTCTGGAAGCCGGGCAGCGGCGTCATCCACCAGGTGATTGTCATTTCAATGTTATTGTGTCATAAGGTCATGTGCATTGTTTGGTTTGGCCAAGTACGGCGTGGGCTTCTGGAGGCCGGGCAGCGGCGTCATCCACCAGGTGAATGTCATTTCAATGTTATTGTGTTATGACGCCATGTGCATTGTTTGTTTTGGCGCCAAGTACGGCGTGGGCTTCTGGAAGCCGGGCAGCGGCGTCATCCACCAGGTGATCGTCATTTCAATGTTATTGTGTTATAATGTCATGTGCATTGTTTGGTTTGGCGCCAAGTACGGCGTGGGCTTCTGGAAGCCAGGCAGCGGCGTCATCCACCAGGTGATCAGCACTACAATGATGATAATATGTACCATCTTTATCACTGGATGCTCGACGACCTGCGGCAGGTTGCTTCCGCCTGAATGACTGCTGCCTGAATGACTGCTTTGACAGCTTGCTTGGCAGCCAGCGGCAGGCTGATGCTGTTCTGCTTTCTGCATGCTTGCCGAATGAACTGCTTGGCGGTGGGGCAGCTGAGGGCTACAGCACACGGCACTGCGTGTTACTGCTGGGGTGGTGTGCGCAAGGCCCCTGCGGCAGCTGCTGCATCAGTGGGGCAGCTGTGGCAGCAGCTGCAGCGGCGCAGGGGCAGCAGCCAGCGATCAACGCAAATATTTGAATTACAACTGCTCCTGCCTGCTAAAACCTGAACCTTGCAGATCGTGCTTGAGAACTACGCCTTCCCTGGCGGCATGATGATCGGCACAGACTCCCACACGCCCAACGCCGGTGGGCTGGGCATGTGTGCGGTGGGCGTGGGCGGCGCTGACGCTGTTGACGTGATGGCTGGCCTGCCCTGGGAGCTCAAGGCGCCCAAGGTCATCGGCGTGAAGCTGACAGGCAAGATGAGCAAGTGGACCTCCCCCAAGGACGTCATCCTCAAGGTGGGTGACGCCGCACACATACACATGGCTGTTGCTTGTGCGCTGTTGTGTTTTGGACCTAGGTTCAGGTGTTGCAAGGGCTGCAACAGGCCGGGTGGGCAGGCAGGGGTTTCGGCAGGGTTTGGCTGTGGCTGGACGTGATGGCCGGCCTGCCCTGGGAGCTGAAGGCCCCTGAAGGTCATCGGCGTGAAGCTCACTGGCAAGATGAGCAAGTGCACCTCCCCAAAGGACGTCATCCTCAAGGTGGGGTGACACCACACACATACACATGGCTACTGGTGTTGTGTAGTTGTGTTTGGGACCCAGGTTGAGGGTTTCCAGGGGCTGTGGCAGGCCGGGGTGGGCAGGGGTTTTGGCAGGGTTTGGCTGTTGACGTGACGGCTGGCCTGCCCTGGGAGCTCAAGGCGCCCAAGGTCATCGGCGTGAAGCTGACAGGCAAGATGAGCAATTGGACCTCCCCCAAGGACGTCATCCTCAAGGTGGGGCGGTTTAGGGGGGTTGCCTGTTGAGGGCTGCGGCTTTAGGGCTGTTGTTTGCGGCCTGGGTTGTGGCAGGGGGCAGGCAGTGTGCAAGCTGCTTAAGTGGACCATCCCCTAGGACGTCAACCTGAAGGCAGGGCGGCTGTGTGGTTGTTGTGTACGCATGTGTGCTGTAGTTGGGTGTGGTTGCACGTGTAGGTTGTTTGCGTACACCTGCTCACACCCGAGTATGGCAAGTATGCGTACACAACACAACCACACAGCTGCCCCACCTTGTGTGTGCGTGTCGTGACCAGGCAGCAGCAGCAGCTGCCGTTGACATGCTTATCTTTGTGTGTGCATGTTGTCCGATGTGTTAGTGCTATGAGCACAGCGTGGCAACCTGCATCAGCAAGGCTTGGCATGCCATTGTGCATTTGGCCGGCCATTGGCAGGCTTGGCAGGCCACTTGCATCAGCAAGGCTGGCAAGCCATTTGGCATTTGGCAGGCCGTTGGCTGGCCATTTGGCACCAGCAGGGCTTGGCAGGCCGCGCGAGCGTTGCCCTCTGTCTGGCTTCCCTAGAGCAGCAGCAGTGCCGCAGCACGGCTGTGGCGTGGCCAGGCTGTCTCAAACAAAGTTTGTTTTCTTAGCCCTTCAAGCCTCTGAATTGAGGCGGCTGGGATGTTAATTGTTTTCATCCAGCGTTTGGGTGGTCTCGTGCTCAGCACCAGCCACGCCACGGCTATGCAGCGCCTACGCAGGCATCCACACGTTAACACGTTGAAGGGCGGGATGTGTTACTGCTGTGGGCACAGCGTGGCATCCTGCATCAGCATGGCTTGGCAGGCAGCAAGGCACGCAGCCTGTGTATGGATTCCCTGCAGCAGCAGTGCCGCAGCATGGCTGTGGCTTGGTTGGTCGTCTCGAACAAAGTTTGCCACAGCACTCCCCAAGCCACGGCTATGCAGCGCCAGGCGTCTAGCAGGCAGCAAGTGCTGCATGCACACGCTGCTATCCTCAGGCAGTTGTGGACGCTTGCTGCTGCCGCGGCTGCTGCTGCTACTTATAAGATAAACTGCTGGCATCCTGACCATGAAGGGCGGCACCGGCGCCTTCGTTGAGTACTCTTGGCCCATCAAGCCGTGACATGGCTCTGCTGCTGCTGCTGCCCTGCTGCTGCTGCTGCTGTTGCTGTTCTCATTTCAGGTTGCGGGCATCCTGCCCGTGAAGGGCGGCACTGGTGCCATCGTGGAGTCCCCTTTGGCTCATCAAGCCCTCACATGACTCTGCTGCTGCTGCTGCTGCTGCTGCTGCTGTTTTAAATCAGGTTGCTGGCATCCTGACCGTGAAGGGCGGCACTGGCGCCATCGTGGAGTACTTTGGCGAGGGCGTGGACAACATGAGCTGCACAGGCATGGCCACCATCTGCAACATGGGCGCGGAGATTGGCGCCACAACTTCCATGTTCCCCTACAACAAGTGAGTATTCCTTGTTTATTTGTTTTGTGGTATATGTTTGTTGATTATTGTGTTCAAGCACTCGGCATGGCCACCATCTGCAACATGGGCGCGGAGATTGGTGCCACCGCCTCCATGTCCCCCTACAACAAGTGAGTGGTTTCTGATTTGTTGTGTTGGTATGCATTGTTGTCTGTGCGGTTGAATGCAACACAAGGCTGCCACCAGTTGCAACATGGGCGCAGAAATTGGCGCCACCACCCCCATGTTCCTTCACAACACGTGAGCTGCGGTTGGTTATATCGTTCTTGGTCTGTGTTTTGTTTGAATTTGTCTGTCTCTTCGTGTGATTGGTGGGTGGTATGCATCAAGCATGGCCACCATCTGCAACATGGGTGCGGAGATCGGTGCCACCACCTCCATGTTCCCCTTCAACAAGTGAGTGGGGTGTTACATGGTGTGGTGTATAGCCAGGTGTCCTCGTCCTCGCTACAAACCACAACATGTAATACCTCACTCACAACCGAGACATATTCAATGCCACCATCTGCATCATAGGGTCCGAGATCAGTGCAACCGCTAGTTTGTCCCCCCATATGCCCCTACAACCAGTGAGCGTGCTAGGTGTGGTGCAGCACGGGAGACGCATTGGACGCTTTGGTTTGGCTGTATGGCTGTATGGCTGGCTGCTGGTTTGTTCACCAGTTTGTACTGGGCCCGTGCTGCATGTTGAGCTGCTGCAGCTGCATGCTTCCTGGGCTACAGCAGCTGCAGTTTGCCTGCGTATGGCTGCAGATGTGATTCACCAGCCGTGCCCCTGCTCCGGCGTGCAGGCGCCTGCATGATGAAATAGTGGCCGCCGGCTCCGCTGCTGTGAAACATGCGCAACAGTTGCACTAACACCACTGCTGCTGCTGCTGCTGCTGCTGCTGCTGCTGCTGCTGCTGCCGCCCCCTGCAGGCGCATGCACGACTACCTGGTGGCCACGGGCCGCGGCGGAGCAGCAGCGCTTGCAGACGCATTCAAGTGAGCGGGGCCTCAGTCGCACGCCAGCCAGCGGTAGTGGCAGTGGCGACAGCAGCAACGACCCTGTTTCCACAGCAGCGTTGCTGCTGCAGCAGCAGCAACAGCTTTGTAGCTGCAGCAGCATTACAGCGGCTGCAGCAGTACACCAGTGCTTGGCGCAGCAGTTGGCACAGTAGGTGCTCAGGGACGGCGGCAAGGTGTGGGCAGCGGTGCGTGCTGCTGTGCTCCTGCTGCCCAGCTGCTGCTGCATGCCTGGCACCTCGCTGCGTTGCCCGCATGTGTGATATCGTGCTCTCTTAAACCCTTGCAGGGAGAACCTGCAGGCTGATGCTGGTGCGTAGTACGACCACCGAATTCAGATCGACCCCTCTTGAAACATCGTGTAATGCAGGGAGAACCTGCAGGCTGACGCGGGCAGAGTACGGCCAGCTGATCGAGATCGACTACATCACCTCACTGCCCGCTCAACCCTGTGCCTCACTGTTTTTCCGTCTTCCCCTTTCTGTGCCTCACAGGGAGAACCTGCAGGCTGATGCGGGCGCCGAGTACGACCAGCTGATCGAGATCGACCTCAACTCCCTGGAGCCGCACGTCAACGGGCCCTTCACGCCCGACCTGGCGCACCCACTGTCCAAGTTTGCGGACGCCATCCGCGCCAATGGCTGGCCCAGCGAGCTCAAGGTGCGTGTGTGCGTGTGCGATAGGCGAGCAACATTTGTGTGCGGTTGTTGACTTTTTGTGTGAAAGTGGAAGCGTGCAGTGTGGCTTGTTGACGCATTACCGGCCCTTCACGCCCGACCTCGCGCACCCGCTGTCCCAAGTGAGTTCACGGACGCCATCCGCGCCAACGGCTGGCCCAGCGAGCTCAAGGTGTGCGTGCGATAGACAAGCAACATGTGTGTGCAGTTGTTGACATTTTGTGTGTGTGGAAGCTCGCAGTTTGGCTGTTGACGCAGTACGGGCCCTTCACGCCCGACCTGGCGCACCCGCTGTCCAAGTTTGCTGATGCCATCCGCGCCAGCGTCTGGCCCAGCGAGCTCAAGATGTGTAGGCGGCTGTAGCGGCTCTGTTGTTATATGTGGCTGTGGCATTGTGCATGATTTGTGTGTGGGGACAGTGGCTGTCCCAGTTTGCGGACGCCATCCGCGCCAACGGCTGGCCCAGCGAGCTCAAGGTGCGCGGCTGGCGATATTGTTGGCTGAATGTATGCCCGTGTGTTGTGTAGTTGGTTGGCTTGTTGACGCATTACTGGCCCTTCACGCCTGACCAGGCGCACCTGCTGTCCCAAATGAATTCGCGGACGCGATCAGGGCCAACGGCTGGCCCAGCGAGCTCAAGGTGCGTGTTAACACACAAACAAACATGCGTGGGTTTGTTGTGCGGCTTCGTGCTCGCTATCTGTGTTCGAGTAGCAGCGGGCAGCTTGGCTTGAGTGATGTCAACAGCCCTTCACGCCCTGTTGTGCCGCCTTGTGCCCTCAAACCGTGGACTGTGTGCCTGACTCCTTTCCAGGCTGGCCTTATCGGCTCCTGCACCAACTCTTCTTACGAGGACATGCAGCGCGCTGCCTTGTGCTTCCCTGCAGCCCCAAACCCTGAATTTCTGTGTTTGTTTTTGTGTCTGTTTTGCCTTCCACAGGCTGGCCTCATCGGCTCCTGCACCAACTCTTCTTACGAGGACATGCAGCGCGCTGCCAGCGTGGCGCGCCAGGCGCTCAAGGCCGGCATCAAGTCCAAGGTGCCCTTCACCATCACTCCTGGCAGCGAGCAGATCAGGGCCACCATCGAGCGCGATGGCCTCATGGAGGTGTTCACACAGGTGCGCTTTATGTGTTGCATTCTTTTAAAGGCGTGTTGTGGTTTTTAGTGTTTTTTCGGCTGGTTGATGAGTGCCCAGTTGCGTGCTTAATGCTGCAAGCATCAAGTGCCCTTCACCATCACCCCCGGCAGCAAGCAGATCCGCGCCACGATCGAGCGCGACGGGCTCGTGGAGGTGTTCACACAGGTATGCCGCTGTCTCTGCGAAGTACTGGTTACGGGGCGTGGTGTGTGTTTGGATGAGGTTGTTTGGGTTTGAACGGCCTTGTGGCGGGATGGGAGGCATCCAACACTTCCTATCTGACCGATGCTGCCGCTGCTGCTGCTGCCGTTTCTTCTGTTCCCCATCATCCTTGCAGGTGGGTGGCACTGTCCTGGCCAACGCTTGCGGCCCCTGCATCGGGCAGTGGAAGCGCACCGACGTGGCCAAGGGCGAGGCCAACAGCATCATCAGCTCCTACAACAGGAACTTTGCCGCGCGCAACGACGGCAACCCCGCCACGCACGCGTTCGTGGCCAGCCCTGAGATCGTGACCGCCATGGTCATCGCAGGTGCGTGGTGTTCAGGATTTGGGCTTGTGGTGTGTGACATCTGGTTGTGTGCAAGGCCCTGCCAGCAACCCCGCCACGCATGCGCATTTTTGTGGCCACCCCAGAGTTTGTTGCTGCAATGGTAACGGCAGTGCGGCGTGGCAATGGCTTTAGGGTCAAGTTGGAGTACCTTGTGGCGATGGGGGTCTGGGTGTTGGGTGTTATGATACTAAACCCTTGCTGTCTGCCTGCCATCAAACCCTGCAGGCAACCTTCAACCCTGAGAAGGACACCCTGGTGTGCGCTGACGGCAAGGAGATCAGCCTTGACCCTTGGGTTGCAAGCACTTCAACAACTAAACCCTCGCTGCCTGTCTGCTGTTGAACCCCGCCCCGCACTCCTAAAACCCTGCAGGCGACCTCACCTTCAACCCCGAGAAGGACACCCTGGTGGGCGCTGACGGCAAGGAGATCAGCCTGGACAGCCCCTTTGGTGACGAGCTGCCAGCAGCAGGCTTCGACCCAGGCATGGACACCTACCAGGCACCACCAGAGCCCGCCAGCCGCAGCCGCGTGCAGGTGCGATTTAGGCACGCATTGCTTGGTGCATGTTGCTTTGTTGTTGTTGTATGCGACTGCTGTTACTTGACTTGGTGTGTTGGTGTGTTGGTGATGAGCTGCCAGCAGCGGGCTTTGACCCAGGCATGGACACCTACCAGGCACCACCATAGCCCGCCAGCCGCAGCCGCGTGCAGGTTCGATTTGTTGCTTTCCGCGCACAGGTTGTTTTTTATTGCTGGTTTGCTTGCTGGTTCAAGGAGCTGGTGAGTGCCATGTGTGTGGTGTGGTGTAGTGTGGCAGGCAGGCACAGTCGTGTGGTGGCTTGAGTGCGGGCTGCAGCTGCAGGACGTGTGCAATGCGGTGGGCTTTGACCCGGGCATGGGCACCTACCAGGCACCACCAGAGCCAGCCAGCCGCAGCCGCGTGAGGTGATTGCAGCGCTCAGGGCTTGTTGCATGTTGTTTTGGCACGTGTGCTTGTTGTGGAACAATCCTGTGATGGGCAGGACATAACTGACGCCCCACATTGTCTATCAGTTTCACCTCAACACCTGCTGCTGCTGCCACCACAGGTTGACGTGGCGCCCAGTAGCAACCGGCTGCAGCTGCTGGAGCCCTTCAAGGCCTGGGACGGCGGCGACCTCTTTGGTGCCCCCAACCCTTCAAACTCAAAACCCTCGAAACCTGCCTGCTAAACCTTTTGCTGCCCTCTAAACCCTGTGGCGCAGGTTGACGTGGCGCCCAGCAGCAACCGGGTGCAGCTGCTGGAGCCCTTCAAGGCATGCGACGGCGGCGACATCACTGACGCTGCCATCCTGATCAAAACCCTTCAACCCTGCTTGCTAAACCCTTGGCTGCCCTCTAAACCCTGTGCTGCAGTTTGACGTGGCGCCCAGCAGCAACCGGCTGCAGCTGCTTGAGCCCTTCAAGGCCTGGGACGGCGGCGACATCACTGGCGCCCCCAACCCTTCAAACTCAAAACACTCAAACCCTTTATTAAAACCTGTGCTGCAGGTTGATGTGGCGCCCAGCAGCAACCGGCTGCAGCTGCTGGAGCCCTTCAAGGCCTGGGACGGTGGCGACATCACTGACGCTGCCATCCTGATTAAGGCCAAGGGCAAGTGCACCACAGACCACATCAGCATGGCCGGGCCATGGCTCAAGTACCGCGGGCACCTGGACAACATCTCCAACAACATGCTCATCGGTGAGTGAAGGGGGGACTGTCACAGGCAGCAGCAGCAGCAGCGGAGCAGCAGCAGCGGAGCAGCAGCAGCGGAGCAGCAGCAGCGGAGCAGCCTGGCTCATCGGTGATGACTGGTCATCTGTTGTAGTAGCAGTGGCAGCAGCAGCGGCAGCAGTGCACCAAGGCAAGGGGCACATGCAACACATCCACACCCACTTGTGCATTGGCGAGGAGCTGGGGCTGCTAGCTTGCGCTGCAGCAGGATTTAGCAGCAGCAGTACAGCAGCAGGATTGTGGTGCTGCCTGCATAGAAGCGCTTCAGCAGCAGCAGCAGCAGCATTGGGTCAGGGGCGGGCAGCTGTTTGCTGGGACATTTGCAGACGCCTCACATGTCCTGGGTGCTGCCTCTCCTTGTCCTGTCACTGAACTGCTGCTGCTGCTGCCACCACTGCTGCTGCTGCTGCTGCTGCTGCTGCTGCTGCTGCAGGCGCGGTCAACGCCGCCAACGAGAAGGTCAACGCCGTGGTCAACGTGCTGACCGGGGAGGAGGACGCGGTGCCAGCCACGGCACGCTACTACAAGGCCAAGGGACTGCCCTGGGTGGTGGTCGGTGAGTGGCATAGGAGGTTGAGGGTTAAAGCATAAGAATGCTTTTTACATTTGGTGTCAAGCAAAGACATTTGCAAAGTGCAATGCAGGATGTTCATGTTTATTTTTGTGTTCACTTCATCTGGTGTTGTACTGTGTTGCGTTGTTGGGAGGGCTGGCCTGCTGCAAGGCCAAACCTGCCTTAGGTCGAGGTCCTTGAGTGACATTTTTGGGGGAATTGCAGCAAAAGCAAAGAGCAGGTGGATCCTGAGTGGGGCCTGGGTGGCCGTGAGGCAGTGACTGTTGTGCTGCTGCTTCCTGCCTGCTTGCTGCTTCGGTCGCCGGCACCAACTTGCTTGTCAACATGTGTGCGCAATTGAGACCAGCTCTGGCCTGCGTCCCCCTGGCCATCCTCCGTTTGATGTTGTGCTGTGCCCAGGTGACGAGAACTACGCCACGCTGGAGCCGCGCCACCTGCGCGGCGCCGCCATCATGATGCGCCGTGTCTGTCTGATGCCATCATGATGCGCCGTGTCTGTCTGATGCCATCATGATGCGCCGTGTCTGTCTGTGTTTCACCCAACTTGTCTGCACACCCCACACAAAATCTTCCTCTGCAGGGCAACAGTAGGCAATGGCCCCCCAACAGGCTGCCTAGTTGCTCACACGGCTGCAACTGCTTGCCTACCTGCGCCCTGGGCACACAACAACTGCAGGCGATGAGAACTACGGCGAGGGCAGCAGCCGCGCTGGTGCCTGCCAGCATATCCATGCTGCTGCCTGCCGTCCTCGTAACTCATCCTGTGATTGCTGCTGCTGCTGTTGCTGCTGCTGCTGCTGCTTGCAGGTGACGAGAACTACGGCGAGGGCAGCAGCCGCGAGCACGCCGCGCTGGAGCCGCGCCACCTGGGCGGCGCCGCCATCATCGTCAAGAGCTTCGCGCGCATCCACGAGACCAACCTGAAGAAGCAGGGCATGCTGCCGCTGACCTTCGCTGATCCGGCTGATTACGACAAGATCGACTCCACTGACAGGCTGTCCATCCTGGGCCTGGCTGGCCTGGCGCCCGGCAAGCAGCTGACCATCCAGGTGGGCATGTTGAATTTGCTTCGGTTGGGAGTGCCAGGCCCGGGGGGGAAGGGGGGTGAGCGTGGTGTGCTGCATGAGAGGGGTGCTGGAGGCGTGTTGCATGCCAGCAGCGCTGTGTGGCAGCTGCCCATTTAGTCGGATTGGGGAGGGGGGGGGGGGTGCAGGGCTGGTGTGTTGCAGTGCTGCCGCGCTGCATATGTGGAGGTGGGTGCAGGGGGTGTGCAGCTGCCTATGGCTGCATCTGAGCCTGGCGTGGGCTTGTCTGTGCAGTATGTGTGTGTGGAGGGGTGGCAGGCGGCACCCTGCAGCTGGGAGTGTTGCTTGGTTGCATTGGCTTCTCCCTGTGGCTTGGAGGCTTGGACGCTGTCTCCCTTGTGCGTGCTGCTATCTGCTATCTCTTGCTGTTTTCGCTGCTGGGCACGCGCAAACGCTCCACGCATGATATATCGCTGGCGATCCACACTATGCAATGAGTGCACCCTTTCACCTGCGTGTGCTGCCCGATGTGTTCGTTGTTTGCGGCAGGGCAAGCGCAAGCGCAAGGACGCTTTACCTCTGAGTGTAATGTGAAACCAGACGTCGCGGCAAGTGCACTTCTCACCTGTCTTTTTGCTCTGTCATCTATGTTGTGCTGCAGGGCAAGCGCAAGGACGGCTCTACGTACGAGTTCATGGTGAACCAGACCTCTAACAAGCACACCAGCTCACTTGTTTGTGCTGCCTGCTGCCTGTTTGTTTTCTGTACCTGCAGGGCAAGCGCAAGGACGGCTCTACGTATGAGTTCAAGGTGAACCAGACCTTCAACGAGAACCAGATCTCATGGTTCAAGGCCGGCAGCGCACTCAACGCCATGGCAGCAGCATTCGCAGCCAAGAAGTGAGCCGGCAGCGGCAGCAGCAAGGAGTGACGCGGCTGCAGCAGCAGCAGCAGCAGTGGGTGGAGGAGGCGCGCGCGGATGGGTTTGAACGTCTGCTGCAGCAGCAGCAGCAGCCTTACTGCAAGAAGAGAGCCAGCAGCAGCAGCAGCGGATGCAGCGGACGGACAGGCGGCTCTGAGTGCGTGCCCGCAGCAGCGGCTGCAGCGTGCGTCGGAGTGCCCCAACTTGGTTTGCAGCAGAAGTCGGTGTGCGCCTAATTGCAGATGCATGCTGTGAGGCAGATGCTGTGCATGGCTGTCATTGAGCAGTTGCCTGCAGTGCTGTAAGTGTTGCCTGGCGGCGCTTTTGGTTTGCCAATGCGCCTGAGATGCATGTTGTGCGGCTGTGCATGCAGCTGCTGTGGTGAGTGCTGTGCTGTAGGGATGCAGCGGCACTTTGCCGTGGCTTGTTTATGTGTGGTGCAGGGTGTGTTTGGTGGCGAGTTTGATAGTGTTAGTCGCTGTGTGTCGGCAGTATGTGTTGTCTCCTGTGTCTGTCATCGCTATTAGCAGCTGTATGAGTGCTCGGCAGCTGCAGGAGTGACGCAGGTACTAAATGCTTTTGAAAGCACGCTCTTGGGGCAGGGCTTTTGTATGACAAGATGCCTGAAACAACGTTTCATGCTTGGCCGCGGCTAAGGCATGGCTGTACAAGTATGTGTGCGCCGGTTGCTGTATTATTTCCTTCAAGCGGCGCTGCAAGTCGCCTGCTTACTTGCTTAAGGAAAAGCTTTTTGCTTGGGGAGGGGCCAGGCTGGTGTGCTGTTTTGTGCACACTGTTGCAAGCAGGGGTGCAGCGATAATCAACGATTTGGCAGAACATGTGGCCCTTTGTAACGCATCCGTCGTGTTGGGTGTCTCACCGATCAACAGTGCTTGGCCATTTGTATGCCTGACTGTCAGCAGCCTGTGACCTGGGCTTGACATCCAACTATGTGCCATGCCTTGAGCAGGTGACTCTAGCCTTGCAGCAAGCCATGTTGCATGATTCAGCAATCGTCATATGTAATCATTACATTGTAATGTCTTCTTCGCAACCGTTAAAGTCACAGCAATAACTGTTGTGCTGTGGAAGCAATTGTACAAGGTGCATCACTGCCATTGTGTGGAGCGACAGCCCTTGCACACACAGCATCACACCACGCATAACCAAAAACAGAATGTAAAGTGTCTGTCCGTGTACGGTTCGCGTTGGTCGTCACATGGAGTGGCGATAACAAAGGGTGAGCGACGGTTGGGTGATAAGTTTTACAAAACCTCGCCAGGCACCGCCAGACCATGGAATTATGTCTGAAAGGTGTTTCCTGCTGTTGTATAGTCCAGACGTGTACACTATAGTTTGGCTTGCTGCCGGAACTGCAGACACCGCAGCAAAGATGAAGGCAGTGACAGCAATTCTTGCGATTGGATTACTCTGTGAGTCGCATCAAAGCATCCTTCGCATTCACATCCCCCTATACTTGCCTGTTACTGCCAGCTCTGGCAGTGACGGGCTGGGGCATGCAGTGCACAGTTGGTGCCAGAAATGACGTTCGCTGCATGGATTGCTCGACAGCGCAGCAAACTAGATCAATCAAGAGCGTATCAGTAATATCAAGAAACGTTCAAGAGTGATCGACGCTGTTGACTGGGTTGTCACTGGAGCTCAACGGCCACGCCTGACCAGCCAGCACACAGCGTGCCAAGCGCAGCTGAATGCCACAAATGTCATAGTATCACGTATTTAATCCAACTGCCCCGCTGTTGTGTCCCTGCAGGCACTGTCACTGAGGCCAGGTTGAGCTGGCAGCATGGCAGTGTGCTGCGCGGCCTGCTGCAGCTGCAGCCCATGACAGCGCCCATGGCAGCAGCACCAGGCGCAGCCACAGCTCCAACAGCAACTGCCACAGCACCTATGGCTGCTACAGCACCCATGGCAACACAGCCAGCTGTCAGCGAACCTGCAGCGGTGCAGCCAGCCATGCAGCCAGCAGTGCAGCCAGCAGCAACCACTGCGCCAGCTGCTACAGCAGCAGCGGAGCAGACAGAGCCGCCTGAACCCCGCGAGTTCAGGCCAGGTGAGGCATTGGCCCTCTGTTGAATACTTCTTGTAAAATCACTTTCAGCTGAACAGCGTGCGTTGCAGTGGGAGTGTCTGGCTGGAGGTAGGGTGTGGCTGTGTGATGACGCAAGTATGCTGAGCAGCACAGGGTCGAGTTTGCAGCAGGGTGCCTGCCCTCCTGAGAGGCATCAGCGCCACTGGCCCAGTGTCTTGGTGGGTGGGGTGTGGCTGGGGGTTGGGTGTGGCTGGGGGACGACACAGGTATGCTCACATGTGCTCGGGAGCGTGTGAGCAGCAGGGTGTGCCGCAGTGCCTGCCCTCCTGCAAAGCTCAGCGCCACTGGGTCAGCATGCTGCAACATAAACCATGATATGCACAACATTCACTGGCCCACACACACACCAGCTGAGCTATTGCAGCGGCTTCCATCTTTCCAAATGCAGAAGAACCGCACTGCAGTGCGCAACGCTCAGCTGTTTGGTCAACTGTGAGGCACACCACACCGCACTGCACTGCAATGCACCAGCAGTGCCTGCATGCAACACATTTTGCTGCAGCTTCTTAAATAGGAAAAAAAGTGCACTGCCAGGACTATCACTCACTGGCCCAGCAGCACAGCAAGCTGCACATCATACGCAGCGCTGCTGCAGCATCTACAGTGACCTGCAGCGCAGCGCCTGCAGCGCAGCGCCTGCAGCGCAGCGCACCGGCACACAAGGCGCACTTTGCGCGCATCCGATCGTGCCACTAGCCCTCCGCTGCTTGCCACAACAGCTGACGTTATGCTGCTGCTGCACCCTGTTCATGTTGAACGTGCTGCCAGCCTCCTCTGCTGGCCACTACAACTGAACCTGTGCTGCTGCTGCTGCTGCTGCTGCTGCTGCTGCTGCTGCTGCTGCTGCTTGCAGCAGGTACAGCCACAATCAAGCCCTTTGAGGCGTGCTGGGACATCAGCAACACATGCATTCTGATGGCTGCCTGCTGCCGCTGCTGCCTGCAGGGGTGTATGTGCTGGACGAGCCACCCCCCAAGCCCTCCCCAGCGCCCGTTGCCCCCACTGCTGCTGCTGCCAACGCCACCGGCCCTGTTGCACCCACACCAGGCAAGAACCTCATGGTGAGGCGGCGTGCTGTGTTTGCAGGCGAGTGTGTTCCTTCTGTGACTCAGTAGCTGCGGTGTTCCTTGGCACGAACCTCTTGTCACGGCCGCGTGGTACTTGAAGCGAGTGTGTCGCGTGTGGTGCTGCAAACGTGTGGCTGAGTAGCTGCGGAAGTCATTGGTGAGAACTTCATGGTGAGGCAGCGTGCTGTGTCTGGTATTGTGGGCGGCAGTGGGTCAGCTGTGGTTTGGCGCTTGAGGGCAACAGAAAGCTGTGCCTGGGTGATGCTGTGTCTGCTGCTTGCTGGGGGTCAGCCTGGCATCCTCACCCGGCAAAAACCTCATGGTGAGGCTGGTGGGTTGTGCATCGGCTGCTGACAGCAACCTGCTGACAACAGCTGCATCTCTCAGCAGACTCTGCAGTGTGCCGGCACAACAGCAACAGGTGTGCGGCATACCGGCAGCACTGCTGCAGCACTGTTCGGCCACCACCCAGCCAGCTGAAAAGTGCTGCGCACCACAATCCTTGGGCAGGGGGTGTGCCTGCAAGCGCTGGCTGGCTGGCAGCCCTGCCCAGGAGATGCACAAACCCAGGGTGCACCTCTGTGAAAACATCATGCCGCTGTTTCTTCTGCTGCTGCTGCTGCTGCCGCCGCCAGGTGGCAATGACAGTGATGGGCCAGGATACGGGAGAGATCTACAAGCAACAAGAGGGCGCATACCTTTATGAATTCTCTGCTGCTGCTGCTGCTGCTGCTGCTGCTGCTGCCGCCGCCAGCTGGCAATGACAGTGATGGGCCAGGATGCGGGAGAGATCTACAAGCAACAAGGCGCATACCTTTATGAATTCTCTGCTGCTGCTGCGGCTGCTGCTGCTGCTGCGGCTGCTGCTGCTGCTGCTGCTGTTGCTGCCAGGTGGTGATGACTGTCATGGGCCAAGATGCGGGTGAGATATACAAGAACCAGGGCGCACCTATCTCAAAAACCCTGTGCTGCTGCTGCTGCTGCTGCTGCTGCTGCTGCTGCTGCTACCAGGTGGTGATGACTGTCATGGGTCAGGATGCGGGCGAGATCTACAAGAACCAGGGCGCCCTTAAGCAGCAGCTGGCGGCTGCTGCTGGTGTGAGGCCCGGTCAGATCTTCTTTTACAACCAAACCGCAAACAGCGATGCACGCACCGGCGTGACTGCCATGTCGGTGAGCAGCGCACGGCTTCAAAGTGGATGCTGTTAATGTTCAGTCGAGCACGGCAGAGCCAGGCAACCTGGCTAGAGCCTGTGATGGTGTCTGCATATCGTGAAACAGGACATATGGGTTGTGATGTTACCCTGTGGGAGTGAGGGCTTGGCCAAATGTTCTTATACAACCAGACAGTCGACACCAACGGACACAGAGGCGTGACTGCCATGTCGGTGAGCGCCGGGCTGTGTTGACCTGCATATATATGAGCCTGTGCGGGTCATGGCTGCAAAGGGCCAGCGCTAGTATGGTGTGAAGCTGCAAAGCGTTGTGCGTTGCAGCCGCCGCAAACAGCCGGCTACACAGCAGCACAGCCGCGGTCACGGCAGGTTCAGTCATAGACTCGGCAGCTGCGTCTTCTTCTTCAGCCTTGCTGGGCTGCGCTGCTGCAGTTGAACCTGGACGCCACAGACACTGCCGAAGTTTATATGCAAGATAATACCCACAACAGGTGTTGCCCTGCTCTTCTGCTATGTGCCATGCAGCTGATCTTCAACGTGGACTGCTGCGACACCGCCGACTGATTTAGGGCAGGATGCCCACAAACAATGTGTGTGCATTGCTGTGCTGCTGTGTGTGCCATGCAGCTGATCACGAACGTGGACTGCACCGACACTGCAGCGTGTGTGTGCTTGGGTGCCACGCTGGTCAGCACAAAAGACAGTGCAGCAGATACAAACTCAATTTATAATCACAACCTGCTACATTATGCTGCTTACCGCCCTGCCTGCCCTGCAGCTGATCATGAATGTGGACTGCACCGACACGGCCGAGTGTGCGCGTGCTGGCGCCACGCTGGTCAACACCACCAGCCAGACACGCCTCACTGACGGCTTAGCAAAGGGCGGAGTCAGCCTGCTGCCTGGCACCTTCCAGGTAGGCTGCTGTGTTTGGGTTCATCGATAAAGTTGCACATCCAGCTGAGACGCTTGCAGCTTTGTGGCGGGATTAGCCTGCTTTGTTACGGAATCCCTTTGTAGCTCGGGCTTTGTATGCTTTGGGGGGGGGGGGGGGGGCGCCACGCTGGTCAGCACTACCAGCCAGACGCGCCTGACTGATGGCCTGGCCAAGGGGGCAGTGAGCCTGCTGCCTGGCACCTTCCAGGTGGGTAGGGCAATATTGGGGACACAAACACAGCAGCTGTGCTTGCAGCTGTGTGTGTGGTGGTATGGGGAGGGGGTGTCTGCTGTCTGTCACCCGACACATTCCAGGCGAGGTGAGGTGTCACAGCAGCTGCCAGGCGCGGTTTGCCATATGGCCTGGCCAAGGGCGGAGTCAGCCTGCTGCTTGGCACCTTCCAGGTGGGTGAGTCAGGCTGTCATTTGAGTTGCAAGGTAAGGTTGTGAGTAGGGGGCGATTGCTGGTACATATGCAGGGGTGCGTGTTTTTGCGACGGGGATTGGCCAAGGGTGGAGTCAGGCGAATGCCAGGTGAGCAACGACTCTCCCAGGGCAGGGACGAGGGGGGTAAGGGATCTGCCTGTGAGGGATACCGTAGTAACGCTTGGTGATTTGACAGCCCAGAAAATTATTTTAAATTTTTAGATTGGACAGCATTTTTGGACCATATTTTCACTTTTGACAGGGCTCAAAATACATATAACTTAACATTTGACAGTCCAAAAAACCCTGTTTTGTCCATTTTCAGCTGTCAGACCCTATTTGCCAACTCTGCACTGCTTGTTTATCACTCAGCAGCTCAGGTAGTTACCAGTGATGCATATGTGGCGTCTAGGCATCAGTGGCCAGGTGTATATACATTCAATGCATTCAATGATTGAAATGCTTGTGACCGGTTCACATTTCACTACAATGTCCTAGCAGGACAGGCAGAGTCCACTACTGCAACAGAATGAACACCACACTCAGCTATGGCTGGAAGCCATGTCACATGGTGCGGCGCAGCAAACCATCCCACCAAAGAAATCAGTTGTGCTGCACATCAGGGCTCCTTCACCCTACTCATCTTCCTATATTAGCACTTTTACTCAAAAGCAGTCACGTTGAAACGGTGTTATAAGTGCTATGCAGCTCTGATCAATGTTGCCGGCTGGCTGTTTACGGCTGGGTGTGACATGAACCGGAACGGGCGGCTCACTCGCCCCGCGAGGGAATTTTTTGAGCCTTTTCTCCGCTGTTTGGCAACTTTACATGTAAAGCTCAGTGCAATTTGACAAGCAAAAAAATTATTTTCTAATAAGATTTGACAACAGCGACCCTAAAAATACAACAATGTTTTGACAGTCTGAACAATAGGTGTTTTGTCAATTCATCATGTGTCACTACGGTATGCCTGCACAGCAGCCAGAGGCAGTGCCATGGTTCCTCAGCAGCAACCTTAGATGCACAGGGCTGAGCGCAGCAGCAGCAGCGTTGCGCACGACCAGGTAACAAAAGACATCAATTACACTGTTTTGGGACATTTTCACTTGCGGACGTGCGTGCAATGCTGGCTGCCTCATGTGCACAGCACCGGCTGCTGCGCTGCGTGTTGGCAGGTTTGCGGTCTGTGTTGCGCTTTGCATGAGCTCAGCCGGTGTGCAGACCCGACAGGAGCAGGCCTAACTCACTCCTCACGCTGCTGCTGCTGCTGCTGCTTCATCACAGGTGTACGGCGTGAACAGTGTGGGCCGCTACAAGGGCAGTTTGTGACTGCTGCTGCCGCTGCCGCTGCTGCTGCCGCTGCTGCTGCTGCTGCTACTGCTGCTTTTACCACAGGTGTAAGGTGAACAGCGTAGGAGATAGAAGGGAGCCACGCTTAGGCGCTTAGGCGTGGCTCCCTTCTATCTGTAGGCCGCTACAAAGGCAAAGAGACGCATGGGCTCAGCTGCATCGCAGACCTGACAGGAGCAGGCCTAACTCATTCATGTTGCTACCTCTGCTGCTGCCTTCTTACAAGTGTACGGCGTGAACAGTGTCGTCCGCTACAAGGGCACTCTGGTGACCCCTGCTGCTGCTGCTGCTGCTGCTGCTGCTGCTGCTGCTGCTTCATCGCAGGTGTACGGCGTGAACAGCCTGAACCGCTACAAGGGCACTTTGTTGACTGCCGCTGCTGCTGCTGCTGCTGCTGCTGCTGCTGCGTCATCACAGGTGTACGGCGTGAACAGCGTGGGCCGCTACAAGGGCACTCCGTTAACCGCTGCTGCTGCTGCTGCTGCTGCTTTGATCACAGGTGTACGGCGTGAACAGCGTGGGCCGCTACAAAGGCAATGAGACACTCTACGAAAACAAGGCCCTGCTGGCACCCAAAACCGCCACGTCTGCGCTTGACTACAACGCCACCATGGCTCGTTTCAACAGCCCTCTGGCTACTGCTGCTGGGGCCAATGCCACAGCAGCAGCAGGAGGCCCAGGCATGCCTCTAGGAAACTTCTCTATCCCTGGCTTCACAATTGAGAATGCTACAATCCCTACAGTGTCAGCACCAGGGCTCAACCTCACGCAGGGCTTAGGGTTTGGCAACCTGAGCCTGCCTGGGGTTTTGCCGGGTGACGTGGCACCGGCTGAGCAGCCGGCTGAGCCGGCCAAGCCCAAGAGTGCTGCTGGGGTGGCTGCTGCAGGGCTGGCGGGGCTGCCTTTGTTTGTGGCTGCTGCTGCTGTGCTGCTGCTGTAGGCACGTGCAGGCAGTAGTGTGCCTGTGAATGCCACGATTAGTAGCATCGTACTGCATATGGTTTGCCGGGTGAATTGGCGCAGCAGCCAGCCAAGCCCAGGAGTGCTGCTGGGGTGGCTGCTGCAGGGCTGGCTGGGCTGCCTCTGGTGGTGGCTGCTGCTGCTGCTGCAGCCCTGCAGCTGTAGGAGTGAGGGGGCATTGCGCGTGCTGTGCCTGCACATGGTAGCGGCTGCTCAGTCAAAGTGTAGCTGCAGCGCTGCTGCTGCTGCAGGTGTGGCGCGGGCAGTGCGAGGTCTTTTAACAAATGCGGGCGGCATGATATTGCATGCGGCATGCACCCTCGTTGCGCAAGCGGGGTGTGGCAGCAGGCGCGTTATGGCGGTGGGGCAAGTGACACCTTTGAGACAGCAGCATCTGCATCATCTTGCCTGATTGCTACGTGCAGTGATCTGCTGGAGCCGCAGTGCGGCTACGCGTCGCCTTGCAATGCGCCATGGTACCTGTTGAGTATGTTGGTGTAGTGCCTGAGGCAAGTTGCAGTTCCTGATATGTATTCCGACAAAAAACTGGATTGTGTTGAGCACGTTGTAGCACAAGCAGCCTACTGTTGGGTTGCAAGCACCGTTTATGGCGCTGTCCTGCGGCACGATGTTGTTGATGGAATGGTTGCCGTGCCACATGTTTTGTAACACCCACAACAGTGAGGCTGAAGCCAAGCCTGTGTGAGCTGTATCGAGGCTGCGCTGTATGCATCAATCAAGCTGCTGGGTGGCGTGAAGCTCTGCCGCTGCGGGTGTTGAGCACCTCCTGTGCAAGGGTGATGAGCACCTCCTGTGCAAGGGTGATGAGCACCTCCTGTGCAAGGGTGTTGAGCACCTCCTGTGCAAGGGTGATGAGCACCTCCTGTGCAAGGGTGTTGAGCACCTCCTGTGCAAGGGTGATGAGCACCTCCTGTGCAAGGGTGTTGAGCACCTCCTGTGCAAGGGTGTTGAGCACCTCCTGTGCAAGGGTGATGAGCACCTCCTGTGCAAGGGTGTTGAGCACCTCCTGTGCAAGGGTGTTGAGCACCTCCTGTGCAAGGGTGTTGAGCACCTCCTGTGCAAGGGTGTTGAGCACCTCCTGTGCAAGGGTGATGAGCACCTCCTGTGCAAGGGTGTTGAGCACCTCCTGTGCAAGGGTGTTGAGCACCTCCTGTGCAAGGGTGTTGAGCACCTCCTGTGCAAGGGTGTTGAGCACCTCCTGTGCAAGGGTGTTGAGCACCTCCTGTGTTGAGCACCTCCTGTGCAAGGGTGTTGAGCACCTCCTGTGCAAGGGTGTTGAGCACCTCCTGTGCAAGGGTGTTGAGCACCTTCTGTGTTGAGCACCTCCTGTGCAAGGGTGCATGCGACATTGCAGAAGGCCGACCTTCTCAGTGCACTACGAACATTTCGGGATTGAAACCTGCCCCAGGCAC
Organism: Tetradesmus obliquus; assembly: GCA_030272155.1. Taxonomy (NCBI): domain Eukaryota; kingdom Viridiplantae; phylum Chlorophyta; class Chlorophyceae; order Sphaeropleales; family Scenedesmaceae; genus Tetradesmus; species Tetradesmus obliquus. The sequence goes on from CP126206.1 coordinate 83,496, forward strand.
CTTCCGAGGCAGCCGCTGCTCCGCTTACCATGTTGAGGGTCTTACTGCAGCTAGCCATTGCTAGCTTCGTTTCATTACGTTACATTGCTAGCTCCGACATTGCTAGCTCCATTGCAATTGAGGCAGTGCTGCTGCGGGGCAGCTGTGCACGTTACAATACAATGCAGCACATCTCAGGGTTGAAAACCCCTGCCTCAGGCATACGCACACGCCCGGCAGATTGCCGCCTCACTGCATTGCGTCTAGGTACGTCGCACAGTGTTCCGTCTTTTTCTTAGGTAAAGAGCGGCAATTTTCTGGGAAAGGTCATAACTTGGGCGTCCGAAGGCCAATTGGCACACCGAAACTTGAGCCGAAAACCTTGCACCATGTACTATCATTTCAGGCAGCTTAGGGCAGTACCATAACGTATAAAACGTATGTTATGGCCCTCCAAAGACGTAGTTGGCGGAGTGAGACCGGACAATGCACTACGAGCGCGCATTGCATCCATAGCTCGACGTTTCACTGGCTGAGCTTGATATAGTAAACGTTATCATATCATTTGAAGTGTTTAGTGTACGTTTGAAACATCAAGAGTGCACGGACGAAGTGTTTTCCCACCTATTTTCACACCCACGTTCAGAGCGTGAATGCACACGTGTGTTGGCATCCCCATCACCCAATCACATTGGCATGATTGTTGATCAAAAGTAAATGCCGTTGTTCAAACGTAGAAAATGGACTGGGTGTCTCGTATGTGGGTGCTTTCCCACATGTGCACCGTCGAAGCGCGATTGCACATGTGTTTTGCCATCCCCAGCAAGCCACCACATTCGCACGTGTGTAAAGACAGCATAAACAAATAACGGGACAAGGTGGAAAGTGGATCGCGTGACTGTTCTGAAGGTGAATCCTCACCTGTGCACCTTCGGAGCGAGATTGCACGCGTGTTTTGCCATCCCCAGCAAGCTCCCACATTCGCAAGTGTGTTTACAGATCAGAAGTAGTAATTTTTGAAGGTGAAAAGTGGATCGCGTCTCTGTTCTGAAGGTGAACTGTCACATGTGCACCTTCCTGGCGAGATTGCACCCGTGTTTTGGCATCCTCAGCAAGCTCCCACATTCGCATATATGTTTAAACGTCATATAAAATAACATGTGAATGTGGAAAGTGGATCGCGTGTCTGTTCTGAAGGTGAACTTTCACATGTGCACCTTCCGGGCGAGATTGCACCCGTGTTTTGGCATCCCCAGCAAGCCACCACATTTGATTGAGTGTTTCAATAGCATGAAGAATAACTTGCAAAGGTGGAAAGCGGATCAAGGGTCTGTTCTGAGGAACGAACATTCAAATTTGTAACAACAGACACGCCATCAGCACAGCGACGTTCAGCATTTAGCTCATTCAAGAAACATCTTTCATCTATAAAAAACGTACTTTAGCATGCCTGTGCCTGCTGTAGATGCCTAGGTACCTGTGCAATCGCGCTCGGAAGGGGAACAGGTGAGGATTCACCTTCAAAACAGGCACGCGATCCACTTTCCACCTTCAGACATTACTTTTGATGATGTTTACATATACTTGCTGGGGATGCCAAAACACGGCTGCAATCTCGCTCCGAAGGTGCACAAGTGAGGATTTACCTTCAGAACAGACATGCGATCCACTATTCACCTTCAAACTTTATTCTTTGTGATGTTTAGACACACTTGCGAATGTAAGAGCTTGCTGGCGATGCCAAAACACGGCTGCAATCTCGCTCCGAAGGTGCACAGGTGAGGATTTACCTTCAGAACAGACACGCGATCCACTATTCACCTTCAAACGTTATTCTTTGTGATGTGTAGACACACTTGCGAATGTAAGAGCTTGCTGGCGATGCCAAAACACGGGTGCAGTCACGCTCCGAAGATGCACGGGCTCAACAGGTGAGCACATGTGTTGTACAACTCGCAGAACGGACATACGGTCCGCTTGTAACATTCAGAAAATGATCGATACGCTGTCTCGATAAACTTTCGCGTATCTTTGCTGCTAGTTATGCCGTCCTAAGCCTTCAAACACGCCCACAAGGTACCGCACCGGTGCTTTGCAGGCCTTGGAAGCTCACGTCGGCACCTCGTGCAGTTAGAATACAACCACAAACAAAACATAGTATATCTAACATTATATGGACATTCTGAGAACACCACGACGCGATTTGCAAAAACTGCCAAAATTCCGACGCAACACTGTGCGACGTACCTCTAAGCAGAGGAAAATGACCAGATGCTCAAGTAAACCCACATGTTCCCTTGGTTGTCGCCGCGCAGTTCATAGTGTGTGCTCAGCCTGCAGGAGTGTGTGTCCCTTTCTACAAGCGAAGCAGCAAACGGCGTCTGCAATTATCAAAACTACCATGAGGAAGATTTTAAAGTAAATTTACGGTGAAGTCAAGGCCCAGCACCAATCTCAAGTGATAAACAGCGTCATTTGCAGCATCATTTGCACTTGTCGAATGAAGCACATACCATACCATATCATACCATTGCGCTAGCCACGTGCATGGCGAGCCCCTCGCTGGCAGCGCAGGCAGCTGCAGCGCTGTAGCTAGCTCAGCTGCAGTGCAGCAGCAAGCTGTTGCATGGTGGCAAGCAGCGAGTTGTTCCTGCCATGTCACACACAGCATGAGCACACAGCATGTTACATATACTGTCCGTGTTGATCTCACAAATATTTTTTGGCAAGCGCAGGTCGTGAGGGTGCGGCACACCCTCGAGCTCCTCGCAGGTACCACACCTGCAGGCAGCTGGGCCAGGTGACAAGCTGTGCTGCCACACGGGCACCAGCAATTTGACACCCGCATACTGCGAAGCACGAATAGAAAAGGTTCCGGCTTGAAAAAGGTTTACCCTGCAGTCTGCAGGGACCTTTCCGGCCTGGTCACCCGTTGCATCGGTGACACATGCCCGCAGTCACCAGGCAAGAGGTGCAACTTCAGCCACGGCCTCTCCCTTAAATGATTATACATACTTTTATGGATGATAAATTGTAATTCAAACACTTTGCCAACTTCTGGCCAGACATAACTACATCGTTAAAAATGTCCAGCATCTGCTCAGAGAATGCGGTACAGGTGAAGTTCGCAAGTCGTCGTAGTAACCAGTAGAAACAACAATCCAGTTGCTGCGCCCGTCTGCAATGCATGGATCGCCCCTGACACTTGCAGTTGCTCTTCAAGTCACTGTCGCCACAACGCGGCTGACGCGCCTGTGCCGAAGTGTGTGTGATGATTCTCGAAGAACCGATCGTATACCAGTTTGCTTGGCTGTACATGTACTGCGTGCAGCGTTGCCAGTGTAGATGTTTTGAACATCACCACATGTGCCACATGTGCCTGGCACGGCTGCCGCAGCGGCAGTGCAGCTGCAGGCTGCAGCTGGCCTGCTGCCAGCCACACGCAATGGCCACCCAGCTGACGGGGCAACAGGATGCCGTGCAGTCGCTGAGAACCGGAGGCCCAAGGGTTGCTGTACGTGTCACGCTGACTAGTAGTCAGGATTGTTGGTTTCAACCAAACAAGTTTGCTGCGGGTAGCTGCTGGCACCTGCCAGGCAACTGGCCGCCAGATGGCATCATACAAGCGCTGCTGCAGTCCGTAAATAGCGGCTGCGTTGCGGGCTGCATTGCTACACTGGTATCGCTCCTTGGTTGCGGAATCCCTACCACAGACCGTCTGCAGGGCCTGCAGGTACCGGTGCTCTTTGGTTGGGCTCACATCTGCGCAACATCTACTCGAGGTTAACTTGATATAAGTCTCTTGACGTTGCACATGCCTCAGTGGCATGCATACACCTGCCCCGCATGGGCCTCTGTCCAGGCTGGCAGTTGATGCATGCATTGGCTGGCATAGGAAATGCATCCTTTCCTACGATTCAGCAACACCTGGTCCGACCATGAGTCATCCTGAACATGTTCGATGTACACGCTTGTACAGGCAATGCAATCACAAGTATGGGCACTGCCGCAGTGCGTGATGTCATTCTGACTGTACTTGCAGAAGCATGCATGCCAGCTATTACGAGGTTATGTCGGCATGGTGTGCTGCCGGTGAAGGTAGTGTAGTGGACAGGTAGCATACGTAGAAGAGTGCAGCTGTTGCTGTTGGGTCCTTAGGCTAAGGATGCTAAGCATCATCATCTAGTTTTTAAGCAAGCTATGGCAAATGTATTTTGATCCCTATGTCACCACGTTGCGCTTACAGACAGCATTGTTTCAAGGTGTCATTGACGTGGGGCAAAGTTATGTGTGAGCACACTAAGCAGGTGATTAGCGGATCACATTGCAACGGTCATTCCTACACAATTGCCATTTGAAAAGAACAAATTTGTTACATTACATACATTACATTACATGCTCCACTCAACGAGGAGTGGGAACCCCAGGCAGGAGCCAACGAGAAGCTCATAGGGGGAGGAAACATCGAAGAACAACTCATCATCGTCCAAACCGTCAGACGAAAACGCAGAAAAAAACTCATCAGCATCATCAATAGCTTGAGCAATAGCCTGAGAGGACAGAAGGACCTCAGGATCAGTGTCCGGGTGACACCGCATCAGATAGCAGCAGTGCACAAAAGCAGCCACCAAAGCAGGTGCCTGCTTCATGAAAGTGATCACGTCATCGCCTGCTGGGTGGCAACCAGCAATAGTAGCCCATGTTTGTGATGTCACACTGCTCCGTGCTCAATCATTGAGTCAGTGACTGCGCTAGCGCTGCTGTCACCACGCATCCAATGAGCAACCTTCCTGACAATCATCCACACCGCGGCCGCTCCCTCTACTCAACGGTATCAAGAAAAACATACATGCAACCTCAATAATATACAGGCAGCCATGCATCCAGGAGCGGCTGATACAGCTGCCGGCTGGCCTCTTTACGCACGTGGCTGCAGCAGCATGGCACACTGCGGCTGAGGCACCAGCACGCTGACATCACAGCCACAACAGCAGCCGCATCCATGCTGAGTGGCCCCACATAGCCGGGCACGCTGATCAGCTCGATGTCATGACATCACAGCCACAAGCGCTGGCTGTGTTGCCATGATATCACAGCCACAACAACAGCAGCCGCATCCAAGCAGAGTGGCCCCACATAGCCGGGCCCACAATGCCCTGCTGCTGCTTCACATGGTGATTGGTGGTACTGTGGGCGCCCCGCAAGCCTAGGGTTTACACACAGCTAGACGAGAGGCTTCCCAGGGGGCTGCCATGCACGCTCAACGCCATTACTCAAGGCCACCAACCCTCGATGAGCACCTTCGTGGCGACCGGGCGCCCACCCACCCCCCTGAGGCCCCCCTGCCCTTTCAAAGGGAGACTAGGTCTTCTCCCGCTCTGAAGCATGCGGCCCCACGCGCCCTTAATTAAATGTTTCAAAACAACTTAGTCAGTGACCAACTAGCGAGGTGAGCATCAGAACGCTGGCTGCTGCAGCAAAGCAGCAGCAGGCACAGCCATGCATGGATGCGAAGCAGCAGCTGCAGCAGCAGCTGCAGCGAAGCAGCAGCAAGCACAGCCATGCATTGGGTGCGAAGTGTGGGGCCACCCCATGAGGTCTGGGTGCGCTGCCCCACACTGCTGTGCTGCATCAGTTTAACCCTTGCTAGCGAAATGAAATGTGAACAGAGCACAGAGAGCCAGGGTACTACTATGATAGCTCAGTGTGCCATGCATGCTCGCGGTACTTCCCACGCCGAGCACCTTCGCAGCACCTCGCTATGCTACACCCACGCCCGACAGATCCCGTGTGAGTGGCAACAGTCCTGGGAATCAAGTCATGCTGATTGAACAAACACAAAGGCAGCGCATGCACGCCTGCAGGCACAGCAGCGCTGCGCTGGCACAGCAGGCACAGCAGCACTGGCACAGCAGGCACAACAGCGCTGGGCAGGCACAGCAGCCACAGCAGGGCTGGCACAGCAGCCACAGCACAGCTGGGCAGGCACAGCAGGGCTGGCCCAGCACAGCTGGGCAGGCACAGCAGGCACAGCGCAGCAGGCACAGCAGACACAGCAGGGCTGGCACAGCAGCCACATCACACAATCAATGTGATGCTGCTGATGCTGCTGGCACAGCAGGCACAGCGCACAACAGATGTGATGCTGCTGGTGGAGCAAGCCGCGCCAGGGGAAGCAACCACCCACAGCAGCACCAGCGCTGTGCCTCAGCAGCCCGGCTGCAGGCAGCGCATGCAGGCACAGCGCTTACCACGACTACACAGCTCACACAACATGCTGGGCCCCACTGAGTGGTGACCACAAGATGCAGGCAGCGCATGCGTCTCCTGATGTACTGCTACATGCTACCAAGTAACCCCAACTGCACAGCTCATACACGTTGCTGTGCCTTGCCGAGTCAACACCCACACGCCTACAGCTACAAAGTATCAAGCAACCGCACTGCAGCCGCATACACCACTCTGGCAGTGTGGTGTGTGCAGCTGCCCCTGACCTCCCAGGGTTGTGTGTGCAGCGGCATGGCATGGTGCATGCGGCCTAAGCACCAGCACACAACTCAGGCAGCCACAGCAGCAGCCACAGCAGCATGCTCGCCAAACAGCCACAGCAGATGTCGCAGCCATGCACAAACACCTTCTGTGGAGCCAAGCGCCCTGATGAGGCAGCCACAGGTTGCTGCGCCACACCACATCTCCCTACAGGTTTGTCAAATCCTGCCAGAAAGGTTGTGGCACAGCTGACACAGGATGCTGTGCCTTGCCATGTCAACATTCACACGCTGAGCCTTCAACAGGAGCATGGCGCCAATCACCAGGCAGCCACGGGCAGCTGCAGGCACCCACGTTACATACAAAGCAAGTGCCACCTTGCTCCCTGACCTCCAAACTCCGCGCCTGACAGCAGCCAAAGTGTGCTTCTAGTATAACGAGTATCAGGGGTGGTGGTAGAAGTAGTTGTACTAGCAGCAGCAGAGGCCAAGTAAAGTGGTCAAAACCACACAGGGCTGCACTGGCGCTGCAGCATGGACTGCCAGCAACAAGCAACCGCACAGCGGGGTATGCAGCTGCGCAGCTGCATATGCCATCACCTTGCATGCTTGTCACGTGCAGCGGCATGGCACGGTGCATGCGGCCTGAGCACCGGCACACAAGTCAGGCAGCCACAGCAGCAGCATACCGAACAACCACATCTAGCTGCTGTCGCAGCCATGCACAAACACTTTGGTGGGGCCAAGCGCCCTGACGAGACAGCCAGCAACGGTTGCTGTGCTCCGCCACAACTGCACAACTCGCACTGGATATTGTGCCTTGCCAAGTCAACTTGACAACCACTGTGAAAGCGACACGCTCAGCCTTCCACAGCAACACGCGGACCACCAGGCAGCTGTTGTCACAACGTTGTCACAACCCGGGGCCACGTCACATGAGGCAGGTACTATTTCAGGCCCGAAACTCCCCATCCCGCGCCTGACAGCAGCCGCACTGCACGTACAACCAGTGGCAGGGGTAGTGGTAGCAGTGGTTGTACTAGCAGCAGCAGAGGCCAACTGGAGTGGCCACAACCGCACAGCGCTGCACTGGCACTGCAGCCTAGAGTGCAAGGCCCAACCGGTGCGGCACAGCCTGTGCCTGGCACCGGTGACACAAATACAACAATTTAATATGACACTGGTGACGCAGCAAGCAGCTACCATCACCTAGTGGCACACCAGCCATGAGCCCGCAGCATCAAGCCCTGCTGCAGGGACTTCAGGGCTGGGGCTTGGGACCAGCTGGGCCCTCAGGGCTAGGGCTTGAGGCCTCGGGGCTTGGCCCTGGGGCGTCGCCCTGCTGCGCTGTAGCTGCTGTGCATGCTGCCATCATCTCTTCCAGCTCCTTCAACTGCTCCTGAATCTTCTGCTGCAGCTGAGTCAGGTGAGCCTTCACATCATACCTAGCTGCGGGGCTCGGCCTGCTGCGGGGTTTGGCCTGCTGCTGCTCCAGGTAGGCTGCAGGAGGGGGTGGATAGGTAAACAGCAGCATCATGGCTTCACGCAGCGCCTGTGTTGAGGGGTCGTCACCCTCCCAGCCACCTGGCAGGTTGTCGAGCGGGTGGCGGGCTGGCATATTGAGGGCGTATGCAGGCTGCAGGAAGCGGGCTACAGCTGCAGGGCATGGCAGCAGGACAGCAGGGCACCAGAGCAGGATGCTTGAGTCAACAATCTGCCTGAAATCGCAGGTCGCAGCCGTCGGGGCAAAGCAGAAAGCATTTGCAAACATATATCCGGTTCGCTGCGCTGCATATCAGCCTGCTGACAGCAGTCTGCGTCCAACAACCTCGCGAACATGATGCTGTACGAGAAAGCCAGAACCGCTGCTGTTTGCAAGTCACGTGGGCGCAGTTCAAACGTAGGGCTGCGAGGTACCTGAAGCCTGCGATCAGAGGTGATAGACGCCAAGAACGTCTGTCTGGGTCCACCCTCACCTCAGGTGACCTTGATGGCTTGACGAAGAAAGCGCTGCTAATGATTATGTTTCACGATCAGTTCGCAAATTTGCAGTCTGCAGCACATTGATATGTGCGTGCTGCAGCAGCGTTGCATGCTATGTACATGCCCCTTCGTCACATTGCAATTGCAAGCGTCAGTGACACACAGTCAAAAAGGTAGTTGAAACCAGATACCGCGGTGAAGCCTTGCGCACTCATTGCATGGTCAAATGAAAACAAACTTGAAAGTGAAGTTCATCGAAGGCCAGATGAGAGGACCTGGGTGCCAGATAAGCAGTTGCACTGCACCCCCATTGACCTGCCCGGCGAGGCCGTTCTGTCGCGGCGGGCGCCTTCAAAGTGTACTGCTACTCACGCACGGCTGAAGTGTGCTGAGGGTTGATGAGTAACACATCTTGCTGGTCACCAGCTGCCAGCTGGACCAGTGGTGACCAGCAGTCACTGCTGGTGACACACTGTGACGATTTTGCAGCCTGCACTCAACCATTGCACAAGTTTAACAGAACACTAGGAGTACAGGCTGTGCGGCCCACCACGTTAGCCGCGGTAGAGGTCAGGTTTACGGGGAATAGTCACTCCTCAGTGAAGTTTGCGAGGTGGTGTGGGGGCGCCCGTGACGCCTGTGGGGCCCTGATCAGGGCCTGATCAGGGCCTGATCAGGGCCTGATCATGATCAGGGCCTGTGGGGCATGGCCCATGCTGCCGTGTTGCGCAACAGCGCCCTGGCCAGGGCCCCACAGGGCATGCTGCAGTGTTCAACATTCCAAGTTGCGCAGCCGTGCAGCTGCACCCATTATGGGTGGGTGGCCACTGGCCAAGGTGGCACCTCGGCTGGCCTGGGAATGCCGCTGCTTCCAACAGCAGCACCCATGGCGGCAGCAGCAGCAGCAGCAGCAGCAGCAGCAGCATCCATGGCGGCAGCTTTCCAGGCCCCCATGTGGTCCAGCAGCTACTCTGTTTTGCGCAGCGCTGAAGTGTTCTAAGGATGGTTTCACTGCATACAAAAACAGCAGGGCAGCATTGAGGGTTGCCCTGCGGTGCCCCAACGGCATCGGCAGCACTTTCATATGTATTCGTGACGCTGCACACAGGCACTGCCGCTGCTGGCTAAATCAAGAACATAAAGCGCAGCGGCTGCGCGGCACCCTCACATGCCCACACTCGCTCAACAGCTGCCACCCACTTTGGCTGCAACCCACCCTTGCTGCCACTCACCCTTGCGAAATGCTCCTGCTTTTTCGGCAGGGCGCAGCAGGCAGAACATGGCTGCACTTCATCGTTACATCGGCACTGACACAGGACACTGTACAGACTGGGCGATGTACACATGTGGTGCTGCACCGCTGCTGTTGCTGACACATGTGGTGCTGCACTGCTGCTGTTGCTGACACCACCAACAAAAAAAAGCAGCTTGGTCATGTTGATGATCACCCATGGCGGCAGCAGCAGCAGCAGCAGCAGCAGCAGCAGCATCCATGGCGGCAGCTTTCCAGGCCCCCATGTGGTCCAGCAGCTACTCTGTTTTGCGCAGCGCTGAAGTGTTCTAAGGATGGTTTCACTGCATACAAAAACAGCAGGGCAGCATTGAGGGTTGCCCTGCGGTGCCCCAACGGCATCGGCAGCACTTTCATATGTATTCGTGACGCTGCACACAGGCACTGCCGCTGCTGGCTAAATCAAGAACATAAAGCGCAGCGGCTGCGCGGCACCCTCACATGCCCACACTCGCTCAACAGCTGCCACCCACTTTGGCTGCAACCCACCCTTGCTGCCACTCACCCTTGCGAAATGCTCCTGCTTTTTCGGCAGGGCGCAGCAGGCAGAACATGGCTGCACTTCATCGTTACATCGGCACTGACACAGGACACTGTACAGACTGGGCGATGTACACATGTGGTGCTGCACCGCTGCTGTTGCTGACACATGTGGTGCTGCACTGCTGCTGTTGCTGACACCACCAACAAAAAAAGCAGCTTGGTCATGTTGATGATCATCAACAAGCACAATCGAATTTAATTTTCGAGCAATGCAAATCCTGCATAATATACGCGGTGCTGGAGGCCAGCTCAGATCCTACACATTCGTGAGTGAGTGACTACCCAGGCAGCTCTGCAGCTCCTGGGTAAGTTTGGTTAAGAGAGAGAGTGTGTGTGTGTGTGTGTGTGTGTGTGTGTGTGTGTGTGTGTGTGTGTGTGTGTGTGTGTGTGTGTGTGTGTGTGTGTGTGTGTGTGTGTGTGTGTGTGTGTGTGTGTGTGTGTGTGTGTGTGTGTGTGTGTGTGTGTGTGTGTGTGTGTGTGTGTGTGTGTGTGTGTGTGTGTGTGTGTGTGTGTGTGTGTGTGTGTGTGTGTGTGTGTGTGTGTGTGTGTGTGTGTGTGTGTGTGTGTGTGTGTGTGTGTGTGTGTGTGTGTGTGTGTGTGTGTGTGTGTGTGTGTGTGTGTGTGTGTGTGTGTGTGTGTGTGTGTGTGTGTGTGTGTGTGTGTGTGTGTCAGGGATGCACGATACGCGGACTTGGCATTTTGGCGAACGTTCGGAACGCGTTCGGAACGCACGATACGTTACGCTTAGTGGCGAACGCTGCTTGGGAACGCCAGCTTCGCCTCTGTGTCATCTGCAATCCGTAACACCCTCTTATATACTATATAGATGCCTATATTAATGCCTTCAATAGTCAACGGCATCACAGGACGCCGCATTACTGAAACATATCAAGTGCCGGTGCTCGGGGTTCTTCGGCACACCAAACCGGTGGACTCAAGGTCTCCAAACTATGTGTCAAAAACATTATACTATATTTATACTCTGCTTTTAGTATGCGTTTAACCATTGCATGATGAATAAGCGAATAGCAGCGAAAGGCGCCAAAGTCAGCAAACGTATCGTGCACGTTCTCTGCCTCTAGGCTTAAAAGTCAGAACGTTCGGAACGCGTTCGGAACGCAAGATGCGAAACGCGAACGAAACGTTGCGTGCAACCCTGGTGTGTGGCCAGGGGCGGCGCCACACCCTCTACCTGTACTGCCTTTATGCTTCAATGCCCTTGAAAGCTGCGTCATGGCTGCTTTTCGGTTTCTACTGCTGGGGAGCAGCCAGAGCCCTGCTGGCAGCCCAGAACAGCAGAGGCACCGCTGCCGACAATGCAACTGCGCTCGGTGTTAGTTGATTTCACCATGTCCTACAATGCTGCACCTTTGAAAGTGTTACTTTAGCCTGCTTGCTGGTTCCATGCGGTGACTTACCAAGATATTACCAGCTGAGCTGAGAGTGTCAGGCTGAGCCGGTCTGCTGTGGGTGCCCACGAGATGTGTAAAATGATGAATTCTAGACAAAGCCAGGATCCAGAAGGACGCTGGTCATGCACAGCTTGTTTGTGTTACACGATGGGAACAAAGCCCCTTTGTGGGCCAGTCACAGGCTGATTGAACAATGGCCTTACTGCCCGAGCCACTGGGTCAAACTGGGTCAAACTGGATTTGGCGGATCACAGCAGCGCTGCTAGCCACAGTAGAAAGCAGGGGAGTCACCAGGTGCTGGTGAGCAATCAGCAACCCTGATGCCTCGCTTTTGCTCATAAGCTGTCAGAATGCCCCACGCGCACAGATATTGTGGGTGCCTGCTCAGCCGCCTTCAACGCAGCAAACATCAGCAGCTCAACAGCAGCAACACAGCTGCTCCTGATGCTCAAGCATCATCTTCAGGACTGCACATGCCTCAGGCACCAGCCCGGGACCGCACACCACACTAACATAGATGCGCCGCAAATCAAGTTCACGCCATCATAGTAATAATAGACCTGGCAAAAGCTAGCAACGCCGTCACACATCTGGCAAAAGTTTTAAAGATCTAGCAAAACACCTGGCGACGAAGTCAAAGAACTACATCTGGCAACAACTGGTCAAAGATCTGGTAACCTGGCAATAATGTGTGTTGCACAGGCGGCGGAAGCTCGTAACATTGTAGCACAGTGTAACAAAAGCAGGCAAGCGCTAGCCGTACAAACGCATGCTGGCACGCACATGCTGCAGCACAAACCTGCAGGGTTGCTGCCTTGCAAGCGCTTGGCACAAGACTGAGTAGTGCATGCAGGTGCGCCGCCACAGGCATGCCCACAGGTCAGAAAGGTACCCAGGCCCTGAGCAATGCAGGTGCATGCAGCCCACACAGAGGCAGAGCACCAAGCTTGCTGCATTGATGAGCAATGCATGCAGGTGCGCCGCCGCATGCATGCTGACAGCTCAGAAAGGTACCCAGGCCCTGAGCAATGCTGGGGCACACAGCCCCCACAGAGGCAGAGCCCACAGCCATCCTCATGCGTACCACCAGATCAACGTTGCAGGGAGGGGGAGAGAAACACAACAGTGCACACGCTATTCCAAGTCTCTACAGAACCCCAGGCCACCCGTGAACCCAACTAGCAACAGATAGAAACAGGCCACCCGTGAACCCAACTAGCAACAGATAGAAACAGGCCACCCGTGAACCCAACTAGCAACAGATAGAAACAGGCCACCCGTGAACCCAACTAGCAACAGATAGAAACAGGCCACCCGTGAACCCAACTAGCAACAGATAGAAACAGGCCACCCGTGAACCCAACTAGCAACAGATAGAAACAGGCCACCCGTGAACCCAACTAGCAACAGATAGAAACAGGCCACCGTGAACCCAACTAGCAACAGATAGAAACAGGCCACCCGTGAACCCAACTAGCAACAGATAGAAACACACACACCGCACAAGTCATCTGTGCGCACACACAGGGCCTCAAGGATACTGGGCAGGGGTGCATCTGTCCTGCCTATCAAACCGTACACAGACCAGCTGCAGTGACCTGCAGACTAGAAGGTCAACCTGCAGCGACCGGAAGGTCACCTTGCAGGGACTGGAAGGTCACGCACAAAGGCCGATTGCAAGCTGGCACATTGCCTGCCCTGCTGGTGTGGGCCAAGCTTCAACTGCAGCACAGGCAAGCTGCAACTACCACTGCCACAACTGTCACAAACCTTTCGACCCCCCTGCTGTCAGCAGGACTTCATACAGAACCCGACCACCAAAACAGCACTGCTCTGCCACTGGCAGATGTGTGTGAATTATGCGCTAGCGTTGCAGCCGCTGTCAACACCACATCCCCGCCACGCAAAATAGCGAGCACCCCAAACCGTGAGACATGCACGGTGTTTCCCCTGCATTGCTGCAGACTGGGTGTGCGGTGCCCACGTGCCGCCAGTGGAACATACAGCGTACCAGCGCCGCCCCTGCCCCAACTGCACATCAACACCCACACCCGGTCGCACGTACATACATGTGTGCCTCCAGTTTCTAATGCATGCCCTCCTGTCACCCCATCTGGTTTGACCTGTGTCGTGTCCCCCAGATAATATCAACATGTGGTGTCCAGAGACCTATGAGTATGGTTCATAATGCATGAGGCCGCCCCAGCCACACTCCAGCCCTGCTCGCCACTGCAGTGCAGCCATGCAGCGGCAGCAGCAGCAGCACGGAGTATGTTTTGGGGAATCAAAGTGGCGGTGCGCACCAACATGGCACACAACACCAGCACAACCCGGTGGAATATGCAGCCGGATGTCAACACGCACTGCAGCCAATTTGTATGACCCACGCACAGCCACACATTTGTTGTCGTCAATCAGCAGATGTTGTTACCTGTGGCGATAACTGCAGCCTGGCAGCACACACCTGGCAACAGCTCGGCTAGGCACCCAGCAAACAGCAGCCACGCTCGGCGCACTAAGGCCAATTTCACTAATAAGAGGCCATCGATTGCATCCGCCAAGGACTCCCGCTGTCAGCTGCCTGCGCAGCTTATTCAGCCCCACCAAAAACCTCACCATCAGCAGCCACAGCAAGCTGATCAATCTACACCACAGCAGCAGCAGCCACAGCAAGCTGATCAATCTACACCACAGCAGCAGCAGCCACAGCAAGCTGATCAATCTACACCACAGCAGCAGCAGCCACAGCAAGCTGATCAATCTACACCACAGCAGCAGCAGCCACAGCAAGCTGATCAATCTACACCACAGCAGCAGCACCTTGAACCGCCACAAAACCTCACCATTGCAGCTGCTGTTACAAGGCTGCGCCAACCTCTGCCTGACTGCTGTGCTCGCTGCAGCGCTGCCTGCGTCACAACGCCACCACGCCACTGCAGCTGCCGAGTGCAGCACCCCTGCCTGCACAATCCATCGCGGGAGCTGCTTTCACCATGCCACCGCAGCTGCAGAGTGCAATCACCCCTGCCTTGCAGAGCTGCAGCGCAGTGCTAGACCTCCTGCCCTGCACAGCCCACCCAAGTAGCACACCCGGCAGGAGACTGCCAGGCTAGCACCATAGCAGTGCATTCAAGCAACCACCGCAGCAGGTCGCACCCAAGTGCGAACCATATCCACGCCAAGGCTGCATCCAAGCAAGGCTGCATCCAAGCAAGGCTGCATCCAAACGTCCACGCCAAGGCTGCATCCAAGCAAGGCTGCATCCAAACGTCCACGCCAAGGCTGCATCCAAGCAAGGTTGCATCCAAAAGTCCAAGCCAAGGCTACATTTACGTGCAACCGCACACCCGCCACCACGCCCATGCTGTAGGGGCACAGGTGCGCAAACACAAGCCACATTTTTCCAGGCTGCAGACTCGAGCATTGTCAAGCCAACTCCATGCTGCACCCACGTGCACATTCAAGCCAGCATCACTTAGCACACCACCTCCGTGCTGCAACCAGCTGCACATCACACCACCAGCTGCAGCCTGCATCCAAGCCGCATCCATGCTGCAGGCTGCAGCCACGTTCACTGCAAAGTTTCTCAAAACCAACCACTGCCAGGCTGAGAACAAGTGCAACTATGCAGCACCACCACCACCACCACCACCATCATCATCTCTAGGCTGCAGCCGTGTGCACTTCAACACCACCACTGCCAGGCTGACTACACGTGCAACTTTGCACCACCACCACCACCACCAGGCTCCAGCCAGCAGCTCGTGCTTGGCAGCCGCAGCCGGCAGCAGCTGCTGATCACAGCAGCACTGGCCGCAACTGCTGATCTGCAAGCAGCTCCTGACCACAGCTGCCCGACGCGCTGTTCACTCGCATGCGCCCCGCACGCGCTTGGCAGCCGCAGCCAGCAGCAGCTGCTGAGCACTGGCCGCAACTGCTGATCTGCAAGCAGCTCCTGCACACAGCTGCCCCCCGCACTTATTTTTTCATTCGAGTGCGCCGCGCACGCGCTTGGCAGCCGCCTTATCAGCTGGCTCGCTGGCAGGCCGCTTGCTGCTGACCTCCGGTTGCTCTCCGGCTGCTGCTGCTGCTGCTGCTGCTGACCTTCGGCTGCTGCTGACCTCCGGCTGCTCTGCTGCTGCCTGCTGCTCTGCTCCACCGGCCTCCCACGCCTCTGATGGCCCAGCAGCAGCAGCAGCAGCAGCAGCAGAGCCCGGCATGCTGACCTCCGGCTGCTCTGCGCTACCAGGCCCCCACGCATTTGATGGACCAGCAGCAGCATCGGCAGAGCTGCTGACCTCCGGCTGCTCTGCTGCCTGCTGCCCTGCGCCACCGCCCTCCCACGCCTCTGATGGCCCAGCAGCAGCAGCAGCAGCAGAGCCCGGCACGTCGATGCTCATGCCGGCCGACGCGCCGCTGCTGCCGCTGCTGCCGGCCGGCACTGCAGCCTCGCCCGCAGAAGCTGCTTGTTCCGGCGCCAAAGCAATGACCAGCTGTGCGCCGGGTGCTGCATTGGCTGGCATCATCCCCAGGCTCTGCAACAGCTCAAGCACCATGCGCTGCTGCTGCTGCTGCCGCATGGGGCCTGCAGCAGCCGCTGCCAACTCAACCTGCCTTGCTGCCTCGTAATGCGCTCTCGAATGCGCGATTGTACTTGCCACGGCGGCAGCTGCTGCTCCCAGCGCTTCCACAGCGGGGGGCGCAGCCCTGCCGGCGGCCCTGTCCCTAGCGGCTGCTGCCTCTACATCTGCCCCTAGAGCGGCAGCAGCAGCTGCCAGAGCGTCCATTGCCCTGTGCATGCGTGCAGCCGCTGCAGCAGCAGCAGGCTGCTGCTGCGGGCCTGCGTGGAGCAGGTGCTGGTCGGCTGCCGGCATAGCCGCCACAGCTGCCGCCAGCGCCTACTGGCAACAACAGCAGATAAGAACCGAAGCAATTGCGGCGGCAGCAGCAGCAGCAAGGACACAGGTGAGCTTGTGCCAGATTTTGCAGGCAGGCGGGACTACTACCAAGCGGCACTTGCAGCACCCCGCTGGCAGCCATCACGATGACATTGATGATTATGCACAAGCCACCTACAACTTGTGTAGGCGATGTGGCTCTGCCAGCAGATCAGCTGCTTACCCACCCCTGAGCTGCCAAGGGTTTCTGATATAATCCCAATAAACATGATGGTGCAGCAAACACGTCAGGGAAATACTTTTTGAGTTGCACCACACTGTGCCTGTGACAGGCAGTACTGTGGGGTAAGGGCTTAGTTTTGAAAGCAAAACACGTGGAGCGACAATGGTACACCATGCAGATCCTCCAGCTCCCTTACTCATGGCACAACACCCTCTCCGCCGTGGATGCATGACTCATCAGCCTACAAGCAGCTGTCACAAAGTGACGCCATCACAACATGATGGCACCCTCAAGCTTGGCATCGCAGCAGCACGCCAGCAGCACGCACCTGAGGCCCTCGCCGCCGTGGATGCATGACTCGTCAGCCTACAAGCAGCTGTCACAAAGCGTTGCCATCTCAACATCATTGGCATCGCAGCAGCACGCACCTGAGGCCCTCCAGCCACGTGTGTCATGTAGCGCTCACGGCACTGCCTGCTGCTGCGCCCAGGCACTGCGCAGCCACTGCCACCCGCCAGCTGCCTTGTTTTTTGACATGAAACCACACACCCTCGCCGCTGCAGATGCATGACTCATCAGCCTACAAGCAGCTGTCACCAAGTCACCCCATCTCAACTTGACAAGTTGCAAGTTGATGGCACCCTCAAGCTTGGCATCACAGCAGCACGCACCTGAGGCCCTCCGGCCACGTGTACCAGGTAGCGCTCCCTGCACTGCCTGCTGCTGCGCCCAGGCATCTGCGCAGCCACTGCCAGCCAGTCAACCCGCCCCTGCTGCTGCGCCACCAGCGCCGCCAGCCGGGCCTGCTCAGCAGCAGTCCAGCGCCGGGGCCTGGCTGGAGCTGCTGCTGCTGCTGGGCCCTGCTGAGGGTTTCCGGGGTTTGCGGCAACGCCTTGCACCGGGCCAGGCTGCTGAGCAGGAGGGGCAGCAGGAGGGGCAGCAGGGGCCCTTGCGCGCAGCTCTTGCAGCTTCCTCATCGTGTCCTGGGCCTGCAGGTGGTGCAGTCAAAAGGACGTCCGTCAATTCGACCATAGATTATTCATATGAAAGATATTTGGAGCGCTGCAGGCGGGCGGAGCACACGTGCAGTTGCTGGCACTTTGACTGGGCGAGTGCGTGGTGGTTGATCCTGAACATGCAGCTTAGCACACCCTCAGTTGATGGTCTGCTTCCTAATGAACATACAGTGGGTTTCGCGCGTTTTTGGCTTGGCAGAGCAATGGCATCGCATGTCCAGCTGATCAACAAACAACGTAACCGACGTTGGTGAGGCAAGCACATGACGCCTTGAAAGGCATACCTGCGCACACTATATGCATATTATGCCATTCCGCACCCTACCTGAAGGATCTGAAGGGGTCTCTCCGAGCAAATTCGCTGTGCTTCGTACAGCTGCCGAAAGGTAGCTGTGCTGCAACAGGTGGTGCTGGGCTGTATGCACAAAACGTGTATCAACCTGCCAAGATTCAAATTCCGGGGTTGTGGAAGATCACGAACATCTGATATTCATGGCCAGCGCTTGGTCTACAGTGACATGTCACAAGGTGGTTTACTCGCTATACCCACGGCCAGTGCATGCATCTCAGCGCTTTTCTCGAGAAATACTAGTGCTTTGGCCAGGTAGTTGCGCTAATGGCAGTAGTAACTCGGCTAGTAGCAGCACGTACTGCTGCTTTGCTGCACCTGCAGGCCTGGGCTGTTTACAGCGATCATGAATTGTTGTAGAGCCTTTTTACTGCGATCCTGCACCTTGTGTTTCGTTTAGCAGCGGTATTTGCTCGACAGGGCGGTGTTGCAGCAGGTGATCACCTGTTCAAATCCTGGTGACAAACTTGCAATTGCAAGTATTAGCTCATGGCTGGGAATTTCAACAACATATTCTGCCTAGCAATGATGACGCGTCATTAGCATCGCGCTTGTGAAGTTAAAGTTCAAAAGGACCACCTGCGGAAGAGTTATGTGTGACAATGTTGAGCAGAAGTGAAACCAAAGACGCGTAAACAACAGCCAGATTTGACCGCCTGGCATGGTCTGATGTGATGTCTGTTTGTCAGAATGGTTCACCTGGGACTCTTAGGTATATTGATCAACTAATCTTCAGCTCTGCACCATGTTCCGACAGACCTCTCTCCCCATGTTCTGCACACTGATGTTTTGACTGCAACCACTGCACACTACCCAGAAAATATTCGTTGAGCCCTGGACAGTATGGCAGTCACACGTCAACTGAGGGTGATCTGTGCCTACGTCACCCAGTGTCAGCTTGCAGCATCCTCAGATGCTGGCAATGGCGCCGTTGCCAGCTGTGTACTACTACTATAGACACAAAGCCGAGCAACACGCTCAGATCAAAACAAAACACAACCACAGCATGCCACACTGAGCCCACTTCCAGCAATCATGATGCTGTTGGGGCACAGGGCTGCTTGGTGAAGGGCTGCCAGGCACGTGGCGAACGTACACACAACGCTCTCTTCACAACCCACAGACACCCCGAATACAACTTGTTTTGTATATTTTATGGCCACAACCACACACAGTGCCGGCTACTTCTCAAAGAGTCGCTGGCGCCCGCCCTGCACACCAGCTGGGCTGCGCAGCTGTGCTCCCTGCCTGCCTTTGTCAAACCAGCACCCGAACCAAACGGGAGCCATGGTGGAAGCCTGCCACAGCAGCAAACCAGCCTACGCCTCAAAGAGCCGCTGCCGCTTACCCATCACACCAGTTTGTACAGCTTGGCTGCGCAGCTGCATGCCTTGCCTGCCCTTGCCAAGCAGCACCAGGCACAGCCGATACAGCGCAGAGCGGTCGGAAGCAGCACCATACAGGCTGCTGCTGCTGCTGCTGCTGCTGCTGCAGCCAAGCTTGGGAGCAGGCCTTGCTTCCGCAGCGGCATCTGCAGCCGTGCTGCGCAGAAACACCATCCACTCCCGCGCAGCTGCTGCTACGACCCGCCGCGCAGACTGCTGCTGCTGCTGCTGCTGCTGCTGCTGCTGCTGCTGCTGCTGCTGCTGCTGGTGCCACGCTCGCAGCCAGGCGTCGAGCCAGCCGGCTGGCGGCACTTGCTGCAGCCAGCAGCAGCTCCACAGCAGCGCTGCCAGCGTCCAGCTGCTGCACTGCTGCAGCAGCGGCTGGCTGGCGCCAAACCAGCTGCTGAACCAGCGGGAGCCCGGGTGGAAGCCTGTCACTGCCAGGCCATACATCAGCGCACCCAAGGCTTTGCACCCAGGACCATACAGTGACTCGGCTTGAGCAGCATTGCTGCTGCTGCTGCTGCTGCTGCTGTTGTCTACGGTGGTTGCAGTGCGGATGGCTGTGCTGCTGCTGCTGAAGTGCTGCAGCTGCGCCAAGGCAGCACTAGCTAGGGTCATCACCTGCTCAGCTGGTGGCTGCAGCTGCAGCCTGGCAGCAGCCCACAGCAGCATTGCAGCATCAGCAAAGCGCACGTGGCCAGCTTGGGTCCCCTGCTGCTGCTGCTGCAGCTGCTGCTGCTGCTGGCTTGCTTGTGCCAGCACTGCTAGCACCAGCTGCTGAGTACTCGGCTGCTCTGGTGCTGCCAGCACAGCAGCACCAGCCAAGTATGCCAGCCCTTGAGGCGTGAAGCAGGCAAGAAGGCCAGCACCTTCACTGCTGCTGTTGCTGCTGCTGCTGCCTGGAGTCTGATGAGGCTGGTTCCTAGGTTGCTGCTGCTGCTGCTGTTGGCCAAGCAATCGCTGCACAGCCAGTCGCCAGAAGTCGCCAGGTAGCAGGCTGCTGCTGCTGCTGCTGCTGCTGCTGCTGCTGCTGCTGCTGCTGGCAGCTGCATCCAAACTACTGGATGCATCAGCGTCAGCATCATGCTTGGCTGACAGCCGCGCCAAGCACAGCAGCAGCACAGACAAGCCTTGCGGCGTGAACGCCAAATGCGCCTCCTGAATGCTGCTGCTGCTGCTGCTACTACTACTACTGCTGCTGCGGCTAACACTGACTTGACTACCACCAGCTGCATTTACCACTGCTGTTGCTGCTGCTGGGGCTGTGCAGTCCAGCGGCAGCTGCAGCCGCCTGCACACCTCCGGCAGCAGCTGCTGCTGCAGCCATGCCTCGCTGGGCCTGTGCTGCAGCACCACCAGTGCCCACACACTGTTGCTGATTGCTTGGCTGCTGCACTGCTGCAGCTGCTGCCCCAGAGAGGCTTCAAACAGAGACAGCCAGGCCCTGCCAGGGTTGTGGTTTAGCCTGGCCAGCGCCAGCAGGGTATTGGAGGCCTCCTGGGCCTTGAACCCTAGCAGCTTCGGGCCTGAGGCGCGCACGTAGCTGGCCAGCCAGGGCTCTGGGGGTTCAATGCCAGCGGCTGCTAAACCCCACAGCGTGTTGGCGAGCTGCTGGGAGGACAGGCCCAGCAAGCGTGGCTGCAGCACTGCAAGCAGCCGCTGCTGCCATCCTGAGTGGTGCAGGATGTCTAGTACCTGCTGCTGCTGCTGCTGCTGCTGCTGTGCAATGCTGCCGAGTGCCCAGCAGCAGTTGCTGAGTGCCTGATCGGAGAAGCCATCCAGCTGCCCGATGCTGCTGCTGCAAAACACCCCCAGCCAGCTACTGCTGCCTAGGTCACCACCCCCAGCATTGGCAAAACTGGCGCTGCCTAGATCACCCTGCTGCTGCTGCTGCTGCTGCTGCTGCTGCTGCTGCTGCTGCTGCTGCTGCTGCTGCTGCTGCTGCTGCTGCTGCTGCTGCTGCTGCTGCTGCTGCTGCTGCTCGGGCAGCGGTGCACCAGGCAGCGGCTGCAGCGCAGCCCTGCCCCACCGCAGCTTTGCCACTGCCCACAGGCTGTTGCTCATGCCCTGAGGCACTGCTGCTGCCATGCTGCCTGCACTAGCTGCTAGCCACTCAAGCATCCAGCTGGCAGGGGGCACCAGTCCCAGCCGAGCAACAGCCCAGGCCATGTTACTCAGGTGCTGCGGCTGCGCTGCTGCCATGCTGCTGCTGCTGGATCGCCAGAAGGCTGCGGCCCACTGTGCTGTGACAGGCTGTTCCAGTACAGCTGCTGCATAGATGGAATTAGCTAGTGCCTGAGGACCCCATGCTGCTGCTGTCTGTGAGGCCATGCCAGTTTGAGCAGCGTCCAGCAGGGAAGCCAGCAGCTGTGCTGGGATGCCCGCTGCACGCCTAGCTGCTGCTGGGGTGCTGCTGTGCTCTGTTGGCTGCTGCTGCTGCTGCTGCTGCTGCTGCTGCTGCTGCTGCTGCTGCTGCTGCTGCTGCTGCTGCTGCTGCTGCTGCCATGCGGCGGTGCTGCTGCTCCAGGCACTGCCAGACGACATCTGCTGATGCCGCGGTTGCCAGACAAGCTGCTGCTGCTGCTGCTGCTGCTGCTGCCATAGCGCACAGGCATACAGCACAGAGCTGATATGCTGCGGTTCCATGGCTGGCACTGCTGCTGCCAGGCACTGCACCAACTGCTGCATGGCAGCTGGCCCTGGCAGCACTTCAAGCTTGGCCAGAGCCCACGTGGCATTGGCTAAGCCCCTAGCACCCATTGCAGGAGCATGGCGCATCAGCAGCGGCAGCAGCAGCTGCTGCGTAAGCGCCTGCGCCTCTGCCAGCTGTGCAGGCGGCACACGCCACTGCTGCTGCTGCTGCTGCTGCTGCTGCCTTTGCTGCAGTAGCCACTGCTGCTGCTGCTGCTGCTGCTGCCTTTGCTGCAGTAGCCACTGCTGCTGCTGCTGCTGCTGCTGCTGCGGGTGGTGGTGCTGGGGCTGCTGCTCCTGCTGTGCCAACTTGGCCAGGCGTGTGAGTGCTGCTGCCACATGAATAGAGTTGAGCCGCCCCTGGTGCTGTGCCACTGTGGATGCCAGGTCAGCAATGCTAGTGGCTGCAGTGATGAGCTGAGTCAACTGCCAGCCTGATACTGCTGCTGCTGCTGCTGCTGCTGCTGCTGCTGCTGGTGGCGGTGGTCGTAAGCTGGAGCTGCTGCCAGCCTGGCGCATGGGCAGGATTTGGCCATGCACACTCGCTGCTGCTGCATGCTGCTGCTGTTGCCATGGATGCTCATCCAAATACAGCTGTTGATGGCGAACTTGGCTGCTTCTGGTGCGCCTGCGGCGGCTGCTGGGGCTGCTTTGTAGCTCAGGGATGGGCACTTCACTGGTGCAGGCCTGCTGCTGCTGCTGCTGCTGCTGCTCATCCTGAAGCACGGTGCAGCCTGCAGCCCCACTGGGCCACGCTGTGTTACGAACGACTGCATGTAGCTGGCTGCTATGAGAGACGGGCGTAGCCTGCCCCAGGCATCTGCTGCTGGGGGTGCGAGGGTTGCAGCTGATGATGTTGAGACTAGCGCGCAACGCCGAAGCACTCAAGCACATTCGCCTAAAACCTGCCTTTCACAATGGTTTCATAGCGCCAGGTTATGCATGGGCACAGCGCATGGAGATCCAGGCACAGCAGGTCCTCCGCTTCGAGCTGCGAATGAGGCTGCAACTTATATGTTCGTGGCAAAACGGTCAATGTGGAAAAGATAGGAATGTGAGGAGGCAGCTTACAGACATGCAGCAAGGAAGGACGGCAGCACTAGTGCAGCGAACCCCAGCAGTGCAACTTGGCTACACATGTCCAGGCAACAGGAATTCGTGCTACAAATGCTCAAAACCCATGCAACACCACATGCACTGTGGTTTTCGCGCTTGAAGAGGCAAGATGTAACAGGGATGTTCACCATGAAGTAACCCCCTTTGAAAATACACAACAGTTGGGCACGCCATGCATGCTGCCACAGATCTGCACCTGTAAAGATATGCCTGGGACTGCATCTATTCCACAAACAGCGCTGCACATGACACTTGGTGCCCAGTGAGCGCATCAACACGCAGCCAGCAACCCAGAGCCTGGCCGGGCCCCTGCGGCCTGCGGCCGGGCCACTGTGCCAGTACCATTGTGCTGCTGGCTGGTGAACTTCCAGTGTGAGAATGCCTGTTGCAGCGATGCTCAGTTCGCAATTCGCATGGATATCACAGTCCACCTCAAACACAGTGGTAGGCTGTGCCTTACAGAACTGCATGGAGGATGCTTTAAACCAGCCTGCACATCCTGCTCAACCAAGCTGCAGGACAGACTGCAGCTCTGCACTGTACACTTGATGCTGCTCACTGACCAGATGCAGGCCGGCCTGCAGGCGCGCGCCGCGCTGCAGCAGGCACAAATTGCAGCCACGCCACGCCGGCAACGCCACCCTGGCTATGCCCAGGCGCAATGGTGGGGCAGCCCACAAAGCCAAGTGCAGTGGCTGAGACATATGCCATGCTATGCCTCTGAACTCAACGATACAAGTGCGTGCTGCGCCCTTTTTGCCTTCCACTATGGCTTAAATGGTAACATGATGATGGTGAAGCAGGTGTCGGCAGTGGTCCCCCTGCTTGGCCTGGGTTTGCAATGCCCTGGTTCTTACCCCTTACCCTCCCCAGTACACTTAAGCTGCACAAGGTATCAGAGCCACTTTAAGCAGGCCCTGCACCCTGAGGGTGAGCAGCACCCCACTGAAGCACACTCTGCACCAGCCACCAGGCTGGTGGCAATCAATATAGTATCTGGTGGCATGGATTTAGAGCTCTCTGTGTGTTAGCAACGCAGCATTTCATCATGCGCCAGTACAGCTTAAATTTTTGCCAATGCCGCTGAGCAGCAGTCGCCAATTTTTTGTGAGTGTGGCGTGACCTGCCCGGCAATGCTGAACCTGCACTGCTGGCACTGGTTTGTTACTTGTTACTTCGTCTCGTGAGCGAAGGCTGAGCCTGGCTCTTGAAACTAAGCACTTCTTTAGAGATCTTTGGTGCGTTCGACGCACACCTAAAAGCACAAAACGCATGCACAGTGCGTCACAGTATCAGGGCCCTTAGGCTGTCACGTTCGCTCTGAAGCGCGCGTCCTTGGCATATCAGAGATATCTGCACAGAACCTATGCGGTGCATGTCTGCTAGAACGTCTGGCTCACACACCAGTGCAAACACAATAGACTAGCAGCTGTAGGGTGCGTCGCGTTCCGTTCATGCAGCAATAACCGCTTTGGATTGATGGTCTGATGCTCAAAAGCTGCCCAATGCAGTCTTCGGAGTTTCATGGGGCGTGCTACCATCTAGTGTGTTGGCAGCGTCAACCAGCTTCCGTTGGCGCAACGGATTAGAGTGGAGCGTATGCGGTTGCTTGTTATTGTCCATCATGTCGCTCTTTGCAGCCATGCAGCATACTCCTGAACATGCAGCAGAAGTGGGTGCCGACAGGTCACCAACTCTTGCTGAGTGCTGACAGTGGATCATGCACTTTGACTGCTGCTGCAGCAGGTTCCATCATGATCAACGTCACGATCAGGTTTGGGTCCACCCGCTATACGCCTCCAAGTGCCAGTGCGGCCGTGGGAGGCGCGGTTGACAACAGCAGTTGGCAGACGCTGTTGTTCACATGTGGTCGGCTTGGTGGCGCTGAGTGCACGGACGTTCTGCTGGTGGAGCCCAACGGCAGGCGGGTACCTCTAGAAGCGGCCAACCTGGCTAGCATAGGCGAGGGCGCTGAGCTCTTCGGTGTTGTGAAAGGTGAGTGGGTACAACAGACACAGTTCAGGCGCCTTGCAGCAGCTCAGCAGCTGCTGCAGTAGGAAAGAGTAGCAACGTTGGATTCAGGCATGTTGGAGGTGGTCCTGTCTCAGACCATCAGTGGGTCTAATGGCATTTACGTGAAACAGCAGAGCAGCATCTGAGTTGGCTGCTGTGTGCTTGCGCTGTGTCATCCAGAGTTGGTGTGTTCTGCCGTGCATGACCGTCATTGCGGCGGTCCTGTTGTCGTGGCCTCATCATGCTGTAGTTCCACACCAGTTGGCAGTACCCATGCACTTGCCATGGTGCATACAAGCCGTTATAACGGGAGCAACACTTGCTGGCGCGCGTGGCAACAGGCAGATGGTCATACTCTGTGTGTTTGTGCGCTGCTAACACACGTATTGGCGTGCCGTGTGCTGGTTGCAGCTGCCAGCCAGACACTGGGCAGGGACACCTTCAACACCCGCATTGACAGCGTGGAGGACAAATTGCAGGAGACGCGTAAGGAGCTGCAGGAGACAAAGGAGGACTTGGCGAAGAAGCTTGAGGCTGCACAGCAAGGTGAGGGTTCTAGGGCACGTACGATTACTGATAGCATGCTACCAGTCCGAGCCACAGCATAACATGTCATGGCGCGGCACCTCACTGGAGGGGAAGCAACAAGGCGTGACATGGACAGGTGGTGCAGTTGCGTACTGGTCAACATCAGGCACTAGCTTGCATAGCAAGTGCCTTTGTCTGCTGTTGCCAGCTCCAGAAGTACACATCAGTTACACATATGGACTTGTTCTTGTGTGTCGCATGTCTTGCAGAAGGTGGTTTTGCGCTGTTTGGCCATCTCAAGGTGCACTGATGGCATGCAGGCAGTCTGCCGTCAAGGCCGGCATCGGTTGTACAGTTCATGGCCAAGTGTCTGGTGGTGGGTGGTGCAGCCGTAGAGCGGCACGTGAACGGCAGCTGGCCAATCCTGTCGATGTGCTTCAATGTGGTGCTGGCCGGTGTGGTGCTGTGCGCATGGTTGCCACGCCCGTGGGCAGCTCGCATTTTCAGGACGCTGATCACCCTGGCGGTGGTACCCGCTAGCAATTGAGGCATATGCACTGGGCAATGTTTGCAGCAGGCAGCCGCCTGTGGCATCGTAGCTTCACTAGCAGATGAGGTAGCAGCAGAGGCAGCAGCAGCAGCAGCAGAGGATGAGGACAGCGCAGGTCAAGATGTGGTACAGGAATGGAGGGCAGCTGGTGGTTATGGTGGGCAGGACGCTTTTATGGTTGGTGACAGCGATGGCAACTTGCAGCAGCAGCAGTAGCCACCTGTGTGTGCGCAGGACAGCAGCCATGAGGGCAATGCGGTACTGGCATCTGTGGCTGCAGCTGAACAACTCGGGGATGATGATGCAGGGGACGCAGCCTTTGCAGCAATGCTTGCACAAGCAGCTGTGCAATAATAGGTTGTGTGGCTTGCAGTACAGTTGGTGGTGTGCTCTGTGGCAAGGCAGCATAACACAACAGTAGTATTCTGTGTCAGTTGCTGGTTGGAGTGCTTATTCGGATGCAGTGTCAGCGTGTTGTGCAGTGGCAGCAGGCTGGCTGTGCTTGGCTGGCGCTGCTGCTGCTGCTGCTGCTGCTGCTGCTGCTGCTGCTGCTGCTGCTGCTGCTGCTGCTGCTGACAAGGTTGTGTTGTACTGGTGGCGGGTAGTTTGCTGTGTGGCTCTAGACTGAGAGTCTGTGTTCCTGTCTCCGGTGTTGTGGGCAAGGCTATCAACGTTGTCATGAGTGTTGCAGTGGCGCAACAACACAGAAATTTGCAGAACTTCAGCTGCTGCAGCAACACAGCAGCTTCAGTTCTGCAAATTGCTGTGCTGCTAGTGGAAAGGGAAAGAAGCAAGCCACATGGCTGCCTTCTATCTGGAGGACGTCAACCTTGTGACTGTGATGGCTGTGTGTGGCATCACTGGCATTGACAATATTGTGATGCAGTGGTGGCTTTGCAGAAGAGATGGCGATATGTTGACCGGCATGCAGTGGCAGCAGGCAGGCTGTGCTAGGAAGTTTGTCAGCATCAGGCTGCACTGCTGCTGCTGTTGACAATATTGTGATGTACTGGTGGTGGCTGGCGTGATGGTTACTGCTTGCAGAACACTAATGGCGATAGTATAGTGACCGGCATGCAGTGGCAGCAGGCTGCGCTGGGAAGTTGGTCAGCAATGAGGCTGGCCCTGCTGCTGCTGTTGATAAGATGTGTTGACGATGATGGCAATTACGAAAACTGGCATGAGGCTTTGTGGCTGGCAGCACAGTCCTGTGCATTGCTGGAGTAATGATAATAGTCTTCCTGTAAGCCTTACCTTTCGGCATCGGCACCGCGCCTCACTGAAGCGGAAGTTATGACTGTTATTGCCTCTCTATTCAATATTCAAGTTGGTGAGGGGTAGACCACCCAGACCCCCTTCACCAGACAGCAGGTGGGGGTTGCCCATACGGTTAGCTGCATGCCTCGCTTTGGGGCAGGGCTCATCATCATCATGTCACCCATCAAGCCATAGCATCTACGCCATCGGCCCCGCGCCCCAATGGAGCGGCAACAGGAAGCACTACACCATCATGTTTGCCAGCATTACGCACACCCCAAGCCTTTTCAAGGAAAGCAGCAATGAACCTAGACACCAGTAACCTATTAAAACCCCAAGCATCATCTGACACAAACCGCTTCACCTTCACCTCAGCATCTGTAATAGACAACAAGTTACGCAATTTTGCAGCGCAACCAGGCAAAGCCCTAATCTCATCAAACATCTCATCTTTTTGCACAGACGTCGCAGCACAATCAAACAGCAAAATGTGACAATGACTCCACACCTGCACCACACGCCGGACATGCTACATTACCATCAGCTCTCCTGCCACCATATCGGCTGGTGCGTTCATGTACAGCCAAACAACCCATACGCACACACATTATTAAGTCAATACCACGTGTAGGCGTCCCAGAACGCAAAAAAGGCCTGACCCGCTTAAACGTCATGGCATCAGCATGTTTGGGGTGCACATGCGTGATGTAACTCAAGTGGAATGCTCCAACGATTCACACATTATCCTATCTGCATGAAACATCTTAATCTGCCCTGAAATGTGACGCTTGCAGCAGCTTGCACGCCCTGCCGCCCTGGCACAGCAGCGCCAGCCAAGTATAATAGCCCCTGAGGGGAGAAGCACGCCAGCAGGCCTGCACCTCCTTCACTGCTGCTGCTGCTGCTGCTGCTGCTGCTGCTGCTGCCTGGAGTCTGACCAGGCTGGCTCCCATGTTGCTGCTGCTGCTGTTGGCTAAGTAACCACTGCACAGCCAGTCGCCAGAAGTCGCCTGGCAGCAAGCTGCTGCTGCTGCTGCTGCTGCTGCTGCTGCCAGCTGCACTCAAGCTTTTGGATGCATCAGCATCTGCATCATGCTTGGCTGACAGCCGCGCCAAGCACAGCAGCAGCACAGACAACCCTTGCGGCGTGAATGCCAAATGCGCATCCTGAATGCTGCTGCTGCTACTGCTGACGTTGACTTGACTACCGCCATCCGCAATCGCCACTGCTGCTGCTGCTGCTGGAGCTGTGCAGTCCAGCGGCAGCTGCAGCCGCCTGCATACCTCCGGCAGCAGCTGCTGCTGCAGCCATGCCTCACTGGGCCTGTGCTGCAGCACCAGCAGCGCCCACACACTGTTGCTAATCGCCTGGCTGCTGCACTGCTGCAGCTGCTGCCCTAAAGCAGCCTCAAACAGTGACAGCCAGGCCCTGCCAGGGTTATGGTTCAGCCTGGCCAGCGCCAGCAGGGTATTGGAAGCCTCCTGGGCCTTCAACCCTAGCAGCTTGGGACCTGAGGCGCGCACGTAGCTGGCTAGCCAGGGCTCTGGGGGTTTAACACCACCGGCTGCTAAACCCCACAGCGTGTTGGCAAGCTGTTGGGAAGACAGGCCCAGCAGGCGGGGCTGCAGCACTGCCAGCAGCCGCTGCTGCCAGCCTGAGTGCTGCAGGATGGCTTGTACCTGCTGCTGCTGCTGCTGCTGCTGCTGCTGCTGCTGCTGCTGCTGCTGCTGCTGCGGCTGTTGTACGATGCTGCCAAGTGCCCAGCAGCAGTTGCGGAGTGCCAGGTCTGAGAAGCTATCTAGCTGCCCGATGCTGCTGCTGCAAAAGACACCCAGCCAGCTGCTGCTGCTGCCAAGGCCACTACGCGCAGCATCAGCAACACTACTGCTGCCTAGATCACCCTGCTGCTGCTGCTGCTGCTGCTGCTGCTGCTGCTGCTGGTCGGTCAGCAGCTCACCAGGCAGCGGCTGCAGCGCAGCACTGCCCCAGCCCAGCTTTGCCACTGCCCACAGGCTGTTGCTCATCCCCTGAGGCACTGCCCCTGCCATGCTGCCAGCACTAGCTGCCAGCCACTGAGCCATCCAGCTGGCAGGAGGACCCAGCACCAGCCGAGCAGCAGCCCAAGCCATGTTACTCAGGTGCTGCGGCTGCGCTGCTGCCATGCTGCTGCTGCTGGCTCGCCAGAATGCTGTGGCCCACTCTGCAGTAACAGGCTGCTCCAGTACAGCTGCTGCGTAGATGAAATTTGCTAGTGCCTGAGGACCCCATGCTGCTGCTGCTGCTGCCTGGGAGGCCATGCCAGTTTGAGCAGCGTCCAGCAGGGAAGCCAGCAGCTGTGCTGGGATGCCCGCTGCACGCCTAGCTGCTGCTGGGGTGCTGCTGTGCTCTGTTGGCGGCTGCTGCTGCTGCTGCTGCCATGTAGTCGTGCTGCTGCTCCAGGCACTGCCAGACAACATCTCTTGATGCCGCGGTTGCCAGACAAGCTGCTGCTGCTGCTGCTGCTGCTGCTGATGCTGCTGCTGCTGCTGCTGCCACAGCGCACAGGCATACAGCACAGAGCTGATGTGCTGCGGCTCCATGGCTGGCACTGCTGCTGTCAAACTCTGCACCAACTGCTGCATTGCAGCTGGCCCTGCGGCACTTCAAGCTTGGCCAGAGCCCAAGTGGCATTAGCTAAGCCCCTAGCACCCATTGCAGGAGCATGGCGCATCAGCAGCGGCAGCAGCAGCTGCTGCGCAAGCGCCTGCGCCTCTGCCAGCTGTGCAGGCGGCACAGGCCAC
Source organism: Tetradesmus obliquus (assembly GCA_030272155.1). Classification (NCBI taxonomy): domain Eukaryota; kingdom Viridiplantae; phylum Chlorophyta; class Chlorophyceae; order Sphaeropleales; family Scenedesmaceae; genus Tetradesmus; species Tetradesmus obliquus. Next base: position 114,002 of record CP126206.1, read on the forward strand.
TGCTGCTGCTGCTGTTGCTGCTGCCATTGCTGCAGCAGCCGCTGCTGCTGCGGGTGGCGGTGCTGGGGCTGCTGCTCCTGCTGTGCCAACTTGGCCAGGCGTGTGAGTGCTGCTGCCACATGGATGGCATTGAGCCGCCCCTGGTGCTGTGCCACTGTGGATGCCAGGTCAGCAATGCTAGTGGCTGCAGTGATGAGCTGAGTCAACTGCCAGCCTGATACTGCTGCTGCTGCTGGTGGTGGCGGTAGAAGCCGTAAGCTGGAGCTGCTGCCAGGCTGGCGCATGGGCAGGATGTGGCCATGCACACTCGCTGCTGCTGCATGCTGCTGCTGTTGCCATGGATGCTCATCCAAATACAGCTGTTGATGGCGGCCTTGGCTGTTTCTGGTGCGCCTGCGCCGGCTGCTGGGGCTGCTTTGTAGCTCAGGGATGGGCACTTCACTGGTGCAGGCTTGCTGCTGCTGCTGCTGCTGCTGCTGCTGCTCATCCTGAAGCACGGTGCAGCCTGCAGCCCGACTGGGACACGCTGTGTTCCGAACGACTGCATGTAGCTGGCTGCTATGAGAGACGGGCGTAGCCTGCCCCAGGCATCTGCTGCTGGGAGTGCGAGGGTTGCAGCTGATGATGTTGAGACCAGCGCGCAACGCCGAAGCACTCAAGCACATTCGCTTAAAACCTGCCTTTCACAATGTTTTTACAGCGCCAGGTTATGCATGGGCACAGCGCATGGAGATCCAGGCACAGCAGGTCCTCCGCTTCGAGCTGCGAATGAGGCTGCAACGTATATGTTCGTGGCAAAACGGTCAATGTAGAAAAGATGGGAATGTGAGAAGGCAGCTTACAGACATGCAGCAAAGAAGGACGGCAGCACTAGTGCAGCGGACCCCAGCAGTGCAACTTGGCTACACATGTCCAGGCAAAATAAATTCTTGCTACAAACGCTCAAAACCCATGCGACTTCACATGCACTGTGGTTTTCGCGCTTGAAGAGGCAAGATGTAACAGGGATGTTCACCATGAAGTAACCCCCTTTGAAAATACACAACAGTTGGGCACGCCATGCATGCTGCCACAGATCTGCACCTGTACAGATATGCCTGGGACTGCATCTATTCCACAAACAGCGCTGCACATGACACTTGGTGCCCAGTGAGCGCATCAACACGCAGCCAGCAACCCAGAGCCTGGCAGGGCCCCTGCGGCCTGCGGTCGGGCCACTGTGCCAGTACCATTGTGCTGCTGGCTGGTGAACTTCCAGTGTGAGAATGCCTGTTGCAGCGATGCTCAGTGCGCAATTCGTATGGGGAAAATAATTCACCTCAAACACAGTGGCAGGCTGTGCCTTACAGAACTGCATGGAGGATGCTTTCAACCAGACTGCAGGTCACCCCCAGCCACAACTGCAGGACAGACATATTGCAGCCACGCCACGCCGGCAATGCCACCCTGGCTATGCCCAGGCGCAATCCTATGGCAGCCCACAAAGCCAGGTGCAGTGGCTGAGACACGCGCCATGAAATGCCTCTGAACTCAATGATACAAGTGGGGGCTGCGCCCTTTCACCTTCCACTTCAAGGAACATGTGTGGCAGGCGGCTATGCAGTCGGCTCACATGCTGATAATGCCACACAATGGCTCGCGTGCCTTCGATTGCTGCTCACATGCTGAACATCTGCTGCTGCTGCACCGCATGGCTCGCTGCTCATATCGTGCGGACGCCAGGCGGCGGCTCACATGCCTTCGGTCGCTGCTCACACGCCGAACACCTGCTGCTGCTGCACCCTACGGCTCGCTGCTCACATTGTAAGGACGCCAGGCGGCGCCTCACATGCCATCGGTCGCTGCGCACATGCCAACTGCACCACACGGTTCATGAATTCACGATGTTCACACGTCTGCTGTTGACATGTCTGCTGTTCACATCATGAAGATGCCAGGCGGCGGGCCCTCGCCGCTGCCGTTGTCGCACACGCTGCTCTTCCAGCGCAGCCCGTCGAGCTCGTACTTGAGCTTGCTGCCCAGCGGCATGCTGCCCGCCAGGCACACTCCTTGCTATTCTCAAGAACACCAGCACCAGACTGTTGCTGCTGCTGCTCACAGATGGGCTGCACCAGCCGCGCCTCACGCCGCCGCAAATGATATTGTTGCTGCCCCGGCAACTCCGCGGCCGTACGGGGTGACGTCTGCTGTTCACATCGTGAAGATGCCGGGCGGCGGCCCCTCGCCGCTGCCGTCGTCGCACACACTGCTCTTCCAGCGCAGCCCGTCAAGCTCGTACTTGAGCTTGCCGCCCTTGCGCACAAACACGCGCAGCTCCACAAGCTCAGTCTTTGTTGCGGACTCAACTGCAGCCGGCAACGCAGCAGCAGCAGGCGCATGCAGCGCAGCAACAAGTCAGATCAAGTGAGCTTGCCGCCCTTGCGCACGTACACGCGCAACTCCGCGAACTCGCTTTTAGTGGCAGACTCGGCTGCAGCCGGCAACGCAGCAGCAGCAGGCGCATGCAGCACAGCAGTGACTCAGATCAATGTTTTGAGCTTGCCGCCCTTGCGCACGAACACGCGCAGCTCAACAAGCTCCGTCTCGGTGGCGGACTCGGCTGCAGCAAGGGCAGCAGCAGGGTGCATGCAGCGCAGCAGTGAGTAACATCAAGTGAGCTTGCCGCCTTTGCGCACGTACGCCCGCAACTCCACGAGCTCAGCCTTGGTTGCAGGCTCGGCTGCAGCAGAGGGCAGCACAGCACAGCAATAGGGCAGCATGCCAGCCAGCAGCAGTGTCAAAGACTTGCAGGGCTTGCCGCAACAGCTGCTACGACGCGGCTCGCAGGCGGCTGCAGCCGGCGACCCCGTGGCGTGGGGCTGGGGGCGTCCATACCCTGCCTGATGTGGAGTCGCATGCATGCAGCCTGCACTAGAGCCCCATGGCGTAACGTGCAGCTTAATCACGGCACATGTTTGGCGGCAGTGGGGCACCTGCGCGCACCTGCTGTGTTGAAGAGCGACTTGCCGCCGCCTGGCAGCCGTTGGTAGTCGATCAGCTTGCATGTGGCGCGCGTGGGGCTGCCTGCATGCGTGACAGCCAAACACACACGACAATGTTCCTACTTATTGTGACAGAGGAAGTTACATGTGGGTCCCGGCACCATCTTGCTATGGCTGAATTTGTAGTTTGGTGATGATGACAGCAGTGAGGTGGCTGTCCCTTACACCACCACCCCTACACAAGTAGCGTCTGTAGGGCTGCCTGCGGATGCTGGGCAGGGCATGCACTGTGGTGGTGGTGGTGTAAGGGACAGGTGGTGTAGGGGTGGCTTCTACATAAGCAGTGTGTGTAGGGCTGCCTGCGGATGGGGCCAGGGCATGCAGTACGGCGCAGTGTCAGTGCTTGGCATGTGGGAGCACAGCACATGTTGTTGCAGAGTGGCACAGCACATGTTGTTGCAGAGTGGCACAGCACATGTTGTTGCAGAGTGGCACAGCACATGTTGTTGCAGAGTGGCACAGCACATGTTGTTGCAGAGTGGCACAGCACATGTTGTTGCAGAGTGGCACAGCACATGTTGTTGCAGAGTGGCACAGCACATGTTGTTGCAGAGTGGCACAGCACATGTTGTTGCAGAGTGGCACAGCACATGTTGTTGCAGAGTGGCACAGCACATGTTGTTGCAGAGTGGCACGCGTGGGGCTGCCTGCGGATGGGGCCAGGACATGCACGCAGCGCAGCGTCAGTGCTTGGCATGTGGGGGCACAGCACATGTTGTGGTACGCGCGGGGCTGCCTGTCGGTGATGGGAGCCATCAAAAAGTGTGGCGGGGCATGCAGGCAGCACGAGCCGCTCTGCCCCATCCATCCTGCGACTGCAGTGCCCACACTACACACTGCATCATCTGACACGTGTGTGTCTGCACTAGCTGGATGCACGGTGCTGTACGCGGTAATGGCCCTGGTGATCGATCAGCTTGCAGGTGGCACGCGTGGGGCTGCCTGCAGGCGTGACAGCCAAACAGCAGTGAGGCGGCTGTCGCCCTTCACCACCACTCCTTCACCACCACAGCTACACCACCACCAACGCAGTGAGGCAGCAGGCCCCCTTCCACACAAGGCTGCAGGCTTTACACGCATGCTGCCAGCGCGCCTCACCTCTCTGCAGCTGCATCTTCAAGTCCCCTGGCCCAAACTGGATGCCGTTGCCCAGGCCATCCACAACAGCCATCTGGTCTGTTGCAATTTTGGGCAACTTGTGTGGCAGTTGGCTCATGTCTCCGTCAGGCCAGCTGAACAGGAAGGAGCCCAGCGTGGCCTTGGGGCCTGCAGCAGCAGCAGCAGCAGCAGCAACAGAAGTAGGCGGTTGGGTGCTGTGAGCATGACCACAGCCTGGCGGCATTCCATACATTGTGTGTGCACAGCTGCAGCCTTGGGCCCTGCGGAAGCAGGCGGTGCCGTGCTGCGAGCATAGAAACAGCCTAGCAAGCAGACATTGTTTGGCAGACAAGGACAGCTGCAGGCAGCCCTGGACTGATGAAGGAGACTTGGCATCTGCCCGCGTTAGGCAGCAACGGCGCTGCTGCTGCTGTCATCCACGGCCCAGCAGCACCTCCAGCTGGCCTGCTGCTGGCCTGACGCTGCAGCACCTCCAACGTGCCTGATGCTGGCCTGATGCTGCTGCACTGACACATGCACACGTGGAGCAGCTGCGCCAGTGGCATGCTAGCTGCGCAGCCCACAATGATATCCAGCTGCTGCTGCTGCTGCTGCAAGGAGCAGGCCTGCTCAAAGCAGCTCACCGTAGCCGTCAAAGCCCAGCGGGTTGTAGCCGCCCAGCACAGCGCCGCCCTGCACAGCCGCGCGGGGAGATGCACCAGGAACAATAAGAACAGATCATAAAGATCACAAAGTATCAGGCGTAGGCGCACCCATATGGCAGCCAATGCGCTCAGCGGTTGCAGACAACAGCCCAGCACACAGCGTTGCCCTGCACAGTCACGCAGAGAGATGCATCCGGAACAATCAGAAAAGGTCACAATGTATCAGGCGCAGGCGCACCCATATGGCAGCCAGTGCTGCTCAGGGGTTGCAGGACAACTGCCAAGCACACAGCGCCGCCCTGCACAGCCGCACGGAGAGATGCATCAGGAACAATCAGAAAAGGTCACAATGTATCAGGCGCAGGCGCAGCCATATGGCAGCCAGTGCTGCTCAGCGGTTGCAGGACACTTCCAATGACAGCGCCGCCCTGCACAGGCCAAGTGCACAGGAAAGTATGATACAGGTGTGCTCCCTTCTGTTGCCGCTCCATTGGGGCGCGGGGCCGATGACGTTGATGCTATGGCTTGATGGGTAACATGATGATGATGAGGTGTGCTGACATGGCGACCACACAGGCTTGCAGGCCGTTGTTGTGGAGCTGCGACTGCTGCTTCCGCCAACCTTGATGGTATCGCCAAGTACGCTGTAGTGCAAAACGCGCCGGCACGTGCCTCAACGGCCTGTTATTCCACTGCGCATCTGTGTACTTGACCTTTACTCTGCAGCCCAGACACATATGTATCTGCAACCTGCGGATTATGAGGCAACCATGAGACATGTCAAACACAGAAGCTACTTCGGGCCGTCGGGCCGTACGCTCAGCCAGGGCAGTTCCGCCATATCCACAAACTACAGCAGCAGCACTGTGCTGGCACCTCTGCCTCTGTGCCATGCCGCCATGCTGCATGTGTCGGTCGACAAACATCTTCCAGCGCTGACAAAGACAAGCAGCAAGCACGCACCACGCCAGCACGCACACACGCATGCAGCCATATCAAGGCAAGAGCACCCACCTGAGTGCGGGCCACGCACAGTGCAGCCCCATATGTACCTGCAAACTTGCCAATGATGAGGCAGTTGAGGGACATGCAAGACATGAAATGGAGAAGCTGCTTCAGACCAACCTGAGTGCGGGCCACGCACAGTGCAGCGCCATATCCATCCACTCTGTCGTGGAAGGTGTCTGGGTTCCAGCCATCTTCAGTGGCCGAGTAGGTGCAGCGCAGCGCCTCAGTCTCCAGCTGCGTGCCTGCAGCATGGCGGCATGACACAGAGGCAGAAACATTGATGCCATGTGTATTTCCTGCATGTTTGACAAAAGAAGCGTAGGCGCAGCGCAACGCCTCAGACTGCAGCTGGGTGCCTGCAAGCTGGGCGGGGTGGGTGGGTGCGTGGGTGTTTGTGAGCGCATATCCATCCACTCTGTCATGTAATATGTCTGGGTTCCAGCCATCTTCAGTGGCGGAGTAGGCGCAGCGCAACGCCTGAGTCTCCAGCTGCGTGCCTGCAAGCGGTGTGGGGTGGGTGGGGGTGCAAATTCACAGCAATTTCAGATCCCCAATCACTGCTGGCAGCAGCAAGCAGGGCAGCTACAAATCCCTGCATGAGCTGATGCATCAGGCATTGATCCCATGTGTGTTTGCTGCAAGTTCCGACAAAAAAATGAGAGGCGCAGCGCAACGCCTCAGCCTCCAGCTGCGTGCCTGCAGCATGGCGGCATGGCACAGAGGCAGAGGCAGAGGCAGAAACATAGATGCCATGTGTGGTTTTTGCATGTTTGACAGTAGGCGCAGCGGAACGCCTCAGTCTCCAGCTGCGTGCCTGCAGCATGGCGGCATGACACAGAGGCAGAAACATTGATGCCATGTGTATTTCCTGCATGTTTGACAAAAGAAGCGTAGGCGCAGCGCAGCGCCTCAGCCTCCAGCTGGGTGACTGCAGGCGGGGTGGGTGGGGGCGCACAGTCGCAGCCATTCCATGAGCTGATGCGTCACGCATCCATGCCATGTGTGTTTTTGCTGCATGTCTGACAGTAGGCGCAGCGCAGCGCAGCGCAGCGCCTCAGTCTCCAGCTGGGTGCCTGCAGCATGGCGGCATAGAACAGAGGCAGAGGCAGAAACACAGCGCTGCTGCCTTGAAACTTCGGCTGGGTGCCTGCAAGCGGGGTGGGTGGGTGGGTGGGGGCTGGGGGTGGCGGTGGGGGGGAATGCACAGCCATAGCAATTTCAGCAGCCTGCCCAATCACTGCTGCCAGCAAACAGGGCAGCCACAGCGCCATATCCATCCACTCTATCGTGGAATGTGTCTGGGTTCCAGCCATCTTCAGTGGCCAAGTAGGCGCAGCGCAACGCCTCAGCCTCCAGCTGCGTGCCTGGGTGCAGCATGGGCATGGCACAGAGGCAGAGGCAGAAACATTGATGCCATGTGTACTTCCTGCATGTCTGACAAACAAAGAGTAGGAGCAGCGCCTCAGCCTCCAGCTGGGTGCCTGCAAGCGGGGTGAGTGGGGGTGCAAAATCGCAGCAATTGCATGAGCTGATGCATCACGCATGCGATGCCATGTGTGTGTGTGCTGCATGTTTAACAGTAGGCGCAGCGCAGCCCTCAGCCTCCAGCCGGGTGCCGCAAAAGGCAGCAAGCAGTGGTGTGCGCATGTGCGAGCGGGTAGGTGATGAGTGAGATGCTGAGTGAGATGCTGAGTGAGATGCTGAGTGAGATGCTGAGTGAGATGATGAGTGAGATGCTGAGTGAGATGATGAGTGAGATGCTGAGTGAGATGCTGAGTGAGATGCTGAGTGAGATGATGAGTGAGATGCTGAGTGAGATGATGAGTGAGATGCTGAGTGAGATGCTGAGTGAGATGATGAGTGAGATGATGCGTGAGATGATGAGTGAGATGCTGAGTGAGATGCTGAGTGAGATGATGAGTGAGATGATGCGTGAGATGATGAGTGAGATGCAGGACACTGGCGGAGGTTGGCTACACGCTCAAGCAAGTGAGGCCAGGTGCGGCAGTCGCAGCACGCCAAACACACACCCTGCACATGAGCGGGTGTTTCATGCAGCGTGCATCTGAGCGTGCAGGCTGAGTATGTCGACATTTCGTACAAAGCAAGTGCCTGCAAAAGCATTAGACAGAGAGGTTGTTTCGTGGCAAGGAGGCTTGACAAGGCAGCAAAGTGTTGGTCCAGATTGTTGCGTGCAAGCAGCCCAGCCCACATTTGCAGGCATTGCGTGCAGCTGTGCCAGCAGTCCATCGGCCAGACAGCAGGCATCATGCAGGCAGCAGCAGTGTAGCTGCAGTGCAAGCAGCAGTGCAAGCAGTGCAAGTAGTGCAAGCACCAGCAGTGCAAGCAGTGCTGGCAGCAGCAGTGCAGCAGCAGTGCAGCAGCAGCAGGCAACTGGGCAGACAGCGGTAGTGCAAGCAGCAGTGCAAGCAGTGCAAGTTGCGCAAGCAGCAGCAGTGCAAGCAGTGCTGGCAGCAGCAGTGCAGCAGCAGCAGGCAACTCGGATGACAGCAGCAGTGCAGAGCCTGCCAGCCCCCACCTGCCAGCAGTGGCCGCAGCTTCGCCATGAATGGGTCATCTGTGGCAACAGGGCCAGCCCACCTGCAGCAGCAGCAGCAGCAGCAGCAGCAGCAGCAGCAGCAGCAGCAGCAGCAGCAGCAGCAGCGCATGTGTCGGTGCATATGCGGTGCACGCTGAGATGCTTCCCTGTACGAACTACAGCAGCAGCTGCAGCTGCTGAACTGCACGGCTGCTGCTGAACTGCAACAGAACAAAGCAGCATATGTGTCCTATATTCAGCTGCACCTGCTTCAGTGTGCATGCCACCCACATGGCATTGACACCCCTAGCCAGCACAGCAGCACCGGCTATGCTGTGATGGATCCAGCATCTACCTGTTGTGCTTGGTGCTGCTGTGCCTGCCTCTGCTTACGTACCAGCTGCCTACTGCACTGCATTGCATTGCTGCTGCTGCTGCTGCTGCTGCCGCTCATCCACCAACAGCAGACTTGCACCCAAGTCTTTGGTGCCCCCAGCAGATTAAACGCCAAGGGTATGGTGCGCGTTGTTGTTGGACCTGCTGCTGCTGCTGCTGCTGCTCACTGGTCTGTGTCCAGCTGCTGCTGCTGCTGCTGCTGCTGCGCCTGCTGCTGCTGCTGCTGCTGCTACTACTGCTGCTGCTGCTCACCGGTCTGTGGTCACCTCCAGGTCCTGCACACTGCTCCAGTCCATGCGCTTCAAGCCGAATGGGTTTGCATCCTCTGCAGGTGCATACATACACACACAGACCGAATGGGGATGCATCCTTTAAAGGTGCATACATACACACTGGCAACTGCAGGCAACACCCGCAGTTGACAGCTGAAGTGCTAGTGGCATTGTGTGGATGTCTGAGTGGGCTGCAAGATGATGAAATTGGGTTCTCACTGTTAGTCTGCGGGCCACTGGCATTGCTCTTATCACTGTGCTACGGCAACACCTAGAAGCATTTGAACAAGAGGCAACTGTGTCTGGAGCTGTGGCTGCAAGGTCGGGTATGGCGCGCCAGGCAACAGCACATGCAGGTGATGATGCCCTGCAGCTGTTGCACATGCTGCTGCTGCCAGATGCTGCCTTCATGCTGCGCCTGCACCTTGCAATGCTGCTGCTGCTGCTGTTGAAGCTGGCCGCCGCTCACCCACAACTGCCTTGCCAAACAGTTTCTCAACCATTCGGGTGACAACATCATACTCTTCAGCTCCCCCCTGCTTGGCTCTGGTTGGTGCTGCGCCTCTGCTGCTGCTGCTGCTGCTTCTGTTCAGGGCTAGCCAGGATGTGCACCCCAACGTTTTAAGGGCCCTGGTTGGCCGTGCTGTGCAGGATGCATGCTGCTGGGGCAGGTGCATGTGGGCAGCTTGCTGCATGACTGGAGTGAGAGCAGCTCCAGTCAAAGATACACAACGGCGTGCAGTGCAGCAGATAACATAAAAAATAGTATTCTGCAGTCAATGAGCCGACAGCTAGCCTACGGCGGTGAGCAAGGTGTGAACGAAGTGAAGATCTCCTTTGAAAACCACCTGTGACAGAGGGATGTCACTTTTTACACGCACCCGGAACCTTGCCACCTCGATCACTACAAACGGATTCACCGAAAAAGCAGCAGCAGCTGCTGCTGAGGTGCCTTTGTGCTGCATAACTTGAAACTTCGTGCTGCTCGTCTTCAGTCACCGGAACACCTAGGAAGTGGCCCTCAAGGCTGTCAAAGCACACATATGCTTGCTTGCTAAACACGTAATAATAGATGCAGCTATATAAGCGGGATCAGCGCAGCTTATGCCGTTGGCATGGTGCAGCGGCTGCTGTGGCACTTTCAGTCTAGAGATAGGGCACAGAGGAAGAGGGTCCATACGCGCGCACAGGCCGCAAGAACCCAAACATTCAGAGCTGAAGATGAATCAACAGGCTGCACGTCAGCATGGCTCAAACAGGAGAGATAACTGTGGCAATAATCCCAGTGAGCAACTGCTGACGCTGCTGGCACATGGTTACACTAGAGACATGCCAGCGCACATGCCACACCAAAAAACTGCTCAACAGCTCAAGCCGAACTTAGCTTAATGAGCAGCAAGGCCCTCCTTGTACGTGCACGGCAGCAGCTGTGGCAGGGGCGCTGCCCACTTCTGGGATCATGCGCTGCACAGCTTGGTGGCAGTGGCTGCTGCACAGCTATGGTTCAAACTTCACTTACAGGAGCAGAAACATTTGTTTTTTTGGCAGTGGCACCACAGGCCACGTATGGCTTTGCTGTTGTGCTGTGTGACACTGCAACAGCTCACACGCAGCCTGCGCAGCACCAGTACATCATTTTGATGTTACACACAGTGACCAGCGGCCATGCACACAAGCTGTGCTGCATATAAAAAATCAATTGTTGCTGTGCAGTCACTAGGGCCTCTTTGCCACCCATGTTTACATCGGCTTCTGCCCTCCCGCTCACCTCTGACCCAGCACCCTTCGTCCTGCCCTGCTGCAGCTGTGCTTGTGGTCTCAGCTGCAGCATTGCTTCTGCTGCTGTACAGCCTAGGCAGCTACACAAGTACACATCATGATCAAACCCGTAGCGGGCGCATGCGCACTGCAATCACAGCTGGTGGGGGCCTGGGGCAGCAGCTGCAGGCTGAGCTGAGCAGAGGAGCTGCAGGGCAGCTGCAGCAGCACATCCTGGCACTGTCAAACATCAGCAGCTTGTCCACAGCACAGCTGCCGCTGCTGCTGCAAGGCACAAACCTGTCCTCGATAATCACGGCAGATGTGCTGGACAGTGCTACAGCCAAGGGCCTTGGATGGCAGCAGCATTGGCAGCTGGTGCAACTGCACCAGCAGCTGCTGTGCACGTGAGTGGCGATTTGAGTTTGTAAACAGAGAGAGCAACACCAGCACCAGCAAGCTCATAGTCCAACTTTCAACGCATGCACCAAGGGTGCTGATAGTACATCAGCAAACACAGCATGACAAGCAAGCTGCAGCAGCTTGCCTATATCAGGGCAAGCAAACTCTTATGTGTGCACGGATTGTGCCATGCAATGCGTGTGAGCGCTGTGTGCTCTTGAACAGCCCCCGGCAGCTGGCCCCTGCTGCATGCATCCTGTGCTCTTACCCAGCCCCCTGCATGCCATCAGCTGATGCGTGTAGTGCCGCTGATACTAGACTAATCCTGCAGGCACGCAGCCAATGACTCTGTTGCATGTGCTGCGCTTACATGCTGTGTGTATGTGTGCTGACATGGATCTGTGCAGGTCTGGCTTGACTGCTGTGCACAACCCGCCTAATTCAGTGCCGGTAAGCACGGCAGAATGTAGCCCACAGCACCTGGCTATGATTCACAGCCTCCCAGTGTCACTTGCAGGAAGCAGGCAGAGCACAGGTTGTTGCATGCATGTGCCATGCAGGCATGCGCGTTTGAAATGCCAGGGACTGCTGAGTAGGCAACAAATGCAATGACCTGCATGTCATGCTGCTGCTGCTAGCTGCTGCTGCTGTGTGGCTGCGCATGCACTCTGTTTGCATAGGTCAGGCTGGGCAACTGCTCCGTGTTTGTGTACGCAGCGCATGACTTTGTGTCACAGGAGCTGGCAGGGCCCCGCCACAGCTATGCATATGCCATGCAGGCATGCGCGTTTGAGATGCCACGGACTGCTTAGTAGGCAACCAAAGCATCGACGTATATGCCACGCTGCTGCTGCTGCTGCTGCTGCTGCTGCTGCCTGGCTGCACATGTACTCTGTTTGCGCAGGTCAGGCTGGGCAACTGCTCGGTGTTCGTGTACGCAGCGCATGACTTTGTGTCACAAGAGCTGGCAGGGCCCCGCCAATGCTATGCATGTACCATGCAGGCATGCACGCTTGAGATGCCACGGACTGCTTAGTAGGCAACAAGCGCATTTACCTGCATGTCATGCTGCTGCTGCTGCTGCTGCTGCTGCTGCTGCTACTGCTGCTGCTGCTGCTGCGTGGCTGCACATGCACTCTGGTTGCACAGGTCAAGCTCGGCAACTGCTCCGTGTTTGTGTACGCAGCGCATGACTTTGTGTCACAAGAGCTGGCAGGGCGCCGCCACAGCTACGAAGAAAAGGAAGTGGCAGCAGTGCTATGGGCCATGCAGCAGCAGCAGCAGCAGCAGCAGGCTGCAGGCGCAGCGCCGCGTGTGAAGCAGCAGCCGCTGTTTGTGGATGCAGGGGCAAATGTGGGAAGTTTCCTGTTCAGCGTTGCGGATGCTGGGTACAGAGTGGCAGCCTTTGAGGGTGAGCGGGGTTTGTCATGATTGTAGGCAGTTTTCTGTTCAGTGTTGCGGATGCTGGGTACAGAGTAGCAGCCTTTGAGGGTGAGCGGGGTTTGTCACAAACGTGGGAAGTTTCCTGTTCAGCGTTGCGGATGCTGGGTACAGAGTGGCAGCCTTGAGGGTGAGCGGGGTTTGTCACAAACAAAGGCAGTTTCCTGTTCAGTTTGCGGATGCTGGGTACAGAGTGGCAGCCTTTGAGGGTGAGCGGGGTTTGTCACAAACACCGGAAGTTTCTCGTTTCTTGTTTAGTGTCGCGGATGCTGGGTACTGAGTGGCAGCCTTTCAGGGTGAGCGGGGGCTGAGTGCATGCGTGGCTGCGCGCGCCCGTGTGTGTTTTTCTATATGGCCCTTTGGCAGGCTACCCGCGTATGTGCATGCAGGCAGAAGCGCCAACCCCAAGCACAACCGGATTATGGCTTGGGACTTTGCATGTTGCAATGCGGGTCGCTGAGATGTGTGCTGGCTTGGTGCATGCCTGGAGCGCTCCTGCTGACTGTGCGCTGCGACAGTCTGTTGCGGCTTACGATCTGGAAGCTGCAACACATTCACACGTGCTCAAGTGTTGCCATGCCACATGCTTGCTCACTAGGTGCATGCAAGGAGACTGGGGACTGCCGGCGATGAACCTGCAATCAATGGCTGTGTGTGCTGTGCTGCAGGCATGCCATCCAACATTGCCCTGCTGAGGCACTCTCTGTGTGCCAACCCACACCTCAGAAACCGGGTAGGCCTGTTTGGCACAGGTGCGGCTGCTACTCTGTCGCACACCCTAGCTTTTCACTCTAGCAGTTGCTGTGCTCACTATAACACAGCTACAGTGAGTACCTCAATGCGGAAGACGCTTGGTGTGCTTGGGGTAGCATTTCTTTTCATTGATGGTGTCGGCCAATGCGCTGGACAGGCATCCTTGTATCTCTGCATGCTGCCAATGCTGCTGCCTTATGCATGGTGAAAAGCCGTTTGTGGCTGCCAGGCGGGCGGGGTGCGCAGTGCAGCAGCAGTGTTACTGTCAAGCACAGCTGCTGAACCAGCGGTCTGTCCAAATGTCACCATCTAACTTTGTTTGGGCAGCCCCATGAATCAGTGTACCCCTGCATAATCCTGGGCTATGAAACCGCTGGCTAGCTGGCTGGCCGGCCGGCTGGCTGGCTGGCTGGCTGGCTGGCTGGCTGGCTGGCTGGCCGGCTGGCGTGCGCCTCGCAGCACCCAGAGGCGTGCATCCAGCACATCGCCTCTGCTGCTGTGACTGTGCATGTAGGTCTGGGGGCAGAGGCAGACACGTGCTACGTTGTCAGCGACCACATCAACGTCGGGGACGGCCACACCGTCTGCGGGGAGGAGCAAGTGCGCAGGCGCACAGACAACACAGGATACACGGTGCGAGTGCGCTTTGACCTTGGCGTGTGTGCGTATGCCTGAAGTCACAGCTTTCAGACGTTTGTGCAGCTGCCTGTGCAGCCTGCAGTTGCCTGTGCAGCCCCACCCTGCCCCACCAACGCCAGTAATGGGTTGCCCTGTTCAGTGTTGGTGACACACGCGCTGCTGCTACTGCTGCTGCTGCCGCTGCTGCTGCTGCTGCTGCTGCTGCTGCTGCTGCTGCTGCGGATTATGTGCAGATTCGCGGCAAGACAAGCGTCAGGCGGCTGGACAGCATCCTGTCGGAAGACATCCAGGTGTGCCCAGTGCTCCCTCTGCTACATCAGCTTGTGGCCTGCACCTGCAACACATGCTGCACTTGATGTAACTGATGTCTGCGCTGCTCCTGTTCAGCCTTGCTGGGCCAGCATCCTTGCGGAAGACATCCAGGTGTGGCCAGTGCTGCATGTGCAGCGTCGTCATCACCTGGCATGCACCCTTTCACACGATTCTAATGAGTATGCTGTGGTGCTGTGTCTGTACAGCAATCCACACTAACAAGCGTGTTGTGCATGTTGTGGATTCCAGCAGCTGGTCCTCAACCACCAGGGTGCACTGGCCAGCACTTCATTCAGTCAACGGTTGATAATGTGTACGCAGGGAATCACTGCAAATGCAGCACCTTGTGCCAGCAGATATGGGTGCACGTCTTCACTGCTCACATATGATCGCACCTGCATTTGGCGCTGTCTTGGGAGCCAACAGGCCCCAGAAAAATTAGCCTAGCCGCGCAAGCCGCCAGCAGAACGCCTCATCCTTGCCTGTCTCCTGGTCTTGAAGCAGCTGCAAGAAGCTGTGGTCACAACTGAGGAACATAGTAATGAGCGGCGTTCACCTACATGTTGCATGCTGCTGCTGCTGCTGCTGCTGCTGCTGCTGCTGTTTCATGTATGGATGCACCCGGACTGCGCCAGGTGTTGAAGCTGGTGAGTGTGCCACAGGCGCGGCGTTGCAGGCATGCTTTGAGGCAGGCCATCATGAGCAGGCAGCAACATCAGCAATATGTGCTACAAATGTGACCACAGCTTGTTGCAGTTGCCGCAAGACAAGCAGACAGGCGGAGATGAGCCGTCCACCTGCCGGCATGCCTTGAGGCAGGCCATCATGAGCAGGCAGCTATGCCTGCATGTTGCATGAAAAGCTGTGCTGCAACAGGCAGGACCCTTGCAGCCCCAGCGCTTGCAGCTGTGCCAATGCAGCGAGGCAGCTGCCTCTCTACTGCAGTGCATTGCCATGGTGTACGATGTTTCATCTTCAGTGCGGCTGCATGCTGCGGGTCCATGCTGCTGCATGCTGCTGCTTGCAGGACGTGGAGGGCTTTGAGCTGCAAGTGCTGCAAGGGGCGGACAGCCTGCTGACCAAGCACAGGGTGAACTACATACTGACAGCCTGCACCTTTGGAGGCGCCCCACGCCAGCGCCAGATGCTGAAGTGAGTTGCGATCTTGAGTGTACACGCTGCAGGGTGAATTTGATCGCTTGCTCACATCACAGTGTGTATGGGTGCGCGCATCGCGCCTGTGCGCTGAGGGCAAACACAGTGACGATGCTGTTCATGTAGGCCGTGCCTGTTGCACAAAGCCTCCTCCTGACACACACACACACACACACAGCCCTGCACTTAGTGTGTTAGCTGCTTCTGTACGCGGCTGGCGCAGCTGTTTCCTGCTGGTGACAATGCTGATTCAGTGTCCCTGCTGCTGTCTTCTGTGCTGGCTGCCTGCTGCTGCAACCTTACATGCTTTTGCTGTGCCTGTGCAGGCTGCTGGATCAGCGGGGCTGCTTCATTCCAGCACGCGTAAACTAAGGAAGACCTTACATGCTTTTGCTGTGCCTGTGCAGGCTGCTGGATCAGCGGGGCTGCTTCATTCCAGCACGCGTAAATGAAGGCAGACCTTACATGCTTTTGCTGTGCCTGTGCAGGCTGCTGGATCAGCGGGGCTGCTTCAATCCAGCACGCGTAAATGAAGGCAGACCTTACATGCTTTTGCTGTGCCTGTGCAGGCTGCTGGATCAGCGGGGCTGCTTGATTCCAGCACGCGTAAATGAAGGCAGACCTTACATGCTTTTGCTGTGCCTGTGCAGGCTGCTGGATCAGCGGGGCTGCTTCAATCCAGCACGCGTAAATGAAGGCAGACCTTACATGCTTTTGCTGTGCCTGTGCAGGCTGCTGGATCAGCGGGGCTGCTTGATTCCAGCACGCGTAAATGAAGGCAGACCTTACATGCTTTTGCTGTGCCTGTGCAGGCTGCTGGATCAGCGGGGCTACTTCATAAGCCTGGACGGCTTCCAGGGGCCCTGGCTGCAGCCTGCTGCTGTGCTGGCTGCCTGCTGCTGCAACCTTGTATGCTGTTGCTGTGCCTGTGCAGGCTGCTGGATCAGCGGGGCTACCTCATTCCAGCACGCGTAGATTAACAAAGACCTTACATGCTTTCTGCTGTGCCTGTGCAGGCTGCTGGATCAGTGGGGCTACCTCATCAGCCTGGAGGGCTTTCAGGGGCCCTGGCTGCAGCCTGCTGCTGTGGCCAATGGCAGCAGCAAGCTGCCCTGGAACAACATCTTCTGCGCAAGGAAGGACCTGCAGCATGCCACGCCTGCGCGCTGAGGACGGCTGTGTGACGTGTAGCAGGAACCGATTGTGGCGCTACGCTGTATCTGTCAGAGCGATTTCGCTGCTGCCAGCAGGCTGTTGTTGTTAAATTATGTTGTGCTTCTGGTCATCACCGCATGCAACAATTCTTTGCCCTCCGACCAATCACAGAAGGTGGTGCCAGCTGGTCTTGGCAACCATCGGATATCGGTATGAGCCATAACACGGCTGGAGTGTCAGGGGAAGATGCTGCTGCTGCTGCTGCTGCAGCAGAAGCAGATGCACGCTTACACTTCACACGCACACACTCGAGACAAGCACGATTGACCTAACGTGCTCTCCTCTAGTTGCTGCAACATAAGCAGGCCAGGATGCACGCATAGATATGCCATGTCAGTGGCCAGCATGTGCGAAAGCTAGCTGCATGTTGCTGCACTACAGCAACTCCTGGAGGCCTCCAGCCATGGCATGATGCTCATGACGGAAGGTGACTGTCAGCGCCGACAGTACTGGTAGGCCCAGTCAAGCTTCAGCAGATGCTTCGGGAAACAACACAAGTCAAGCATGACAATATGGCATGCCATGTTGATTATGCGCATCCGACGCGATGATCGCAGTGCATCATGCACAGCGCAGGCATGTGTTTACGGGCCTGGCCTGAGTGTGCTAGGCACAGCCCATCCTCGAGTCTTGATGGGGGTTGAGCGCAGCATGCAGATGACACTTGGTGTCCTGGGCTTGTTCCTTGGGTATGATGTGGTGAACCACATTGTGACATGTAACAAGTGAGTCACTTTGACCAGGTAATAGCCAGGTCTGTCAGATAGACTCCACCGCCTCTACGATACACCAGTTGAACAAGTTCATGTTGCTTGCGTATTGTGCATACAGCACAGTTGCAGCTTGAGCAGCAGAGCCTCGTACAGCCCATTCACCCTGCTCGGCGACATCGGCTCGAAGAGAATTGAAGAACGACCGGAAAGGGTGCGGAACAGTACTTATGAAGTAAATGTGCCGAGCATGCCTTGCAAGACGTAGCGTGCTCGCCTTAACACCGTTGGTTCAGAACAGCTGGAAGTTTGTTAACCACTTGAACATGTGATCCACGTGCTCTGCCAAGCCAGCAAGTGCGCAAATAACTGTTTGACGCATTTGGAAGTTTTTCATCCACCCAGGCTGTGCTAAGCTGCATGTCAAGGATCAACCACCACGCACTCGCCCAGTCAAATTGCCAGCAACGTATGATCAGCCCGCCTGCAGCGTTTCAATAGTTTTTAACTCTCTTTTGAACCTTTCAGCGCTTCGCTGATAGCACTCATTTGGCTGCACCACTCGCAGACCCAGGCGCAGATTCAAATGGCGCAAGAGCTGCAGGACAGGGCTGGAGGTGCCCCCCCTAATGAGCAGCCAGCAGAGCAGCCTGCTGAGCAAGCTGGCCCAGTGCAAGTCATTGAAGGTCACCCTGAAGGTCACCCTGCAAACCTGCAGGAAGCCGCAGCAGCAGCGCCAGCCAGGCAGCAGGGCTGGACTGCTGCTGAGCACGCCTAGCTGCCGGCGCTGGTGGAGCAGCACGGGATGCATAACTGGGCGGCAGTGGCTGCGCAGCTGCCTGGGCGCAGCGCCCGGCAGTGCAGGGAGCGCTACATGACACACGTGGCCCTGGCAGCGCGGGTGCGTGCTTTTTGTTTGCTGCTACACTGCAACTAGTTTCCAGACGGTGCCGTCACGGTTTGTATTTTCAGACAGATGGTTAGGATGTTGAGTCATGCGTGTGTTGCCTACATGATTAAGCAGTTTCGGGTGGGTGAGTGGGTTAGCACTTCTGCTGTCAGAGCCTGAGTGCTTGCACCAGATGAGGTGAGCTGCCGCTGCGCATGATGGCTGCTGGCGGGGTGCTGCAAGCGCTGCATGACAATCCTGCCTGCCTGCAGCACCTGGCACAAGCTGACCTGCATTCCTGCTGCTGCTGCTGCTGCTGCTGCTGCCGCCGCCGCTTGTTACATTCTGCTGCTGCTGCTGCTGCTGCTGCTGCTGCCAGGGCTAGTGGAGCTTACAGGAGGAAGTGCGCGTTGCAGCACTGCACAGCCAGCTTGGACCTAGGTGAGTGGATGTTTCGTGTGTGTATGTGTGCTTTCAAGCGTGCTGTCCTGTGCGCAGTTGTGCCTGGGCAACACTTACTTGAGTGTGTCCTTGGTAGTCTGTGTGGGTGTGTCATTGTGCTGTTGTAAGTGGGTGTGGGTGTGGGGGGTTATGCCTCAGCTCCCATCCTTTCACCCGCTTAGCCAATGCCACCCTGCTGCAATTGCAATTGCAATACACCCTTGCTTCCACCCACGGTTGCTGTCACTCGCACGTAGAGTTGAAGTTCCTGTCTTTAACGCTCACACCACCTCCATAATTGCTGCTGCCTCTGCACTGCGTGACGCGCACACGCCCTGCTCCTGCCCGCCTACTGATGTGACTGCCTGCTGAGGGGCCTGGCCACTCTGCAGACACAAAACATTGCTTCAGGACCACTGCCACCATTGCTCCATGAAGCGCCGCCTGCTGGGCGGGAAAGTGCCTTGCTGACTGTGCGTGCGCCGCCACCCACCTGCCTTTGTCTGCTGCTGCCAACGTGCCAAGCGCCTGACACTGCCCTTGTCTGCTGCTGCTCCCCTACCGCGTGTCCAACTCCGCCCTTGTCTGCTGCTGCCCACCTGCAGAGCGTTAACATTCGTTTTTTTGCTGCTGCCCAGCTGCCAAGTGCCTGGCACCGCCCCTTTCTGCTGCCCTCTTCTGCTGCTACCCATGCCCTCCTCCCTCCTCTCTACTGTCACAATGCCCGTGCGCTGTGACGGCTGCAGATGCTGCCACTTACCTTTGCACTGCCGGGCGATCATCGGTCCTTGCGGCAAGGAGCCGCACACATGCCACAGCGCTGCTACCAGTGCCTCAAGGACCACCACTACTCCCATTCAAGCCGCTGCTACCGCCTTTTTAAATGCAGCGCGCTTGTTACACTGCTGACAGGATGCCAGCTGCCACTGCCGCTGCCCAAAGTGCCTGCTGCCATCACCCATCCCCACTTGCAGGACGCTGCAGCTGCCAGCAGAGACGTCGCGCAGCTGCTGCTGCTGCTGCTGCAAACCCTGCCCGTTGAGCCCACCCTCACCACTGCTCTGGCTATTGCCTGCTGCTCTGCTGCCAGCGCCTGCTGCTGCCAACACCTGCATCCACCTACCACTGCTCTGGCCACTGCCTGCTGCCCTGCTGCCAGCGCCTACTGCTGCCAACACCTGCATCCACCTACCACTGCTCCAGCCACTGTTGTCACCACTGCCTGCTGCCCTGCTGCCAGCGCCTGCTGCTGCCGACAGCTGCATCTACCTACCACTGGCCACTGCCTGCTGCCCTGCTGTCAGCGCCTGCTGCTGCCAACACCTGCATCAACCTACCACTGCTGTCACTACTGGCTGCTGCCCTGCTGCCAGCGCCTGCTGCTGTCAACACCCGCATCCACTTAACACTGCTCTGGCCACTGACCTGACCACTGCCAGCTGCAGTGCCGCCGCACCCTGCTGCTTCTAACTGCATCCACCTACCACTGGCCTGGCCACTGCCTGCTCTCTGCTGCCCTGCTGCCAGCGCCTACTGCTGTTAACACCTGCATCCACCTACCACTGCTCTGGCCACTGACCTGACCTCTGCTAGCTGCCCTGGCCGCTGCCAGCTGCAGTGCTGCCAGCGCATGCTGCCCCGGACAAATACAGCGGGTGTCGGCCCGTTGACTCTGCTCATGCTGCCACTTCCTGTCAGCTGGCTGACCACTGCCTAAGCTGCCGCCGCCCACCTGTTCACGTTTCATGCATCTGTGCCGTGTCCACAATGGGTGCATCCTGCTGCTGTAATGCCTGGCTACTGCCATGCACAGGCGGGGCCCTGCCTTCAACCGCCGTGGCTCCCCTCTGCCTGTGTGCGTGGAACGCCCGCCATGCCTGATGGCCGCACCAAGCACCACCAGTGCTCAGCACCCTATCCTCTCCCTAGCCAACCATTGAATGCCAACCTCCGCGCCAACAGCTGCTTCTGCCACCCACCCCCCAC
Source organism: Tetradesmus obliquus (assembly GCA_030272155.1). Lineage (NCBI taxonomy): Eukaryota > Viridiplantae > Chlorophyta > Chlorophyceae > Sphaeropleales > Scenedesmaceae > Tetradesmus > Tetradesmus obliquus. The sequence continues at coordinate 134,721 of CP126206.1, forward strand.
TCTTTCTGCCACCCACCCTTGCTGTCACTCGCGCTTGCTGCCACCACCCTTGCTGTCACTCACACTTGCTGCCACCCACCCTTTCTGCCACCCATGCCTGCTGCCACCCACCCCTGCTGCAAACCACCCTTGCCGTCACTCTCGCACTTGCTGCCACCCACCCCTGCTGCCACCTGCCAAAACCACACCGACCGCCGCGGCGCGTCATACCGCTGTAACTCTGGCTGACCTTTGCCTGCCTCGCTGCTTCCAGACGTCAGTCCGCTGGTTGTGCAGACGCTGTCACCTGTCTTTCAACTGACCACACCCTGCTGCTGCTGCTGCTGCTGCCCTCCTTGTGTGCCGCTGTGCCAACCCCGCAGGTGGATCCCAATCTGCGCGGAGCTTCTCGGCCGCTCCGACAACTGTGTGAAGCTGCAGTTCCAGGCCATGACCCGCGCCAGGCGCCCGCGCAACAACGCAGGCAGTAACTTCCTCTGGCTCTACACCAGGGGCCTGCAGAGCCACTTGGCACCTGTTGAGGCACTGGTGGCAGCAGTGGCGGCGGTGCCGGCAGCTGAGCAGCACCTGTTCGCTGCAGCAGGCCAGCAGCAGGGTGCGGCGGCGCCTGCTGCTGCTGCAGCGGCAGGCCAGCAGCAGCAGCAGGGTGCGGAGCCGCCTGCTGCTGCTGCAGCAGCAGAGAGGCAGGCTGGATGGGTAGCGGCTGCTGTTGCTTTTGCTGCAGCAGCAGCAGAGAGGCGAGCTGAGCGGGCAGCGGCTGCTGCTGCTGAAGCAGCAGCAAGGAGGCAAGATGTGCGGGCAGTGGCTGCTCCTGCTGCAGCAGCAGCAAGGAGGAGGCGAGGTATGTGGGCAGAGCTTGGTGGTGATAATTCAGATTACGAGTTGGCTGAAGATGAAGAGGATGAAGATGAGGCCAGCATGATGCACTGGGCGCTGCCTGCAGACATGATGCCAGAGATTGAGGCACCCCTGCCTGAGGATGCAGCTGCTGCACCAGCTGCTGCTGCTGCTGGCTACCAGCAGGAGGCGCGCTGGCAGCAGCAGCAGCAGGATGAGTGGCTGGACCACCAGGCGCCAGAGGCAGCTGCTGCTGCAGATCTGCTGGATGACGCTGCCACGCAGCGCGCGCTGATCGGGGCGCTGCAGCGCCTGAGGGCGGTGCCTGCCAACGCACCAGCAGACTCAGAGCTGAACATACTCGTCACGCTGCGGCCAGCAGCACCAGAAGCACCAGCAGCAGCAGTGAATGCAAGGGAGCCTCGTCCTGCGGCTGCTGCTGGGGCTGCAGGGCAGCGTGAGCTTAGGGTGGTGAATGTTGCAGCACAGCCGGCAGCAGCGCAGCCGGCAGTTGGCAGCAAGCGGCGCGCCAGGGCGCCGCAGTGAATGAGGCCAGGCAGCTCTGTGCAGTAGTTGCTGTATGGTAATGCAGTGGCGGCCAGTGCTGCTGAGATCAGCAGCTGCTGCCGGCTGGTGTGGCGGCTACTGCTAAGCTCAGGCTTCTGGGTGTGCCGTGAGTGGTTGGATGTGGAGCCCTGGTGCACCTTGATGGGTGGACAGCAGCAATGCAGCTGACTGCAGTGGGTGGACCAGGAAGGTGGTCCAATGGAGTGCAGCCTGCTTGGGTGCAGCATGCAGCTGGTGTGCACTTGGGTGCAGCATTCATGAATTTGCACTTGGGTGCAGCATGCCGGTGGTGTGATGTGTGATGGTGGCTTGTATTTGCACCTGGGTGCTGCATGCAGGTGGCGTGATGTGCACCTGGGGCAGCATGCAGGTGGTGGTGTGTTTGATTGCTTGAAGATGAAGCCTGGAAGTGTGGAGGCTTCTGGGTGTGCCTTGAGTGGTTGGATGTGGAGCTCCGGTGCACCTTGATGGGTGGACAGCAGCAATGGGTTGACCAGCCAGGTGGTCTGATGGAGAGCAGCCCGAAGGTGTCCTGTGTGGTGCGATGTGCACCTGGGTGCAGCATGCAGGTGGTCTGATGTGTGGTGGTGGCTTGTAATTGAACCTGGGTGCAGCATGGAGGTGGTCTGATGCGCACCTGGGTGCAGCATTGAGGTGGTGGTGTGTTTGATTGCTTGAAAGATGAAGCCTGGAAGTGTGGAGGCTTTTGGTTGCACGAGGGTGCAGCATGGAGTTGGTGTGCCATTGCGGGTAGATGCATCCAGCCATGCAGTGGAGGTGGTGTTGGTAGCAGTGTGCTGTCGCATGTGGCTGCAGCCTGGCGTGGGCTGTTCGATTGCATCTGAATGCAACCTGCAACTGTGGCGGCTGGTTGCACGCTGACTCAATGGCGCTTTTCCTGGGGGTTTACAGGAAAGCGGGACCCCCGACTTGATGAGAATGCCGACTGTCCTGGAATCTACTGTTCTGGTGCTACCCTGGTGGTCCCCTACTGGGTGTGCTACTTGCGTAGGCTGTGCACTGCAGGGGTGCTGCAGCTCTGCAGGGCGGGGGTTGCTGCAGCTCTGCAGGGCGGGTTTGCTGCACTCTGCAGCTGCTGTGGCGTGTTGTTGTTGTGCTGAAAGCAACGCTGCAGTGCCCGTAAAGGAAGCAGGCAAGCAGGCAGAGGCGCAGCCTTTTAACACTTCTGCAGTGCTGTAGTTGTGTGGCGGCTGTTGAACTGCCTGCTGCCGCTGCTGCCGTGGTCTTGGTTGTTCAAATACTGTGGTTGCTGGTACGAGGTTTTGATGAGGTGCACGGGCTGCGCAGGCAGAGCTCCTGGCGGCTGCAGTGAATGAGCTCTTGTTGGCTCATTTCTGAGATTGTGGCTGCTGCTGGCTGAGCGCCTGACTGAGCTGTTGCGGGCTGCTTTGGGCAGCTGCTGCAACAGACAACAACATCTGCTGTGTGGCCACAACAGATGGAGTGGATGTGCGTGGGCCATACATACAGGCTGAGGTGAAATCCGGGTGCAAATATCACATGTTGTGCTGGTTGTGTATTCGATGTTGTGTGCGCCGCCACTTCGGTTCCCACAACATCCTTTGTGTTCTGCGGCTGCCACTGCATGGCAAGTCTGCTGTGCAGAGCAGGACGGGGGGCGGCAACGGCGGCAAGAGCCTTTTGCATTGAACCATACGCATACTTTGAGGCCTAGTAGGCCCCTGGGCCGCATATGTTGAGCCATCAGGTGAAACATGAAACAGGTCGAACTAGACAGGGCGACTGGAGGGCATGCATGAGGCACTGGTAGCATGCTATTGCATTTGCATGTGGAGAAAGCACCTGGAGCTCAATGATGGCATCCTTGCATGCCAAGGTGCTGTCGCAAGGTGTGGGACCCAACAAATGCCATCAGCAGCGGTGGCGCTGGCCGCATACCATCCAACGTCTGCTTGTGTTACTTGTTATTTTATCATGTTACTTTCGTCACAGCTTGTGGCACCCTCTTGCAGCCCGCACGCTGCACATGGAGCTCTGTGGCCGCTCTGCTGCCAGCAGGCGGCATTTGGCACAAAACTGCATTGGAGTCTGCGTGGCATGTGAGCGGAAGCAGAAGGCGTACACACATACTCGGTAAATCGGTGGCGGCGGCGGCAGCACCGCACCGCCTGCTGTGCGATGCATAGGATGCGGCATATTGGCACGTGCTCCTTCTACAACAATGTCACAGTGTGGCAGGCAAGGGTGGCTGCCTAGGCAATGCCGCAACAGCAGCTGACCTCACCCTCGGTTGCTGCTGTGTACAAAATTTCACAGCAAGCCATGCACGCTGTACTGTGGCGGCGTGGCAGGAGCAGCAAGCTATGCTGCCGGTTGTGTGTGAAGGTGTCTGCAGGGGGAGGGGGTGCGCCTCAAGTGGGAACAAATGGGAGCAGCATGCCACCGCATGCACAGCGTTGCCGGTGCCGGCCAGCTGTGCTTTGATGGGGCTTGTGGGGAGTGCTCACAGGGGAGGGGCAGCATATCTGCGTGGGTGTGGGTTCTTTGGGGCGCTGCTAGGGAGTTGCAACACTGTTGTCCTGGCAGGACTGGTGTGCATGCTGTGTAGCTGCCAGTATGTAGGCTTGAGTTGAACATTTTAGTTTGGAGTATTTCACAAAAGACCACACCGTGCAGTTTACGGTTAGGAATGCAATTTGCGACAGCCAGTGTTGACAGTGGCCGTCACACATACTAGTAGCACGTACATGATAGACAGCGCTCAGTTGTGTTGCGGTACTTTGCAGGTTCTGTATGCGCAACTGCTGACAGCAGCGCAGTTGCGGCAGGCATGGCATGGACAGCTTGGTTGTGCAGCTGTTTGGTGTGCTGGGTGCATTTTAGCCCACACCAGGCAGGCAGGCAGGCAATGCGCCAGCTGGCAACCAGCCTTCAAAAGTGACCTTCCAGTTGCTCAGAGTGACCTTCCGGTCGCTGCAAAGTGACCTTCCAGTCGCTGCAGAGTGACCTTCCAGTCGCTGCAGGCCACTGCACCAAGGTCCGTGTATCTGATTACACAGCGCGGCATGATGGTATCCGTATCCGATATCCATCTGACCCTGCGCGTGCCCGGAGGTGATCTGTACTGTGCCACCTGTGGTTTTGCGTCGCAGTTGACTGTTGCCCTGCGGTTGTTTGTGGCAGCTTGAGCAGCCTGTGCACCCTTGTTTCTATCCCCCTCCCTGCAACAGCTCTCTGGCGTTACAAATGAGGATGGCTGCGGGTTCTTTCTCTGTGTGGGCTGCATGCACCAGCGGTGCTCAGGGCCGAGGGTACCCTTATGTGTTTTCAGCATGCAGACCGTGGTGCAAGGCGTGCATGTGCGCCAGGTCTGGCGGCATGTGCTGAGCAGCACGCACCAGCAGGTGTGTGCTACAGATTTGCACGCCAAGGTTCATGGAATCGATCAGGTGTGTGTGCCTGCTGGCATGCGTTCATACATGTGCTTGCTTGGAGGTGCCACCTCCATGCAGTGCATGCTGCAGGAAGGGCATGCCAGGAGGCAACTGCTTGGCTGGCGGTGTGTGCGGCAGGAAGGATTAACTGGGAGGCAGCAGGTTTGTGCTGCAGTGAGGGCGTGCCAGGCACCCGCTTGGCTGAGGTATGCTGTGCCTGCAGGTGTTGACAGGGAGATTGAAAGCATGCGGGCAGGTGTGTGCCAGGGTGCGTTACAGTGGCTCACATGCGGGTGCATGAATGGTACATGCAATGCGTACTACGCATGTACTACAGTGTAGTCCGCGTACCTGCCTGGATGTGGTGGGTGGCACTAGAAAAAAATGTGGTGCTGTTGCTGGCGGCTGCACCCACTCAATGGGTGCTGTTGCGGATCTGGGACAGTGCCGTTGTTTGCAGCAACTTCTACTATTACACACATACACTTGTATTAGTACACACACTTGTCCTAATACACACATCACACAGCATTGTTTTTATTCCAGTGTTGTTACTACTAAAATTACTGAAGCGCAGCAGACGCATGGCGCGCCTATGGTGTGCCTGCTGCCTGCTGTGGGTTGCTGTTGTCAATGCAACACAGCCAGTACATTGTTTGCGCTGTTACGTGTTGTGTGTGCAACAGCCGCTGCTGCCCTGGCCAGCATGCTTGCAGCTGAGCAGCCAGCAGGCTTGGGTTCTGGTTTGGTTGACGGCACTTGCGATGTGCAGGTGTCAGCGTGCAGCAGTTTGGTGTGCGTGCCTGGAGGCGCGTCTTTTGGAAAGAAGTCCAGCCCGTTCGCATGGCTCACATGTGTGTGACTGGAAGAGTGTGTAATCTTCCTGGGCATTGCCAAAGGCCGAGAGGTCTTCTGTGGTGTGGGCACGTCACATTGTTTCAGCATGCATATGGCTGCAAGACGCTGAGTATGCAGCATTCAGCCGGTGATGGAGCAGCCAGTGATAGGCGGCGGTGGCAGTGGAAGCTCATGAGGTCCCGTCGTGTAACACGCTGTGCTTGATGTGAAATCGTGAGTGGAGTATTGGCTGCTGGGCTTACTTCTGAGGGAGGTTCAATCCTCAATGTATCACACAGTTACATGTGGGTCCTGGTTCCATCGTTAGTCGGTATGAGCCACAAAAATATAGGCGCATGGTCTGAGACCAGAAAACAAGAGAGTGAACACCATAAACACGATGCACACTCTTGCATGCCAAGGTCTCTCAAAAAAAGATACTAGAACTAGACACTTCTTATTCCTGACGCCCTCCTAAACCATCCAAGGCCCTACCAAGTCTTCTACCCATACATCAAAAAAAGGTCTACCCGTATACCAAGGCACAGCCACACCATGTGCTGTTTCCAGCATGCGTTACAAGACACTGATCAGCACCGCCCAAACCCCTTCATAGCATCACGCCCTTTGCAGTTCATGCTTAACAAAGTGGCGTGTCGATGACCCCTGGCCCACACGTCATATGCCATGGCCCCATTTCATCCACAGCAGTGCTTTGAGTAGGTTCCGGCTTGTCCAGCGCATATTAGTTGCTGGATGCGTGGGAAATTGCACCAGCACCTTCAAGCTCAGGGAGCTGTACCTCACGCTGCGATCATCATCATCATGTTACCCGCATGATATTACCCATCAAGCCATGCACTGCAATGGCTGTCAAGTCACACACGCCACCAGGTGCCGCACATGCCCCTTGCACAGCCCGGCCCCGCAGCGAGGCATGCAGCCCAGCAGCTCAGGCCTGTGCGTAGCCGCCGCTTGCAGGAAGAGCGGCCGCCGCAGCAAGGCCGCTCCAAGTTCCTCCTGTAACCCAATGGCCCCAACACCGCACCGAATCACGGTGACACAGATCCACATTTTGCAAGAGTAGCCTTGCCTGTTGGGGAGCCAATGACAGGCAAAATGGGCAGACAAAAAAAGCAACTTGCTGGTTTGAAACCATACCAGTCCTCCATGTTGGACATTTGGTCCTGCTGCCTTGCATGGGGCCACCCAATGCTGCTGCAGGTGCAGTGCCAGCCTGGGACTGGGACTCTAATCAACGCAGCCTGGCGCAATGCTTGCGCAAAACACACTGGGCAGACGCTTGCTCTGGGCTGAAGGGGCTGACTCAGTTCAGCGCTGTGGCACATGCGCACCAAATGCAGCTGTCATTTGCGCGGTGCAGACACTGCTCAGCGCAGCGTAGGTGGGACGTATTCCGATCTGTTTCCCCGCAGCTCTATGCGCCTTGCTTCGTCATCGATCCTGCATGATGCAACCCGTCAGAGATGAGCAGCAATTGCGGCACATCAAATACCAGGTACATACAGAGCGGCGGAACAAGGCTTCCCATGACCCATCTTGGAACCCCACAAGCAGCAGCGTCGCTAGTATACGGTATGGGCAAACAGCATTGCAAGATGTACACTGCGTGGTCTATCACAAAAGTTTATCCCCCAGTCACAAGCATGGCTGTTGCATGCCAGTGATGCTGTCACTGCGCTGCTTCACACCACCTGTTTATGTAAGCTCACCAGTGGAAGTATTCCTGGCACTGCTGCGCTCTTTCCTCTGCCTGTGGGTGCATGCTGATGGACATCCTATTCTTAGGCCTGCAGCAGCAGCAACAGCAGCAGCAGCAGCAGCAGCAGCAGCAGCAGCAGGATACCATGGATAACAGTTACTTAGACGATGAGTCCACCGTAAAGCAGACGCGGCCATGGCGATAGTTGCAGGATAGAAAATGTGTTGTGTACACTGCACAGCACAATGCATGTACGGCTGTCGGCTGCATGTACCAGGCAATGCCAAGCTTACAATCAAGTAGCACACCTGTGGTACATTGGTGGCCAGGATCTGCCTGCATGATTGAGCACCCATATAGGCACATTTCGGATCCACAGGTGTGCGCTGAACCATATATCATCCTGCAGGCGAGGAACATCACAGCGGCAGCATGGTGTGGTGAGTGACCTGAGTAGGTCTAGCAAGCACAGGTTTCAGCCTGCCTCCCAACCGCAGTATGGAAGCAGGTCGGCTAGCACACACTGCTACACCTGGATGACTCCACACAGTTCTGCCAGCACTGCTACAGATGGCAACTAGAGAAAGCATGGTTCAAGTGATTGCAATGCACCACCTAATGCAGCCTGCACATGGCTGTGCAATGCGCTACTTGGGGCAAAAAAGGCAACATGACCAAGCACTGCAGCAGGACATGCCACAGGTTCATGCAGCGCAAGCTCTGCTGGGCTGTTGACTCACGTGGTGTAGGCAGCCCTTGGGTGCGCGTGCCTGCAAGCAGCAGCAGGGCCACGATGTTGTTGTCAGTGCTGTTGCAGCAGCAGATAAAAAATGTGCGCTGCTGCCACAGCAGAAAGCAGCAGCCACAGCTACCTGCAGAGCTTGACGCTTAGCTGGCAGCTGCAGGCGCTTGCACAGCAGCAATCCAAGAAACACCTGTTGGCTAATCGGGGTTTGTTGCAGACACGTTACCCCAGGTCAACGCTACAACGCACCCGGTCAAACACAAGGTCAACGCCACACTGCACCTGGCCAAACGCAAGTTCAACACCTGGTCAACGCCTCGCCCCATTTGGTCAAACATAAGATCCACGCCAGATGAAAGCCACGACGCACCTGGTCAAACACCAGATCAACGCCTCACCCCACCAGGTCAAACACAAGGTCAACACCAGGTCAACGCCACGCCGCACCTGGTCAAACACAAGATCGTCCAGGTATCCCCGGCGATAGGCGGCAGAGGCGTATGCCGTCATAGTGTGTTATTTCGCAGCCTGCGTCAGCAGTGTAACATAGCTTTGTGTCACACAGACATGACCTTGGCGCCCAAACAGTCACAGCTTCTAAATAAAACAGTGCCCACAGCAAAACTGGGTGTGTTGATGCAGCGCACAGCCTATCACTGCACGCATGGCGTCTCCGCTAGTCACCTCCCAAGGGCCGGCTTCAACAGCTGCAGCAGGATCACCACTAGCTGCTCAGCCTGCTCGCAACCGTTCACAGCAACACAACAGGTAGGTGGCTACAACAACTCTCATGTGCATGTGCAGCACCTGCTGCCACGGCGTGCCGCTGCAGCTGGCAGGTGGGACATATGCTGATGCTACCACGCGCTGCAACAAGCACCTGGCTCAGCACCTGACCTTGCTGCACATAACAGCGCTGCAATACATGCTGCCATGTGCTAACGCTGCCACTCACTGCGCACGATGGCATAGCCAGGCCGGCGCAGCATCTCCTCACTGGAAGAGTCTGTTTCCTGGGGATTGCCAAAGGCCGAGAGGTCTTTTGTGGTGTGGGCACGTCAGGATGTTTTGTGCATATGGCTGCAAGACGCCGAGTATGCAGCATTCGGCAGGCAATGGAGCAGCCAGTGGTAGGCGGCGGTGGCAGTGGAAGCTCATAAGTTCCCGTCGCGTAACACACTGTGTTTGATTTGAAATCGTGAGTGGAGTATTGGCTGCTGGGCTTATTTCTGAGGGAGGTTCAATCGTCAATGTATTGCACATTTACATGTGGGTCCTGGCACCATCTTAAGACGGTATGAGCCACAAAAGGATAGGCGCATTGTCTGAGACCAGAAGTGGGAGAGTGAACACCATAAACACGATGCACACTCTTGCATGCCAAGATGTTTCAAGAAAAGAAACTGGAAACTAGAAACTTCTTATTCCTGACGCCCTCCTAAACCATCCAAGGCCCTACCAACTCTTCTACCCATATAACAATACAGGTTCACCCATATACCAAGGCAAAGCCACACCGTCTGCTTTTTCAGCATGCGTTACAAGGCACTGATCAGCACCGCCCAAACCCCCTTTGCAGTTTATGCTTCACAAAATGGCGTGTTGATGACCCCTGGCCCACACGCCACATGCCTTGGCGCCATGAATTCAAAGCAACTTGAATGCACTCCAGCTTTGTTCAGCAGAGAGCAGTTGCAGGATGCGTGGGAAATTGCACCAGCACCTTCAAGCTCAGGGGGCTGTACCTCACGCTGTCATCATCATGATGGCTGTAGAAGCACACACGCCACCAGGTGCCACACATGCCCCTTGCACAGCCTGGCCCCGCAGCAAGGCATTCAGCCCAGCAGCCCTGGCCTGTGCGTAGCCGCCGCTTGCAGGAAGAGCGGCCGCCGTAGCAAGGCCGGCCCAAGTTCCTCCTGCAACCCAATGGCCCCAACACCGCGCCCCAAAACACGGTGACACAGATCCCCATGTTACAAGAGTAACCTTGCCTGTTGGGGAGCCAATGAAGGCTCGATGGGCAGACAAAACAAGCAACTTGCTGGTTTGAAACAATACCAGTCCTCCATGTCGCATATCTGGTCCTGCTGCCCTGCATGGGGCCACCCAATGCTGCAACAGGTGCAGTGCCAGCTTTGGGGCCCCAACCAACACAGCCCGGCGCAATGCTTTCGCAAAACACACCGGCCAGACGCTTGCGCACGGCTGAAGGGGCTGACTGCATTCAGCGCCCAGGCACATGCGCACAAAAACCAGCTGCCATCTGTGATGTTGCAGAAGCTGCTCAGCGCAGCGTAGGTGGGACGTATTCCGATCGGTTTCCCCGCAGCTCTATGCGCCTTGCTTCGTCATCGATCCTGCATGAAGTGATGCAACTCGTCAGAGAAGAACAACTACTGTGGCACATCAAATCCAAACAGAGCGGCCGAAGAAGGCTTTAAACATGCCTTATTTTGATGAACCCATCTTGGCACCCCAGGAGCAGCAGCGTCGCTAGTATCAGGTATGAACAAACAGCATTGCAAGACGTACACTGTGTGGTCTGCCACAATGATTGTTCACCGGTCACAGGCATGGCTGTTGCATGCCAGCGATGTTGTCACAGCGCTTCCTCACACCACCTGCCAGTGTGACCTCACCAGTGGAAGTATTCCTGGCACTGCTGCGCTCTCTCCTCTGCCTGCGGGTGCATGCTGATGGACATCCTGTTCTTAGGCCTGCAGCAGCAGCAGCAGCAGCAGCAGCGGCAGCAGCAGCAGCAGCAGCAGCAGCAACAGCAGCAACAGCAAGATACCATGGGTAACGGTGGCCAGATGGGGAGCCCACGGTAGAGCACGCACAGCGATGGTGATAGTTGCAGGATATAAAAGTGTGTTGTGTACAGACTGCACAGCACAGTCTGCAAGTACTACTGTCGGCTGCGTGTACTAGGCAATGCCAAGCTTGCAAACAAGTAGCACACCTGTGGTACATTGGTGGCCAGGATCTGCCTGCATGATTGAGCACCCATATCGGCACATTTCGGATCCACAGGTGTGCGCTGAACCATATATCATCCTGCAAGCGAGGAACATCACAGCGGCAGCATGGTGTGGTGAGTGACCTGAGTAGGTCTAGCAAGCACAGGTTTCAGCCTGCCTCCCAACCGCAGTATGGAAGCAGGTCGGCTAGCACACACTGCTACACCTGGATGACTCCACACAGTTCTGCCAGTACTGCTACAGATGGCAACTAGAGAAAGCATGGTTCAAGTGATTGCAATGCACCAGCTAATGCAGCCTGCACATGGCTGTGCAATGCGCTACTTGGGGCAAAAAAGGCAACATGACCAGGCACTGCAGCAGGACATAACACAGATTCATGCAGCGCAAGCTCTGCTGGGCTGATGACTTACGTGGTGTAGGCAACCCTTGGGTGCGCGTGCCTGCAAGCAGCAGCAGGGCCACAGTTTTATTGTCAGTGCTGCAGGGCCACACTTTTGTTGTCAGTGCTGCTGCAGCAGCAGAATAAAAGTTTGCGCTGCTGCCGCAGCAGAAAGCAGCAGCCACAGCAACCTACATAGTTTGACGCTTAGATGGCAGCTGCAGGCGCTTGCACAGCAGCAATCCGATAAACACCTGATGGCTAATCGGGGTTTGTTGCAGACACGTTACACCAGGTCAACGCTACGACGCACCTGGTCAAACACAAGGTCAACGCCACACTGCACCTGGCCAAACGCAAGTTCAACACCTGGTCAACGCCTCGCCCCATTTGGTCAAACATAAGATCCACGCCAGATGAAAACCACGACGCACCTGGTCAAACACAAGGTCAACGCCTCGCCCCACCAGGTCAAACACAAGGTCAACAGCAGGTCAAAGCCACGCCGCACCTGGTCAAACACAAGGTCGTCCAGGTATCCCCTGCGGTAGGCAGCTGAGGCGTAGGCCGTCATGAAGCCCTTGCATACGCCCTCTGACAGCTTCCACTCCCTCCACCCTTTCCGGGGAGGGTTCTTCTTCATCTCTGGGTCATAGTGTGTTATTTCGCAGCCTGCGTCAGCAATGCAGTATAGCTTTGCGTCACCCAGACATGGTGTTGGCGCCGAAACAGCCTCAGCTTCCAAACCACACAGTGCCCACAGCAAAACTGGGTGTGTTGATGCAGCGTACAGCCTATCACTGTGCGCATGGCGTCTCACGAGTCACTTGCACAGCGTCAGCTTCAACAGCTGCAGCAGGATCACGTCCTGGCTGCTCAGCCTGCTAGCCATCGTTCACAGCAACACAACAGGTAGGTGGCTGCAACTACTGTCACGTGCATGTGTAGCACGTGGTGCCACGGCGTGCAGCTGCAGCTGGCAGGTGGGACATATGCTGATGCTGGCGCGGGCTGCAACAAGCATCTGGCTCAGCACCTGACCTTGCTGCATACTGCAGCAATAACCTCACGCTGCCACGTGCTGACGCTGCCACTCACTGCGTACAATGGCATAGCCAGGCCGGCGCAGCATCTCCTCCTCAAGCTCAATCACTGCAGGCATGGCACAGCAGGGCACCACAGCAGGCTCGCAGACAAGCTGCACTGCAAGCCCCGCATGAGGCATGGATGCTGCCCAGATTACGCCAGTAAACGCCTGCAAAAAATTTGGATTGATTGCAATCTACCAGCATGCACATGCTAGCAAGCTACACACAGCAGCTGCAGCCATGCTGCGCATCCTATGAGGCATCAATTGGCAGGCAGGCAGTATCACATCTCAGGCAGTCTGCCTGTGGCATGGATGAGCTGCACCCTAATCAGGGACACAACCGCGCTTGGCTGAAGCCATCCAAAGGACTGCAAGCAACGCTGCGTCAGCCCGCTGCACTACTGCTGCTGCTGCTGCTGCTGTGGCCTTGCCTGTTGTGGGTGAGTAGAAGGTGTCATCCTGCAAGGCAGGCGGGGCAGCAGGAGGGGAGAGATGCAGGCGTCAGCTGGCAACTAACGTGAGTGTGGATTGCAGGTGAGAATGCAAGCTGCACTGAGCTGCTGTGGCGCGTGGTGCGCTGAGAAGGTGCACAGTGGTGGCAGCTGCTGCCAACAAATGCTGTCTGTGCATCTGCATGAGCGCGCGCCCCAGCGCTCCTTGCAGAGCCCTTGCAAGTCGCCAGTTCAGCACCCCAACTTGTGGCAGTGGCACGTGCAGCAGGCTGCACATGACAGCACCATGTAACAGGTGGCAGCGGCAGCAGCAGCAGTAGCGCAACTGCTGCCGCCAACACCACCAGCAGCAGCAAAGACTCACATCCACTGTGATGATGATTGTTTCTGGGTCCGTCTCCACCTCCAGAGTCGGCAACAGCTTGGAGGCGGGCCCAAAGTCCTTGCGGGGAGCTAGTACCTTGACCACGCCAGGGAACTGGTTGGCCAGCATCTTGGCGTCACCCGGGATCTCAGTGACGCTGTTGACCTCCTTGTCATCAGAGTCAAACCTGTGGAGGCAAAACATGCACCAATCGTAAACAAGCAAGTGGTTGTTAGCGACCCAGGCAGCGGTAGAGCGAGACTTGTACGTAAAGAGCCTTAACAAACGTGAAGTCCTTAAGGATGGGACAGAGGGGTTCCACGGTGTGTTCATGCGGCATACGCCACCACAGACACCTGGTAAAATAGAAAGTCCTGAACAAGGATGACTAGTCTTGGCTTTCGACAGCCTCATCAGACCTGGAGAGGTGTTTGTATGTCAGTTTCCAATTTGGTCTACTTGGGATGCGCGCAGGCTTCCTGCTCAGTGATCAGGGATCGAATCCAACAGTGTGAGCAAAAATCCTGTTTGGTCGCTGATCCAAGCTATGCTTGGGTTGCTTGTATACTACCAGTCACCAGGGATCTCTGTGACGCGGTTGACCTCCTTATCATCAGAGTCAAACCTGTGGAGGCAAAATATGCATCACAGCCAGACGTATGGATGCAGGGCATGCAACAGCATAAACTTGTGGGTTGCCAAACAGCTTGCCTGTTCTGAAAAGGGTCACAGGAGAGTGCGCATTGTCACAAGCAGCGGCAGGCCGAGTGAACGGCAACAGCAGCAGTGCCAAAAGCACAGCCCCGACTAGAGTTATCAGCTGGAAAGGCCGCTGCCAGGAGCTGACGCTGCTTACCTCGACACATTCACAGTGACCCAGAAGTACAGCGCATCAGGCTTGCGTGTGCCATGCATGATGGAGTAAATTGTAGGGGCAGCCAGCTCAGCCCGGCCAGGAAAGCTTGCCAGAGACACGACTAGCCTCTTCGCCCTAGGAGGCTGCTGCTGCGCCTCCTCAGCTGCCAATACTGCGCTGCTGCCACTGCTGCTGCTGCTGCCTGGATGTGCAGTGCGTGCAGCGCCGTGTGGCCAGACACGCTCCACATGGAGCCAGGAAAACTCTGCACATGACACGGCAGGCAGGCACGCTTGGCGTCAGTGCAGCACAATTACTACGCAGTGCCAGCAACACACCCGCGTGCCGATGCTGAGGTGGCGACGCTACTTGCACTGTGCGCAGATAGGGTGCAGCAGCTATGCCAAGCAACAAGGGCGTGCACAAAGGCAAGCGTGCATGCAACAAGGGCATGGTGCAGGTGCGTGCCAAGCAACAGGTGCGTGCCAAGCAATAAGGGCATGCACACAGGCATCAATTCGCTACCCGCATGCCGGGGCGTCCACTGACCTGCACAGCAGCCTGGCTGGCCCCCCATGTTGTTATTGCGCCACGTCACACCATAGCCCAGCCCAGCCAGGTGAGAAAATATGAGGGCCAGCTGTGCAGGGCTGCGGGCGGCATCTGCAGGCAGCGCCGTATCCTCTGGTGGAGGTGGCCGGATGTGCAGCTCAGCTGCTAGCTGGCGAGGCAGGGGCACGTTGTGCCGCAGCTCTGCAAACACCTCTGCATCCTTACCCTCCATGTCTGTGTGCAGCAAAAAACACAAGCAAAGGAAGAGCGCAAGTTAGGGCGGCATTTAAGAAACGCCACCGAGGCAAGGGCAGCTGGACCACGCTGCGTGACTAGATGACTTTTACACAGCCTCACACTGGCTGTAACAGCAGGCTGCGACGTGCGGCCACTTCCTTAAATCACCAGCTGCATGCAGCAGATGGTACTCAAGGCTTTGTTGTTACTCTACAAATGACAACAGTCGCCAGCCACCAGCTGCACCAGCAGCAACGCACCAAATAAAGTTGTCTGCCTGAACAGATACCCTGCATCGTCTGCTGCCGTCACACCTGAGCCTTGCGCCCGCAGGCACGCACGACGCACAGCAGGCAGCAACCCAACCCCGCAAGAGGCAAGCACAGCACTGTGCTACACGCCACCGCCGCACCTATCTTCAGCGCCGCAATGCCTTTGATGTGGTGCCCCAGCTTCACCACAATGTCCAGCCAGCCCATGTGCTTGGCCTTGCCCTGCCCGATGCACAGCTTGTGGTGCGTGTGGCGGCCCTCTTTGATGCTCTTGCCAGCGCCCTCACAGTCAAACGTGTGCACCTCACACTTTGTGTTGAGGATGATGTCTTTCTCAAACGCATAGTCGCTCTGCACAGGCCCCACGCTGTACACGATGCAGCCCGCAGGCAGCCGGCTGAGGTCGCAGAAGCGCCAGCGGGAGTAGCCGGTGGGCGGCCGGTTTGGTGGGCAGCTGAGAAAGGGCGAGACAGGGTCGAAGCGCGCAAAGCCTTGAAGCTCGCCCGCTGCACGGCAACAGCAGCAGCACACACAGCACAAACAGCAGGCCAGTTTGTGGCAGTGACCTGGCAGCAAACCAAACAGCAGCCAGGCCTTGCCGTGCATGCAGCTAGCGGTGGCTGATGCGCAGTTCTGCAGATGTGCACCAGCACATGCATGCATTGCCGCGTCATGCTTGGGCACATTGCTGCTGCGGTGGCGTATGCTGCTCACAGAACTGCTGGCATTCAATCCATAACTAGCAGTTGGCTGTTTTGTGTCAGATCCAGTCGGACCTTCTGGTTTGCAGCCCTGATGCACCTTCGACAGCAGAGTAGATCTGAATGCCGTCAAACTGCAGCAGACGGGCATGCAGTTCAACAACGTGTCAGGGTGGCTGCTTGACTGAACAGCCGCAGCAAAAAGTGAGCATGGTACATTGTGCCTCTGCAAAGTACGTTACTTGCTACTCTTGAAGTATGGAAGGGAATGGGCTTTGAGGGAGTGAGTGCAGGTGCTGTCAACTGCTGCTGCTGTGCCACTGCTGCACCACCTGGACTGCCCATGTGATGGTTAAACATAATCTGAGTCCCTCAGCACTGCGGTCAGTCCTGCCTCTGCGCCTTGTGCCAAAGGACGAGTGAATCTTGACGCAATAGCTTACAGTACATCCTTGTGGGCTTTTTCCAAGTGACAACTGCATGCTTGAGAAGGCTGCAACCCCCACAATAAGCTGCTACTCACTTTGATAATGCTTGACTGCCGTACATTCCTGGAAACACGCCTTGGCTGTTGCACTCATGCCAAGCTGCTACTGTCACATCTGGCAACACTGCCAACAGCAGCAGCAGCAGCAGCTGGAGCCACACTCCCGAGGTGGTGTGCCTCTGCTTCTGCATCTGCATATTTGGTTGAACCTTTTGTATGACATCAACTCCCTGAATCGAGGCTGCAGGATGTGCCCAATGCCTGTTGTGCAGGATTGTCCCGGCTACTGCACTTGTGCTGAACGCTCAACGGGGCGCACAGGTGTCTGTCGTAGGCTTTTAATCGTAAATTTGGATGTTTTTGACTCCAACAGCTACTTCTGCTTGAAGCCAGGCACGTGCGAGGCCATGCCATATGCAATCACACTCCTTGTTGCATCCGCCCGGCCCCCAGTTTAATCAGCAACGTGCTTTAAGCAATATGTTTAATGAGTGATCACTCAGCTGCTCATTTTTCTCAAGTAAACGCTCTCATATGCTGCAACGTCGCACGCATCCTAAGCCTGATTTGTCACCCGCTTACAAGGGGGCGGTGACTACAGCTGCAGCTGGGTACGGTAACCAATGTGTAGGCGGGACGTGTAGCCCAGTGTACTCATGTGATAAGGGCACTGATAGCTATTTTACGATGCAGACTCCAAATATGATGAGTTAGTAGCAACGTGTGCCCAGGGGTACGCAGGGGTACAAAGTCTAGGGCATTGTAGCAGCCTACTACGCTGGGAGCCATATCACAAAGTACAAGCATGGCAGCCTTCACAGGTCAAACTTGAGTGCAGGCATGTACTACAGGTCGCCTGGGATGTCTGGGGCTTGTATTCTTGTATTTTCCAACGTACTGGCTGGCCGCCAGCTGGGGGTCAGCACCGGGTGCCACTTGCAGTGCTTGCATGCACATATGTGGCTGCACTGAGGCCTTGGGTACAGAGGGATGCAAAATCGCAGGTGCTGAGTGTCGGTTGGGTGCGTGCGGCATGCAACTGAGCTGTAGCACACCAAGGGGGTGTGGGGGTTCAACTCATCTGTTGTTTTGGTCCGGATGCTGGTTGGTCCGGGTGCTGGGCACCTCCTGTATAGGGCTTGTGATGGTCTTAATGGTGAGGCAGTGCCTGCCGTCCCTGGCAAATGGGTTTGCTCAACTGTGCGGTGGTGATGAGCCAGTAGGATTCTGTCCTGGTAACAAACAAATGCAGGTGCTTGGGCCTTCCCAGCACAGATTTGGTGAGCACTTCGCATGAAGCTATGATGCCACAATGCTGGGCAGCCGTGCCGGCGTGGACAGCCCATTTGGAGCAGCAGGAGCCTTGAAGTTCGGGCAGGGGGGCCTCTGGACCAGCATTGCTTGCAGGTAAATTGTTGTGCATTTACCATTACTGAAACTGTCATATTAGATTTTGGTACACAGTACAGTTCGAATCAATACGGTGTTCAAGGGTGTGCATAGTGTTCTACGGTGCTCACTCTCCTTTTCTGGTCTCAGACCTTGTGTTCAACCTGTTGTGGCTCATACCTGCGGAGCTTATGTGCCACAACGTTTTGAGAGAGAGAGAGAGGGGTTACACTGGTGTACTCACGCGACATACGTCACCACTAACACCTGAAAGGATTTGAAGCTGCAAACAGCTCAGCTCGGGCTGTCACTCAAATGAGGTTCAACCCCATGAAAAACCTCTGTGTGTGAGATCAACTTTGGTCATGCACGCATAACCGTCTTTCCCATCACATGCAATTCTGGTGCAATCAAAAAGTTTTCGTGTCCGAACATGAATGCACTTTTCTAAACAGTGTCAGTGACAGCACACTATACATATTGCAGTACAGTACGGCAGGCTGAACTCAAGCCGCTGATTTGATTAGGCAAATCATGGCAAGGCAGCAACTTGAAGGCAGGCTGTCTGTTGACAACGTTTTGCGAGAGAGAGAGAGAGGGGTTACACTGGTGTACTCACGCGGCATACGCCACCACTAACACCTGAAAGGATTTGAAGCTGCGATCAGCTCAGCTCGGGCTGTCACTCAAATGAGGTTCAACCCCATGAAAAAGCTCTGTGTGTGAGATCAACTTTGGTCATGCACGCATAACGGAAGAGGTCTGTTACAGGGGGGGGCAAGCGATCACCCTAAAGTGAGTCACTTGCCCCTCTTTCAGTTCACGTATCATGAGAACCCGATAGCAAGCCACAAGATGCAACCAAAGTAAAACTCCAGAGGCATCTTGCAGCCCCTATCTCCCCATAAACCAACAAGTACATGCAGTGCAGCATGTGCGAAGTGCAGCACGAAAAGCAGCAGGGTGCTCAAAGCACAGGGCACAAAACGCACAAGGGAAGGCAGGCATGGTCCAAACAGCAAGCGGGATGCACAATGGTGCTGCTTACCATAGGTGTTTGGCATGATTGCACCAAGGCACTGCTGTACACACCAGACTGCAGCAAGCAGGAGCCCGCGGGACCGACAGGAGACACTGCATGTGACATGCAAACTAAGGTGCTACTGCTTCTGCAACCCTCATGGCTGACAAGCATAGAAGCACGCAATGCGACACACAGAGCTGAAAAATCAAGCACGGTGACACACGACATGCAACATGGCCTTGCCAGAAAGTGAAAATTGGACAACTACTGACAGCACATCACGTAAAAGCAGGAAGGTCAACCAGAGCGGGGCGCCAGTACAATGCGCAGCTGTGCTGGATCAGAACGCAGAAACGGGTGATCTCCAGGCACCGCAACACGCCAATGAGCCGGCGCAGCCTCCATTGCCACAAAATCAGCAAGCAACTCCCAAAACCGCAAAACCGCCTGCTGCTTCGCCTCCTGTAACACCTGCGCTATCAGTTGCTGTCGCTGTTGTTGTTGTTGCAGCTGCTGCTGCTGCCTACGCTGCTCAACCAGCTGGTTATGCTGTTGCTGCGCAGCAGTGAGAGCTGCAGGTTGAAACACATCGGTAATAGGTACCTGCCATTGCGGCGGCGGCGCAGACGGCCGCGGCGCGGCAGGCGCGGGCGGCGGAATGCGCAGATTGTTAGCCTGCCGTCTGCCAACATCCATGGCATTCAAAGCCGCTAAACAAACAACCCCTCAAACACGCTGGTGGAGCCGCTTAGGGCCGGGAGGCCGCTGCATCAACCAGACATGCCGCATAGCAAGCGGCGGGCGGCCTACAGCCCTCGTACACCATGTTGCAGGCAACGCAGACAGCAGGCTGTCAATCACCGCTACCGCAACCGGGCACTCCCAAAAATGGTGCACCAGACCAGGACACGCAGCGCCACACATGCAGGTATCATGCTGCTGGTGCATGCGCTCCGACGTAGGCAAGCCATCCATGACCAGCCGCCAATACGTCTCCTTGTACGCATCATTTCAGCGCATCTTCCATAGTGCGCCCTGGGCGGCTGCCACACATTGCAAACCACGAGTCAACGCCTCGGGCGGGGCACCCGCACCGAGCGCAACACTGACAAACCTAGTGCGCCGCTCCTGGCGCTCAGCACGCAGGGGACCAAGCTGCAGTGAGGTAGCTTCACGAACAGACAATTGTGCAACAGACACCGTCTTGCCGCGATGATTCCGCCAGCCTCGCCTCGCCACCAACATGGCCTCAACATGCTGCTCTGCTGCAGAAGGCATACATGGCGGGTCTGGCACAGCTGCAGGCGGCCAGGGCCGGTCTGCTGCAGGATGCCGCACAACAGCCAAGGCAGCCTGATGCCACGGCATGGGCAGCAAGTTAACCAAGTCTGTCAAATCTGCCGATTCATTGTCTGCATTGCTGAAGTTGGAGCCGTACGGCAGCAATGGGTGTGGCAGCTGTTGCCGTGCAGCATGCTTGATGACATGCCAAGCGCGACAGAGATCGGCCACAGTGCGGATGCGTGGGCGACACTTGCCGCCAGAACATGCATGTGGCCCGCGCACAGAGGGCACGGGATGCATTTGCAGCCCACCGGGCACAAACCCAACCATTGCTTGTAAAAAGGGGTTAGCAAAGACAGGAGCCAAGCTACACCAAGCCCCGGGATGTAGCACTGGCGCATCCTGCACAGCCTGCAGCTGTGCACGCAACTGCTGCATGTCGGACAGCTGTTGAGGATGTGGCGGCGGCAGTGCAGGGGCCGGCGCCGCAGGCGCCAACGCCTTCACATCACAAACTTTGCCTAGCGCTTGAAGACCAGCAATCATGGGGCGCAGCGGCGGGGGAGGGAGGGACTGCTGAGGGAACGCCTGCGACGGCTCCATCGGCGTTTGCGTGTCTTCAAAGCTGTCAAACAAGGACAATGGGCCCCACCATTTATGTTTAGAACGCAATAGCGCCCGCCCAATGCGGATCCAAGGCAGCTCAGTGTCAGGCGGTGCTGTAGCA
This sequence comes from Tetradesmus obliquus, assembly GCA_030272155.1. NCBI lineage: Eukaryota > Viridiplantae > Chlorophyta > Chlorophyceae > Sphaeropleales > Scenedesmaceae > Tetradesmus > Tetradesmus obliquus. The sequence goes on from CP126206.1 coordinate 155,647, forward strand.
AACTGCGCGCCCCACCAAGCATGCCGTGCACGTATGTGTTCAACCCATGGCAAAGCACCAAAGCCACCTTCAGCCGGCCTGCCCGCCAAAAAGCGAGCAGCCACACCAGTGAAACGCCGCACAGACGAAGCAGGTGCCAACCTCTATCCACTAGCTTCCCAACCGCCGCAACAAGGTGCTGACGATCAACATCAGGCGGCAAATCAGAGAATTCAGCTGCATAAAGCAAGGTGCTCACACCATAAGCAGCGCTACCCATACCTCTGCCAAACACCGAAAGCTGCGGAATGTGCGACAGCCGCGCGAGCGCAGCATCCACAGAAGCCAGCTTCTGACCCCAATCCACCGGAGAGTCAGAGCCCACGCACACACCCAACACGTTGGCCTGCAGGACAGGGCTGAGCGGCAACACACCAGCAGCATGCTGCTGAGAGAGCGTCGCGTGCGGCTGCCGCGCAGTAGCACCCAGCAAAAGCAACTTGGATTTGTGCAGGTTGAGCTGTTGCCCAGATGCGGCTGCCATAACCTGCATATGTAGTAAAAACTGTGCAACCTGTGCAGGGGAGCGCAGGTAGACCTGCGTGTCATCGGCAAACTGAGTCGCTGACAACTGCACACCTTGCACGGTGATGTTGATGCCTTTACTCCGCAAAAACCTCAACAATGCCTCACCAACAAACAGGTAGAGCAGAGGAGACAGGGGACACCCCTGCCGCACGCCAGCATCAAACCTGCGCATGCCAGAAACAAAGCCATTCATGCACGCGCACGCATGCGTGTTGGTGAGCAGCAACTTCACCCACTTACAGAATTCAGGCCCCACGCCCATAGCACTCATGACAGACAGCAGGAAGGGCCTGTCCAAGGTGTCGTACGCCTTGGCAAAATCCAGCAGCGCTGCCACCACTGTGCTGTCTTCTGGCAGCGCGTGCAGCAGGAGCTGCGCGGTGATGATGTTGTGGCCGATCCTGCGGCGCTTGATGAAAGCTGTCTGCGTAGGAGAGATAGCCTGATCTAGCACTGCCTGCAGGCGGGAGGCCAAAATTCTGGCCAAGAGCCTGTAGTCGGTGTTGAGCAGGGTGATGGGGCGGTAATTGGCTGCCAGGGTAACATCGCCAGCCTTGAAGATGCCGATCACCACACCGTCCAGGAAACCGGCCGGTGTCTGCCCTAGCGTGCCTACTGCCGTAAACACACGTGCTAAGACCGGCGCGAGCAGCTCCTTGCAGTGCTTGTACACTGCAACAGGCAGGCCATCCAGGCCTGGGGACGTGTTCGGCTTGGAGTCTGACATAGCCTGGAGCACTGCGGCTGCGGTGACCACTGCGCTGCCATCTGCTGCTGCTGGCTGCCGAGGCAAACTAGCGACGGTTGCGAGGATGGCAGCCTGGGCGGCTGGGTCCACTGTTGGCTGCGCACTCACACCAGCCCACTGCGTGATGGCCACCTTGGCAGGCCCTGCTCCCTCCCACACATACGCGCCGGCTGTACTGCGTAGAGCAACCACCTTCCTGGAGGCAGGAGCTCGCTCCAGGGCACGCAGCTGCTCCGTGATGCAGGGGTTGGGCTGCTCCCCGCGGTGCAGCCACTGCTGCCGCTGCAGCCGTTCGCTGGCTGACCATGCTGCCTGCTGGGCGGCGCGGAGGGCTGCGCGGGCAGCCGTCAGCGCCGCCATCGCTGCGTTGATCTGCGGCTGACCTGCACCTGCGCCAAGCTGCTCCAGGGCTGCCTGCACCTGCTGCTGGGCACCGGCGTACGTTGGCAGCGCTGTGTCAGCGTGCCAGGCCTTGCGAATCTCCCGGCACTTGGCCAGGAGCCGGTGCTTGAAGCCAGGCCACCAAACAAGGCGGGCAAAGTCGGACGTTGGCTCGCCCTGCAGCTCGATGAGCACCCAAGCCTTGAGCAGGGCGCGGTGGTTGGGGCTGCTCCAGAAGTCCACACGGGCGCGGGCAAGGCCAGGGCCAGTGGGGTGGGGGGGGCTGCAGGGGAGCCAGCTCAAGCACCAAAGGGAAGTGGTCAGAGACACTCGAGGGAGCTGTGGCACATGACGCCACGCTGGCGCGCAGCGCGCTGCCAACATAAGCTCGATCCAGCCGTGCTACATGTCCAATTTGCGGGTTGCGATGGATGAACGTGTAGGTGCGGCGCGTAGGATGCAAGCACCGGTACGCATCAGCAGCACCTGGTGCCGCTGCTTGCCAAGCCCGCATGGATGGGGCGTCGGGCGTGGTGGGCTGGCCGGCAAGGCAGCGTCTGTCGGCCGCAGGATCATCAACATAGTTCCAGTCGCCGATGAAGATGCTGCTGGTAGGGTTGGCCGCCCAGAGCGGCGCCAGCGTGCCTGTGATGTAGGCCTGGCGGTCCACAGAATCATTAGGACAGTACACATTAACAAGATGAACAGTATGGCCACCCCACTTAAAGTGGAGCACCATCAGACGGCCGCGGGCGTCCCTGTCGGCGTCAGCCTCAGGTAGCACTTGTAGGGAGCCCTCGGATACCAGCTTTCGCTGCCACAAGATGAGGTTGCCAGCTGAGTAGGGGTGTAAAGGATCAGCGTTGAAGCTGTACTTAAAGTCAAACCCTGCATAATGGGGCTTCTGCGTAGCAGCAGCCCGCTGAGCTGCTGCTGCATTTAGCGCCGCCACCACCTGTGCAATCTCGTCATACTGCAACCTGCACTCCTGCACGGCAACGACGTGCAGATCCAGGTCCACCCAACCTGCTGCCGCCTGCGCTGCGCAGGCCAGGAGCCCCGCACAGCCCACGCCACCCACATTATGACTGGCAATGCGCAGGGCGTGTTTGCGCATGCCAGCCCTTGTAGGCCCGGTTGTACCGGGCATTTAGGCGTCGTGGGAGGGGGGTGCCGCGCCGGGAGGCGCGGCGCCAGCAGTGCTGTCCTGCTGCTGCTGCTGCTGCTGCTGCTGCTGCTGCTGCGGCGGCGGCTGCTGCTGCTGCTGCTGCTGTGGGATAGGGTAGAGCTGGAAGTCGTGAGGCTGCCACTTCAGCTGCTGTAGCAGCTTCTAGCGCGCTTCCTGGTGCCCTGAGGGCTTGCGGACCGGGGGCCGGCCAAGGCGCGGCGCCGCAGGCGCCGCTGAAGCCACCTCCATGTCCTGCGCCACCACTGCAGCGCGCTGCCCTTGGCTGACTTGCACGGCCTTGCTCGAATACGCAAAATCCGAGGCAGAGAAGTCAGCTGGGCGCTTGGCACGCTGCGGCGGCGGCAGGCACAGGCTTCGCGGCGGCTCCGGCAGCTGCTGCTGCGGCCGCCGCCGTGGCCGCGCCCGCTTGCGCTGGCGCTGCGGCGGGGCTGCCCCATATTCATACCAGTCCGCCGGGTCCTCGACAGCCAACAGCGCAAGCGCGGCAGCAGGCGCGGCCTCAGCTGGAGGCGGCACCTGCTGCTGCTGCTGCTGCTGCTGCTGTGTAGGCTGCCCCTGTTGCTGCTGCTGCCGCTGCTTGGGCTTCCCCTGCTGCTGCTGCTGCTGCTGCTGTCGCTGCTTGGGCGTCGCCTTAGGTGCGGCAGCAGGCTCTGCAGGAAGCGAGGCAGCAGGCACACCATCTGCTGGAGCCGGTGCGGACTGCTGCTGCTGCTGCTGCTGCTGCTGCTGCTGGGGCGACACTTCAGTGGTGGCAGCCGACGCTGCCGGAGGCACACCATCTGCTGGAGCTGGCGTGGACTGCTGCTGCTGCTGCTGCTGCTGGGGTGGCACTTCACTGGCGGCAGCTGACGCTGCCGGAGGCACACCATCAACCAGAGACGGCGTGGACTGCTGCTGCTGCTGGTGCTGCTGCTGGGGCGTCACTGCAGTGGTGGCAGCTGAGGCTGCCGGGGGCACACCATCTGCTGGAGGCGGCGTGGACTGCTGCTGCTGCTGCTGCTTCTGGGGCGTCACTTCACTGGTGGCACCTGGCGCCGCCGGAGGCACACCACCTGCTGGAGGAGGCGGCGGTGGCTGCTGCTGCTGTTGCTGCTGCGCATGCTGCTGCGGCTGCTGGTCATCAGGACTGACAGCAGCCGTATTGCTGCTGCTGTTGCTGCCGGTGCTGCGGCTGCCGCTGTTGTTGTTGCTGCCGGGCAGCTTGGCGCCGCCTGCACCGCCAGAAACAACGCTGGCGTACGTGCCGCTTGTGGCGCTGCTGCCGCTGTCGCTGTCGCTACTGCTGCTGCTGCTGCCGCCGGCGGCAGCAGCTGCTGCGGCTGCCTCGGCTGTGGCAGCAGCGCCAGCTCCCTGCTGCTGCTGTTGCTGCTGCTGCTGCTTCGTGCACAGCCAGGGCGGCATGCTAGGCCCTGGCTGCGGCAGCACAGCCATGCTAGCCTGGCTGTGCTGGAAGCGCGGCAGTGGGCTGGCGCCAGAGCTGTCGACCACCTGCAGGTCGAACAAGCCGGAGCCGGCCGTGCTCGGGGGCAGCACCGCGACAACCAGGCGGCGGTCAGCCATGTTGGCTGCGCAACCGTCGTTGGGCACCGGGAAGCAGCCTGCTGTGCGGAAGCCGGCGCCTTCCAGGCAGCGGCGGAGCACAGCGTTGCTGAGCGAGACATTGACACCTGTGACACGCGTGGCTCTGTAACTGAGCGTGGGCCTGGCGCCCGTGTTCAGTCCCACTGTCAGCATGGCGGCGCCTTGAAAGCCTGGTGCAGAGTATGGCTCCGGGACGGGCAGAGTGCCCTCAGCAGAGAGCATGTCAGCGAGGGCACTGGCCATGGCCACTGGGCCAACCGCCTGCACCTCCACGAACGTATCCTGCTTGTCTGCTGTGTCCCTGAAGCGAGGGGGGTTGATGTGCAGCTGCACCTCATCTGCTGAAAGCTGTGCTGCACCGCACGCAGCGCTGCACACCGCGCCTACTGCTGGTAGCAGGTTGCTGCTGACGAGCTCGCGCTGCTCAGGCAGAAGAGCAGGATACCGCACCGTGAAAGCTGCCGTGGAGCAGTCCAGTCCTGCTATATCCTCTGTCGGCACCTTGAGCAGGATCAGAGGCTTGTTGAGCTTGGTACATGGCTGCTGCTGCTGATGATGCTGCTGCTGCTGCTGCGGCTTGCGCTGCTGCTGCTGCTGCTGCTTCCGCGAGGGGCTATTGCTGCGAGGCATCTGCAAATAACGTAATGTGAAGCTAAAGGGTGGTTAAGGCGCCCATAGTTGGCGAGCAGGCACGGCAGGGGCGTCCAGCAGGCCCCGGGCCGGCAGGTCGTGGCCAGCCGGGCAGGAGCGCCAGCTCCCGCCTACGCTGCTCGAAACGCTATAACACAGAGTAATGGATGGCTTAGGTGCGCCGAAGAAGCTAGGGGGCTTGTACAGGGAGGCCCATTTGAGAGAGAGAGAGAGGGGTTACACTGGTGTACTCACGCGGCATACGCCACCACTAACACCTGAAAGGATTTGAAGCTGCGATCAGCTCAGCTCGGGCTGTCACTCAAATGAGGTTCAACCCCATGAAAAACCTCTGTGTGTGAGATCAAGTTTGGTCATGCACGCATAACCGTCTCTCCCATCAAACGCAATTCTGGTGCAATCAAAAAGTTTTCGTGTCCAAACATGAATGCACTTTTCTAAACAGTGTCAGTGACAGCACACTATACATTTTCCCATTTTTCGACTTGCCGCAGACCGACAGGAGCAAGAAAAAACCCAGTTTTGACAACGTTTTGGCACGTTCGTGCCGGGGCGTGGTTATGTCACATATGGGGGGGTGCGCGGACGTAAACGGCACAGGGCAGCTCGGTGAAGTGCAGACGCGAGTTCGATTCCTGGGGTGTCCGCTTTTCCGGGCGTGTCGCTGTAAGCCGGGATTGCGCGCGCCTGATGCGGTGAACGTGTTGAATAAGAATTCATTGGCGTATAGCCGGTGTCTGGTGGCACGGACTTGGGTCCCTGAAGCGGCACATGTGTGTCTGTGCCGTGGGTAGACTGTGTGCCACGTAACGTGTCTGGCGCGCGCAGATGTTGAACAAATTGCTTATAATGTGGTTTGAATCGTTACTGTAACTGTTTAAGGCTGTTGGAACGGCGGATGCAGCAGTCACTTGAGGCTGATATTTCAGCAGGTGGGCTTAGCTAAACCCTATATAGGCAGTGCATTAAGATGGTGCCCGGACCCACATGTAACTATCCTCTCTCAATACGGGCAGCATCAACGGACATCCACGGGTTCGGTGGCCGAATGCAAAGGCCATTCAAAAGTGGCGAGGCCACATACTCAAGTACACAGGCCCTGTGGACAGGGTATACGTGTAACCGTGCTACATGTTGGCCTACCACTGGTCACCGTACGCAGCCGTAGTCACCACCCCCTTCAGCTCACTGTGCAGCTCTTCACACAGTACTGTGTCCCTGGTGTTACCTGCCTACACTGTAGGATTCGTCCTGGCAGGATTCCTCTAGAGTTGTGACTGCCGTCTAGCAGCTCAATGCGACAGAAGCCACCTAAGAAAGTAACCATCCATACGTATATACGAGTATACACAGCAGCAACGGCTCGCTGGCAGTACTTGGTGACAGTGTTGGCACATACGAATCCAGCCTGATTCACTATGGTCACCGAGATGTCCAGCTGCATGTCCAGGCATGTCCAGTTGCATCAAATCGTGTCCAGTTGGTGGGTGTGCACGTCCAGTCGCGTGTCCAGCCTGCTGCAGCTGGACATCTGCTGCTGCTGAGACGACGTAAGCTCATATACGACACGCTACCGGCGTGAGGAGCCCCAAGTAATGTTCATGTATGTCTGAAGCACATCCATTACTATCCATCCATTATTACTAAAAAGAAATACGGTCCGTCCGTCAGTCAGTCAGTCCGTCAGTCAGTCAGTCAGTCAGTCAGAAGCCTGGCTTAGGACCTGGCCGTTGAACCCCAGGGCGTCTGCGGAACTCCGTGAACACAGCAGTGCAGCGTCGTATCAAGATCAGGTTTTTTTACCGCACACCTATGAGATGCAACGACTTGCGATCAGCGCTGTTCCTTAATGCTGCAGTGAACTGCTGTCGCGGTTGTACCCACCAAGCACTGCGTCATTGACTGTGGAGTTTGAAGGATGCGTCTAAGCTGTACATGAGGTGGTGGACAGTGATCAGCGTGATCTTGCTGGCCATCACTGCCACGGCTGCAGCAACCACCACACCCAACAGCAGGGCGTCTCTGCAGCGGCAGCAGCACGCTGCGAGGCAAGCAGATCGCGATGATCGACACGAGGAAGGTGAGTGGTGCCGGTATGGATGTTGTGCGGGCACTGATGTCTTCAGAATGTTCGCGAACTTATGCAGAGCGAGCAGTGATCGTCACTGTGAGGCAAGGTGGGCTGCGCTAAACGCTTCCATTCCTGCTGCCGATTGTTGATATTGCAGTGGGAGTTTCACCCGCTGCAATTGGAGCTCCACTCGCCAGTCCACCTGCAACAGATGCAGCTCAGCCAGCAGCAGCTCAGACACCAGGTGCGTCAACAGCAGCAGCACAGCCAGCACAACAGACGATGCTGGAATGTTGGAATTTCCGAGAAAGCAGCTTCTGGACGTTTGATGTTCAGCTTGACGTCTTCCAGCAGCTCATGTCTGATGTTGCCTGCCTGCATGCCTGCCTGCCTGCAGGTGCTGCCACAGAGCCAGTGGGCCAGCTGCCACCCAATGTTCAGCAGCGGCAGCAACAGTTCCTTGCCAGCATGCTCTCTGCACCGCAGCCTGTGCAGTCTGCCTACCAGAATGCGCTGCAGGTTCTGCAGCGGCGCTTGCAGGAACAGGCAGCAGCCCGTGCTGCTGTAGCAGCAGCAGCCCAGCAAGCGCGTCCAGCAGCCCAGCAGGCGGGTGCAGCAGCCCAGCCCCAAGTTACCACTGCATCAGCGCAGTTCTTGGCAGAGGTGACAGTGCCTGAGCAGGGGCACCCGCACCGGCCAGTTCTTCTTCCAGCTCGCGTGCTGCGGGTGACATCTCAGCAGCACCTGCAGCAGGTGCTTGCTCAGTTGGAACATGAGTTTGACGTACCGCTGCAGTACTCCGTGCAGTATCTGCTGCCAGCAAAGCCACCCATGCAGCCGCAGCTGCCGCCTCAGCAGCCGCCTGTGCAGCCACCGCCAATTTGCGCCGCAGCAAGGCATTGTTGCCGAGCAGCTGCAGCGCTTCCCTGTGCGGCAGCAGCAGGCAAAGCGTGATGCCTTGCTGCCGCAGCTGAATGCCGCACAGCGTGTCGTGTATGATGCTGTGATGCAAGCTGTGCTGGGCGGAGGTGAGGATAGCAACACAGCGTTTTTTGTGTATGGGTTGGGTGGGGCAGGCAAGACCTTTTTGTACGAAGCGCTGTTGTGCGCTGTGCGTGCAGAAGGCAAGGTTGCTCTTGCAAGTGCATCCTCAGGCATTGCTGCGCTGCTGCTGCCTGGGGGGCGCACTGCACACTCCACATTCAAGATTCCTGTAGCGCGTCTGCATGCAGAATCCACGTGCAATGTGTCTGCACAGAGTGCTGTGGCTGAGCTGCTGAGGGCTGCAGACTTGATTGTGTGGGATGAGGCGCCCATGGTCCACAGGCATGCCTTTGAGGCTGTTGATCGCATGTTGCGCGACATAATGAGGAGTGTTGCTCCAGCAAATGAGGACAAGCTGTTTGGTGGAAAGGTTGTGGTGTTTGGTGGTGACTTCAGGCAGGTGCTGCCTGTGGTGCCGCGCGGCACACGTGGTCATATTGTCAATGCTGCACTCAACCAGTCCTCTGCACTGTGGCCGCACATTGTGGTGCACCGCCTGCATGAGAATATGCGTGTGCGAACTCTGATGGCAGCATGTGATGCAGCTGCTGCCGCAAGGCAGCAGCAGTTTGCAGATTGGCTGCAGCGCGTGGGCGAGGGCACCGAGCCCACATGCGCTGCTGTAGGCGAGGATTACATACGCCTGCCTGATGAGGTCGTGTGTGGCGGAGGGCAGCAAGAGGGCACTTTGCAGGAATCGATAGATGCTGTGTATGGGGTATTTGACAGCCAAAGCGGTGATGCTGCACGACAGCAGTACATTGTGGAGCGTGCGATCCTTACGCCTCTGAATGATGATGTTGATGCAGTGAATGATCTGATGACAGCAAGGATGTGTGCACCCCGGCCTGACGGTGTTCAGGTTGAGAGCCGTGTGTACAGCAGTGCTGACTCAGTGGTGCGCGGTGAGCAACAAGGTCACCTGTATCCACCAGAGTTTTTGAACACTCTGCGCATGTCTGGCTTGCCGCCACACAAGCTGCGCTTGCACGTTGGGTGCCCTATCATTCTGCTGCGCAACATGTCTGCAGGATTGGCGAATGGCACACGCATGGTGGTCACGAAACTCATGGACAACTTCATCCAGGCAAAGGTGGCCACAGGCCCTGTAAAGGGCCGAGTGGTGTGGCTGCCACGCCTGAACCTGCAGCCCTCTGATGCACAGGCTATGCCTTTTGATATGTGCAGGCGCCAGTTTCCAGTGCGCGTTGCATATGCCATGACAATCAACAAGGCGCAGGGGCAGACCCTCAAGGCAGCAGGTGTGTACCTGCCTCGCCCTGTGTTCTCGCATGGTCAGTTGTATGTTGCCTTCTCGCGGGTTGGCATCTGGAGTGCCCTCAAGGTGTTGGTGGTTGGGGGCTTCCGTGCAGCTACTGCGGCTATTGCAGCTGGTGTGTACACTAAGAATGTTGTGTATCGTGAGGTGTTCCAGGGCATCGGGGTTTGAGCTTCACACTCGGCACTGGAACAGTGTGCTTGAGGAACTCGGCCCTGGAGCTCTGGCATGTATTTATAATCTATCATGCTGCAGCTGCAGTGGTTGCGGTAGCTGCAAATGTCACATGCTGCAACAAGCCGCTGGCCACGTTTTGCTTACGTAACACACCAACTGTAGCTGGTGTGTAGACGCAAGATGTTGTGTAACATGAGGTGTTCCAGGACGTTGGGGTATGAGCACCACACTTGGCACTGGAGCACTGTGCCTAAGATACTCAATAGATGCCGCTCTGGCATAAGTAACTATGCTATATGCGTGCAGCTGCAGTTACCAAAGCTGCCTCACACCAAAGGGTTCGGACAGACGTCAGGCCACCTTTGTCCCGCAGCAGCACACCTGAACAACACAATGCACCTCCATGCCTGTCTTCCGTGCCAGATGCGAGTGGCGGAGCCACGGGTAACCACTAGTAATAAAATACGGTCCGTCAGTCAGCTACTGCTCTCTGCTTAGGACCTGGCCGTTGAACCCCGAGGGGATTTGAAAAAGTGCTCAAGACGCTCAGACAGGCGCACGAGCAACAGAGCAAAGTTACTTGAAGCTTTTTCGAATATTCTGAGGCGGTTGCAACGGTGTTCTGTGCAGGGGTGCTGCTGCAAATATTACGGGCAACAGCAGAATCAGCAGGCAGTGAAGCGAGATTAATCAACATTTGTATTATTTAGCTGATCAGCTTGAGCAAACGGAGCACGGGCCACGGATGATCTCAGGTTACGCTTCTAAAGTTGCAGGTGTTGCAGCTGCTGCCCTGAGCACAGCACCAGCAACACGGGTGCCTCCCGTCCTTACTAGATAGGAGTGACGTAGTCACGGGAAACTGCTAGTATTGTAAAGTTTGGCAGCCAGCACGGCAGCTGAACTTGCTGTAGGGTTTGTCGTGGTCAGGTCAGCACCACCTCGTTAATGCACAGCAAAAAGGCTGCAAGTAAATGAAATCTACAACAGTTTACTTGGTCAATGTGTCTTACGGGCACGATAGTGCCTCACACCGAAGATCAGCATGTCACCACAGTGTTGCACCGTTCCCCCTACTGCTGAAACTCCAGCCTCACCAATAGATCGTTTCAATTCACACTATTTCGTCCATTTGTCGGCATAGTCTCATTGCGCGGTGCTGCAAGGCATGTCACTTGTTAGAATACAAAACGGCAGGTGGCAAACGCCCGTGGACTGAACGTCGACTGGTAAGTAAACAGTTGCAGTCAACTGTTTATTAGATACTACAGAAGCACACGAGTGATCGCACCCCTGCGCGCACCGCAGCTGCTTTGCAGGTAGTGCGTATGGCTGAAACATGCTATGAGCTTGTGTCCGCTGGCAGAGCCCTTCGCGAAGAATGAACATGAATCACAACAGAGCAATGCGAGCATCGCGTGTTCAGGTGGCTGCGGACGCCTGCTCATTGAGCTGCAGCAGTCTGTGCAGCAGTAGGCAGCTTCACGGATGATCCTGCAGGGCATCATACACTTTTTAAAGAGCCTGGCGCAGTGAGGTGATCATCGTTCTACATTAAAGCCATGGTAAGCCACTCACAGGCAGATCAGCAGCGGCTGGAACGACAGGAGGCGCCCAGCTCACACAGCAGCAGCAGCAGCAGCAGCAGCAACAGTCGCAGCATTGCAGCAGTACCGTCGCAGAAACGAACAAACAATCACCAGATCAGGATCAGTTGCATGTACAGCTGTATTAGCCATGCTATGCTAGCTTTGCAGGGCTGTGTGCGTGCAGGTTGTTGAGGTGCAGTTGTGCATCACATGTGCTGCTGTTGCTGTTTGCAGGCTCCTGCCAGCTGTTTGTTTGCCAGCATCACAGGTGTGTTGGAGTTATGCTCATAGAACATAACACGTTACTGCTGCTGCTGTCATAAAGTGACAGCTCTTCCTACTTGGAGCATGCTGCTGCCGCATACTTGGCATTCTTTGCAATGCGTACATGAAACACAACGCAGGCAGCAGACAGCATGCCCAGCAGGCCAGCAGGTGCATCATGTAGAACACGCCTGTGACTTTGCACACACCGTACACCTTGCCATGCCCGCAGTGTGGTGTGCGCACCACCCATTCAGCTGCTGCTATCTGCTTGTCTCAAACTTTATTGCAGTAAGCGTGGGGCCGCTGGATTTAAAGCAGCTGCAGACCCGCTGCTGGGAGATTGCTTTTATAATTAATTGACAGGTGGCTTGCATGGGCAGGCAGGGGACACAGGAAGCAATCAGCTGACAGCGAGGCATGGCTGGTGCACTTTCTGGTGAGCTTCAAGACGGTAAGTGCTGGCGCAAGCAATCTGCCTCATATGTGTGGTACAGCGGCAGCGCTTGTGTTTGCGCACAGGACGCAGACTCTTGCTCTTGAGCGTGGCAAGTAAGTGGCGGGCGCCAATCGGCACGCAAGCACCTGCTCGATCAGATCTTGTTTGGCGTAGGGCCAACATCAGCAAGCGCCACATCCTACGCTGCAGCTTGCACGTATTGAGCGCAGCTGCTTTGTTTCTGCTGCACTGCTGCAGGGGTGGAGACAACTGCTACACTTGTGATCAATGCTGGCGGTGGCGGCCTGTCAACTCGCTGTTGCTGCAGGCTGGGCAGGACACAGTGCGCGGTCAATAGCTGCTGGAATACATATGGTTTCTTCGGCAGATGGTTCAACGCAGCTGTTATGGCAGCCCACTGCTGCATTGCTTTGTGGATGGATTGCAATGTTGTCAATGTGTTTCTCGTCAACTGGTCTGTGTGTTGTCCCCAATGCTTCTGCACATGTACAGAAGCAACATGTTGTGATTGCAGCAGCTGGGTGCTTTTGCTGTGAATGCAGCAAGCTGCGTGCTTTTGATGTCAACCTAAACGTTGTAGTACTGCAGCTGCCAGCTTCTGTTGGGGTTGCAGCAGCTGCAGCTGCGTGCTTATTGTGTTACAGCCCATGGGCCACTTGCCCACTTAGCAGTTGTAGCTGCAGTGACTTGGCACCAGGCGCCAACCCAAGCACCTCGATCTCGCTGGGGGCCTCGAAAACATGTTTATTGCATAGATTACATGTTATCTCAGGTAATCATATTGCACTGTTTGAAAGTCCAGCTGCCTTGTCCAGTTGCGTGTCCAGTCACCTGCTCGATGTCCAGCAGCACACTGGACATGGCCATGTCCAGTCTCACGCTGGACATGCCACATGGCATGTCCAGTTGCACACCATACAACTGGACATGCCTGACATGCAACTGGACATTTCAGTGACCATAGTGATTGGGGATTCGAGAGATCAACTGTATATAACCGCAGTAACACATTGTGATGAACACGAAGACGTGTTCCAGCCCCTCGTGCAGGGGCTTGCGCAATATGAGCGTTTCTGCGGCATCATAATTGCGTTGTGGCAATGGCAACTCAACTTTTCACCAAAATGATGTTCAAAGCGGTCTTAAAACGCGAAGAAATGATGCAGAATATTCAAATCATTTTATTTAGAGTATTCAGAATTTTTTAACATAATCACATTGAAAGCAATTTTCAGCAGAGTTTTTTTGTGTGTCAGCACTGTCTGCCTTCAAGGCTTGTTAAAGGGAGGGGCCTTTGCTGCAGATGAACCCGCAAGTGAACACTAGTGAGAACTCAACCTACTTTCAGTTCACATAATGTGAGATTCCGATAGCAAGCTGCAATACACCACTGAAGCAAACCCCAGAGGCGTATTGCAGCCCTTATCTCCCCAGAAACCAACGATTACCTGCAGTGCAGCAAATGCAAAATGCAGCGTCAACGCGTAGTAGGATGGGAATGAGTCTTACGATAGAGCTCTCAGGCCCAGGCCTGTCCTTGTCCTTCTCTAATTTACGCACGGAAGAGCATAGGCTCAAGCAGGCTTGCCTGCCTCCGACGCGTAGGACTCGTAACTTGTAACGAAATGCAGCACGAACTCGTGCTGTTCAAAAGCAACAGGTGCTCCACGCACAGGGCAGGCAACGCACAGGAGGATACAAGCATGATTCAAACAGCAAGCTGGATGCATTAAGGTGCGGCTTATAAGCAGTTACCATATGGTCTGGCATACCTGTATCAGGGCACTGTTGTACACACCAGATTGTAGCAAGCAGGAGCACTCAGTGCTCCTGCAGGAGCGGCTCCTGCTGCTGCGCGGCGCGCACGAAACAGACAACCAACACACACAAACTTTGCAGCCTTAAGTAAAAGCGGAGGAAGCACCACAATAACACATGGCACAAGCAGCACGCACTTGAAAGATCATGGAGCATGACTCAGCTGTTGAAAAGCTAGAAGCAGTGCAACATCATGTCCCAGTGCGACAAGAGGAAACTCATTCAGAGCGGGGTGCAAGTATGACACCCATCCCCGCCCCATCAGGGCGCAAGAATGGGTAATCACTGATTACCCCAGAGTGTGGCCTTACATCCCGCCACTGGGATAGTTGAACTATCTGGAGCAGCCTCCATAGCAACAAGTCAGCAAGAAGCTACCAAACCCGCAAAACAGGCTGCTGTCGTGCTTCCTGTAACATTTGCGCCATTTTCTGCTACTTGACTTTAATTGACTCCTGCCACTCTACAGTTTCTAGAAGCGCGGGGGACAGCTGGGAGGGCCCGACGGCAAGGAGGCATTAGAGAGTGACACGGCTTAAACAGCTTAAGGCATTAACAAGTCAGGCGACCCGAAAACTGAGTTTATGCCGTGTATCATCACAGTCTTGCGGCTGGTGTGGTCATCGAGCGCTTCGTTTGCTTAAGCCCCGAGTCTACGTGGGGGTAGGGCGCGCTTACGTGTGATTACTCTTCGCTGCTGCGCTGCTTGATTGTTCACGCTACCACCAGCTGCTATTGTGGAAGATGTTAGCACACCGAAGCTTGGATGATGTTCTCAAGCAGAGGGGCTGTGGCACTTGCAGGACTTGTGTTGCTGCAATTTGCGCACTCCGCCTTGTGCCAGCCGCTGAAGCTTGAAGAACCGATTACCTATTCGCATCACTATGCAGATGAAAGCTTTCGTCCCAATCCGTGCAAAGTGGTTCATAATGTGACGAAGCCTGGCCTGAGCAACAGCACCAGCGGGTATGTGCCTTTCGTGGGCACATCTATTTCTCGAGACAGCCAGCTTCTCGTTCTACGACTGTACCACAGCACGAGGGACTTTCCAGTCAAGCAGTTTGTAGTGGTGGTCCCTGAGCGGGCCCTGAATCCGCCTACTGGAGCCATGTGGTATCAGCTGCAGCACTTGAAGGAATACGGAGACAATGTCATGATCATAGCCTGTCCACAGGCACCATCAGTGTCTGAGGGCTGGAACGCAGGTGGGCTTCGGCAGACAGTCAACTTCATGTGTTTTTGGGCTGACACTTATGTAGGTCTCAACATTAGCTGTGCTCAGACATCAAGTCACACATGAATCAGATCCTGACATGTGCAGTAACTCACCTACGACATGATACCCAGTAACAGCCACATGCTGCATTTGCATGCTGCATCCGATGTCAGTGACTGACAGCACTAGTGACCACAGTGCTTGTGCAGCAGCTCTGTAGTTCCACGCCTAGGCTGTGTGCAGCAAATTTATGCTGTGCAACTGTGCAGCAGATGCACACCAGCGAATTCCCAGGCCTTCAATTCACTGTTGGTGCTTGCTGCAGTGTTCCAGGCTTCTCCGCATGAGCCGTGGGGCGTGTACTGTGCACGAGACACACACTGGATGCCGGGCTCATTGGAGAAGCTTGCAGGGCACATGTGGAACAACTCGCGAAACGGCAACATAGACATGGCACTGATGAACTGGTGAGCACCGCTACAGACTGCAGTGGAGTTACGGAACTGCAACACGAGATAGGCGGTACAGCCTTGCCGTCTGGTGCCAACTGCTTGAAATGCCATCGGCTGCTTATTGCTTGCTGTTTGTTCTTGCCTGCTGCGTGTAAACGCCGCGTAGGAGCTGGCTGACATTGAGCAGCCTAGAAGCTGTGTTGTACATGCATTGGCAAGTGTCCAAACCCAGTCTTCTAGCGACTGCATGTTTGACGTTTGACGTTTTAGATCAGACACAACGAACTTAATAGTTTGACGTTTGAGATCAGATGCACCAAACAGTACAGAGCATATATTAGACTCTGGGCGGATGACCACCTTTGCTGCTGCTGCTGCTGCTGCTGCTGCTGCTGCTGCTGCTGCTGCTGCTGCTGCTGCTGCTGCTTTTGGCATGCCAATCCACGGAAGCAGGACATTCCCAATAGGATTGGGCTTGTACAATGCGTTCGCCATGACGCGACCTGCCATAAATCGGTTTGGCCTGTTTGATGAAAACATTTACCCTGCATTTTTTGAAGACAGGGACTTTGCGCTGCGCCAACAACACATGAAGCCACCAATGAAGGTGCAGGTGCTGCCGGATGTGCAGTTGCACCATGGCAAACCTCAGGACAGAGATTACTACTCAGGAATAGTATTTACCGCAGACCACGAGCATATCGAGAAGCGCATGCGGAAAACATCTGAGCAGCGGCTGCACGTCAACGGCCAGTATTTTTTCCGAAAATGGGGATGCAGGGATCAACGCTGGGATATGTGTGAGTACAAAACACCCTTCAACAAGACATTACCAATCTGGTGAGTGGTGATTTGAACGGGTTCCAGACTTGCCTCAGACTTACAGCAGGCGGCGCTTACCACCTCATGCATATATCAGATATACCTTGCTGCTGATACCAGCTATGGCTGCGAAGATGTTGGCGCTTGTAAAGATGGTTGACAGCACAGATTACTCATGTCAGGTAAAGACGACGTAGATATGACTACTTGTTGCCGCGCTAATCTGGCAGGGCCGCAACAGTACAGGCAAAACGATTACGTTTAGAAGAAGCACCAGCATAACACGCTGAACATGTTTAGTCAGCTTCGTTGAAAAGAGTTTGGTGGCATCACACGAAGGTGTGACCGTCAATGTGGCCTGTACACAACCAAGGCGACTGCATGTTCACAAGCAGTCTTTCTGCTGTGTGACTGCTCCGCTTTCAACTGCACTGCAGGTATTGGTACACCAGCAAGCTGCAGCGACACTTGGATTTTGGTGTCTCCGTCTCCATGAAAGATAAAAAGGTGTTTGGTGGCGACGGAAAGGTGTTGTATGACATACCACAGGACTACGCAAACTGGTCTGGCTACATTGATTCAACGCACTCATGCCGGCTGACAGGCCCGATTGGCGTGGTGAACCGCACAGAATCGGGGGTCTGGTGTGTCTAAGCAGCAGCTGACTGTCACAGTGTGTGAGGGCAATGCATAGGGGACTTGGTGAACATATTGTTGACAGAGATGTTACATACGTGCAAGCATTAAACTGGCATATATGACAGCCTGCTTGCGTCTGCCAGTTTTGCTTTGTACTTCATAATGCTCACTTGTGCCATCCAGTCATCTTACCCATCAACTAGTGATCAACTAGTGATCATGACTGCCCCCAATCCAGAGTAGAGGGAGAGGAGCGAGGGGTAACTCGCTGAGTTGGGACAGAGTCAGCCGCGCGGATGTGTCCCTGTCATCCCCGCACAAATGACCAGCTGCTGATACTGGTAGAACAGCAATGTGAGGCAGCATTATGTTGCATTCGGATGTTGCATTCGCAGTGTATTGCCTGCAACTCTTGGTATCCAGAACAGCAGCCCAGGAGCGTTTCTGGTTTCTGCACGGCCAGTTGGCATTGCCTTACCCTCCATTTCCTGAAGCTAAGCGTTCGGGTAGGTGTCAAGAGCATATTTGAGCCATAAAACAGGTACGCACGGTTGATTCGTACAAATAAACGCATTACTCGTGTGTAAAATACATTGTCACCGTTTTTCGATGGCGCTGCGAGCAAGTATAGAAGCTGATTCAAGCATTTTATCCTTTTACCTCACCCGACAAAGGCTTAACTTAAGCGTAAGGATCGCTGGCCTCAGGAAATGCCAAACGTTGAACGCTTTAGAAGTGCCAATTGCAATTGCACTCAACTTCAAGTAAGAAAGACTCACTTCACTTCCAGATTTCAACGTGAATTGTATTTGAATATTAAGCATTTAAATAGGAAAGCTTGCACTGTCTTCGCTGACTCCTGCAACTTTGCGCGGCGCAGGGGAGGTGCCCGGAGGCAGGCGAGGGCTGTAACACGGCTTTAACAACATTAAACTGTTTTCATTTGTGAATAGTCTCAAATAAATTCTAGAGTCGTTCATGAGTAACCTTGCGGCTTGTACGGTCATTGAGCGCTTGTGCTTACATATCGCTGTTGGAATGCTGCCGGGGGTTGACCCTACCAGCAGCTATCGTTGAAACTATCAGCACACCGAAGCTTCGATGCTGGTTTCAAACAAACGGCTAGTGGCACTTGCTGGGCTTCTGCTGCTTCAGCTTGCGCACCCCGTCTTATGCCAGCCGCTCAAAACTGCTGAACCTGTGACGTATTCGCATCACTACGCAGATGACAACGCTCGGCCCAACCCATGCAAGGTGGTACACAATGTGACGAAGCCCGGCCTCGGCAACAGCACCAACAGCACTGCCTATGTGCCTTTTGTGGGCACTTCTATTTCACGTGATAGCCAGCTACTTGTGCTACGACTGTATCACAGCACTAGGGATTACCCCGTTAAACAGTTCGTGGTGGTAGTCCCTGAGCGGGCGATCAATCCTCCCCAAGGAGCCATGTGGTATCAGCTGCAGCACTTGAAGGAATATGGAGACAACGTTATGATTATAGCCTGTCAGCACGCACCTTCAGTAGCTGAGGGCTGGAACGCAGGTGAGCATTTGACAGGTGTTGCCTGCTCATCAGGCCCTGCTGTCACTTTCCAGGCAGATGTTTTGCAAAAAACTGGGCAAAAACAATCATACATCCCAAGTGCGACTACTTTCATTCACGATGATCAGTAGGCACTGGCAGCCACAACCTGTTGCAAAAGAGTTGCTGCACGGCATGGAGTTGGGCATGTCCACTGCTCATGATTATGTGCATGCGTGTGCAGGGCCAAACCAATGTACATGCGCAGTCAGGGTGCATGATACATCCCACGAAGAGCATGCCATGCAATTGCATGTTGCAGCATTACTCAGAGAAATTTGACTGGGGTATAACCTGCAGAAGGTGTATCTGATATCTGACATACAGTTCTGGAGCATATGCTGTGACACGTCCTGGCTGCGCATGGCAGTACATGGTGCAGCAGTTCATACGCCATGCTGCTTGAGTTTCAGGCAAGAGGGCAGATAAAACCAGTGTTATGCCTTGGCTCCTTGGTTCCGGGCATGATGGTGATCTTGGTGCACAATCGGTGCTTGCTGCAGTGTTCCAGGCTTCTCCGCATGAGCCGTGGGGCGTGTACTGTGCACGGGACACACACTGGATGCCGGGGTCGCTGGAAAAACTGGCCGGGCACATGTGGAATGCCTCGCGTGACGGCAACATAGAGACTGCCCTGATGAACTGGTGAGCCGGTACCCTCAGCGGCTGCAACGGCCTTAGACTGCATGTTCCATGCATGTATTGCTGCAGCATCACGTTGCAGTGTGCTGCCAGCTGCTTGATGTGCGTTGAGGGCTGCATCTTTTGTTGAACGCTGGCGCTTCACAAACCGTAGTAGCCAACGAGCAGCACTAGCATGCGCATGGAGTGCGTTGCCGTGCCTTTTGTTTTGTCACGTCTGACAATGTGTGGTTGGTGATATGGTTTTCAGCAATAGATCACGCCGCATGCTCTTGTGCACAGCATTTTCAGGGCAGCATATGTGCATAGAGTGGACATCACGACTCTATGCATGTTTGCCTTGCCAACCAATTGCAAATTGCCCGCAGTGGTGCAGCATGTTGCCGCATTCCACCTGACAACAAGCTCACATGTTGCTGCAGGACATACCCCATTGGCTTGGGAGCGTACAATGCGTTTGCAATGACGCGCTCTGCTGTGAACCGGTTCGGGTTGTTTGATGAAAACCTATACCCTTCTTTCTTTGAAGACAATGACTTCCAGCTACGCCAACAACGGATGAACCCACCAATGAAGGTGCAGGGGCTGCTTGATGTGCAGATGCACCATGGCAAACCGCAGGACAGAGATTATATCTCAGGGATCTCGCACACCCCAGACCACGAGCACGCTGAGAAACACATTAGAGAAAATGTGAGGCAGCGGTTTCACATCAATGGCCAGTACCTGTTCAGAAAATGGGGTTGCAAGGAGCAACGGTGGTTTGACTGCGAGTACAGGACGCCTTTCAACAAGTCACTGCCTATATGGTGAGTCTGGATGTGATGTTGGTCCTTTGTTGCCTTTCTGTGCCTCAGTCGGGCATGTGTTGTTGCTGCAGCTGACACTGTGTACAGGAGAAGTGATGAGCATTAGGTGCGCTGAAGCACAGGCTGTCAAAAAATGGTATCACGTGCGTATGCAGGATGTCATCAGCTGCATTGGCCTGGTCCTTACTGGACACTCACCCCTCAACGCAACTCGGTAACTGCGATCTGCTGTAGAAATCTACCAAGGCCTGCCGGGGCTGTAATGCACAGGGAATTTCAGCATAGTGCTGTCTGTCCAAGGAGAGTGAACCAAAAGGGGTTTTCAAGCACCTTGATGGCGCAACTAGCTGCATGGAAAGGTTTTGTGCATCAATGAATGCTTGATACTGCTGTGCTGTGCAACTCTGATGCATGCTGCATCTGTTTTCCATGGCTGCAGGTATTGGTACACCAGCAGGCTCCAGCGGCAATTGGACTTTGGTATGACTACGCACAATAACAAGGTATTTGACGCTGACGGCAAAGAACTGTATGACATCCCAAAAACGTATGCAGGCTGGTCTGGCTACAATGAGTCAGCACATACGTGCCGACTGACAGGCCCGCTGGGTATTGTCAACCGCTCGGAGTCGGGTGTGTGGTGTGTCTGAGCAGCAGCTGCTGTTGGGATGGCAGAATTCACATAATCACGTATATCAGGGTGGAGCGCAATAAGGTGACCCTTTGGTGGGCGGTGCTGACAAATTCATTTCAGCTGTTGGGCCACCTCATGGTGATGCTGGCAATTACCTCTCAAAATTTGCACACCCATTATGTCACCTTGGAGGCTGTCAGAACATCGCAAACGGCCCAGGGCCTGTTGCAGCTGCTGTTCTCCATTGATGCACCTTGCAGGGTGCCAGCTGTGCCGGTGAGCGCTGTTGTCTGCACAGGTGCCCAGCTGCTTCACGCACTGGCTGTGTATAGCTGTCTGATGACTCTTAATTGTCAACAGCTGCTTCCCAGTATAATGCAGCAGCCTGCTGCGGTGCCAGCCCAAACTGCCTCAGTGTGTGAAGCTGCCGCTGTAGTGACAAGCACAGCTGGATCACCAGTGTTGTCTTGCATGCAGTTCAACTGCTCACAGTATGTAATTATTGTTGAGATTACAGTGTCTTGTTGTGCAAGCCCTTGCAGCTTGCGTAGTTAGGAGCATGCCAAGCGCCAGCTGGGCGCATGTACTGACATACAGAAGTAACTATGCTTTTGATACCCAGATGACGAATAACCGGGCAGGCAGCAGCGATCACGGCTTGTGCTGTGAACCTCCTCATCATGGATGTTGTTAAGCAGCCTGAATGCTGCATGCAGTGTGGCCAGTGCGCCACTGACTCGTCTCAAAATAGTTTCGTACATGTCTGCATGACCTTCAATGTATGAATATTCATGCACAGTCATGCAGGAGCCAAGCACTACGCACGCATGAGCGAGCAGTCTGTAGAAGCATGACAGGCGTAAAGGTTGTGTCACAGAAGCTCGAGGTCTGCTTCAGAAGCTCGAGGTCTTTTGTTCATGAAGGGCGGAGTCCCTGTTTTACAATGCTAAGCCACGTTTTAGCTCAGCATACCACGGATAGAGTCCATAGCTATACATCATGCAGTGCAGGCTGCCCAGAAATCACGCAAGCGTGCTGCGAGGTTGCTCAGCAGGGCTGCGCGGCATGGCAGGAAGTGGACGCTCTTGCAAGGTGCTGGAGTGAAGCTTCGGGATGCAAGCGTCACATTACCCATGGTACAGCACAACAGATCCAGTCAATGCGTTTAAAATTACTGTACAGGCCCTGTACTCATTGCAGCGGGACCAGTATGTGCAGCTACAGCAAAGGGCAGCGCTGTTGACGGGTGTAAGCATAAAGAATGCTTGTTACATCTTGTGTAAAGCAAAGGCATTTGCAGAGTGCAATGCAAGGCCAAAAGAATAGGATGCCTAGCGATTTCAATTTTCAAAGCACCTGGAGACCAGAGACGACGCACCTGAAGGATGGTATCCGTTGACATTCCAACTGTTGTGACGGGTTCTGTTGCACATGTTAATCGATTTGTGCGTACGTATGGGATCGGCGCGCATATCGTCTCAAGCACATGCAAGCGATATCCTTTGGAATTTCACTGGTTCGGTCCTTGGCGCCACTGTGAGCGGACCCCCCCTGTTTCAGCAGACATTAGGCAGAATTCAGCGCCTGTACCACTGAATTTTGCTGACTGCGGTTATATTTTCTGCTGGCCTCTGAAGTCGGGTGAAAACAAGTTGACTTTTAGGCGCACAATTTCAGCATTTCTCACCGCTGAGTATCCCTGAATTTGTCATCACCCGCCTGGTTTTTCAGTGTTTCTAGTCCTGGCTCACTCTCAAGCTCGCTCTCAAGCTCTCTGTGTCAACATTATAATGCAGTTTAAGAAAAAATAGGCTGGGTAGTCGCGAATATGGAGAGCCTTGCAGTCATCGACCGAGACAGGTAGGTTCAAATCCCTGGGAGCATATGTTGTGCCCCAAGCTCTCACGCAACGCACATGCCGTGCAATTAAAGCCGTTTCTATACTAGTATCATGGCTTTTAAGAGCTTGGTTTCAGTTGCCTGCGACCGTGCGGCACTGACTCAGTAAGAACAAGTGGAGACGCAATTGCTCTCACACTGTGAGCTGACCCCCCCCCCCCCCCCCCCCCCCCTGTTTCAGCAACTTTCAGCAACTGCCAGCTGATGAATTCAGCAACAATCAGTGCTGAACTCTGTGCAGTTAATGCTGCTGAAAACGCTGAAAGCGCGTAACAGCGACGCTTTTTACGTGCTGTTCAGCAATATTCACTCGCTGGCGCTGAAAAATCCACCGCGAGTAAAAGCGCGCGATAATTCAGCGGCGTGTTTCAGCAGCAAACGACGCTGAATAATCGAGTTTCAAGTAGTATTTAATCTCTTTTCAACCGCAGTTGGCCAGCACTGTTAACAACGTTGTAGCAGCAGCAGATCTGCTGCTGTCTAGCTAGACAGCCTTGCCAAGCTGGTACAGCTTGCTACTGCATGCACCGTGGTCTGTTGCAGGTCGAACACCAGCAGGCAGCCATCAGAAAACAGTCAGAGCGCTTGTTGAGATGCAGGGCACTACCTGCGGCAACAAACAGCAGAAGCAGCAGCAGTTGCAGTAGAAGCAGCAGCAGCAGCCTTGCTTATCAGCCAGTTGAAGGCACAACCACAGCCAGTAGGACACCAGATTGACTCCAACCTCTTCACAGCTGCATCATGCAAGTCTTGCTTCTTGTGCATGCCACGCAACATGCCTGGATGGCATGATATGCAGAGGTACCCAAGTGCACTGCAACCCGTTGACCAGCTCTGTCACGTCCCTTCCTCCAACGACCAGCAGCAGAAGCTGGATGTACTTGCCGTTGTGTTTCGCTAGGCCTGTGTTGCCTGTGCCCAGCAGCACACACAGCACTCGCACGCTGCTGACCGACGGTCAAGGCCGGTAGTTGAGAGCAGGTTGGCCTGTGTGCCTGCTAGATGTGTCGTGCACATCAAAATCAAGAATAACATGACTTTTAAAATTGTTCAAGATATGCGACCAGCAAGAGACCCGACGCCTGAGAGCAATTGCGTTTGCACTTGCTCTCAGTGCCGGACGGTCACAGACGACTGAATCAAGCTCTTTAAAGCCATTATACTGGTATATAATATTCTTTTTTGCACGGCATGTGCGTTGCGTGTCACGCTCAGAGCGCTTGGGGCTTAACATATGCTCCCAAGGATTTGAACCCACCTACCTCGGCCGATGACAGCAAGGCTCTCCATATTCGCGACTATTCAGCCTAACATTCTTAGAATGCATCATAGTGTTGACACAGGGAGCCTGAGAGCGAGCTTCTGAGAGCTAGCCAGGACTAGAAACACTGAAAAATCAGGCGGGTGATGACAAATTCAGGGATACTCATCAGTGAGAAATGCTGAAAGTGTGCACCTAAATATCAACTTGTTTTCACTCGACTTCAGAGGCCAGCTGAATATTTCACCGCAGTCAGCAAAATGCAGTGGTGCAGGCACTGAATTCTGCCTAATGTCTGCTGAAACAGGGGGGGTCAGCTCACAATGTCACTGGGTTGTGGTTGGTTGATGGCCAGTTGCTAGATACCAGCACTGGTATAGTTTTCTCAATGTGTCAGTTAATAGAAAGCACAGTGCTAGGCCCCAACCAGGGGATGGCAGCAGCACTGCACTAAGACTGGCTTCCCTAACCTGTCCCTAAATGAGTCCCTAACCTGTCCCTAAATGAGTCCCTAAGTCGTCCCTAAACGCTGTATAGGGATCACTTAGGGACTGGTTAGCGACAGCAAATAGGGACTTATGTTCCATCCCTATTTCGCACTGACTTTCCCTATTTATCGAACGTTCATGCGATGATTTCTGTTGCAATTTACCGATCACAGTAACTATATTGATGATAAATACGAAACAGGAGCCCATTCACGCCGCTGCTCAACCACCCGGCAGTGCCTCAGCAGTACCCAAGGGGCAGGACTCAGCGGCAACAGATGCTGCGTGCCAAGGGCAACACAAATATGATACCAGCAACATGGTGACAAGAGTGCTTTGTCTGTGGCCCACATTCAACAGAGAACAAGGTGCATAGCCATGCTGTGGTGCGCAGTATAACAAGCTTGCTGCGCTGCTGCTGCAGGATGATGCAACCACCACCAGATGCACAGATAACAGGCTGTCATCAGCAGCACAAATTGCTGTGGTGTACATGCTGCTGGAAACAATCAAGTACGCCGAGACACATCTATGCATTGCACACCAACCAACACCATCGCCTGCAGCTGTTGTAGCCGCATTGCCTGTCCCGCAAGAAGCTGCTGCGCCTTCTGGGTGGATGGACCACAGTATGGTGTGTTTCAACTCTGCCTACAGCTGAACACTTCATGTTGCTCTGCAGAATCCAGCACCCTGCACAGGCAATGCGTGCGAGCAGCAACACAGGGAAGGTGTTACTTCATCCTTCCTTGCTGGGGCAAGTGCCGCCTCCTTGCACAGCCTGACATGCACTGCTGGCCGTGCCATATCAGCTTTGCAAACGTCTCATCCCTTGCTGTGTTTGCTGTGCAAAAGCTGTGACACCAAGCAATCAAGGCAGGACGATTCTCTACATGCTTGGCTGTCAAGGCCGCTGCATCTGCTGCTCACTCACCTGTAATTTGCGGCTGGCAGGCAGCAGAGCGAGCGCGGTAGTGGCAGCTGTCCAAGCCACGCAGCATGCCTCCTGTGTAGCGTCACTGTTGGTGGCAACAGAAGTACTGCACATGAAACAAACATCATCAATATGGCAGGCATTGTTTTGAGTGAGTGCGGTACATGCGGCCGCATGATGTGAACACACAACAGTGCAGCTGTGCGGTGCTCGTTGTGCCTATGCTGACATCCACCTACAGCATTGCATTCATCAGCAGCAACAGCAAGAACAGCGGCTGTCTCCACCCACACATGCCGAGCTCACCTGAATGGTATCATCTGCCACGCAGTTGACACAGCAGGCAGAGCACTGCTGGTCTGCCACAAAGCTGTCACTTGTCGCACTGTGTGCCTCAGTTGCTGCACAGCGGCGGCAGCAGTGATGGCACAACTGCAAGGCACGGACATCAACAGACAATTAAATGCGAGCAACTGCTTGTGTATCGATTAACAGCGCATGACCACGGTGGCAGCGTACATAGTCCAGAGGGTGCCTCTGGCTGTTGGAACAGCATGCTGGTCCTGCAGCATGTGGCCTCGCTAACTTGTACAAGAACATGCCGCTGCTGCAGATGTGTGCAAGGCTAAACCCGAAGCTATTCACTTCTCGCATACTGCGTGTACGTTCTGGAGGCAGCACTGCATGCGCAAGCATGCCAGGGCAGCAGCAGTTGCTGCTAATGGTGCTGCAGACCATTGGTGCACTTACCTCAGCGGCCACGGCTCCGAGGGCTGAAGAAGACATCATCAGCATGTCTGTGCTGGGCTCAGGCTCCGCAGTTGGCGATGCTCGTGCAGGACAAGGCCCAGGGCAGTTCAACCACCGAGTGCACTGCAGGTCAAACCCCACCGATCTGAGCCATACAGCATCGATACGACCCAGCTGACGGCTTCAATGTTCCTGTAATCATCTTCAGTGGCTCTTCAAGCTGCAACCCGTGCTGCTCGATGCTAAACGCGGACTTATATTGTGCTCAGTACTGCTGTGCGAGCAACGGGTTGCTGTGTGTATATCACCGACTTGCAGGGCACATCAAACCTATGGATTCAAATTATCATAGCGAGTGGCTGAAATGGCTTTCAAGCACTGCTAAGCAGCCCCGGCTGTCATGTGCTGGTCAAATGGCTGTGCTGAACCCCCTAGGGCAATCTGGCACCTATGACTGGACCTTGCATTTCATTGTGCATGCGAAGTTTACCTTTTTATGTCCTGACTGCAATTTCAACCGAGCGGTGTTACTTGGTTGACGTACTGGTGCTGGTACTTAGCTCTGCTGCAGCAGCAGCAGCAGCAGCAGCACTGGCCAGGCAGGAGGTGCTAAAAGCAGCCCCTGCAATGGGTGCTGAAGACGCTCAAAATGATACATTAGTACACTATTACCCATAATCAAGTAAAAGAACGGATGCAAATGCCCTCCAGGACACACAGCAGCCCATGTCAGCCTGCAGCAGGTTTAGGGACAACTTAGGGACGGGTTAGGGATGCCTGCCTCGCCACAGTGCAGCGTCCCCAGCCTGCTGGGTCATCATTTCATTATTTCACTCGAGACCGTGGGGGTGATGGCTCTTGAAATTTTCATGAAATTTTCAGTGAAATTTAAGGAGTGAAATTTTGGAAATTTAAGGAGTGAAACGGTACATCCCTGCCTCTCAGGCGTCGGGTCTCTTGCTGGTCATGTTTCTTGCGCTGAACAATTTTGATAGTCATTGTATCCTTTGTTTTGATGTGCACGACACATTTAGCAGGCACACAGGCCAACCTGCTCTCAACTACCGTCTGTCAGTAGCCAGTAGCGTGCGAGTGCTGCGGGTGCTGCTGGGCACAGGCAACACAGGCCTAGGGAAACACAACAGGTAAGCACATCCAACTTGGCTTGAAGCCTTGGCCGTTGGAGAAAGGGACGTGACAGAGCTGGTCAACGGGTTGCAGTGCACTTGGGTACCTCTCAGAGTCTGCAAATCATGCCATCCAAGCATGTTTCGTGGCATGCACAAGAAGCAAGACTTGCAGGATGCAGCTGTAAAGAGGTTTAAGTCATTCTGGTGTCCTACTGGCTGATGGTTTGTGTTGTGTCATCAACTGGCTGATGAGCAAGGCTGCTGCTGCTGCTGCTGCTGCTGCTGCTGCTGCTGCTGCTTCTACTGCAACTGCTGCTTCTGCTGTTTGTTGCCGCAGGTAGTGCCCTGCATTCCAGCCAGCGCTCTGGCTGTTTCAGATGGCTGCCTGCTGTTCGACCTGCAACAGACCACGATGCATGCAGTCACTGCACTAGTATACTAGTGCTACGTAGCAAGCTGTACCAGCTTGGCGAGGCTGTCTGCTGCTGCTACAACAGTGCTGCCTAACTGCGGCTGAAAAGAGATGAATCATTACTTGAAACTAAATTTTTCAGCGTCTTTCGCTGCTGAAACACGCCGCTGAATTGTCGCGCGCTTTTACCCACGGTGAAATTTTCAGCAGCAGTGAGTGAATAATGCCGAAAAGCACTGAAAGAGCACTGAAAAAGCTACGCTTTTACGCACATTCAGCGTTTTCAGCGACATCCAGCAACATTAACTGCGAGGATTCAGTAGTGAATGTTGCTAAATTTACCAGCTTCCACGATTTGTGTGTTACGGGAACACAGCCCGTTTTCGAGCCAATGACAGGCTCATTGGGCAACCACTAGATCAACCATCCTCTGGATTTGGCCAGTGACTCTAGCGCACTGGCAAGCTGCACTATGGCAACCAGCCCCTAATCCTGACTACACGCACAGCAGCCCTAGGGCTGGAGGAGGAGGCCTCCTCCGCTTAGCCACTGCACGGCATCCTTTTGCATCGTCAATTCCACTTGCTCCTGGCGAGCTCGCGCGAGCTCATCGAGGATTGAACCCACGACCTTCCTCCTCCAGTGGCTGAAAGTTGCTGAAACAGGGGGGGTCAGCTCACAGTGGAGCAAGCTAGCTGTACGATAACCAGCTGGCAGGAGTGCAAGTATAGGGCTGGGCAGTGCTGAGCTGGGTGCTCATGGTGGCCACGAGGCAGGCTGAACTACAACGCCCCTTACGTAGCAGCCGCTGCTACGTGGCTGAGCGCTGTCAGTTAACTGGGGCTGCAACGTTGCAGCTCTGCTTATCCCGCCCTCCGCATTTGTGACAGATGACGCATTCACGGCACCCGCCAATGGTTCGGCAAATTCGGCAATTGCTAAAATGCTCAAATCATGTAATGCCGCCCGTTGTTGTGACGGCGAAGTGGCATTCAATGATTGTCTTTGCACGAGGGCGGCTTTCACGACATGGTTACCGCGGGACTTACTTCGAATTCCGCAACTTGTGATGAAGGAGTCAGAAAACGCTCGGCGGGGGGTCCAGGGGGGGACCCCCCTGGTGGGGTGTGGGGCGAAGCCCCAGAAGCGCCCCAAAGGTAGCTGGCGAGACTTCAAGGGTTGCAGTGCCCAGTTCTACTACATTTTTAAGCACTTCAGCAGTGAAGTCAGTCAAACAGACCCCTTGCTCTAGTCCACTTTACTCACATCTAGCTAAGTAGTGGTTGCACTGGACCTCTGCTGCCAGGGTTCACGATTTCCCAGTCAACGTCTAAAACCCATTGGCGCGGGTGGGCAGTTCGAATTCTTCCGCTGGGCCACCTGCACAGGAACGCCTGTACAGCTTCCATGTGACAACGCAATGCATGCAATAGCTCTCTTGGGCAGTGGGCGCCCTATTGAAGCTTTGAAAATTCCATAGTCGATTCTGACCTCTGAGAAGGCCGTTAGCCCTGACCTTGCCAAGATTGGGTGCAGCAGGGTGCAGCATGTTCGCTGAGTTTTGCGGTACTTTTTTTATCCTGCCACGGTGATGTATGTTTGTCAAATGCTTTCTCTTGAGTATATTAGGTGTATTGGAGTGTTGTTTGCCAGCTCTGCACCATGTTCTGAGCACTTTGATTTGTTGGGTGCAACCACTACTAAGTGCTGTGCATAGAGGCCTGGTAGGGTGGCTAGTTTGTCGGTATACTACCGTGATAGGTCTGATTGTAACTCATCCTAATACGCTTATAGCCGGTTTTGTATACTTATTTTAGGGCAATCGCACAGGTTCGATGGCTGGGGATACTTATGTTTATGGTGTGGGGTACAGGCTCCAGCATCACTGCTGCTGGGTAGCAGTGCGCAGCAGCTGTGCTGGATGCAGCGTCAGGCAGTAAGCAGCGTCTCAAACGCTCATTACGCCTCACAAGCAGCAAAAAAAAAAACAAATATGGCCCTCTGACGGACTGTGTCATACTTTCGAGAGGTGTCACGTTTCTGACGGGATGAAGCTGTTACCAGGCAGTGCCGGTAACGGCTGGTAACGGTAACACATGGCGGCGGCAGCCAGTATCGGGCGGTAACGGTAATGGGTGCAGCGGCTGGCAACGGCTGGTAACGGGCGGCGGCGGCGGTAGGCGGCACTTACGGCAGCCGCCGCTTGCGGCCCCATGGTGTCTGCAACGAGCCCCGCTAAATGAGCGTTGGCTGCCGGCACACCGCCATGTTGTGCACATGTTTGCTGCACCAAACATGTGCCAGTGTTATTGCGGGACTGACTGCAAAGCCGCACCCTACATTCAGGGGCAGACACAGCTCGGCGGGGGGTCCAGGGGGGGCGCCGGCAGCCCCCCCCTGCTGGGGTGTGAGGCGCAGCCCCAGAAGCTGGCGAGACTTCAAGGTTTGGAGTGCCCAATTCCACTGCAGTTTCAAGCAAATTAGAAGTGAAATCACTCAAAGTGGGGGCAGCCGACGCCACCCATTGGCAGACGCACAACATTTTACCGCTGGTGTCCCGACATCATCCAGGTGGAAATTTTCATTATGCCTAACTATTCTCAGCGCATGAACGCGGGGTACTTCACCCAAGCGTGTCGTAAATGTTGGATCCGAGTAGGATACAGCCTTTCAGCACCAGAGCCAGCTTCAGTCCTGCTTACATGTTTTAAAAGGAACACTCACCCTTTACAACAGCCACCTGTACACACCCCTAGTAACAGCTGGTAACGGTAACGGGTTCTGCGGGCCACAGCGGCAGCCGGTAACGGGCTGTAACGGTAAGAGGCTTATTACACTGGGGCTTGATATTGTCCCTATTCCGGAGTACAGGGGAACTGGAACTGAGACAGGGACCTGAACTTCCGGAGTAGGAAGGGGGGGGGGGGCATAGACGGTTTGTACCCCCCTGAGTGTATCACACCAGGAAAATGTCACAGCTCGTTTATTCTTCGCCATCTGCGCATTATTTAAAGTTTTAAAGAGATTACTAGTAAAAAATACATCATGCTTTCATGCTATATGCAAACTCTCTGTGAACATCATTGCACCATGGTGCGGTAGCCTGTGCCGTGCAATGCCACCCCTGTCTCTCTTGCCAGTGTCTCTGGGGCCCAACTGCATGCATCGCTAAGCATCACAAATTCATCGCGGAAGCCAGAGGTAAACACTGAAGTATATTTATAGATGTATAGAAACATCATTTAAGCGCGAACATGTGCGGCATAAACGTGTTTGATGCACCTAGTTTTTGTACCCCCCCTGGGGGGGGGGGGGGGTTACAAGGCCCCAACTGCTCGGTGCTACTGTAGCTCCTGTGATGCTTCGCTTTCGCTTTTTCCGACATATATTACATTATTATGCTATAAGAATCTTTCATCCGCAAAATATAGCCAAGATCAACGCATTTGACAAAGTCCATAATAAAGTGGGTTTATGGGCGCGCAAGTGTAATAAGCCTCTAACGGTGGTAACAGCTTCTACCTGTCACGTTTCGTGCCGGTGGTATACTTATAGTTAGCGCTGTTTGCAATGCTACATCGTGGGGATATTTAAATATGGTGAGTTACAATTAGAGCGATTACGGTACTATACCCTGGCCCATGGCATTCCTCACAGCCCAGGATTGTGCAGCTACAGCTAAGGCTTTCGTTGGTAATGTGTTGGTATTGGTATTGGTATTTTGGTAATTTGGCGATAGCTACGTCGATACTGGCCAGCAGCGCAATCGGAAAGTTGTGACGGATTCCATTTCACACGTTTTATCGATCTATGCGTACCAACTGGACCGGCGCGCCTGCTTTGTCGCCCAAAAATGTGATTACATGTGCTTTGGTATTGGTGGTGGTATTGGTAATCCGTTGTTATTGGTATCGGCCCTTAGCTGCACGATTACCAAGAGACAGGAATGCCATGAGGGTGCAGGAAACTTTTCAAGGGTGCCAAACTGCTGATCTCGGCGAGCTGAACACAGTCGCTTTACCTTGTCAATCTGAATATTATATCATATACTTGCGGTGCGTTGGCCTCATTCCGCACGAGCTGCGGTCAACCGCAAGCCCAGGTAACACTGTTTCATGAGGGCACTGCCCTCCTGAGGAGCACTGTTGACATGTGTTGTTTTCTTTCCGTGCCTGATTATGTTAATTTCATTACATATGTGAGGTATTTTGTGTGGTTTGTTAGGGAATTCTTACAAGTCGGCACATGCGGAGGTGTCGACACGAGTGACGTCACTCGCTTGCACGCCGTGCCAAACGTGGACGAGATACTTCTTCAGTGCAATATCGTGAAGACTTTGTCGTGAAGGACTTTAGCTGAGCGCTTCTGCCACCAAGCAGCGCCATTTTCGAGCGTTCATCCACTACAGCTGTAGTTACTGCTTCACTGCGTTCTGCGGGTCATGACAAGGATGCGTTTTCCTGGCTTGCATCGCATCATAATCGTTTTGTGCATCCTGATTGTAGTGTCTGCCGCTTCACTTGCGGCACAAAGTACAGGAGCACGAGCGCAACAGCACCTGCCCACTTTTAGGCGCCACTACTTGCTGATCAATGACTCTGTGCAGCTGGAGCCCTGCACTTCCCACCAGCTGCCGCGTGCTTGGACAGCATCAAACCCTGGAGCCCAAGGTGCAATGCAGCTACCTGGCACTGCTGAAATGCTGAAACTCATTTACGCTCACCAGCATCCCTCGGACTGCAGTACTGCTAAGTTCTTCGTGTATCGGCCACCTACTCGCCTGGGAATCGGTGCAATGGTAGACTATCTGGCGAATGCAATTGCTTGGGCAATGACGGATGGCAGGGTGTTGCTGGTGGACTACCAGTCACCATGGACGCGGTAGGAGCCGGTGCTGCCTCTGCATAGCTGGCACTTGATGCTTCTGGTGGGATGCCATGAACAGTTGCTCGTGGTATTGTTTGCATCTATCTGCCTGCCACGTGATGCAGCATTGCACAGTCGCCAGCAGCAGACCTGAGCTGCTGCATCTCAGCAGAAAACATAAAGCATTAGTGTGTGTTTTCAAGCCTTTCGGTTCAACCACCCTCATTAAATGCATGTGTGGGCTTTGCTGCAGCTGAATATGTCTACAGCAGTAAGGTACAGCAGCAGCAGCAGCAGCATATGGAGGATGTGTCATGCCAACTAACGCCAGTGCCATTGTTCCATCTGTGCTGCTGGGACTCGTGCTGCTGCAGAGGACCTCCGCACTCGTAAGTGCACATCAACTGCAGGCATGAGCATGCATTTGCATACATCACTATCCTGTTGCATATTTTGCAGCGCACGCCGGAAGACTGCAGCCACGGATGTGAACAGCTGCCATTACAGTTGAGTGTGACATCATGATAACAGACCACAGCAGGCATGTACAGGTGGACGGCTGATAACAACACGTGTGTGCCCAGATGGAAGCAGGGCAAGCCAGCGCAACAGCAAGCTTGACCCAGCACGGAATATTCGTGTTGTGCCCTGCACATAGTGCTGACCACCACTTTGATTGATCGTGCTCAACATAACATGTCAACCAGCATCTGCTAGCAACCCTTACCCACGGTGGGTTGCTGTGTGCCAGGTTTTGTCAAGGCGGTGCATTGGCAGTTGACGAGTGCTACTTTGAGCCGATTTCGTCATGCTCTCTGCGGGACGCATACGGCCCAGATGTCGTGGCTGCCTGGGGCCAGTACCTGTCAGACGCCACCCTCGATGCAGCCCGACAGCGCCTGCATGGGGACCGTGTCACATTTAATGCTGTCACAGGACAAGATCAACAGCAAAAACCCCAGCTGCCGTCGCAGGTGCGCACATCGCATGCCACCCATGACAAATCCGCACTAACAATGCCGGCGGTAGGCGGTAAAGGGCTAACTGTGAGCAAGACTTGCTTGCTCAGCACAAATGTAGTGGCAATGGTTGACTACGAGCAAGAATGGGCAGTCACAGCTGAAATAAAGCAGTCACATGTTCGTATAGCATGCATGCAAGCGCTCGTGCACGGCTCAGCTGTGGGTATACGGAGCTCCACAGTAGTTGCAACCACCGCTCCAGTGCTGCATGTTCAGACTGCTGCGGTGACTGCTGGTCACCATAAACTCACTGCGAGCTGCTTGTTCTGGTGGCTGTCACCATACAACCCAACAGGCAGCACCATTCCTCGGCGGCATTCTCAAAGGAGTGCTAACTGGCGGTATCCCATCGGAGATGTTTTGGTTTCGTGCCATCGCCACAGCGTATGTTGTGCGCTTGAACAGTAGGACCCTGCAGGTGAGGCAGCCTCTGTTTCACCAGTGCATCCATCTGCCTATCTGCAGACCTGGCGTGCACAAATGGGCTGCTGTTGATGTGTATGTGATGCTCAGCAGTTCAGCACTGGTGTTCTGAGGCATTGGCACTGAACAGGAGGCACAGTTGCACAGAACAGAAGTGATTGCTGCACTGAACAACTTGCCCTGAACAGCAGTGGCAGCCGCAGTGCACAGCAATGCAGTAGCAATGATCAGCAGTGGCAGTTGCTCTGAACAGCAGTGGCAGCCGCCGTGCACAGCAGTTGCAGTTGCAGTAGCAGTGAAAAGCAGTGCCAGTTGCTCTAAAGAGCAGTGGCAGTTGTTCTGAACAGCAGTGGCAGTTGCACTGAACAGCAGTGGCTGCGCAAGGCGAATGTGCCATGAGATGAACGCTCCAAAGCAACACCTTTATCTCGCAGCGGTCCACAGCCTGCAGCGGCTGCAACAGGGCTGCCATGCTTATGCAAACACAGCCAGCTGTACATTTGCTCAGTTGTGCATTTACCATGTCTAAACCCGTCAGTTTACATCTCATGTGGTGTGCTGACGGTGCAGGTTATCAACCACCTGAAGCAGCTTTTTTTTCAGGGCCAGTCTGTAGCCCCAGGCACGCTCTCCGTGCACATCCGCAGAGGAGACAAGGCTGGCAAGGAGATGCAGTGGGTGTCAGACGAAACCTTTCAGGCATTGGCTTGGGCCATGTATGACGCTAACAAGGATGTTTTGAATCGAACAGCATTTGTTAGCACAGAAGACCCCGGAGCCCTGCATACATTCACGGACAACATGAAAAACTGGACTGTTCAGTACACCACGGTGCCTAGGAACAACCACCAAGGCAAACAGGTGGGAGCACAGCATGTCAGCAACCACCTGAGAAAGCCAAACGCTGCACTTGCATGTTCAGAGGTCGGAAGCTGTAAGATGCAGGTTCTTGACGATGGCATGCCACCATGGTGCTTTGAGCCAGCACGTCTGTTGCGCCTGCACCACAGCTGCATTAAGAAGACGACGTGCAGGCAAGGCGGCTAGCCTGGCAGGTGTTGGCATTGTGCACTGGTTTCACGAATGGCTTGATATTGCATCCCGTTGCAAGCACATGCATTGCCAAACAGCTACAATCAACTCCCGTCTTTAGCTTCACTTCTTCATCAGGCCGATGTGTTTTTTGCATGCAGCCATTTGCCCATGCACCAACTGTTGAAGCAGTGCGTGCCTTTCTGAACCTGGACCTGCTCCTTGAATGCAATGGTGAGATCAATGGCTTGGCATGCAGTGTCTCACTGGTTGTGCTGTCTACCATAAATAATGTCCACGCTGGCCATTTGCGCCTACACGTTAGCCTTAACAAAATTGGCATCCGGCTGGCAAAGCAAACTATTGATTGCTTGCAGTATGTTTGTGCTCAAAAAGCTGAGGAGCTCCAATTTTACTAGCTAGCTGAGCCTATAGGCTGAACCAATGACTGCACGAATCTTTGCTATGCCATGCGTCAACAACATTCCTCAATGTCTGTCGTGCGCGGTGCCGCATGCACACCAGGTTGGGTGGGCACCATGGGCTCTGCGTGGTCCACCTTGACAGAGCGTCTCCGATCTACCGTGAGGTGCAAGGCAGACATGCCCTACGCAGACGGGTTTGGTAAAGTGGATGGCGGTTAGGCACATCCCTGCCTTGCAAGAATGACAGGGAGTGTGCTAGCTGTGAAAGCTGGCTAGGGTGGCATACTTGCATTCAGCATGGGTGCATCCATGTAATTCCCAAATATCTTAAATTGATCCTTTCACTCTGGCTGATACCAGCACACTGGCGGCGCCACACAAACCGGCAAAATTCCCGCCAGCCAGGGCCCTCCGGGCCCTGCAAACGGTGTCAGGCGCCTGGGGCGCCTGGGGCGCCTGGCATCTGCCCCCTCCTTTCCCCGCTGATTTTGGCACCCCACGCCCGCTTTGCGGGCGAAGGGGCACCCCACACATATGGAAAATTCGCCGCACGGTGCTTGGTGCCTGGATGTGTGGGGCGGGAGTGTACTGTAAAGGGACGAATTCAACTTGCGAACTGCATTACGGTGCACTTTCAAGCAATGATGTGAAGTGTCACAGTGTCGTTAAGCACGCGTACGACGGCCCGGACGAAAACGAAATTTTCCTGTTGCGGCAGCAGTGTCGCAGTGTGCCACAAACGCATCCACATAGAATCTCAACAGCGGTGTCGTGAGCAACAGACATCATAAGCGGCAGTTCATTTGCAATTTAGTAGCCCCTCACAGCTCAGTGCTCGTGGCCTGCTGAACTGTGGTTGACAACTGGTATAGGAGTGTTGCATCACATGCAAAAGCGAGATACCGGCCTGCGCATAACCACTGGCCACTACTATCTTTGCCCAGCAAAACACCAGCACCTATGTCCCCACCAGTTGCCTACTATTACCTACTAATGAACAACCAGCCCAGCTGCAGCTCCTGGGGTGTGCCACGTGGTTTATGTTGTAGAACAGCACATGGCGGCCAGCTAGTGGTGGCGGTACTGTGTTTTCAGCATACATTGTGGCTCAACTTGCGTTCACCCGACTTAAAGAGGCCAGCTGAAATTTTCGCCTCAGTCAGCAGAATCGCCTGCACCACTGATGCAGGCGCTGAATTTTGCCTAATGTCTGCTGAAACAAGGGGGTTCTGCTCACAGTGTTCCATGCATGGAAACTGAGGGTGTCATCCTTGTCCGACCCGGACGAATGGGAATGAGGACGGAGACTGTGGCCTACCGGCCAGCGTTGCTTCTTGTGTTACACGGGGCTCTTTCGCCTCCTATTGCTCTGGCTCAGCTCACGCTGTGTTGGTGTCAATGTGCTCCGCGTTCTGCAGAGCCTGGTCCGGATCCGCAATTATGGTGAAGGTCGAGCGCGCGAGGCGCAGGCAGTGCAGAGCGTCGTGGAGCGTTAACAGTCTCAAAAAAGGTTGAACCAAGGCAAAGTCGCAGCCTCGTGATTTATCTAGGAATTTAATTATGAAGATTTTGCAATTTACGAAGTTCAGTCGTGCCTCTTCGCCAGGTTCACTGGCTTCTGGTGTTTTTGGGCGTGGGGTTTACTTTGCCAGAGGTTGCGCGCAGGTTTTTCCTTTACAAAGTCACTAAAAGATACTGTTCATGTAAGCAAAGGTAATGAAGTGCCTCGTAGGGGCTGGGAGGGATGGGTGGGTGGCCGGGCTCCATTAAACGCAACATATGTGATGCATCTGTGACAGTACTGTCAACCACGGCAACGGTGGCCATGTCAAGCCGTGCGCCTCGCACACAAGCAAGGAAACGATCGTCCGGGATGCGGAGTCACCGACTCCCTGATTTATACTGGTGTCTGCACTTGACACTGCAGCGGCGTCACTCTGCCAGAGCACGCCAGCCGGCGCAATGTTACTACTCTTACTGGTGGTTACTTGGTTTAGGCGAGCTTTATCCTGAAGATAGAAGCAACTTGAATTCGTTGTGCTTACTGCAGATAAAACTCTGCACACTAAATACAGCAGATTAATTGCTCTAGGCGCCATGCTATCAAAGTGTGCTATAATCTCATCGAACCTAGCTAGTTTATTTAAACTTGCGTACAAGTTTCCATCATTGACAGCATGGGCCAGCTGCAAATGCCAACTCAATCCCGATGGGCCCTGTGCTGCGTGGCTGTGGCTCTGACTTTGCTTGCGATCTGGGACTTCTCGGCTGTGCACTGCTCAAGGGCAGAGTCTGCTGTCTTTCTCGCAGAATTCCGGAAGGGTCCAGTACGAGTCGATGACGCAGGCACATCATTGCGTCAGTATATTCCAGACGAGCTCAAGTCGGTGTTGGTCTGTATCACCGCGCAACTCAATGTGAGTGCCCGTTTACCACGGTGAATGCTGCCAAACATTGAATCACCTACAGTTGTGGGAATTGCTACTGCTGCTTGATCCTTAGGTTGCAAAGACGTCGCACCTGGAGATCATGCTGATTGAGGCAGCACGGTACCGGTACAATTGCAAGAGCCTCTTGTGGCATGTCCTTCGCCCCCTTTACCTGAAGCTAAGGGTCGTGTAAACTACCCGGTAAAGGGCCTTTACACGAAGTGTAAAAACATCGTTCGAGGCATTAAACGGGCTCGTTGGCCTGGTTCGTACGCACGGGCGCATTACAAGCTTGACGCAGAACCCGTCACAGTTTTTTGAAGGCGCTGCGCGCCAGTACATACTATTTACCGGCATTTTACCATTACCATTAACATTACATTTTACCACATTTTGCTTAACTTAAGCTTCAGGATTGCCAGCCAAGGGACATGCCATCCTCAGCGGCTGAGCCCCTCCTTGGATGTGTTGCTGGTGACAGACGGACGGACAGATGGAAGCACTGCAGGTCCCTGTAGTGATCTCCTGGCTTTGAAGCCACAGGGCGACGCAGTTCCCTGCCAACGGCACAAAGACGGCGCGCCGTACGGTGTGCACATGCGCATGTGCATGCATTTGTCGCAGCTGTCCCCTCATCGGTTGTCTGCTGAGCTTGGGCGCTCATCTGCATCGCTGAAATTGTTGCCGCAACAACATTCAACGATCCTTACCTCATTTTGAGCTGCCAGGTACCAAATGCAGCATGGTGCAGTTGGTGCTGTTACTGCGGTGCCAAGGTTGCTGTTTTGTTTCTACTGCTCGCAACACTCTCACATACAATTTATTTACTCGCACCTTTCATGGACGCTGGCGTCACGGCCGCGCGCTGCCCATGGCGATAAACACGGCAGCGAGGTTGACCAGGTCTCCGGTCCGGCAAGTGACAAGCTCTAGCCGTGTGTTGCTTCCAGTTCAAACGGTGTGTTTCAAACAATTGATTGGCTATAGCATCATTTGCAGGGCCATGCAAGCAGCGGCGATCACTTTGGTAATCCATTTTTAGCACTGCACTGGCATGCCACTGCGCAGCAGCTGGTGACAGGGCTGCCACAGGCAACTTGCAGCGAGCAGGGCGATTCTGGGGCTGCACAAAAAAATTGTGTTGATAGCTTAGCACTTTGAGGCGCTTTGCAGGCGTGGGGAGGCGGTGCCTGCTAAGGGGGCGGTTTATTTGAGACTGAGACACCCAGTTAATCTGTGGAGGGGTACAACCGCTTACCGGGGGTCAAGCTCTTGCCTACACGCTGATCAAAGTCGCTTGCCGCTTCCCCCCCCCCCCCCCCCCCCCCTCCCGGTAGGCTTTCCCCAGCTGTTCAGTGTGCTGACTGGCAGTGACAACTTTGCTTCCCGCCTCCCCCCCCCCTGGAGCGCATGGGAATTGAGCTCGCTTGTCGTTTACCCCCCCTTCATTTTAACTCGGTGTCTCAGTCTCAAATAAACCGCCCCCTAAAGCTATTTTTTTAGGGTTGCGTGGTTTAACCTAATATTGGCAGTGTCAACAATGCCCTCAAAAGCCTTGACCAGGTGCTGCTTGAGGATATCTGCATATTCAGGATGGACTCTAGTCCGCAACACTGCGCGAATGCCCTTCTTATCTGCTGTAGACTGCAGGCACACATCTTGAAACAGACACGACTGCTTGCTGAACCCCGATGACGTGCATGCCACAGAAAGCACAGACTGCATGTTCGTCTGAACAGCACTGCGCGTCAATGCAGCCAAGTTGACATGATCCGTGCGCTGCAAGATGTGTGCTAGGTCTGCAAGCTTTTCTACCTGTTCATGAACCTGCTGTTGCTGCTTCAGCAACAACTGTTGCAGCCGCTGCAGGTGCTGCTCATGCTGCTGCTTCCACTCCAGCAGCCGCTGCTGCTGCTGCTGTTCCTGCTGAGCGTACTTTGCCTGCAGAGAGATGGCGGTCAGCTCCTCTGCTGTTCTGTCAACGGCGCGGCTGCCAGCGTGATTCTGTTACCAGCTGGGCATGGTACAAATGTAGCGAACAAGTGGCCTACATATAAATGTCAAGCTTTCAACGACGAATCTAAATCAATTTGAGCTGTTAGCAGTGGCACAGTGTGCTGCAAGAAAAGTGCTAAAACACGTTGCCCTGAAGTGCCCCGACTCGGCTGTTACATATGTTAACTTGCGCTGTAGAGTGTTGCTGTGGGTGCTGCTGCCTGCAACATGTTTTGATGTGTAATGTAATTCTTCTGGGCTTCCCTTGCTGGCTGATCAGGCACTGCAGTTCTGGTGTGCCAAGTGCCCTGCCGCTGCTGTTGCGCTCTGCTGCTTGGCGCTGTGCGCTGCACATACAGTTTCAACTGTCATATCTGTTACATAGTGCGCAACACCGCTTCAGGCCCACCGGCAGCTGCTGCGCGCGTGCAGCTAGTGTGGCTGCACAGAGTTTGTTGAGGACTAGTATTCTACACAGTTTCCTGCAAACATCCTTCTTGTGTGATCAAGGCGAATTCTGGAGCTCAAAATTACTAGCAGTTTGGAGCTGCTGCTGCTGGCAGGTGAGGCCCTGCTGTGCAGTTGGGATGCAAGCAAACCAAAGCAGCAGCACTGGCAGCTGTGCCTTACTGTGCCTGCCACATACAGCAGGTTGCTATGCCAGCATGGCTGTCTGCTTGCAAGCTGTGTTGATTTGTTGCAAAATGCAGATGCTGCGTTTGTACCATGCCCAGCTGAGACTGTAATTGCATGCCAGCCTTTGCTGCAGCAGTTCTTAGCCTGCACTGCATCCCTTCTGTTGCTGTTCCTGGACTTGGTGCCTGAAGTGCACACCTACCTTTTTATGCTATGGCTGATGTGCTCCTGCTGCTGCTGGGTATGCAGCTGATTTTACTGCGGCAGTAGCACTGTTTGCAATCTATGATATCTGCCTGGGCAGGAGCAGCAGCAGCAGCAGACGACAGGAAACGTTACAGCTATGTGTGCTTTGAATCACGGTGGCATGTGCTTTTCAACTGCAGTTGTTGGTGGGCGTGACAGCAGCAGCATGTGCCAGCAGGTGCCTCACTGCTGCTACCTAATTTTTTTGCGAAGGCTTTCAGTACAGCGCTGTGTTCAACGTCGTTTAATGTTCATTCCAAATTGTTTACAGGTGCTGCAGCAACGCGATCGAGCTGCAGTGCTCTGGACATCCGTGTTGACCCGTCAGGCTCACCTGCAACGTGGGCTTGCGAGGGCCCTTCAGGATTGGTTTTCTGCCTCAACCAAAGGTACGTTGCATAATGTGTCGACGATGATGATTTGGCAGCGTGGCAGCTGTGTGGCTCGGAGCAGGCTTGTTTCAGGGCACCTTTCCGTCTTGAAGTTCTTCACCATACCGCAGTTTATTTCGGCTCGAGCCATGCTTAAATCAATCATCAAATATAAAAGTTAATTTACCGCAAGGTTTCTTGCAGGCTCCGTGCATAAAGCTTGGCAGGCCAACAGTCGTCACAACTCACGCGAGTGACAGCAGCAGGAGCCATGTTCAAGAGCTACGAGCGTAGTTGAATTATGCCAGGAATTTTTCCGTTACATTCGGCAATTCAGCATGACTGCAAATGCCTGTATGTGAAATGGCCACCAAGTGCCTTGCTGCCTTGCAGCAGTTGTTTGAAGCAGGAACCACTCCTGACAAGTCTGAGCACCAAAGCACAACATCCACATGTATTTTACTCATACCATAAGCTTCTGAACATGCCATTTTGTTCCCACACTCGCTCTCAGGTGAACACCAGGAAGTAACCACCCTACAGCAGCATGGTGCCAGCACCTCCCAAGCCCCGGGCGGTGCGAACATGCAGGACGGCGACAAGCGCAGGTGCCCTCAAACAGGTGAGCTCAAGGGCTCTCTGAGTGACACCCTGTGCACTGCTGGCTAGCCATCTTGCATGCAGCTGACAGCCACAATCCCTACATGCCATGCAGCAGCACAACAGCAGACTCAGCGCTGGTCTTTCCTGGGGTAGTCGCCAGCAGTGCCGCGGCGCTGCTTCCCGTCTCGGCACACACAAAGACTCCTCTTGCGGCTGCGCACCATGTTCCACAAATCTGGCAGCTTCAATACATCAGCCATGACAGATGCAGCTGTGATCTTCATAAAGGTGTTGTACAGGCCGTGCTGCAGGTCTCGCGGCTTCACATCAGCACCACCCAGCTGGCAGCTGTTATACAAGTAGTTGCGGAAGGCTGCTTTGAGGCTGCCAAATGCATGTTCAATGGGCTTGTTGAAATCTGGGGAGTAGGGTGCAAAGTGCAGCAGTTGATCTTCATTGATGCCACCTGCAACCAACATCTGTAGGCCATCCTTCCCCAGGTGAACACTTGGGTTGTCAAAGATGTACAGCGGCGTAGTGCCGCGCTGCGCCTGCTGTTGGTTGGCTATGTCTTTGATCTCCATCATGCAGTGAACAAACTCCAGCTGAGTCATGCTCTTGGCCTGCTGGGTTGGTTTGTCCTTCAACTGCAGGTGCAAGAATTGCCGGATTGGCAGCGCGCAGCCTTGTTAGCAGCGCAGGAGCGCAACGCAGCGGTGTGGATGGATGCGATGGGACGCTTCTACATCAGGCTCAGTGCAGACAAGGTCAGATACATCACCAAGTCTATGAGGGGGCAGAGATTGTTCTGGGGCTTGACTGGCTGCTTGCCAGGTGTGCAGCACTTCAAGTTCTGCGCGCCGCGTGCAGTCGCCACAGCAGCAGCGCTTCAGTGCAAGATGTGTGCATGTGTGCTGGCTGATATGGTTGGCACATGCATGGGCTACATGCACACAAGCGAGGAGCAGCTGGTGTGCATGCTGTACTGGTTAGGCACCAGCAGCAGTATGTGTGCTCAGGTAGCAGTGGACTGGTGGGATGGGCGGATTGATTTCCTCCATGCACAGCACAACATGCTGATTCAAGCTGATGGCTCATGTCATGACAAGGGTTATTACAGCAGCAGCAGGCAGCTGGTGCTGGAGCGCGACTTTGAGTTCTGCGCTGCAGCATATGACAACTGGCTGCAGCCAGGGGGCAGTGTGCTGCGCGTGAGCACGCGCGGATGTGACATGCACCAATCCTTGCACATTGGTTTCCAGCTTGCTGCTGCAGGTGGTGTCATTGTACTGTCACCAAGTTACTCTGCTGTTATGTTCACAGCAGAGGACGGGCAGCGCTGCAGCTTCACTACAGCACTAAAAAAAGCACTGCGGGACTGTTACTACACAGTACAGCAGGGCTGGCATGTCTTTCAATGGCAGGCGCCTGCGCAGTAGCAGCGCACACTCACCATGTACGGTACATTGAGGTTGCCAACATGGTCCTTGTTGTCTGTTGTGCCGGTGACAAACTTGCAGTAGACGGGCCCGTGCACAGCGTTGACGGCGCAGACAAAGTGCAACTTGACCGGCTCTGCGTCCTTGCCCTTGCGCATCCATTTGCATGGCAGCACAGCATGCACGTTTTCATCGTGTGCATCACAATAGACCTTGACGGAGCCGCCTGCCAGGTCTGACATCCAGAATTTGCACTCATCAATGAAATATATGCGCTGCAGCATGTCGGGGTCACTTTGGTACTTCTGCCACAGCGCCGCAGCTGCTGCCTTTCGCCTTTGTTTCTGTATCTTTGTCAAGTCCAGCTTCACATCTATTCTCCTGCGCACCAGGTCGGGGTCAGCCCATTTCATGTACTTCAGCAGTCTCTTGGGTGTGATGTTGTAGTCAGTGCACAGCTGGCGCAGTGTGTCATTTTCCTGACATGCGACTTCGATTGAAGTCCACCACACGTGCACATCAACCTTTCTCTTTGATTCTGCAGATGGGTAGGCCTTTACCACCTTGCCAGCCTTGAATATTGTGCTGGCATGGAAGGCGACAGCATGTGGGACATTTGAGGGCCTGCCGCCATGCTTGGGTGTAGCCACTGTGCCGTTTGCTGTGAAGTTCTTGTGATGAAGTTTGCAGAACCGGTTCAGGTCCCCGTGTACCTCCTTGGCGTAGTCAGGGTACTGCTCTCTGTAATAATATGCGGGCGTAAACTTTTCGTCAGCTGTGGTCAAAGCCATTATCACACACACCACCGCCGCCACCCTCATGGCCGTGGTGCTGCGGTTGCTCTTCCATCCTGAAGGGTGCTTGCGCACCATGGACAGCCCCCCTGCAGGCATGAATCCAAAACATATGGATATGTTAGCTGTGCTTCTAGCAGCAGTGTGAACAGAAGTAACTGGTCAGGTCAAACAACAGCCTGCGGCATCATGGAGTTTGACCGGTCTCAGAGACTGTAATTGCATGCCAGCCTTTGCTGCAGCAGTTCTTAGCCTGCACTGCATCCCTTCTGTTGCTGTTCCTGGACTTGGTGCCTGAAGTGCACAC
This sequence comes from Tetradesmus obliquus, assembly GCA_030272155.1. Lineage (NCBI taxonomy): Eukaryota > Viridiplantae > Chlorophyta > Chlorophyceae > Sphaeropleales > Scenedesmaceae > Tetradesmus > Tetradesmus obliquus. The sequence goes on from CP126206.1 coordinate 199,727, forward strand.
CTACCTTTTTATGCTATGGCTGATGTGCTCCTGCTGCTGCTGGGTATGCAGCTGATTTTACTGCGGCAGTAGCACTGTTTGCAATCTATGATATCTGCCTGGGCAGGAGCAGCAGCAGCAGCAGACGACAGGAAACGTTACAGCTATGTGTGCTTTGAATCACGGTGGCATGTGCTTTTCAACTGCAGTTGTTGGTGGGCGTGACAGCAGCAGCATGTGCCAGCAGGTGCCTCACTGCTGCTACCTAATTTTTTTGCGAAGGCTTTCAGTACAGCGCTGTGTTCAACGTCGTTTAATGTTCATTCCAAATTGTTTACAGGTGCTGCAGCAACGCGATCGAGCTGCAGTGCTCTGGACATCCGTGTTGACCCGTCAGGCTCACCTGCAACGTGGGCTTGCGAGGGCCCTTCAGGATTGGTTTTCTGCCTCAACCAAAGGTACGTTGCATAATGTGTCGACGATGATGATTTGGCAGCGTGGCAGCTGTGTGGCTCGGAGCAGGCTTGTTTCAGGGCACCTTTCCGTCTTGAAGTTCTTCACCATACCGCAGTTTATTTCGGCTCGAGCCATGCTTAAATCAATCATCAAATATAAAAGTTAATTTACCGCAAGGTTTCTTGCAGGCTCCGTGCATAAAGCTTGGCAGGCCAACAGTCGTCACAACTCACGCGAGTGACAGCAGCAGGAGCCATGTTCAAGAGCTACGAGCGTAGTTGAATTATGCCAGGAATTTTTCCGTTACATTCGGCAATTCAGCATGACTGCAAATGCCTGTATGTGAAATGGCCACCAAGTGCCTTGCTGCCTTGCAGCAGTTGTTTGAAGCAGGAACCACTCCTGACAAGTCTGAGCACCAAAGCACAACATCCACATGTATTTTACTCATACCATAAGCTTCTGAACATGCCATTTTGTTTCCACACTCGCTCTCAGGTGAACACCAGGAAGTAACCACCCTACAGCAGCATGGTGCCAGCACCTCCCAAGCCCCGGGCGGTGCGAACATGCAGGACGGCGACAAGCGCAGGTGCCCTCAAACAGGTGAGCTCAAGGGCTCTCTGAGTGACACCCTGTGCACTGCTGGCTAGCCATCTTGCATGCAGCTGACAGCCACAATCCCTACATGCCATGCAGCAGCACAACAGCAGACTCAGCGCTGGTCTTTCCTGGGGTAGTCGCCAGCAGTGCCGCGGCGCTGCTTCCCGTCTCGGCACACACAAAGACTCCTCTTGCGGCTGCGCACCATGTTCCACAAATCTGGCAGCTTCAATACATCAGCCATGACAGATGCAGCTGTGATCTTCATAAAGGTGTTGTACAGGCCGTGCTGCAGGTCTCGCGGCTTCACATCAGCACCACCCAGCTGGCAGCTGTTATACAAGTAGTTGCGGAAGGCTGCTTTGAGGCTGCCAAATGCATGTTCAATGGGCTTGTTGAAATCTGGGGAGTAGGGTGCAAAGTGCAGCAGTTGATCTTCATTGATGCCACCTGCAACCAACATCTGTAGGCCATCCTTCCCCAGGTGAACACTTGGGTTGTCAAAGATGTACAGCGGCGTAGTGCCGCGCTGCGCCTGCTGTTGGTTGGCTATGTCTTTGATCTCCATCATGCAGTGAACAAACTCCAGCTGAGTCATGCTCTTGGCCTGCTGGGTTGGTTTGTCCTTCAACTGCAGGTGCAAGAATTGCCGGATTGGCAGCGCGCAGCCTTGTTAGCAGCGCAGGAGCGCAACGCAGCGGTGTGGATGGATGCGATGGGACGCTTCTACATCAGGCTCAGTGCAGACAAGGTCAGATACATCACCAAGTCTATGAGGGGGCAGAGATTGTTCTGGGGCTTGACTGGCTGCTTGCCAGGTGTGCAGCACTTCAAGTTCTGCGCGCCGCGTGCAGTCGCCACAGCAGCAGCGCTTCAGTGCAAGATGTGTGCATGTGTGCTGGCTGATATGGTTGGCACATGCATGGGCTACATGCACACAAGCGAGGAGCAGCTGGTGTGCATGCTGTACTGGTTAGGCACCAGCAGCAGTATGTGTGCTCAGGTAGCAGTGGACTGGTGGGATGGGCGGATTGATTTCCTCCATGCACAGCACAACATGCTGATTCAAGCTGATGGCTCATGTCATGACAAGGGTTATTACAGCAGCAGCAGGCAGCTGGTGCTGGAGCGCGACTTTGAGTTCTGCGCTGCAGCATATGACAACTGGCTGCAGCCAGGGGGCAGTGTGCTGCGCGTGAGCACGCGCGGATGTGACATGCACCAATCCTTGCACATTGGTTTCCAGCTTGCTGCTGCAGGTGGTGTCATTGTACTGTCACCAAGTTACTCTGCTGTTATGTTCACAGCAGAGGACGGGCAGCGCTGCAGCTTCACTACAGCACTAAAAAAAGCACTGCGGGACTGTTACTACACAGTACAGCAGGGCTGGCATGTCTTTCAATGGCAGGCGCCTGCGCAGTAGCAGCGCACACTCACCATGTACGGTACATTGAGGTTGCCAACATGGTCCTTGTTGTCTGTTGTGCCGGTGACAAACTTGCAGTAGACGGGCCCGTGCACAGCGTTGACGGCGCAGACAAAGTGCAACTTGACCGGCTCTGCGTCCTTGCCCTTGCGCATCCATTTGCATGGCAGCACAGCATGCACGTTTTCATCGTGTGCATCACAATAGACCTTGACGGAGCCGCCTGCCAGGTCTGACATCCAGAATTTGCACTCATCAATGAAATATATGCGCTGCAGCATGTCGGGGTCACTTTGGTACTTCTGCCACAGCGCCGCAGCTGCTGCCTTTCGCCTTTGTTTCTGTATCTTTGTCAAGTCCAGCTTCACATCTATTCTCCTGCGCACCAGGTCGGGGTCAGCCCATTTCATGTACTTCAGCAGTCTCTTGGGTGTGATGTTGTAGTCAGTGCACAGCTGGCGCAGTGTGTCATTTTCCTGACATGCGACTTCGATTGAAGTCCACCACACGTGCACATCAACCTTTCTCTTTGATTCTGCAGATGGGTAGGCCTTTACCACCTTGCCAGCCTTGAATATTGTGCTGGCATGGAAGGCGACAGCATGTGGGACATTTGAGGGCCTGCCGCCATGCTTGGGTGTAGCCACTGTGCCGTTTGCTGTGAAGTTCTTGTGATGAAGTTTGCAGAACCGGTTCAGGTCCCCGTGTACCTCCTTGGCGTAGTCAGGGTACTGCTCTCTGTAATAATATGCGGGCGTAAACTTTTCGTCAGCTGTGGTCAAAGCCATTATCACACACACCACCGCCGCCACCCTCATGGCCGTGGTGCTGCGGTTGCTCTTCCATCCTGAAGGGTGCTTGCGCACCATGGACAGCCCCCCTGCAGGCATGAATCCAAAACATATGGATATGTTAGCTGTGCTTCTAGCAGCAGTGTGAACAGAAGTAACTGGTCAGGTCAAACAACAGCCTGCGGCATCATGGAGTTTGACCGGTCTCAGAGACTGTAATTGCATGCCAGCCTTTGCTGCAGCAGTTCTTAGCCTGCACTGCATCCCTTCTGTTGCTGTTCCTGGACTTGGTGCCTGAAGTTCACACCTACCTTTTCATGCTATGGCTGATGTGCTCCTGCTGCTGCTGGGTATGCAGCTGATTTTACTGCGGCAGTAGCACTGTTTGCAATATATGATATCTGCCTGGGCAGGAGCAGCAGCAGCAGCAGACAACAGGAAACGTTACAGCTATGTGTGCTTTGAATCACGGTGGCATGTGTTTTTCAACAGCAGTTGTTGGTGGGCGTGACAGCAGCAGCATGTGCCAGCAGGTGCCTCACTGCTGCTACCTAATTTTTTTGCGAAGGCTTTCAGTACAGCGCTGTGTTTAACGCCGTTTAATGTTCATTCCAAATTGTTTACAGGTGCTGCAGCAACGCGATCGAGCTGCAGTGCTCTGGACATCCGTGTTGACCCGTCAGGCTCACCTGCAACGTGGGCTTGCGAGGGCCCTTCAGGATTGGTTTTCTGCCTCAACCAAAGGTACGTTGCATAATGTGTCGACGATGATGATTTGGCAGCGTGGCAGCTGTGTGGCTCGGAGCAGGCTTGTTTCAGGGCACCTTTCCGTCTTGAAGTTCTTCACCATACCGCAGTTTATTTCGGCTCGAGCCATGCTTAAATCAATCATCAAATATAAAAGTTAATTTACCGCAAGGTTTCTTGCAGGCTCCGTGCATAAAGCTTGGCAGGCCAACAGTCGTCACAACTCACGCGAGTGACAGCAGCAGGAGCCATGTTCAAGAGCTACGAGCGTAGTTGAATTATGCCAGGAATTTTTCCGTTACATTCGGCAATTCAGCATGACTGCAAATGCCTGTATGTGAAATGGCCACCAAGTGCCTTGCTGCCTTGCAGCAGTTGTTTGAAGCAGGAACCACTCCTGACAAGTCTGAGCACCAAAGCACAACATCCACATGTATTTTACTCATACCATAAGCTTCTGAACATGCCATTTTGTTCCCACACTCGCTCTCAGGTGAACACCAGGAAGTAACCACCCTACAGCAGCATGGTGCCAGCACCTCCCAAGCCCCGGGCGGTGCGAACATGCAGGACGGCGACAAGCGCAGGTGCCCTCAAACAGGTGAGCTCAAGGGCTCTCTGAGTGACACCCTGTGCACTGCTGGCTAGCCATCTTGCATGCAGCTGACAGCCACAATCCCTACATGCCATGCAGCAGCACAACAGCAGACTCAGCGCTGGTCTTTCCTGGGGTAGTCGCCAGCAGTGCCGCGGCGCTGCTTCCCGTCTCGGCACACACAAAGACTCCTCTTGCGGCTGCGCACCATGTTCCACAAATCTGGCAGCTTCAATACATCAGCCATGACAGATGCAGCTGTGATCTTCATAAAGGTGTTGTACAGGCCGTGCTGCAGGTCTCGCGGCTTCACATCAGCACCACCCAGCTGGCAGCTGTTATACAAGTAGTTGCGGAAGGCTGCTTTGAGGCTGCCAAATGCATGTTCAATGGGCTTGTTGAAATCTGGGGAGTAGGGTGCAAAGTGCAGCAGTTGATCTTCATTGATGCCACCTGCAACCAACATCTGTAGGCCATCCTTCCCCAGGTGAACACTTGGGTTGTCAAAGATGTACAGCGGCGTAGTGCCGCGCTGCGCCTGCTGTTGGTTGGCTATGTCTTTGATCTCCATCATGCAGTGAACAAACTCCAGCTGAGTCATGCTCTTGGCCTGCTGGGTTGGTTTGTCCTTCAACTGCAGGTGCAAGAATTGCCGGATTGGCAGCGCGCAGCCTTGTTAGCAGCGCAGGAGCGCAACGCAGCGGTGTGGATGGATGCGATGGGACGCTTCTACATCAGGCTCAGTGCAGACAAGGTCAGATACATCACCAAGTCTATGAGGGGGCAGAGATTGTTCTGGGGCTTGACTGGCTGCTTGCCAGGTGTGCAGCACTTCAAGTTCTGCGCGCCGCGTGCAGTCGCCACAGCAGCAGCGCTTCAGTGCAAGATGTGTGCATGTGTGCTGGCTGATATGGTTGGCACATGCATGGGCTACATGCACACAAGCGAGGAGCAGCTGGTGTGCATGCTGTACTGGTTAGGCACCAGCAGCAGTATGTGTGCTCAGGTAGCAGTGGACTGGTGGGATGGGCGGATTGATTTCCTCCATGCACAGCACAACATGCTGATTCAAGCTGATGGCTCATGTCATGACAAGGGTTATTACAGCAGCAGCAGGCAGCTGGTGCTGGAGCGCGACTTTGAGTTCTGCGCTGCAGCATATGACAACTGGCTGCAGCCAGGGGGCAGTGTGCTGCGCGTGAGCACGCGCGGATGTGACATGCACCAATCCTTGCACATTGGTTTCCAGCTTGCTGCTGCAGGTGGTGTCATTGTACTGTCACCAAGTTACTCTGCTGTTATGTTCACAGCAGAGGACGGGCAGCGCTGCAGCTTCACTACAGCACTAAAAAAAGCACTGCGGGACTGTTACTACACAGTACAGCAGGGCTGGCATGTCTTTCAATGGCAGGCGCCTGCGCAGTAGCAGCGCACACTCACCATGTACGGTACATTGAGGTTGCCAACATGGTCCTTGTTGTCTGTTGTGCCGGTGACAAACTTGCAGTAGACGGGCCCGTGCACAGCGTTGACGGCGCAGACAAAGTGCAACTTGACCGGCTCTGCGTCCTTGCCCTTGCGCATCCATTTGCATGGCAGCACAGCATGCACGTTTTCATCGTGTGCATCACAATAGACCTTGACGGAGCCGCCTGCCAGGTCTGACATCCAGAATTTGCACTCATCAATGAAATATATGCGCTGCAGCATGTCGGGGTCACTTTGGTACTTCTGCCACAGCGCCGCAGCTGCTGCCTTTCGCCTTTGTTTCTGTATCTTTGTCAAGTCCAGCTTCACATCTATTCTCCTGCGCACCAGGTCGGGGTCAGCCCATTTCATGTACTTCAGCAGTCTCTTGGGTGTGATGTTGTAGTCAGTGCACAGCTGGCGCAGTGTGTCATTTTCCTGACATGCGACTTCGATTGAAGTCCACCACACGTGCACATCAACCTTTCTCTTTGATTCTGCAGATGGGTAGGCCTTTACCACCTTGCCAGCCTTGAATATTGTGCTGGCATGGAAGGCGACAGCATGTGGGACATTTGAGGGCCTGCCGCCATGCTTGGGTGTAGCCACTGTGCCGTTTGCTGTGAAGTTCTTGTGATGAAGTTTGCAGAACCGGTTCAGGTCCCCGTGTACCTCCTTGGCGTAGTCAGGGTACTGCTCTCTGTAATAATATGCGGGCGTAAACTTTTCGTCAGCTGTGGTCAAAGCCATTATCACACACACCACCGCCGCCACCCTCATGGCCGTGGTGCTGCGGTTGCTCTTCCATCCTGAAGGGTGCTTGCGCACCATGGACAGCCCCCCTGCAGGCATGAATCCAAAACATATGGATATGTTAGCTGTGCTTCTAGCAGCAGTGTGAACAGAAGTAACTGGTCAGGTCAAACAACAGCCTGCGGCATCATGGAGTTTGACCGGTCTCAGCTGGGCATGGTACAAATGTAGCGAACAAGTGGCCTACATATAAATGTCAAGCTTTCAACGACGAATCTAAATCAATTTGAGCTGTTAGCAGTGGCACAGTGTGCTGCAAGAAAAGTGCTAAAACACGTTGCCCTGAAGTGCCCCGACTCGGCTGTTACATATGTTAACTTGCGCTGTAGAGTGTTGCTGTGGGTGCTGCTGCCTGCAACATGTTTTGATGTGTAATGTAATTCTTCTGGGCTTCCCTTGCTGGCTGATCAGGCACTGCAGTTCTGGTGTGCCAAGTGCCCTGCCGCTGCTGTTGCGCTCTGCTGCTTGGCGCTGTGCGCTGCACATACAGTTTCAACTGTCATATCTGTTACATAGTGCGCAACACCGCTTCAGGCCCACCGGCAGCTGCTGCGCGCGTGCAGCTAGTGTGGCTGCACAGAGTTTGTTGAGGACTAGTATTCTACACAGTTTCCTGCAAACATCCTTCTTGTGTGATCAAGGCGAATTCTGGAGCTCAAAATTACTAGCAGTTTGGAGCTGCTGCTGCTGGCAGGTGAGGCCCTGCTGTGCAGTTGGGATGCAAGCAAACCAAAGCAGCAGCACTGGCAGCTGTGCCTTACTGTGCCTGCCACATACAGCAGGTTGCTATGCCAGCATGGCTGTCTGCTTGCAAGCTGTGTTGATTTGTTGCAAAATGCAGATGCTGCGTTTGTACCATGCCCAGCTGAGACTGTAATTGCATGCCAGCCTTTGCTGCAGCAGTTCTTAGCCTGCACTGCATCCCTTCTGTTGCTGTTCCTGGACTTGGTGCCTGAAGTGCACACCTACCTTTTTATGCTATGGCTGATGTGCTCCTGCTGCTGCTGGGTATGCAGCTGATTTTACTGCGGCAGTAGCACTGTTTGCAATCTATGATATCTGCCTGGGCAGGAGCAGCAGCAGCAGCAGACGACAGGAAACGTTACAGCTATGTGTGCTTTGAATCACGGTGGCATGTGCTTTTCAACTGCAGTTGTTGGTGGGCGTGACAGCAGCAGCATGTGCCAGCAGGTGCCTCACTGCTGCTACCTAATTTTTTTGCGAAGGCTTTCAGTACAGCGCTGTGTTCAACGTCGTTTAATGTTCATTCCAAATTGTTTACAGGTGCTGCAGCAACGCGATCGAGCTGCAGTGCTCTGGACATCCGTGTTGACCCGTCAGGCTCACCTGCAACGTGGGCTTGCGAGGGCCCTTCAGGATTGGTTTTCTGCCTCAACCAAAGGTACGTTGCATAATGTGTCGACGATGATGATTTGGCAGCGTGGCAGCTGTGTGGCTCGGAGCAGGCTTGTTTCAGGGCACCTTTCCGTCTTGAAGTTCTTCACCATACCGCAGTTTATTTCGGCTCGAGCCATGCTTAAATCAATCATCAAATATAAAAGTTAATTTACCGCAAGGTTTCTTGCAGGCTCCGTGCATAAAGCTTGGCAGGCCAACAGTCGTCACAACTCACGCGAGTGACAGCAGCAGGAGCCATGTTCAAGAGCTACGAGCGTAGTTGAATTATGCCAGGAATTTTTCCGTTACATTCGGCAATTCAGCATGACTGCAAATGCCTGTATGTGAAATGGCCACCAAGTGCCTTGCTGCCTTGCAGCAGTTGTTTGAAGCAGGAACCACTCCTGACAAGTCTGAGCACCAAAGCACAACATCCACATGTATTTTACTCATACCATAAGCTTCTGAACATGCCATTTTGTTCCCACACTCGCTCTCAGGTGAACACCAGGAAGTAACCACCCTACAGCAGCATGGTGCCAGCACCTCCCAAGCCCCGGGCGGTGCGAACATGCAGGACGGCGACAAGCGCAGGTGCCCTCAAACAGGTGAGCTCAAGGGCTCTCTGAGTGACACCCTGTGCACTGCTGGCTAGCCATCTTGCATGCAGCTGACAGCCACAATCCCTACATGCCATGCAGCAGCACAACAGCAGACTCAGCGCTGGTCTTTCCTGGGGTAGTCGCCAGCAGTGCCGCGGCGCTGCTTCCCGTCTCGGCACACACAAAGACTCCTCTTGCGGCTGCGCACCATGTTCCACAAATCTGGCAGCTTCAATACATCAGCCATGACAGATGCAGCTGTGATCTTCATAAAGGTGTTGTACAGGCCGTGCTGCAGGTCTCGCGGCTTCACATCAGCACCACCCAGCTGGCAGCTGTTATACAAGTAGTTGCGGAAGGCTGCTTTGAGGCTGCCAAATGCATGTTCAATGGGCTTGTTGAAATCTGGGGAGTAGGGTGCAAAGTGCAGCAGTTGATCTTCATTGATGCCACCTGCAACCAACATCTGTAGGCCATCCTTCCCCAGGTGAACACTTGGGTTGTCAAAGATGTACAGCGGCGTAGTGCCGCGCTGCGCCTGCTGTTGGTTGGCTATGTCTTTGATCTCCATCATGCAGTGAACAAACTCCAGCTGAGTCATGCTCTTGGCCTGCTGGGTTGGTTTGTCCTTCAACTGCAGGTGCAAGAATTGCCGGATTGGCAGCGCGCAGCCTTGTTAGCAGCGCAGGAGCGCAACGCAGCGGTGTGGATGGATGCGATGGGACGCTTCTACATCAGGCTCAGTGCAGACAAGGTCAGATACATCACCAAGTCTATGAGGGGGCAGAGATTGTTCTGGGGCTTGACTGGCTGCTTGCCAGGTGTGCAGCACTTCAAGTTCTGCGCGCCGCGTGCAGTCGCCACAGCAGCAGCGCTTCAGTGCAAGATGTGTGCATGTGTGCTGGCTGATATGGTTGGCACATGCATGGGCTACATGCACACAAGCGAGGAGCAGCTGGTGTGCATGCTGTACTGGTTAGGCACCAGCAGCAGTATGTGTGCTCAGGTAGCAGTGGACTGGTGGGATGGGCGGATTGATTTCCTCCATGCACAGCACAACATGCTGATTCAAGCTGATGGCTCATGTCATGACAAGGGTTATTACAGCAGCAGCAGGCAGCTGGTGCTGGAGCGCGACTTTGAGTTCTGCGCTGCAGCATATGACAACTGGCTGCAGCCAGGGGGCAGTGTGCTGCGCGTGAGCACGCGCGGATGTGACATGCACCAATCCTTGCACATTGGTTTCCAGCTTGCTGCTGCAGGTGGTGTCATTGTACTGTCACCAAGTTACTCTGCTGTTATGTTCACAGCAGAGGACGGGCAGCGCTGCAGCTTCACTACAGCACTAAAAAAAGCACTGCGGGACTGTTACTACACAGTACAGCAGGGCTGGCATGTCTTTCAATGGCAGGCGCCTGCGCAGTAGCAGCGCACACTCACCATGTACGGTACATTGAGGTTGCCAACATGGTCCTTGTTGTCTGTTGTGCCGGTGACAAACTTGCAGTAGACGGGCCCGTGCACAGCGTTGACGGCGCAGACAAAGTGCAACTTGACCGGCTCTGCGTCCTTGCCCTTGCGCATCCATTTGCATGGCAGCACAGCATGCACGTTTTCATCGTGTGCATCACAATAGACCTTGACGGAGCCGCCTGCAGGTCTGACATCCAGAACTTGCACTCATCAATGAAATATATGCGCTGCAGCATGTCGGGGTCACTTTGGTACTTCTGCCACAGCGCCGCAGCTGCTGCCTTTCGCCTTTGTTTCTGTATCTTTGTCAAGTCCAGCTTCACATCTATTCTCCTGCGCACCAGGTCGGGGTCAGCCCATTTCATGTACTTCAGCAGTCTCTTGGGTGTGATGTTGTAGTCAGTGCACAGCTGGCGCAGTGTGTCATTTTCCTGACATGCGACTTCGATTGAAGTCCACCACACGTGCACATCAACCTTTCTCTTTGATTCTGCAGATGGGTAGGCCTTTACCACCTTGCCAGCCTTGAATATTGTGCTGGCATGGAAGGCGACAGCATGTGGGACATTTGAGGGCCTGCCGCCATGCTTGGGTGTAGCCACTGTGCCGTTTGCTGTGAAGTTCTTGTGATGAAGTTTGCAGAACCGGTTCAGGTCCCCGTGTACCTCCTTGGCGTAGTCAGGGTACTGCTCTCTGTAATAATATGCGGGCGTAAACTTTTCGTCAGCTGTGGTCAAAGCCATTATCACACACACCACCGCCGCCACCCTCATGGCCGTGGTGCTGCGGTTGCTCTTCCATCCTGAAGGGTGCTTGCGCACCATGGACAGCCCCCCTGCAGGCATGAATCCAAAACATATGGATATGTTAGCTGTGCTTCTAGCAGCAGTGTGAACAGAAGTAACTGGTCAGGTCAAACAACAGCCTGCGGCATCATGGAGTTTGACCGGTCTCAGCTGGGCATGGTACAAACGCAGCATCTGCATTTTGCAACAAATCAACACAGCTTGCAAGCAGACAGCCATGCTGGCATAGCAACCTGCTGTATGTGGCAGGCACAGTAAGGCACAGCTGCCAGTGCTGCTGCTTTGGTTTGCTTGCATCCCAACTGCACAGCAGGGCCTCACCTGCCAGCAGCAGCAGCTCCAAACTGCTAGTAATTTTGAGCTCCAGAATTCGCCTTGATCACACAAGAAGGATGTTTGCAGGAAACTGTGTAGAATACTAGTCCTCAACAAACTCTGTGCAGCCACACTAGCTGCACGCGCGCAGCAGCTGCCGGTGGGCCTGAAGCGGTGTTGCGCACTATGTAACAGATATGACAGTTGAAACTGTATGTGCAGCGCACAGCGCCAAGCAGCAGAGCGCAACAGCAGCGGCAGGGCACTTGGCACACCAGAACTGCAGTGCCTGATCAGCCAGCAAGGGAAGCCCAGAAGAATTACATTACACATCAAAACATGTTGCAGGCAGCAGCACCCACAGCAACACTCTACAGCGCAAGTTAACATATGTAACAGCCGAGTCGGGGCACTTCAGGGCAACGTGTTTTAGCACTTTTCTTGCAGCACACTGTGCCACTGCTAACAGCTCAAATTGATTTAGATTCGTCGTTGAAAGCTTGACATTTATATGTAGGCCACTTGTTCGCTACATTTGTACCATGCCCAGCTGAGACCGGTCAAACTCCATGATGCCGCAGGCTGTTGTTTGACCTGACCAGTTACTTCTGTTCACACTGCTGCTAGAAGCACAGCTAACATATCCATATGTTTTGGATTCATGCCTGCAGGGGGGCTGTCCATGGTGCGCAAGCACCCTTCAGGATGGAAGAGCAACCGCAGCACCACGGCCATGAGGGTGGCGGCGGTGGTGTGTGTGATAATGGCTTTGACCACAGCTGACGAAAAGTTTACGCCCGCATATTATTACAGAGAGCAGTACCCTGACTACGCCAAGGAGGTACACGGGGACCTGAACCGGTTCTGCAAACTTCATCACAAGAACTTCACAGCAAACGGCACAGTGGCTACACCCAAGCATGGCGGCAGGCCCTCAAATGTCCCACATGCTGTCGCCTTCCATGCCAGCACAATATTCAAGGCTGGCAAGGTGGTAAAGGCCTACCCATCTGCAGAATCAAAGAGAAAGGTTGATGTGCACGTGTGGTGGACTTCAATCGAAGTCGCATGTCAGGAAAATGACACACTGCGCCAGCTGTGCACTGACTACAACATCACACCCAAGAGACTGCTGAAGTACATGAAATGGGCTGACCCCGACCTGGTGCGCAGGAGAATAGATGTGAAGCTGGACTTGACAAAGATACAGAAACAAAGGCGAAAGGCAGCAGCTGCGGCGCTGTGGCAGAAGTACCAAAGTGACCCCGACATGCTGCAGCGCATATATTTCATTGATGAGTGCAAATTCTGGATGTCAGACCTGGCAGGCGGCTCCGTCAAGGTCTATTGTGATGCACACGATGAAAACGTGCATGCTGTGCTGCCATGCAAATGGATGCGCAAGGGCAAGGACGCAGAGCCGGTCAAGTTGCACTTTGTCTGCGCCGTCAACGCTGTGCACGGGCCCGTCTACTGCAAGTTTGTCACCGGCACAACAGACAACAAGGACCATGTTGGCAACCTCAATGTACCGTACATGGTGAGTGTGCGCTGCTACTGCGCAGGCGCCTGCCATTGAAAGACATGCCAGCCCTGCTGTACTGTGTAGTAACAGTCCCGCAGTGCTTTTTTTAGTGCTGTAGTGAAGCTGCAGCGCTGCCCGTCCTCTGCTGTGAACATAACAGCAGAGTAACTTGGTGACAGTACAATGACACCACCTGCAGCAGCAAGCTGGAAACCAATGTGCAAGGATTGGTGCATGTCACATCCGCGCGTGCTCACGCGCAGCACACTGCCCCCTGGCTGCAGCCAGTTGTCATATGCTGCAGCGCAGAACTCAAAGTCGCGCTCCAGCACCAGCTGCCTGCTGCTGCTGTAATAACCCTTGTCATGACATGAGCCATCAGCTTGAATCAGCATGTTGTGCTGTGCATGGAGGAAATCAATCCGCCCATCCCACCAGTCCACTGCTACCTGAGCACACATACTGCTGCTGGTGCCTAACCAGTACAGCATGCACACCAGCTGCTCCTCGCTTGTGTGCATGTAGCCCATGCATGTGCCAACCATATCAGCCAGCACACATGCACACATCTTGCACTGAAGCGCTGCTGCTGTGGCGACTGCACGCGGCGCGCAGAACTTGAAGTGCTGCACACCTGGCAAGCAGCCAGTCAAGCCCCAGAACAATCTCTGCCCCCTCATAGACTTGGTGATGTATCTGACCTTGTCTGCACTGAGCCTGATGTAGAAGCGTCCCATCGCATCCATCCACACCGCTGCGTTGCGCTCCTGCGCTGCTAACAAGGCTGCGCGCTGCCAATCCGGCAATTCTTGCACCTGCAGTTGAAGGACAAACCAACCCAGCAGGCCAAGAGCATGACTCAGCTGGAGTTTGTTCACTGCATGATGGAGATCAAAGACATAGCCAACCAACAGCAGGCGCAGCGCGGCACTACGCCGCTGTACATCTTTGACAACCCAAGTGTTCACCTGGGGAAGGATGGCCTACAGATGTTGGTTGCAGGTGGCATCAATGAAGATCAACTGCTGCACTTTGCACCCTACTCCCCAGATTTCAACAAGCCCATTGAACATGCATTTGGCAGCCTCAAAGCAGCCTTCCGCAACTACTTGTATAACAGCTGCCAGCTGGGTGGTGCTGATGTGAAGCCGCGAGACCTGCAGCACGGCCTGTACAACACCTTTATGAAGATCACAGCTGCATCTGTCATGGCTGATGTATTGAAGCTGCCAGATTTGTGGAACATGGTGCGCAGCCGCAAGAGGAGTCTTTGTGTGTGCCGAGACGGGAAGCAGCGCCGCGGCACTGCTGGCGACTACCCCAGGAAAGACCAGCGCTGAGTCTGCTGTTGTGCTGCTGCATGGCATGTAGGGATTGTGGCTGTCAGCTGCATGCAAGATGGCTAGCCAGCAGTGCACAGGGTGTCACTCAGAGAGCCCTTGAGCTCACCTGTTTGAGGGCACCTGCGCTTGTCGCCGTCCTGCATGTTCGCACCGCCCGGGGCTTGGGAGGTGCTGGCACCATGCTGCTGTAGGGTGGTTACTTCCTGGTGTTCACCTGAGAGCGAGTGTGGGAACAAAATGGCATGTTCAGAAGCTTATGGTATGAGTAAAATACATGTGGATGTTGTGCTTTGGTGCTCAGACTTGTCAGGAGTGGTTCCTGCTTCAAACAACTGCTGCAAGGCAGCAAGGCACTTGGTGGCCATTTCACATACAGGCATTTGCAGTCATGCTGAATTGCCGAATGTAACGGAAAAATTCCTGGCATAATTCAACTACGCTCGTAGCTCTTGAACATGGCTCCTGCTGCTGTCACTCGCGTGAGTTGTGACGACTGTTGGCCTGCCAAGCTTTATGCACGGAGCCTGCAAGAAACCTTGCGGTAAATTAACTTTTATATTTGATGATTGATTTAAGCATGGCTCGAGCCGAAATAAACTGCGGTATGGTGAAGAACTTCAAGACGGAAAGGTGCCCTGAAACAAGCCTGCTCCGAGCCACACAGCTGCCACGCTGCCAAATCATCATCGTCGACACATTATGCAACGTACCTTTGGTTGAGGCAGAAAACCAATCCTGAAGGGCCCTCGCAAGCCCACGTTGCAGGTGAGCCTGACGGGTCAACACGGATGTCCAGAGCACTGCAGCTCGATCGCGTTGCTGCAGCACCTGTAAACAATTTGGAATGAACATTAAACGACGTTGAACACAGCGCTGTACTGAAAGCCTTCGCAAAAAAATTAGGTAGCAGCAGTGAGGCACCTGCTGGCACATGCTGCTGCTGTCACGCCCACCAACAACTGCAGTTGAAAAGCACATGCCACCGTGATTCAAAGCACACATAGCTGTAACGTTTCCTGTCGTCTGCTGCTGCTGCTGCTCCTGCCCAGGCAGATATCATAGATTGCAAACAGTGCTACTGCCGCAGTAAAATCAGCTGCATACCCAGCAGCAGCAGGAGCACATCAGCCATAGCATAAAAAGGTAGGTGTGCACTTCAGGCACCAAGTCCAGGAACAGCAACAGAAGGGATGCAGTGCAGGCTAAGAACTGCTGCAGCAAAGGCTGGCATGCAATTACAGTCTCAGCTGGGCATGGTACAAACGCAGCATCTGCATTTTGCAACAAATCAACACAGCTTGCAAGCAGACAGCCATGCTGGCATAGCAACCTGCTGTATGTGGCAGGCACAGTAAGGCACAGCTGCCAGTGCTGCTGCTTTGGTTTGCTTGCATCCCAACTGCACAGCAGGGCCTCACCTGCCAGCAGCAGCAGCTCCAAACTGCTAGTAATTTTGAGCTCCAGAATTCGCCTTGATCACACAAGAAGGATGTTTGCAGGAAACTGTGTAGAATACTAGTCCTCAACAAACTCTGTGCAGCCACACTAGCTGCACGCGCGCAGCAGCTGCCGGTGGGCCTGAAGCGGTGTTGCGCACTATGTAACAGATATGACAGTTGAAACTGTATGTGCAGCGCACAGCGCCAAGCAGCAGAGCGCAACAGCAGCGGCAGGGCACTTGGCACACCAGAACTGCAGTGCCTGATCAGCCAGCAAGGGAAGCCCAGAAGAATTACATTACACATCAAAACATGTTGCAGGCAGCAGCACCCACAGCAACACTCTACAGCGCAAGTTAACATATGTAACAGCCGAGTCGGGGCACTTCAGGGCAACGTGTTTTAGCACTTTTCTTGCAGCACACTGTGCCACTGCTAACAGCTCAAATTGATTTAGATTCGTCGTTGAAAGCTTGACATTTATATGTAGGCCACTTGTTCGCTACATTTGTACCATGCCCAGCTGAGACTGTAATTGCATGCCAGCCTTTGCTGCAGCAGTTCTTAGCCTGCACTGCATCCCTTCTGTTGCTGTTCCTGGACTTGGTGCCTGAAGTGCACACCTACCTTTTTATGCTATGGCTGATGTGCTCCTGCTGCTGCTGGGTATGCAGCTGATTTTACTGCGGCAGTAGCACTGTTTGCAATCTATGATATCTGCCTGGGCAGGAGCAGCAGCAGCAGCAGACGACAGGAAACGTTACAGCTATGTGTGCTTTGAATCACGGTGGCATGTGCTTTTCAACTGCAGTTGTTGGTGGGCGTGACAGCAGCAGCATGTGCCAGCAGGTGCCTCACTGCTGCTACCTAATTTTTTTGCGAAGGCTTTCAGTACAGCGCTGTGTTCAACGTCGTTTAATGTTCATTCCAAATTGTTTACAGGTGCTGCAGCAACGCGATCGAGCTGCAGTGCTCTGGACATCCGTGTTGACCCGTCAGGCTCACCTGCAACGTGGGCTTGCGAGGGCCCTTCAGGATTGGTTTTCTGCCTCAACCAAAGGTACGTTGCATAATGTGTCGACGATGATGATTTGGCAGCGTGGCAGCTGTGTGGCTCGGAGCAGGCTTGTTTCAGGGCACCTTTCCGTCTTGAAGTTCTTCACCATACCGCAGTTTATTTCGGCTCGAGCCATGCTTAAATCAATCATCAAATATAAAAGTTAATTTACCGCAAGGTTTCTTGCAGGCTCCGTGCATAAAGCTTGGCAGGCCAACAGTCGTCACAACTCACGCGAGTGACAGCAGCAGGAGCCATGTTCAAGAGCTACGAGCGTAGTTGAATTATGCCAGGAATTTTTCCGTTACATTCGGCAATTCAGCATGACTGCAAATGCCTGTATGTGAAATGGCCACCAAGTGCCTTGCTGCCTTGCAGCAGTTGTTTGAAGCAGGAACCACTCCTGACAAGTCTGAGCACCAAAGCACAACATCCACATGTATTTTACTCATACCATAAGCTTCTGAACATGCCATTTTGTTCCCACACTCGCTCTCAGGTGAACACCAGGAAGTAACCACCCTACAGCAGCATGGTGCCAGCACCTCCCAAGCCCCGGGCGGTGCGAACATGCAGGACGGCGACAAGCGCAGGTGCCCTCAAACAGGTGAGCTCAAGGGCTCTCTGAGTGACACCCTGTGCACTGCTGGCTAGCCATCTTGCATGCAGCTGACAGCCACAATCCCTACATGCCATGCAGCAGCACAACAGCAGACTCAGCGCTGGTCTTTCCTGGGGTAGTCGCCAGCAGTGCCGCGGCGCTGCTTCCCGTCTCGGCACACACAAAGACTCCTCTTGCGGCTGCGCACCATGTTCCACAAATCTGGCAGCTTCAATACATCAGCCATGACAGATGCAGCTGTGATCTTCATAAAGGTGTTGTACAGGCCGTGCTGCAGGTCTCGCGGCTTCACATCAGCACCACCCAGCTGGCAGCTGTTATACAAGTAGTTGCGGAAGGCTGCTTTGAGGCTGCCAAATGCATGTTCAATGGGCTTGTTGAAATCTGGGGAGTAGGGTGCAAAGTGCAGCAGTTGATCTTCATTGATGCCACCTGCAACCAACATCTGTAGGCCATCCTTCCCCAGGTGAACACTTGGGTTGTCAAAGATGTACAGCGGCGTAGTGCCGCGCTGCGCCTGCTGTTGGTTGGCTATGTCTTTGATCTCCATCATGCAGTGAACAAACTCCAGCTGAGTCATGCTCTTGGCCTGCTGGGTTGGTTTGTCCTTCAACTGCAGGTGCAAGAATTGCCGGATTGGCAGCGCGCAGCCTTGTTAGCAGCGCAGGAGCGCAACGCAGCGGTGTGGATGGATGCGATGGGACGCTTCTACATCAGGCTCAGTGCAGACAAGGTCAGATACATCACCAAGTCTATGAGGGGGCAGAGATTGTTCTGGGGCTTGACTGGCTGCTTGCCAGGTGTGCAGCACTTCAAGTTCTGCGCGCCGCGTGCAGTCGCCACAGCAGCAGCGCTTCAGTGCAAGATGTGTGCATGTGTGCTGGCTGATATGGTTGGCACATGCATGGGCTACATGCACACAAGCGAGGAGCAGCTGGTGTGCATGCTGTACTGGTTAGGCACCAGCAGCAGTATGTGTGCTCAGGTAGCAGTGGACTGGTGGGATGGGCGGATTGATTTCCTCCATGCACAGCACAACATGCTGATTCAAGCTGATGGCTCATGTCATGACAAGGGTTATTACAGCAGCAGCAGGCAGCTGGTGCTGGAGCGCGACTTTGAGTTCTGCGCTGCAGCATATGACAACTGGCTGCAGCCAGGGGGCAGTGTGCTGCGCGTGAGCACGCGCGGATGTGACATGCACCAATCCTTGCACATTGGTTTCCAGCTTGCTGCTGCAGGTGGTGTCATTGTACTGTCACCAAGTTACTCTGCTGTTATGTTCACAGCAGAGGACGGGCAGCGCTGCAGCTTCACTACAGCACTAAAAAAAGCACTGCGGGACTGTTACTACACAGTACAGCAGGGCTGGCATGTCTTTCAATGGCAGGCGCCTGCGCAGTAGCAGCGCACACTCACCATGTACGGTACATTGAGGTTGCCAACATGGTCCTTGTTGTCTGTTGTGCCGGTGACAAACTTGCAGTAGACGGGCCCGTGCACAGCGTTGACGGCGCAGACAAAGTGCAACTTGACCGGCTCTGCGTCCTTGCCCTTGCGCATCCATTTGCATGGCAGCACAGCATGCACGTTTTCATCGTGTGCATCACAATAGACCTTGACGGAGCCGCCTGCCAGGTCTGACATCCAGAATTTGCACTCATCAATGAAATATATGCGCTGCAGCATGTCGGGGTCACTTTGGTACTTCTGCCACAGCGCCGCAGCTGCTGCCTTTCGCCTTTGTTTCTGTATCTTTGTCAAGTCCAGCTTCACATCTATTCTCCTGCGCACCAGGTCGGGGTCAGCCCATTTCATGTACTTCAGCAGTCTCTTGGGTGTGATGTTGTAGTCAGTGCACAGCTGGCGCAGTGTGTCATTTTCCTGACATGCGACTTCGATTGAAGTCCACCACACGTGCACATCAACCTTTCTCTTTGATTCTGCAGATGGGTAGGCCTTTACCACCTTGCCAGCCTTGAATATTGTGCTGGCATGGAAGGCGACAGCATGTGGGACATTTGAGGGCCTGCCGCCATGCTTGGGTGTAGCCACTGTGCCGTTTGCTGTGAAGTTCTTGTGATGAAGTTTGCAGAACCGGTTCAGGTCCCCGTGTACCTCCTTGGCGTAGTCAGGGTACTGCTCTCTGTAATAATATGCGGGCGTAAACTTTTCGTCAGCTGTGGTCAAAGCCATTATCACACACACCACCGCCGCCACCCTCATGGCCGTGGTGCTGCGGTTGCTCTTCCATCCTGAAGGGTGCTTGCGCACCATGGACAGCCCCCCTGCAGGCATGAATCCAAAACATATGGATATGTTAGCTGTGCTTCTAGCAGCAGTGTGAACAGAAGTAACTGGTCAGGTCAAACAACAGCCTGCGGCATCATGGAGTTTGACCGGTCTCAGCTGGGCATGGTACAAATGTAGCGAACAAGTGGCCTACATATAAATGTCAAGCTTTCAACGACGAATCTAAATCAATTTGAGCTGTTAGCAGTGGCACAGTGTGCTGCAAGAAAAGTGCTAAAACACGTTGCCCTGAAGTGCCCCGACTCGGCTGTTACATATGTTAACTTGCGCTGTAGAGTGTTGCTGTGGGTGCTGCTGCCTGCAACATGTTTTGATGTGTAATGTAATTCTTCTGGGCTTCCCTTGCTGGCTGATCAGGCACTGCAGTTCTGGTGTGCCAAGTGCCCTGCCGCTGCTGTTGCGCTCTGCTGCTTGGCGCTGTGCGCTGCACATACAGTTTCAACTGTCATATCTGTTACATAGTGCGCAACACCGCTTCAGGCCCACCGGCAGCTGCTGCGCGCGTGCAGCTAGTGTGGCTGCACAGAGTTTGTTGAGGACTAGTATTCTACACAGTTTCCTGCAAACATCCTTCTTGTGTGATCAAGGCGAATTCTGGAGCTCAAAATTACTAGCAGTTTGGAGCTGCTGCTGCTGGCAGGTGAGGCCCTGCTGTGCAGTTGGGATGCAAGCAAACCAAAGCAGCAGCACTGGCAGCTGTGCCTTACTGTGCCTGCCACATACAGCAGGTTGCTATGCCAGCATGGCTGTCTGCTTGCAAGCTGTGTTGATTTGTTGCAAAATGCAGATGCTGCGTTTGTACCATGCCCAGCTGAGACTGTAATTGCATGCCAGCCTTTGCTGCAGCAGTTCTTAGCCTGCACTGCATCCCTTCTGTTGCTGTTCCTGGACTTGGTGCCTGAAGTGCACACCTACCTTTTTATGCTATGGCTGATGTGCTCCTGCTGCTGCTGGGTATGCAGCTGATTTTACTGCGGCAGTAGCACTGTTTGCAATCTATGATATCTGCCTGGGCAGGAGCAGCAGCAGCAGCAGACGACAGGAAACGTTACAGCTATGTGTGCTTTGAATCACGGTGGCATGTGCTTTTCAACTGCAGTTGTTGGTGGGCGTGACAGCAGCAGCATGTGCCAGCAGGTGCCTCACTGCTGCTACCTAATTTTTTTGCGAAGGCTTTCAGTACAGCGCTGTGTTCAACGTCGTTTAATGTTCATTCCAAATTGTTTACAGGTGCTGCAGCAACGCGATCGAGCTGCAGTGCTCTGGACATCCGTGTTGACCCGTCAGGCTCACCTGCAACGTGGGCTTGCGAGGGCCCTTCAGGATTGGTTTTCTGCCTCAACCAAAGGTACGTTGCATAATGTGTCGACGATGATGATTTGGCAGCGTGGCAGCTGTGTGGCTCGGAGCAGGCTTGTTTCAGGGCACCTTTCCGTCTTGAAGTTCTTCACCATACCGCAGTTTATTTCGGCTCGAGCCATGCTTAAATCAATCATCAAATATAAAAGTTAATTTACCGCAAGGTTTCTTGCAGGCTCCGTGCATAAAGCTTGGCAGGCCAACAGTCGTCACAACTCACGCGAGTGACAGCAGCAGGAGCCATGTTCAAGAGCTACGAGCGTAGTTGAATTATGCCAGGAATTTTTCCGTTACATTCGGCAATTCAGCATGACTGCAAATGCCTGTATGTGAAATGGCCACCAAGTGCCTTGCTGCCTTGCAGCAGTTGTTTGAAGCAGGAACCACTCCTGACAAGTCTGAGCACCAAAGCACAACATCCACATGTATTTTACTCATACCATAAGCTTCTGAACATGCCATTTTGTTCCCACACTCGCTCTCAGGTGAACACCAGGAAGTAACCACCCTACAGCAGCATGGTGCCAGCACCTCCCAAGCCCCGGGCGGTGCGAACATGCAGGACGGCGACAAGCGCAGGTGCCCTCAAACAGGTGAGCTCAAGGGCTCTCTGAGTGACACCCTGTGCACTGCTGGCTAGCCATCTTGCATGCAGCTGACAGCCACAATCCCTACATGCCATGCAGCAGCACAACAGCAGACTCAGCGCTGGTCTTTCCTGGGGTAGTCGCCAGCAGTGCCGCGGCGCTGCTTCCCGTCTCGGCACACACAAAGACTCCTCTTGCGGCTGCGCACCATGTTCCACAAATCTGGCAGCTTCAATACATCAGCCATGACAGATGCAGCTGTGATCTTCATAAAGGTGTTGTACAGGCCGTGCTGCAGGTCTCGCGGCTTCACATCAGCACCACCCAGCTGGCAGCTGTTATACAAGTAGTTGCGGAAGGCTGCTTTGAGGCTGCCAAATGCATGTTCAATGGGCTTGTTGAAATCTGGGGAGTAGGGTGCAAAGTGCAGCAGTTGATCTTCATTGATGCCACCTGCAACCAACATCTGTAGGCCATCCTTCCCCAGGTGAACACTTGGGTTGTCAAAGATGTACAGCGGCGTAGTGCCGCGCTGCGCCTGCTGTTGGTTGGCTATGTCTTTGATCTCCATCATGCAGTGAACAAACTCCAGCTGAGTCATGCTCTTGGCCTGCTGGGTTGGTTTGTCCTTCAACTGCAGGTGCAAGAATTGCCGGATTGGCAGCGCGCAGCCTTGTTAGCAGCGCAGGAGCGCAACGCAGCGGTGTGGATGGATGCGATGGGACGCTTCTACATCAGGCTCAGTGCAGACAAGGTCAGATACATCACCAAGTCTATGAGGGGGCAGAGATTGTTCTGGGGCTTGACTGGCTGCTTGCCAGGTGTGCAGCACTTCAAGTTCTGCGCGCCGCGTGCAGTCGCCACAGCAGCAGCGCTTCAGTGCAAGATGTGTGCATGTGTGCTGGCTGATATGGTTGGCACATGCATGGGCTACATGCACACAAGCGAGGAGCAGCTGGTGTGCATGCTGTACTGGTTAGGCACCAGCAGCAGTATGTGTGCTCAGGTAGCAGTGGACTGGTGGGATGGGCGGATTGATTTCCTCCATGCACAGCACAACATGCTGATTCAAGCTGATGGCTCATGTCATGACAAGGGTTATTACAGCAGCAGCAGGCAGCTGGTGCTGGAGCGCGACTTTGAGTTCTGCGCTGCAGCATATGACAACTGGCTGCAGCCAGGGGGCAGTGTGCTGCGCGTGAGCACGCGCGGATGTGACATGCACCAATCCTTGCACATTGGTTTCCAGCTTGCTGCTGCAGGTGGTGTCATTGTACTGTCACCAAGTTACTCTGCTGTTATGTTCACAGCAGAGGACGGGCAGCGCTGCAGCTTCACTACAGCACTAAAAAAAGCACTGCGGGACTGTTACTACACAGTACAGCAGGGCTGGCATGTCTTTCAATGGCAGGCGCCTGCGCAGTAGCAGCGCACACTCACCATGTACGGTACATTGAGGTTGCCAACATGGTCCTTGTTGTCTGTTGTGCCGGTGACAAACTTGCAGTAGACGGGCCCGTGCACAGCGTTGACGGCGCAGACAAAGTGCAACTTGACCGGCTCTGCGTCCTTGCCCTTGCGCATCCATTTGCATGGCAGCACAGCATGCACGTTTTCATCGTGTGCATCACAATAGACCTTGACGGAGCCGCCTGCCAGGTCTGACATCCAGAATTTGCACTCATCAATGAAATATATGCGCTGCAGCATGTCGGGGTCACTTTGGTACTTCTGCCACAGCGCCGCAGCTGCTGCCTTTCGCCTTTGTTTCTGTATCTTTGTCAAGTCCAGCTTCACATCTATTCTCCTGCGCACCAGGTCGGGGTCAGCCCATTTCATGTACTTCAGCAGTCTCTTGGGTGTGATGTTGTAGTCAGTGCACAGCTGGCGCAGTGTGTCATTTTCCTGACATGCGACTTCGATTGAAGTCCACCACACGTGCACATCAACCTTTCTCTTTGATTCTGCAGATGGGTAGGCCTTTACCACCTTGCCAGCCTTGAATATTGTGCTGGCATGGAAGGCGACAGCATGTGGGACATTTGAGGGCCTGCCGCCATGCTTGGGTGTAGCCACTGTGCCGTTTGCTGTGAAGTTCTTGTGATGAAGTTTGCAGAACCGGTTCAGGTCCCCGTGTACCTCCTTGGCGTAGTCAGGGTACTGCTCTCTGTAATAATATGCGGGCGTAAACTTTTCGTCAGCTGTGGTCAAAGCCATTATCACACACACCACCGCCGCCACCCTCATGGCCGTGGTGCTGCGGTTGCTCTTCCATCCTGAAGGGTGCTTGCGCACCATGGACAGCCCCCCTGCAGGCATGAATCCAAAACATATGGATATGTTAGCTGTGCTTCTAGCAGCAGTGTGAACAGAAGTAACTGGTCAGGTCAAACAACAGCCTGCGGCATCATGGAGTTTGACCGGTCTCAGCTGGGCATGGTACAAATGTAGCGAACAAGTGGCCTACATATATGAGTTTCATATGGTCTTTGAGTGCCCTTTCTATGCACCAGTCCGCGAGCGATTTGCTATGTTGTTCGAACCCTTCGGGGACTCGTCACAAACATGGGCTACTATTGCTGGTTGTCACCCAGCAGGCGATGACATGATCACTTTTATGAAGCAGGCACCTGCTTTGGTGGCCGCTTTTGTGCACTGCTGCTATCTGATGCGGTGTCACCCGGACACTGATCCTGAGGTCCTTCTGTCCTCTCAGGCTATTGCTCAAGCTATTGATGATGCTGATGAGTTTTTTTCTGCGTTGTCGTCTGACGGTTTGGACGATGATGAGTTGTTCTTCGATGTTTCCTCCCCCTATGAGCCTCTCGTTGGCTCCTGACTGGGGTTCCCACTCCTCGTTGAGTGGAGCATGTAATGTAATGTAATGTATGTAATATAAATGTCAAGCTTTCAACGACGAATCTAAATCAATTTGAGCTGTTAGCAGTGGCACAGTGTGCTGCAAGAAAAGTGCTAAAACACGTTGCCCTGAAGTGCCCCGACTCGGCTGTTACATATGTTAACTTGCGCTGTAGAGTGTTGCTGTGGGTGCTGCTGCCTGCAACATGTTTTGATGTGTAATGTAATTCTTCTGGGCTTCCCTTGCTGGCTGATCAGGCACTGCAGTTCTGGTGTGCCAAGTGCCCTGCCGCTGCTGTTGCGCTCTGCTGCTTGGCGCTGTGCGCTGCACATACAGTTTCAACTGTCATATCTGTTACATAGTGCGCAACACCGCTTCAGGCCCACCGGCAGCTGCTGCGCGCGTGCAGCTAGTGTGGCTGCACAGAGTTTGTTGAGGACTAGTATTCTACACAGTTTCCTGCAAACATCCTTCTTGTGTGATCAAGGCGAATTCTGGAGCTCAAAATTACTAGCAGTTTGGAGCTGCTGCTGCTGGCAGGTGAGGCCCTGCTGTGCAGTTGGGATGCAAGCAAACCAAAGCAGCAGCACTGGCAGCTGTGCCTTACTGTGCCTGCCACATACAGCAGGTTGCTATGCCAGCATGGCTGTCTGCTTGCAAGCTGTGTTGATTTGTTGCAAAATGCAGATGCTGCGTTTGTACCATGCCCAGCTGTACGCGCCAGGGGGCATCAGCAACTGCTGCACTGAGGGCCCAAAACATGACCAGTAAGCCAACCACCAGAAAAACCGTTTTCATGTTGCTTTGCAGTGCACGTGGCATGGCCTGAACGGCTGCGGCTGAATCCGAAGCTGCAGCTGGTATCATGGTCACAACGCTCGTGTGTGCTGTTGTAGCTTGACGAGGTTTGTGAAAACCAACTTTGAGAGCCGCAAACACTGTATATGACTTTTTTTTACTCAGCCCGCGTAAGCAAGCAGCACCGACTACGGCGGACGACATGGAAAAATATGATCGTGATTCGACCATGTCATGCATAGCTTTTTATCCATCGTACGACTTTAATAAAGGCACTACAAGCGTTCTGCAGGCTAGCAGCGAGACGGAGGATTGTCATGTCGTCTAACGTCTTCGGTCTTTCAGCTTTCTAAGAAAAAAACACGCCTTTTTATTTGAGTAGCACCTTCTGATCCAGATGCAACTCTCTGAATTTGGGCGCCTTTACTTCGTGCCTACGCATATGCGTGATTGTGACAAAGGCTGATCCACAGACTGTCCCCTGACTGTCCAGTGGGGGGTTTTGGGGGCATCCACAGCACCTGCAGTGGATGGGTGTAAGTGCGAGTAGCTTGAACGACTTGCAAGGCTGTGTGTGATGTAGCTGTTGGTTAAATATCATTGTTTGTCCCGGCAGAGTTCGCGCTGGACCGTGTTCAGACCTGAACCGGCAGGTTGTCAGCCGTGGTCACCTTGACCCTCACAGTGACAATGCTCCCTTCCTGGAGCTTGTAAAATCGTGCACAACATACCATGATATCCTTCAAAGCTCGTTGTTTGTCGGATCACACGCGGCCGACAGGACAGCCACACCAGTCGACTGAGGCGCACAGACGCACTATCACCTCAGTTCCTGCTGCCGTTAAGTGAATATTTGCTCTGCATTTGTGAATGGGCGCGGATGATCTATGGAAGCAGGCTCAAGCTAATGCTGTAGCAGCTCGCACCAGTTACCTCACTTGCCCTAGATGCCATACCACGCACATCGGCGGTAAAAAGAAATTCAACAGGGAACATGGAGTCAGCAGGTGCACCCTCAAGGCACGGCAGGATGCAGCTGAGGCCATGGATGTTGATCCTGGTGGCCTGCAGCTGGTGGCTGATGGTGCTGGCCATGGCCACACTGGTGCGTGTCGCTTTCGCTCTGTATTAGTTCTCCTTCTCTGTACAGTTCGTCTGACACACTGGTTCCTGCATCTTCATACCTGCAGATGCTTCAATCAGTGACCAGCCTGCGCCAGCTGGAGGCCCAGTGGCCTTGGGCAGCCAGCTGCAGCACCAGCAGTCGCAGCAGTCTCCCACAGCAGACTCAACAGATTATGCACAGGAGCAGGGGTTTCCAGTGGCGCCACCTGAAGACGACGTGTGGCACGATGCATCGGACCAGTGGGATGAAGCTGATGCTGCTGCTGGCGTGCCTGCTGCAGCAGAACTGCTGCAACGTGTGTTTCCTGCATCGCTGGCTACTGCAGCTGCAGCAGCAGCTGCTGCTGCAAATGAGGCTTTCTGGGCGAATGTACGCGTCCTGCCTCACTTACAGCAGGCAGGATACACCATGGACGACCTCAAGCAGATGTGGGGGGTAAGTTGCAAATCGTTCTGCTCTGCCTATCACGGCATACAGCATTCCTGCAAGGATGGCGTCACTAGCTGCGAGCAGGTCTGCACCGCATGCCAGGGAATGATCGCCGCTTCACCGCCAGTAGCTCAAGCTATCGGCATTTACTTCGACCTGCCACACTGCAACCAACACTGTTCGTCTGATGCCTGCAGGAAACCATGCTGCAGGCTTTACTTGACCAGCAGCAACCCAGTGACGCTGCACTGGCACAAGATGCAGCAGTAGCAGCAGCAGCAGCAGGGATATCCGATGGCGTCCAGGAAGGCTCTACCCTGCCTGATGCATTGGCAGGTCAGGGCTTTTCGGAGCAGCAGCAGCAGGTGGTGCAGCAGCTCCTGCTGCAGCAGCAGCAGCAGGAGCAGCAGCAGGAGCAGCAGCAGTATGATCCTGGAGACAGCGATGACGCATGCAGCGATGCTGGCATAGAGATGAGTGTGCAAGACGAGGGCGAGTATGTCAGCATGGAAGATGAGGGAGAGTACGCAGAGGCTGCAGATGCAGCTTACGGCGATGCTGCTGAGCACAAACAGGGTACAGCTGACTGGTTCCGCGCCAACCTGACAGAGCCACTGTGGCAGGCAGGGGATGCAACTTCGCAGCTGCTCATACACCAGGCAGTCTTCATGCTCATGGCCTGGAAGGCTGACAACTGCGTGCATGATAACGCCTTCGCACAGCTGCTGGGCATGCTGGCAACGCTGTTCCTGCCTGCGGTGAGTCAAAGATTGTAGGGTAGTGTTCACTGCCAGGTTCATTGTCTGCTGCAACAGCAGTGCGCATGTGTTTGCTATTCTGGCTGGCATATGCGTGGCAGCAACAGCGATGATGTGGCCATCCAGCTCAATTGCGAGGTGTGCAATGCCAGTTGGCTTGCCAGGCGGCAATTGCCATGCTCTTCATCTCAGTGCTGTTGTCTTCGATCTGCTCCTGCCGTTGCACATGCTGCTGCCGCTCGCTTTTGTCATGTTTGCAGGGCAACCGTCTGCCGCCATCCTTCTACCTTATGAAGCAGATCATGGACGTGCGCGACATCAGCTCCATCGAGTGGCACTCATGTGAGGCTGGCTGCACTGGCTGGGAGCCCACCCCCAAGGCAGAATGGCACAAGCACAAGGACGACTGCTGCCCTAAGTGCAACGGCCGGCGCTTCAAGAGCGTGCTGGGCAAGGACGTGCCTGTGCGGGTACGTTGGCACGAAGTATTTTTTCACCTGAGCAACTTTTATTGTGACGCGCCACCACCCTGGTGGCTTATACACGTGTTGGTAAAGCATGCATGCCCCACCAGCCTGCATTTGGGTTCCAAAGTGTGATAAGCTCGGTTGCTGCATATGCGCGCAGTTGTCCTGGCATAACACGTGCAGTTGCATATCAACACTGCATCATAGACTCCATGCATGCTGCCGCAGCCGAGAAGCTCATATCAATCCATCCCCCTGCCGCCCTTGTATCTGTTCGCTGCCTCTGCAGCGCTTCTGGTTTGTTGCGCCTGAAGATAGCATCAAGGAGCTGTTTGCAGACCCTGCGTTTGTGAAGGCCCTCCTTGAGGCCAGGGTGGTGAACGTCGGATCATTTGCTGACAGCGAGGAGTTCAGGCGGCTGAACAAGGCCGTGGGAGGCGTGTTGAGCAGCAGCGAACACGGCATCATTGAGCTTGGCTTTGACTTTGCTCAACCGTACAACTTCCTGCAGCACTCCACTGGCTTCATGTTCATGCGGTGAGCACTGAAATAGCGCGTCTGGCAGAGAGCTCTGTTTACAAGTAATGAACTGCATTGTCATCTGTCTTGCAATACGTGCTGACCACTAAATATCATCGCCCATGCACTGCTCTTGCCTGCTGCAGGTACGGCAGCCTGCCCAACGGTGGCTCTGCGCGGCGAGAGTGGCACAAGCTGGTGCTCTGCATTGAGGGCCCCACGGAGCCGTCGGTGCTGGACGCCTTCCTGCAGCCGGTGGTGCGCAGCTTGGAGAGGCTGGCACCTGCCCAGCCGCCACGCGCTGAACAGGCACAGCAGGACGCCACTGCAGCAGCAGCAGCACCAGCAGCAGCCGTGGCAGCGGATGGCGCATCTGTCCCACCAGCGCCAGCTGCTCCACAGGGTCAGCAGCAGCAATCATCACCATCAGCAGCAGCAGCAGCAGCAGCAGCAGCTGTGCCGGATGGCGCGTTTGCCCCACCAGCGCCAGTGGCTTCACAGGGTCAGCAGCAGCAAGCAGCAGCACCAGCAGCAGCAGCGGCTGCTGCATCAGCAGCCGCACCCCTTTTTGCGCAACAGGCAGAAGCAGCTGGTGATGCGGCAACGCCAGGTAATGATAAGCAGCCCCACAAACAGAAGCAGCTGAGCAGCACCAGCACCAGCAGCGTCTGTGCAGCGACAGCTTTTGTGCAGCAGCAGCAGCAGCAGCAGCAGACCGCTATTAAGGTTGAGTGCGCTGATCCCGCTTATCAACAGTGTCATGCCGCGTATTGCATCCCCTCATGTCCATGAGGTTGGCAAAGCCGCTGCCTCAGCACATTCCTGCCATGTGTGCCTTGTCCCACTCTTGTAACCAACACGATCTGCCGTGCACTGCTGCCCTGTCGTGTGTCTCATGCGGTGCCTTTCTTGCAGAGCATGGCATCATGGTCACGCCCGCCGTCAGAGACAGCTCAGGTGCCATCATTTTGGGCGCAGCCTTCCTGCACTTTGCAGTCCTGGGCGGCATCTATGCTGACTCCGCGGCAGCAGCCGCGCTCAGGTACAGCATCAAGAGCTTCACTGCTTACTTCTCGTGTGCGTTCTGCAAGCTGGTTGGCACCATGTGTGATGGCACAGTGCGCTTCTGCGGCTACATCAAGCCAGTGCTCACACCTGCTGGTGCTGGCCAGGGCCGCAGCTATCAGATGGGGGCTCAAGACGGGCGGCTGCTGTCGGACCTTGAACAGCGGGCGCAAGCAACAGCTGCTGCTTTCAATCGCGCGCGCGGCTTTGAACCACCGCACGGCAACCGCTTCAAGGGGTTCAGCCCACTGCTGCGCCTGTACTGGGTCAGGGTCAGTAGCTTGTTTGTTGTTCCCTTCAGCCATGCGTTCCATCTGGGCATCTTCAAGGGACTGATCAGCTCGATGTTCGCCAAGGAGTCAAAGCAGCAGGTGCGCGGTGACACATGCCAGTGACGGCTGCATGGCTATGCGGTGTGCAATTGTCTTGCAGGATTCGCACTGACGTGTCTGCCAGGGTCAGCAGAGCAGAGCGCTTATAGCTGTGACGCAACATGCAGTAGCACGCAGCGCGTGGGGTTTACGCAGCATGCAGGTGGTAAGACCACAACACCGCTCTACAGTGAGCAGCAGTTCGCTTGCTGTGCCTTTCCTGCGTGACATGTGTGCCGCAAGCGTCGATATGCTGTCCATTCTGTATTCCTACAACTCTGATGCACTGGTTAATGCATCACTGTGCTGCGCTCGACCTGGCATGCGCATGCGCTTGACAATTGTTGCCGCTGCTGTCCTCTGCTTCACTATTGCATGTTGCGCTGCAACCAGGATGGCACTGCTGCAGCAAATTTGCTGCGCATCTCCAACGATGCCAGGCATGTGATGCGCGGCCGCCTTGACAACATGCAGCTGCATCCCAACTTCAACAGGAAGTGCCGCAGCCCCTTCACCTGCAACGCATCTTGGCAGATGGAGGAGTGCGCGCGGCAGCTGCAGTGTTTCTTGCCCCTGCTGTTCAGGCCAGTGCGCACCGCGAATGGCCAGGTGACGGAGGTCCTGGACAACAAACTGGCCAAGCAGGCGTTTGGCCACCTCAAGCGCTTTGCTGCCCTTCACCTGGGTCACGTGCAGTACGCAACACGCCCAGAGTACATCGCAGCAGCTGTGCAAGCGAACGAAGAGCTACTGGCTTTTGCCAGGCTGATGGAGAAGGTGTGTGGCTGCAAGCAGTGTTAGTTGTTTTTGGTGGTTTTTGGGGTGGGCAACTGGCTCATAACATGTGAGCTGTCGACTTGCATTTGTCAGCCGCTTGTGTCGTGGTGCAAGCCAACGCAATGCCTAACTTAGTAGCTGCTGTGACACAATGTTTGACCTTGTTGTCACACTACTGATGTGTGCCTGACCAATTTCTGCTTGCAGGAAACCAAGGGCGCCGCCTGCACGTACAACCTCCACCTCCTGACGTGCCAGCTGCTGATGCAGGCTCTGCAGCGAGGCTCGACCTACGATCAGTTTGAGCAGTGGGTTGAGCGCCTGATCGGCGACATCAAGCAGCGCGTCAAGCTCCGCACGCACGCAGATCCGGAGAAGACCATGATGGGAGATGACATGCTCAGGCGTGCCCTGCAGCAGTGGCGGGTTCAGTTCCCTGAGGTGCAAACGTGGCAGGAGCGCAGAGGCCAGACAGCGCGGGAGCGGCTGAGCTTGTTTGACCCAGTCGGCGCGCTGCTGGGCAGCCGCCAGGCAGCTAGCAGCGATGCGTGGTGCGCAGCAGTCCAGGCTGCTGCAAAGAACGCTGTGCAGTGCAATGTGGATGCAGTTGGTGGTGTTGCCGAGCAGCAGCTGTGGTTAGGTGCCTGGGATCGCATTGGTGTGGCAGCGTACAAGGAGGCGCTGCTGCCGGGTGGCTTCTATGCTACTAGCACTGCGTACACTCGCTCGCGCAGCAGGGACGGCGGCTTTGTGCTGGTGCCCTTCAGCAGCGGGTCCGAGACACGGCCCTGGGTGGGGCGTGTCACCTGGTACCTGCAGCTGATGTTACCTGATGATGCTGTGCAGCAGTCCGTGCGTGGCGGTGTGCTGTTCTTTGCGCTGTGTGATCTCCTGCCATACCTGCGGCCTTTTGAGGATGCAGACATCTGCGGCAGCGACAGCATGATCCTGTTTGGCAGGGATAAGGGTGAAAGGGAGCAGACCTTCCAACACCTCAACTACCCTGTGATGCTGAACCAGCTGCACGCACCTCTGTTCAGGCAGGGGTACCAGGCAGACGGCCAGACATGGTGGGCATTTGTCCCCTTGACGTTCAAGACAGGTGGCAAGCGCTGAAGAAGCGTATCCAGCGCTGTACAAGCGCAGCCGGGCCATGTTTTGTTGTTGTTGTGTGTTTGACTGGATTCATCTTGAGTGACAAGTGTTGAGCTGTGTTTCCTGTGTTGTGGATTTGTTTTGGCGTGACGTGTTTGTATTAGGTGCCAACCTAGCTAGGTGGTTTGGTGTAGGATAGCGATGATGCGGTGAAGTGCAGCCACCATTGTGTTGAAGACTGATCAGCACTAGTGCATCATCTGAACGTTGTGACAAGATGGATGCCATGGAGAGCAACCTTGTTCACACGCAAAGCAGCTGTATGCTGTCGTAACTGTGCGGTCCCTGCATGCATATGACGGCAACACAGTGCTTGCAGTGGCCTGGCGCATTTGCGGCACATTAAAGTCAGCAATGAAAACATGAATGCATCGCCGGCGACCACGTTTCACACTATGCAGTTCGTCGTCTGCAGCTTATATGCCAGCAGCCACGGTGGCGAGGGGGCCTACCTTCTAGATGTGAGTACGCAATATGTTGCATTGATGCTGTCGCGATCTGCTATGTGTTTCCTGCAACTCATAATAGCTTATCCTACTGCGCCAGCTGCTGGGCGATAGATGCAGCATGCAGCATGCATGCTTGAAGCATATGCAGCCAGTGCATTGCCTACAGTGGCCTGGCACATCTGCGGCATCAGACAAGCTGCAAGTGAAAACAACCATGCGGTAGCCACATTTCAAACCGCCTGCAGCGCACCTGTTAGAACGATCGCGCCTGTTAGATCATCACCATGGCATGCACGACAGCAGACAAGCATCCAGCGAGACTGCGCGCTTGCTGAGCGTGCTCAGCGGCAGGCCCAATACGACAGGCATCAACAACAAGCACACAGCAGACGGCTGCGCTTCAACACATCTCCACATGCAGGACAGCAGACAAGCATGCAGCGCCCCTGCGGCTGTGCGCTTGCTGTGCGTGTGCGGGGCAGGCCCAACACCGCAGGCTTCAAAAAACGTGCACACAGCAGGGTTGGCGCATGTAGCACTGGATTTGTTACCTTGTGACATTTGACGGCCACATCGTCTGCACACGCTTGACAGCGTTGCAACATACTTCCTTTCTCTTCTTCACACCTGCCAACTCACGGCATTTCATAACCTGTAGCTGTAACTGTTACGCTGACTCAGCATAACACTGTTATAACAGCTGAACCTAGCAGCGCAGTGCCTCAGGCTGACTCTTATATCACAGCAGGCGTACACACAGAAGCTGCAACACCTTTCCATCCTTACTCTGGCTGTGGTATATCACAAAGCTTCAGTGAAGTCTATCAGTCAGCGCTGTGTGTAGCCTACACCTTCACCCCCTCCCAAAAGAGAAGACTGAGGCACAAGCAAGCCATCACAAGCCAACACTATCGCAAACCAACCGACATGCAAAGCAAGCATAAACAAGCCTGCAACAAGCACACAGCCACACCAACCAGGGACATGCAGATGCAGCACAGCGGTGGCAACAATCCGCACTCACATGAGCCAGTAACCAAGCACCACTCAAAACAGCAGAAACTCGAACAAACACCCAACAGTGTTTCACTGCGAGTGTGCTGGCTATAGGCAAGCACCGAGCATGGCATGTGTTACTCAGGGTTCAGCAACCACAGAGCAGTGCACAGCAACAGCAGAGCGCTGCAAATCACAGACTACATTATGTAGCACTGGATTTGTTACCACCGCTGCGAGCATGTAAGCTGCAGCCCTCCAAACTCAGGACGCTGCCAGAGCAGCACGCACAGAGCGCTTGTCCAGGTACCTGGCCAGATTGCTGATGTGTCGCGTGAACGCAGCAGCATCACGAAAACCTGTACTGCCAGTCGTAAGCAGAACTACACCATTGTCACGCACTTCCAGCACACGGAAAGGCCCACGCACACCATCTCCTAGGTTGGCAACAGGGCCTGAAACCACCTCAAGCACAAGATCGCCTTTATTAAAAGTAACAGAGCTGTCAACAGTGCGGCGGGCACCACGCAGGGGCCAAGCACGCGCATTCCGCTGAAACTGCTGCTTTATCCTGACAAATACATCCTGATCAACAGCCGCCAGCTGCTGACGCAACTGCGCTGCATGCAAAGCCGGATGCTCACATTCAAACAACTCAGGCCAAACCCACACTCTAGCAGATGCTGCTACTGCCAACACATCACGTGCCAAAGGTAACACAGGCACAGGCTGTCTGCCAAACACCATCTCCTGCGGCGAAATGCCCAAGGTGGCATGTACACGAGCCCAGTACTGCTGCCGCATCACAGGAACACTCTGCACCCAATGAATCGGATGAGAGTTCACATGCCGCTCCAGCATGCTTTTGAAAGAGCCCACCAACCGCTCCGCCACACCATTAGCAGCAGGATGACAAGCTGACGTTTGAACATGCTTGATGCCTAAACGTGCCAGCAAATGACCAAACTGAACCTCAAACTCAGTACCATTGTCACTGGTGACATGGCTGGGCACGAAGTACCGGCAGATCCAACTGTAGTAGAACGCCCGAGCAACCGAAGCAGCTGTCTTATCATAAATAACAGCAAATTCTGCAGCCTTTGTAAAGTAATCGATCATAACCACCACCCAAGCCTTGAACACCTGCTCCTTTGCTTCAGGCAAATACAATCGTCCATATACATCAGCACAAGGAGTCACGAAAGGGCCACACAAGTCGATATGCACATGCTCAAAAGGCCCCCGAACGACTGGCTCCTGCATGGGGAAAGGTGCAGGCAGTGCCAGCCGACGGCGCTGACACGCATCACACTGAGCCAGAAACAGCCGAACATCACCAGGCAAGCCCCGCCAGTGGAAATGCTGTTGCAAATAAGCACATGTCTGCTGGACCCCAGCATGTCCCAAAGCATCATGCATACTGCGCACCAGATCCCAGCGGTAGGACACAGGAGGGCAGCACAACCACACAGGATTAGCGCCTTTCACATGCCGTAACACCATCAACCAGTCCTGCAAAGTGCGGTGAGGCCGCAGAGCAGTAGCTCTGTGCCGTATGGCGCGTACTCTGCTGCGAGTCAAACCTTGTAGCACACCATCATCCATACCACTGCGCACATAAGCCAGCAAAAAATCATCCACGTGAGGATCTCCAGGTGCATACAGCAGCACTGTATCCGGATCGCACAGCTCAGAAACATTGGAAAACCAAGGGTCACATCCAGGGCAAAACCAGTCACCACTGGGAACAGTAGACATGGGTGGCATGACACAGCGCAGGTGAAAGCACCGATCGCACCCAGAGCAGATTGCCATGTTATCAAAACCGCCAGGATCCTGACAAACCTCACAACCCACCGCATCGAAATCCGACTGCTTCACAACACTGCTAGGCCACGCAGCGCTGCAAATCACCAAAGCACCAGCAGAAACACTCTCCCGCCGACCATCCTCATGCTCCAGAACACACGAACTACCAGGTTGCGGACGTGACAAGTAGTCAGCCACACAGTTGGTGGATCCTTTGATATATTGCACCGAAAAATCATACGCCTGCAACTGCATCGCCCACCTCTCCAGCTTGGAGTTGGTGAAACGCGCGCTGTCAAGCCACTCCAGAGCTTTGTGGTCTGTGCGCAGCAAGAAACGATTGCCATGCAGATAGTAGTGAAATTTATCAACCGCCCACTTCACAGCCAGACATTCACCTTCTGTAGCAGCATAGTTCTGCTCAGCAGCAGTGAGCGCACGTGAAGCAAACGCAAGAGGATGCTCCTCACCATCCGCATTTGCCTGTGACAAAACTGCCCCAATCGCCAGCCGACTCCAATCTGTTGTCAAAATAAACGACAGGGCCCAGTCTGGAAGTGCAAGCACTGGCGCAGAGCACAGCGCCTGCTTCACCGTATCAAAAGCAGCAACAGCCTCAACTGTCCAAACATACGGCACATTGCGGCGCGTCATTAGCTGCAGCGGCGCACACATCGCTGCATAACCGCTGATGTACTTTCTGTACTGCTCCATAACGCCCAAAACACCTTTCATACCTTTGACCGAATTAGGACGGGGCAGATCCATGATGGCAGCCACCTTATCCATAACAGGCCGAATGCCCCGAGCAGATACCAAATGGCCCAGGCACACAACTTCCGGTACACAGAAACGGCACTTCATAGGATTCATCTTCAAGTTGTACTCTCGGCTACGTCGAAAGACACACGCCAAGGAAGCCAACTGCTGCTCAAAAGTTGCTGTAAACACAAAAGTATCATCTATGTATGTTTTTGCACCGCTCACACTATCCAGAACCTCATCCATCAGCCGCTGAAACGTAGATGGCGCAGACATCATGCCCATGGCCATCCTGCAAAATTCAAAATTGCCAAAAGGAGTAGTAAAACCAGTCTTATGGCAATCTTCCTCCTTCATTGGCACCTGCCAAAACCCCGTCACATAATCCATCTGAGACCACAACGTACATCCACCCATAGCTGCATGCACCTCCTCGATGCGGGGCAGAGGGTAGGGATCTGGCAGAGTGGCCTTGTTGAGTGCACGCAGATCCACACACAGACGCAGGCCCCCATTAGGCTTTTTCACCAACACAACCGGGCTCATCCAAGCAGACTTGCTGGGCCGAATCACCCCAAGCCGTACCAAACGCTTCAACTCAACACGCAGCCACAGCGACTCGTGATGGCTCAGCTTGTAAGGCCGCTGCGTCACCGGCTCAGCAGAACCAGTGGGGATGCAGTGAAACACTCCTTTCTCATCAGGCACACAACCAAGAACTGTATCATCAACCGCAAAAACGTCACCATACTCAAACAACAAAGCCTGTAGCTGTTCAAACTGCTGCAGCGGAAGATGCAAATATGCCTCGCGCTGCAGTTGCAACGCGCGCAGCAGCGCCTCATGCTGCTGCTCACCACCAACCTCCGAAGCCGTCGGTGAGCTGGGCGCATCACCAGGCATGAAGCACAACTCCTCATTATCACTGGACATCAACTAAAACGAGGTTGAAGGGGTGTTTACTCCACAACCAGCTGACTGCTGCTCACCAACCTAGCGGCCTGCTGCCAGCAACGACTCCAGGGGCACGCGCTTGCCGTAGCAGCGGTGCCTGTGCACGACGTAGTGCCCGGCGATGCGCGCCGTGAAGATCCAGGAGGCGCGCAGGTGCTGCGGCACGTACCAAGGAGGCTGCGGGTACGCCTGGCCGCGCCGCGCATACTGCCGCGGCACCGGCAGCTGCAGCTCTGCGCCAACCTGCCTGTTGTGCCAGCTGCGGCTGAAGATCTTGGCTCCGTATGTGTTACAGAAGTCAAGCCCCAGAGTGATGGGGAAGTTGGCTCCCTCCATGACCAAGAAGTGCTGCGGGTACACGCCAAGGCCCAGGCCCACCGGTACGCTGCGTAGCACGTGTGTGGCGGGCACCTGTACGGGTCCTGCAAACATGCCCACGCAAAGGGGGTCATCCAGCGAGATGAGGGCGCACGAGGAGCCAAGCTTGCCCAGCACTGACACCAGGTCCTGCGCTTGCGCCAGGCTCACAACACTATGCCCGCAACCACTGTCGACAACAAACTCCACGCTCGCGCCGGCAATGTCGCCGCCCACCCGCATCTGCTCTGCTACGCTCAGGTCCACTGCCTCAGAGGTCAGTGCCTGCTTGTACGGCTGTGCGGCCGCGCTGTTGTTGCTGCTGTTGCGGCGGCCCTGCACACCTGCACTGCTGCAGCTGAAAGCAGCAGCAGGCCGCATGGCGCCTGTCTGAATGAACAGACCCTGAGGCGGGCTACTGCCGCCGCCGCTGCTGATTGTACCAGCCGGCCGGCCAGCAGCGCTGCTGCTGGCCCTGTGGCTACCGCCGCCGCTGCTGACTGTTTTTGGCCCTGCCTCATCGTAGCTGTCGCTGCAGCTGTCAGGGTCGCACAACGCAGGCAGGTCAGCAGCCGAACTACTGCTGCTGCTGCTGCTGCTGCTGCTGACGCGAGCTGGCCGGCCAGCAGCGCTGCTGCTGCCGTT
Organism: Tetradesmus obliquus; assembly: GCA_030272155.1. Classification (NCBI taxonomy): domain Eukaryota; kingdom Viridiplantae; phylum Chlorophyta; class Chlorophyceae; order Sphaeropleales; family Scenedesmaceae; genus Tetradesmus; species Tetradesmus obliquus. Next base: position 237,740 of record CP126206.1, read on the forward strand.
GTCGCCAAAGAAGTCACACATGACTGCTCCCAGCACTAAGCCCGGGAACAGTTGCGGATCAAATGCTATGCCCAGCTGCTTGAAGGCCTCGCGTATGGGGTCGGCACCTGCACTGCCCGCCAGCTGCATCACCTGTCGCAGCTGCATCACAATCGGTGCTGTCATCACGCTGTGCTTCAGCCTGCTCAGAGGGTCGGCAGAAGCGCTAACTGCTGGCTGGTCTGCAGGAGCGCCGGCTCCTGCAGGTTGATCATCCGCGCCTGGCACCACTGCCTCGGCGCCGCGCGGCTTGATAGCTGTACGCCGCGCGCCAGGCTTGGCCGTAGCCAGCAGCAGATCAGGGCCACCAGGGCCCCTGTCAATGCTGCTGCCCGACCCGCCCTTGCTGTTGCTGCTGCTGTGGCTGCTGCCGGAGTCAGCAGCGTCGCAGCCTTCCAAACCCCCAATTGCCCCGCCCGCTGCTGCAGCGCTGTTGCTGCCCTGGATGTCAGGTGACGCCGCCCAGCTGACCTGGTGGCTGCTGCCAGAGGCAGCAGCGCCGCTTGGAGGGCTGCTGTTGCCCAGGGGCGTGAATGCCCCCAAACTGATGTACCTGCCACTGCTGCTGCTGCTGCTGCTGCTGACCCTGTCAACGTGCGGAGCGCACGCCAGGAAGTCGTTGAAGGTCGAGTTGCTGATGGCTGATTTGCCGATCCCTGCGCGGGCCAGGAAAATGCTCTTGCTGCCTGGCGGCTGCACACGCATGGCGCCCATGAACGCGCCGGGCGGCCCGAAGTCCAGCCCAGGCTGCTGCTGGTGCCACTGGCGCTGATCCAGGTCAAAAGCCCCGCCGCGGCCGCCACGCTGCTGCTGCCCGCGCCCGCCCTGCTGGCGCGCCCCGCCCAGAGCCCCGCCTGCAGCGCCCATGTAGGAACGATGCTGCTGCTGCTGCTGCTGCTGCTGCTGCTGCCTCGGTGCGGCCTGCAGCTGCTGCTGCGGCTTCTGCACCGGCGGCTTCAGCTGGCCAGTCTGCGCGTCATAGCTGCGGCATATTGCCTGCAGCATGTTGAAGCAAACAGCTGCGTCATTGCCCTTCTGCACGGCTGTGGTCGCCTGGTTCTGTAGCTGCTGCTTGAGGATCATGACCATAGGGTCGACGCCAAAGTATGTGAACACCCGCTCCAGCTCCTCCAGCGGATGCGGCAGCGGCATCCTGAAGTCGCCATGCAGCTTGACGATCCGCTGCAGGAACGACGCTGCCGGCTCCGTCTTTGGGTTCCAGCCTACTGCTGAAAGCCTGGACAGAGCAATCAGCAGGTCCGCTGGCTTGCTGGGGTTAGCTGCCTCCACGCCGCGCAGGAACGCCTCCACATCCGTGCCGTGGGCCAGCTCCGGCCCAAAGCTCTCCCGTATCTTGGCAGACACCTTGCTCCTGACCATGCCAATGACACGGGAGCTGCGTACCAGGGGCACACAGTCATCTACGCTGGCCAGGGCTGTGCGCACTGACCCTGTCCACGCTGGCGCGTTCATGGTCGACACAAACTCTATGACTGGCTTGAGCGCTGCCTCAATCTCGTTCTGCGCTGCCTTGACCTCTGCCAGAGACGGCCTGTTGCTGCGGCGCGGGCTGCGCTGCTTCTTGCCACTGCTCCTGCTGCGGTAGGGCAGTGGCTGCTCGGCCACACTGCCCCGCCTGTGACTGCTGTTCCCGCCTCTGCCGCTGCCTGAACTACTGCTGCTACCACTGGCAGCATAGTAAGGCCGCTCCTGCTGCTGCTGCCCTACAGGCACAGCCACTGCTGCTGCTGCTGCTGCTGGAAGGCCTGAGTTCATCAGCTGCGCAGCAACGCCGTTAGCGAGCTGCTGCTGTGACAGCTGCAGAGCGTTGACCATAGCGCCGCGCGCCTGCGCCAGGTCCCTGAACTCCACGATGAGATACCGCACGGCGTCCTCAGCAGTGCTGTCGCTACTCAGCTCGCTGCGAAACCTGTCTACATTCATACCCAGATCGAACAAATCATTCAGAAACTTGAGGTATAGCGGGTCCCGCAAGCAAGCGGGCGCCTCGGTAAGCGCAAGCTGGGGCATGGCCATCCTACACAAGAGCTGACCCCTCAATCTCCACCATAAAGAGCGCTGCAAATCACAGACTACACGCATGCCTATGCCGGTAGCGCAGTGCTTGCAGTGGCCTGGGGCGCATCTGTGGCACAGCTAGGCTAGCATTGCAAACAACCAGGCGCCCACGGCTGCCAGTTTCTCAACTGCTTGCAGCGCACCAGTAGATGGGCACGCTTCTTTCTCCACATGCACGACAGAAAACATGCATGCAGCGCCCCTGTTGCTGTGAGCTTTGCTGTACAACACATGTGCGTGCGCAGCGCATGCCCAACACGGCAGGCATCAAGACAACATGCACCCAGCAGGGTTGGCGCAAGCATATTGCTGCAGCGCAGTGCTAGCAGTGGCCTGGTGCGCATCTGCGGCACAGCTAGGCTAGCATTGCAAACATGTTTTTACAACCATGCGCCCACTGCTGCCACAGTTGACAGGCTGCGGCGCACCAAAAGCGGGTACCCTTGACATTGCCACATGCACAATAGCAGGCAAGCATCCAACGTGAGTGCGGCTGTGCGTGCGCAGCGGCAGGCACAACAGGAGGCAATAACACAACATGTACCCAGCAGGATGCTGCAAGCATATGCCGGCAGCGCAGTGCTCGCAGTGGCCGGGCGCGCATCTGCGGCACAGCTAGGCTAGCAGTGCAACGCAACGTGTACGTATGAACAACAATAACAACAGCCTGCTGCATGCACAGCACCAGACATGCATAGGGCATCAGCGCTGCTGTTCATCTGCTGCGCTTGCTTAGCGAAAGCAAACACGCCTGTTTATTGAGTATTAAACGACACATGTCATACTGCGATGCTGAAATGTTTTCACATTGAATGTGTAATCTTTCTGACCTCACACTCACCATGTCGTGCTGATACGCTGCTGATACGCTGCAATGCAACCAGCTGCAGTGACCAGCTGGTCACGTCATGGTCACTCATGGTCACAGCACACGGCTGCGCGCTCTCTGTGCATGTGGAAATAGAAGCGCGCCCATCAGGCCCAACTCGGCATGCTTCAAAGCAACATCCACACACCAGAGTTCCTGCAAGCATCTGTCGGCAGCGCAGTGCTCACAGTGGCTTGGCGCATCTGCGGCACCTGGCAGGCTAGTCTTAAATCATGAAAGCACCCGCGGCAGCCACACTTCACGCCGCCTGCAGCGCCCAGCAGGCAGGTGCCCTTACCATACTGCCACATGCATGACAGCAGACAAGCATGCAGCGGGAGTGCGGCTGCGCGCTCGCTGTGCATGTGCGTGCGCATGCGCGCTGCGCAGCGGCAGGTCCAACACGGCATGCTTCAAAGCAACATCCACACACCAGAGTTGCTGCAAGCTGGCAGTGGCCTGGCGCATCTGCTGCACCAGACAGACAGGTTAGTAGTGGAACAAACATCACCCGTGGCACATTTCACACAGCCTGCAGCGCATCCCTTGACAAACTGCCACATGCACGACAGCAGGCAAGCATGCAGCGTTAATGCGGCTGCGCGCTTGCTGCGCGTGTGCAGCGGCAGGCCCAGCACGGCTGGCGCAGATTGACAAGCACACACAAGGGCTGCTGCATACATATGCCTGCAGCACAGGGATTGCAGTGGCCTGGCGCAGCTGCGGTCCACCTGGAAACCCAGTGAAATCCAGCATGCACATACAAGAAACATCTCGTTTTTGCCGTGTAGTCAGAAGTAAGAGAACACACAACAGCACGCCTCATGCACAGCAGCCCAACCTTCATAGAGCATCAGCAATATTGCGCATCTGCTGCGCATGCGCAGCAGCAGGCCAGCATGTCAGGTGATGAGTACAAAATGCCACTACAATGCTACAATGTCCTTAGGATGGACGTGCAACTCTTTGGAGCTCCATACTCACCATGCCGTGCTGGAATGTTGCTCGGCAACCAGCTTCATGAAGCTGATCAGCTGGTTACTATTGAGAGTGGCTGGGGTAAGCAATTGCAGGAAGGCCCGTCCATAAGAAGGCCTTTTACATAGTCACAGCAAACTGCAAGCTTTCAGCTTTCACAGCAGGGAGTACCATAGCAAAGGAACAGCCTGGTCATGACCTGATCAGGCCGAGACAGCAACACCGCAGGCAGCTCTACTGAGTTCAGCATGGCATGCTTGCTCCTGAAGACGAGCTTGAAGTGGTAAAAGAGCGCAGGTGTCAGCAGTCCATCCATCCATCCATTACTAAAAAGAAATACGGTCCGTCAGTCAGTCAGTCAGTCAGTCAGTCAGTCAGTCAGAAGCCTGGCTTAGGACCTGGCCGTTGAACCCCAGGGCGATTCGAAAAATTGCAGAGGACGCAAATGAAGGCGCGAGAGCAGCCGATCAGAGTTAGATTGGGCACTTGAAATCGATTCGAGGCCGTGGGCTGGGTGAGGCGGTGTTCTGTTGCGGGGTGCTACTGCAAAACATCACGGGCTACAGCAGACACAGAAGGCAGCGCAGCGAAATTTTCTGAAAAGCGATGGCTCGAGACGAATACTACAAGCGAAAGGCGCCCGGGGTAGGGATGATCATGGTTGGCTTCTGAAATTGCAGGTGTTGCAGTTGCTGTCTTGAGGACAGCACCAGCAAGCACAGGTGCCTCCCATCCATCCATCCATTACTAAAAAGAAATACGGTCCGTCAGTCAGTCAGTCAGTCAGTCAGTCAGTCAGAAGCCTGGCTTAGGACCTGGCCGTTGAACCCCAGGGCGATTCGAAAAATTGCAGAGGACGCAAATGAAGGCGCGAGAGCAGCCGATCAGAGTTAGATTGGGCACTTGAAATCGATTCGAGGCCGTGGGCTGGGTGAGGCGGTGTTCTGTTGCGGGGTGCTACTGCAAAACATCACGGGCTACAGCAGACACAGAAGGCAGTGCAGCGAAATTTTCTGAAAAGCGATGGCTCGAGACGAATACTACAAGCGAAAGGCGCCCGGGGTAGGGATGATCATGGTTGGCTTCTGAAATTGCAGGTGTTGCAGTTGCTGTCTTGAGGACAGCACCAGCAAGCACGGGTGCCTCCCATCCTTACTAGAAAAGGGGTGACGTAGTCACGGGAAACTGCTAGTTACTAAAAAGAAATACGGACCGTCCGTCAGTCAGTCAGTCAGTCAGTCAGTCAGTCAGAAGCCTGGCTTAGGACCTGGCCGTTGAACCCCAGGGCGTCTGCGGAACTCCGTGAACACAGCAGTGCAGCGTCGTATCAAGATCAGGTTTTTTTACCGCACACCTATGAGATGCAACGACTTGCGATCAGCGCTGTTCCTTAATGCTGCAGTGAACTGCTGTCGCGGTTGTACCCACCAAGCACTGCGTCATTGACTGTGGAGTTTGAAGGATGCGTCTAAGCTGTACATGAGGTGGTGGACAGTGATCAGCGTGATCTTGCTGGCCATCACTGCCACGGCTGCAGCAACCACCACACCCAACAGCAGGGCGTCTCTGCAGCGGCAGCAGCACGCTGCGAGGCAAGCAGATCGCGATGATCGACACGAGGAAGGTGAGTGGTGCCGGTATGGATGTTGTGCGGGCACTGATGTCTTCAGAATGTTCGCGAACTTATGCAGAGCGAGCAGTGATCGTCACTGTGAGGCAAGGTGGGCTGCGCTAAACGCTTCCATTCCTGCTGCCGATTGTTGATATTGCAGTGGGAGTTTCACCCGCTGCAATTGGAGCTCCACTCGCCAGTCCACCTGCAACAGATGCAGCTCAGCCAGCAGCAGCTCAGACACCAGGTGCGTCAACAGCAGCAGCACAGCCAGCACAACAGACGATGCTGGAATGTTGGAATTTCCGAGAAAGCAGCTTCTGGACGTTTGATGTTCAGCTTGACGTCTTCCAGCAGCTCATGTCTGATGTTGCCTGCCTGCATGCCTGCCTGCCTGCAGGTGCTGCCACAGAGCCAGTGGGCCAGCTGCCACCCAATGTTCAGCAGCGGCAGCAACAGTTCCTTGCCAGCATGCTCTCTGCACCGCAGCCTGTGCAGTCTGCCTACCAGAATGCGCTGCAGGTTCTGCAGCGGCGCTTGCAGGAACAGGCAGCAGCCCGTGCTGCTGTAGCAGCAGCAGCCCAGCAAGCGCGTCCAGCAGCCCAGCAGGCGGGTGCAGCAGCCCAGCCCCAAGTTACCACTGCATCAGCGCAGTTCTTGGCAGAGGTGACAGTGCCTGAGCAGGGGCACCCGCACCGGCCAGTTCTTCTTCCAGCTCGCGTGCTGCGGGTGACATCTCAGCAGCACCTGCAGCAGGTGCTTGCTCAGTTGGAACATGAGTTTGACGTACCGCTGCAGTACTCCGTGCAGTATCTGCTGCCAGCAAAGCCACCCATGCAGCCGCAGCTGCCGCCTCAGCAGCCGCCTGTGCAGCCACCGCCAATTTGCGCCGCAGCAAGGCATTGTTGCCGAGCAGCTGCAGCGCTTCCCTGTGCGGCAGCAGCAGGCAAAGCGTGATGCCTTGCTGCCGCAGCTGAATGCCGCACAGCGTGTCGTGTATGATGCTGTGATGCAAGCTGTGCTGGGCGGAGGTGAGGATAGCAACACAGCGTTTTTTGTGTATGGGTTGGGTGGGGCAGGCAAGACCTTTTTGTACGAAGCGCTGTTGTGCGCTGTGCGTGCAGAAGGCAAGGTTGCTCTTGCAAGTGCATCCTCAGGCATTGCTGCGCTGCTGCTGCCTGGGGGGCGCACTGCACACTCCACATTCAAGATTCCTGTAGCGCGTCTGCATGCAGAATCCACGTGCAATGTGTCTGCACAGAGTGCTGTGGCTGAGCTGCTGAGGGCTGCAGACTTGATTGTGTGGGATGAGGCGCCCATGGTCCACAGGCATGCCTTTGAGGCTGTTGATCGCATGTTGCGCGACATAATGAGGAGTGTTGCTCCAGCAAATGAGGACAAGCTGTTTGGTGGAAAGGTTGTGGTGTTTGGTGGTGACTTCAGGCAGGTGCTGCCTGTGGTGCCGCGCGGCACACGTGGTCATATTGTCAATGCTGCACTCAACCAGTCCTCTGCACTGTGGCCGCACATTGTGGTGCACCGCCTGCATGAGAATATGCGTGTGCGAACTCTGATGGCAGCATGTGATGCAGCTGCTGCCGCAAGGCAGCAGCAGTTTGCAGATTGGCTGCAGCGCGTGGGCGAGGGCACCGAGCCCACATGCGCTGCTGTAGGCGAGGATTACATACGCCTGCCTGATGAGGTCGTGTGTGGCGGAGGGCAGCAAGAGGGCACTTTGCAGGAATCGATAGATGCTGTGTATGGGGTATTTGACAGCCAAAGCGGTGATGCTGCACGACAGCAGTACATTGTGGAGCGTGCGATCCTTACGCCTCTGAATGATGATGTTGATGCAGTGAATGATCTGATGACAGCAAGGATGTGTGCACCCCGGCCTGACGGTGTTCAGGTTGAGAGCCGTGTGTACAGCAGTGCTGACTCAGTGGTGCGCGGTGAGCAACAAGGTCACCTGTATCCACCAGAGTTTTTGAACACTCTGCGCATGTCTGGCTTGCCGCCACACAAGCTGCGCTTGCACGTTGGGTGCCCTATCATTCTGCTGCGCAACATGTCTGCAGGATTGGCGAATGGCACACGCATGGTGGTCACGAAACTCATGGACAACTTCATCCAGGCAAAGGTGGCCACAGGCCCTGTAAAGGGCCGAGTGGTGTGGCTGCCACGCCTGAACCTGCAGCCCTCTGATGCACAGGCTATGCCTTTTGATATGTGCAGGCGCCAGTTTCCAGTGCGCGTTGCATATGCCATGACAATCAACAAGGCGCAGGGGCAGACCCTCAAGGCAGCAGGTGTGTACCTGCCTCGCCCTGTGTTCTCGCATGGTCAGTTGTATGTTGCCTTCTCGCGGGTTGGCATCTGGAGTGCCCTCAAGGTGTTGGTGGTTGGGGGCTTCCATGCAGCTACTGCGGCTATTGCAGCTGGTGTGTACACTAAGAATGTTGTGTATCGTGAGGTGTTCCAGGGCATCGGGGTTTGAGCTTCACACTCGGCACTGGAACAGTGTGCTTGAGGAACTCGGCCCTGGAGCTCTGGCATGTATTTATAATCTATCATGCTGCAGCTGCAGTGGTTGCGGTAGCTGCAAATGTCACATGCTGCAACAAGCCGCTGGCCACGTTTTGCTTATGTAACACACCAACTGTAGCTGGTGTGTAGACGCAAGATGTTGTGTAACATGAGGTGTTCCAGGACGTTGGGGTATGAGCACCACACTTGGCACTGGAGCACTGTGCCTAAGATACTCAATAGATGCCGCTCTGGCATAAGTAACTATGCTATATGCGTGCAGCTGCAGTTACCAAAGCTGCCTCACACCAAAGGGTTCGGACAGACGTCAGGCCACCTTTGTCCCGCAGCAGCACACCTGAACAACACAATGCACCTCCATGCCTGTCTTCCGTGCCAGATGCGAGTGGCGGAGCCACGGGTAACCACTAGTGTTGCAGACTTTCTGTACTGCTGCTGTTGTACTCATTGCAAGCAGCAGCAACACTTGAACCAAGGGGGTTTGGGGTCCAGATCATCACCGTATGCATCGCAGTTTGCGCGATCTACAGTCTCGCAACGCCTGTCAACACTTCCCATGCAAATGAAAAAATGTCGCTGTTCATGTAATCAAAATGAGTGCCGCAGGCGACGCCACAGGCGCAGGTCCCACGCTGCAGCAGCAGCTGTCTCTGGTGTTGCATTCAACAAGGCAGGCCACAAAATGTTCGCTGACTACACTCGCTGTTTTTCAAGGCATGCAGCAGCAGGATCGGTTGTCTGCGCTGGAGGATGTGGTGAAGCGCACTCTGCAGATCGCTGCAGTGCCGCAGCTGCGCGATGGCAACAGCAAGTCAGCGGCAGTGGTGTCACTTCAAATGCTGTCATTCAGTCTGGTGAATGAGGCAGGACTGCAGGCTGCGGGCTTCAACGAGTCAGGGGAGCTGCACCTGTACCTAGACAAAGCCCAGCAGGCAGCAGCAGGTGAGCGTGCCAATGCTGCTGGCTGTGCCAGGCCTGTTCCGTGCCAGGTACAGCAATGTTCCGTATGACTTCAACAGCCGCTTTGACTGCAGGCGGTGAAGGCAGGCAGTCGGAAGGCAGCAGTTCGTCAAGCCGCAAGTCTGGCAAGCTGAAGGCGGCTTTCAGCAGCCTTGAATGTTACATTCCCAGGCACCTCGTTGACTGCATTGTGGGTCTTGAGCCGGAGCATTTCAGCAGTGGTGCATCTGCTACATCTGTTGTGCGGCTACATCTGTTTGATAGCAGCAAATGGCCTACAGCATGCAGCCATATGGCTTGCGCTTGCAAGCTGTCAGGTGCTGCAACAGCCTACATGTCTGTGAACGCCGCATATATATGTGCTAGAGGAATAGGGAAGGAAACAGCACCATCTCAAGTTTCCGTCTGCCTTTTTGGTGCTGCAGGTGTTCGAGGTGGCTAGCAGCGGCGGTGGCAGCAGCAGCAGCAGCGGCGGCAGGAGCAGCAGCGGCGGCAACACCACCACCACCAGCAGCAGCAGCAACAGCCGCCGCCGTCGCCGTAAGCAGCGGATTGTGGAGCCATCAGCAGCCTCCTTTGATGCTGTGCCTGCAGGTGCGGTCATTCTGTGGGAGCACAGCACGTTCAGGGGCCAGTTCTTCGCCGCGCACATGTGCGAGGGCGAGGAAGATGATCCGGTACGCTGGCCAGCGCTGCTGGGTCTGTGTGTAGAGGTGGCGCGGCTGCTGGTGCCCGGGGTGACAGTCAAACAGGCAAAAGACGCGCTGGAAAAGTGAGCAGACAGCAACCTCAGTGGCTTTGTCACACGCTGCAACATTGTGCCATCTTGGTTATCCTGCAAGCACACGCGACACAGGAGGTCAGCAGCATGCACGCACTTGCCACAGCCATGCGATGCGGTAATGCAGGCCAATGACCATCAGCATGTCGCCCTAAATAGCAGGTTTCATCAATGCAAGTAGATTCAGCGTGCCTTGAGACTGTCAGCAGCACGCCTGTCACATACGACGCACAAGTATGCTTGTCCGCACCTCTGCCACTGTGAACCATGCAGGAAGATCACCCAGCAGGCCAGGGCCATCACCAACAGTCACATGCGCAACCATGAGCCTGCGAAGGTCGCAAAGAACCCCAACTTTGCGAAGCTGGCGGACGTTGAGGCCGCCACCAGCAAGTGGGAGCAGTCGCAGTGCTCACTGTACCTGCGGCACCTGGAGCGCGAGCAGCGGCCCGCTGGTAGCAGCGCGCCTGCTGGCAGGGTGGCCTTCCCAAGCCAGCTGGTGCATGACCTGAACGAGCTGCGTCGGAGTGCAGCTGCAAGCAGGGCTACTAGCAGTGAGGGAACTGCACCAGTTGCAGCTAGGCCTGTGGACAGCCGCATCACACCTGATGGTGGCGGCTCAGTGCGCTCCAGCGAGCAGGTGCGCTGTGGTTTGCGGGGACAGGTGGAGATGGTGGTGGTTCTGCATGGGTGGTGGTCTGCCTGACTTCCCTCTCCAAGCCTGCATGCTTGCGTGCATGCTTTTTGATTCGCCTGCCATGCACTCTGCCTGCCTTGTACTCTGTCTGTCTGCCTGCAAGCCTGCCTGCCCAATACCCTGGCTGCCTGCCCAATGCTCCGCACGCATGCCTGCCAGCCTGCCTGCGCAAGAACCTGGCTGTCTGCCCTCCAGCTTGCCGTCACTCTGCATGCCCCTGTGCCCCGTCTGTCTGCTTGACAAATATTTCAGTTTTCCAACTGTGACATCACTCTGTGCCAGACACTGATAACTCCCTTGCCGCCGTGTACCCCCCCCCCCCCCCCCCCCCCCATCCATCTGCCGTACAGCAGCAGCGCCGCGTGTCTCAAGGCCCATTCCCAGCAGTGCTACCAGCTGCAGCGGCTTTAGCAGATGCAGGGCTCGCGCCAGCAGAAGGAGGTGGTGATGCAGATGCTGGCGCTGAGGTGGATGACGACCTGGAGCAGTACCTGCAGACGGCGCAGCAGGAGCCCAGCCCTAGGCGCTCGCCCAGGAACAGATCAACTGCACCACAGCCACAGCAGCAGCAGGGACAGCAGCAGCAGGAGCAGCAGGGACAAGACCAGCAGGAGCAGGAGGAGCTGCAGGAGCATCCCATGCCGTTTGCTCATGCAGCAGATGCTGCTGGGTTCAGTGCAACCAGCAGCAGCCGTGGCTCTGACACTGCTGCGGCCGTCACGGCTTCTGCTCCCGCTGCTGGCAGTGCAGCAGGCAGCAGCTCAGGCTCTGCAGCAGCAGCTGCTGCTGCTGCTGTCGATGCTGTTGCTGCTGTTGGCGGCGGCGCTGGTGACGGGGCTGGTGGCGCCGCTACCGCTGCTGCAGCTGCTGCTGCTGGTGCTGCTGGTGCTGCTGCTCCTGCGCGCGGCGCTGCCGCGGCAAGAGCTCGCAGGGCACCGCGAGCTCAGCAGCAGACAGGCACAGGACAGCAGCACCAGCCGCCGCAGCAGCAGCCAGCAACGGGTGCACAGGCTGCAGAGGCTGCAGCTATTGCAGAAGCACAACCAGAGTTCGACAGAGCTGTTGCAATGGTGCAGGCCTGGCGCTTAGCAGGCATGTCGGAGGAGCAGGTCAAAGAGTATGCTGAGGAGTCCTTTGGCGCGGTGAGCTGCAGGCAATGCAGACTGCAGGTTTACAGCAGACTGTACAGGTGTCGGCTGCAGTGCTCCTGCATGCATCGCAGCTGCTAGCATGATGTCCATGAGGTGGTGCATATTCTGCCGGCAAGACAGCTGCTGTGCATGATGGCCACAAGGGGTTGCATCTTCCTGCAGGCAAGACTAGGTGTGGCTATGCCTGAAGCGCGTCCTTTTGTTGTCTGTTGGCTGCGCCGTCTGCTGCAGGCGTTGTATGAGGCAGTACTGGCTGGGCGGCAGCCAGGTGACGGAGCCATGCGCGTGCAGCACCCCACCGACCCAGGCAAGAAGACCAAGCGGCTGTCGGGCAAGGGCAAGGGCAAGAAGGGGTCAGCGGCTGCGGACGAAGGGGCTGCACTCGCGGCTCGACTCAAGCGCAAGACAGCAGCCGCAGCAGGCAAGAAGGATGCTGCGCCCAAGCGCCGCAAGCCCAACAGGCGCAAGGCGGCCGTGTCAAGCGAGGACACCGAGGAGGATGTAGGGTGCAGTGAGGATGACGCGCCTGGGGATGGCAAGGCTGCTGCAGAGGTGGGCAGTGATGATGATGAGTGGAGGGAACTGCATGAGCAGCAGCAGCAGCAGCAGCAGCAGCAGCAGCAGGGTGTGCAGCAAGCTGGCGTGGGTGTAGAGTCAGACAAGCGGCCGAGGCGCAGCGCTGGGCTGCCGCTGAGGCTCCAGGAGTGATTGTAGGCGTGGCTATACGGGTTGGTGAAGTGTGCTGGCACCAAGATGGCTGATGCCGTGTGTTACACCGTGTTGAATGTACTATTGTGTGCATGTGCGCATGCGCGCCTTGTGTGCATGTGTGTACGCCTTGCGGTGCTGGAGTGCCAAGCGGGCCCAATGCATCTTGTATGGTGTGCATATTGTGTTCTTTTGATCAGCCTCAATTTCAGTGTGGTACAGTGCGTTGCATAGCAGTAGTGCCACAGCACCGGATACAGCAGCCCCGAGCTCGAGGGTGGCCCCGCAGCTGTGAACTGGGCTCTGAGGTCTTACGAGCCATGTATTAGGCTTTGTGTTAACGTTTTAAATGACATACAGCATTGGAACGCGCTCCCGGCGCTGTTTAAGTTCATCCACGTAATGATCCAGTCGTATCCACAGACCGCAGCAGCCCATCCACGGGGTCACTGGATATGGGCCCTCTGTGGATGGCCACTGGACGGCATCCACGGGCCCACTGGACGGCCGTCCGTGGACATTCTGTGGATGTTGTGTGGATCAGCCTTTGTCACAGTATTGTATAATAGCACAGCGGTGTCACCCGGACGCCGATCCTGAGGTCCCTGTTTCTTCTCATGCTATCGACAATGCTGATGAATTTTTTCTGTTTCTTCTTGTGCCTCTGACGATGTCTTCTGGATTTTTCCTCCCCCTATAAGCCTCTCGTTGGCTCCAGATTGGGGCCCACTCTTTGATGATGCAACCCCAACCAACATTACCTTGGGCGAGCTGGGTTTTAACGTAACGTATGCAGGGACCGTGGCTCTTTGTAACTTTTCTCAGCTAAGTTATCTGCAAGTTGAGACTTTGGCGTCTTGTGCATAGCCCCGGGCCGGTAAAAATGCGCTGTCAGTCGGGGCACTGCCGCAACCTTACAGCAGTAGCAGCAATTGTTGTAAAACATATTTAAGCCATTGCACTTGTCGGATCTTGCAGCAAGGCGTGCAGGCATGGACGCCCACACGGGCCGGAAACGATTGTGCGCACGATTTGGACACATGCAGGGCAGTATGGCACCTGAAGAAGCAAATTTTAAACCTACTCAACACGCTTCAACTTTCAGATTGTGCATCAGGACGTGCAGGCATGCACGCCTGCAGGCGGCGAGTACAGCTCCAATGTAACGCATCATCCAAACTGCTGTAAAGGCGGCTTGTCTTGAGTTTGGCACAGGCACGTGCATAACGTATATGACAGTCTCTATTGTTCCCACAAGTTCATCAAGCCAGCAGGTTGGAACGATGTCCAGAGTGACTGCAGCTGTCACACTCTTCGCATTGCAAACACATGTGTGTTGAACTCGAGCTGAATTTGTCAGAAAAAATCAACATACAAATTTTGTTGCTGTGTTTTCGATTATCAAACACCGCATCGGCAGCAGCAGCAGCACCAGCAGCAGCAGCAGCAGCAGCAGCAGCAGCAGCAGCAGCAGCAGCAGCAGCAGCAGCAGCAGCACAGCTACCAAGCAGCAGCAGCACAAAGGCTGTGCCATCACCCCGTCACTTGCAGGACCCGACGTTTGCGCTACGGCTATGGTTTAGTGTTTGGGCTAGTACAAAGAGTTGCAGGAAAGACAGTACATTCTGCGATAGCTGCATGCAAGAAATTGCTCACATTTGGGCTGCATAGCACCTTCACGGGCCGAACATCTCAGCAACAGGTGTGCCGGTTGCATGGCTGCACACGTGTGTGGCAGCAGTTGGCCCTACTACACACGCTACACCTCACACGCCGTCCCTAAAAAACCATACATCAGTATTGTAGCTGTCTGGCAATGTCTGGAATGTGTTTGATGTCCAGACATGGCAAAAGCCAGTCCTGACAAGGGAGAGCCGGACATCAAAGTGACTTGATGTCCAATTATGTAAGGACACCGCGTTGACCACGAACGGCGCCCAAACGCAGCAAAAGCTGCACCAAACGATATAATAGGTAACGTTTTGCTAACAGGCACAGCATAAGGGCGAACAGGGCTGCTGCAACTGCATTCAACCCTGTCACAACATGTGACAGAACTCAAATTTATCGACAGCTTCGAGCCATGCGTAAACGTTCGTCAGCAATAAAAAGATGTTATGTTGTAAGTGTCCGATTGCAATCTTCATGGGAGTAACGCCACTGCATCGCAGCTGTTTGCGACCTACCACAGGTTGCAGACCGTTCGCGGCCTGTACATGCTCGACTGCAAGCCTTTAAGGCAGTACTTTACAATATTTGAAAGCTTGGTTTGTGTAGGTCGACGTGGGAATCAGCATGCACCTTGAGGACGTGCTACCAGGTGCTTGCCACAATAGCAACTGCAACCACGTCCTGCAGTGACTGCACCCCTGCACTGCACCAGCACTCACGAAGAAGCCCTGCTTGGTTGAATATGGTAACATGTGAGGCGCTAAAACCCTGGCTGGTGCGAGAGAGAGAGAGCGGCTGGCAATAGGTGAACACAAAGAGCTTCAGGCACACCAACACTACTGCTGCAGCTGCCAGCAGTACCTCCAGCAAGCAGCGCCTGGAATGCCAGCAGGTCTACTGCTTTCGGCAGTCACAGCATATATTACCTCCACAGCATTGCTTGCAGTGCGACAGCCTTGTGTGGTGCACGTCCTACAACCCTTGCATCTGCTGCTTTCATGCTGACAACAGCGTCGCAAGCAGGTGTGCATGCATCTGCCTGCCTGCTTGCCGATTTGTCATGTGTGCCGTGCCTATGCAGGTGACCAATGCATTGTATACTTCCGGGCCCACTGCAGCTGTCATGTCCTACCCTCCGCTGGTCATCTGTTCAACCACACGCCCTGTAAGCAAGATGCTGCCCGGAAGATCAGCATCACGCACCTGGACATCCTGCGAGACCTGGTCTGCGCCCAATCAAGATCCACTTCCAGGAGGTGGAAACACCACAGCAGCCACCAAGCAGCAACCTCTGCGGCTACAGCGCTGCCTACGCCTTCAGCTGCCTGCTGAACAGGGTTGCTCAAGGCAACGACCTGCGCTATGGTAAGCCACGCACCTGAGCGATTATGAGGACTACCGCTGACCAGGTGCACTGCTGCATAACACATGTGTGTGTGTGCCACAAAGACTGCTCAGCCAGCCCGTTTCCGTTGCTGCAAACCTCCTACATTATTTTTTCTGCTGTTTTGCTTGCTTTCAACAGTGCCTTGTGTCTAGATGCAACAGTCAAATGCATTTACAACAGCCATGCTGCATCGCCTGTGCACGCTCCTGCACTGCATGGCTGCAGCTCACGTACTCTACTGCTGTTGGCTCTCTGATCTTGATTCGCTGCAGAGCGCGCGGGCATGGAGCCGCTGAAGTACAGCACGGCGAACCTCATGATGATGCGCACGCAGCTGCTGGTGGGAGGCTTACCAGGCTGTTGTGGAGGGTGACATGGAGATGCGGAGGATTGTTGATGGCATCAAAGACCCCTTAACTGCTCGCGGCTACCGCTACATTGATGCCGCAGACTATGACACAGCTGTGCTCAGCGACCAGAATGAGGCCTTTGAGTGAGTCGACTGATCAGGTGGTGCTCTGCATGGGGCTGGTGTTGATGCCTGTGTCTTTACTGCAAGATTGCGCCTGGCATGCTTCATGCTGCTGCATTATGGCACATCCGCAGCACTGCAGCTACATGCCCTGCACATCATCTGACTGCGCCTGCTCCCCAGCCTGCCAGTACATTGCTTCTGCCATCCTGTCATTATGTCATCCTGCCACTAGCTGTATGTCCTGCCTGCCTGCCTGCCTGCCTGCCTGTCCCACCACCGCTGCCCTGCCTGCCTGCACGCCATCCTGCATTCTGCCCATAATTGCCTGCCCTGCTGCGCTGCCACTGCTGCCCTGCCTGCCTGCAAGCAGTGCCTGCGTGCATGCAATCCCACCACTGCTGCCCTGCCTGCCTGCAAGCCATCCTGCGACCAGCTGCCTGCCCTGCCTGTCCCACCAATAGCTGCTTACTATGCTTGCATGTCCTGCCATCTGCCGTCTGTCATGTTATTGCGCAGGAAGTACACATCGTACCGCGACGACATCCGCATGACCAGGAGCAAGTCACCCATGCCCAGCCGCAGCGCCACGCCTGCACCTGTCAAGCTGAAGAGAGAGAGCCAGGCCTTACCCTCCTACGGTGTCTACGGGGCAGACAGCGGCAGCCAGTACAAGCCCAGCAAGGAGGCTGCTGACGAAGATGATGCAGCTGATGCTGAGATGACAGAGCTGGAGTCTGCAGGCCCGGAGGCCTTACCACGCACGGTGGGCAAGAAGGCAAAGCTGCAGAGCCACCATTGCCAGCTTCTGCTGAATGTTGGCAACAGCAGAAGCAGCAGCAGCATTGTGCTCAGCAGGCTGCCAGGCTCCGGCTGATGGAGTTCAGCGTGTGTGGGATGCATCGCCGGCGTGCTGAAACTGCTGCTGCTGTGCTATGGGGTGCAGCTTGGCCACTTGCCGCAGCATGGTTGCTGTTTGCTGTGGCGCGTGACTAGAAGGGGAGGGGGATAGTGTTTCCCAGGGAGATGTCACATGAAACGGTTTCAAGTGCAACTGGAACGGCGCAGCTGCCAGCAAAACAATGCACAGGGTCTGAGTTCATCTGATTGAATGACTCACTGAGTGTAGGGCACTGCCGCAGCGTGACGATGCACATGCTGGCATGCCATGTTGTTGTGGCGGGGGAGCGCATGCAGGGCCTGAGAAGGTGATCACACAAGCACCCTGCATGTCTTGCGCCGGGAAGCTTTCACGCATGTTCAACACAGAGGTGTTGCCCTGGCAGTGCCACTGTGACAGTGTCACGCTCTGTGTATATAACATTACACTGTAGCATACAGCTACACTGCACCATGCGAGCCGACATGGCAGGTGGTGCCTGCAACTGTACATACACACCCAACGAGCAGCATGCTGCCGTGTTCCAGGCGGAAACTGAGCCTGCAGTCAGCGATGTATAGGTGATGTATAATCATTGTAAAGCGATGTCCTGACATCCATTCCGCGACTTGCGGCGGACATCCAGTGGAAATCACGACATCTGATGTCCGATGTTTTTTGACTTATAACCACTGACCGGGGACATGGGTCGGTGTCCATGGATGTCAAACATGGATGTAAACATCGCACTAGGTTTTGGGGACGCGCACACAAACACAGCACGACTGAACTCAACTTGCTTTGCTCTAGTTATCTGTATGCATGTTACATGTCATCATGTATGCACAGGCACTTCCCATAGCAGGATTTGATTAGGGTGTAAGGGGGCTTGCTGATGAGTGAGACCCCACTCATCATACTGTGGTGGTGCCACTGCACCCTACAGGGTCTTTTGACATAATTATCAACACAGATAGTGGTTCGGATATGGAATTGGAGTAGCATTTTCTGGCATGGGGAGAACCAGACGACTGCGTGCCCGTGTCAGGACTGAACATGGCCACCCTCTGAAACTGTTTCACATACCTGCCTCCCTATTGCTACACTGGCTTCATATACAGCAACACATGAACCAGCAAACAAACAAACAAACAAACAAACAAACAGACACGCGTACATGAAACTCTGTCTTGTGCTTGTTGTTTTTGTATAAGAACGAATTTGGGTAGAGACTATTTGAACCTGCCACAGGGAGTTCGTTTGTGACACATCAAAAAATGCCCCACCCCCTGGGGCATTGCCTGGAGGGCTGACAACGAGTAATGCCCCTTCCCCCCCCCCCCCCCTCCCAGGGCCCCAAACTGCCCTGTGCTCAGTGCGTTTTGCAGGCTTTGCAGCAGGTCGCCCGGAGTGCCCCATGCCCCCACCCCTGGGGGCATGCTCCAGAGCCTCAATGCCCCCCCCCCCCCTTACAAACGAACTCCCTGTGGCAGTTACAAATAGTCTGTACCCTTTGTATAAGAACGGAGGATGTGTTCCTCCGAGTCCTCTGAAGAGAAGAGGGGTTACACGGTGTGCACAGGCAACTCCGAGTCCTCGAGAAGAAGAGGGGTTACACGGTGTGCACAGGCAACTACGTTGCAACGAACACCCAAAAACACAGTAAAACTGCAGGAAGCTCAGCACAGGCCGTCACTCATGTGAGGCCCAACCCCAGAGAAATGGCCCCCGTGTGTAAGTTTCGGCATATGGCCATGCTAGCACAGCCGCCTTCCTTACTCCACACAGTTCGCCCCCAGAAAATGTATCCTCATACGCCTCCGATTCCTCGGAAGAAGAAGAGGGGTTACACGGTGTGCACAGGCAACTACGTTGCAACGAACACCCGAAAATCTGGAACGTCGCAGATGACTCAGCAAAAACAGGCTATCACTCAAGGAGACTCACCCCAGAAAGTCTCTCTGTGTGTGTAACTTGACATATGGCCTTGCAGGCAAAGCCGTCAGTCACAGCAGACGCAGTGTTGATGCTAAACAAAGGCAGGACTAGTGTAAACAGTGTCAGTGACAGCAAGCTGCACTTGATGCAGTGCAGCGGGCGGGCTGAACCCACAGAAACAACACCCACCAGCAGCAACACAGCCTGGCAGGCGGTGGTCTGAGGCGACAAACTGGGGAGAGAGAGCATAGTTGCACGAAACGTGGGGTCCGGCTGTTTATGAAACGAAACGAAACGTTTAAAACGTGCGTTTTAAACGCCTTCAGTGTGAAACGCTGTATCTAAACGGCAGCTCTAGTGGGGCTCAGGCGTTTGAATGCAGAACCCCTCGTTACTCGGCCTAGCGGCCCGTTCAGGTACTCAGGGCTCTTCAAAACATTTACTGTATATCTTTGTTGGTATTTGAATACTTGTTGTTCTCCTATCAGTCACCGATATGGGCAAGAAGACCACTGATCAGGCTACCATAGCTTGCTGCTCAGTGTCTGTTGTGTTTCAGCCAGCATGGTGCTGAGGTTTGGATGATTGTGCATTGAGTCCAGCAGATTAACACAATGACATTTAATGTGTCGCGACTATGCAACTATGTTTACAGTTGCTTGTGTGTGCAGCAGGAGGTGTGCAGGTTGCTCAGCTCTGTTCCTGTAACCAGTGGTCGCTGCTTTCTTGGTAAGAGACTCAACTGCTGCATTATTAATGTTGCCAGTTTGCTTCTTTGCGTAAACCTTGGGATGAAAGCTCATCCCTGATACGCCGAGCAGCCCTCCAGCTGCTGTGGTGCCTCGCTGCACATGGTCCGTGGACATCAACGCATTCACACGATATCACGATTAATAAGTAGATTACGCACTGGCACCTCAATTCATTCTGACTTTGCGAAGAGCTGTCGTGCGACGATCACCAAGTATGTTCAAGTGTTGGAGCTGTACTGCTGTCAACTAGTCAAGCCTGCTGCCGTGCCTTGGCAGCCCTCCAAGCCCGGCAGGCACAGTTCTGGGGTCAATTAATGACTATAAAGACTAGTATTGATCATTTACAAACAATTAAAATGCAAAGAATTGATGTAACTGGCCTCTACATGCCTCTAGAGTGCATACTGTGACATGGCGTTTCAGCAGCGTTTCAGCAGCGTTTCAGTCCAGGCACTGGCGTTTTAAACGCGTTTAGAAACGAAACGTTTCGTTTCAAACGAAACGTTTCGTGCAACTATGAGAGAGAGCAGAGAACAAGCCAGCTGCTGCAGGGGCCGCACAACTACATGTTGCAGCAGCGATACGGCAACGCACAGCTCCTGCAAAGCAAGACGGCTAGCTCTGGCATGTCAGAAGCTCACAGAGATAGCACGTACACACAGTGAGAAGAAGGCCATCACCGCCGCACCACACACAAACCATTGCCACGCAACACAGTATGCCAGGCAATAAAAGGCTGTTGTGTGAGCAGCCGATTTCTTTACCGTGACGGCACCCTAGCCGTAGCAGCAAAGTCCGCAAGTGCATCCCAAAAAGCACCTACTGCTGCTCTCACAGCCACTTGCTCCACCAGCTGGGGTACCCCAAGGTCACTTGACACAGCCCACGCTGCCCTGCGGTCTTTCTCAAAAGCATGCACTGCTGCAAGACAGACCATGTCCCACACCAACCGATGTACAGCGTTATGAGGGGGGCACGCCAACCATATAGCTCGGCACGGCAGTACAGCACCTGCCGGCAACAAGTTGAACGCCCTTAGTTGACTTTCCACCTCACGCCGCACCGCCACAGCAACAGGACATGTCCAAAAATGATGCTCCACCCCAGGGCCGGCCCTGCAGCAGAACATGCTGCACACGCAGCAGTAGTCTGCATACGTTGAGCAGTAGGGAATGCATCCAAAGTCCTCCGAGTCCTCGAAGAAGAAGATAGGGTGGATTGTACAGGGGCTTGTTTAGATTCAAGCCGACCAGCTGGGCATGGTACAAATGTAGCGAACAAGTGGCCTACATATAAATGTCAAGCTTTCAACGACGAATCTAAATCAATTTGAGCTGTTAGCAGTGGCACAGTGTGCTGCAAGAAAAGTGCTAAAACACGTTGCCCTGAAGTGCCCCGACTCGGCTGTTACATATGTTAACTTGCGCTGTAGAGTGTTGCTGTGGGTGCTGCTGCCTGCAACATGTTTTGATGTGTAATGTAATTCTTCTGGGCTTCCCTTGCTGGCTGATCAGGCACTGCAGTTCTGGTGTGCCAAGTGCCCTGCCGCTGCTGTTGCGCTCTGCTGCTTGGCGCTGTGCGCTGCACATACAGTTTCAACTGTCATATCTGTTACATAGTGCGCAACACCGCTTCAGGCCCACCGGCAGCTGCTGCGCGCGTGCAGCTAGTGTGGCTGCACAGAGTTTGTTGAGGACTAGTATTCTACACAGTTTCCTGCAAACATCCTTCTTGTGTGATCAAGGCGAATTCTGGAGCTCAAAATTACTAGCAGTTTGGAGCTGCTGCTGCTGGCAGGTGAGGCCCTGCTGTGCAGTTGGGATGCAAGCAAACCAAAGCAGCAGCACTGGCAGCTGTGCCTTACTGTGCCTGCCACATACAGCAGGTTGCTATGCCAGCATGGCTGTCTGCTTGCAAGCTGTGTTGATTTGTTGCAAAATGCAGATGCTGCGTTTGTACCATGCCCAGCTGAGACTGTAATTGCATGCCAGCCTTTGCTGCAGCAGTTCTTAGCCTGCACTGCATCCCTTCTGTTGCTGTTCCTGGACTTGGTGCCTGAAGTGCACACCTACCTTTTTATGCTATGGCTGATGTGCTCCTGCTGCTGCTGGGTATGCAGCTGATTTTACTGCGGCAGTAGCACTGTTTGCAATCTATGATATCTGCCTGGGCAGGAGCAGCAGCAGCAGCAGACGACAGGAAACGTTACAGCTATGTGTGCTTTGAATCACGGTGGCATGTGCTTTTCAACTGCAGTTGTTGGTGGGCGTGACAGCAGCAGCATGTGCCAGCAGGTGCCTCACTGCTGCTACCTAATTTTTTTGCGAAGGCTTTCAGTACAGCGCTGTGTTCAACGTCGTTTAATGTTCATTCCAAATTGTTTACAGGTGCTGCAGCAACGCGATCGAGCTGCAGTGCTCTGGACATCCGTGTTGACCCGTCAGGCTCACCTGCAACGTGGGCTTGCGAGGGCCCTTCAGGATTGGTTTTCTGCCTCAACCAAAGGTACGTTGCATAATGTGTCGACGATGATGATTTGGCAGCGTGGCAGCTGTGTGGCTCGGAGCAGGCTTGTTTCAGGGCACCTTTCCGTCTTGAAGTTCTTCACCATACCGCAGTTTATTTCGGCTCGAGCCATGCTTAAATCAATCATCAAATATAAAAGTTAATTTACCGCAAGGTTTCTTGCAGGCTCCGTGCATAAAGCTTGGCAGGCCAACAGTCGTCACAACTCACGCGAGTGACAGCAGCAGGAGCCATGTTCAAGAGCTACGAGCGTAGTTGAATTATGCCAGGAATTTTTCCGTTACATTCGGCAATTCAGCATGACTGCAAATGCCTGTATGTGAAATGGCCACCAAGTGCCTTGCTGCCTTGCAGCAGTTGTTTGAAGCAGGAACCACTCCTGACAAGTCTGAGCACCAAAGCACAACATCCACATGTATTTTACTCATACCATAAGCTTCTGAACATGCCATTTTGTTCCCACACTCGCTCTCAGGTGAACACCAGGAAGTAACCACCCTACAGCAGCATGGTGCCAGCACCTCCCAAGCCCCGGGCGGTGCGAACATGCAGGACGGCGACAAGCGCAGGTGCCCTCAAACAGGTGAGCTCAAGGGCTCTCTGAGTGACACCCTGTGCACTGCTGGCTAGCCATCTTGCATGCAGCTGACAGCCACAATCCCTACATGCCATGCAGCAGCACAACAGCAGACTCAGCGCTGGTCTTTCCTGGGGTAGTCGCCAGCAGTGCCGCGGCGCTGCTTCCCGTCTCGGCACACACAAAGACTCCTCTTGCGGCTGCGCACCATGTTCCACAAATCTGGCAGCTTCAATACATCAGCCATGACAGATGCAGCTGTGATCTTCATAAAGGTGTTGTACAGGCCGTGCTGCAGGTCTCGCGGCTTCACATCAGCACCACCCAGCTGGCAGCTGTTATACAAGTAGTTGCGGAAGGCTGCTTTGAGGCTGCCAAATGCATGTTCAATGGGCTTGTTGAAATCTGGGGAGTAGGGTGCAAAGTGCAGCAGTTGATCTTCATTGATGCCACCTGCAACCAACATCTGTAGGCCATCCTTCCCCAGGTGAACACTTGGGTTGTCAAAGATGTACAGCGGCGTAGTGCCGCGCTGCGCCTGCTGTTGGTTGGCTATGTCTTTGATCTCCATCATGCAGTGAACAAACTCCAGCTGAGTCATGCTCTTGGCCTGCTGGGTTGGTTTGTCCTTCAACTGCAGGTGCAAGAATTGCCGGATTGGCAGCGCGCAGCCTTGTTAGCAGCGCAGGAGCGCAACGCAGCGGTGTGGATGGATGCGATGGGACGCTTCTACATCAGGCTCAGTGCAGACAAGGTCAGATACATCACCAAGTCTATGAGGGGGCAGAGATTGTTCTGGGGCTTGACTGGCTGCTTGCCAGGTGTGCAGCACTTCAAGTTCTGCGCGCCGCGTGCAGTCGCCACAGCAGCAGCGCTTCAGTGCAAGATGTGTGCATGTGTGCTGGCTGATATGGTTGGCACATGCATGGGCTACATGCACACAAGCGAGGAGCAGCTGGTGTGCATGCTGTACTGGTTAGGCACCAGCAGCAGTATGTGTGCTCAGGTAGCAGTGGACTGGTGGGATGGGCGGATTGATTTCCTCCATGCACAGCACAACATGCTGATTCAAGCTGATGGCTCATGTCATGACAAGGGTTATTACAGCAGCAGCAGGCAGCTGGTGCTGGAGCGCGACTTTGAGTTCTGCGCTGCAGCATATGACAACTGGCTGCAGCCAGGGGGCAGTGTGCTGCGCGTGAGCACGCGCGGATGTGACATGCACCAATCCTTGCACATTGGTTTCCAGCTTGCTGCTGCAGGTGGTGTCATTGTACTGTCACCAAGTTACTCTGCTGTTATGTTCACAGCAGAGGACGGGCAGCGCTGCAGCTTCACTACAGCACTAAAAAAGCACTGCGGGACTGTTACTACACAGTACAGCAGGGCTGGCATGTCTTTCAATGGCAGGCGCCTGCGCAGTAGCAGCGCACACTCACCATGTACGGTACATTGAGGTTGCCAACATGGTCCTTGTTGTCTGTTGTGCCGGTGACAAACTTGCAGTAGACGGGCCCGTGCACAGCGTTGACGGCGCAGACAAAGTGCAACTTGACCGGCTCTGCGTCCTTGCCCTTGCGCATCCATTTGCATGGCAGCACAGCATGCACGTTTTCATCGTGTGCATCACAATAGACCTTGACGGAGCCGCCTGCCAGGTCTGACATCCAGAATTTGCACTCATCAATGAAATATATGCGCTGCAGCATGTCGGGGTCACTTTGGTACTTCTGCCACAGCGCCGCAGCTGCTGCCTTTCGCCTTTGTTTCTGTATCTTTGTCAAGTCCAGCTTCACATCTATTCTCCTGCGCACCAGGTCGGGGTCAGCCCATTTCATGTACTTCAGCAGTCTCTTGGGTGTGATGTTGTAGTCAGTGCACAGCTGGCGCAGTGTGTCATTTTCCTGACATGCGACTTCGATTTAAGTCCACCACACGTGCACATCAACCTTTCTCTTTGATTCTGCAGATGGGTAGGCCTTTACCACCTTGCCAGCCTTGAATATTGTGCTGGCATGGAAGGCGACAGCATGTGGGACATTTGAGGGCCTGCCGCCATGCTTGGGTGTAGCCACTGTGCCGTTTGCTGTGAAGTTCTTGTGATGAAGTTTGCAGAACCGGTTCAGGTCCCCGTGTACCTCCTTGGCGTAGTCAGGGTACTGCTCTCTGTAATAATATGCGGGCGTAAACTTTTCGTCAGCTGTGGTCAAAGCCATTGTCACACACACCACCGCCGCCACCCTCATGGCCGTGGTGCTGCGGTTGCTCTTCCATCCTGAAGGGTGCTTGCGCACCATGGACAGCCCCCCTGCAGGCATGAATCCAAAACATATGGATATGTTAGCTGTGCTTCTAGCAGCAGTGTGAACAGAAGTAACTGGTCAGGTCAAACAACAGCCTGCGGCATCATGGAGTTTGACCGGTCTCAGCTGGGCATGGTACAAATGTAGCGAACAAGTGGCCTACATATAAATGTCAAGCTTTCAACGACGAATCTAAATCAATTTGAGCTGTTAGCAGTGGCACAGTGTGCTGCAAGAAAAGTGCTAAAACACGTTGC
Source organism: Tetradesmus obliquus (assembly GCA_030272155.1). Classification (NCBI taxonomy): domain Eukaryota; kingdom Viridiplantae; phylum Chlorophyta; class Chlorophyceae; order Sphaeropleales; family Scenedesmaceae; genus Tetradesmus; species Tetradesmus obliquus. Next base: position 262,923 of record CP126206.1, read on the forward strand.
CCTGAAGTGCCCCGACTCGGCTGTTACATATGTTAACTTGCGCTGTAGAGTGTTGCTGTGGGTGCTGCTGCCTGCAACATGTTTTGATGTGTAATGTAATTCTTCTGGGCTTCCCTTGCTGGCTGATCAGGCACTGCAGTTCTGGTGTGCCAAGTGCCCTGCCGCTGCTGTTGCGCTCTGCTGCTTGGCGCTGTGCGCTGCACATACAGTTTCAACTGTCATATCTGTTACATAGTGCGCAACACCGCTTCAGGCCCACCGGCAGCTGCTGCGCGCGTGCAGCTAGTGTGGCTGCACAGAGTTTGTTGAGGACTAGTATTCTACACAGTTTCCTGCAAACATCCTTCTTGTGTGATCAAGGCGAATTCTGGAGCTCAAAATTACTAGCAGTTTGGAGCTGCTGCTGCTGGCAGGTGAGGCCCTGCTGTGCAGTTGGGATGCAAGCAAACCAAAGCAGCAGCACTGGCAGCTGTGCCTTACTGTGCCTGCCACATACAGCAGGTTGCTATGCCAGCATGGCTGTCTGCTTGCAAGCTGTGTTGATTTGTTGCAAAATGCAGATGCTGCGTTTGTACCATGCCCAGCTGAGACTGTAATTGCATGCCAGCCTTTGCTGCAGCAGTTCTTAGCCTGCACTGCATCCCTTCTGTTGCTGTTCCTGGACTTGGTGCCTGAAGTGCACACCTACCTTTTTATGCTATGGCTGATGTGCTCCTGCTGCTGCTGGGTATGCAGCTGATTTTACTGCGGCAGTAGCACTGTTTGCAATCTATGATATCTGCCTGGGCAGGAGCAGCAGCAGCAGCAGACGACAGGAAACGTTACAGCTATGTGTGCTTTGAATCACGGTGGCATGTGCTTTTCAACTGCAGTTGTTGGTGGGCGTGACAGCAGCAGCATGTGCCAGCAGGTGCCTCACTGCTGCTACCTAATTTTTTTGCGAAGGCTTTCAGTACAGCGCTGTGTTCAACGTCGTTTAATGTTCATTCCAAATTGTTTACAGGTGCTGCAGCAACGCGATCGAGCTGCAGTGCTCTGGACATCCGTGTTGACCCGTCAGGCTCACCTGCAACGTGGGCTTGCGAGGGCCCTTCAGGATTGGTTTTCTGCCTCAACCAAAGGTACGTTGCATAATGTGTCGACGATGATGATTTGGCAGCGTGGCAGCTGTGTGGCTCGGAGCAGGCTTGTTTCAGGGCACCTTTCCGTCTTGAAGTTCTTCACCATACCGCAGTTTATTTCGGCTCGAGCCATGCTTAAATCAATCATCAAATATAAAAGTTAATTTACCGCAAGGTTTCTTGCAGGCTCCGTGCATAAAGCTTGGCAGGCCAACAGTCGTCACAACTCACGCGAGTGACAGCAGCAGGAGCCATGTTCAAGAGCTACGAGCGTAGTTGAATTATGCCAGGAATTTTTCCGTTACATTCGGCAATTCAGCATGACTGCAAATGCCTGTATGTGAAATGGCCACCAAGTGCCTTGCTGCCTTGCAGCAGTTGTTTGAAGCAGGAACCACTCCTGACAAGTCTGAGCACCAAAGCACAACATCCACATGTATTTTACTCATACCATAAGCTTCTGAACATGCCATTTTGTTCCCACACTCGCTCTCAGGTGAACACCAGGAAGTAACCACCCTACAGCAGCATGGTGCCAGCACCTCCCAAGCCCCGGGCGGTGCGAACATGCAGGACGGCGACAAGCGCAGGTGCCCTCAAACAGGTGAGCTCAAGGGCTCTCTGAGTGACACCCTGTGCACTGCTGGCTAGCCATCTTGCATGCAGCTGACAGCCACAATCCCTACATGCCATGCAGCAGCACAACAGCAGACTCAGCGCTGGTCTTTCCTGGGGTAGTCGCCAGCAGTGCCGCGGCGCTGCTTCCCGTCTCGGCACACACAAAGACTCCTCTTGCGGCTGCGCACCATGTTCCACAAATCTGGCAGCTTCAATACATCAGCCATGACAGATGCAGCTGTGATCTTCATAAAGGTGTTGTACAGGCCGTGCTGCAGGTCTCGCGGCTTCACATCAGCACCACCCAGCTGGCAGCTGTTATACAAGTAGTTGCGGAAGGCTGCTTTGAGGCTGCCAAATGCATGTTCAATGGGCTTGTTGAAATCTGGGGAGTAGGGTGCAAAGTGCAGCAGTTGATCTTCATTGATGCCACCTGCAACCAACATCTGTAGGCCATCCTTCCCCAGGTGAACACTTGGGTTGTCAAAGATGTACAGCGGCGTAGTGCCGCGCTGCGCCTGCTGTTGGTTGGCTATGTCTTTGATCTCCATCATGCAGTGAACAAACTCCAGCTGAGTCATGCTCTTGGCCTGCTGGGTTGGTTTGTCCTTCAACTGCAGGTGCAAGAATTGCCGGATTGGCAGCGCGCAGCCTTGTTAGCAGCGCAGGAGCGCAACGCAGCGGTGTGGATGGATGCGATGGGACGCTTCTACATCAGGCTCAGTGCAGACAAGGTCAGATACATCACCAAGTCTATGAGGGGGCAGAGATTGTTCTGGGGCTTGACTGGCTGCTTGCCAGGTGTGCAGCACTTCAAGTTCTGCGCGCCGCGTGCAGTCGCCACAGCAGCAGCGCTTCAGTGCAAGATGTGTGCATGTGTGCTGGCTGATATGGTTGGCACATGCATGGGCTACATGCACACAAGCGAGGAGCAGCTGGTGTGCATGCTGTACTGGTTAGGCACCAGCAGCAGTATGTGTGCTCAGGTAGCAGTGGACTGGTGGGATGGGCGGATTGATTTCCTCCATGCACAGCACAACATGCTGATTCAAGCTGATGGCTCATGTCATGACAAGGGTTATTACAGCAGCAGCAGGCAGCTGGTGCTGGAGCGCGACTTTGAGTTCTGCGCTGCAGCATATGACAACTGGCTGCAGCCAGGGGGCAGTGTGCTGCGCGTGAGCACGCGCGGATGTGACATGCACCAATCCTTGCACATTGGTTTCCAGCTTGCTGCTGCAGGTGGTGTCATTGTACTGTCACCAAGTTACTCTGCTGTTATGTTCACAGCAGAGGACGGGCAGCGCTGCAGCTTCACTACAGCACTAAAAAAGCACTGCGGGACTGTTACTACACAGTACAGCAGGGCTGGCATGTCTTTCAATGGCAGGCGCCTGCGCAGTAGCAGCGCACACTCACCATGTACGGTACATTGAGGTTGCCAACATGGTCCTTGTTGTCTGTTGTGCCGGTGACAAACTTGCAGTAGACGGGCCCGTGCACAGCGTTGACGGCGCAGACAAAGTGCAACTTGACCGGCTCTGCGTCCTTGCCCTTGCGCATCCATTTGCATGGCAGCACAGCATGCACGTTTTCATCGTGTGCATCACAATAGACCTTGACGGAGCCGCCTGCCAGGTCTGACATCCAGAATTTGCACTCATCAATGAAATATATGCGCTGCAGCATGTCGGGGTCACTTTGGTACTTCTGCCACAGCGCCGCAGCTGCTGCCTTTCGCCTTTGTTTCTGTATCTTTGTCAAGTCCAGCTTCACATCTATTCTCCTGCGCACCAGGTCGGGGTCAGCCCATTTCATGTACTTCAGCAGTCTCTTGGGTGTGATGTTGTAGTCAGTGCACAGCTGGCGCAGTGTGTCATTTTCCTGACATGCGACTTCGATTTAAGTCCACCACACGTGCACATCAACCTTTCTCTTTGATTCTGCAGATGGGTAGGCCTTTACCACCTTGCCAGCCTTGAATATTGTGCTGGCATGGAAGGCGACAGCATGTGGGACATTTGAGGGCCTGCCGCCATGCTTGGGTGTAGCCACTGTGCCGTTTGCTGTGAAGTTCTTGTGATGAAGTTTGCAGAACCGGTTCAGGTCCCCGTGTACCTCCTTGGCGTAGTCAGGGTACTGCTCTCTGTAATAATATGCGGGCGTAAACTTTTCGTCAGCTGTGGTCAAAGCCATTGTCACACACACCACCGCCGCCACCCTCATGGCCGTGGTGCTGCGGTTGCTCTTCCATCCTGAAGGGTGCTTGCGCACCATGGACAGCCCCCCTGCAGGCATGAATCCAAAACATATGGATATGTTAGCTGTGCTTCTAGCAGCAGTGTGAACAGAAGTAACTGGTCAGGTCAAACAACAGCCTGCGGCATCATGGAGTTTGACCGGTCTCAGCTGGGCATGGTACAAATGTAGCGAACAAGTGGCCTACATATAAATGTCAAGCTTTCAACGACGAATCTAAATCAATTTGAGCTGTTAGCAGTGGCACAGTGTGCTGCAAGAAAAGTGCTAAAACACGTTGCCCTGAAGTGCCCCGACTCGGCTGTTACATATGTTAACTTGCGCTGTAGAGTGTTGCTGTGGGTGCTGCTGCCTGCAACATGTTTTGATGTGTAATGTAATTCTTCTGGGCTTCCCTTGCTGGCTGATCAGGCACTGCAGTTCTGGTGTGCCAAGTGCCCTGCCGCTGCTGTTGCGCTCTGCTGCTTGGCGCTGTGCGCTGCACATACAGTTTCAACTGTCATATCTGTTACATAGTGCGCAACACCGCTTCAGGCCCACCGGCAGCTGCTGCGCGCGTGCAGCTAGTGTGGCTGCACAGAGTTTGTTGAGGACTAGTATTCTACACAGTTTCCTGCAAACATCCTTCTTGTGTGATCAAGGCGAATTCTGGAGCTCAAAATTACTAGCAGTTTGGAGCTGCTGCTGCTGGCAGGTGAGGCCCTGCTGTGCAGTTGGGATGCAAGCAAACCAAAGCAGCAGCACTGGCAGCTGTGCCTTACTGTGCCTGCCACATACAGCAGGTTGCTATGCCAGCATGGCTGTCTGCTTGCAAGCTGTGTTGATTTGTTGCAAAATGCAGATGCTGCGTTTGTACCATGCCCAGCTGAGACTGTAATTGCATGCCAGCCTTTGCTGCAGCAGTTCTTAGCCTGCACTGCATCCCTTCTGTTGCTGTTCCTGGACTTGGTGCCTGAAGTGCACACCTACCTTTTTATGCTATGGCTGATGTGCTCCTGCTGCTGCTGGGTATGCAGCTGATTTTACTGCGGCAGTAGCACTGTTTGCAATCTATGATATCTGCCTGGGCAGGAGCAGCAGCAGCAGCAGACGACAGGAAACGTTACAGCTATGTGTGCTTTGAATCACGGTGGCATGTGCTTTTCAACTGCAGTTGTTGGTGGGCGTGACAGCAGCAGCATGTGCCAGCAGGTGCCTCACTGCTGCTACCTAATTTTTTTGCGAAGGCTTTCAGTACAGCGCTGTGTTCAACGTCGTTTAATGTTCATTCCAAATTGTTTACAGGTGCTGCAGCAACGCGATCGAGCTGCAGTGCTCTGGACATCCGTGTTGACCCGTCAGGCTCACCTGCAACGTGGGCTTGCGAGGGCCCTTCAGGATTGGTTTTCTGCCTCAACCAAAGGTACGTTGCATAATGTGTCGACGATGATGATTTGGCAGCGTGGCAGCTGTGTGGCTCGGAGCAGGCTTGTTTCAGGGCACCTTTCCGTCTTGAAGTTCTTCACCATACCGCAGTTTATTTCGGCTCGAGCCATGCTTAAATCAATCATCAAATATAAAAGTTAATTTACCGCAAGGTTTCTTGCAGGCTCCGTGCATAAAGCTTGGCAGGCCAACAGTCGTCACAACTCACGCGAGTGACAGCAGCAGGAGCCATGTTCAAGAGCTACGAGCGTAGTTGAATTATGCCAGGAATTTTTCCGTTACATTCGGCAATTCAGCATGACTGCAAATGCCTGTATGTGAAATGGCCACCAAGTGCCTTGCTGCCTTGCAGCAGTTGTTTGAAGCAGGAACCACTCCTGACAAGTCTGAGCACCAAAGCACAACATCCACATGTATTTTACTCATACCATAAGCTTCTGAACATGCCATTTTGTTCCCACACTCGCTCTCAGGTGAACACCAGGAAGTAACCACCCTACAGCAGCATGGTGCCAGCACCTCCCAAGCCCCGGGCGGTGCGAACATGCAGGACGGCGACAAGCGCAGGTGCCCTCAAACAGGTGAGCTCAAGGGCTCTCTGAGTGACACCCTGTGCACTGCTGGCTAGCCATCTTGCATGCAGCTGACAGCCACAATCCCTACATGCCATGCAGCAGCACAACAGCAGACTCAGCGCTGGTCTTTCCTGGGGTAGTCGCCAGCAGTGCCGCGGCGCTGCTTCCCGTCTCGGCACACACAAAGACTCCTCTTGCGGCTGCGCACCATGTTCCACAAATCTGGCAGCTTCAATACATCAGCCATGACAGATGCAGCTGTGATCTTCATAAAGGTGTTGTACAGGCCGTGCTGCAGGTCTCGCGGCTTCACATCAGCACCACCCAGCTGGCAGCTGTTATACAAGTAGTTGCGGAAGGCTGCTTTGAGGCTGCCAAATGCATGTTCAATGGGCTTGTTGAAATCTGGGGAGTAGGGTGCAAAGTGCAGCAGTTGATCTTCATTGATGCCACCTGCAACCAACATCTGTAGGCCATCCTTCCCCAGGTGAACACTTGGGTTGTCAAAGATGTACAGCGGCGTAGTGCCGCGCTGCGCCTGCTGTTGGTTGGCTATGTCTTTGATCTCCATCATGCAGTGAACAAACTCCAGCTGAGTCATGCTCTTGGCCTGCTGGGTTGGTTTGTCCTTCAACTGCAGGTGCAAGAATTGCCGGATTGGCAGCGCGCAGCCTTGTTAGCAGCGCAGGAGCGCAACGCAGCGGTGTGGATGGATGCGATGGGACGCTTCTACATCAGGCTCAGTGCAGACAAGGTCAGATACATCACCAAGTCTATGAGGGGGCAGAGATTGTTCTGGGGCTTGACTGGCTGCTTGCCAGGTGTGCAGCACTTCAAGTTCTGCGCGCCGCGTGCAGTCGCCACAGCAGCAGCGCTTCAGTGCAAGATGTGTGCATGTGTGCTGGCTGATATGGTTGGCACATGCATGGGCTACATGCACACAAGCGAGGAGCAGCTGGTGTGCATGCTGTACTGGTTAGGCACCAGCAGCAGTATGTGTGCTCAGGTAGCAGTGGACTGGTGGGATGGGCGGATTGATTTCCTCCATGCACAGCACAACATGCTGATTCAAGCTGATGGCTCATGTCATGACAAGGGTTATTACAGCAGCAGCAGGCAGCTGGTGCTGGAGCGCGACTTTGAGTTCTGCGCTGCAGCATATGACAACTGGCTGCAGCCAGGGGGCAGTGTGCTGCGCGTGAGCACGCGCGGATGTGACATGCACCAATCCTTGCACATTGGTTTCCAGCTTGCTGCTGCAGGTGGTGTCATTGTACTGTCACCAAGTTACTCTGCTGTTATGTTCACAGCAGAGGACGGGCAGCGCTGCAGCTTCACTACAGCACTAAAAAAGCACTGCGGGACTGTTACTACACAGTACAGCAGGGCTGGCATGTCTTTCAATGGCAGGCGCCTGCGCAGTAGCAGCGCACACTCACCATGTACGGTACATTGAGGTTGCCAACATGGTCCTTGTTGTCTGTTGTGCCGGTGACAAACTTGCAGTAGACGGGCCCGTGCACAGCGTTGACGGCGCAGACAAAGTGCAACTTGACCGGCTCTGCGTCCTTGCCCTTGCGCATCCATTTGCATGGCAGCACAGCATGCACGTTTTCATCGTGTGCATCACAATAGACCTTGACGGAGCCGCCTGCCAGGTCTGACATCCAGAATTTGCACTCATCAATGAAATATATGCGCTGCAGCATGTCGGGGTCACTTTGGTACTTCTGCCACAGCGCCGCAGCTGCTGCCTTTCGCCTTTGTTTCTGTATCTTTGTCAAGTCCAGCTTCACATCTATTCTCCTGCGCACCAGGTCGGGGTCAGCCCATTTCATGTACTTCAGCAGTCTCTTGGGTGTGATGTTGTAGTCAGTGCACAGCTGGCGCAGTGTGTCATTTTCCTGACATGCGACTTCGATTTAAGTCCACCACACGTGCACATCAACCTTTCTCTTTGATTCTGCAGATGGGTAGGCCTTTACCACCTTGCCAGCCTTGAATATTGTGCTGGCATGGAAGGCGACAGCATGTGGGACATTTGAGGGCCTGCCGCCATGCTTGGGTGTAGCCACTGTGCCGTTTGCTGTGAAGTTCTTGTGATGAAGTTTGCAGAACCGGTTCAGGTCCCCGTGTACCTCCTTGGCGTAGTCAGGGTACTGCTCTCTGTAATAATATGCGGGCGTAAACTTTTCGTCAGCTGTGGTCAAAGCCATTGTCACACACACCACCGCCGCCACCCTCATGGCCGTGGTGCTGCGGTTGCTCTTCCATCCTGAAGGGTGCTTGCGCACCATGGACAGCCCCCCTGCAGGCATGAATCCAAAACATATGGATATGTTAGCTGTGCTTCTAGCAGCAGTGTGAACAGAAGTAACTGGTCAGGTCAAACAACAGCCTGCGGCATCATGGAGTTTGACCGGTCTCAGCTGGGCATGGTACAAATGTAGCGAACAAGTGGCCTACATATAAATGTCAAGCTTTCAACGACGAATCTAAATCAATTTGAGCTGTTAGCAGTGGCACAGTGTGCTGCAAGAAAAGTGCTAAAACACGTTGCCCTGAAGTGCCCCGACTCGGCTGTTACATATGTTAACTTGCGCTGTAGAGTGTTGCTGTGGGTGCTGCTGCCTGCAACATGTTTTGATGTGTAATGTAATTCTTCTGGGCTTCCCTTGCTGGCTGATCAGGCACTGCAGTTCTGGTGTGCCAAGTGCCCTGCCGCTGCTGTTGCGCTCTGCTGCTTGGCGCTGTGCGCTGCACATACAGTTTCAACTGTCATATCTGTTACATAGTGCGCAACACCGCTTCAGGCCCACCGGCAGCTGCTGCGCGCGTGCAGCTAGTGTGGCTGCACAGAGTTTGTTGAGGACTAGTATTCTACACAGTTTCCTGCAAACATCCTTCTTGTGTGATCAAGGCGAATTCTGGAGCTCAAAATTACTAGCAGTTTGGAGCTGCTGCTGCTGGCAGGTGAGGCCCTGCTGTGCAGTTGGGATGCAAGCAAACCAAAGCAGCAGCACTGGCAGCTGTGCCTTACTGTGCCTGCCACATACAGCAGGTTGCTATGCCAGCATGGCTGTCTGCTTGCAAGCTGTGTTGATTTGTTGCAAAATGCAGATGCTGCGTTTGTACCATGCCCAGCTGAGACTGTAATTGCATGCCAGCCTTTGCTGCAGCAGTTCTTAGCCTGCACTGCATCCCTTCTGTTGCTGTTCCTGGACTTGGTGCCTGAAGTGCACACCTACCTTTTTATGCTATGGCTGATGTGCTCCTGCTGCTGCTGGGTATGCAGCTGATTTTACTGCGGCAGTAGCACTGTTTGCAATCTATGATATCTGCCTGGGCAGGAGCAGCAGCAGCAGCAGACGACAGGAAACGTTACAGCTATGTGTGCTTTGAATCACGGTGGCATGTGCTTTTCAACTGCAGTTGTTGGTGGGCGTGACAGCAGCAGCATGTGCCAGCAGGTGCCTCACTGCTGCTACCTAATTTTTTTGCGAAGGCTTTCAGTACAGCGCTGTGTTCAACGTCGTTTAATGTTCATTCCAAATTGTTTACAGGTGCTGCAGCAACGCGATCGAGCTGCAGTGCTCTGGACATCCGTGTTGACCCGTCAGGCTCACCTGCAACGTGGGCTTGCGAGGGCCCTTCAGGATTGGTTTTCTGCCTCAACCAAAGGTACGTTGCATAATGTGTCGACGATGATGATTTGGCAGCGTGGCAGCTGTGTGGCTCGGAGCAGGCTTGTTTCAGGGCACCTTTCCGTCTTGAAGTTCTTCACCATACCGCAGTTTATTTCGGCTCGAGCCATGCTTAAATCAATCATCAAATATAAAAGTTAATTTACCGCAAGGTTTCTTGCAGGCTCCGTGCATAAAGCTTGGCAGGCCAACAGTCGTCACAACTCACGCGAGTGACAGCAGCAGGAGCCATGTTCAAGAGCTACGAGCGTAGTTGAATTATGCCAGGAATTTTTCCGTTACATTCGGCAATTCAGCATGACTGCAAATGCCTGTATGTGAAATGGCCACCAAGTGCCTTGCTGCCTTGCAGCAGTTGTTTGAAGCAGGAACCACTCCTGACAAGTCTGAGCACCAAAGCACAACATCCACATGTATTTTACTCATACCATAAGCTTCTGAACATGCCATTTTGTTCCCACACTCGCTCTCAGGTGAACACCAGGAAGTAACCACCCTACAGCAGCATGGTGCCAGCACCTCCCAAGCCCCGGGCGGTGCGAACATGCAGGACGGCGACAAGCGCAGGTGCCCTCAAACAGGTGAGCTCAAGGGCTCTCTGAGTGACACCCTGTGCACTGCTGGCTAGCCATCTTGCATGCAGCTGACAGCCACAATCCCTACATGCCATGCAGCAGCACAACAGCAGACTCAGCGCTGGTCTTTCCTGGGGTAGTCGCCAGCAGTGCCGCGGCGCTGCTTCCCGTCTCGGCACACACAAAGACTCCTCTTGCGGCTGCGCACCATGTTCCACAAATCTGGCAGCTTCAATACATCAGCCATGACAGATGCAGCTGTGATCTTCATAAAGGTGTTGTACAGGCCGTGCTGCAGGTCTCGCGGCTTCACATCAGCACCACCCAGCTGGCAGCTGTTATACAAGTAGTTGCGGAAGGCTGCTTTGAGGCTGCCAAATGCATGTTCAATGGGCTTGTTGAAATCTGGGGAGTAGGGTGCAAAGTGCAGCAGTTGATCTTCATTGATGCCACCTGCAACCAACATCTGTAGGCCATCCTTCCCCAGGTGAACACTTGGGTTGTCAAAGATGTACAGCGGCGTAGTGCCGCGCTGCGCCTGCTGTTGGTTGGCTATGTCTTTGATCTCCATCATGCAGTGAACAAACTCCAGCTGAGTCATGCTCTTGGCCTGCTGGGTTGGTTTGTCCTTCAACTGCAGGTGCAAGAATTGCCGGATTGGCAGCGCGCAGCCTTGTTAGCAGCGCAGGAGCGCAACGCAGCGGTGTGGATGGATGCGATGGGACGCTTCTACATCAGGCTCAGTGCAGACAAGGTCAGATACATCACCAAGTCTATGAGGGGGCAGAGATTGTTCTGGGGCTTGACTGGCTGCTTGCCAGGTGTGCAGCACTTCAAGTTCTGCGCGCCGCGTGCAGTCGCCACAGCAGCAGCGCTTCAGTGCAAGATGTGTGCATGTGTGCTGGCTGATATGGTTGGCACATGCATGGGCTACATGCACACAAGCGAGGAGCAGCTGGTGTGCATGCTGTACTGGTTAGGCACCAGCAGCAGTATGTGTGCTCAGGTAGCAGTGGACTGGTGGGATGGGCGGATTGATTTCCTCCATGCACAGCACAACATGCTGATTCAAGCTGATGGCTCATGTCATGACAAGGGTTATTACAGCAGCAGCAGGCAGCTGGTGCTGGAGCGCGACTTTGAGTTCTGCGCTGCAGCATATGACAACTGGCTGCAGCCAGGGGGCAGTGTGCTGCGCGTGAGCACGCGCGGATGTGACATGCACCAATCCTTGCACATTGGTTTCCAGCTTGCTGCTGCAGGTGGTGTCATTGTACTGTCACCAAGTTACTCTGCTGTTATGTTCACAGCAGAGGACGGGCAGCGCTGCAGCTTCACTACAGCACTAAAAAAGCACTGCGGGACTGTTACTACACAGTACAGCAGGGCTGGCATGTCTTTCAATGGCAGGCGCCTGCGCAGTAGCAGCGCACACTCACCATGTACGGTACATTGAGGTTGCCAACATGGTCCTTGTTGTCTGTTGTGCCGGTGACAAACTTGCAGTAGACGGGCCCGTGCACAGCGTTGACGGCGCAGACAAAGTGCAACTTGACCGGCTCTGCGTCCTTGCCCTTGCGCATCCATTTGCATGGCAGCACAGCATGCACGTTTTCATCGTGTGCATCACAATAGACCTTGACGGAGCCGCCTGCCAGGTCTGACATCCAGAATTTGCACTCATCAATGAAATATATGCGCTGCAGCATGTCGGGGTCACTTTGGTACTTCTGCCACAGCGCCGCAGCTGCTGCCTTTCGCCTTTGTTTCTGTATCTTTGTCAAGTCCAGCTTCACATCTATTCTCCTGCGCACCAGGTCGGGGTCAGCCCATTTCATGTACTTCAGCAGTCTCTTGGGTGTGATGTTGTAGTCAGTGCACAGCTGGCGCAGTGTGTCATTTTCCTGACATGCGACTTCGATTTAAGTCCACCACACGTGCACATCAACCTTTCTCTTTGATTCTGCAGATGGGTAGGCCTTTACCACCTTGCCAGCCTTGAATATTGTGCTGGCATGGAAGGCGACAGCATGTGGGACATTTGAGGGCCTGCCGCCATGCTTGGGTGTAGCCACTGTGCCGTTTGCTGTGAAGTTCTTGTGATGAAGTTTGCAGAACCGGTTCAGGTCCCCGTGTACCTCCTTGGCGTAGTCAGGGTACTGCTCTCTGTAATAATATGCGGGCGTAAACTTTTCGTCAGCTGTGGTCAAAGCCATTGTCACACACACCACCGCCGCCACCCTCATGGCCGTGGTGCTGCGGTTGCTCTTCCATCCTGAAGGGTGCTTGCGCACCATGGACAGCCCCCCTGCAGGCATGAATCCAAAACATATGGATATGTTAGCTGTGCTTCTAGCAGCAGTGTGAACAGAAGTAACTGGTCAGGTCAAACAACAGCCTGCGGCATCATGGAGTTTGACCGGTCTCAGCTGGGCATGGTACAAATGTAGCGAACAAGTGGCCTACATATAAATGTCAAGCTTTCAACGACGAATCTAAATCAATTTGAGCTGTTAGCAGTGGCACAGTGTGCTGCAAGAAAAGTGCTAAAACACGTTGCCCTGAAGTGCCCCGACTCGGCTGTTACATATGTTAACTTGCGCTGTAGAGTGTTGCTGTGGGTGCTGCTGCCTGCAACATGTTTTGATGTGTAATGTAATTCTTCTGGGCTTCCCTTGCTGGCTGATCAGGCACTGCAGTTCTGGTGTGCCAAGTGCCCTGCCGCTGCTGTTGCGCTCTGCTGCTTGGCGCTGTGCGCTGCACATACAGTTTCAACTGTCATATCTGTTACATAGTGCGCAACACCGCTTCAGGCCCACCGGCAGCTGCTGCGCGCGTGCAGCTAGTGTGGCTGCACAGAGTTTGTTGAGGACTAGTATTCTACACAGTTTCCTGCAAACATCCTTCTTGTGTGATCAAGGCGAATTCTGGAGCTCAAAATTACTAGCAGTTTGGAGCTGCTGCTGCTGGCAGGTGAGGCCCTGCTGTGCAGTTGGGATGCAAGCAAACCAAAGCAGCAGCACTGGCAGCTGTGCCTTACTGTGCCTGCCACATACAGCAGGTTGCTATGCCAGCATGGCTGTCTGCTTGCAAGCTGTGTTGATTTGTTGCAAAATGCAGATGCTGCGTTTGTACCATGCCCAGCTGAGACTGTAATTGCATGCCAGCCTTTGCTGCAGCAGTTCTTAGCCTGCACTGCATCCCTTCTGTTGCTGTTCCTGGACTTGGTGCCTGAAGTGCACACCTACCTTTTTATGCTATGGCTGATGTGCTCCTGCTGCTGCTGGGTATGCAGCTGATTTTACTGCGGCAGTAGCACTGTTTGCAATCTATGATATCTGCCTGGGCAGGAGCAGCAGCAGCAGCAGACGACAGGAAACGTTACAGCTATGTGTGCTTTGAATCACGGTGGCATGTGCTTTTCAACTGCAGTTGTTGGTGGGCGTGACAGCAGCAGCATGTGCCAGCAGGTGCCTCACTGCTGCTACCTAATTTTTTTGCGAAGGCTTTCAGTACAGCGCTGTGTTCAACGTCGTTTAATGTTCATTCCAAATTGTTTACAGGTGCTGCAGCAACGCGATCGAGCTGCAGTGCTCTGGACATCCGTGTTGACCCGTCAGGCTCACCTGCAACGTGGGCTTGCGAGGGCCCTTCAGGATTGGTTTTCTGCCTCAACCAAAGGTACGTTGCATAATGTGTCGACGATGATGATTTGGCAGCGTGGCAGCTGTGTGGCTCGGAGCAGGCTTGTTTCAGGGCACCTTTCCGTCTTGAAGTTCTTCACCATACCGCAGTTTATTTCGGCTCGAGCCATGCTTAAATCAATCATCAAATATAAAAGTTAATTTACCGCAAGGTTTCTTGCAGGCTCCGTGCATAAAGCTTGGCAGGCCAACAGTCGTCACAACTCACGCGAGTGACAGCAGCAGGAGCCATGTTCAAGAGCTACGAGCGTAGTTGAATTATGCCAGGAATTTTTCCGTTACATTCGGCAATTCAGCATGACTGCAAATGCCTGTATGTGAAATGGCCACCAAGTGCCTTGCTGCCTTGCAGCAGTTGTTTGAAGCAGGAACCACTCCTGACAAGTCTGAGCACCAAAGCACAACATCCACATGTATTTTACTCATACCATAAGCTTCTGAACATGCCATTTTGTTCCCACACTCGCTCTCAGGTGAACACCAGGAAGTAACCACCCTACAGCAGCATGGTGCCAGCACCTCCCAAGCCCCGGGCGGTGCGAACATGCAGGACGGCGACAAGCGCAGGTGCCCTCAAACAGGTGAGCTCAAGGGCTCTCTGAGTGACACCCTGTGCACTGCTGGCTAGCCATCTTGCATGCAGCTGACAGCCACAATCCCTACATGCCATGCAGCAGCACAACAGCAGACTCAGCGCTGGTCTTTCCTGGGGTAGTCGCCAGCAGTGCCGCGGCGCTGCTTCCCGTCTCGGCACACACAAAGACTCCTCTTGCGGCTGCGCACCATGTTCCACAAATCTGGCAGCTTCAATACATCAGCCATGACAGATGCAGCTGTGATCTTCATAAAGGTGTTGTACAGGCCGTGCTGCAGGTCTCGCGGCTTCACATCAGCACCACCCAGCTGGCAGCTGTTATACAAGTAGTTGCGGAAGGCTGCTTTGAGGCTGCCAAATGCATGTTCAATGGGCTTGTTGAAATCTGGGGAGTAGGGTGCAAAGTGCAGCAGTTGATCTTCATTGATGCCACCTGCAACCAACATCTGTAGGCCATCCTTCCCCAGGTGAACACTTGGGTTGTCAAAGATGTACAGCGGCGTAGTGCCGCGCTGCGCCTGCTGTTGGTTGGCTATGTCTTTGATCTCCATCATGCAGTGAACAAACTCCAGCTGAGTCATGCTCTTGGCCTGCTGGGTTGGTTTGTCCTTCAACTGCAGGTGCAAGAATTGCCGGATTGGCAGCGCGCAGCCTTGTTAGCAGCGCAGGAGCGCAACGCAGCGGTGTGGATGGATGCGATGGGACGCTTCTACATCAGGCTCAGTGCAGACAAGGTCAGATACATCACCAAGTCTATGAGGGGGCAGAGATTGTTCTGGGGCTTGACTGGCTGCTTGCCAGGTGTGCAGCACTTCAAGTTCTGCGCGCCGCGTGCAGTCGCCACAGCAGCAGCGCTTCAGTGCAAGATGTGTGCATGTGTGCTGGCTGATATGGTTGGCACATGCATGGGCTACATGCACACAAGCGAGGAGCAGCTGGTGTGCATGCTGTACTGGTTAGGCACCAGCAGCAGTATGTGTGCTCAGGTAGCAGTGGACTGGTGGGATGGGCGGATTGATTTCCTCCATGCACAGCACAACATGCTGATTCAAGCTGATGGCTCATGTCATGACAAGGGTTATTACAGCAGCAGCAGGCAGCTGGTGCTGGAGCGCGACTTTGAGTTCTGCGCTGCAGCATATGACAACTGGCTGCAGCCAGGGGGCAGTGTGCTGCGCGTGAGCACGCGCGGATGTGACATGCACCAATCCTTGCACATTGGTTTCCAGCTTGCTGCTGCAGGTGGTGTCATTGTACTGTCACCAAGTTACTCTGCTGTTATGTTCACAGCAGAGGACGGGCAGCGCTGCAGCTTCACTACAGCACTAAAAAAGCACTGCGGGACTGTTACTACACAGTACAGCAGGGCTGGCATGTCTTTCAATGGCAGGCGCCTGCGCAGTAGCAGCGCACACTCACCATGTACGGTACATTGAGGTTGCCAACATGGTCCTTGTTGTCTGTTGTGCCGGTGACAAACTTGCAGTAGACGGGCCCGTGCACAGCGTTGACGGCGCAGACAAAGTGCAACTTGACCGGCTCTGCGTCCTTGCCCTTGCGCATCCATTTGCATGGCAGCACAGCATGCACGTTTTCATCGTGTGCATCACAATAGACCTTGACGGAGCCGCCTGCCAGGTCTGACATCCAGAATTTGCACTCATCAATGAAATATATGCGCTGCAGCATGTCGGGGTCACTTTGGTACTTCTGCCACAGCGCCGCAGCTGCTGCCTTTCGCCTTTGTTTCTGTATCTTTGTCAAGTCCAGCTTCACATCTATTCTCCTGCGCACCAGGTCGGGGTCAGCCCATTTCATGTACTTCAGCAGTCTCTTGGGTGTGATGTTGTAGTCAGTGCACAGCTGGCGCAGTGTGTCATTTTCCTGACATGCGACTTCGATTTAAGTCCACCACACGTGCACATCAACCTTTCTCTTTGATTCTGCAGATGGGTAGGCCTTTACCACCTTGCCAGCCTTGAATATTGTGCTGGCATGGAAGGCGACAGCATGTGGGACATTTGAGGGCCTGCCGCCATGCTTGGGTGTAGCCACTGTGCCGTTTGCTGTGAAGTTCTTGTGATGAAGTTTGCAGAACCGGTTCAGGTCCCCGTGTACCTCCTTGGCGTAGTCAGGGTACTGCTCTCTGTAATAATATGCGGGCGTAAACTTTTCGTCAGCTGTGGTCAAAGCCATTGTCACACACACCACCGCCGCCACCCTCATGGCCGTGGTGCTGCGGTTGCTCTTCCATCCTGAAGGGTGCTTGCGCACCATGGACAGCCCCCCTGCAGGCATGAATCCAAAACATATGGATATGTTAGCTGTGCTTCTAGCAGCAGTGTGAACAGAAGTAACTGGTCAGGTCAAACAACAGCCTGCGGCATCATGGAGTTTGACCGGTCTCAGCTGGGCATGGTACAAATGTAGCGAACAAGTGGCCTACATATAAATGTCAAGCTTTCAACGACGAATCTAAATCAATTTGAGCTGTTAGCAGTGGCACAGTGTGCTGCAAGAAAAGTGCTAAAACACGTTGCCCTGAAGTGCCCCGACTCGGCTGTTACATATGTTAACTTGCGCTGTAGAGTGTTGCTGTGGGTGCTGCTGCCTGCAACATGTTTTGATGTGTAATGTAATTCTTCTGGGCTTCCCTTGCTGGCTGATCAGGCACTGCAGTTCTGGTGTGCCAAGTGCCCTGCCGCTGCTGTTGCGCTCTGCTGCTTGGCGCTGTGCGCTGCACATACAGTTTCAACTGTCATATCTGTTACATAGTGCGCAACACCGCTTCAGGCCCACCGGCAGCTGCTGCGCGCGTGCAGCTAGTGTGGCTGCACAGAGTTTGTTGAGTACTAGTATTCTACACAGTTTCCTGCAAACATCCTTCTTGTGTGATCAAGGCGAATTCTGGAGCTCAAAATTACTAGCAGTTTGGAGCTGCTGCTGCTGGCAGGTGAGGCCCTGCTGTGCAGTTGGGATGCAAGCAAACCAAAGCAGCAGCACTGGCAGCTGTGCCTTACTGTGCCTGCCACATACAGCAGGTTGCTATGCCAGCATGGCTGTCTGCTTGCAAGCTGTGTTGATTTGTTGCAAAATGCAGATGCTGCGTTTGTACCATGCCCAGCTGGACAAGGGACATACGTCCCCAGCGCACCAAACGCCTGCTCCGGCGTGCGCTCTTCCGCACATCTCGATCCGAGTCCTCGCGGACCGCAGTGGAGAGAGGCTTGTTACAGGAGAAGGCAAGCTATCACCCGAGAGTGAGTCACTCGCCCTACTTTCAGCTCACATATCGTATGAACTCGATAGCAAGCCACAAGATGCCACCAAAGAAAACTCCAGAGGCGTCTCGCAGCCCCTATCTCCCCATAAACGAACATGTACATGCAGGGCAGCAAGTGCGAAAAGCAGCACGAAAAGCAGCATGTGCTCCACGCACCAGGCAAAAAGCGCACAGGGAAGGACAAGCATGGTCCAAACAGTAAGCGGGGTGCACAAAGGTGCTGCTCACCATGAATGTCTGGCATGATTGCATCAAGGCACTGCTGTACTCACCAGCTGGTCTGCAGACTGCAGCAAGCAGGAGCAAGCATAACTGACGCGGTGCACGACTGACAGGCAAATCAAAGCAAACTAAGGCAAACTAAGGCAAACTAGGGCTCTGCTGCTTCTGCAATCCTTACGGCTGACAAGGACAGAAACATGCAGCACGGAGGAAAGAGCTGAGAGACCAGCGCTGTGACACCCAACACATGCAACATGCCCTTGACAGAAACTGGAAAATCGACAACTGCTGACAGCACAATATGCAGAGGCAGGAAGGTCAACCAGAGCGGGGCGCCAGTACAATGCGCAGCTGCGCTGGATCAGAGCACAGAAACGGGTGATTGCCAGGCACCGCAACCCGCCAAGTAGCGGGCGCTGCCTCTGTTTAGGGCCAATCAGCAAGCAACTCCCAAAACCTTAACACCGCTTGCTGCTTAGCCTCCTGTAACATCTGCGCTACCAGCTGTTGTCGCTGTTGTTGTTGATGCAGCTGCTGCTGCTGTCGGCGCTGCTCTACCAGCTGATTATGCTGTTGCTGCGCAGCAGTGAGAGCTGCATGCTGTAGTGTATCAGTAATAAGCGCCTGGCCCGCCGGCAGCGGCGGTGGCTGCTGCACGGCCAGGGCGGGCGGTGGGATGCTCAACTTATTAGCATGTCGTCTGCCAACATCCATGGCATTCAGAGCAGCTAGACAGACAACCTTCCAAACGCCCCTGTGGAGCTTGGTAGGGCCAGGTGGCGGCTGCATCAACCAAACATGCCGCATAGCAAGCGGCGGGCGGCCTGCAGCCCGCGTGCACCAAGCAGCAGGCAACTCAGACAGCACACTGTCAAACACTGCTACCGCAACAGGGCACTCCCAAAAATGATGAACCCAACCAGGACAGGCAGCGCCACACATGCAAGTGTCACCCGACTGGTGCATACGCTGCGATGTCGGCAGGCCATCCATAATAAGCCGCCAGTACAACTCTTTGAAATTATTATCCCAGCGCATCTTCCAAAGCATGCTCTGGTTAGCTGCCACCCACTTCAAGCCATCAATCACTGCTGCTGG
Organism: Tetradesmus obliquus; assembly: GCA_030272155.1. Classification (NCBI taxonomy): domain Eukaryota; kingdom Viridiplantae; phylum Chlorophyta; class Chlorophyceae; order Sphaeropleales; family Scenedesmaceae; genus Tetradesmus; species Tetradesmus obliquus. The sequence goes on from CP126206.1 coordinate 282,102, forward strand.
TGCAGCACCTGAGCCCAGCGCAGCCTGGACAAACCCAGTGCGCTTCTCACGGCGCTCAGCACGCAGCGGACCAAGCTGCAGTGAGGTGGCTTCACTAACAGACAATTGTGCAACAGGAACAGCCTTGCCTCGGACATTTTGCCAACCCAGCCGAGCCACCAACATGGCCTCAACTTGCTGTTCTGCTGCAGAAGGTATACATGGTGGGTCCGGCACAGCCGCAGGCGGCCAAGGCCGGTCTGCGGCAGGATGCTGCACAACAGGCAAAACAGCCATAGTCCATCGTCCCTAAAAAACCATACATCAGTATTATAGCTGTCCGGCAATGTCTAGAATGTGTTTGATGTCCAGACATGGCAAAAGCCAGTCCAGACAAGACCGAGCAGGACATCATGTCATGTGATGTAAGGACACCGTTGCCCTTGTATTGACATCAGTGCTGGGATGTATTGTAACTTAGTTCAGATGTACATTGTGTTATATGTGTTACATTGCTAAGTAACTGAGCTGTGACTCTTCAGCCACACACTAGCAACCATTGGTGGGTCTAATGCGTCTACTCATGTGGCTGGCTGGACTTTCTAAACGCATCATGCTGTCATGGGCAACAGCACCAGCCTGGTGCTATCTGAGATACGCTGCACATCCCACAGAACACCTAATAGCATCCTCATTGCTAGCTGTATGCGATGAAGTGAAAATGCACAAGCTTCCTGGAAAAAATGTACACCCGATCACAAGCGCTGTTGGGCCCCGACAATATGTACAGCAGGGGGAGGTTCAACCTAAATTATGCATGCTGCTGGCAGCGGCTTCAGTGATACCGTTGCAACCCAGCACCACAGAATGCAGATAATGTGCAGCGCTAAGAAATGACAAGTGATGTTGCAAACCATACTTCCAACCAGAACCACTCTGCAAGTATCAGGTGATTCCCGAACAGATGGCGTTGCAACAACAAGTACACGCCCTGGCCCCATTCTACGTGCCATGCAAACAACAGGCTTTTCATCATAGCTAACATTGACTGAGGCGATCATGCCAGTCACAAGGGTATCAGTATCAGTATCAATCTAACAAAGTGCAAATAAAAATAAGAGAGGAGAGGAAATGAAAATGCTATTACTCTGCACACAAGCCAAGCCAGCGCCAGCAGAAGCAGCAGCAGCAGAAGCAGCAGCAACAGCAGCGCCACAGAAGCAGCAGCAGCAGCAGCCTACGAATGTCCATGGATGTATGACATGGATGTAAACATCGCACTAGGTTTTGGGGACGATGCAACGGGCAGTTTATCAACCAGGCCTTGCAAATCCTCAGCCTCGTTGTCAGCATTGCTGTAGTTGGAGCCGTAAGGCAGCAACGGGTGCGGCAACTGCTGCTGAACAACACGCTGAATGAGATACCACGCCCGAATAAGATCAGCCACAGTGCGAAGACGCGGCCTGCATTTGCCGCCACGACACTCATGCTCCCTGCGCTTAGCGGGCACCGGCAGGCACTGCAGCCCGCCCGGCACAAACCCAAGCCCAGCTTGCAGGAAGGGGTTGGCAAACACTGGCGCCAAGCTGCACCAAGCCCCAGGCTCCAGCACTGGCGCGTCCTGCACAGCCTGCAACTGCTGTCGCAGCTGCTGCATGTCTGACAGCTGCTGCGGATGCGGCAGGGGCAGCACAGGGGAGGGCGCGGCTGGTGCCAGCGCCTTCACATTACGGACTGGGCCCAGTGCTTGAAGACCAGCAATCATGCGGCGCAGTGGTGGGGGAGGGAGGGACTGCTGGGGAAACGCCTGTGGCAGGTCCATAGGCGTTTGCGTGTCTGAGCTGCTGTCAAACAGGGACAGGGGGCCCCACCACTTATGCTTGGAGTGCAACAGCGCCCGCCCAATGCGGATCCAGGGCAGCTCGGTGTCAGGATGCGGGAGAGGCTGAGAGAAGAAGAAGAAGAGGGGTTACACGGTGTGCACAGGCAACTACGTTGCAACGAACACCCGAAAATCTGGAACGTCGCAGATGACTCAGCAAAACAGGCTGTCACTCAAGGAGACTCACCCCAGAAAGTCTCTCTGTGTGTGTAACTTGACATATGGCCTTGCAGGCAAAGCCGTCAGTCACAGCACACGCAGTGTTGATGCTAAACAAAGGCAGGACTAGTGTAAACTTTTTAAGAAGAAGAGGGGTTTTTTAAGAATGCGCTGGGGTTGGTAGAAGAAGAGGCTTGTTACAGGAGAAGGCAAGCTATCACCCGAGAGTGAGTCACTCGCCCTACTTTCAGCTCACATATCGTATGAACTCGATAGCAAGCCACAAGACGCCACCAAAGAAAACTCCAGAGGCGTCTCGCAGCCCCTATCTCCCCATAAACGAACATGTACATGCAGGGCAGCAAGTGCGAAAAGCAGCACGAAAAGCAGCATGTGCTCCACGCACCAGGCAAAAAGCGCACAGGGAAGGACAAGCATGGTCCAAACAGTAAGCGGGGTGCACAAAGGTGCTGCTCACCATGAATGTCTGGCATGATTGCATCAAGGCACTGCTGTACTCACCAGACTGCAGCAAGCAGGAGCATGCATAACTGACGCAGTGCACGACTGACAGGCAAATCAAAGCAAACTAAGGCAAACCAAGGCAAACTAGGGCTCTGCTGCTTCTGCAATCCTTACGGCTGACAAGGACAGAAACACGCAGCACGGAGGAAAGAGCTGAGAAACCAGCGCTGTGACACCCAACACATGCAACATGTCCTTGACAGAAACTGGAAAATCGACAACTGCTGACAGCACAACATGCAGAGGCAGGAAGGTCAACCAGAGCGGGGCGCCAGTACAATGGTACGAAGTCAGATAATTCTTTCGCCTTTTACTAGTGTAAACTTTTTGTTTGTGTTTGTTACACATGGGGGCCAGGCAATTCCAGCCTCTTGAACTGGCGTATCATACCAGCCAGGTAGGGTTTCAAGTCCAACTCCGTCCCCCACCACCATTTCGACGGAACAGCAAGTCTGCAGCCTCACTGCCCGCCTAGCAAATGACCACAATGCTGCAGCAAAACCGAGTGGTCGCCTCCAAGGGACAGCATGGCATGGCAAGCAAGCATGTAAGCGCATAGCATGATACAGCATGCAAGCAACGCTGACAGAGACCTGGCTGCTACACCATACTGCTGTTGCTGCATGACAAAACACTAAGCTGCACTACACGCAAGCAAAAAGAAAACCACTCCTACCGCTGCAACTAACTAAGCTGACCTACAAAAAACAAAAACCACTCCTACCGCTGACTACATGCAGCAACTCCACTGTGTGGCTACACTGTCCCCACAAGAATGGGCACCACCACCGCCCTAGGTAGCTGCCCGACCAACAATGCAGTTGACAACCGGCTGATGTGAGTGCAGCAATATGAATGCAAGCACATTGCTGCTCCCTACGCACAGCAGATGAAAAATCAAGTAGAATACAACACCCAGACAACCTTAATGGCAGGCAATCCACTGGCCCAGCTGTTGTCGAGAAGTCTGCTGCAGGCGCGCTGCAGCACTGCTGAGTGAACAGCTGAGCACTTCCAGACACTGGGCCAGCAGTCCAGCACGCTCAACAGTCACGGGGGGGTTGCCGTAATCGAACACACACTGGTGATCGACATTTGCAAGGGCGCCGCAGCACACTCGAGCATTACCAGCACCTTGCCTTATTCTGCTGTAGTCCTGCTGCTGGGGACCATGACGCAACCACAGGCGCCAGCTGCTGCTGACGAGCGCCCAAAAACTAAACTATTGCTGAGCACGTCTTCCTCCGGTTGTAGCCAGCTGCCTGGGCGTCTACTGCGCGTAGCACGGCTGTCAACTGTGCGGTCTCCTCGGTGACCCGGCGTAGCTGCGTAGGCAGGCAGTATCGGCCTGCAGGACGCCACTCCTCTTATCTAATATAGCTTCCAGCATTAGAAGAAGCTGCACTAGACGGTCTTCCGACTCGCGGGCCGCAACTGGCGCAGCCGGGCTGGGCCAGAGGGCAAAGCAAGCCAAGCCTTTTTAAGCCTTTTTAAGCCTTGCTCAGGGTAAACTGAGGCTGAGAGAGGCTGCGAAACTGCGCATTTTGTGTTGCCCTCCGAGTGTCATCACTGGCACCTGCTTAGTCAGGCGGGACGTTAAACACGTGGCGCAGTGGTAATGATGGTCGACTTGTGGCCGAAAGGTTGCAGGTTCGATTCTGAGCCAAAGCAGTATTTTCCTGGATTCAGGGAAACGGTCGGTGAAAACCAAAGGAAGGATACTGCTATGTCCTCGCGGCTCTCCGCAGGATTCCGTCGATTGCTGGCTACATACATACCAGCCCTGCCAGGCACGCAGCCAACCGTACGGGTAACCCCCACCTGCTGCCTGGTGAAGGCGGTGAGGGGGTCTGGGTGGTCTACCCCTCACCAATAGAGAGGCAATAATAGTCGTAGTTTCCGCTCCGTACGGGGCGCGGTTGCCGATGCCGATGACAAGGTATGGCTTACAAGAAGACTATTATTATTATTATTATCACTGGCACCTGCACCACGGCCTACCTGGCACTACATCAAGGGGGTGCAGTGGGCGCAAGTGACTGCCCTGCTCGAGCGCGCTCATCTGTCGCTGCTGCTGCCCTGTAAACCTTCTTTGCGCCTACACGTATGCTACCGCATGAGCCCGTGTTACTAGACTGCTGCCTGCATGATCAGCCCACTCAGAGTGCCACGAGCCTTTGGGCAAGGAGGCTTCTGGTCCAGCATTGCTTGCAGGTGCGCAGTTGTGCATTTACCATGCTTAAAACTGCCTTTTCACTTCGTGCCTGTACATACATGTTCATGTTCATTTTCACTGGCAACGTTGCGTCGTTGCAAAACGTTGAGATACTGCAGTTCCTTTGCCACAGCATGCACAGCGCTACGCATAATGTCTGTTAGTTGATAGACTGTCTTTTACAAGTATTTGTAACCACAGATGGATCACTCCAGAACAAAAACAAAGACACACTGCAATAACATAATCAGCACAACCATCAGGCCATCGCTTGTGAACATTGCCAAAACTGCTTCAACCACAAGGCCTTCTCTGTGCCGCACAAAGAATGTTTCAAACACAAGTGCCACACCTGCCTGACATTACACTGGCTGTGAGACCGTTCGCAGCTAGTAGCAGTACATCAACTAGAGAGAAAAAGTCACAGCAAGGCCCTGCTCGACAGACAGACAATTGGTCCTGTCAGTTTTTTGAATAATCATACAGCCTTCACTTGCTGTTGGTTCGACCCTGTGAAGCTGCATGTCATGCTGACTCCAGAAAGCCGAGTCCTTAGCAATCTTCATATGTACAGTTCAGTTTGAAAAACACGCATGCCTCGGCGACAAACTGACGTAGCTCTCTATCCTGTTCTACAGCCCGCCTTTTGAGTGTAAGAAGCAGCAGATGCTGGGTTGCCACTGCATGTGGCAGATCTTCAAAGCCATACGCTATACCATTCTTCAGTTCGTCAGCTCCATAAATAGATTGAATCCTGAAGGCAAAAGCAGCATCCAAGCAGCAGTGTGCATTTAATGCTGTCATACGCAGCTGCAACTGTGCACTGAGCAGGCAGACATGTGGTGGGTCTCTAGCTGTGGACAGCTGATGGGCATGGCAGTGCAAAGCAAAAGCAAGTGCTGTACTGTATGTGCCCGTTGCACAAGCAATGCATGATTGTTAGGTTTGCTGCAGAAAGCTATGTGCTGCAAACATCACATTGCACACAACAGGCACGGTGCATTCCAGTCGCATTGCAATCGAAACACGCATGCACTGTATGCTGTGTGACAGACTTCGTGCTCACCCCCCTGCACCTGAGCCTGGTGGCGAGCATGTGAAAAGGCTGTTTTAGGCATGGTAATTGCACAACTGCATGTGCACGCGACACGGCTTCTCACACAAGCTGGCAGCACACGCCATTTGGCTGGCACTCGACATACAAGTGGCCACTCCAACACAACCGATTTGTGCTGTTTGTGCAACAGTCTGCAAGACAGGTACCAAGCAGGCTGCTTCCTTGTGCACAGCAGCTGGGCAGGGACAGTCTCAAAGCAGCGCAGTGGCTACACTTTAGATGATGCACGCCTGTACAGCTGAGGCCGGATAGCTTACTGAATGACGCATTTGTATGGCTACTTGTCTCCACAATACCAAGGTCAACGCATGACTGCGCACTTCAAGCAATCAGGACTAGAAGCATGTGTGTTGCATGGCATACAAAGCCATGCTGATGCGACTGCCACTGTTGCCACTTGCACAGTCCTGCTAGCGCAATGTGTGCTGTCAGCACAGCACTGCACGCAATGTTTGCTGGGACTGCCCTGCCCTAGCCATTACTCACTGGGTGCGTTGCGTCGCTGTAGTCTGTGCCAGCGGGTATGTTGAAGTACTGATACTTGTGGAACAGCTCCTTGGGCAGCTGCGGCAGGCGGCAGGTGCAAGGGTATAGTAGCATGAGATTGTTGAAAAGCGGGATGCTCAGCCATGCTGTTGATAAAACACGTCTAAAGCAGCAAAGCTGCAAGTTACAAGTGGCATCAGCAAACAGGGCGCACGCAGTGATGCGTTGTCTGGAAATGTCTTGTCATTGGGCTGTATCGACATTGAAAGTGAACAGGGGTGGGGGGGTGGGGGGGGGGGGGGGGGGGTGACCTTAGGAGGCTTTCTAGCATGAACTGCTGCAGGGTCAGCACAGTCAATGTGATGGTGAAAGATGTCCATCAGTGCAGAGTCGTACACGGCATTGCTGAGGCACCGTCGTGTCGCAAATGTCCCCGCTCCAGCCGACAGATGCGATCACTGCGGCAGTCACAACTCTTGCGTAATTTAGTCGCCACTTGGGCAACACATAAACATCGTTGCTACAGAGACACTGCGATGGTGTTGCTCTGCGCAGTGCTGCGGTACCCGCCCCACCTCACTGAAGATTTTACTGGGCGGGTTGGCTGGGATGGCCTCCCAGAGCAGCAGCCGATCCATGTCAATGCCGCGCGCCTTGTAGCTCCTGCAAGGCGGCCAGCACAACACAACACAAGCACAGGCAGCCACTGTGCAGCTGCTTCGATGCAAGAGCGTGCAAGGCGACAGAGTGCACGGCACAAAAGCAGTGTAAGCATCTTGAACAGGACCATTGGCTGCCTCCCGCTACTGACTGCCTGCCATGCCCGCCTAGGTGTCGTTGTCTGCTCAAGCAATTGGAGGCCGGCCTTATGTGCCACCTGCATGGCCATGTATGCTCAAGCACGCATACAAATGTGGTTATTGCTATCTTGCGGGCGTTCCTTGCTACCTACTGTTGCTGTGGCTGGCGATGCGTCAGAGTAGGGTGGATGGCAGCTGCTGCTCTCGATATTGTGTTGGGGGTGGGCCAGGGTCAACCCGCATGCACGCACATCCCTGCTGCTGGCACTCACGTCAGAAACCATGCCTGCCCTACATGCCCTCTGGAGGTCGGGTCTGGGTCCCAGCGCGTCGCGCCCAGGTCCATGTAGATGGCCTGGCAGGTGCGGTTGAGGCACGCTTGGACGCCAGGTGGGTGCGCCGCAGCCCGCAGCGCCTGCACATCCGCCTGGTTGGACAGCAGCAGATACCCTCTGTCGAAGATGGCGTCAACGCCAGAGCCACAGAATGCGAGCGGGTGTCGCAGGCCATAGGCCAGTGGCTCTATCCACGTTGTGACCTCCTGTGGGGGCTGGCCCGGGCAGGTGGCAGTGTTCACGAAGCGGGAGAAGACCTGGGGGTCGTACGCCACCTGCTTGCCTGATGCCTGCTCCTTGATTGTGTCCAGCCAGATCTTGGTCCATGCCACCTGCTGAGGCGCCTTGACAGATTCACAGAAGCCTTTTTGCCAGCTGGCAACATTGTCCAGCCATGACTGCTCAAAGGCCGATGATACATAATGTGTGTCTACTGTGCATGGCTGCTGCTGCTGCTGCTGCTGCTGCTGCTGCTGCTGCTGCTGCTCAGCAGAGCCAAAACGGCGGTGGCTGCTGCCTCCCTCAACTTGATGCATGCCCCTGAGGACTGCTGTGCGTGATTGTGTCTCAGAGCTGCTGTAGAGCACTAGCAGCATTGTGCATACACAAAATGCTAGGGCAGACTGGTAGTAAACTATTATCTGCCTGCGAGCTGTTTGCTGCATCTTGTACATCAATTTCTGGTTGGCTACACTGCCGTGATGAGTCCAGGGTGCCGTAGTCACTGGTAAGTAGGTAGGTAGATAGATAGGTGGGTAGGTCACAGCACTGCACGTCACATGCGGTGTGCAAACACATGTTTTTTTGTGTGGTCTGGATACCTGCAGCACACGTGACCACGCTTGGAATCCCTGTCACAACAGCTGTAACAGTGGCAGCAACCAAAGCACTGCTGGCAGCAGCAGTGGGGTTGTGCTTCAGGCAGCGTTAACCCTGAGCCAGCATGACTGCGCATTGGCACTGGTTTTGCAAAAGCATAATAGCCAGGTGATTGTCAACGTCGGGTGTTGGACGTTTGTTATGGTGATCGTAGGTGACGTAGGATGCTGATGCTGCCTTCTACCCAAACCATTTGGCAGCACCCATGGTACCCATCAGGTGCAATCATCACCCACCAGCTGAATCCCCTCCCAGGCTTCCGCCCCAACTATGTCTCTCCAGTCTCCAGATCGCAAGTTGCCAAGCAGTGCACGGCACTCTACATGGGCAAGAAATGGTTGAAGGAGGTCTGTCAGTTGCCGTGCCCCTGCTACTGCTGTGCGCAACATGGTAAGCAGAATGAGTTGGCAACCTTCAAATCAGGACTACCGAAAGAGATTGAATTATTAGGTTGTCGTCCCTGCATGATGAATGCCACTCGACCGCGCCGAGCACAAAAGCTGGCTACCAGCTGTTGCAACAAAGCACTGCTAACGCAAACAGAACGATATATTACTATCTAATAATGCTATTGTTCACCTCATAACACCTGCTTGCGTCAAAAGATTGTATAATGGGCCCGGCTGCACACCGTAGCTACGGCAGCTTTCTTCTGTAGTCAACGCTGCATCTGCAGACAGCTTTTAGAACAGCGATCAACAAATTTTTGAATAACACCATAGCCCTTCATGCTCACAAGCACGCGGGAACGTCACTGCCCAGGTACCACCATTAGTGGCTGCGATTCAGCCCTCGTCCGATGGTGACATCACTGCGGTCGCCAAGCAGCACAAGCAGGACTGCTGATCATCCTGCGACCCAGCACGCCCTTGCTTCAGGGCTTTTGCGGAGTTGTCACGCCTGGCGTGTTGGAGTTGGCAGCCTGCCAAGGGGTGTGCCGTTTCACGGTTTCAAGCCCCGGTGTAAGAAATTTTACTGAAATATGAAATTTAATGAAATCTGAAACGGAAAAGTGAAACGACTGAAACATGTCTGAGCAGCAGCAGCAGCAGCAGGCGGGAGGGCAAGTTCAAAATGCTGGCCCTGCCCGCATCGGTTTGGCGCGTTCCCGGCATGCGCTGGACGCCGAAGATCCATCGATTAGCAAGAAACCAAGGGGTGCAGCGCCCAGCTTTGCGCACAACGAGATCAGCACTGTGAACGGCCAGAAGAGGTGCAACCACTGCAACATGTCTGTACCTGGCAACATTACACGCGTTAAGACCCACCTGTTGACGTGCCAGAAGTTCTTGACAAGTGAAGCCGCTCAGAAGGTAGCAGAGTCTAACCAGGAGGTGGCAGCTAAACTGAAGGCACTCAAGTGAGCAGCAGCAGCAGCAGCACTACTTGCAGCAGCAGTCATGGTGTGACTTGCATACTAATCCCTTGTACGCTTTTGCAGGGAGAAGCGCGGCGGGCAGACAACGCTCACTGGACTGCCAGTTGGCGCTGGCGGCAGTGGTGCTGGCAGCAGCGCAGGCAGCGGCAGCTCAACAGGTGCTGGCAGGTCCGCATCTGCTTTTCCGGTCAAGGTGTACCCTAAATACAGCGCAGCTGACATTGAGGAGCACAACGAGGCCATCGCCATCTTCCTGTACGGCTGCAACCAGCCCCTTAGCCTTGTGGAGCACCCTGACTTCCAGCAGATGGTGTTCACGCTTGCTCCGCACATGAAGGGGAAGCTGATTGGCCGCAAGGCGCTGGCCACCACCATGCTGGACAAGGTTTACGAAAAGACACAGTCCAAAGTGGAGGGCTTTCTGCAGGAGCAGGTGCGGTTGTCAGCCGCTTGTTAAGCACATGTTGTGTCGTTTTTATTGCACAGGGCTACCAACAGGTATGCAGTCCTACTCTCCATGCTTAGCCATTTGTTGGGCATCAACCTGTGTTATGGCTGTCGTAACGGCTGATTTGGCTGCTGCCAATTTCTGTTTGCAGAAGTATGTCGCCACCAGCACAGACGCCTGGTCCAGCTCTCACAACGCTGGTGCGCATGTGCTGAACGTGAACGCCATCGCCAACGGCACCAGTGTGTTCCTGGACATGGTGTTTACTGGCGCTGACAGCCACACTGGCAACTACATCGCCACACAGGTGGGCATATAGTGCACGGAAACGCGTCAGCACTTGCTTGCGGTTTGGTGGTTGTAAGCGTACAAATGCTGCCTGATGTCTGGTGATGGTATCAGAACCCATGCTGCTGCACCTCTATTGCTGCTCTTGTGGTGCTGCTGCAGGTGGAGAGCGTGCTGGGCAAGTGGAACATTTTGGACAAGACAGTGGCGTTCGTCACAGACTGGGGCAGCAACATGGTGAAGGCAGGCGAGTGCCTGCAGGAGATGCTGCCACACTACGCTGGCGGCGTCAACTGCCTGCAGCACCTGATCAGCAATGGGCTCAAGGACTTCGCCAAAAACGAGTCAGTGGCCAGCATCATGGCCAAGGGCAAGGAGGTGGTGCAGTACCTGACAGGGCGCACCGTACCGCGTGCCATCTATGACGAGAAGAAGCAGCATCTGGGTGGCACTGCGCTTGTCAAAGCTGGCACAACGCGCTTTGGCAGCAACGTGCTCTCCATGGAGTCAGTGGAGCGCAATGAGTGAGCTGCCAGTGTAGCTTGGTGTCCTGGTGATGGAGTTATTGTGCACACTCACTGTGTTCGGTGGCCCTTGCCTGATTAAACTACCTGTGCCCCGCTCTCCCTGCTGTTTCTGCGGCTTGCAGGAAGGTGCTGCGCGCTACTGTCAGCAGCGACAAATTTGACTCCTTCATTCAGAGCCAGAGCAAGGCGACAGACAAGGAAGCAGCAATCAAGTTCAAGGGTCTCATCAACGACACCAGCTCCGTGCTGTTCAGTGACATCAAGTGGACCGTGGACACGCTGGCACCCTTCCAGTCAGCCATCAAGGAGGTGGGACGCCAGCCTGGCAGCTATGATGACAACAGTAACTGCCTCTATCAACGGCTTGTGTACTTACAGTGCTGCTCCTGCATCACTGCTTTAGGCATATCAACGACCATATATGCCAGGGGTGATTGGGTGCACCACTGCTGGTGCTGGTACTGCTGCTGCAGCTGCAACTCCTGCAGCTGACTGCTGCTGCTGCTGCTCCTGCTGGTCACGGTCTCGCTGCAGCTGGCGGGTTTCTGCCTGTTTGGTGAAGCTGTATGGGTTGCAGATCGACTGCTTCCAGAGCGCATGGCGCAGCTGCGCGCTGTTCTCCGGAGTGGCATCTGCCCCAAAGCTCAGGGTGAGTTTGCCCAGGGCTTTGCAGTCTGTCATGCTGGTGATGTGGTTGATGGTGCCATGCAGCACACAGAACTTTGGAGGTGGCTGGCCAAAGCCCCCTCTGCACCTGAGCAGGGAGCCTGCACCTGACTAATGTCATGCGCTCTTTGCTGCTGCGCCTTTTAGGTGGAGGGCGACACAGCAAAGCTGTCAGATGGCTACTACGCTGTGCAGGCGCTGACAAAGCATGTGGAGAAGATAAGCGCTGCGCAGGGCAGCTACTTAAATATGATGCAGGATGATGACACGCCTGCGCAGACGCTGGCCCTGGCCTTTGACTTTGCTACCAGCGGCTTTGCTGAGGCCTGGGACACGCGAGCTAAGCAGGCGACCACAGATCTGGTTGTGGCAGCAGCGATTGTGGATCCCATGTGCGCGTCAGCAACTGCAGCAGCTGTGACGTGCGGCATATACATCACATGCAGCCACACCTCAGTAATGCTTGCAGGTGTGGAGGGTTGTGGTGCTGCTTTAACCTGCATTGCCAAGCTATTCAGATTGCTGTCATGTTGAATGCAGCCATGGCAGCAGTTTGCTGTCAACCTGGTTCTGCTGCCTGCTCTGAACACTTGATTCTGGTTGTCTGCACCTGCAGGTACAAGGACAAGCTGAGCAGCATGCCAGCTGCAGACGTGGTGCGGGGGGAGGCATTCATTGAGCAGCTTGCAGGACGCATGATGGGGCAGCAGGCTCAGACCAAGGCAAAGGTGAGCAACAGGTACAGCAGAAATACCGTATTTTGGTGGCGCATGTATATTACTCAAGCAATTGCCTGTATACTGTAGCGCCTGTATACTACTCAAGCAAGTGCCCAGCTAACAGACGTCATACCTGATTTGAAGGCATGTTAATTTGGCTTGGATTTGCCACTGCTCAACACTCACTGCTGGCAGTGAATTGCATTCATCCCAAAAAATCAAGTGCCGCCCACCGCATTGTTTAACCGCCCTGCTGTAGGGGCAACTCTTGAATTACAAGAGCAGGCCCCGGGAGATTGGCATAACGCCTGCAGCAGTGGCAGCCACGCAGACGGCTGGCGTGGCGCCTGAGACCTTCTGGACTGACATCTCGCACAGCTGTGCTGAGCTGTCCGAGGTAGCGCGCATGCTGCTGTCCATCCCCCCAACCAGCGCCACCAGCGAGCGTGTGTTCAGCGCTGTGAGCCAGGTGTGGGATACAGGGCGCAGTTGCATGGCCAGCGCACGTGTGCGCAAGCTGCTGTTCATCTACTTCAACCGCAAGGCGCTCAGCCGTGACGGAGCAGTGCGTGATGCAGAGGACTTTGCAGCGTACGTGAAGTGGCTAGACAGCTTGAACAACGAGGAGGAGCAGGAGAAGCAGCAGCAGCAGCAGCAGCAGCAGCAGCAGCAGGAGCAGCAGTAGGAGCAGGAGCAGCTGTATTTCAGCAGGTCATGTGGGCGAATGCCACCTGCAGCAGCAATGGCTGCATTGTGCATCTTGATGCTTGTGTGGGTTTGTGATTGCCTGTACATCTTTGTGTGATTTTTGATTTTATTACTATAATCACTAGTGTTATTGCAGCTGCAGATTTGAAGAAAGGTTCTGACTTCTTAAGGGACCCATCCTGGGCACTGCATGCTGCAGGCTGCTGGCTACAGCCTTCACCCACTGGCAGTGGATAAGCTGAGCGTGGCAGAGTGTGTGCTGGGCTCCTACTGGTGTTTAGCCCTATTGTAATGCAGTTATATGAAAGTATGTACATTTTTAGATGCTTTTGACGTGAGCTGCTGCTGTCCTGCGTCTCAAAGCGGACGTTTTGCAATGATTTCATTCCGTGCAGTGGGGCGTATCGACGAGTGAAATTTGAAACGAAATATGAAATGAAATGAAAGGAATCGAAACGTGAAATTTGAAACGGCACACCCCTGCCATTGGCAATGGCAGGGCAGCTCAAAGCTCTCAAAAATGCTCTAACCCTTTGTTACAGATAGCGTCGTAAGCTGCAGGGAGTTCATGTACCATTTCAATGCGGTGGCTAGCTTCACGGTAAAATTTCCGCGGCAAAGCGTTCATCAGAACAGCAACTGAACACAACATTTACCACCGAATAAAGGGTGCTGATATCAAATTGTCACTGGTGATGAAACCACCGAAATCGGTGGAATCAAAAAGGTGTTGATGGCCAGTTTCATATGGTGGCCGATCATCGGCCATCGGATGGCGTTGATGCTACGCTTATGGTAATGATGGATGATTGTAACTAGTTTCGTGTTGGCTGGACATGCTGTGAAAGGGGAAACGGATCATGTGAAAACGCATAGAAGCCACCGTTAAGGCTCCACCCCCTGCCTGCTTTTGCTAATTATACTTAGCTAATTAGCTGCTTATAAGCAGCACTAGGCACAGCCTGCACAATTATCAGCAGCTATTTAGCTGCTTATAAGCAGCACTAGGCACAGCCTGCACAGCGATGCGCATAGTGCTCACAGGCAGCACCATACATGTTGCTGCGCGGTACCGCGGTACCGGTTTGCAAGGAAGCCAGACCTCTGTCGTCTGCATGACCATGGCATAGTGTCATGTGAGGCCTTCTATGCAGCAACAGCATCCAGTCCCCGCACAGCCGCTGCTGAAACTTCTGCGCAAACGTCTGCTGGCTGCTGCTGCTGCTGCTGCTGCTTCTGCTGCTGCTGCTGCTGCTGCTGCTGCTGCTAGAACTGATGCTGTTCACACCAACACCTGCGTGCGTTGCAGATGCTATCGCTTTTGCGGTGATGTTATCAAGTCCAGTGGCAGCTGCGGCCGCCTGCACACCTCAGGCAGCAGCTGCTGCAGCAGCCTTGCCTTGCTGGGCCTGTGCGCCCAGTACTACTAGTAGCTGTCCTGGCTTTGTCTAGAATTCGTCATTTTACATACAACTTTTGGGCTACACAAATGCTGAGATCCCAGTCGGTGGTGAAAGCGTGTCCAGTGTGCTGACTGACGCTGACTGATCACAGAGAGGTTGCATATAGCATGTAAGCATGGACGTAGCCTGAGCACGTTCGATCGAGAAGTCTGTGGTGTGACCACACCATTCACTCGCGTTCAAAACAGCCAATCACCAAGCCAAAGATAATGTTGATTTCCGTGTGACATTCCAGGAAAAATAACAGCACATATGTTGCCAACATTGTCAGGGTCAGCCTACTAGGCTTCCATGGCATGAAAGCGCAACGATTTAATCACCAGGCGAATACGCAGAACTTGCCGTAGCCTCAACTTGCAGATATTTCTGGCAGCAGTGTTTACAGGCTGTTACTAACATGTTAGTAACATGGAGTGTTTATAGGCTTTGTCTGCTTGTTGTTGCACGCCCCTCACACCCAGGAGTGCGCACGCCACCCGTGTTGCCTTGAGCTCAGTTCCAGAAACAGTTTGAATGAGTCTTCCAGGCTCTTGTTGAGGTCCAAGGATAGGCAGCATCATGGCTGCGTGGTAGTGTTGGCGGCATGCAGGTTGTGCAGCGCGCCAAATCTCTAGGAGTGCTTTTTGGTGAGCGTGGCAATAGCAGCGTGGATTGGGAGGGCAGGCTGGAGACAGTGCGTCACCGCATGCAAAATATCAGTCGCATCTCCAAGTTGTCTGCGTTTGGTAGGGCTTTCGCTGCTAATGCATATGCTCTGTCCACCGTCCTATATGCGGCCCAGTTTGCCGGGCAGCTGCCAGCTAATGTATCAGAACAGCTCAGCAGGTGGACGGCAGCACTCGTTGATGCTGGCCTGGGGCCTGAGGATGATCTTAGGCGTGCCCCTGGCATCCCTGGGGACGGTATGGCTGCACATCCTAGGTGTGGTGGGTTTGGCCTTCTGCCCGTTCATCATCACTTGTTGTCTGGCTGGGCTTGTGAAGCAATCCCCCTCCTGCAGGGCGGCGCTGCGCCGTGGGTGACAGTGGGACGGGAGTTGTGGGCACAGTGGGCTAGCGCTGCAGATTGTCTCACGCGCGCTGCTGCTGGTAGCCCTTGGGGCCTTGCATTGTGTGCCCGTCATCATATCTTCCCTGCGGCTCCTGCGGATGCCTGCTTGCCATCGCCTTTGCGTGTTTTGGCGATGGGTTTGCGTGCCCTGCCACCATTGCGTCATGTGGGCAACCAGGCTTTGGACGTGGATGGTTTGTGCTGGGAGGCTCCGCTGTGGGCCAATCCTCTGTTTACAGTGGTACAGTCATGGCAATGGTTTGACCAGCAACGTGAGGTTGAGGTGGGCTTGGAACAGGTGGCGCCGTGTGGCCTGCTGGAGCTCCCTAAGCTGCAGTGTTTGGGTCAGGCAGTGTTGCTGTTGTCAGAACTTGAACGTGTCTGTGCCTTGCCAGGGCTTTCTGCTCAGCGCTCCGCTTATGAGCGCGAGATATGGGGCCCGTGGCTGCGCAGTAGACCGCAGTATGGTGATCGGCAGCAGGCTCGGCAGCATGTGCAGCATCTGCTGTCGTTTGTGCCGACTGTGTGGCTTACTGCAGCACGCGCGCACCTGACAGCTGCCCAAGCTGCTGGTACGGGCGTTGCACAACTATCCTCTGTTTCTCCTGTGGACATTTTGATTGCGCGCGAGCAGTTTTGTGCTGATTTGGGTTGGCAGCGACCAGGGGCAGATGGTTTTATACGTTTGGCTGATCTGCAGGTTGCTGATGCCACGAAGCTACAACGTCTTGCTGCGCTGATGCCATTGCGCCTCGCCATGCTGCCTTTGTTACTCGGGTTAGAGCCCTGGATGCCCTGCCGGTGGCAGTCAGCCTGCCTGCAGTGCAGTCGGTGTTGTCTCGTTGGTGGCAGGTACGGGTGGCTAACATGTACAAGGAAGCAGCGTGGCGCTTGGCTTTGGATGCATTCCCTACTGCTCAACGTATGCAGACTACTGCTGCGTGTGCAGCATGTTCTGCTGCAGGGCCCGGGGTGGAGCATCATTTTTGGACATGTCCTGTTGCTGTGGCGGTGCGGCGTGAGGTGGAAAGTCAACTAAGGGCGTTCAACGTGTTGCCGGCAGGTGCTGTACTGCCGTGCCGAGCTATATGGTTGGCGTGGCCCCCTCATAACGCTGTACATCGGTTGGTGTGGGACATGGTCTGTCTTGCAGCAGTGCATGCTTTTGAGAAAGGCCGCAGGGCAGCGTGGGCTGTGTCAAGTGACCTTGGGGTACCCCAGCTGGTGGAGCAAGTGGCTGTGAGAGCAGCAAAAGGTGCTTTTTGGGATGCGCTTGCGGACTTTGCTGCTACGGCTAGGGTGCCGTCACGGTATAGAAATCGGCTGCTCACACAACAGCCGTTTATTGCCTGGCATACTGTGTTGCGTGGCAATGGTTTGTGTGTGGTGCGGCGGTGATGGCCTTCTTCTCACTGTGTGTACATGCTTTCTCTGTGAGCTTCTGACACGCCAGAGCTAGCCGTCTTGCTTTGCAGGAGCTGTGAGTTGCCGTATCGCTGCTGCAGAATGTAGTTGTGCGGGCCTTGCAGCAGCTGGCTTGTTCTCTGCTCTCTCTCCCCAGTTTGTCGCCTCAGGCCACCGCCTGCCAGGCTGTGTTTCTGCTGGTTGGTGTTGTTCTGTGGGTTCAGCCCGCCCGCTGCACTGCATAAAGTGCAGCTTGCTGTCACTGACACTGTCTACACTAGTCCTACCTTTGTTTAGCATGAACACTGCGTGTGCTGTGACTGACGGCTTTGCCTGCAAGGCCATATGTCAAGTTACACACACACAGAGACTTTCTGGGGTGAGTCTCCTTGAGTTACAGCCTGTTTTGCTGAGTCATCTGCGACGTTCCAGATTTTCAGGTGTTCGTTGCAACGTAGTTGCCTGTGCACACCGTGTAACCCCTCTTCTTCTTGGTAGTGTTGGGTTGTATCCCAGTTGCTGTCACTGACACTGTTTTGTAGCACCGGATTTGTTACCTTGTGACATTCGACGGCCACATCGTCTGCACACGCTTGACAGCGTTGCAACATACTTCCTTTCTCTTCTTCACACCTGCCAACTCACGGCATTTCATAACCTGTAGCTGTAACTGTTACGCTGACTCAGCATAACACTGTTATAACAGCTGGACCTAGAAGCGCAGTGCCTCAGGCTGACTCCTTTATCACAGCAGGCGTACACACAGAAGCTGTAACACCTTTCCATCCTTACTCTGGCTGTGGTAGATCACACCACAAAGCTTCAGTGAAGTCTATCAGTCAGCGCTGTGTGTAGCCTACACCTTCACCCCCTCCCAAAAGAGAAGACTGAGGCACAAGCAAGCCATCACAAGCCAACACTAGCACCAAACAACCGACAGGCAATGCAAACAAAGCGTGCCAACACAAACAATCCCGAAACAAGCACAGAGCCACACCAACCAGGGACATGCAGATGCAGCACAGCGGTGGCAACAATCCGCACTCACATGAGCCAGTAACCAAGCACCACTCAAAACAGCAGAAACTCGAACAAACACCCAACAGTGTTTCACTGCGAGTGTGCTGGCTATAGGCAAGCACCGAGCATGGCATGTGTTACTCAGGGTTCTGCAACCACAGAGCAGTGCACAGCAACAGCAGAGCGCTGCAAATCACAGACTACATTATGTAGCACCGAATTTGTTACCACCGCTGCGAGCATGTAAGCTGCAGCCCTCCAAACTCAGGACGCTGCCAGAGCAGCACGCACTGAGCGCTTGTCCAGGTACCTGGCCAGATTGCTGATGTGCCGCGTGAACGCAGCAGCATCACGAAAACCTGTACTGCCAGTCGTAAGCAGAACTACACCATTGTCACGCGCTTCCAGCACACGGAAAGGCCCACGCACACCATCTCCTAGGTTCGTAACAGGGCCTGAAACCACCTCAAGCACAAGATCGCCTTTATTAAAAGTAACAGAGCTGTCAACAGTGCGGCGGGCACCACGCAGGGGCCAAGCACGCGCATTCCGCTGAAACTGCTGTTTTATCCTGACAAATACATCCTGATCAACAGCCGCCAGCTGCTGACGCAACTGCGCTGCATGCAAAGCCGGATGCTCACATTCAAACAACTCAGGCCAAACCCACACTCTAGCAGATGCTGCTACTGCCAGCACATCACGTGCCAAAGGTAACACAGGCACAGGCTGTCTGCCAAACACCATCTCCTGCGGCGAAATGCCCAAGGTGGCATGTACACGAGCCCAGTACTGCTGCCGCATCACAGGAACACTCTGCACCCAATGAATTGGATGAGAGTTCACATGCCGCTCCAGCATGCTTTTGAAAGAGCCCACCAACCGCTCCGCCACACCATTAGCAGCAGGATGACAAGCTGACGTTTGAACATGCTTGATGCCCAAACGTGCCAGCAAATGACCAAACTGAACCTCAAACTCAGTACCATTGTCACTGGTGACATGGCTGGGCACGAAGTACCGGCAGATCCAACTGTAGTACATTACATTACATTACATTACATGCTCCACTCAACGAGGAGTGGGAACCCCAGTCAGGAGCCAACGAGAGGCTCATAGGGGGAGGAAACATCGAAGAACAACTCATCATCGTCCAAACCGTCAGACGAAAACGCAGAAAAAAACTCATCAGCATCATCAATAGCTTGAGCAATAGCCTGAGAGGACAGAAGGACCTCAGGATCAGTGTCCGGGTGACACCGCATCAGATAGCAGCAGTGCACAAAAGCGGCCACCAAAGCAGGTGCCTGCTTCATAAAAGTGATCATGTCATCGCCTGCTGGGTGACAACCAGCAATAGTAGCCCATGTTTGTGACGAGTCCCCGAAGGGTTCGAACAACATAGCAAATCGCTCGCGGACTGGTGCATAGAAAGGGCACTCAAAGACCATATGAAACTCATCCTCAACAACCTCAGCCTGGCAGCCAGGGCGTAGGCACACCCTGTCACTTCGCGGCACAGGTGGTCGCTGCCACCTGCCACTGCAGACACGTAAATCATGAGCACCCAAACGGAAACGGGTCAAGGACCCCAGATGCTCTCTGTTGATCCCAGCAGTTTGAGAGACATAATCTGGGCACCATAAAGCTGGGCTCACAGACAGCATGTCAGCAGAAGAGCATGCCGCAAACCACCGCTCATAAGTACTGTAGACACCATGACCACTAGCAGCATCACGCGGGTTGACAGGGCACCCCTGCCACTGCTGATACAAGACGCCATCAAAAGCACGCGCTATGGTTTTCAGATCCAGAGACTGGAAGTTTTGCAGCCTTTGCACGGCATCTCCCAGCTGCTGTGAGTGGGCATGCACATATTCAAGTACACGTCGCAACTGTGTGCACCACACTGCGCCGCTGCTGGAAACAGTGGACAGCCGTAAGTTGTCACGCATAGCACAGACCAAAAGGGAGGACGCATCCATATCCACAACCCTATTCCACATGCTCACTGCCGCACGAAGCCACAAACTGACCAAAGGCTGGGCCCCAAATTCTCTTGACAGAAGCAAGCGAGCAGTGGACTTGCGGACGCGTCCTGCAAGTGTACGCAGAAACGTGAACTGCACCCTGCTGATGACATTGTTCTGCAACTTGCTGACCAAAGCAGCACCCGAGCCCGCCTGGCTCAGCAGGGCTGGACCCCACACTTCGGAACAGTAGCACAGAATTGGAGACACAAGAGAGTTGAACAGCTGCACCTGCATTGACAAACTGCGAATGCCATGCTCCTTGCATCTGGCCAGCATAGCCCACATCGCTCTACTACCAGCTGCAGCCAGAGCATCAGTGCAAACAAACACACCCTGAGTGGAATGGAACTGGACGCCCAAGTACCTGAACTGCTGTGACACCGGAACCTGCTGCCCCTGGTACTGCCACACTGCTGCACCGCTGTAGCGCTTCCTGTCAAACACAACTACTTCTGTCTTGCCCACATTAACCTGCATGTCATACTCGCTACAAAATGAGTAGTAGAAAGCCCGAGCAACCGAAGCAGCTGTCTTATCATAAATAACAGCAAATTCTGCAGCCTTTGTAAAGTAATCGATCATAACCACCACCCAAGCCTTGAACACCTGCTCCTTTGCTTCAGGCAAATACAACCGTCCATATACATCAGCACAAGGAGTCACAAAAGGGCCACACAAGTCAACATGCACATGCTCAAACGGCCCCCAAACGACTGGCTCCTGCATGGGGAAAGGTGCAGGCAGTGCCAGCCGACGGCGCTGACACGCATCACACTGAGCCAGAAACAGCCGAACATCACCAGGCAAGCCCCGCCAGTGGAAATGCTGTTGCAAATAAGCACATGTCTGCTGGACCCCAGCATGTCCCAAAGCATCATGCATACTGCGCACCAGATCCCAGCGGTAGGACACAGGAGGGCAGCACAACCACACAGGATTAGCGCCTTTCACATGCCGTAACACCATCAACCAGTCCTGCAAAGTGCGGTGAGGCCGCAGAGCAGTAGCTCTGTGCCGTATGGCGCGTACTCTGCTGCGATTTAAACCTTGTAGCACACCATCATCCATACCACTGCGCACATAAGCCAGCAAAAAAGCATCCACGTGAGGATCTCCAGGTGCATACAGCAGCACTGTATCCGGATCGCACAGCTCAGACACATTGGAAAACCAAGGGTCACATCCAGGGCAAAACCAGTCACCACTGGGAACAGTAGACATGGGTGGCATGACACAGCGCAGGTGAAAGCACCGATCGCACCCAGAGCAGATTGCCATGTTATCAAAACCGCCAGGATCCTGACAAACCTCACAACCCACCGCATCGAAATCCGACTGCTTCACAACACTGCTAGGCCACGCAGCGCTGCAAATCACCAAAGCACCAGCAGAAACACTCTCCTGCCGACCATCCTCATGCTCCAGAACACACGAACTACCAGGTTGCGGACGTGACAAGTAGTCAGCCACACAGTTGGTGGATCCTTTGATATATTGCACCGAAAAATCATACGCCTGCAGCTGCATCGCCCACCTCTCCAGCTTGGAGTTGGTGAAACGCGCGCTGTCAAGCCACTCCAGAGCTTTGTGGTCTGTGCGCAGCAAGAAACGATTGCCATGCAGATAGTAGTGAAATTTATCAACCGCCCACTTCACAGCCAGACATTCACCTTCTGTAGCAGCAGAGTTCTGCTCAGCAGCAGTGAGCGCACGTGAAGCAAACGCAAGAGGATGCTCCTCACCAGCCGCATTTGCTTGTGACAAAACTGCCCCAATCGCCAGCCGACTCCAATCTGTTGTCAAAATAAACGACAGGGCCCAGTCTGGCAGTGCAAGCACTGGCGCAGAGCACAGCGCCTGCTTCACCGTATCAAAAGCAGCAACAGCCTCAGCTGTCCAAACATACGGCACATTGCGGCGCGTCATTAGCTGCAGCGGCGCACACATCGCTGCATAACCGCTGATGTACTTTCTGTACTGCTCCATAACGCCCAAAAAACCTTTCATACCTTTGACCGAATTAGGACGGGGCAGATCCATGATGGCAGCCACCTTATCCATAACAGGCCGAATGCCCCGAGCAGACACCAAATGGCCCAGGCACACAACTTCCGGTACACAGAAACGGCACTTCATAGGATTCATCTTCAAGTTGTACTCTCGGCTACGTCGAAAGACACACGCCAAGGAGGCCAACTGCTGCTCAAAAGTTGCTGTAAACACAAAAGTATCATCTATGTATGTTTTTGCACCGCTCACACTATCCAGAACCTCATCCATCAGCCGCTGAAACGTAGATGGCGCAGACATCATGCCCATGGCCATCCTGCAAAATTCAAAATTGCCAAAAGGAGTGGTAAAACCAGTCTTATGGCAATCCGCCTCCTTCATTGGCACCTGCCAAAACCCCGTCACATAATCCATCTGAGACCACAACGTACATCCACCCATAGCTGCATGCACCTCCTCGATGCGGGGCAGAGGGTAGGGATCTGGCAGAGTGGCCTTGTTGAGTGCACGCAGATCCACACACAGACGCAGGCCCCCATTAGGCTTTTTCACCAACACAACCGGGCTCATCCAAGCAGACTTGCTGGGCCGAATCACCCCAGCACCCCAAGCCGTACCAAACGCTTCAACTCAACACGCAGCCACAGCGACTCGTGATGGCTCAGCTTGTAAGGCCGCTGCGTCACCGGCTCAGCAGAACCAGTGGGGATGCAGTGAAACACCCCTTTCTCATCAGGCACACAACCAAGAACTGTATCATCAACCGCAAAAACGTCACTATACTCAAACAACAAAGCCTGTAGCTGTTCAAACTGCTGCAGCGGAAGATGCAAATATGCCTCGCGCTGCAGTTGCAACGCGCGCAGCAGCGCCTCATGCTGCTGCTCACCACCAACCTCCGAAGCCGTCGGTGAGCTGGGCGCATCACCAGGCATGAAGCACAACTCCTCATCATCACTGGACAACAACTAAAACGAGGTTGAAGGGGTGTTTACTCCACAACAAGCTGACTGCTGCTCACCAACCTAGCGGCCTGCTGCCAGCAACGACTCCAGGGGCACGCGCTTGCCGTAGCAGCGGTGCCTGTGCACGACGTAGTGCGCGGCGATGCGCGCCGTGAAGATCCAGGAGGCGCGCAGGTGCTGCGGCACGTACCAAGGAGGCTGCGGGTACGCCTGGCCGCGCCGCGCATACTGCCGCGGCACCGGCAGCTGCAGCTCTGCGCCAACCTGCCTGTTGTGCCAGCTGCGGCTGAAGATCTTGGCTCCGTATGTGTTACAGAAGTCCAGCCCCAGAGTGATGGGGCAGTTGGCTCCCTCCATGACCAAGAAGTGCTGCGGGTACACGCCAAGGCCCAGGCCCACCGGCACGCTGCGTAGCACGTGTGTGGCGGGCACCTGTATGGGTCCTGCAAACATGCCCACGCAAAGGGGGTCATCCAGCGAGATGAGGGCGCACGAGGAGCCAAGCTTGCCCAGCACTGACACCAGGTCCTGCGCTTGCGCCAGGCTCGCAACACTATGCCCGCAGCCACTGTCGACAACAAACTCCACGCTCGCGCCGGCAATGTCGCCGCCCACCCGCATCTGCTCTGCTACGCTCAGGTCCACTGCCTCGGAGGTCAGTGCCTGCTTGTACGGCTGTGCGGCCGCGCTGCTGTTGCTGCTGTTGCGGCGGCCCTGCACACCTGCACTGCTGCAGCTGAAAGCAGCAGCAGGCCGCATGGCGCCTGTCTGAATGAACAGTCCCTGAGGCAGGCTACTGCCGCCGCCGCTGCTGATTGTGCCAGCCGGCCGGCCAGCAGCGCTGCTGCTGGCCCTGTGGCCACCGCCACCGCTGCTGCCTGTTTTTGGCCCTGCCTCATCGTAGCTGTCGCTGCAGCTGTCAGGGTCGCCCAACGCAGGCAGGTCAGCAGCCGAACTACTGCTGATGATGCTGCTGCTGCTGCTGTGTAACGACTGAGGAAGCGTAGGGAAGCGTATAGAAGACAAAAAGGGTTAATAGGATATTATGATAAGCCCGTGGGGAACTCTCAGGAGTCGAATCCCTCCCCTCCTACATTGCAGGGCCTATGTAGTTCTCTCGTCCAACGACCCCGGCTAGGGTATAGGTCTCATCTTGGACCTACGGCACGGCTCTCTCTCTAGACCCTACAGTATCTATTATACTGTGCCGTTACATACCTCCCCCCTTAGGTAGATTGACTGCCCTCAGTCAGCACCCAGAGGCGTGTAACGCATATATGTTTTGTATGAACATATCTGGCCAAAACTGCTACAGCTCACAGCTGCACAGCAGGGGTTATCACCAGAATCACTCCTCAAACTACAACCAGGTTGCAGAGAGCTCAACGTAGCACCCTTGAGGTTAGGCTACACGACAGGTTTCGCTCCCCCAGTTGCAGTACAGCACCGAAATGCGTGATCCCAGTAAGAGTGTAAAGCACTTGGCTGGTGACACCAGTCACCACACTCGTGGGTCTGTAGTGTGTGTTTAATGCCCCATGAAGGCAACGCGCGCATAAACGTGAATAAACCTTTACACACCAGAAGCAGTAGAACGTAAACGCTTGGATGAGCGCACAGGCTGTAGACCTCCATCTACAGTACGTTTCTGCTTATTCGTGCCGGCTCCTGCTCGGATTCGAGCAAAGTAAGCATCGATCTGGTCCTGGCAATTAGTACAATTGCGCTCAGGCTCCCATGTGTTGTTGCTCTCATCAAAGCCTTTCCACTTGATGAGGTATTGCCTTGCCAGAACAGGCGTCTTTGCTCTGTTCTTCTTCCTTCTCACTTGTACATCTCTGTGAGCCAAAACTGACTCAACCTCGTACTCCAGCTCACCTTCTAAGAGCTCAGGTACGGGAGGTGGTTGCACACGCCCACCTTGCTGGTAAGGCTTCAGCAGTGACACGTGGAACACAGGATGAATCTTGAGACTTGGAGGCAGTGTCAACTTGTAGGCCACTTCATTCACACATTGAAGTACCTTAAACGGGCCAATCCACTTTGGCAACAGCTTGTGTGTTCCAGCTGTTTTCACCTTGATGTTCTTTGTGCTCAAAAGAACCTCATCACCAACTGCCAACAGCAGCTCCCTTCTGTGCGTATCTGCATACGCCTTCTGTCTTTGCTGTGCTGCCTGCAAACATAACTTTGCCCGTGCAACAGCAATCTGTATGCGTTCAGCCAGTGATGTTGCTGAATCACATGTGGCAGTGCTCTCCTCCCCCCTTGGAACAACAAGATCCAAAGGCAGGTAGGGCCGTTTGCCATACAGCAGCTCAAAGGGTACAGCGCGGATGGATTCCTGGTAGGAATTGTTGATGGAGAATTGCACCATCGGCAGCAATGAATCCCAGGTGGTCTGTGTGGGATCAATGTAGTGCCGCAGCATATCTTCCAGCACACGATTAACACGTTCAGTGTTACCATCGCTCTGTGGGTGGAATGCAGTGCTCATGCCATGCTGAACACGCATCTGGGCCACAAAGGCCTTCCGGAACTTACTTGTAAACCGAATATCGCGATCTGTAACAATGGAGCGGGGCACACCATGATTTGCCACCACCTGAGCAACAAAGATGTCCGCGAGTTGTTCAGCGCTCACATCATCAGCACATGGCGCCTGGTGCACCATTTTTGACAACCTGTCAACAAAGACAACGATGGCTGTGAATCCTGCAGCAGTCCGCGGCAGGGACACGATGAGGTCCATGCTAACGGACTCCCAAGTGTCACCAGGCACTGGCAGAGGACGCAGCATACCAGCAGGTTTCTGGTTGCTGCTCTTGTTGCGTTGGCAGGAGTCACACTCCTTGACATAACGCGCAACATCACGTGCCATGCCAGGCCAGTAGAAGTAACGTTGCACATTCTTCAACGTGCGCTTGGTTCCAACATGACCAGCATACAGCGCATCATGACATTCGTACAGCACCAGCTGCTGCAGCGCAGCATCGGCTGGCAGTACCAGTGTCTTGCCTTTGTAAAAGAGACCAGCCTTTTCTGTCCAACTGTCTGCATCTGGTGCAAAAGCAGTATCAACGGCATATGCTGCACGCAACCGCACCATAAAGGCTGAGTTCTGCAGCAGTGCGGCCTGGACAGTAGATGCTGTCAAAACACCAACATATGACACCATACCTGGCTCTGAGTCCACTGCAGGATGACGACTGAGCGCGTCAGCCACAACATTTTGCTTGCCAGGCTTGTAATTCCATTTCAGCCTGTAGCCCTGCAGCGCTTCAAGCCATCTTGCAGACCGGCGGGACTGCATGGTGTTAGTGTCAAAGAAGGTGTTGGGTTTGTGATCTGTAAATACATTCACATCTCTGCCTTCAATGTAACAACGCCACTTCTTGACGCAGTACACCACAGCAAGCATCTCAAGCTCTGTGGGCGAGTAGTTACGTTCTGCTGGTGTTAGTTTGCGTGACTCAAACGCAATTGGATGCCCTGTTTGCATCAACACACCAGACACACCCAAATATGATGCGTCACACACCATTTCAAATGGTTCCTGACTATGCCAGTCCGGCAAAATCAACACAGGTGCTGTCGTCAACAGCTCCTTCACTTGTTCAAACGCAGTATGACAAGCTGTCGACCAGCGAAAAGCTGCGTCGCCTTTCAGAAGGTCTGTCATAGGATGAACAACCTGTGCATATCTCTTGATGAATTTCCTGAAGTAATTCGTCAGCCCAAGAAAAGAACGTAGGTGTGAAACATCTTTAGGTGCAGGGAACTCCTTGACTGCTTTCACTTTAGCAGGGTCAACGCGAACTCCCTGTGCATCGACAATATGCCCGAGGAATAACACTTCCTTCTGATAAAAGGAACATTTCCAATGAGCAGCTGTCAAGTTGTTCGCCTTGAGAATGTTCAGTATGATTCTCAAGTGTTTTTCGTGTTCTGCTTCATTCTTACTGTACACGATGATGTCGTCAAGGTACACCATAACGAACTTGTACAGGTGCTTCGCAAATAGTTTGTTCATCAGGCTCTGGAACGCTGATGGGGCGTTCACCAGACCGAAACTAAGTGTTAGGTATTCATAGTGACCGAAGGGCGTCCTAAACGCCGTCTTTGGTACATCCGTATCAAGCACCTTTGCCTGATGATAAGCTTGACGAAGATCAATCAAGCTGAACACCTTTGCACCTGTCAAGTGGTCCAGCATCTCGTCAAAACGAGGAAGTGGGAAGGCAATACGCCTCGTTAATCGATTTATCGCTCGATAATCGATGCACATACGCAGCTCAGTTGAGCGTGGTTTCTTAACAAACAGCACAGGAGCACCAAACGGTGACAGTAAAGGCTGTATATACAGATGGATGCATCCACAGAGCAGCCACATCTCCGTGTCTCGAAACACTGTTTCATTACTTTTGTTCGAGGCCTAGGCGCATGGGTTGACATGGATACAGTTGCCTGGGATGACAGATGAAGACCTCCGGCCACCACCCACCCCTCCCACCATCTTCAAGGCACACTGATTCATTCTTTTGCATTATGATAAACCTCGTCGTAATTTTGTAGAAAGTTTGCCTGTAGAGGCAAACACCAGCACGCAACCTCTGGCAAAGTCGAAACCCACGCACACAAACACCAGTGAACGCTTCACCAGCGGCCATTGAACATGATTAAGAAGCAGAATTAGGGTTTGCGATACCTCAACTTTAACAACGTTTTGACAAATGAAGGGCAGACATACTGGCCTGCTTCCACGTATCCAGCGACAGTTACTGCCCTTCGACGCTCTTCAACGCCACTGAGCGCCTCGCGCAAACGCACTTATGTTATAAATGACATTATTTTTGTCATTGTTTTCTATATTGCCTTATTGCTTTACGCTCACGACTCCTTCGCAGGCTTATGTAAGCGAGCGCAACTCGCGATCACACGTCAGCCGCGCGTCCGTGCGGTTTTCGCCCCACCCTTTGCATTTTCAAATACTGCGCCTGCACGAGATGTCGCCCGCTTTTTCTATGGGTAACAGCTGCAGAAAAGAAACCCTGTCGGAAGGCCACAGTCTCCGTCCTCAGCACATTCGTCCTGGTATATCTCAAGTCCTCATTCCTTCTTTTTTATGGCGGTGTACCTGCAGCCGGAAACAGCTGAATGAGTGACATGTGGAACACATGGATTCTCGGCTTGCACTTGTGCGGTCTGCTTGACAGAAATACGGCTGATTCGCCGATAGGAAATGCCGCATCTGCCAAGGCTTCTGCAAACCCAGGCGTTCAATATGCAAGCTTCACCAGCGGAAAGCATGCACGTCCTGGTCCATGGCACAGGTCAAATTTTTCGTACCTTGTCCTGGGGTACTTGCTGGCAGCGCACTGCTGCGAAGCACAGCAGCAGCTGCCCACCTGGAGGACGCACTACCTGCTTGCGAATGCATCAGTGCAACTGGAGCCCTGTTCAGCAAAGCAGCTTCCTCGCGCTTGGCTGCCAATCAGAGCAGAGCGGCAAGGCACAGCACAACTTCCTGGGACTGCTGAAATGCAAAGAATCATCTACGCCCACCAACACCCCAGCGACTGCAGCAACGTCACATTCCTGGTGTTCAGGCATCCATCACACCTTGGTATGGGGGCAATGGTAGACTACTTGGCTGACGCCCTCGCCTGGGCAATGGCGGAGGGCAGGGTGCTGCTGCTCGACTACGAATCACCTTGGACAAGGTGGTGTACACATGCGCTTGGTGGTCGGCGTAACTAAACAATACAAACAGCAAGTGGTAGCGCATGCAGTGCACCGCAAATGCATGTTGATTGGTTTACCTAATGCCAATAGCTGACGACTGATTCTTTGTATCTGCTTGCAGGGGCTCGCCTAGATCGTAAGTCGCTTGAATGTGGAGCTGCAAGCATTTGCTGGAAGCATGCAGTGTATGCAGTTTGACTTGATGCTAAGGTTGTTATGAGTAGACACATAGACAAGTGTGTCTTTGGCAGCATCTCTTTACCAGAAACAGCAGATTAGGAGACTGTCGGCAGGGGTGCTAATCGGACAAAGCTACACCGGCATATCTGAGCTGGACCATGGGTTATTTAGCAACTTCATGAAGTGTCTATTTCAGCATGCACCCAATCATGCTATTTGTTGCTCTGCATACCTGAACTCTGCATACCTGCTTCACGCCCTTCTAGAACACAACGCAAAAGCAGCAGCAGCAGCAGCAGCAGCAGCAGCAGCAGCAGCAGCAGCAGCAGCAGCATACATTGTGATGTGTGCACGCAGTTGGCAATGTGTATCGGCATGCAGTGTGGAATTTGCCCCTTGCTTGTGGGACGGACTATTTCAAGATTAGCAGCTCCAGCCTTCACTGAACATATGTGTTGACGCAACAGGTACTGCCAGGGCGGCGCATTGGCGTTGGATGAATGCTACTTTGAGCCTGTGTCCTCCTGCTCCTTGCGTGATGCTTACGGCCCAGACGTAGTGGCAGCATGGGGCAGTTCCTTGCAAGTCGACCTACTGGATGCAGCACGCAAGCGCTTGCATGGTGACAAGATATTTTTCAATGCAGTCATAAACAGAAATGAATACAGCCGAGTGCCACCGCAGGTATGTGATATTGTCACTGACTGTGTCAGATCAGCCATGTGCACCACCACCTGAGCAAACAGCAACCCTGGTGACTGTCGTCAATGTTGCATTCATAGTATACATATATGCATGTACTTGGCGTGGCAATTTTGTAGTGGTCCAGGAAGTACAGCATGTTAGAGTCGCATTTGACCCAGGCATCAGGTATGTAGCTGGCCCCTGCTGGGCATCAATCAACTCAAGTCGAAGGACCTATGGGCGAGATCAACCTAAATTCAATCAAAGGCTGGGTATTTCAAATTCATCATCTTATCATGTTCTGAGCTTCTGGGGTTATTTGCTGCAGCAGGTATCAATGTAATGTGTCGGGTGGCGTTGCACTCGAAGATGCTTTTGTTACAGTTGAGGATACTGAATCGCCCTTGTCACAGCAGGACCTACTGACAGTACTGCTTGCACTGCCCATGCAGGCAGATGCTTTTGTCAAAAATGTCATCCGGGGAGTGAAGATTGGTGGGATTATATCGGAGATGTTTTGGTTCCGAGCCGTTGCCACGAGCTACATCATGCGCCTGAACAGCAAGACGCTACAGGTACTGTCTGATAGCCGCATAGCGCCACATGAGTGATTGTCTTTTCATATTGCAAGCCCTTGAACATTCAAAACAAGCTGAGCGCTGCTGAGCTTTTGCGACCCAAATCATGCTTTCTGTGATCATACATGTGCTTGATTGCGGCCGCCATTCGGACGTTGATGTGGGTGTACTGTCAGCACATGAAACACGCTTTTGACTCGGCCCAGCCAGAGTCTCTGCTTTGCAACGTGACTCACATGCCAATAAATGTGCACAGCATGTAGGGCACATAAATTCTGCCTGAAACCGGACACGGTAGAGCATTTTTTTGGGTCACATCTACCAATGTTGTTTGTGTGCAGGTGGTCAACACATTGCGGCATAACTTCTTCAAGGACCATGTCATTGGCCCAGGCACGGTGTCAGTCCACATCCGCCGAGGTGACAAAACCAGGATTGGTGAGATGAAGTTCGTGAAGGAGTCGACATATCAAAACTATGCCCAGGCCCTGCACACAGCCAACACTGATGTTCTGAACCAGTCAGCGTTTGTAAGCACAGAAGACCCCACAGCATTGAAGATCTTGGCTGAAAATATGACGTCTTGGGCCATCCAGTACACAAGTGTGCCGAGGAACAACCATGGAGGCAATTCAGTGAGTCAGGGCTGGTCCAGCTGAAATCATGCGTTGACTTTGCATGGTGTTGACTCGTAGCACTACTTGGTTGCTTTGGTCGTGCTTCACCAGGTTGTGCACAGCCAACAGGAGGCTAGACAAGCCATGCCCTGAACCTGGCCCTGGCACGGGCGGGACCATGATGGAGCTGCTTGTGAGATGGAACGGCTGCCAATGTTATTAACTTATGTGCCCTTAAACGTTTCCCAAAAGTCAGCAAAATTAGTGTGTCGCTCCCGTGCAGAGTCAAGAAGGTTGATCGTGCAGTCAGTGACATGTTGATATTTGTGCTTCTTTTGCTTGCAGCCCTTTGCCACAGCACCAACAACGGAGGCGATGCGTGCTTTCCTCAACTTGGACCTTGCTCTCGAATGCGACGGTGAGGCATGACGGTTGCAACATATTGTCCGGAGGTTGTGATTGTTTTGCCTTGCCTTGTTGCTGCTGGCACATATGTCGCCACACGGCACACACAGTGCAGTTACAGAAGTCATACAAGGTGAGAACACATGCACACATGCTGAAGTGTGGGCACAGGTGAAGATCGGTTCAGCCATCAATCCCTCGCCCACTATATAAATTGCTTTGGTGTTACTGTTCCAAACTCAGGGTATGTTTGGCCTGGTTCTCTTAGCTAACTTGGCAGAGTATGTTGTCTCCTGCAGCTCTCCACAAGCGAGCTGCATGCTCAGTTACTATGCACATATTTGTATCCTGCATCCATGTATGTGAATGTATCGACATGTTTGGCGTATGCTATCTTCATGGTATGATATAAAAATCCGGGATTGCATAATATGCCGGCCTGACAAATGTGCCGTGAAGCTTCTCGTGGTAGCTTCTTTGCCTAATTTCCAGCTCCAGCCGAGGGCTGTTTGGGTAATTAAGATGTGGGTTTTGAAAAGAACTTCAACATGCCTACTTCTGAGCCTTGTCTTTACCTAAGTGTACTTTACACCAGCCGTACGGCCGCAATCCTTAACAGTTACCACTGTGCTCTGCTGTCTCGCTGTTCTGCATACAACAGGCTGGGTTGGTACGCTTGGATCCATGTGGTCAGTCTTGACAGAGCGTCTGCGTGCCACGGCCAGGTGCAAGGCTGATAAACCTTATGCTGATGCACATGGGACACTGGCTGGGTTGGGCAGTGTCTGACAAACACTGGCAGCAACGTCATACCATACTGAATCAACGCTCAGGCCACCTCAAAGTCCCGTGTGAAAAAAACATGGATCAGCCGCTACCCATCTGCAGCACTTTTTATTCATTGTATGTTTGCCGGCACCAGAGCCTGCCTGCAGGACAAGACCACCGGTAGATGCAACATGCATGTTTACAACCAGCTGTTGTCACGTAAAGTATGGCAGAGAATCACCAAGTTTATTCTGCAAGATCCGGCTTGTAAAGTTAGGAGTGGGCACCCGTGCACAGGGTTGGCATGTAGAATTTCTGTGCAGAGCTTGATGTCAAGCTTTGGAAGTGGGTGTAATATGACAGTTTGGGTGTGTTAAGGTTAAGGTCTGCGCAGCCTGCACTTAAAGTTTTGCAGGGTGCAATTGGCGTTGAACACGGTCGAATTCATTTTCTTTCTTCCGTGGTGCTGACTTCATGGAGCAAGTGAATTTGAGGAGAGAAAAACTTAAACTTGAATAGCATGTGGCAACAGCAACGTATGGGCGATACGTCGCTGCATTATGACACTGTGCTGCGCATACCGTTGTACGTGTAACAGTATGCTGTGCATCTGCCAGGCATGCAAGTTGCTGAATCCCTGCCATTTGAACCATGTCCCGTGAATCATTTACCGGTGTGCGGCCCCAGCACGTCACAGCATGCGTTGTAATGCGGTGTGGAGAACATTCTGGCGTGAAATGACAGTTCCCGAAAGTTGGCCGAAGGGAGGCAGGAAGTACTACACTAGTGGCCCACTCTGCGGATGCCCGCGGGGTCAGATAGTACTTGAATATCTCAGTGGCATGTGGAGAGAAGCTCGCGAAGTTACATGCTTTTAGCAACCAAAACCGGTTTCGCCCTTGCTGAAGGGGCTCATCAGTTGGTTGGATTAAGCAGAACAATCGCACAACACATCATGCACATCCTTGGCGTTGATGCTATGGCTTGATGGGTAACATGATGATGATGATGCACATCCTTGTGGGACAAGCTGCATAGCTGTTGCTTAACAGAGCCTGCTCGGCCACTTGTCAGCAGCAGAAACCTGTTCTACAACAACTGCAGTACCAACTGGACACCACCAGGCACATAGTCCACTTTTGCATAATGTGAAGGCCAGCGTGGTCAACACGTGCCCACACCGCACAACTACTCCCACAGAGGCCACACACCACACGGGTGCCTTTGAGCTGGCAATACTGAACTAAGCAATCATGGGCGGCCGAAAATCACACCATAGTACACCAGGTGCTTCAGAAGCAGATAGCATCTGCACCGCAAGGAAAGGCACCTGCTAGGGCGAAGCTATTGCAGCTCCTGCCACTCCCAGGGTAAACCTGGGTACCAGTCCTGTCTAGCTCACAGAACTGCTGACCGCTTCGGAGCTGTGGCTGCTGACCTTTTGGCTTAGAAGCTAGTAGCTGATACATTTACTGCACATGTACATCACATGCATGAACGCTTTGATGATATCATCCAAGCGTTCATCACATGCATGAACGCTTTGATGATATCATTCAAGCGTTCATGCATCGATGCACGGCCGAATGCCGATTATTCTCTTTCCAGTTGAATACAAGTTCACCTGCAGCGCTGCGTAGCAATCGGCTGCACGTTTGCACTGTCGCTGCACCTCCTGCAGGTACAACGAAGTGCAGTCCTACAACTTCAACAACCCTGGCTTCAGCTCCGCCACTGGCCACTTGACACAAGTCGTGTGGCGCGGCAGCAGCACGCTCGGATGTGCCGTGCAGGTCTGCAACTCAGGCCTGGGAGGCACCGGCTGGTCGCAGGGGATCATAGTTGTCTGCAGGTACTCTCCTGCAGGCAATGTGCTTGGATACTTCCAGTCAAACGTACTGCCGGCGTCATCAAATCCTCCTCCACCAGTTACACCGCCACCATCGCCGGTGACGCCGCCACCCCCAGCCAACCCACCACCAGTGAACCCCCCACCAGCAAACCCTCCGCCTGCAAATCCCCCTCCTACTAACCCTCCTCCATCTGCCCCCAATCCTCCCGGGACGTTGCCGTCTGGCTCATCATCATCATGTTACTCATCAAGCCATAGCATCAACGCCATCGGCCCCGCGCCCCAATGGAGCGACAACTACACCCTCATGTTTGCAGGCATTACGCACACCCCAAGCCTTTTCAAAAAAATCAGCAATGAACCTAGACACCAGTAACCTAACAGAACCCCAAGCATCATCCGACACAAACCGCTTCACCTTCACCTCAGCATCTGTAATAGACAACAAGTTACGCAACTTTGCAGCGCAACCAGACAAAGCCCTAATCTCATTCAACATCTCATCTCTTTGCACAGACGTCACAGCACAGTCAAACAACAAATGTGACAATGACTCCACACCAGCACCACACGCCGGACATGCTGTATTACCATTAGCTCGCCTGCCACCATAACGACTGGTGCGTTCATGCACAGCCAAGCAGCCCAAACGCACACGCATCATCAACTCGACACCACGTGTAGGCGCCCCAGACCGCAAAAAAGGCCTGACCCGCTTAAACGTCATAACATCGGCATGTTTAGGGTGCACATGCGTGATGTAACTCAACAAAGTGGAATGCTCCGGCGATTCACACATGATCCTATCTGCATGCAACTTCTTGATCTGCCCTGAAATGTGACTCTTGCAGCAACTTGCACGCCCTGCCGCTGTCTCTACATTCACACCATACTTGCACAATAGACTCTGCACATACTTGTGCCACGGAGTTACTACCATTGCTCCAGTCGAACGCCTCCACTCTGCAGAGAAAACTTGCTTTGGCAGTCTAACACCATCCATGCAATGTATCCTGAAATAGTACTCCATAGCTCGCTGATGTAACCACATATGCAACGGCTTCACACCCCACTCAGCCAAAACAGCCGAGGAACACGGACGCTCCTTGCCACAGCGCATTGCACACTTAATTATGTCTGTCCGCACCTGATCAATCTGCTGCAGCTGCCTAGCTGTTAACGGGAACCACACTTCACTGCCGTACTCCACAACTGGACGAATGCAGGTCAACAGCACAATACGCTTCACTTCAACACTGATATGACGGCTCTTCCATATGGGCATAAGCCCAGCTTTCACACGCTGCACTTTGGCAAGCATTTTGTCAAGATGTGTACTCCAATTGCATGCGTTGTTGAACCACAAACCAAGATAGCAATATTCTGAAACGACTGGCAC
This sequence comes from Tetradesmus obliquus, assembly GCA_030272155.1. Classification (NCBI taxonomy): domain Eukaryota; kingdom Viridiplantae; phylum Chlorophyta; class Chlorophyceae; order Sphaeropleales; family Scenedesmaceae; genus Tetradesmus; species Tetradesmus obliquus. The sequence continues at coordinate 317,386 of CP126206.1, forward strand.
AGGAGCATCATTCCATATGATGCAAGAGTCAACCAGCTCACTACGCTGGCTGCGCTGACGACCTGGCAAGATGTGCATGACTGCAGACTTGGAACTGTTGAGCTTAAAGCGCCACTTGCAACTGTACTCATACACGGTTGCAGCAACGGCTTGAACTTCAGACAGAGAACCACACACAGCAACAAAATCATCTGCATGCATGGCAGCCACAACCTGGCCAGCAGCTTCGTCAGATGGACCTAGTAGCGTTATGCCGGGGTGTTTTGCATGCACCTCACGCAACAGGTCATCAATGAAAAACAGGTACAATGTGGGGGAGATGACATCACCCTCATGCAAGCCAAGATCGCATGAAAAGCTGTCAGTGACGCAACCTTCATGAGAAACCACACGACGAGCGCCCTGATATAAGTTATACAGCAGCCGGAACATCTTTCCTCGTACACCCTTCTCCCAGAGTTTGTAGAACAACCCATCAAGCCAGACAGTGGGAAAGGCTTTGTAGGTGTCAACAAAAAGCACATATGATTCCTTCCCCTCCGCTTTCTTTCCACACAAGATCTCACTTAGCACGCTCTGGTGATCTGCACAGCTGCGCTTGGGCCTGAAACCATTCTGGCTTTTATGCAGCAACGGTGCTGCTGCCGTGGCAGCAGCAGTTGCTCGTGGTGGACCTGCTGGCTGCTGCTGCTGTGACTGTTGCTGCTGCTGCTGCTGCTGTTGCTGCTGCTGCTGTTGTGCTGCTGGCTGTGGTGCTGACTGCTGTTGCTGTTGTCCTGTCTGCTGGCTGTGGTGCTGCGGCTGCAATTCGCCCTCTGCAAACTTGATGAGGCGCTGATTAAGGACGCTGGTGTAGAATTTGTAAAGCACGCTGAGCAAGGCGATGCCACGGTAGTTTGTAGGATCTGTAAGGTCTCCCTTCTTTGGCATGTTCACAATTGTGCCGGGCACCTGATGTACCTGCTCCAGCTGCCACATAAGGCTGCAGTACTGCAGCAGCATATCAGCAACTGTGCTGCCTCCGTACTTCAGGAGCTCGTTGACGATGCCCTCCTCCGCCGGGTTGCCAGCTTTGCTTGTGCGCAGGCGGTGCAGGCAGTCATGAACCTCATCAGCAGTGATGGCAGAGTCCAAGGGGCAGGGGGCAGAGGAATGAGAGTCACTCAAGCACTGCTGTACACTGGCAGTTACTTGAGATGCATATGCAGCGTCAAATTGGGGGTTAGATGACGCAAATGCTGCATGGCTGCCGACACGCTGGTAATGACACTTGAACGCATCTGCCTTTTCTGCCGGAGTGGAAGCCACATGTCCTGAGGGGTGCTGAATGACACTAAACACAGCATCGCTGACATGCTTGGGGCACAGGCGGCGTATAAGCTGCCACATGTCCTTTTCACCCAGCACGCTGTCATCAGTCATGCGAGCATTGTAAGCTGAAGTTACAGCATGCTCGCATTGCTGCTTGTGCTGTTTCTTGGCTGCTTTAATCAGCTGTGCTGCCGCTTTGCGCTGCTGTTGATACGCTGCCCAATCTGCCACAAGCCCTGTCGTCCTGTGCTGCTCGAAGGCCTGGACCCTGGCTTGCACCGCGTTTGTCAGCTGCTGGGACCACCATGGGAAGGACTTGCCCACCAAAACCTGCTTATAACCAAAGCTGGCATTCACTGCATGGCGGATCGCTGCAAGCAGTTGCTCGTGTGCTTGCTGGACTGCTGCTGTGGCTGTCAGCTGTGTTGCAGCTGATGGTAGCTGTGTAGACGTTCCCAAGCTGCGATAGAGCTGCCTGATATGCTTCAAGTTCGGCTGACTGCTCCCCATTCTGCAACCTAAAGTCCTTGGGCTGCGCATTGAGTCGCAGCACAACCTGTTTTGCAGGGCGGCGCGGCATGCGTCTGTTGAAACGGGCAAACACAGGCAGGTGGTCAGTGGCAGCAACAGTGCGGGGCCCAACCCGTGCAGTTGGGCGAGCAGCAAATTGGCAGGGCAGAGCGATGTCAGACGAAGCAATGATGTAATCGATGAGGGAGCAACCGTTCGACCTGATAAGGGTGAGATGTTGGCGGGGGCAGGCAGGTGGTGAGCGAGCATTGAGTGCGTACATGTTGAGGCTATCAAGCAGTGAGAGCAGCAAAGGGCCGTTACTGTTAGTACCCGCTTCCCCGTACATGCCAAAGCGCGCCGAGGGCGAGGCCGCCCTCCCGATCCTAGCATTGAAGTCCCCCATAACTATTAGTGGGCCATTTCTGGACAGGAATGCAAGGTCTTCTTGCAGTGCCGTGTAGGCAGCCCTCTTCAACGCCGCCGGCTTGCCTTCATCAGGCATATACACTACCCCGATGAACAGCTTGCGGGCACCACGCTGCGCTGGCATGACGAGCCACAGCGCCTCCTCATACTGCTGTTCTGCAAATGTAAACAGTTTCACTGAGTTAGCAACAGAAGCGCACACAGCAACTCCCACACCCCCACCCAGCTGCCCTCCCCCCCTGGCCTTACTGATGTACGTGTATCTGGGCAGCAGATCAGCAGGAAGCCGCCCGCCCGTGGTCTCCTTTGTTTCCACAAATCCCATGATGTCGCAGCATTGATCCTTCAACAAAAGGCTCATTTCCGCCAGTTTCTGGCCCTCCCTTGGCATGCCATTCACGTTCAAGACGCCACAAACCAATGTGCTACCACCAGGCTGCACTGGTGCCCTGATCGGGCGCCTGCGCTGACGCGTAGCTGCTGCCCTGTTGCCGGCTATGCGCTGGCTGTGCCTGTTCTCCTGCTGCTGGCTTGGTACATATGTATACAGGGGGCCTACAGACTGCTGGTCCTGGTCCTCATCGTCTGATGCAGGGACCAGCTCTTCCTCTTCATCCGTTGGCACAGGGACCAGCTCCTCTTCTTCGTCCTCTGTGCAGACGAGCCGCTGTCGGACTCAGCGGCATTGTCATCTGGTCATGTCACCTGGGACAGCTCAGACTCAGGCTCAAGCACGGCATAGCGGTTAGACAACACCAAACCAGCGGACCTCTCTTCGCGCCGGCCTGCCAGGTGGCTGTTCAGGTAAGCTCCCCGAGCACCCAAAATCACCCTACCATCATGGGTGAAAACAGCACGCCAGTGCATTGTGTGCTGCAGCTGCTCCTTCAGCATAATCACCATGCAGGCTGTCAGCTGACGGACTGCTGATGATGGCAAGCTAAACACCACAGCTGTCGGCCCTACCCAGAACGCCCTGCCAGCGAGCAAGTCAAGAGGAACAGCATTGCTTGACATCTGTGAAATAGCACGCGTGCCGGCTGCACGTACTGCAGCAATCGTTGTAGCTGTTCTGCGCGGGCCAAACAGCTTCACCTGGTAACCCCAACTGCTAGTATCCCTTGCATGGCGGCCCTGGGCGCGGCTAGACCCAGGGCAAGAGCGGCTGGACAGCTCAGCCTCTGTTGCAGGTCGGGCCACAGGTGCTGCAGCGGCGGCAGCAGCAGCAGCAGCAGCAACTGCAGGGCGGGGGGCAGAATCAGACACAAGCGCAGCAACACGCGTCACACGGTTAGCAGGCGGCGGCGTTCCCATGTAGCCACCTGCAGCGGCAGCAGCATAAGAGTCAGTGTGCACCTTGCGCCAAGCACCCTGCATCCACACATGGGTGTTAGCATCTGGGCAAGCAGGAGCAGAAGAGGGACCATCTCCAAAGCGGGGTGCTGTGACTGGGTAGCAAAAGCCGTCAATCACCACATACTGCCTGGACAGGCCGGCCACAGGACCACAGGGGCTGGGAGCTGCTGGCTGCCGGCCAGCAGGGGCCCCTGTGGCCCCTCCGACCTGCACTGCCAAGCTGCGCTCCTGCGACATCCTGTGGTCCTGTGTCAGGATGATACATTGCTTGTGAAGTAGGTGCGGCAGGGTGGGCAGCAGGCACATATCTGTTGAGTAGCAGCAGGCAGCAGCAGCCTGCGCAGCAGTGGCAACATAGAAAGCATAGTAGGACAGGTGCAGCACCATATCTGCCACAGGATTGGCCACATGGGCTGGCATGTATGTGCTGCCATTGACTGCCTGCTAGCCAGCAATGGTGTCCACTGCTACTGCTGCTGCTGCTGTGTGAGGTGCTGCTGCTGGTGCATTCAGCGCTGCTGTGAGCTGGCAAAACTGTGAGGCAGGCTATTGGCATGGCACCGGACGCAATGCATCACGTTCGATGCATGTATTCTCCCACTTGATCCGTCTGAACGAAGCAAGTCCGCCAGGCTGCAGATCGCGGTCCACTCCCAGTAGTGACCGTTGAGGTGGGCGTGCTCCCCACGCACGATTGGATCCGTAAGCCGGTGCCAGTGCCATAGCTTTGCCAAAGAACCAGTTTTGGCATATCACTTATATTTGAGTCCAAGCAGCGCGATGCCCAGCCCACACGTTTCGTGTCGTGTGCTGTAGTGCCTGCTGCCCATTGCCCAGGGACCACTGTATCAGCCCTGCACGACACCCTACTTCACAAACATCATGAAACAAAAGGTTTAGAGAGGAGTAGCGCGCCCTCAGGCGCGCCACGGACCAGAAAGTTCGAACGCAGAGTTCGAACTGAAGGCAGGTGCTGTGCTCTGGCTACCGCCCGCGCACGCCTGCTCCGTCGCTTGACGATGAAGTTTCCGGCTTAAATCGCTTTGCTGGCTGTTTGACGCGCACTGGCGTCCAAGGTCGCCACCCCCGCAGTTTGCAAAGTGATTGATTGATTGATGGATTGATTCTCTCAGTTGACCCGGCTGCCAGCAGTTGCCGTCTGGCTACAAGTTTGCAAACCCTGGCTGCCTCTACTCGCCCAATCAGCGCAGCCGTATGTGCATGGAGGATTCGGGGAGTGCAGTGCTGTATGCCAATGGATTCCCTGGTAATGCTGTCTGGGTGAGCAAGAACAGCATGACATCATGGTTCAAGCCTTACAGGCTGTCGCTGGAAAAGGATGGTAACCTTGCAGGTGAGTGCTGCTCACGTGTTGTGGTGGGGTGTATGTCAGTGATTTGTGACATGATCACCTGGTAGCGCAAGTGCGCTGTCGCTGCTGTCACTGCTGCGTCAAGCAGCAAGATGTGGGTAGAACTCTGTGCGGCGTCTGGCACATGTCAGTTGGCCCACCGGCCTCCCGCTGAAATGTATTTTCATCTCTAAAAACCCCTGAACCCTAAAAATGCCTGTTAGTGCCGTGACAAACAGCCATTCAGTAACTGTCAGTGTCATCGTGTAGGTGTTGCTGGTGTTGCTGTGCTAGCCTTGCTTGCTGTGTGATGACTGCTAACGTATTTTCGCAGAACTTGAACCCAGAATCTCGTTGAGTGTATTTACATGGACATACTAACACAGTGTGCACAGGCTGTTCTATGCTCTATCGTTCTGTGGCATGCAGCTTAGCTCATCCCCACTTGACATACACCAAGACAGCTACTGCAGCTTACACGCACCACAGGCCTGACTCGTTGCGCGTCACAACACCTGCGTCCCCTGTGATTCTGCAAACATGCGCCGACTCTTTGTAGCCAGCCCAGCCTATGTAGTTGTCAACGGGTGGGATTTCATAGACAGCAACACCACCGCCATCATACATCTTGCCGCCCCTAGCATTCAACCCGAGGTCCAGCGCCCGCTGCTCCTTGCTGGTGTACCAGTACCTGCAGGCACCCAAGTGACAGCAGCAGGCGTGGAAGGGAAGCCTTGGACTTGTTACACAGCAGCAGGCAGGGAGCTTTCAAATTTGTGGGCGAGCGACAGGCTGATCCAAGCATACACTGAGCAAACACATGACGCTGGATCCTACTAAAGGAGCTACTTAAGCCTATTCCCAAGCAACAATGCAAACCATGTGCAACCGGCAGCTGCAGCTGCCACAGCTGACCCCACATTCCAAAGAGACCTTATCTTTTCTTGTGACGTGCATCACTGTAAGTAGCGGCTGCAACACCGTGATCACCAACACATACTGCAGCTGTGCTCACCACACGGGCAGCGACTTGTTGAACGGCGTCTGGTACTGGCAGCCCATGAAATTGTCACCCGGACAGCCCCATTTCCGCCTTAGGTATGCGGCGTTTATGTTCCACCGCTGGTCCACAAAGCTTCTCATGTGGCGCTCCTGCTGTTCATTGTTTGGGTCGTTGGGCAATTGCACACCTGAAGAGTAGCGCTGCTCACTCCTTTTGCCGTGCTGCAAGATGACATCGTGCAGCACTTGCACGCGCATTGGCGGCTGCATGCGGCTCTGGCGGAGCTTGAAGTCGCCGTCTTCAAAATATGCTGGGTAGATGCTCTCATCAAACAGGCCGAAGCGGCCCAGGGCTGATTTTGTGAAGCCAAAAGCGTTGTACAGGCCGTCGGTCATAGAGTACGTCCTGCAGTGACACAAGAGAATGCACAGCCAGAGCCGCTTGGTTGCAGAAGGTCTTGCATATGAGCAAAGCGAAGTGTCCATCAGCCAGTGCAGCAAGCTGTCCGGCAGTGCCTGGTCCCGCCTGTTCCTGGCCATTACAAGCGACCGTGTGGCGCCTGCATTACTCCCACATGAAAGCTTGTCCAGCCGTCACCAGCTACCGCCGTTGCTCCGACGTCCGCTACCGCCACCGTCACCACTGACGACCTGTCGGCGCCGCCCATCATCGTCACAGCTATCATCAGGTTGTGTTGGCAACAGCTCCACCCCGTCAGCATGTACAGTGTGGGCTGGCAGGACTGTCACCAGCTTGGGCACCGCGTTGGCGAGAGCATGCTGTGTTTGGGCAGCAGCAGCCTAAGCAGCTGCTACAAAAGCAGTAGGCAAACATGTCGTGCAGTGCACCCACGGAAGTGACACATGCGCTTTAGATATGTATGCCAGCTCGCCACCCATTGTGATATGTGCTTAAAAATGACAACGAACAGCATCAATTCATACCATGTCTGGCTTTTATGCAGCTGCAGCTGCTCAGCAAGCTGCGTCCGCTCACCAATTCATGAGTGCCACCTCTATGCTGTTGTCCCTGGAGGCGTTCCACATGTGCCCTGCAAGCCTTTCCAGTGACCCAGGCATCCATGCTGTGTCCCGCGCGCAGTACACACCCCACGCCTCATGCGGAAAAGCCTGGAACACTGCAGCAGGCACAGCAGAGCAGGAGCTTCAGGCTGCATGCAGTATCGCTGCTGGGAACACGCCTGTCAGAGATTAGCAAGCCAGGCATCACAGCACAACTCGATGGCAGTAGGCTGCACACTGCGGAAACATTTTCAACAAGCAGCCACGTGTGTGTATCAACCTGAGAAACTTGCAGCTGCTTCAAGCAGCTTGGCGTGGGCAGCTGAGACAGCACGCATGGCCTTGGCTGAAGGTCCTGAACCCACGTGGGTATTGGGTCTCTCAGGGCATTGGCCTCTAAATGCGTTCTGCAACATGTTTCATCCTGGCACCGGCAGCACAAGCTGATTGTGTGACGGCATACGTGCATTGCAGTGTTGTGCAAGCAGCGACGTCTGAGCATCAAGGTGTTGAAACAATGCCAACACCAAGCAGTATGCAAGCTGACACCATGAGAACAAGTTCAGCATGCCAGCCTGTTCTGTGGTTTGCATACGAATAACCATCAGCTGCGTTGGGGTTACCTGCGTTCCACCCCTCAGCCACCGAGGGTGAGCGCTCGCAGGCGACAATGACGATGTTGTCTGCATATTCTTTCAGTTGCTGCACCTCATACCAGATAGCACCATGAGGAGGGCTCAGGGCCCTCTCTGGCACCACAAAGTATTTGACTGGGTAGTCCAGAGTGCTGTAGTAGAGGCGCAGCACCAGCAGCTGAGGATCTCTGCCCATGCTAGTGCCGATGAATGGAACATAGCCAGATGTACATGCACATGTGCCACTGAGAGCACTCTCAGGTTTGTGATGAATCTTGCAGATGTTGGCGCGAGTGCTTTCAGAGCGATAGTAGTGCTCGTATGTGATCGATGAATTCAAGTTGAGTGGTTGGCTTCGAGCAGAGGAGGCATGCACAGCGAGTGATCACTCTCATGAGCACAGCACCAGCAGCCAAGCAGCTGGGATAGCACTCGTACTTGTCCGCATTGTTCAAGCACTGGGCTAACCTTTATTAGTTGATGCTCATAAAACATATGTGTCGAATCGACAGCACGTTGCATGATGGTCATGTAATAACTCATGCACCCATCCATTCCACGAACAACCACACTTACCACCGGTCCACAGCTGCATGTTCATCCCCAACCAAGTTTTTTGTTCTTGTTTCTGGATTCATCATACCAACGTGTTCTGCCGAATAACTGGTGTCTTCCCAACTTCAGCAGCTGCGCGTGTGCATTGACACAATGTTGTGCTTCAGAATAAGTAGATAAGATACATAGATTGTATAATATATATGTAAGCGGTGGCTAGGAAAAGATAGCCCTATCATATCACGAGCCTCAGGACCAATTTATGTAATCTTGGCCACTGGTCACCAGTGTAGTACAGGTGTATGACGGCGATCAAGGACCGCCATTATATCAGTGGTCGAGATTGTGACACAGTTGTTTCACGCTGTCTTTCCTTTGCTTGAAACATCTTGTAGCGCTACTTTATCTTATATGGGTCGCACCTGGGTCAACCATGAAGGTCCTGTCACACCTCTTGTAGCGGAGGGGTAAGTGGTGGGAGCTAGTGATTCTGCTTGCACGGCTGTGTTGTACGTGGTTTGAAGGGGCCAAATCAATAGAGTGGAAAAGTAAAATTCTCCCAAGCTCCATGATTTTGGGCTCTTCCAGTGCTGTGAACTTATAATTTCCCCCGGAGAGCCTCATTTCAGGGATTTAAGGAAGTTAACGATAATTTGGAGACAAAGAATAGGAAGTTAGTATTGCCAAGTCATCAGTGTTATCTGACACCATTTTCAGGGCGCAGTCTCCACTCACCACCGTCTTCCAACCAACGGCAAGTGCCCACAAGCTAAGGCATGCGGCGCAGTGGCTGGAAGGATAGCCCCCACCTGCAAAGGCTGCCATACACACCTATTGTTGTACAGAAACAGGGACTTCGTCAGTGGAAGCTGCAGTGCAATTCTCAACCTCAAACTAGCTACATGCCATGACCTACTGTGATAGGGCCATGACAAGTCATGTGATGGACACGGTGTGGGAAGTCTGCCGTGGCACGGTGAAGGCACTGCTGCTAAGCTCATGAAAAGTGTCGGTGCAGCAGCTGCACTGCCCAGTGCTGCATGCAGTTGCTAGTCTGGAGGGCAACTTGATGGCATGCAGCGTGTGAAGTGCTGCACTTGCACCTTCTTGTGCTGCTGTGGGGTGTTTGTGTCCTGTTTTCTGTGACGCTATATCGGTAGCTCGACTCAAGAACAAGGTCATCATGTCAGTGACAATACAGCACAGCTATCGTACCACACTGGTGACATCCATTCAAATTCACAGATGACGATTTGTAGTGTAGGAAGATTGCAAACAGTTGCCTGCAAGCAAGCTTGTCGATTATGTGGTTTTTACATCCAAGTTCGGGCACGCAATTCTGCTCTTACCCACGCTGCCGGTGTTTACTGACGGCTTAAGGAACATGATGAGCCTGCTTGCCAACTGTGCGGCACAGGCACGATACACCCTGTAGCACCCCAAGGAGGGGCCTAGGGGACTCCGGCAGTAACAGGTGCCAAATCCATGTCTTGAGCAGCTAACCCCCTCACATTCTTGGCTGTTTGCACTAAATTCCTGCTTCTGCCTTGCCACTAAGTTCCACTAGATCCCAACTTGCCTGGTTTTGTTCTGGTCCACTGGATTCAACTCCCAACTCCCAACTCCCGCTGATCTGCCACCTTTTTGAAATATGTTGGAATTTAGTGAAAGTTGTCACATACACATCCCTCTGAGGCTTGTTGAACTATTTCTGCTGTATTACATTCACTAAACTCCCTTCGTTCACCCCTCTGCTACAAGGGGTGTGACAGGATTAAAGGGGAATTAGCGGCCCCTTCAATGATGGTACGTGACTGTGCTCTAACTCTGAGGGTGTCGTGAGAACCCTTAGCATGCATGAATTGATTAAAGCAGGGGTTAGGTGCGTCATTGGTGAATGGCGATGGGCGAGTGGCAGTGGGTGTGTGACTCCGGTGAGTGCCAATGGTGAATCCAGGTCACTCAAGTGACATCGTGCGGGTGCCACCCATTCATCATTTGGCTGATGTCCGGTAGTTTTGTCGTCACCGAAGGGACAGGGGTTGTTCTGGCCGGGTTTCTTGCAGCAGGGTGCTTGTGGTGGGAATTGTGGTGGGCACGTGCTGGAGGTGTTGCAGCACTTGCTGCACTGTTTTCGTCCGTTTAGCCAATTCGGACGTGCGGTACGGTTTCTGCTTTGGACGGTTGTGCTGAGCAGGGGCGCCGAGCTTGTCGGAACGCGGTGCGTTGAGACGGCGGTGAGCGACGGTATGCTAATGAAATTGCGGGACGGCAACGTGTGTGGCCTGTGCAAGGCGCGCTGCGAAGTGGCTGAGCGACAGCTCAGTGCCCAGACCCTTCGCTGCCGGAATAGCGTGCATGCGAAGTGCTTTCGTGAGCGGTTGTGCTCTGTGGGCACCGAGCAACAACACAACCCAGCAGCAGCAGCATCAGCAGCAGCAGCACCAGCAGCAGCACTGAGCACCAAATCAGCCGTCACACAGCAACACATGTACATGTGTGCTGTACAGCACCACATGTGGTACATATATGTAACCAAGCTCAAGTAGCTGCTGTATCTGCTTCTCCATTTCTTCCATTTCAGCTGGAGAATAACGGAACATAGGTCGCAAAATAGGCGACGTACCTGGTTCCAGAGGAATCACCTCATAGTCGATCTGGAGTTTTGAGCCTCCATGTGGTGGGTGGTCCGTGAACATCGTAGGGTAATCAGCTTGCAGTTGTGCCACACGAGGATCCTGTGACTCAGTAGCTGCAGCTGCACACACAACAGTAGCATCACTGTCAGTGGGTGCATGTACCTGTTTCACCACAAACAAGCAGTACCAGAACTCTTGTTTACTCAACCGTTTAGCTTGTGCATAAGATAATACAGTAGGCTGAACAGGCGAAGGCTTCTGTGAAGGCACATCCATGAACAAAATAACAGGGGTTTTCATGGTTGAGCGGAACACCCACGGACAGTGCGATTTCCAGCCCAGTGGACAAGCCGCGGACGTTGACTAAAGGTGACACATGGTATCGATAAAGCCTTTTCGCCCTTGCCCTTGACTGTACATGTGGCAGATGCATAATCTAGCTGAGCCTTCATACTGGTCAGCCAAGCATCTCCAAGGATAACATCAAATGCTGAAGGCATGTCTATCACAACAAAGTTGAGCTGTGACGCAAACCCTTGCATACGTAAAGTGACAGTGCACTGCTGCGCCGCGTGTGCAGCAGCGCCTGCAACACCAATCACAGACAGCCGGCACTTGCTCTGTCGCCGTGCAACTCCAACTCTCTCACAGAAAGCAGCAGAAATGTAGTTATGCTGTTCTGCGCCACTGTCAAACAGCACTTGTGCTGTGGCACCCGCAACGGCACCAGTCAGTTGCATCACATGTGTTGTGGTAGGACGCACAGTGTCCTCCTGACTCGTGTCAGGTGTATCAGCAGCAGTAGAGGCACAGAACTGTGCTCGTGCCTGCTGTACTGACTCAATATGTGGCTTGTCCACATACACAACAAAATCACACTTGGATCTCACAGTTTGCCCTGAGGCGGCATCAACAAACAGCGGCGTATTGCGCGCAAAAACGCCGCAACAGTGTCATGCCGCGCAGCACTGGTGATCTGTACTTGGCTAGAAGCAAAACGCAGGCGCCAAGCTCTGGACACCGCAGCTTATGCAGCCTGTACCTGGTGAGAAACAACTCACGATGCTGTCTAGGGGTATGTAACCAAAGGAAATCACGAGCTGCAAATTTTCTATCAAAGAATGACTTGCTACCAGCAGCACAGTAATCTGGCAGCAGTGCATTACTGCCATCTACTACTGCACATGCATCAATCGTGCATGTCGTAACAAGCTCACTCTGCAGCTCAGCAAAAATGGCTGGACTGATCTGCAGTTCATCGTCTGCGTCGAAAGGATTTATTTGCTGGGTAACAGCCGCAGTTACGCCGTGCTGTGAGCCACCAGCTACACCACTCTCCTCACGCTGCTGCCTGGCAGCACCCCAACTGCTGCTGCTTCGGCACGCCAGCTGCAGAAAAACTGCACACTCCAGCAGCTTGCACACTAGCGTCTGCTAGCTGCTGCTTGCTCTGCATCTTGCAGGAACCACCATCCGCCTGGCCTGCAGGCCTGTCACTGGCGGTGTGGGCTGCGATCAGCGCATCCAGCGCTGCCAGCTCATCACTTCTGCTGCACACAGCAGGCACAGTGGCAACAACAGCAGTAACCACGTTACTCTGTTTGCTCACTGAAGCAGTAACCTCGTTACTCTGTGCACTCACTGCACCCTCACGGCCCGCAAAGGGATCATATGAGGTACGGCCTAGGCCGAAGATGGCATCACGCCATTCAGTTGACATGTCAGCAATCAGTGCATAGTAACGCTCCTCCAGCGTCGCTTCACTGCCTTCTGACAGCGTGGTTGCATCTGCTGACAGCTCAGCATCACGCAGCTCGTCTAGCGCTGCGTAGCTGTTTGCATGTACAGGCAGTATGCTAGCACACAGGTCTGCAGCAGGCGGCAGGCATGCATCAGGCTCAGCCGCACTGGACACAGCGCGCAGCATCTCCTGCTGGCCTGCTACACTGCTGAGCAGCATGAAATCCTGCTGCCAACTGCAGCACATATTGACAGCTCTGCACTGCTGTCAATGCAAGGCACAGCCACTGCTGTGCTCACCTGTGCCTCCTTGGGGCAGTTGCGCTTGATGTGCCCCTGCTCGCCGCAGCCGTAGCAGGTCACTGGCTCACGCTTGCCGGTGAACTTGGGCTTGGGCTGGAACTTACCCTTGCCGTGCTGTGGCTTCTGCACGCCGCCAGCTGGTTTGAAGGGCTGGCGCGGAGGGAAGCCACGTTGCTGGCTTCGGCGGTCGCGGGAGTTGAAACCATTGCCGCCGCCGCCGTTGCTGGACTGGCGCGCTGCTGCGCGAGCAGTCTGCTGGTCAAAAGGCACTGCGTGATTGACCACGTTAGCACGGAAGTCAGCATAGAGCAGCCATGGTTTCATGTCAGCTGTGTATGCAATCAGATCCTTCAGCTTTGCATGCACTGCTCTGTGCACCAAGCAGATCTTGAGGAAGTCACTCACTGGCTGCTGCATGCGGGCCCAGATGGCCTCTAGCTTTGCTACGGTGCCCATAGTGTCTGGCTTCTGCACATCAGAGTGCACACTGAGGCATTCATAGAAAAGCTGCAAGTCAGTGTCCTGCCGGCCAGCTAGCGCTGACCCCAGCACCCCGTTGCTGAAGTCCTCCCAGGTGTAGCTGCCATCCATCAGCTGCTCAGGCTCGCTGAAGTCTTTCAGCTGCGGGAACACCATGGCCCTGGCATCTGCGCTGAGGCAGCAGAACACTGCAATGGCAAACAACTGGTGCAGTGGCACTCCCTGTAGCAGCAGCCAGAGCCTGCTAGCTGCCAGCCAGCTGATCATGTCCTTGGGGTTGTCCTTGGCCTTGTCCCCTGCGTGCAGCTGGCCGTTAGGCGATGTCTTGCCGAGTATCTTGGCTGCTGCGAAGGCCTTGTCAAACGCTGCGTTGCTGCTGGCCGTTCTAGCCTTAGCTGTTGCCTTGCCTGCGTCAGACAGGAGAGACTTAATAAAGTTCTTAGCATTCTCCTTGTTGTCGCTCCACATGCTCTCGAATAGCTCGCGTGACACGCCACAGTCAGTTGGCGCGGCACGGAACCAAACGAGCATGTTGGCTGTTTCTGCTGCAGAAAGCGGTGGCAGAAATTCCACATCATTATCGAGGCGCATGCCAGCTGCTGCAGCTGCAAGGCCGTCTACCTCGGCTCCGGCTAGCTCGGCTACCACTGCAACTGCAGCTGCTGCTGCGTCCATCTGCTCCTGATCCTGCTCATCATGCACCATTGCATTTAAATCAGCCGGTTCAGCCATTGCTGAAGTGGACTGGACCGTGACAGGTCTCGGCCACCACTGTAACGACTGAGGAAGCGTAGGGAAGCGTATAGAAGACAAAAAGGGTTAATAGGATATTATGATAAGCCCGTGGGGAACTCTCAGGAGTCGAATCCCTCCCCTCCTACATTGCAGGGCCTATGTAGTTCTCTCGTCCAACGACCCCGGCTAGGGTATAGGTCTCATCTTGGACCTACGGCACGGCTCTCTCTCTAGACCCTACAGTATCTATTATACTGTGCCGTTACATGCTGCTGCTGACACGAGCTGGCCGTTGTCGCCAAAGAAGTCACACATGACTGCTCCCAGCACTAAGCCCGGGAACACTTGCGGATCAAATGCTATGCCCAGCTGCTTGAAGGCCTCGCGTATGGGGTCTGCATCTGCACTGCCCGCCAGCTGCATCACCTGTCGCAGCTGCATCACAATCGGTGTTGTCATCACGCTGTGCTTCAGCCTGCTCAGAGGGTCGGCAGAAGCGCCAACTGCTGGCTGGGGTCTGCAGGAGCGCCGGCTCCTGCAGGTTGATCATCCACGCCTGGCACCACTGCCTCGGCGCCGCGCGGCTTGATAGCTGTACGCCGCGCGCCAGGCTTGGCCGTAGCAAGCAGCAGATCAGGGCCACCAAGGCCCCTGTCAATGCTGCTGCCCGACCCTTGCTGTTGCTGCTGCTGTGGCTGCTGCCGGAGGCAGCAGCGTCGCAGCCTTCCAAACCCCCAATTGCCCCGCCCGCTGCTGCAGCGCTGCTGCTGCCCTAAATGTCAGGTAACGCCGCCCAGCTAACCTGGCGGCTGCTGCCAGAGGCAGCAGCGCCGCCTTGCGGGCTGCTGTTGCCCAGGGGCGTGGATGCCCCCAAACTGATGTACCTGCCACTACTGCTGCTGCTGCTGCTGACCCTGTCGACGTGCGGAGCGCACGCCAGGAAGTCGCCGAAGGTCGAGTTGCTGATGGCTGATTTGGCGATCCCTGAGCGGGCCAGGAAAATGCTCTTGCTGCCTGGCGGCTGCACACGCATGGCGCCCATGAACGCGCCGGGCGGCCCGAAGTCCAGCCCAGGCTGCTGCTGGTGCCACTGGCGCTGATCCAGGTCAAAAGCCCCGCCACGGCCGCCACGCTGCTGTTGCTCGCGCCCGCGGCCGCCCTGCTGCTGCTCCCGGCCACCCTGCTGGCGCGCCCCGCCCAGAGCCCCGCCTGCAGCGCCAATGTAGGAACGCTGCTGCGGCGGCGGCGGCTGCTGCTGCTGCTGCTGCTGCCTCGGTGCGGCCTGCAGCTGCTGCTGCGGCTTCTGCACCGGCGGCTTCAGCTGGCCAGTCTGCGCGTCATGGCTGCGGCATATTGCCTGCAGCATGTTGAAGCAAACAGCTGCGTCATTGCCCTTCTGCACTGCTGTGGTCGCCTTGTTCTGTAGCTGCTGCTTGAGGATCATGACCATAGGGTCGCTGCCAAAGTATGTGAACACCCGCTCCAGCTCCTCCAGCGGATGCGGCAGCGGCATCCTGAAGTCGCCATGTAGCTTGATCCGCTGCAGGAACGACGCTGCCGGCTCCGTCTTTGGGTTCCAGCCTACTGCTGAAAGCCTGGACAGAGCAATCAGCAGGTCCGCTGGCTTGCTGGGGTTAGCTGCCTCAAGGCTGCGCAGGAACGCCTCCACATCCGTGCCGTGGGCCAGCTCCGGCCCAAAGCTCTACCGCATCTTGGCAGACACCTTGCTCCTGACCATGCCAATGACACGGGAGCTGCGTACCAGGGGCACACAGTCATCTACGCTGGCCAGGGCTGTGCGCACTGACCCTGTCCACGCTCATGGTCGGCACAAACTCTATGACTGGCTTGAGCGCTGCCTCAATCTCGTTCTGCGCTGCCTTGACCTCTGCCAGAAACAGCCTGTTGCTGCGGCGCGGGCTGCGCTGCTTCTTGCCACTGCTCCTGCTGCGGTAGGGCAGTGGCTGCTCGGCCACACTGCCCCGCCTGTGACTGCTGTTCCCGCCTCTGCCGCTGCTTGAACTGCTGCTGCCACCACTGGCAGCATAGTAAGGCCTCTCCTGCTGCTGCTGCCCTACAGGCACAGCCACTGCTGCTGCTGCTGCTGGAAGGCCTGAGTTCATCAGCTGCGCAGCAACGCCGTTAGCGAGCTGCTGCTGTGACAGCTGTAGAGCGCTGACCATAGCGACGCGCGCCTGCGCCAGGTCCCTGAACTCCACGATGAGAAACCGCACGGCCTCCTCAGCAGTGCTGTCGCTACTCAGCTCGCTGCGAAACCTGTCTACATTGACCCCAAGATCGATCAAATCGTTAAGAAACTTGAAGTATAGCGGGTCCCGCAAGCAAGCGGGCACCTCGGTAAGCGCAAGCTGGGGCATGGCCATCCTACACAAGAGCTGTTCCCTCAATCTCCACCATAAAGATTAGCTTCCATGAAAGCACGGGGTGTTCAAGCTCGTAATCGCAGACGCGTGTGTAGGGGTTGGGTGTATCCAGATACTTTTCACATTTTCACACAAAGGCGGCCAGACTGAAGTCGACAAGGACGTGCCCCAACAACCTTTTCTTTAATCCAACACCCAACAGTGTTTCACTGCGAGTGTGCTGGCTATAGGCAAGCACCGAGCATGGCATGTGTTACTCAGGGTTCTGCAACCACAGAGCAGTGCACAGCAACAGCAGAGCGCTGCAAATCACAGACTACAGTTTACACTAGTCCTACCGTTGTTTAGCATCAGCACTGCGTGTGCTGTGACTGACGGCTTTGCCTGCAAGGCCATATGTCAAGTTACACACACAGAGACTTTCAGGGGTGAGTCTCCTTGGGTGACAGCCTGTTTTGCTGAGTCATCTGCGACGTTCCAGATGTTCGGGTGTTCGTTGCAACGTAGTTGCCTGTGCACACCGTGTAACCCCTCTTCTTCTTTTTTGTATCCAGTTTGCATGTGACCGTATTGCAAATGGTACAACAGTTGAAGTGAGCATGAAGAGAGACCTTGCACCGCTGGCAAGTTTTAATGGCAGTACCCATACATGCCTCAGGTGTTTTTTATTTCTCTTGCAGTATGTATGCAGTATATGTTGAATGTACATAAGTTTGTGTGTTGTACGCAGTCTGCGTGGGAGTGACAAAATATGATGTTACAGCCTGCATAATGTAGCACACATTATGTGTCCGCACTCTACAATGCTACTCGCACGTGACAGAGTGCCCAATGATTACACTCTGCAAAGAGTTGATCGTATACTTTATTATGATGTCAGTATCACGTGTGTAGCTGTGTTGTCAGCAACGGAGCAGTGACGACGCAGAATTGCATGTGGTCCCATTCCACAGGAGCATACTACGCCCTGGTCCGTGTCCTTTGGCATCGACCTCTTTGCCTCTTCAGAGTGGGCTTTTGGCCCCTGCAGTTGTGCCCCTTGTCTGTTTGTATTCCGGCGTCAAGCCTATATAAGAAGTGCCATGTCAGTGACATGTAACAGTTCTATTGATGCTCTCGGCTGAGTCCTTCGGCAGGTCTCACCTACGGACGTCAAAGTTTATCACTGCAGCCTCCGTTTGTACATCACATGCGGTATCTCCTATCCATGAGGTCTGGACAACTCCAGGTGTAATACAAACCACGGCGCCACCAGGACAAGTACGGCAGCATGTCATCCACGACAGGAGCTTCCGCAGCAATGGTCAGTGGTCGACGAACAGTTGCTTTTCAAAAAGAGGGCTTTCCCCTGTAATATGACAGAACTAGGCATGGTAAATGCACAATCGTTCACCTGCAAGCAATGCTGGTCCAGAAGCCCCCCCTCCCGAAGGCTCCTGGCGCTCCAAGTGGGCTGTCCACGCAGGCACGTCTGTCCAGCATCATGGCACCATGGCACCTGTACTGCAGGCAGTTGATGCTTGATGTGGTGGTGGAGGTGTTGGTCACCTCTTTGCAGCTGTGATGCACATGCATGCCTGCTCAAGCAGCTGCAGCAGCACAGCACCCAACCATACCCAGACACACCTAGGTGAGTGCACCCTAGTTGAAACCTTCCTGGGCTGGAAGCTTGCTGCGACTTCCTATGGTACTTCTAGGCAAGGGCTGTGTTTGACGTTTGCAAAGGCTACACACTGTTGCTTTGGATCAACAGCAATATTCGTTCATGACAACAATCTTAAGAACATTTACGCATCCTACCCTACCTGCTGTGTACTTGTCTATGTCCAATTTGAAAGACACAAAGTCTGCCGCCTGAGCAATGGCCTTGAGCATGGGCACCTGCAGCAAGCCGTGCTTTGCAAAATTGTGTTCAACCTGTTGTGGATGGTGCCAGGACCCACATGTAACTATCCTCTCTCAAAATTGCCGTTGAAAGGTACTGCTCGCACCTGCACGCGCCTTGCATGCTTGCCATGGTCACTTCACTACAGACTACACAAACAATGCTGAAGAAATTGACAGCCTACGTAGGGAACTGCCACTCAAAGCAGCCAGGCAGCTGGCTGCAGCGACAAGAGCACTGCCATACCACAACTTGGGGTACAGCCATGGCAAGTCTGTGCAGCCTAGACGGCGCATGTGAACGGCAATGCTGGCAATGCATGTGCGGAACTGCTTCGTTGCACGACTCTGCAGCTGCTGATGCCCCATTCCTTTTTGAGTCGGTCTTGTCAGTTTGTTGGTTGCTGACCAGCTTTGATCTCTCGCACAGACGTACACATGCTATCAATGCTGCACAGCACTGCATGCACCCACTGTGTGCGAGGCGTCGCTGTAGTCGGTGATTGCGGGTATGTTGAAGTACTGGTAGTTGTGGAACAGGTCCTTGAGCAGCTGCGGCAGGCGGCAGGCACAGGGTCACAGCGGCAGTGGTTGGATTGCTGTTGCACAGCATACAACAAGGCTAGGGAAGCTTACATGCCACACACCATAAGGTTGCACTGAGCAACGCATGTATATGTTGTGTAATCATTGGTATGCCTGTTGGGATAGACTTTCACAAAGCATGGTATTGGTACAGCCTGGCAATGTGAGGCCCACACACGGGAGCGCGCAAACGTCCGCAAGTCTGGGTTGCGTGCCCGCGGGCGAAATGTCACCTAAGCCCCCTCCCACCCACACGCGTCACAACTTCAGGTGACCGAAGTACGCCACAGATGTTACCCACCTCTGAACATACGGCACTGGGTGGGTTGATAGGCGCCGCCTCCCAAAGCAGCAGCCGGTCCATATCAATGCCACACGTTGGCATGCTACGGTTGGTACTAACGTACCATTGGCACTGCCAACGGCGACACGCCTCCGTGTCTCGCCAGACACGTGTACATATCCGTCTTCGGGCAGTGTGACATGACCTCGTGTCAGCGGTGTATCTGGCCTCGTTTTAAAACGAGCCTCAGGAGCAGAGACGAGCCTCCTGACCGGGCACCGCCGCTTCAGCTCGGCCAGCTCTGGCAGCAAGACAGTGTTGGGCACAGCAGCTGGCTGCTGCTGGCACATAATGTGATCAGGTTCTGCTGCTGCCCAGCTGGCAGGTTTCCGACCATGCAGGTGCCGCTACCAACCAGGCAGCTTCGACCAGGCACTGGTGCGCCCAGCATGCGTTGCAGTGCAGATGAAGGGGAGCTACACGCACAGCTGCCGGGCAAGTAGGCAGCAGCAAGTTCTAACACAAGCAAAAGGCAGCCATGCTTGGTGGTTTGAAGGACTGTGCTGCTGCTTTGCTGTGTTACAGTGCAACTTAAACCGCCTGCTGCACGCATCACTCACCTCACAAACCAGCCCTGCCCAACAGAGGTGGGCGCTGCCTCCCAGCGCGTTGCGCCCAGGTCCATGTAGATGGCCTGGCAGGTGCGGTTGAGGCACGCCTGGCTGGCAAGAGGGTGCGCGGCAGCGTGCATCGCGTTAACATCTGCCGCAGAGAAAGCAGGGCCTGCTTTGCCAGCAGTAGGTAGCCTCTGTCGAACACATCAGCTCCCATGTCACAATGTGCGTGCGGGTGGCGTAGGCCGTGTGCCAGTGGCTCTATCCAGGTCGTGACCTTATTTTGAGGCTGCCCTGGGCACGTCGCAGTTGTAACAAAGCGGGAGAATACCTGGGGGTCGTACACAACCTGATCGCCACCTGCAGCCTGTTGCTTCAAAGTGTCCAGCCAGATCTTGGTCCATGCCACCTGCTGAGGCGCCTTGACAGCATCACAGAACGTGTTCTGCCAGCTGGCGACATTGTCCAACCATGACTGCTCAAATGCAGAAGATATGTACTTGGTCGCAACAGTGCAAGACTGTTGCTGCTGCTGCTACGAAGGGCCATACCGCCGTTAGCTGCCGCCCGTATTAGTATGTGTCGTGCCCTTCAGCATCACCGTGCGTAAATCGACTGTGAAGTCACTGTACAGCACCAGCAGCAGTGTGACAATGCACACTGACAGAGCAGCCTTGTAGAGTAGCGCATCGTTGTGGCGTGGATGATAGATACATCACAGACACCTTAGGTGTTTGTATGAGGGCAGTCAATGGAGGTTGTGCTGCACGCCAGCAGCACCAATAAAGGGTAGGCTTTTGCTGTGCTCCTGCAGACGTGACAACCCTGCCTGGCAATGATCCTTGGTGACACGGAGGTCAGCCTGTGTCAGCAGCAGCAGCAGCAGCAGCAGCAGCAGCAGCAAGGAGCTGAAAACAATCTCAAAGGTGCTAATATCATATGTAGTCTGTGATTTGCAGCGCTCTGCTGTTGCTGTGCACTGCTCTGTGGTTGCAGAACCCTGAGTCACACATGCCATGCTCGGTGCTTGCCTACAGCCAGCACACTCGCAGTGACACACTGTTGGGTGTTAGATTAAAGAAAAGGTTGTAGGGGCACGTCCTTGTCGAATTCAGTCTGGCCGCCTTTGTGTGAAAAAGTGAAAAGTATCTGGATACACCCAACCCCTACACACGCGTCTGCGATTACGAGCTTGAACACCCCGTGCTTTCATGGAAGCTAATCTTTATGGTGGAGATTGAGGGGGATTGCAGAACCCTGAGTAACACATGCCATGCTCGGTGCTTGCCTATAGCCAGCACACTCGCAGTGAAACACTGTTGGGTGTTTGTTCGAGTTTCTGCTGTTTTGAGTGGTGCTTGGTTACTGGCTCATGTGAGTGCGGATTGTTGCCACCGCTGTGCTGCATCTGCATGTCCCTGGTTGGTGTTGCTCTGTGCTTGTTTCGGGATTGTATGTGTTGGCACGCTTTGTTTGCATTGCCTGTCGGTTGTTTGGTGCTAGTGTTGGCTTGTGATGGCTTGCTTGTGCCTCAGTCTTCTCTTTTGGGAGGGGGTGAAGGTGTAGGCTACACACAGCGCTGACTGATAGACTTCACTGAAGCTTTGTGGTGTGATCTACCACAGCCAGAGTAAGGATGGAAAGGTGTTGCAGCTTCTGTGTGTACGCCTGCTGTGATAAAAGAGTCAGCCTGAGGCACTGCGCTTCTAGGTTCAGCTGTTATAACAGTGTTATGCTGAGTCAGCGTAACAGTTACAGCTACAGGTTATGAAATGCCGTGAGTTGGCAGGTGTGAAGAAGAAAAAGGAAGTATGTTGCAACGCTGTCAAGCGTGTGCAGACCATGTGGCCGTCGAATGTCACAAGGTAACAAATCCAGTGCTACACATGATTATGCTGGATCAAATGCATATGAAAGTGAGGGTTTTATCTGAGTAACTGAGTATGTGGCTACTGTTTGCTCAGCGGCTGTAGCTGTTGTCCAACGGTGCGATGCATCAACCGCCGGACCTCCACTTCCAGTCGCAGGCGGGCGAAGCCATGCATGTCACAAGCCATGCATGTCAACAAGTGTCTCTGGGCTGCATAATCTACAGTTCGCTGATAGAATGAAACACAGTGCGAAGCTGTATCCTTCGGATGTAGCAGCTGCTGGACAGTGGAATAAAGCAGGGGTGCTGCTGATGCTACAGTTGTAAGCAGCTTGCCGCGCAATTCCATTACTTGTGAAGTATCTTGTCGACTCATAGGTTTATGCTTGTTTATTAACGCCGTGAGTCCTGCCTAGTAAAGCCTGCAGCCTGGCACGGTCGTGTGTTGGTCTCAGTCGGGCTGCCCCGGTACAGCAAAAACAGCTACACAATATTTAATGATAGCCACATACCTGCTAAGGAAACAACGGCCACCTGGATAGTGTGCTCGTAGCAAGGGGGTGCATTATTTAGCTTGTGCTTGGCTAGCCGGCACTGCTTTGAGATGCATGACAGTCAGTAACAATCAATGCACTGAATACGTACAACGTGCTTTTTCTGTATGCAAACGTACGGCTTTCTTGAGTTTACGACGGTATCACTGCGCGTTAAGCCAAGTGTCGACGGCGCTTACTGCGCATTGAGATACTGCTTTCTGGATCGCTGGCAGCCACTTGCTTCAAACACTGGATTTAATTGAAATGTGAAATTCAAACATGAGATGCTATGTTCGTACCGTACCCCGCTGAGAAAATAATGTCTTCCTCGGCCGCCGGGCTGCAGCACTGCTGCCGTGGACGGTCCACAGCCTGCATTGCAGCACTATTGTGACGGGATGAAGCTGTTACCATGCAGTGCTGGTAACGGCTGGTAACGGTAACGCGTGGCGGCGGTGGCAGACGGTAATGGGCAGTACCGGTAACGGTGCAGCGGCTGGCAACGGCCGGTAACGGCTGGTAACGGGCGGCGGTAGGCGGCACCTCCGGCAGCCGCCGCCGGCGGCACCATGGTGCATGTTTAAAGGAGGTACAGCGTGCATGCAGGTCAGACATTGCATGTAACCACAGTCGCCCAGACCACAACACCGACATGCCCCCAACGCAGCTGACACGACAATTACAACTAGCGCTCTAGCGCGAGCACCGCTAGCGCTGCCGGCACACTATGCCATGGTTTGCACCTGATCCCTGAGGCCGGTCACGGCCGGAAACGGGCGGTAGCAGTAACGGTGGTAACAGCTTCATCCTGTCACTATTGCTGTTTTGGGAATGCATGTGTGAGCCTGCAGCACATTATGTTTTCGAGCTGCAATAGTGGTGATCGTGGGAGGGACATGTCATTTGAGGATGAGCACGTACAGTACAGGCTGCCAGTGGGCGGTCTAAGGTCTTGTTGACTCCCCTTAAATCCTGTCACACCCTTTCATCATCATGTTATATGCAATGCGACGGCTTTGAATGGCTCCTATTTTAGAGAGTGGCAGAGAGAGTCTTGCATTTTTGCGTATCTGCAAATGTATTTCATCATGTCGTCAGTCTTTGCTGGCTTTCACTGCCCCAGTCACTTGTTCTGGGGAAGCTCTGCACCGGCACTGCCAGCTGCTGCTGGAAGCTTCTGGTGGGCGCATCTTGCATTCGTGCACGCAGGAGTTCGTGCATTACTGACCCGTCAATTTTCTTTCATAGCATATATATGTATATATGCTTACCGCTGATAATCAGATAGAGGAGGCAGACCGGAGACAGTCGCAGTGCGCAGTTTCTGAGGTCGAGTTACTCGGGCCTGCAACATTGCATCATGTATCATTCAACAAGGCACTGGGCTCAAGCGGCAACTCTGTTGCTGCAGCGCAACGACAGAGTGGGACCGGCATGCATTTCAGCGTCTCATGCTGGAGCTCCGCCCTTGCCTCACCCAGGTGGCCACCTTGCTGACACCACAGACGTCTGCTGATAATGGTAGAATGGCAGCACCTTGCGGTGTGCATCTGGCCAAATATGCTTAGCAGCAGCAATGGCTGCAAAACCCTGCGACTGTAAAACCAGCAGATCTCTGCTGCATTCAAACACTGACAGCAGCTGCTGCCAGGCAACAAGTGTGCTGCAGCCAGCATTTGACATGCAGAGAGCCAACTGTAAAACCAGTCACATATGCTGAAGGTAAAACCATAATCAATATTGTAAATACTCATAAACAGTATGTGGCATGTTGATTCCCATCAGGTGCAGCAGCAGCAGTCTGCTACCGCTGCTGCTGCCCTTTCCTGCAAGCATTTAATGTAATTAGATTTGCTCTCCCTCTGCCCCTGGCCAGTGCATCTGGCCTGGAGAGAGAGAGAGGGAGAGAGAGGCCCACCGTCCACCCCTCCTGGCAACAAACCGGCGTGCAGTCAGGTGCTGCTGCCTCACACATACACTGCACTGTCAGTGCTCATGCATCATGTGTGAAGATCAGACAGCAGCCCCTGAGCCACCAGCAGGTAGGCCAGGAGTCTGCTGCTGATGCTGCACAGCTGTGCACATCATCTATGATCAGATTCATGTTGCACCAGCCATCACATATCCGAAACAATCATTCACCACCGCCGACTGCACACAAAGCCATCATGTCACAGCAGCCCTTAGCCAGCCATGCATCAGCCAATCACACGCTTACAGCCTAGTATGGAGTGTACCTGCCGCTGCCCCTGCCACCATGGCCGTAGCCACTAAACCTGCCACGCTGGCCCGTGCTGTGGCGCCCGCGTGCCGCATCCCTGCCGCCCGTGTAGCGGCCCCTGTTGCTGTAGCCGCCCCTGTTGCTGTCGCTGCTGTAGCCACCCCTGTCAGCCCTGCTGCCGTCATTCCTGTAACGCCCCCTGCTGTAGCCCCTGCCTGTGCTGCCGCCCCTGTTGCTGGGCGTGCTCCACACGCTGAACTGCTGCTGCGGCGGCGTCTCCATCTCACCACCCTCATATGCTGCCTCTGTATCGCCACCGGCCGCTGCTGCTGTTCCCGCTGCCTCCACTCTCGCCAGAGCTGCATGTGCGTTTGCGAGCTGCTGTCGCAGTGCTGCCAGCTCGCTGCTGCTGATGCTGCTGCTAGCGCCCGCACTGCTGCCAGCACCCGCGCTGCTTCCCGCTCCTGTTGCTGCTGCTGCTGCTGCCAAGTTTGGTGTGGCCGGCAGCGCCCGGGCTGCAGCCCGCGCTGGCTGCTGCCCATATGTTGCAGCAGCCGCGCCGTGGCGGCCGCCAGCCTGCCGAGCAGCCGGTTCACCTGCCTGGTGGCCTGCTGCTGGCGTGCTGCCACCCTGCCTCAGCTTGGCCATGAGCACCTGCTTGGTTAGCTTGGGCTCAGTGATGAACTGCCGCTGCTGGGCTGAGTAGAAGTGCAGCTGTGGCTCCCTGGCTGCTGTGTTGCTCCAGAGCGTGCTGTAGTGCGAGAACGCGCTGTAGAAGTGCTGCGAGGGCTGGTGCGGCATCTGCACGTACATGGCCAGCTTGTTGGCGTACTCTGACATGTTCAGGCTGCAGGCATCGGACATGCCGTCGCACACACAGATGCTGCTTGTGTGCTCCAGCACTCCTGCTGCATTCTTGGCTGCGAGTGCCAGGCTGGACTTGTACAGCTTGTATTCAGTCTCTGGGTACTCCTCTGGGTGCACAGAGTGGTTCTCAGGGCTGAACAGCACATAGCTGCCGCTCCAGTCATCCTGCTCATCAACGCCGCCTGTGCCGTACTTGTACACTGCTGGCACCACCTTGGTCTGGATCAGCATGTAGCGCAGCAGCATGGTCAGCAGCTCCTCCAAATCCTGTGCTGCCTGTGGGGGGCAGCCAGGCTTTGAAGAGAGCTTGCTGAACACCTGCTGGCGCTGCTGCTCAATGCTGCCTACTGCTGCTGGCATAGCCACCTTTGGGTGGTAGTACAGCATGTACAGCACAGCTGGCAGCGGGAACAGGTCCAGCCCGCTGAAGCTAGGGCCGTCACCTGTTGCCTGCTCCAGCTGCGCCTGCATCCAGGCCTCCTCTGGCAGCGCCACTGGCATTGCTGCGCTGGTCAGGCAGTTGCTGTGCCTGGGGATGTCATACCACATCACAACCCTGCCTGAGCCCAGCGCCTGCAGGTGTGGCTTGAGGCCGCTGAAGGCGTCACCCAGCCACTTCACTGCATCCTCGCACATGACCATGGCCTTGGTGCGTGTGTGGAGGCTGCCGCCCCTGAAGCCATAGGCGATGCCTGTGCGGGCGTGGAAGCCGCGCCGCTTCTCATTGCAGAGCGGCAGCACGCCCTCCACAGGAGGCAAGTAGAAGTGGTGCCGCGCCCCTGGCAAGTTGCCTACCCATGGCGTGCTGCCCTTGTCAATCACTGTCTGGAACACTGCATAGTCACCATCGTCATTGATATCAGTGCCCTGGCTGTCAGGGATGAAATTCTCAAATGACTGTGACTCTGGTGTGTCAATGTTGACCAGGCTGTCGTAGAGCTCAGGAGCTGCGTCCAGCAGCTGCTGGAGGTTCTCTGCTGCTGGGTGCTGCTGCATTGCTGTTGTAACCAGGTGCTTGTGCTGCTGGGAGACTGCGGCTGGCTGAATCAACTGCGTTACTGCTGCCATGATGGTGACCTGATGCGCAGCGCAGCAACAACAGCAGTCATTGTAAAAGCCTTGCCAGGTATGAAGTCGTTGTTGTGAGCCCATTCTTCCAGCAACGTCAGCAATCGTCGTTTGTTGAAACCCCGTGCACCCATTTTTGTTATCACCGCTTCAATGTGCACAGCAGCGAGGCGAGCTGAGCTGCAGATTGCTGCAATCCTGCTCGCCTGCCCTAGGATCAGCTTGTAGCTGTTGCCCAGGGGCCGGTTGCTGTACAGAGTTATGTAGTTGATGGGTGTGATTGGCAGCTTGCATTGCTTGTCATATATTTCAATCTCGTAGGTGCCATCTGCCTGTATGTGGGTCAGCATGTCGAGGTACTGTGTGCTTTGTGTGCCACTGCCGTCTGCTGCTGCTGCTGCTGCTGCTGCTGTTACGTCATATGTTATGTCAATGCCAACGCATGCCGGGTAGATCCAGCCAATGGATGAGCTGTCACCAGCCCCCACAGGCTGTTTCAGGAACCCTGCTAGTGTCGGCGCGTTGATAAAGCGCATATCGTCCATGAGGCGAAAGCAGTACAGCCATTCTGTGCACAGCTGCCTGCGCACAGCATTGGATGCAGCCAGCCTGGACATGCGCATGACTGCCTTGCATTCATACATCATGAAGTAAAGATTGCAGGCGTTAGGGCTGTAGTCAGCGCCCATGGGGATGCCCCTGGACTGTCTGAAGATCAGCCCTGCTGCTGTCACGTATGCGTTATTGACGATTATGTTTAGTAAGGCAGTTGCAGCCTCAGCAGAAAGGTAGAAGATCTTCCCATTCGGGTGAATCTTCCTGCCACCTGCTGGTTGATGCTGCCAGCGCACGCTGTATGAGCCAGCGCTGCTGTCTCGTACCGCCAGTACCTGGGGTCTCCCCCGCTGCTCTGCTGTGTAGCTGAATGCCTTGCTTACTGCCCACTGTAGGGCAGCAGGCAAGCTGTCAGCCTGGTCATGGTCGATTTGTATGTTTTCAAAGCACTTTGTTATGTCAGCGCACATGTCTGTGTGGATAAGGTCAGGGAGGTTGATGGCGACGTTCTGTGCATTTGCTATCACGATGCACGTCTGTGTCGCCACCCCTACAAAGTCCTTTATCTTGCTGTTCAGCTGACCCAGGGCACCTGTTACTGCCTCCATGACACATGACGTTATCCCCTGAGTTATGCTGTTCAGGCCAGACAGTATAGATTCAGAGGTGTTGGTCAGGTATCTGAAGTTGTTTTTGTGTGATTTGTACGCTATGCGCATTATGGGCAGGCTGTCTCCGCCCACTGCCTGTGGCAGCATGGGGTTAATTGACTGCAAAGCGCTGCTGAGCCTGTCTCGTAGCTCTGGCATGGTGCAGTTCATCTGCTCAAAGTCAGACGACGTCACCAGACGCAGCAGAACCAGCAGCTGTGCGTACTGTGGGCATATGAAGCATGGTGTGTTGCTTGCTTTGTCTACCTCACAGATGTGTAGCTGCTGCTGCAGTAGTTTTAGTTCTGTTTTGACGCTGCTGGAGAACTCGTCTGGCTGTGGTGCTGTTCGCTGCAGCTGGTGCAGGGTCCACGTCTCAGCCGACTGGCTGATAACGTCCCATGCATCCAGGGGCAGGTCAACGCCACAGGCTGCTGCTGTTGGTGCTAATATATCATCATAGAACTGCCAGGCAACCTCGCGGTTGCAGTCCACCATTTGCTGTCTGTCTGCTGCTGCTAAATGTATGTGGTTTAAACTGCATGCTAGCAGCTCCCTCAGTGGTGCAGACTGCACCACTGCGAGGTCTGTTGTGAGCACGTGTTTTGTACCGAAAGCCATGGGGCAGTGCTCCAGAATGCTGCCATCCATGATGGTAGTTTTGAAGCGTGCCTCAAGGCTAGCGCAGCTGCATGACATGGTGGCCAGCTGCTGTTCTAGGCTTTGTATGTTTTGCTGCTGTGCCATTACTTGGCGTGCGTTGATGGCTGTTGGCTTTAGCTGCTGCTCATAGCTCCATGTGAGCTGGTATTCAGGCAGGGCGTTTAGCAGTACTGGTTGCAGTTGGGCTATGATCACCTCATGCAGCATCTGCATTGGGTGTGCATGCTCCAAACAGCGTGATATGTACCGCGCTTTGATTTTCACTGGCCTGCTGCTGGTGCGTTCAATTGCCACATAATTCCTGCCCAGAGCACTCACTTCAAGCGTACGCCTGTTCAGCTCCTGCTGCCCCTGCTGCTCCTCCTGCTCAACGCCATCCTCGCCAAGCTGCTGCAGATCCTCGTTGTTCGCCATGCTGCGTGGCTGGTGTAGACGACAGTGCTCCTGAGGGGGCAGTCAGTTGATGCGGTGCAGTGCATCAGCTGGTTACTGGCAAGGCCGAAGCAAGTGGTGCCATACACATGCCCGCATACAGCTGAAGGTCAGCATAGTTCAAGAAACTGCGTGTTATAGCTGAGGGGCTGTCATAGGATCTGCCCTATCGGGCTTTACATCTGTCAAATGTGATATGCCAGAGGATCACAGCAGTCCTGCCAGCACTGCTGTGCTAGTGTTACATCTGCTGTAACAGCGCAGTACTGTAACCCCTGCAAGCCATTCTGGAGTTGTAATGAATGTATAAGGCTTTAAGCCAGCTCATTCCTTGATCAATGCTTGTGGGATCCACAGTCATTGAAGGCAAGGCTAAGCTCAGTTCAAACCAGAGGCAAGCAAGACCGCACCTTCGCCAAGCGGCTTCCAGGCCTTCCTGCCTAACCCCGAAGAGAGAGTGGCAGAGAGAGTCTTGTATTTTTGCGTATCTGCAAATGTATTTCATCATGTCGTCCGTCTTTGCTGGCTTTCACTGCCCCAGTCACTTGTTCTGGGGAAGCTCTGCACCGGCACTGCCAGCTGCTGCTGGAAGCTTCTGGTGGGCGCATCTTGCATTCGTGCACGCAGGAGTTCGTGCATTACTGACCCGTCAATTTTCTTTTATAGCATATATATGTATATATGCTTACCGCTGATAATCAGATCGAGGAGGCAGACCGGAGACAGTCGCAGTGCGCAGTTTCTGAGGTCGAGTTACTCGGGCCTGCAACATTGCATCATGTATCATTCAACAAGGCACTGGGCTCAAGCGGCAACTCTGTTGCTGCAGCGCAACGACAGAGTGGGACCGGCATGCATTTCAGCGTCTCATGCTGGAGCTCCGCCCTTGCCTCACCCAGGTGGCCACCTTGCTGACACCACAGACGTCTGCTGATAATGGTAGAATGGCAGCACCTTGCGGTGTGCATCTGGCCAAATATGCTTAGCAGCAGCAATGGCTGCAAAACCCTGCGACTGTAAAACCAGCAGATCTCTGCTGCATTCAAACACTGACAGCAGCTGCTGCCAGGCAACAAGTGTGCTGCAGCCAGCATTTGACATGCAGAGAGCCAACTGTAAAACCAGTCACATATGCTGAAGGTAAAACCATAATCAATATTGTAAATACTCATAAACAGTATGTGGCATGTTGATTCCCATCAGGCACTATGGCAAAAAGCATCCACAGAATGTCCTCAACTCATCCACAAGCACCCCACCATGCATCCACAAGACCATGTTGTGGATGGCTGTAAGTGACCGCCGACAAAACCTGCAGGTGTTCCTTTGAATCAACAGTCCTGTGCATGCTATAGTTGAAAAATAAACAGTACATGTGTGCAGCGGCACCAGTACCCTGCAGAAGGCCCCCCTGAGCCAATTTGCCCTGCACCTAACTGGCAGGCCCTAAGGGTTAATGCACCAGCGATGCAGGTATTCCAATCATTTGCAAAAGTTTTATATAGCTACTTTGAAAACTGTCAGTGTTCCGTGGCCTTGTACTAGAAGCCTTCATGGCTGGCTCAGCACTTGATGTGTCATTGGCAGTGCTTGCTGCTAACACTGTATGACAACGGCTATGCAACAAAATATTTCATACCGTATGATTTGCAGGCAAAAGCATCAGTCGATCTCTGGTCACTTGTTCAAACATCGAGGTTTGAGACTTGACAGCCCACCCGGGGGTCCAGGACCCCATGGCGAACGTAGCCGCCGTGAGGCAGAATCATAACGTACAACGTGTTTGAGGCCTTTATGACTGCGGCACTGCTACGCTTGCTTGCACGCCATGAACGGCACTGCAGCCCACCTGCAGGGCTGCATTGCTCGCTGTGTTCGAAGTACTCACTTGAAGTAAACACGAAGAATGAACCGAATTTGTGAACTTGATGGCGCAAGGCAAGGTGTCAGCTCCGGATCAGCTAGATCAGCAGTGCTGCTGCGAAAGCAAGGACATCGCCCCTTGATCTGGCTGGGTTTGGGCAGATCATTGCCTTACGCCTTCCATGACAGATACTGCCAAATGCTGAGGTGCTAGCATCAGTACTTGCTGGTGCCGTTGTGATCACACAACCACTAGCTGATGGAGACAGCAGTTGCGCAGCAGCAGCGGGCATGCACAACAACAAAGGATGCCAAGGAGCACATGTGCAGAGGCCCATAGCCAGGACGCCGATTTGCCAGCGAATCACACTCACAGCAGCAGGCGACAGGTGAGCAAGCTGTGCCAAGGGGACGGGCAGGCTGGATCAACAATAGCAGGCTGTCACTTGCTTGTGTGCAGGGACACTCATCTTGATCCTGCTGGCATGCCAGCACAGTATGTGCAGTGCAAATAAGTGCAGCAACGAGGCTCAGCTGTTTGTAAAGGGGTGATAAACGGCAGCGCAAATGCATCGGTCACTGTGCTGTGCAGCGTACTGCAGGTGCATCCGGGCGCCTGCATGTTACAATACATGTGTGTTGTGATGAGGTGCACCTCTGCACTTGTGGACTCAGGACACGGTGGACATCTGCAGTACACAAGTGCACCTGTTAACATGGAGTTTGCACTGCGCTTTGATCCTTGCAGTGTTCTGCTGGTACCCTATCAACAACTGCGGTGGTGCTACGCCGAATTGTGAGTGCTGTGACAAGTTCATGCATCAGCAGCATGCACAGCAGATGCACTAGCGTGATGCCAGGTTACAGAGACAGGACTTGCCGCCACAGGCTCGGCAACAGCCACGAATCGGCAACAGCCACGAATGATGACAATGCACAGCAGCGGCACCGGGTGGCAGTGGCTGCAGAATTGTGTGATGAATTTGCTTCAGAGCAGCAAGGTGGCCTCGGTGCAGCAGATACCCTGCATGCATGGGGCGTGGTAGCGGTAGTGACAGCAGCAGCAGCACCCGAAGCAGCAACATTGCATGTTGTGCATGTTGATGACTTGGGTTGCAGCACCCGGTGCTCTGCTAGCATGCAAGCAGCAGCAACACTGCAGGTTGCACAACGCTCACCACATGTGTGGTTCTGCTGCAGATCTCTCCAGTGCATTCACAGTATCTGGGAAACAGCCAAGTGCGGCGCCATAATTGTGTGCTTCAGTCTGGTGCATTTGTCACAAGAGGTGCGTTCCAGGTGGAGCATGCCTGACACTGTCGATGGTTTGATACTATACAGCAGATAGCATGCATGCTCATTTAGTCTACGCACTCCGCATCATCAGCTGCAGCTGCCAGACCTAGCGCATGTTGTCCTTGGTCACATTATGGCAAGTGCCTTCAGGACTGAGAGCAGATGCAGCAACAGCAGCAGCAGCAGCAGCAGCAGCGGCAGGCTACATAGCCATAAGAGGTCTACACCACACCTTGCACGTATATGTTGGGCAGCAGCAGCTCTGCTGTAGCAGTGGCATGTAAAACTCCACAGCAGCCATGCGAGTAACTGCTTGGTTTGACAGCAGCAATGATGCTTGCCTGTGCTGCTCGCCGCTGCTGCAATTATTGTGCAGGCTGCCAACTTGCAAGCTATCTGCTGGTGTCGCGAGCAGGCGTTGAGGAATATCATCTCAGTCAGCAGCATATGCTAGCAGCAGGGTTGAACTTACACAGCAAGAGCGTCATTGTTGGTTGCAGGCGGTCTGCAGCTGACTGAGCATCACCATGTCACGTTGCCTGTGACAGGTCCTGTCACATAGCACATTGTGGGATCGTTTGCCTATCTTTCATTGAGTTGTTGCCAGCAGCTTATGACACAGCGTTTTCAGCAGTTGTTTCAGCGAGCTTGTCAGCTGCTGCTGCTGCTGCTGCTGCACGCTGTGCTCGCGTACGGGCACAAGCTCGACCAAAAAGTGTTTACAACTGATATATTGTATCTGTAAACGTGTTTAAGCAGTGATTCGAGGCTCTTCTGCACAATCCACGACATGATCCACACGCGATCGAGGCTTATCCACAACGGTTGTGGACCGTTCCGGTTGTGGACGGCCTTGTGGACGGCCCTCGCCCGTTGTGGATGGCTTGTGGATGATCTGCTGCGGACGACTTGTGGACGACTTGTGGATCTGCTTTGACCATAGTGAGGTGCAGCAGCAGCAGTCTGCTACCGCTGCTGCTGCCCTTTCCTGCAAGCATTTAATGTAATCAGATTTGCTCTCCCTCTGCCCCTGGCCAGTGCATCTGGCCTGGAGAGAGAGAGAGGGAGAGAGAGGGAGGCAGAGAGAGTCTTGTATTTCCATTGCCATCCATTGCCACAAAATCAGCAAGCAATTCCCAAAACCGCAACACCGCCTGCTGCTTCGCCTCCTGCAACACCTGCGCTACTAGTTGCTGTCGCTGTTGTTGTTCATGCAGCTGCTGCTGCTGCTGACGCTGCTCAACCAGCTGGTTATGCTGTTGCTGCGCAGCAGTGAGAGCTGCAGGCTGAAACACATCAGTAAAAGGTACCTGCCATTGCGGCGGCGGCGCAGACGGCCGCTGCGCGGCAGGCGTGGGCGGCGGGATGCGCAGCTTGACTCGTGGTTTGCGCTATGTGGCGGCCGCCCAGGGCGTACTATGGAAGATGTGCTGGGATAATGCGTACAAGGAGACGTATTCGCGGCTGGTCATGGATGGCTGGCCTACGTTGCAGCGCATGCACCAGCTGCATGACACCTGCATGTGTGGCGCTGCGTGTCCTGGTCTAATACACCATTTTTGGGAATGCCCGGTTGCAGTGGCAGTGATTAACAGCCTTCTGTCTGTGTTGCCTGCAACATGGTGCACGCGGGCTGCAGGCCGCCCGCCGCTTGCTATGCGGCATGTCTGGCTGATGCAGCGGCCTGCTGGCCCTAAGCATCTCCACCAGGGTGTTTGGGGGGTTGTATGTTTAGCTGCTTTGAATGCCATGGATGTTGGCAGACGGCATGCTAGACAGTAGGACTGGCTGTCTACACCAGGCTTGGTTGATTGGAGTTTGCAGGAGCACTCGCAAACTGTCTGTGAGACAGATTTATTGTTGGTTGATCAAGTTTTATAGAGCTGCGGTGCATTACAGCAGCAGACCAACGAGTCAGTGCTGCTCACCACGTGGTGTGCATACTAGTGCACAGCGCAGTACTGCGCTATGCACAGCACTGCTGCAGGCTGTAGTGGCGCTGGACAGTGCAGTAGTGTACTAGTGGTGTCTCCTGCACGATCTGCTACATTGACCTTTCAGCCCAAAAGCTGCAAAGGCTGCTGGCCAGTGGTGCGCACCTGTCGTAGCCTGAACTGCGGCCTCAAACCTCAGTGCGGGTGCCGGCACTTGTATGGGCTGTGTTGAGGCAGGGCTTGGGAACTGTGCCAAAGCGGTGAGATTCTTCGCCCGGCTGATATAATGTGCCCCGCTAGCAAAGCGGTTGATTGTTTGATCAAAACTGGCACCCAGGTATTTTGATTTCCTCCGTGCCCACCATGCTTATCTGCAGAAAAACAAAAACTGGGCAGTGCCGTTCCCAGTAGCCACGATGCACTGGGGGCAACGGCACTGACGGTTTTCGTCTTGCTTCTAGTCCTGGTCCAAAAGACCCCTTGTCAGAAACACCCTCTGCTGTTGTCACCTCCAGCTCATGTTTGTGAAGTATAAGTTTTCCTCGCAACTATGATGCCTAACATAGGCCCTAGAATTATGCGTTAGTGTTTGCCTTGCCGCCATCCGGGTGACTGAAGCAGCGAAATGTGGCATGTGAGTCCTGGGCCAATCTAAGGACAGCTGTGCACGCTGCGTCCAGCCAGTGGCAGGCACCTGGCACCAAGGGCGCATTGCTCAGCGCATGTCGACAGCCCTGATGCGTACCAGTTTTTAGTAGGATAGATGATGGTGTGGCTAACGACGAACACAAAGATCCTAGCAACAGGCATGACATGTACTGGCTCCCCACGAGGCGGAGGCGCCAACCAGTGAAGCAGCTAAGTCTATTGCGGTCATGGCCGCTATGGGGGTTGCGGAGAGCAACAACCCACCAAGCACGATCCTGGTGCCGGAACCAAACATGAAAGAGTCCCTTAAGGCCCGCATCCACAACGTGTGCAAGATGGGGCATTCCAACAACGACACAGTGTATTACTCAAGTTGGGAGAGAATGGCTGAGAAAATCGACCATTGGTAGAGTCACCTGTTCATGACTAGCACAACTGTGGCCAGCCACCTCAGGAAGCTCGTGCTGCAGTACAGATATGAATTACTTCCGACCTACAAACTTCTAAAACGGTACAAAAAGTCCGACACTCACCTCTGCCCCCTGTGCGGACAGGACGACGGAGGCCATCACGCACTGAGCGGGTGCGAAAAACTGCTGAAGAAAGCCACGTTGCGGCATAACAATGCCGGCTCACTTATGTGGAGGCCATATACATGGGAGATAAAGGACACCAACTCATAGCTGCGGATGTGGGTCTCGACAAGCGAAGGAGAGCTGAAGGCAGGGAAACATTGGAAGTGACGCGAACCATCCCAGCATCGGCGCTACCAGCGAACATACCTACAACGGTCAGAAAGCAACATGCGTTTCTCTACGACTACAATCGCAAAGCCCGTCGCCGCAAATATACTGTTGTGGAAATGAAGTACTGCAGAGATACAGAGCCCGAGGACCAAGAAGCGAGAGCCATTCAGCAGCACAGGAACCTCGTAGAAAACATCCAGAAGTATGACCCGGGGGCGTACGTGAAGCACTGCGTTCTCCTGTTAGGAGTTGGTGGCGTGACATACAAGGACGTTGGCAAGCAATTATCAGAAAATCTCGGCGTGAAAGGACACTCTCTGGATAGCCTGCTCCGACGACTTCACTTCAAGTCTGTCGAAGCAGTGGGAGACATGTAGAAACACAGGCGCGCTCTACTGCAGCACAAGCTCGGCACCAAGCATAAGATCACAGGGCTAAAACGCCCCTGCCATGGTTTTACTCCACACCACAGAACCACAGTCAAAAGGAAGAAGTGACAAAACCTAATGGCCCCATGGGTACCTTGCTGAGCCCTAGCGATCAGTGACAATGTTAGGAGGTGTGAAGGCGCATGGGGTATCCTCATCGTCACACACACCCCCTCCCTTAACTTACGCGGGTGGCGAGTTTAACACACCACACGTAGCTCATTCATTCATTCATCAGTAGAATCTCAAGAAGAGATGAATTCCCATCAACAAAACTTCAAAATGAATTAAATGTCTTTAAAAGTGCTTACGCTGTCTTGCTTGTGAGCATAGCAATAGTCAAAGACTCGCTCACTCATGTTGCAAAAGGCACACGGAGTCTTCAAAAAACTGGAAAGTAATGAAAGATAACTGCTGTCTAGAAGATTGGAGATTCAGTACCATTTCACAGGACAACGGCGGCCCTTCTTCTTCACCTTTCGCTCACATACTGGTGCACCATCTATCACACAACGTTTCATTATCAGGAGGGTGGTCCCCCCAGTCTTTGCTGAAGTAAAAGAGACAAAGTGTTGATACATTTTTACGACTTTACGAGAATATATTTCTATAAAACCAAAATACTTTTTGAAAGAAACACGAAAGGCATATAGCGGGCCTATCACCTTCTGTGTTTTAATTTCCCAGTTAAAGATATGAACCTGCCTAGCTCTGCAAAGAACACATTATTTTTTTAAAAGAATTTAAATGCTTCTAATGAGCACGCTGGTTCGGACGAAAAGTGAAATTCCAGGTACGGAATCAGTATGCAGCAATCGCCCTCACGTAGACTCACGAGCAGCCTTGTTTCAAACTCTGTACACCACAAGGCACTGGCTTCGTGCCGATGCACAAAGATCTCTTATCTTGTTGGCTGAGCCCCTTACAGCTCACGGCTCAATGCTTGTTGGCATGGCGGCTCACCTGCAGGGTGTTGCGCCATTGCTGCTACGTCGGGTGGCACATCGCCAGATATCATCTATTATAGTATGCATAACCAACTAGTGTTGTGACACCAAGGTCAGTATGGTTGTTGCGTGATGCGGCTCAGCTGCTAGCATCATACTCTGGTGACCAGACCCTACAGCGAACTTGGCCCTGACAATCCTGAGGATTTAATTAACCACCTTTTTAAAGCTGCATCACGAGGATGAACGGTGCTCCCGTGCGGTGTAGAAGTTTTGGGTACTTCCACCGAAGCTTCGGTCTTAAGAAGGCCTCCGAGGCCTTCTTCCATGGCATGTCCCTCGCCTCCTTTACCTGAAGCTAAGGGTCGCGGATTTTACACGGTAAATTGAAGTGTAAAATTGTCGTTCGAACCTTTAAACAGGCTCGTTGCCCCAATTCGTACGCACGAGCGCATTACACGCGTGATGCAGAATCCGCCGCATTTTTTTGAAGGCGCTGCGCGCAAGTACAGCCTATTTCCCTAGGGCCTAGGAAGTGGACTCGACTTCCTAGAAAGTTTACTCGACTGCGGCTGTCTGACAGGCGTGTGCCCCGCTACTATACCATTCTTATATTCCTTCTCCTTCGGTTTGAAAATGCAGTCAACATTCTGTGTGCAGCATTCGACGGTGATTCTGGGGCTGCAATGAATGCGAGGCGCTTGCCCGGCCGTCGCTCTCACGGCAACGATGCAGCAGGTTTGACATGAAGGTTATGGATCTTTTATAGCTGGAAACTTACAGATTTGTTGTTTTGTGTTGTGTGAAGCAGCGTGCAGCCCACTCGGGCAGGCAGCAGGCGTGAGATGAGGGAGAGCGCGCTAGCGTCTTAGCAAGTTGTCTTAGCTG
The DNA here is from genome assembly GCA_030272155.1 of Tetradesmus obliquus. Lineage (NCBI taxonomy): Eukaryota > Viridiplantae > Chlorophyta > Chlorophyceae > Sphaeropleales > Scenedesmaceae > Tetradesmus > Tetradesmus obliquus. The sequence continues at coordinate 354,817 of CP126206.1, forward strand.
CTGCTGCAAGCAAACTGCCAGCCCCGATCAAAGCCTGCAGCTGCCCACCGCTACTCAGGATTCATACAGTGTGCTCTTTGCCGCTTTGCTGCTCATGGCGTAGCGGAGAGAAGCCACAAGTTGTTCAACTGCCGCTGGTCATAATACGTGCTAACACTCTGTAGCCGTGAGAGGATCGCATGCTCTGACATCACTGACAAGACAGAAGCTATTTCCAGTTCGGAGCATTCGATTCCCGTTAAGCCCTCTTCGCGGATATGTTGCCCGCACTGAAGACCACCGGTCACCTAACACCTCCCGTTAACGTAGGCAGACCCGGTCCTGGGCCCACCCCTGTAAGGCAAACGTGTGAATGTCTTGAATTCAATTGGGTTGTCGAGGTCTGAGCAACAAAGGAAGGGTTACTAGTCGATGTGGTAGCTGCTGCTAGCATATGATGGGGCAGCTTGTTGTGGCAGTATGGGTACTAGCCTGGATTGCCAGCTCACTATGCATCATCCTCACCAACAAATTCTTGCTGGGTTACACGAGATTCAAGTTTCCTTTCATGTTGGCTTTGTGGCACATGCTGTTGGCCAGTGGCAGCTCACGAGTTGCTATGAAGATTTTCGGCATCCCAGACGCCATCCAGCAGCACATTGACAGCAGCAGTAGCAGCAACATGAGCTGTAGCAGCAGCAGCGGCCAGAGCAATAGCAACAGCAGCGGCCGCACACTGCAAGGACAACTGGCAGCCATTGGTCTGCTGTTTGGTGCCTCTCTGGTGTTGAGCAACTGGAGCTTCATGTACTTGACTGTGCCAACAATCCAAATGCTCAAGGTAAGGTGACGCGCTTACATGGTATGAGAGCGATGCTGCTGCAACAACAACAAGCTCAACAATAGAGAGCTGTGCTGAGTTGCCTGAACTCAAATATTAGTGTACAGTATGTTCAGCTCTGCTAGCCTAGCAGGCGGTCAAGTTGGCGTCACCCATGGCAAAGCCGTTGTTTGTCACCTCCCGAACCAGTCACAGTGTTGTTCTAACGGAACCTCCATTACTGCATGCTCTGCTGTGCTGCCATAACCCTTGCAGGCCAGCACCCCGGCAGTCATATACCTGGTAGGTGTGTGCTTGCACACTGAACAGCTGCAGCTGGTCAGGTTTATCAAAGTGTTGGTGGTCTGCGCGGGTGTGGCCACAGCCAGCTATGGCGACGTAAACCCCAATCTGATTGGCGCAATCTTGCAAATCTGCGGCGTCACGGCTGATTCCCTCCGCATCTGCATTTTGCAAAAGGTAACGTGTATCGGGGGTACCTGGTATGTTGCTGCTAGGGCACTGTGCCTGCTAGACACACAATGCTCTATGCTGTGTATACATGCTGGCAACAAAGCCTCCACAACACTCGGCCTAAGCACTCGGGGATCAAGAACAGCGGCACAGAGTGTGCAGAGTGTGCAGCGTGCCTGCCATCCCAAAGGGCCGCCATCTGCATACAGTAATCGCAGTAATGTTCAGCGAAAGTCCTCGATCATTTGATGCAATAATCGCAACAATTTACATCGATCAAGTTATGTGTGTCAATTTACAGCTTTGCTTAAACTTAGCAACAGCTAGGAGAAAATCGACAGTCAACATGCAGCACTCTTGCTACCTGCAGGCACCAGACAGTTGACTGGCTGACATACACGTGGATGCTTCTGTGTGCTGATCAGCAGCTGCCCAGGGCAAGCAGCAGTTGATAGCAGTAAGATGGCAGTAGACCATGAAAAGAAGGTATTTTTGGGCTAGCTGCTGTGGCAGCACATTCAAAGCATACTAACATACTCAGAGGAGGATGTGTTATGTGGCTCTGCAACAATTACAGGTGCTTCAAGGGACCAGTGTGAAAGCGCCTGCATTGGTCACACTGGCACACGTGGCGCCGTACACAGCAGCTTCACTGGTGCTGCCAATGCTCATGGTGGAAGGCCACGCGCTGGTCACGACTTACGCAGCTTGGCGACCAGCCTTGCCTGCTGTGATCCTCAGTGGCTTGTTCGCCACTACCCTGAACCTTGTGGTGAGCTGTTTGGCTGGCCTCTTAGCACAAGATTAATTTTGATGTTCGCTGTTAGCAAGCAGCTGCAATGCACCTCGAGGTTCTGACTGTATGAGGTGTCGCCTGGTGGCAATCCGCCTGACGCTGCAGGTATGTTGAACAGAGCACATGAGCCAGCATATGCAGGGTGAAACTGGTAACGTGACTGCCAGTTTGAGGGGACATGATGCAGTAGGGGGAATGCATGTCTGATCAGATTGTGCAGAGTGCACCACGCCACATGCACAGTACAAGCTGTACGTGCCTTCCATAAGTGAGTGGTTGCGTCACTGTCACAACATGTGGCTCAGCAGCATGTGGGCCTGCCGGCCATTTTTCTTTGGGAGCCCAAATCTTGCAGCTGCAGACAGCGGCTGACAGTCTTTCTCTTAAGTGCTAATAACTACGCTTTTAATTGCGCCCCTGTAATGTGGTGCAGGTGTTTCAGCTGGTCCGCCTCACATCTGCTTTGACAACCAGCTTGTCTGGGGTCATAAAGGAATGTGTGTGCATCACCGTTGCTATGCACGTCTACGACACGATCGTCAGCAGTACGCAGTGGCTTGGATACTTCATCGCAGTAGCTGGGCTGTTGTGGTACCAGCAGGGAAGCAGGAATGCTGCTGCTGCACCTAACAGCACAGAAAGCAGTGCTGGAAAGCCGGGGGCAGGCACAGGCAATGCTCAAGGGGCTATTTCTGGCAGTGACGAAGCTGCAGATGACGCTGAGAAAGCGTCGCTGCTTGACGCTTGCGAGCGAGATGAGCAAGTTGCCCGGCAGGACGTTTCTGCAACAGCTTTCAGCAGCACGGAGCTTAGTACGCGTTTCGGAAGGGCTGTTGTCCTATCACCAACAGACACGAAGGGGTAATCAAAAGGAACATGTTGTGAGACTAGGAAGATTGTCACTTTGTGGCCAATGATTTAGAGAGTGCTGTAATCAGCAGCGGTTGTACCGTTCTACTCCAACCTTCAGCATATATGCGGTATATACCGTGGGGACCCAGCGGATGTGTAAATTCGTTCTTATACACTTTGCAGCTTTCACTGCACATGTTTTGTACATATGGCGGCTGGCTGTGTATATGACAGATAGCCTTTGAAGCACAGTTGGTTTACAATCTCACATACAGGTGGGGCTGTAGTCAGTGAGTGCGCAGCCAATGCAGAAGAACCGTTCGTGCTGAGTCAGCAGCACCGTGCGACAACGGTTGTCAGGCTCAGTCTGGCATGCTCTGGCTACAACTACGATCCAGCTGACAGCATAGAACAGATGATAGTCCCCAGAAGCTCTAAATTAGAGCTATCAAGAAGTCGGCGGTAGACACAGCAGACCGATCGGTCGTCGCGACGATAGCAGCGGCATTCCGTTCCAGCTGGTCAGCACACATCACGCAGCCCTGCCGCCTCCTACAACCGCACTCATTGTCAGCACAGTCAACATGAATCGGGGCCATGCAGTCAGGAGACAAAGCACAAGGGACTAGATGAGTGGTCCTCCGAATTGGGTGACTCCTCCCCAAAGCGCCTTACCTGCTATGCACCATCAACATCAAAAGTCACACATTAAGTGAGAATGCTTGTGACAGCTGTGCATGCTTGTAGCTGTGCCTTACGCATTTAATAACGGTGACGATAGGTAGTGTCGAAGTCACTGTCACATAGGCAGCTTATGGAGGCCAGAAACCATCAGAAATTTTTTTTTTTGCTAGTTGAGTACCGCACGCGAGCTCAACCCGCAAGTCTGGGTTGCGTGCCCGCGGGCGAAATGTCACCTAAGCCCCCTCCCACCCACACGCGTCACAACAACTTCAGGTGACCGAAGCACGCCACAAATGTCACCTTGAACAGAAGTACCTCAGATAGCTACATCGCCTGGGACCGTACGCAATGCATATGAGCAGCCCAGTGCTGTCCATCACCCCTCTGATGCTGGTCAAGTGCGTCCTTCGCATCCACGCCACCAGAACTCACGCCGATGTTTTTAATTGACTGCACACGTTTTGATTGTCCTTACGCATGCTAATGCGCTACCGGCTCGAACGGTGCGGATTGCGTGTTTCAAGGCAGGCGAGCAGGCGTTCGCAACAGTCGACCTGTAGTCCCGTCACCGTCATACCGGCGGTCTTCTGGATTTCGGGTACGAAATTTAGTTGAAGACGTCAGTGTCACGACCACCCATCGTCTGCTGGGCCGGCCACTTCTGCTCGGCACTTGATCAGCCGCGATTGGCTGGTGCATCACCAAGCCAGTAAACAGCAACGCTATATTAATAACGAAATGGGGTCTTGGGCCTTGCAGTCGCAAAAAGTCGGGGCTTCTCTGTGTGCTTTACTGCTTTGCGTCGTGGCTCTCTCGTTGTGGACACAGCAGGAGTACACACCCTTCAGCACCCGTTTTAACATTATATCAGTTAATCACAGCCACCCGTGCGATCAGCAGCAGCTGGATCCAAGACGTCAGAACGACATTGCCTTGTTCCAGGCAGCAGATCCCACTTTGGCACGGAGAGTGCCTCACAATGTCACTAAAAGAGTAGCTATCATTGGGGCAGCGGGATACATAGGTTCAAAGCTACACGACTACCTGAACCTCACAGCATCGGGATGGCTTGTACATGGCTATGACCGTGACCCTAGGGGTCTGGCCTCCCGGGTATGGCAGCTGGCAGCGCTGGACATCCCCGACTCCACTCTGGCACAATACGAGTGAGGCGCAGTGATGCAGCTGCACCAGCCCCTAGCGCGTTGACACTTCACAACACTCAACAACAGCAACAGAAAGCCTTGCCAACTTGCAGTGCTGTTGTGGTGTCCAGGATGCAGCTGCCTGTCATGTGGCGCACTCCCTGCTCTTATCCTGGCGGCTCAAACCAAACAATGCGCTTGTTTGTGTTGCAGTGCATTTGTCTACCTGGGTGGCTATACTGGCAGGGTTATGTGTGATGGTGACCCAGCAAAGTGCATCACTGAAAATGTGGATGAGGTTGTCGCATTTGCCAAGCGACTGCAGCCAAGGCAGCTTCTGGTGTTCGCCAGCACCTCTGCAATCGCAGAAGGTTCAGGTGGGCATGCGTGGTTAGAAGGCCAGCACTATGAAAACCACAACTCGCAGCTCGTTCCAACAGCATGCCCAATGCAAGTCACTACAACTCTCTTCTTTCACTTATTGGCTGCCACTGATACTGCTCAGCACCACTGGCGGCCAGTCTATTGCTGTTGGCTGGCAGATTAGGAGAACAACATAACAAGCATGGCAAGCTGACTGACATCTGTTGTTCATGTATGCTTGCAGGCGCAGACCTTCAAAAAGAGGATGGTCCTGTGCGTGAAGCACTGCTTGACAGCTACAGCAGCTCAATGTCGAAACGGGAGCAGGCCCTCAAGCAGCTCGGTACAAACAACCCAGCAGCGCCGCAGCTCATTGGCACCAGGTATGCAGGCCTGCAGCCCCGTATAATAGGGCTGAAAACTTCTACTAGGCAGTTGTATGGCAATCACACACGTTGCAGCAACTCATGGCATACAGTGGTGGATGATTTATGTTTCACAGCTTACTTTGCTTCTGTGCCCACCCAGTGATCAGCAATGGGAAGTGAGGCAGAGCTGGCCTAGACTGGCTGGTGCTAGCGTTGCACTTTCCCCCAAGCAAGATGCGGTTTAGCAGGCTGTCAGCAGCCTGGGCAACACAGCCGAAATTGCAATAATGATGATGATTACTAGTTGCAGCTGCTCAAATGTGGAGAACTAAGGTTCTGCAATCACTGTCCTGACTGCCAGCACTTTTAAAGTAACAGTACATGCACTGCTTGCAGGTTCGGAACCGTTGTTGGGTTGTCACCCAGCCAGCGGACAGACCTCATTCACATGGCTCTCGTCTGCTCAGCTTACGGCTCAGGCCGCCTGAAGATCAGCAGTCCAGAAACTCACCGAGCACTGCTGGCCATGGATGACTTGGTCGTAGCATTACACAAGATCCTCCTTCAGCCTCAGCGGGCGGGCAGGTTTGAGGTTTTCCACCTAACCTCATTCAACACCAAAGTAGTGGCTGTTGCCAATGAAGTGGCGCAACAGACTGGGGCACGTGCAGACATCGCGCCAGCAACTGCTACCAGTTCTACAGGATTCTCCTTGGACAGTACCAAGTTCCAGACCCGCTTCCAGTTCCACCCCCAAATTACCCAGCAGCGCGTGGTGTCTGACCTGGTGAAACACGCGCCCAAGATGTGCATTGGACGCGACATAACACACCGGCAGCACAATGCTTCTGTGCCGTGCGTGGTTTGTGGGTCTACAGACATGGCAACAGTTCTCGACTTGGGATCTCAACCACTGGCCAATGACTTTTTTGACAGTGCAAACCGGTCTTTGGCCTGCGAGCGCTACCCGCTTAAGCTAATGCACTGCAGGAGGTGCCATCATGCGCAGCTGTCATACCTTGTGGATAGGGAGCGCCTCTTTCTCAACTATCAGTACCAGAGCGGCACCAGCAGTACCCTTGCAAAGGTAAGCAGCATTTGCACAGTGCTGCTGCTGACAAAGGTGATGCTGTGGCACTGAATAGATTGCCTTGAGAACAAAAGCGCAGTTCTGTAGCCGGTGTACTGTAAACTTGGGTTGTTGCACAAGCACGGCAGGCGCTGGACAACCGTGATAAGTGGAGCTAAACAATGTGCGAAGCCATTTGGCTCCTGCTTGTTTGTGATGAGGCCCAAACCCTACCCCTAAACCCTAACCCTACAGTGTTAACACAGCATCCAAAGCTAGCCAGGTGCTGCAAACCCCAGGGGCTTCCTGAGGCACCCTTCCGTTGGGCTGGGTGGCCGTGGCCTAGGAAGCCTGGCCTTGGGAGACCCCTGCAGATTAAACTCAATGGTTTGAAGTCGCTGCATAGTAGATATGGATGGGTTGTCACAGCAGAATTCCCAGGCCCCGAAGGCAATGTCCGGTGTACGCACGCAGGATCATAGGCCTAAACAGGCTGCATTCTGATGCACTGCACTTCGAGCTTGCACCACATTTGCTCTGACGTCGTCGTGCTGAGTACTTTGCTTTTGTGCTTGCAGCACTTTGAAACCATTGTGGACAAGGTTGTCCAGGGCACTGGCAAGCAGCAAGGCACTGTGCTGGAGATTGCATCCAACGACGGCACCCAACTTGACAAATTCAAAGCCCAGGGCTGGAAAACATATGGTGTTGACCCCGCCAAAAACCTCGTTAAGCTGGCTGCTGCCAAAGGCCACAATGCTATTGCTGCATTCTGGGGCCAGGGCAGGATTGCCGGCCTGCCAGCTCCCAACACTCTGGATGCAATTGTTGCGCAAAACGTGTTTGCTCATGTGTTCAGGCCTGTGGAGTTCCTCGATGCATGTGCGGCCGTCATGGGGCCAAACACGCTGCTGTACATCCAGACGTCACAGTGTGAGATGTTTCAGTCAGGTCAGTTTGACACAGTGTATCACGAGCACGTCTCGTTCTTCTCTGCGCACTCCTTCCAATGGGCTGCCAAGGCTGCAGGTCTTAGCATCACCAACATTGACATTGTTCCCATCCACGGTCGCTCATGCTTGGTTACCTTCAAAAAGGGCAAGCAGCTGCCTGCAGCCAGCTTGCAGCAGTACATGAGCATGGAGATCGACACAGGCATGACACAAGACTGGTTCTACAAGCAGTTTGGCAGCCGGGCCGTTGCTCTGCGTGACTGGATGAATGGTATGCTTGCCCAGATGGCGGCACAGGGCTTCACCCTTGGTGCGTATGGTGCAGCAGCAAAGGGCATGGTGCTGCTCCACTACCTCAAGAGCAGCCCGGCAAGCAAGGCATATGAGTTTGAGTTTGTTGTAGACGATGCACCACTAAAGCAGAATACATTCTGCCCTGGCACCTCCATCCCAGTGAAGCCTACTGCCTACCTGAAGACACTCAAGGCAGACAAGCCGCTTGTGCTTGTCATCTTTGCTTGGAACTTTGAAGAAGAGATCATTTCAAAAGTACGGAGCACAATGGCAGGAACTGGAAACAGCAAGGTGCTTGCCATAGTACCATTCCCTACGCAGCGTGTCATTGAGATCCATTTAGGTAGTGGCCAGCAGGCAGTGACGGAGCTGCTCACAAACCCTGCTGTTCCACTTCAATGGCCTGGAGTTGTGGCATCAAATATGCGCTGCCCTGTGGTGGGTGTGTCACATTTTTACAACGAGGAGTTCCTGCTGCCTTTCTTCATTCGCCACCACGCAGCTGTGTTTGACAGCATGCTGCTTATAGACTATGCAAGCACGGATAGGTCAGTGGAGCTGCTGAAAGCTGAGATGCCAGCGTCATGGCAAGTGGTGCGGTCTGCAAACAAGGACTTTAACGCAGTGGCTGTGGATGCCGAAGTACGCCGCTATGAGCGCAGCTTCCCTGCATGCGCTTGGAAGATAGCCCTGACCACAACAGAGTTCCTGGTGCATCCTAACATGCGTGGTATGGTGGCTGAGCTGGACGGCAACCTCACAACCGAGGTGGGCACTTCATGGTCTACGTGGTGTCATTTGCGTATTGGCTCAGCCAGCTGAGCCGGTTCTATGTGTGTATTATGGCGTTATGCCCAGTGTACATCAGGTCCTCAGGTAGGGCCTTGTATCACCACTTAACTGCAGTGCGTCCTTGCACAGGGCAGTACCTTCATGTCAGTGTGTGCACCGGCAGCAATACTTCATCAACTGCCAGTTGTTGGGTTCTGCGTTCCAAGCCTCTGCGGTATGCAGCGCGACCATGCGGCGCACACAACAGCAGCTACATTGCTGTAACGACGCCACAACGCGTCACATACTGCATTATGCATTGCTTGCAGGTTATCCAGTTTCCGTACCACGTCATGGTGGGGGATGACAGCAAGCCTTTCAGCAATCACAGTCAGTTGGCAGTTCAGCGCACGCAGTATGGCGCAAGCTTGGCCGGTGACTACGGCCGCTTCATGCACCGTTCCATGAGCCTGGAGTACTCCCCCGGCAGGCATGGCATCACTGTGCCAGCGCAACCATCTCCAAGCGGCTTTCTGCTGAAGTACCAATGGACGCCTTGGCCGCAACTTGTACCACGCAAGTTGCAGATAAAAACCAGGATACCAGAGTCTGATAAAGCACAGGGTTTTGGTGGTCAACACCAGGTTGATGAAGCTGCTTTGATGAGCGCGCGGCAGAGAAGCATAGCAGCTGGTGCTCTTGCAGACTTGAGTGTGTACAACTTAAATGATCCTACTGCTGTGCACAACCAGCACGTACAACTGTGGTACGCAGCCATGTATGGAAACATTACGTTCGCAGGGAAGTAAACATAGCGTGTCTGACAGCGTGTCTCATAGCATGCCTGATGGCGCCTCCAGCTGAACAGCTATAAGCCTATTGTTAGGCATGTGGTGTCAAGCGACAGACACAACCAGCAGGCAGAGTCTGGCAGTGTGTGAAACGGCTTGCCTGTGCCTGTAGCATGCAATCATAGTGCTACTGGACCAGTGGTTCAGCAACAAACGCATGTGGATTACACCTATCGACAGAATGCTGCAGCATGTGGTGAGTAAAGAAAGCTGGCCTCTTGGCAATGTGGGAGAGTCCTCTCATCAGTGTGAACGTAAAGCGCGTTGTGCTGCTTTCATGCATACGGCCAAGCGTGACGTATGGTGATAAGTGTGGTACCCTCCAACGTTAGGTGACTTACATCTGCTGGCCAGCATTGGCCAGCTGCAGCTTTACATCATCAGGTGTGCTGTTCACAGAGAGTTTGCATATAGCATGTAAGCATGTAGACATCCTGAGCACTCTCGATCGAAACGTGCGTGGAATAAGCGACTTGTAAGGACAAGCAAAGACAAAGAGATTCATGAGACGCCTGAGCAAACACCCTGCGTGTTAGCCAGCACAAGTCATCAAGTAACATGAAATGTATCACCTGAATGGCGCCTGTCCGCCCATAGCATGCGGCTCAGCTGTTGCTCCAGGTGCTCCAGGCTGGACCGAGCAATGGGACAGTGTCTAGAATTCGTCATTTTACAGTGTAGGATGGCGCAGGACTGACGAGGCAGAGCTACTGGAGGTGCCACATCCCTCCTAGTACATGTATAGCATCCCTAGGTCTCTTGCCCGTCTCTTCCCCCTCAGGGCCTGAGTCAATACCTGCAAACAGGAAGAAGTTTCCTTGGGGTCAGCGGGGTTGTCAGTAAGGCCCGTTGATATACATCTTGTGCATGTATTGGCTGCTTCCTCCCCCTAAGTGGCTTGCTGTGACGTTGAGATGCTCGTGGCGAAGTAGTCATAGTGCGTGCATCATCAGCGAAATGTGCTGTGCAAGTCAATATGATGTGCTGTGCTGCATCATCGCCAACAACACCACTTGCCATCAGATATGTTGTGCGACGTGGCATTGTGAAGCTGTACATCGAGGGTCTGCTTGCGAAGTGGTGCAAAGACGCTGCATAGCATGTAGTTGCACCAGCAAGCCATGCGATGCTACTTCAGGGTGCGCATGCCCGCCTCTCAACTGACAAAGCAGGTGCTCTGCGCCGATTGCAAGCGCCCAGGGAGTAGCGTGGTGTTACTGAGTTGGCAGAAGTATATGGCTAATCTCATGGGCAAGTATGGTGTCAATATGGGTGTTGCTTTTGAGCCAGCTGGAGAGTGCAAGCGGCACATCCTCCGATGAGTGGCGGTGGCGATGCTGATGCTGTTATCAATGCTGCTACAAAGACCTCAATGCCACCGGCAACTTACAACGAGCAGGCCGATTCTAGGGCTGCACAATATATTTGAGTTTTCATCTTAGCACTTTGAGCCGCTTTGCAGGCGCGGGGAGGCGGTGCCTGCTAAAACTATTATTTTTAGTGTTGCGCAGTTAAACCTAATATTACACAGCTTCAACATCCATGTGCATGCTAGTCATCATCATCATCATCATCGCCCCCCCTCTCCCTCTACTCTGGAATAGGGACAATCATGTTACCCATTCAAGCCATAGCATCAACGCCATCGGCCCCGCGCCCCTCTGGAGCGGAAAGAGGAGGGAGCACTGCTCCATTGTGTTTGCAACTATTGCGCACATCCCAAGCTTGGACAAGATACTCAGCAATACTCATGGATATCACGCAGCACACACCCCTACTACCCCAAATATCATCAGAGACAAAACGCAACAACTTGGTAGATGCATCAGTCAATGACAACACTAGCATGCTAGTCATGTTGGGTTCATGTGCTAGAAGGCGCCCAGGCCGTGGTTTTCAGGCTGCCCCTCGCGTGGCATTGAGCTGCTGATATGGACTTGCTATGTTTGTGCGTGCATGTACGCACCAGCACATGCGTGGACAGCCCACTTGGAGCGCCGGGGGACCTTGGGCGGGAGGTCTCCTGGACAAGCAATGCTTGAAGGTGCGCAGCTTTGCATTTTTCTTGCTAGACTGTCCATCTTTACATCATGTGCTGGCCACATTCGAATGAGCCTGTAGCATCTCCATGGGTTGGCCTGCCATTCTGGCAAGGCCCCAAGCGCAGCTCCGCGTCTCTTTATCTGCTTTTAACAACTTTGCCCTCGTGCGTCCAGCCTAAGCGCTCCGCTCGCCAAGTAAGCGTCGATGTGCAACCCTCGTCCTTTAAGGAATCGTTCAAATGGTTTTTTGCAGCCAATAGACGCTGTTTCGCAAAGATCATTCATGGCACTGAAGTGTCGGGCATCTGCCTGCCGCGAACGCATGCGAGCGTCTACTGCAACAATAAACACTTTGAGCTGTTGAACCTGCCCTCCGCTGGCCATATCTAGTATTAACAGTTTTGTAACATGCAACAGATCAGCACTGCAGAGGAATGCAGCAACGACAGCTGACAATCGCTCATGAATGTCACCGTAAAATCTTTGTTGGCAAAAATGGCAGGCTCGCTCGCTGACATGCGATCTTGTTTTCTCAAGCGTTCCCACGTGCACGTGGGGTGCAGTCTCACTCCTTTACAATGTTGGCTGTCGCAGATCTCTTCACAGTCCGCTTTTTATTTTTTCGATCTGACTTCTTTCATATACTTGCGGTGCCTAGCGGTGGCCTGCGACCACCGCAAGGCCTCATTCCGCACGATTTGCGGTGAACCGCTAGCCGCGGTAACACTGGTTGCTTACCTATAGGTACCGTAGCTACGGTAAACACGCATACTCACAGCGGGTAGACATACTTTACTTTAAGTTCAATTTATTTAATACTATTTATCGACAGGTACCAAGTACCTAGCTTTCGACAACCGCAAGAAATCGAACATGACGCCGCGGCAGAGCTAGCGTACCGAAACAGAGTTCTCCACTAAGCGTATCGTATCGATAGCCTCTTCATTGCAGCACTTTCAATGATGTTTAATCAGATCATATGTGGGATGTTGCCGCTGCTGACCACCAGAATTGTCACTTTTCGTCCGACCTTGCGTGCTCCTTTGCCAGTGGCGCCGGCGGCACGTTGGTAGTGGTACCATCCGGTGATCACTCTCATGAGAGCTGCTCAGTACCTCACTATGCCTGTTCGGCGTGTCGTTTGTCGTGTGTGATGGCCAGAGACGCACCCACACCACTAAGGAGCCGGACAACGCTCATGCGTCCAGACATCATTCACAGAATTGTGATCATGACCTCAACAAGCTTAAAATCATGTAGGTACCTGTAGACGGTGGTGAGGGCGCTTGAGTACTCCTTCTGAGGAGAGGGAGGATGTTCAGACAGAGGAGGGTACTACCTCCTAGTAGGAGTCAAACCCTGGCCACTGGCGGACCTGGTCACTGCTGTGCGAGTCATGCTGCCCTGAGAAGCTCCTGAGGAGCAACTGTTTGATTGGTTTTACAAGGGCAGCATTACTCGCACAGCAGTGACCAGTTCCGCCAACAACAATTGCCGGCTGGTGACGGCAGTGCCATAGGTCTCCGGCATTTAGGTTTGCTTGTTTGCTGTGTATGATAAGTCCGTAGGGGTTTGACCCCCTGCTGACAACAACATAATGCTCATTTGGGGTGTTTGGTGCAAGGTTTAGGGCTGATGGGGTTGGTGCTTCGGGAGCGCTCTATAATATGACAGTTTTAGGCTTGGTAATTGCACAACTGCAAGCAATGCTGGTCCAGAAGCCCCCCTGCCCGAAGGCTTCTGGTGCTCCAAGTGGCCTGATCACGCAGGCACAGCTGTTTAGTAGCAATGTCATGCGACAGACATACCTCCAAGCAATGCTGAGCCAGAAGACCCCCGCCAAAGTCTCCTGGCACTCCGAGTGGGCTGTTCATGTAGGCACGGCTGCCCGGCGGCATGGCATGAAGCGATAGACATACCTGTAGGCGCAGAGAAGGTTACAGGGCAGTGTCGTTAGGGGTCCATGGGCGGGACCACCTGTGACCCCTGCCCCCCGGTCTTCAAGTAGTCCTGGGTAGACCGTGGTGTAGGTTCCAGTCATGACACTCGCAGTGACAGCAAGAAACAAAGCATTAGACATTGTGTATCACAGATATCACATATAAGTGTTGTATATGATGTTCAAGCATGCAGGTAGCGGCGGGCAGACAGAGATTTTGTTACAGTATAATTATGGGGGAGCTTTTGGCAACCAGGGGTGTGGGGCACTGGCGCGGTGAGTGTCACTGGCGACAATGGGCCGTTGTAGGGTTGGAGCCGATGCCGCGTGGCTCTTGTGCCGAGTGGTAAGGGCTGTTTGAAGCTCGAAGTGTGCGTTGCAAGTGCTTTGTGCCGATTTGCGTGTGATGCTGTGAGCAGCAGTATTGAGCAGCAGAGCTAGTTCTTGAAGCTCTGCGTTTCTTTCTGGCTGAAGCAAAAACTGCGCAAGGAGCAAGAAAACCGACGGTCCAGAAGGATCCATGCAGTGCAAAAGCCTGGCATGGGCTGGAAGTACGGGCAGTCTTCCTGTCTTATAACCATTGAAGTCTCATGACTGCGACGCTCATTGTTACAGCTGGCAAACAACACAGCGCCCCACAACTTCCGCGCCAGAGCCAGCTTCAGCCCTGCTTACATGTTGTAAATTGAAAACTCTTCCTTCACAACATGTTGTTGATGACGGTGCCAGGCATAAGACAAAACCCGGCTTTTGTCTTACAAACAGAAGGTGCGTTGCTGCTGCCCGACATCAAGCAACTGCTGGCTTGAAGAAGCAGGCAGCTCCTGCTGCCGCCACCAGCACAAAACATTGCCCTTTGCAAACCCCTCAACCATGAAGTGATGCAGCCCGTCAACATAGCGCCCTTCCACCACGTGCGCCGCAACTGCTGGGTTGTGCTCCAAGTATTTTGCCTCATCCCACTCGTCCTTGTGTGCGACCCTCAGCTTAAAAAACAAGTACAAATGGTAGTCAGACCTGGACATGGGCTTGGCCTCAGGTGGCCCACCTTGCTGCAGGCCGCCATCACCCATGCCTGCCTGTGCTGCGCGCAGTTGTTGGATCAAACCTCTTGTTGCCATTGTATATTGTGTGTCATACTGAACTGGCTCTAGACTGCAGCTGCGTGCTTTGTCGTATGCATCTGGCAGCTGCCTGAAGTACGGCGGCTGGCTCTGCTCACTTTTTACGATGTACTCTTCTACAGTTTTGCCGTAGTAGTGGATTAGGTGCACGCGGTACTGCGGCAGCGCGGATTTGAAGCGTGCGTCATCCACGGATCGCTCCACCATGCCGCCAGCTGCTGCAGCTGCGTTGCACGGCGCAGCGTGTGGGGGGATTGGGTTTGTGGTGCCTACTTTGAAGAGTACCTTTGGTAGGTGGCTGAAGCAGATGCGGGGAAAGGCGTCCAAAAGCAAGTCTGGGTGACCCACTGCTTGGCCGCTACCGCTGCTGGTGCGGCCTGGCGGGCGGGTGCTTGCACGGCTACTGAGGTTGCAGGCTTGGCGACTTGCAGCATAACTGCTGTTGCTGTTGCTGCTGCTGCTGCTGCTGAGGCCCGCTGTGTAGCTGTTGACGGCTGCAGCATGGGTAGAGCTGAGCACTCTGTGCTCTGAGTACATCATGCGCCAGGGCAGTAACAGGGCACAAGCATGCAGATCACTGGCCTCCACATCACTCAAAAACGTGTTGAGGACACCCACTGATGCTGATGACCTGCTGTTGCTGCTGTTATGGGATATGGTGCTGGCTGCAGCAGAGCTGCTGATGACATCACCGCTGCTCGATGACTGCATAGCTGCACTGCTGCGGGTACTGGGGTTTTCAACACTGCTGGTGTTGCCGCTGGTGCTGCTGCTGCTGCTGCTGCTGCTGCTGCACCCGCTGCTGACTCATTTGCGGTAGCAGATGGCGGGGCAGAGG
The DNA here is from genome assembly GCA_030272155.1 of Tetradesmus obliquus. Classification (NCBI taxonomy): domain Eukaryota; kingdom Viridiplantae; phylum Chlorophyta; class Chlorophyceae; order Sphaeropleales; family Scenedesmaceae; genus Tetradesmus; species Tetradesmus obliquus. The sequence continues at coordinate 370,179 of CP126206.1, forward strand.
ATGTGATGTAGAGCACCTCATCTGTGTCCAGAGCCATGACCCAATCGACATGCTGGCCATATTCCTGCAAGCACTGCAGGGTCTTAGGGTTCTTCACCTCCATGGTGAGGTAGCGCTGGCCGCTGTCCTGCTCAAACGGTTCATGCGTGACCAGCCCTGCCTGCAAGTGAAAAGCAAGGCACGGCATGTGAACTGTGTGATGTAGGTGCTCAAAGTCGCGCCACTGTATCATAGACCATGTGTGTTACGAACCCAGTACCGGGTTTGATCATGAGCCACGTAGCTAACGTCCGCGCCCAGAAACATCGCGCCAGACCGCACCAACTACAGCTGCAGCCTGATAGTACCGATGGGGAGCTTTACGCCCATTGACCGGAGATAAACGACAAAAATATGCAACACAGACTCACCAGTAACCCATCACTGCAGCAGTAAGCGATGGGCCACAAAGCAGGCATACATGCACCCCCTACTTGTACTACAGCTGCTGCTGCTGCTCCTGCTTCTTTGCGAGGAAAACATCCACTCTGCACACCTGCGCTGAAAGTTACGACCTGAGAGTGCCACTGGCACGTCAGTGGCACTGACAACACTACACCAGGGCTACCTCAGGCTACAAAGGAGCAGAAGACTGTCAGTGCTCGTTCCGCCCAGGCATCGCGGCTACTGGGAACAGCGCTGACCAGGTTTGGTTTTGTTTGCAGGTAACACTAGAACAAAGGAGCAGCAGCACTAAAGTCTGAAGTTGAAGCAGCCATGATAGCCTGGGGAGCCTTCTAGATATGTGAGTATGCATGATGTTGCATTATGCTTGTGCTTGCAACAAATGCAACCGGCAACTTTGCTTACATATACCCGATAACAAACCAAACACAGCACAAAAGCGATGCTGCATACAGCCACAACTTGAACTAGCAAATACAACAGCAGCATAGGTATGTTGGACCCTGGGCAGTACCGTGGATCGCCAATGCTGAGCAATGTAAGCATGAAGCAACAGTCTGCTGGGCCATGACATGCACCTCACGCATGGTGCCGCCCTTACTGATGTTGCTGTCAACCCAACCGCGCTGCATCTGCATCATGCTCTCGTGGATGGCATTTTCATGGCCCTCACCTGCACAAATGGCTGCAGCAGCATGGTGATGTTGTAATCGCTGCCACGCTGGTTGTTGTCCAGCACCACGACGTGGGAAATACCCAAAAGCAGGTTCCTCACAAGAAACTCCCGCAAGTGCAGGTCATTGCGCACAATCGTGCACATCAAGCTGCGGTACCGCTTGCCGCTGTTGCTAGGTGCAGCAGTGCCATGTCCTGCAAGCTGCTTCAGCTGCTCCAGCACAGCCTGCGCCTTAGAAGGGTTCCATGAGGGATGAAAGGATTCCTGCTGCTCTGAATTTCTAGCGATGATGCTATTGCTCTGAGTTATGACGGCTGGACCGTTCATCATGAGAACACCCGTTCGGTGCGAGTGGAAAGACGACAGCTGTGAATTGGTGGCGTACAGTGCAACAGCAGACATAATAAAAAGAATCACTATTGTAACTGGTGATCTATAAATACCCAATTGGACTGGTTGAGTGAGGGCAGCACGGCCCATGCCTGACGAGGCAACCATGTTGTGTGGCCGATTGGATTCTTCGCTGCGCCTACGATTGTTCCTGTGCTAGGTTTCAAAACCTTGAGAGCCGCAACATACGTAAGGCATGCTAGCTACCGGTATAGCTGATGGCATTTCCCGAGGCGAGCGATCCTTAAGATTAAGCTAAGCCTTTTTCGGGTAACGTTAAAAGGGTAAAATGCTTTTATCAGCTTCTATACTTGCTCGCAGCGCCATCGAAAAACGTTAACAAGGTATTTTCCACACGAGTAATGCTTTCATTTGTACGATTCGGCCGTGCGTGCCTGTTTTTTGGGCTCAAATAGGCAGGTTACACTTGTGTGTAAAAGGTAATTACCCTAACGCTTACCTTCAGCAAATGGAGGGTAAGAAAATGCCAGCGGCTAGGCCTCTAGGCTAGAGTAGCTACTCTGCAGCTCAAGTCACTTGAAGTGTACAGGCTATAGCCTATACGCAAACTTTCAGGGGTTGATGCATGAATATCCTGGATGCAGCTCAGCTTGCAATTCACTCCGTATATGTTGCTGTTCTTCTCTTCTTTGGTAGTCACTGCACTCAGTGAAGCCACGGTGACTGCACTGCACTGCATTAGTCGGAGGCATGGTGAAAGCTGCCTTGTTGAAACTCTCTCACAACAGGGGCCCTCAAACAGCCCAACTGCTGCAACCGCCCAAACGTGGATTCGCCAGTGGTCTGTGGGCTGGGGTGGGCATGCCTTGGTGCTGGCAGCATGACGCTAACGGATGGTGACCATATCAACTGGTCAGTGCAGCACTGAGAGAGAGAGAGGCCACCATAGTGCCCTCACGCGGCATACGCCACCACTACCACCTGAAAGGATTGAAAGCTGCAACAACTTGTGAGCTTGAAGCTCAGCTCGGGCTGTCACTCAAACGAGCTTCAACCCCGGGTTCATGGGCCATCATGGCCCATTCATGGCATGAAAGCCTCTGTGTGTGACCTCAACGTTGGTTATGCAAGCATAACCGTCTCTCCCATCACATGCACTGCACTACCAGCAGCTATACTGTTGTGTCTCCGTGAGTCTTAACCCTATTAGGCTGTGACCGCACGTGGAGAATTGACTCGCACCTACAAGGGGCGTCCCTTTATAGGCTGCCGACGTACCGAGCCAGATTGTGACATGACAACATGCCAGAACCCCAGTGCTGCCCGCACTCTCGGATCAAATCACCCTCATGAGCGGTAGATCGGCTCGCTGGGCTTGTGCCTGAGGTGGGTTCAGTCCCATACTTTGGTATTGGTATTGGTATTGGTAGAGTCCCTGCACCACAGTACACGTCGTTCTCATACGGACAGTCTACTTGTGCAGGCGCTGAGGCCTCACGACGTGACATATACGGCGCGCCGTGGTCCCTATATGTGTGCCAGCACCAGCAGGGATGCACGATACGCGCACTTGGCATTGAGAGTGAGTGAGTGAGTGAGTACCCAGGCAGCTCTGCAGCTCCTGGGTAAGTTAAGGCTAAGGGGGTGTGTGTGGCCAGGGTAGTGATTCTACTCGCTGCAGCAGGCAGGGTTCTGGTTTGTAGGAGAGTTCTTAAACCCGCGGGGACCGCTAGTGCCCAGTTCAGTCAACGGGCCTGGGGGCAGGAGCTTGAAAGCGCCCCTGGGCTCCACACCCTCTACTTGTCCACTTGCGCCCTAGGGCACAAGCGGGGTGTATCGCTGTCGTGCGCTCATCGCTGTCGTGCGCTCATCTAAACCGTGGCTTTTTGCGGTGGTCTGGCTCGCCGGTGCCGTGCTTTCGTTTCTTTGCGGGGTTCGGGTTTGACTGTGCTGGTCTTGCGCCTGTACGTACAGGAAATGTATACATTTCCTTGCTGCCGTCATGATTGCCTTACGTTGCCTCCATATCTTCTGCATGTTGGTCGCGCACTTGGCATTTTGGCTAACGTTCGGAACGCGTTCGGAACGCAGGATACGTTACGCTTAGTGGCAAACGCTGCTTGGGAACGCCAGCTCAGCCTCTGCGTCATCTGCATGCCCCTATCCCTTCAAACAAGGTATCTGTATACTTGATTAATTACTTTGAGTAGCCACTGGCATCACAGGACGCCCCATGTTTTGCAACATATCAGGTGCCGGTGTTAGGGGTTCTCCGGCACACCAAGTGGATGGATTCGCGGCATGCAAAAGGTCACCAACTGCAACTTCACTTATTCTCGAAGCATGTCATTTTTGTAGAGAGTTGAATCATGGTAACACGGATCAGCTTAAGCTAACAACAGCGTAATCGCGCCAAAGTCAGCAAACGTATCGTGCACGTTTTCTGCCTCTGGGCCACAAAGTCAGAACGGTCGGGATCCGGACGCGTTTGGAACGCACGATAAGAAAGCGAACGAAACGTTGCGTGCAACCCTGAGCACCAGTGACAGTACCTGTACTTACCTGTACTTGTAACAAAAGTTGCACTGTTTCCTAATTAGGCTGAGATGTTGACATCGATTATAAACTCACCTTGCTGTGACTATCTTTACCGTAAAGTCGGGCTGCAGCCTGCATGCGCGCGCAGCTGCAGCCATGTGCTTGCAGCAGCTGTGCGGCACTGCGCGCCCAGCTGCAGGTTGCGGCTGTTGTTCTGCACATCTGCAAACTAAATCGCGTCGGCAGCTGGAGACATCTGCAAGCATCTTTGAACATACGGTAAGCATGTGGGTGCAGGCCGCACGTCTCTCCTGCTGCTGCAGCAGCAGCAATGCCGGTCATGCCATGACCGCCCAGTGGGCTAGCCGCTGGCAGGGGCAATGTAAGAAGGACAGTCCATCATGAAAAATGCAAAGCTGCGCACCTTCAAGCATTGCAATGTGTTGGCCATATGCCCCCTGTACTTGGTGAACCAAGTGCACCAGATTTCTGACAGATAGATAGATAGATAGAATCTATCTACCCCGGGGGTTACACGGTGTGTTCATGCGGCATACGCCACCACAGACATCTGGTAAAATAGGAAGCTGCACAGATTTCTGACATTCGACTACCCTCCGGACTTGTGGTAAAAGTGCTAAAAGTCGGCTAAAAGTCCCAGGGCACCGGCCTGCAAATCCTTGGGTCGCAGGCTCGACCCCCGGCGCCCTCGCTTGCTTGTCGCTTTCAGTTGTCCACGTCAGATGAAATCACTACTGAAAACTTGTTCGCAGTAAACTTCCGTAGTAAGCTTGTCAGCTGCGTGCATACACCACCCAGCAAAAGTTTGTGCGAAACAGGAAAACACAGAATCTAGACCAGCACGCACAAACAGCGAGGCAATATTTGTACGTGGTGTGTACGTTGTATATGGCCCAAAGTAAGCAACAAGCAGCACCCGTCTGAACAAGCAACTATTTCCTGCAGTGTGCAGCTGGCAGGCGTGCTGCTGCTGCTCATTTTCACAGTCTGACACATGGTTTAACCACCTATGGCCAACTCGCAGTGCTGCGCCAGCTGGCTTCGCCCTTGCAACCAGTGAACATTCAAATACCAGAAAGTAATATTCAGCAACGCACAGGAGCAGCAACCCGCTTTCAGTAGGTGTTGTTAATTTGAATATGCTACGTAGGAATACTCCCAGCAGAGCACAGCAGCTGCCAAAGCCGAGCACAGCAACACACACACCAACAACCGACACACCCACCCCTGCAGTGCCAGGCCCAGCAGAGCTGCCATGCCAAACTTGCTAATACTGCAGGTGTGACATCACACGCTTACTTTATTTTTTTAAGGGTGCTTATCACACGCTTACTTATTTTTTTTGAGGGTGCTTATTGACGGACAGAAAAAATCAAATTGCGTGTTTGACAAGGTTCCCAACATGTGCCTCAGCAGCAACTTGCACCTATATTTTTTGCAATAAATGCTGATTGCAATGGAGCGCAGTTGTATTTCGGACCCCTTGGGGGGTCACACCGTCCCCTGCTGCTACTGCTACTGCTGCTGCTGCTGCTGCTGCTGCTGTTACTGCTGCTGCAAGGCCGTGGTGCCCCATTGGTGGACAGTAGATGCGTGCATGCGGTTACTCGCTGTGTTTTCGGAAGACGTACTCTGAGTGTGCTTGACGTTGTGAAGGTAGTTTGACGCGAGCCGTCCTTGCTGAGCGACTCCGTGCATATCCATGCAAAGTTCCCCGGTTGCAGTGCACGCTATTCCGCATATCGCTGACCATCATCACGGCAAACTCAACAGTTGCTGATGCACGAATAGATTTGCGGTGATTCTGCTGCATAGTGGCGGACAGAGCGACTGCAGGGCCAGCGCCCTGGAATGATTGCAAAGTGCGAAACACTGTTGGCGGTCAAGCATAGCTCATGAACTGCAATTGCAAGGCGCATTGAAAGATTATGTTGAAGGTCTGCGTCCTGGAAGCTGTGTAGTAGGCAGGGCACACGCCTCGAAGCCGTAGTCGAGTCAACTTCCGCCTTCGGTGGAAGTACCCGGACCTTCCACACTGCACAAACACCGGTAACTTCTTCGTTGCAGCCTTAGAATTAATTTTTTTTGCATATCATGTGCAATGGTACAGGGTCAAGGTCAGCGCCGATAGGTGTCGGATCTGGTACTCTGCCAGCAGGACTGTTTGCCTGTGCCCTACCAGTTGACTGGTACATGCAGTTCCTGGGGCTTGCTGACGCTGACAGCGGTTATACTTAGTTCGGTACCTTGCCCGTGGCTTGTGACGCCCGTAATATAGCAGCACCAGTCCCAGTTTCATGCATCTGGCTCTATGAACTTTGAGCCCTGCCGCAGTTCGGGACTGAGCTGTCACGCAACAGTTGCACAGTTGCCATGGGCTTGGGACTTCAGTGCTTGAACATCTGCTGCCTATGATTCTACGTGGGGGCTATGGCGGCGGGATGTCGCCCCTGCTGACCACCAGGAATACTATTTTTCGTCTGAACTTGCGTGCTTATTTACACGTCGTTCTCATACGGACAGTCTACGTGTGCAGGCGCTGAGGCCTCACGACGTGACATATACGGCGCGCCGTGGTCCCTATATGTGTGCCAGCACCAGCAGGGATGCACGATACGCGCACTTGGCATTGAGAGTGAGTGAGTGAGTGACTACCCAGGCAGCTCTGCAGCTCCTGGGTAAGTTAAGGCTAAGGGGGTGTGTGTGGCCAGGGTAGTGATTCTACTCGCTGCAGCAGGCAGGGTTCTGGTTTGTAGGAGGGTTCTTAAACCCGCGGGGACCGCTAGTGCCCAGTTCAGTCAACGGGCCTGGGGGCAGGAGCTTGAAAGCGCCCCTGGACTCCACACCCTCTACTTGTCCACTTGCGCCCTAGGGCACAAGCGGGGTGTATCGCTGTCGTGCGCTCATCTAAACCGTGGCTTTTTGCGGTGGTCTGGCTCGCCGGTGCCGTGCTTTCGTTTCTTTGCGGGGTTCGGGTTTGACTGTGCTGGTCTTGCGCCTGTACGTACAGGAAATGTATACATTTCCTTGCTGCCGTCATGATTGCCTTACGTTGCCTCCATATCTTCTGCATGTTGGTCGCGCACTTGGCATTTTGGCTAACGTTCGGAACGCGTTCGGAACGCAGGATACGTTACGCTTAGTGGCAAACGCTGCTTGGGAACGCCAGCTCAGCCTCTGCGTCATCTGCATGCCCCTATCCCTTCAAACAAGGTATCTGTATACTTGATTAATTACTTTGAGTAGCCACTGGCATCACAGGACGCCCCATGTTTTGCAACATATCAGGTGCGCACCTGATACGTATACGTAGGGGTGCCGTATACGGTAGGGGTGCCACCTGTACTAAGCTGTAGGTTGCATGGTGTAGTTCGGATGCAGCCACAAATAATAACAGACAAACATTATGCATATTCAACTTGATCAACAAGAAAACTAAGGTTTGGGCACACATATTAGAAATAAACTAAGTTTGAGTTTGGTGTGATCAAATCTGCAGTGGGGCTTAGTTTAGTCCAGGGGCCGATCTCGGTGTAATAATCCTCTTATCTCAACCACTGGTGGCTCTCTAAAGTGCGCAAAAGCGTCCCTACCATGCCAACACCAACTGCCAAGACTCCCGGAGTCAGTGACCCTTTTCAAAACACCATGCCAGGTGTGTTATGACCGAGCACACAATCAGTGGTTTTTGGGACCATATCACTGATGTTTTTAAGAATTTAACCTTTATTAAAGCACTGGCTGTTGGTCCGTGGACCAATCATTACCCCCCAATAATTACGTATGCATGACCTGGTGCTTATTGACGGACAAAAAAGAAAAATCAAAATGAGTGTTTGACAAGGTTCCCAACATGTGCCTCGGCAGCAATTTGCACCAATATTCTTTGCAAAAAATGCTGGTTGCAATGGAGCGAAGTTGTCTTTCGGACCAAGGGAGGTCACACCGCCCCCTGCTGCTACTGCTGCTGCTGCTGCTGCTGCTGCTGCTGCTGCTGTTGCTGTTGCTGCTGCTGCAAGGCCGTGGTGCCCCATCGGTGGACCGTAGATGCGTGCATGTGGTTACTCGCTATGTATTCGGACGACGTATTCTCAGTGTGCTTGACGTTGTGAAGGTAGTTTGACGCGAGCCGTCCTTGCTGAGCCACTCCATGCATATCCATGCAAAGTTCCCCGGTTGCAGTGCACGCTATTCCGCATATCGCTGACCATCATCACATAACTCAACAGTTGCTGATGCACGAATAGAGTTGCGGCGATTCTGCTGCATAGTGGCGGAGAGAGCGACTGCAGGGCCAGCGCCCTGGAATGATTGCAAAGTGCGAAACAGTGTTGGCGGTCAAGCAAAGCTCATGAACTGCAGTGGCAAGGCGAATTGAAAGAGTATGTTTAAGGTCTAAGTCCTGGAAGCTGTGTAGTAGGCAAAGCCGTAGTCGAGTCAACTTCCGCCTTCAGTGGAAGTACCCGGAACTTCCACACTGCACGAAACACCGGTAACTTCTTCGTTGCAGCCTTTGAATCAATGTTTTTTTGTATATCATGAGCAATGTTACAGGGCCAAGGTCAGCTCCGTTAGGTGTCGGATCTGGTACTCTGCCAGCAGGACTGTTTGGCTGTGCCATACCAGTTGACTGGTACATGCAGTTCCTGGGGTTTGCTGACGCCGACAGCGGTTATCCATAGTTCGGTACCTTGCCCGTGGCTTGTGACGCCCGTAATACAGCAGCACCAGTCCCAGTTTCATGCATCTGGCTCTATGAACTTTGAGCCCTGCAGCAGTTCGGGACTGAGCTGTCACGCAACAGTTGCACAGCTGCCATGGGCTTGGGACTTCAGTGCTTGAAAAATCTGCTGCCTGTGATTCTACGTGGGGGCTATGGCGGCGGGATGTCGCCTCTGCTGACCACCAGGAATATTATTTTTCGTCCGAACTTGCGTGCTTATTGAGGATACTGCTGGAAACTGCAAAGCAATATCTTTCCATAATCTAAATTACCGAGGTAAAGCTATACCCCGGGGGGTGAAGTGTCAACAAAAACATGCCGAGCAAACAGTCAATGGACCATACTATGCTAGTAGCAACTAGAGTGTGTTAAATCCACCAGAGGCTGTCACATTCCTTTGTAGTTGGTAACAGCTTATCAGGAAGGGTACCACCAGCCTTGCACCCGCTGGCCGCCACTATCGCCACTAGATGCAAAACCATTACTATCACCGTGTGGTGCACTGCCGCTATCCCTATCGCTATCCCTATCCCTATCACCACTACCATCATGACCATCACAACTCCCGCCGCTGGATTGTCTGGACAAATGATCTCCACCACAATCTACCGCTGAAGTCTCAACATCAATCTGGTGAAACGTCTCCATTATATTCATCAGTCTTGACGTTTGAACACGGGATGCTTCACCCAAGCGCGTCGTAATCGTTTCATCCGATTAGGATTCAGCCTTTCATTGCCAGCGCCAGCTTCAGCCCTGCTTACATGTTGTAAAACTCTCCCTTCACAACTGAGGCAACACTGTGTGAAGCCGTTGCTTGCGACCAAAGCCTCGTAGGAGTGTCATGCCAAGCTGTCTGCACATTGAACCTGCCATTGATGCGGCTGCTAGCATGATACCCACCACCCATCCTTCCGCGAACACTGTCCCTGCTATGGCAGTGCCGCAGCCTACCGGCCCATGCTGGGCAACTAAGCCACCAAGTATGCCTGGCAACAATCCCGGCTGGCGCATTGCCGAGGGCGCACGCTGTCTATTAGGCCCGCCCGCCACCAACTGCTTGAACACACATCCACATGCTTAACTGGGTAAAGAACCCTGTGCATGTTATCTTTGCCGGCTGGCGTATGGGCCAACATCACCAGAGGAAGGTTGGTAGGCTTAAACACAGAAGCAGCATAGTCAATACCGTCGCCAATGGCCACCCACACCATGCGGTTGCAAGGCAATACATTGAGCATTGGGAATTCGTCTCCGCCCGCAAACAGCCGTTTTGCATCGGCCAATGTCAGCAGTGGCTGGTCGCCGGCCGCTGACGCGTGCACAAAGAACAGGTTGACACCTTTTGTGTCTATTGCCACAAGGTGATATCCAAATGATTTGAGCATTGTCACAAACGCCTTTGATGATGCTCCAAAGTAGCAGTCGCCTGCATAATGTGCAGAACATGCCTGGAAAGCTTGAAGCATGAGTGCATGGAAATCAGACATTACACATTAAGCATTTGGTAATGTATTGAACAGCAGCAAACACGTTATTGGAATTGGTAAAGATTTAGTTGCAAGAAAGTCGCAGGTTGAGCCTGTAACTTTGACAATGTAATTCAGTGTCGGAGATTTGGGGGTTGGGGCGATGAAGAACTTTCAAAAAAAAAGTCAGAATAAAATAAACCCTCTTTAGTAGAGTATACTCTCTCATTTGTGTCTAGGGCAAAAACTTGCAGGCAGCTTCATCACAGTGATGGATTATACTCTGAGAGGATAGTTGCTATATACAGTTTACATTACCCGGCAGATGTATCGTATAAGAAAATGCAATTGCCGCCAATAGCAAGAAAATTGTAGTTGGCAGCCAGGGTAGCCTCTCTCCCCCAAGAAAATGCAAGTGGTGAAGATCACTGAGCACAACAGCAGTGGTTTCTTAAGGTCCCGATTGTCCTGAGTCAGCTGAAGCTGCATGTTATGATTAAATCTATCAGCGCACCTCCAAGCGGCGGTGTTGCACAGCCTTTCTCGCATGCATCAGGGACGAATGCCATTTCTTCAGGTACGTCGACCGTGGCATAGCTGTCTGTCATTGGAAAATTTCGGTTGAATTCAACAGTGAGCGAGCGCGGCCTGTAGCCACCGCGCAGCATGGCGAGCGTAACCCAGAAAGTGTTTTGGTCCAAATCAACAGTTGCGTGGTCAATCACTGGGTATGGGACTTTGTGCTTCTGAAACAGTTGCACGATATTAAAGCTGTAGATGAACTCTTTTTGCAGGTTGATGTCTGGGCGGTAATTGCCTCCATCCATGGATAAGCCAGTAAAGTTGTGGTTTTCCCTGCGAATGTTTGAGTGTGCAACATGGAAAGGGGCTGTGTAAATTAGTGACGTAAGAAGAACTCAGCAGTAGTAGCAGAGAAGCCACAGATTGGTCGACACTTTGAGGACAAGAGCGCAGTGTACATACAACCCTTCGTAGCAAGAGCAATGGAGCACATACAAGCATCAGGAAAGTCATCAATCAGCGTTTTCTTGCAATTTTGCTGCTGAACCAGCTTGTCAGTCCTGCCATATCTAGGAAGGCAACATGTAAATTTTGTCGTGTGCAACCATGCCGCATGAGTGACTGCTGCTGTCTGCTGCTACTGCTTAGTGTGCTTAGCGTGGTCTTGCCAGTCATGCTCTGGCACACCTGAGGTTTCTGTGGGTGCATTCGGTTCCATCCCCTACTCCAAACTCCACATATTGTCTGTTAGTGCTGCCTATACACTCAAATACGGCTTCAATTATGCCATCCTCACCCCACTGGCTGAACACCTGCAAAGCTAACACACAAGCAGCTGCATGTGACTCACTAGCAAACAGACTCCGTGTCGTTGTGGTGGCTTACACCAGTCAAGATGGTGGCTATCACTCCTTTGTGGTCATTGACCCCAGAACATGTAGTTTGACCAAGCCCCAATCAGACGGTCATGCAAAGCAGGTTGGCAAAACTTCACACTGCAATCAGTGCGGTTCAAGTGGACTAGCAGCTTGCTGGGCTGGTGCCTGGGATTGGATGCAACATGTGCATCCGCCTCACCTACCTTGCGTTCAACCAAACTGGTGCTGTTGAACTTGCTGAGGAGACACTCTCTGGCTGCCTCTGGCGTTGCTGGTGTGCTCTTGAACACAACAGCATCTACTGACGGCAATGTGTGACTTGCCAGCAGCATCAGCATCAGCATTGCCGTAGCTTTGTGTTCCCAAACCGGCACGTTGCCTGCTCTGCATCCCTGACACACAGGAGATGGTTTAATGGGCTGATGAACGGAAAGCTCTACATGCTGTGGCAGTTTGGACCTGCAGCTGGCCATGGCTCGGCGCTCGCAACACTGCTCTGATAGGAATAATGCCCTGCACATCAGGCCCTGAGGGTTGAACCATTTCATCCAGAGTAATCATTTATCAAAGTTTCAGCCAGCAGGAGACGCACTGCAACTGCACAGCAGACTTGATCATAATGCGCTGTCTGCACAGCAACTGTTTCAGGTGCGCACTGCAGTTGCTCTGTGGTGCTGCTCCTCCTGCTGACCCACATGTTGCTGGAATCAAACATTTAGATTCTGACTTTGGTAGCACAACCGATGAGATCGCCTAGCATTCAGCAGCATCAAGTGCCGTCAAAATCAAAGAGTTGCGTCTGGGGCTTAACCCAGGCTGGCGGTCTCACCTGAATACTCGAGCATTTCGGCATCGCGATGGGCGAACGTGTTTCAACATTTTCTGGATTTATAGTGCACTTCGGCTGGCATTCACCGCGTTCAGGGAGGCCGCCAGCAGGACGCCACCCAATTGCAAGCAGTGATGGGTCCTTGGGCCAAGGGCAGAGCATTCAAAAAAGAGCTGCAACAACTTCCAGAAACTAAATGCAAGATTTTTGAATCCATTACTAAAAAGAAATACGGTCCGTCAGTCAGTCAGTCAGTCAGTCAGTCAGAAGCCTGGCTTAGGACCTGGCCGTTGAACCCCAGGGCGATTCGAAAAATTGCAGAGGACGCAAATGAAGGCGCGAGAGCAGCCGATCAGAGTTAGATTGGGCACTTGAAATCGATTCGAGGCCGTGGGCTGGGTGAGGCGGTGTTCTGTTGCGGGGTGCTACTGCAAAACATCACGGGCTACAGCAGACACAGAAGGCAGTGCAGCGAAATTTTCTGAAAAGCGATGGCTCGAGACGAATACTACAAGCGAAAGGCGCCCGGGGTAGGGATGATCATGGTTGGCTTCTGAAATTGCAGGTGTTGCAGTTGCTGTCTTGAGGACAGCACCAGCAAGCACGGGTGCCTCCCATCCTTACTAGAAAAGGAGTGACGTAGTCACGGGAAACTGCTAGTCCATTACTAAAAAGAAATACGGTCCGTCAGTCAGTCAGTCAGTCAGTCAGAAGCCTGGCTTAGGACCTGGCCGTTGAACCCCAGGGCGTCTGCGGAACTCCGTGAACACAGCAGTGCAGCGTCGTATCAAGATTAGGTTTTTTTACCGCACACCTATGAGATGCAACGACTTGCGATCAGCGCTGTTCCTTAATGCTGCAGTGAACTGCTGTCGCGGTTGTACCCACCAAGCACTGCGTCATTGACTGTGGAGTTTGAAGGATGCGTCTAAGCTGTACATGAGGTGGTGGACAGTGATCAGCGTGATCTTGCTGGCCATCACTGCCACGGCTGCAGCAACCACCACACCCAACAGCAGGGCGTCTCTGCAGCGGCAGCAGCACGCTGCGAGGCAAGCAGATCGCGATGATCGACACGAGGAAGGTGAGTGGTGCCGGTATGGATGTTGTGCGGGCACTGATGTCTTCAGAATGTTCGCGAACTTATGCAGAGCGAGCAGTGATCGTCACTGTGAGGCAAGGTGGGCTGCGCTAAACGCTTCCATTCCTGCTGCCGATTGTTGATATTGCAGTGGGAGTTTCACCCGCTGCAATTGGAGCTCCACTCGCCAGTCCACCTGCAACAGATGCAGCTCAGCCAGCAGCAGCTCAGACACCAGGTGCGTCAACAGCAGCAGCACAGCCAGCACAACAGACGATGCTGGAATGTTGGAATTTCCATGAAAGCAGCTTCTGGACGTTTGATGTTCAGCTTGACGTCTTCCAGCAGCTCATGTATAATGTTGCCTGCCTGCCTGCCTGCCTGCCTGCCTGCAGGTGCTGCCACAGAGCCAGTGGGCCAGCTGCCACCCAATGTTCAGCAGCGGCAGCAACAGTTCCTTGCCAGCATGCTCTCTGCACCGCAGCCTGTGCAGTCTGCCTACCAGAATGCGCTGCAGGTTATGCAGCGGCGCTTGCAGGAACAGGCAGCAGCCCGTGCTGCTGTAGCAGCAGCAGCCCAGCAAGCGCGTCCAGCAGCCCAGCAGGCGGGTGCAGCAGCCCAGCCCCAAGTTACCACTGCATCAGCGCAGTTCTTGGCAGAGGTGACAGTGCCTGAGCAGGGGCACCCGCACCGGCCAGTCCTTCTTCCAGCTCGCGTGCTGCGTGATGCTGCACGACAGCAGTACATTGTGGAGCGTGCGATCCTTACGCCTCTGAATGATGATGGTGATGCAGTGAATGATCTGATGACAGCAAGGATGTGTGCACCCCGGCCTGACGGTGTTCAGGTTGAGAGCCGTGTGTACAGCAGTGCTGACTCAGTGGTGCGCGGTGAGCAACAAGGTCACCTGTATCCACCAGAGTTTTTGAACACTCTGCGCATGTCTGGCTTGCCGCCACACAAGCTGCGCTTGCACGTTGGGTGCCCTATCATTCTGCTGCGCAACATGTCTGCAGGATTGGCCAATGGCACACGCATGGTGGTCACGAAACTCATGGACAACTTCATCCAGGCAAAGGTAGCCACAGGCCCTGTAAAGGGCCGAGTGGTGTGGCTGCCACGCCTGAACCTGCAGCCCTCTGATGCACAGGCTATGCCTTTTGATATGTGCAGGCGCCAGTTTCCAGTGCGCGTTGCATATGCCATGACAATCAACAAGGCGCAGGGGCAGACCCTCAAGGCAGCAGGTGTGTACCTGCCTCGCCCTGTGTTCTCGCATGGTCAGTTGTATGTTGCCTTCTCGCGGGTTGGCATCTGGAGTGCCCTCAAGGTGTTGGTGGTTGGGGGCTTCCGTGCAGCTACTGCGGCTATTGCAGCTGGTGTGTACACTAAGAATGTTGTGTATCGTGAGGTGTTCCAGGGCATCGGGGTTTGAGCTTCACACTCGGCACTGGAACAGTGTGCTTGAGGAACTCGGCCCTGGAGCTCTGGCATGTATTTATAATCTATCATGCTGCAGCTGCAGTGGTTGCGGTAGCTGCAAATGTCACATGCTGCAACAAGCCGCTGGCCACGTTTTGCTCATGTAACACACCAGCTACAGTTGGTGTGTACACGCAAGATGTTGTGCAACATGAGGTGTTCCAGGACGTTGGGGTATGAGCACCACACTTGGCACTGGAGCAGTGTGCCTAAGATACTCAATAAATGCCGCTCTGGCATAAGTAACTATGCTATATGCGTGCAGCTGCAGTTACCAAAGCTGCCTCACACCAAAGGGTTCGGACAGATGTCAGGCCACCTTTGTCCCGCAGCAGCACACCTGAACAACACAATGCACCTCCATGCCTGTCTTCCGTGCCAGATGCGAGTGGCGGAGCCACGGGTAACCACTAGTGTCTCACGAAAGTTATCAAGCATAAGCCCACTGCTGTATATTTTGGTTTGTAGCGCGAATCGGCTGTTCTAATCAAGATGCGTAGTAGTAATTGATACCGGTAACGAATATACATGATTTTTTTTGGACAAATTTTAACCTGTTTGGGGGCGACTCATCCACGGTACAGGTCCTGCACTACGACGCGGATATGACGCCGTGCCACTTTCGCACTGTTGCGAACCGAATGGAGGTTGGGGCTCATGAACCACTTTCGCATGGCCACCTAATACGGAATAGTGTTTTGGATTCAGGATTTGAAATCAGTTCGATGAAGTCAAACCAATTTTTCTAAAGGGCTCAGGGGTCCTGAAGCTCCGAGCAAGGGGACCGGGCCCCGGCCCCGGGGGAGCTCCGTATTTCATATGAAACGCATCTTTTAAATGGCAAGTATTGCCGCATCACGAGAGTAGCCACATGTACACACGTGCGTCTGCTGCTGCAGCAGCTGGCAGTGCTGTGCAGTGGGCGCCCAGCTGGGCTGATTGGCCCCGGTAGGGCCCAAGGTAGTATGTGTCGTAGCTGAACCCTGAGAGATCTATGTCACATACGGTGCAGGGCGCATGAACAGGGCGCAATATTAAAAAGCAAGGCGCAATCCCTCAGGCGCAATCAGCGCAGTTGTGGACTGTGCCTATTCAATGATTGAATCGGTCGGCAGTGGCAGAAAGTACTTGACCACACACACTGCCCAACTATTATAACAGTGCACTTCAGGGAAACATGAAACGTATGATTACAGATGTGTTGGGCACTGGTCAATGTGCCTGGAGTTGACGCAGCTACTCGGCACCAACGCAGGAGGCAGCAGCAGCAACCAGGCCTAAAAGAAGCACCCTGCTGGTGCACATGGTAGCTCACTGGCAGCACATCCTGTTGTATATTATTAACATTTGTCTTCTTGTAAGTCATACCTTTCGGCATCAGAACCGCGCCTCACTGAAGCAGAATTACGACTATCATTGCCTCTCTATTGGTGAGGGGTAGACCACCCCGCCTTCCTCACCCTCTTCACCGGACAGCAGGTGGCTGTTACCCACACACTTGACTGCATGCCTGGCAGGGCTGGTGTGTATGTAGCCAGCAATCAACGGGATCCTGCGAAGAGCTGTCAGTGACATGACACAGCAGCATGCTAAATAACTCTGAAAACTCCAAGTTAACAGCAATATCCTTCCTTCGGCAATCTACGTGGGGGCGGTTGCGGCACACTGGTTCTGTGCCTGAAATATTAGTTTTCGTCCGAGCTTACGTGCCTAGGGAAGGATCAGGCTGGGATATGCAGGCAGAATGCAGCAATGCAGGATTTCACTGGCTGGTTAGTAACAGAATAACATAACACACAGACAAGACAGGACAAGGAGCTGTACTGTAGACAAGAACAAGAGGTAGAGACTGCCAGATTCGAATAACAAAGTGACAGCACAGCAGCAGACACAGCAGTTTACTCTACGAGCAACAGTGCAGATCAAGTGGAGCTGCACTGCACACTGGGGCAGGATTATAAGATAATAGGCTACGCTCACTCGGCGGGGCCCTACTGCAAGTTGTAATGCAGTTGATATAGCGCAGCAGTAGTGAAGCTAGGGGGTGTAAGCATAAGAATGCTTGTTACAGTTGGTATCAAGCAAAGGCATATGCAAAGTGCAATGCAAGGCCACCACCAGAAGAAGAGGATGCCTAGCTCAAGGGTTTAAGCCAGCTCTCTTTCGACCCTGGGTCCCGCCCCCCCTACCTTACCCCCCCCCCCCCCCCCCCCCCCCCCCCCCTGGAGCTGCACAAGGTGACAGAGCTTGTGCTGACGTGGCTAGCTGAGTCAGCGGCCAGCGAAACATGATCAATGCAGCGATATCGAATCAGCCACGCCAAATGATAGTCACGTCGTTGTTATTCGAAACCGGCAGCGCCACCACTGTATTCGACACGCATGTATGGCAAAGCTGTGCAGTGTCACCCGCGCACCAGCGACATTATGACTGCTTAGCGTTCAATTGCTCTTGATAGCTTATCAAACATATTTTGATTCATGAGGAAGCACGACGGTAGCACATACAGTGCCGAACGCAATGGTGGTACATGATAGTACACATAAGCAGCAGTGGCTGCTGTTCAACAGCTTTTTTAAGTTATTGCAGCTGTAAGCAGCAGTTCCAGTGCCTAGTCAGCACGCCGAACAGCGAGAGTTCCAACAGAACCATGTCTCAAACTTTGGTGTCAACGCGCTTTTCCCCTAAACATGGTCACACTGTCTATGATGATGGGCCAAGTATATATGCTGCGACAACGTAATATGACTGATGATGTGCAGCAGGCCATCTTGTGCAGCTGCTGCGGTGTGGGTGGCGTGCTGTTGCCACAGGTTCTGATATGTGCACAAGCAGTAGGTGCTCAGGCTGCGCTGGCGTTGTTGAAAAATGGAACATGCAGAGCTAGTGCATTCAGCTTCTTGCGTAACTTCGTAGATGTGTTGTGCATGCATGTTGTAGCAGCAACTATACTTTTGAGAATGCTGCAAGCTCACTGTGTGGTGCTGCTGCCTCTGTCCAAGGGCTTGGTGTTACAAGCAGTACATGTTTTACTTTGATACGCATGCACGCAGACGGTGCATGTGCATGGGCGCTCTGGTGTGGTGGGCTCGTTTGGGGTTTGTGTTATCTGTACAAGTGTGCACAACACCGGCTGCATGGCAGCACGTGCAGCAAAGCAACTCGTGACTTCGCTGCATATGTAGCATGAACGGTTTCTTTGTGTGCATATGTGCTTGTGCAAACAGGCGTGCGGTAGCACGCAGCTGTTCAAGGCGAACCTTTGGTGTTGTGGCGGTGATTGACTGCAGTACAAGCAGGCTCGAGTTGAGTGGCTGACTGGCTTCAGGCTGCTCTGCGCGTGTGGCCGCTGTAGAAGGCGCATTGTTGCAGTGTGACTACAAGGCTGCTGCGGTTGCAGCCCATGTAGAACATGTAGTGTTTGCACACCCAGGCAGTCCCTTTACACAGTGCTTTTATGGCTTCGCCGGCGGTGTGGTTGTGTTGACAGTGTTGCACACGGCAAACAGTTGGTGTGGCGTGCAACAGACTGGTAGCTGCTGATGACAACATTTTTGTGGCTTCAAGGGTAACGTAACATGTTGATTGTGAGCTGGAGAGTTGCATGACACTGCAGAATGTTGTCACTGTCCTTGGTGCCGCCTGCCCTGCCGCACCTGGGCGGGCTGTGTGCGCTGTATAAATTTAGGGCAGCAAGGCTGTCAATGCTGCATCTGCAGCAGATGTCTTCACACAGCCCAACAACACTTGCTGCCCTTACACAATGAGTGGAGGTGCCAGCACACCTCAACATACAGCCTCTGCTGCAGGCCGGTGCTACTCAGCCTATGGCGCCCTCATCCTCGCCTTGTCGTCGCTCGTGTGCTGACACGGACACCAAAGGTTGCACCATCATTGCTGGTGTGTGCGGGTTGCCGCACACGTGTACGTGCAACGGCAACCTGTACACACCAGCAATCTGTGTAGTACACAGAGCGCGTTAGCGGGGCCGGGGTGTGATGGCCGCCCTCGTCACACAGCATCGCGGTGTACAACCTACATGGCAAATCAAAGAATAGCGCTGGTAACTTGAAAGCGCAGTCATGCATCCACTGTTGCCCTCGGGCCTCGGTGGGTGTTTAGACTCATTTTTATACAAGATGTTGTTGTGCGCAAAGCAGGTGTGTGCAGGTGGCTCATTTGGATCTCAGTGAGGTCAGCAATGGACGTTGCTGGCGCACTCGAAGCACTATGTCTGATATTCAACAGTATACGCATGTGCCCTGTCTTGAAGCTGATTTCAGTTGTTGGCGGCAGCATGGCTGCGCTGTCTGTAACCCACTCCATGCGCCTGTGGGCTTGATGCTTATAGAGGCGCAATGCATGTGCAACAGAAGCCCCCAGTGGGGTACAAGTGTTGTACCAAACACCAAGTGACCACCTGCTGATGCTGACCAGCACTAGCCACGACTGCAACCTCAGGTTTATTCCACACATGTCTGCGTTTTACTGAGAGATGGAGAATGGCAATGGCGCAACTCATACCGACAGCAACAACGCCAAGCGAGTGCGCCTGCAATAGTCATGCGGCATCATCGTTGTTGGCCTGAGCCTGAGTAGGCCTGCCACGTTTGCGCTGGATGGTATGTGTGTGCTGGATGGTATGTGTGTGCTTTGCAGTGCCGCACCACGTTGCTGCTGGCCTCTATCCCGGTACTAAATAGTCCCGCGCAAAATTGATTGAATTGCAGTCACACTGCTGCTAATGTGCGATGTTACGCACTGCATGGTGTTGTTCGCACAGCAGCGGCGCATAACAAGGTCAGCTTCATGTCTTTGTCAGATAGTTCTTGCACGTTATAGTTGAACTGTCCGGCTTGAGCTATGCTGCTGCCATCTACATACACTATCCTAGGTGCAGGTGTGTCGTTCAAGGACAGTTGCATGCTTGCATCAGAATGCAGTACCTCTCGAGACACAGCAGCAACAGAAAGTGGCCGCCTTTCTGCAGTGCCTTAGCTGTACATGCCTGACATTAGTCAGCTGGCTCGCCATCACTGCGCTAGTGCAGCAATGCTGTCAGTGCCGAAGAAAGATGCCTCAGGGTGTCAGTGTGCCTCAGCCAGTGACCCATCATGCCAACACTGCTCAATGCAGTGTGGCCTGGCCGGCTGTGGGTTCAGCTCCTATGACAGTGCATACTAGCCAGTAGGCCAAGCGCTTGGCTGCAGTCAGCTGAGGCACTGCGCAGGCCAGGCCGCTGCTGTGCAGCTCATTGCATAACTGAATTTTTCATCAACCTCATCCTTCATCATGTTACCCATTGCATAGTTGACTCTATTGAGCCCTTGCAAGGGCCTTTCCATTGTTCATCATGCTCTGAAGGCGTGCCCCTCCTGGCCAGCATGCCAACTATAAAGGTGACTGCTGCCCAACTTGAGCAACCTAGACAGCTAGCCTAGGTCACGGTGAGGAGTGCACACACAACTGTACTGTTACACCCTCAGTTGACGTACGATCATGTCAACGCATGCAGTAGCAAATGGCCACTGGGAGATGCAGTGCGCCACGTCAACTGTACGCTGCACTATCACAAGTGCTGCAACGGAGCGCTTCCAGTATGGCCATGGCACTTTACAACAGTAGAGTGACATACACACGAAATACATCTAGCCGCGTGATACCTGTTGTACTGCACTGGGGCCATGTCACCCCGCCATGGGCCGCAGGGCAGAGCTTCACCGGCTCAGCCCCTCAGACCTAGTCACTGTTGCTTCATACCAATCATGGTGCTTTGCGGCGCTGCGCTGCAGCAGCTCTGCCACAGCACCGTGCACAGCTGCCTCCTCCAGCACGTGTGTCACTGCAGCAGTGCAGCCAGCGATGGCATTACACCATGGGCCATCTGGCATGCACCCTGCCATGCTCGCATGCAGCTCATCCGCTGCCTCTTGCCGCGAGCGGCTTGCTTCCAGGCAGACGTTCTTCACGTACAGGAAGTACTGCTGTGTGCGCTCTCGCTCAAAGCGCTGCAGCACCAGCTCCTCGATGGTGCGGGCCATCTGCAATGGCAGAATCAAACCATACAAGCAGAAATGTGGCAGCACATGAGCGCTTGTAAACCAGCACAGGGGTTTAGGGTTTAGAGTGCACAAAAGCTATCGCAAACTAATCTGATGCATGCTTGCGCTTCTGGCACGCAGCGACTTTGGCGCTTGACGCTAGGCACCTGGCTAAGCAGCAAATCGGCTACGCCCCTGCCATTTGCATGCCTTCAGCATGCTCTTACCTCTGCGCAAACGTCGCTGAAGCGCTCTGCCAGAACTGCTGCAACTGCGCCAGACCTGCCCCCCCGTCGCCACGGGTACTCGCCCTTGAACAGCTTGGTCACCTCAGCCTCTGTCCAAACTGCAGGCAGCAGCTGCACTGCATCACTGCCGGGCGCGTCCACCACCTGCCAAGTGTGCAGCATCGCCACCAGCTGCCGCACACGCTTGCGCCTGGTCTGCGCCTGTTTGCGCTGCGAGCGGGTTATGCTGCTTGCTGCGCCCTGCTGCTGTCGCTCGTATGCCAACACAGCAAGCGCAGACACATTCTTCTCCACGTGTGCCTGCAAGCTCTTCAGCTGCTCATCCCGCAGAGCAGCCAGGCCCTGCTTGTACTCAGCACTGCCAGGCTGCAGTGGCGCCCTGATGTCCAGCTTGGTCATCAGTGCACCCAGCTTCTCCGCAAGCTTCTGTAGACGTGGGGCGTCCTGCCCGCGCGCGTGCAGCGAGCGCCCATCCCTGCCAGGCAGGGCCACAGCCAGAATTGTGGCGTGCTGCTGCATCTGCAGCAGCCCCCTGCGCTGCTGGTCCACACGCACGTAGTCGACCTGCAGAACACAGCACACGACCAGGCGCAAAGCACGGAAACAAGCAGATGGTGTGAGCTTCAAGTAATTGCAACCCCAAAAAGCCTTGTATGGATTGCGCAACCACAAACTCCGACCAGTAACAGCCGATGCTGCTGCAATCCCCCACAAACAGTGCGGCAGCCGCTGTCACAGCGTTCTCAGATGCATGAACACAGGCTGCAGTGGCAGGACTGTGCTGGACACTGCGCTGCACCACTAAGCTCACCAGCAGCTTCAGCTGAGCGGCTGCAGCATCAAGGGCGACAGGAGCTGCAACATCAGCAGGTCCGCATGCATCCACTGCAGCAGACATCAGCTGCATCTCAGTCAGGCCCTGCCGCCCCGCTGCGGCCACCAGGTCTGTGTAGCGGCTGCGGCACTCCTCTGCACGGCGGCAAACAACATAAAGTTGCGCTGCAGCGCACACAGACATAGGCACAGATAGCAACTACTTGGACATCTACTGTCTGCATTCAGCAATCGCAGGTGGTGCTGGACGCACACATGTCGGACAAACAGCTCAGCCCCCAGCTGCAACACAACACCCGCATCTTGGCGATGTTTTTTGGAAGCCTTGCTGCCACTTACCCAGCTTGCGCACAAGGCTCCTGTGCTGCTCCACCATGAACGGCACAAACTCTGCAAGCCGTGCAGCTGCAACGAAGCGCAAGAAGTCGTCGATGCAGTCCAAGTAGTTGGGCTTAGCCATGTAGCTCGTGACAGAAGTGAGAGGCTTCAGCTGAGCCCACAGCTGCTCGCAGGTCTCGCCAACCCTGCGGCCAGCACCTGCGCAAGCAGCAAGTTGGCGCGCAGAGCCACCGTCAGTCATGATGCCTCAAGCTACGCTTACACTCGAGGTTTGAATACACGGACAACAAGCGCTGTCATCTGCAAATTGCACAGCAGTGCTGCGCACCGTGCAGCCATGCAGACTGTGCGTGTGTTGTTTTTGTCATTGCCAAACTGTATGCAAACCACCCGCTGTCTCTGCATCAATATGTGCACGCATACAAGAACCCTGCCGCAAACACAACATACCTGGTAGGTACAAGCCGGAGTTGCGCAGACAGCACGTCGCTCCGTGCCCCTTGGCATGCCACCACGGCAAGCGGACGTGAGCTGGCTCAGCCGCTGGTTGTGGCTTCAGCAGCTGACGGTGGCGTTAGTAGCTGCAGCCGGTGTCCAGGTACATGATGTGCACGTGCGCGTCCACCAGCAGCTCCTCCAGCGCCATGTCATAGTAAGGAAGCGCTCCGGTGCCGGCATTGCCAGGAACATGCCCAGCAGCGGGAAACCATGGCTGCACACGCCGCCAGCCAGGTCGCACTCGTCGCTGATGCCACTGAGCAGCGACGTCTCCCTTGCACAGCTCAGCTGCGGATGGCACTCGCCCGCCACCTCGATGCTGACCTCATCAGCGCCAAGCTCGGCAAGCTTGGTCTGCTTCACATGCAGCTGGCTGTTGCCCTTCATGTCCCACAGCCTGGTGTGTGCCCTGCCTAAGAAGCGGCCCAGCACTGCAAAAGCCTCGCTGTAGCCGCCACTCCTGCCGGCGGAGGCGTACCGATTGGACTTGACATTGGCATCAAAATACACAGCTATGATGGCCGGCTTGCTACTGATGCTGAAGATGGACAGGATGTCGCGCGCATCAGCTAGCAGTGTGAACAGCAGAAGGCGAGCAACACGGCTGGGTGTTAGTCACTGAGGCCTGCTCCAAGGATGTTGCCAGGGAGTTTGCATGGTGCATGTAAGCAATCTGGTCACAAAGTGGGACGTGTTGCATGCGCTAAGCCAAGTACACAACATGCAGCGTGCAGAGCGCCCCTGCCAGCATGTACACAATGCATCCTGCGGCAATGTCGCAAGTGCTACACCAACAGCTGCAACATAAACACAGGGCCAGGCAGCCACAGCATGCATGAGCCCGGCTGCCAGCTCACCTGCTAGCAGGCCCCTCTCCAGTGCGCTGCGCTGTAGCGTACCCGCAGCAGCAGCACCTGCACCACACAACAGCATACATACATGGACTGCAGCACAAGCGACATGGCAGCAGAAGCGCAGCTGACCTGCAATGGCTGCAGCTGTGTGGCATGCGCTGCTGGCTAAGAGGTGATACATGCCAACCCAATAGGCAGATTCGCTTAGCCGCTCTCACCTGGGTCAAACAGATGCTCTGCAGAGTGGCGAGGTGGCGCCACCGCTGCTGCTGCCTCTGCGGCACCTGCACATGAGCAAGATCGCGTCACACGCTGGCTGCCGGTCACAGCGCTGCAGTGAGGCTGAAGCGCTAGTGGAACACATCATACCTGCCGACTCAGGCGTGCCAGCGCATGCTGGGCATAGCCCCGCAGGGCCAAAGAAGCTCAGCTCGGCGCCGACCAGCGCGTGGGGGTCATGAGCATACTCTGCTGCACGGCTGTACTCCAGCCACGCCGCCTGTATATCTCTGCAAGCAAGCACCATCCTGTCAAGGCGGCAGCCCACAGCGCACAGCATCGCTAGCGTGCAAGCGCTGCATTAGCGATGCTCACCGTTGGTCAATGGTTGAAACTGCGCCTCGGCCAGTTGGGCATGCTGCTGACGCTGCTGCTGCTGCGGTGGCACCATCTATGACCACAGCAACAGCATTGCAGGCACCTGCAAATGTGCCGTGCTGAGGCCACCCGGAAGCACCAGGTGCCTGTAGAACTCCAGGAGCTGCTTGTCAAACCAGGTGTTGGGCACAACAGGACTGCTCCCCCAGCAGCCAGCTGCGGCAGGGCTGAGCTCCCATGTGGTGCCACATGCGTCGCACGTGACAGTTGGCACTGACAGCCAGAAGCTGGCGCCCAGCATGTGGCAGGCAACTGACCTGCTGCTGCCAGCTGTTATGCAGGTGTCACTGCCGTGCACTCTGATCACACCGCTGCCGCAGCACCAGTGACGTGAGAGCGCTACCACCATGCGCTCGTTCATCAGCTGCACAAGACTCTCCCGCTGCTTCAGCTGGTCCTCAGACTGCTGGCATGCCTCGTACTGCTGCAGGCTGTTGATGTTGGCAGGCCTGCGTGCATCCCAATTGAGCCGCTGCTGCTGCACACGCCGCTGGTGCTCACTGCCGCCATGACACACGTCCAGTTCTGCCCAGGTGTCTTCGTTCTACTCCACACCATCGTCAATTGTATGTACCCGCTGCCTAGGCCTGCCTCTGAAAGCGTTTGGTGGCAGTTGGTTGGTCCTCTTACTGCTGTCCCTGTGCTGCTTTAGGTTTGCTTCGACAAAGTTGAGCCTCTGCTGCGACTCAGTCACGAACGAAGACATGCTTTTGCATCATAGCGAGATACCGACATTCCTGAATTGATGTCAGCTGCAACACGACGTAGGATTTCTACGCGTTGATACGTACTGATACTAACCATGTGTCAGCTGCAACCGCTGGTCGCTGCGGATCGCTGCAGGCACACCTACCGTACACGTAGCTGGGCTCACTGCCTGGCTCGGCACAGGCCATATCAGGACGCCGCTGGCTGGCAAATGTTCCCGTTATAGCTGATGTTCCCTTTTTACATGTTTGCTGCTGCACACGCGGCGTTCACGCTGCCCCTATCAAGACCGCAGATTGCACAGAATTTGCAGCAGCAGCGAACTCCCTGAATACTGCTTATTAGTAGCATCTGATGCATTTACATAATTTCTACATGCTTGACCCTGCTCGTGGCTGAGGCACCTGCGCTTTCTGCCTGCAAGGCCACTCACTGGTCCGGACCGCTCTCGTTCGGCTTGTAATCAAGTCATTTACGCTTCACAGTACATTGTTTTGACCGCTGTTTTTCCGCATAACTTTGCTGTGTTGTGTGCTGGATTATTGAAATGTAGCAGTGTGGAAGGTTGGGGCTTGGAGCTGTGATCGCTATGGTAACTTGCTGCCCTTGCTGGCCCCATTCCTTGTCCATGCAGGTGGGCCAGCAACAGCAGCAGCAGTACCCAGCGGCCCCGATCCCAGAACCCTGCAGGTGAGGATGCGCCCGGGAGGGCGGGTGGGCACGTTTTGAAGCAAAATGGATAGCGGTAAGCATGAATCGGTACAGTACAATGTCATTGTAAAACAAAACAATGCCGTGCATAAGGTCCTGCGACCCCATGTGGTCAGATAGGCCGTCTGTTGCTACATGTGACAGTATTTGTGGTGATACGTCAGAGAACACAGCCGAGAGCTTGTGCGATGGACACTCTGATCGCCTTCGACCTCCTGCCTTCGCAGCAGCACAAGGGCGCTGTTCCACGCGGCGATCGCGCAGGAGGCAGCCAACACGCTGCCAAGGGCCTGTGATAGTTACGCTGCTGCGTTCACTGCGTGCAAGGGCAGGCCTGCAACCTCCACAGCAGTGGTCAACAGCTCCAGACGCTGCTGCTCTCTGAAGGCAGGCATTGCAGAGTGCAAGCTGCCAGACGACTTTCTGCAGGTGCATTAGCCATATGGAAATAGCTACATTACATGTCTGATAGTACATGGAGCAATATACACGCAGTAGCCACTGTTCTGATGCGTTGGCAGTGCTGCTGCAGCTGCTGCAAACACACCGGCTTGAAAGCAGCAGCTGCAAGGCGCTTGCATGCATGCCGCATTCGTCAACATTAATGTTCCGTTAACTCGTGTCTGTATTGTATCATTGCTGCACAGTCACCGTAGGTTGAGGCACCCAAGCCAGGTGGCACATCAACTGGACCTGGGTGAGTGGCAGCGCTTGGTGCAGCAGCAGCACTCGCTCGTCGTGAACTGCGCAGTCGCGTGAACACTGGAGCCCGTGCTGCCAGATTTACAGCAGCATGCAGCGAGCAAGGTAGTGCAGCAGGTGCAACACATGTTAGCATGGTCAGCAGTGCATTGCACACCCCACGCACCTTGTAGAATGATGAAATTAACAATGTTCCACTGTAGGACCAGCGACCTGCTACTATGCCATGCACCTACGCACTTTCGCCGCTCAGCCAGCTTATCCAGCTTACTCATGTTGCCATGCAGGTTGCTTGGCTATGCACTGGCAGCAGTGGTGACTGGCGGCCGGCAGACAAGGCAGCTGCAGAGCGTGCTGGCAGAACCTAGCCACGGCTGCTCGCTTTGACCACACCAGCACCACAGCACCACTACAGTTGTGCTGCCAGCGCAGTGGCAGAATCACCATGTTCAAAAGATGCTGAGCAGTTGACAGCAGAGCAGCAAGGCATCCAGGGGCAGCAACATGGCCTGCCAACACTGCGTTTTCCTTGCTGCAGCAGGTAAGGACTGGAACTGAGCAAGTGTGTCTTTCTGCAGGTAGTTTGTGACAGCAGCAATTGTTGCAACCCAGATGCTGCATGTTGTTTCGTGTAGCAGATGATTTGACAGCATTCAACCTTTGCTTTGCCACATTAAAGGCCAACTGCGCCCCACTTGACTGATGCTTGTGCTGCTGCTGCTGCTGCTGCTGCTGCTGCTGCTGCTGCTGCTGCTGCTGCTGCTGCTGCTGCTGCTGCTGCTGCTGCTGCTGCCGTCTACTCTGTGCCATAGCTTGCCAGTTGATTAAGGGCTGCTGCCTGACAACCCTGCAGCCAACAACATGGGCTGCGCAGCAGGCAACTGCACCGAAGGCACCAGCTCATAGGGAACACAGCAGCGCAAGCAGCAGTCATGCAGCAACAGCTGTAGTGTAGAGATGGCAATATGCTTCAGCTGCTGCGTTACTGTTTCGCCCACATCTGCAAGGGGTGTGGATGCTGGTGTGGTGCGTGCTGACCATCTGCTGGTCTCAGCGTCCCGGCATACTTGTTCCAGCAGTCGATTGTGTGTCACATGCTGCAGCACGGTATACAGCAAGCTTTGACGGCATACAGACACAGATGTGCCTGTATCAGGCCAGTACTTGCCTACGTGCCCTGCAGCTGATCATCATGACACCTCAGGTGCACGGGTTGGCGGTGCAAGTGTTGTGAAGATGGGCACGTGGGCCTTCAGGTCATACCCGCTAGCAGCGCTGCTGCCTGGTTACTGAGCGGTGGCAGCAGCTGCACGCTGGCATCGTAGCTGGGTAGTAATGGGCATATTACAAATGTTCAGCTGTGTGTTTACAAGCATGCTGTGCCGCAGGTTGTGCTGCCAGCTGTTGTCGTGGGGATTGGCAGTGCTGAGCATTGGCAGTGAGTGCGGTCCTGTGGCGACCCACCTCATTGCATGAGGTACAGAAGTCATACAATGCTTGTATATACAATATATATGTGTTTGATAGAGCGTTTGCTGCATTTCTGGCATTGCGAAGTGGTACCGAAGTCTGTAAGTACCGAACCCCGAGGGCAATTGCCGGTATTACGGAATCGGTGACAGTTCGGTAACAGCTCTGTGTAAGTTCGTTAACTGTTCCGCAAGAAGTGCAGCCCGAACCCTTTACGGAACAGTTACAGACGTCGGCTGTAAGTGCAGTGAGAGATGATAATGCTGGGAACCTTGTCAGACACGCATTTTTTCGTCGGTGAAGTCAGCACCTTTAAAATAAATGGCTGCGCCTACAAGGCGGGGCCCACTAAAGACCACAGTTGAAGGAGCAATTGCTGCTGGTGCAGAGAGATTTAGCATGGCAAGCTGAGCTCTAGTGAAGTCCAGCAAACCTTGAGCAGTTGAATCACCGGTGTGTTGCAGTGCAACATCGTGTAAATAGCGGTTTTTGCTCACCTCAGTACTCATGCATGTTCTGCATGAATCAGGCGACTAACAGAGGATATCCTACATCAATGTAACCAGTTGACTGATTACATGACAGTGCAACACATTGATCGCTGCTCCTTTCACTGGATTTTCATGCCAACACCAAAAATGAAAAGCGTGTAGCAAGTTGAGTGAGTATTGTTGTGTTGTGTTGTGAGCATCTGAGCTGCAACGTTGCTGCTGCCGCAGCAACTCCAGCACAGCATATGCTTTACTTGTTTCGTTGCAGTCTAGGCAGCGTAGTAGCGTCATATTACAGCAACTGTTGCTGCTCCCTCAGGGAGCTTGGAGCCGAAGCCTGCAGCACGCACGGGCGCGTCAGCCAGTACTGTATGTGGGGTGTCTGTTTCACTCAACCATCGTCAAAGGCCTGCCTAACAAAAAAAGGCCTGCCTAGCGAGCAGCAGCCTGGACACAGGGTTTAAATTACCTGCAGCTTCAATCGTGTCACGTTTGTTCATGCTTCAGTCGTGTCTGCACCACAAGGTTACATCAGGAACACCCATCTGCTGAGCAATTGGCTGAGGTGTTGTGACTTGAGAGCGATAATGCTATGGCACAGTTGACCACAGCTCCAAGTCATTCAAACTAACTCTGTTGAAGACGTTCCATCAAGCTGTATAGTTTTACCTGTGACCAAGGAATGAATGGCTTGCTATGATGTTGCACGAGCCACATACAAGGCAGCAACAAGATGCTAATGTGTGTGTGCTTGAAAATTGTTGCTGACGTACACAAGATCTGATCCAAGCACAAAATGCAGCCTGAAAGGCTTTGTGGCCATTACTTTTTCGACCTTGGCTCTGGCTTCGCCATCGTTGACCTGCATACGCGAGGGAAAACCAGTATGGGGGAGCGCCAGCAACAGCAGCAGCAGCACCAGCAGCAGCACCAGTAGCAGCAGCCCACGCACCACTGACACCAAGACGCTATTCTCTACAACTGTGACAAAATGTTTACGCCTAAACCTGATTTGCTGTTGTGCGACCACAGCATATGACCAGACACCACTGCTAGCTCATGATACAAAGACTGCAGTGATGCACCTTCCAATGCCATCATGGCAGCCAGCAGAAAGTAGTGAGCATGGCATGCTGCACAGAACAGCCGGCGCAGGTAGACCAGCCGCTTATCATTGCATGGTTAAAAATAGTCATGCAACGCATGCAGACTGTTGTCAGCTGAAGCAGCAAGGGCCAAAGCGCTGCTGCATCCAGCAGTGTGAGCTCACCTCCACAGTCATGACACTGACTTCAATTTTGCTGAAGTCTGTTGCATTCAGAATACCTGGTTCGCTGCCCTCAGTGTCCAAGCTGCAGCAATGGAGGTATGTGTGTGTGGAGGCACGTGCAACACGCCAGCGCAAGTTAGTATCAACAGCTTTGCCAATGTTATGGTAGTATGCTGTCTATTTCAAGTGCGTAGGATGCCATGAGTGCCACATGCCAGCTGCCCACAGCACACAGCAGTATGCAGCAACTCACACTCTTACAACACTTGCATATTCCAGCTCAGCCGCACCCCAACAACGTCAACACCTGCGCGCCCTGCAGGACACTATGCATGCCTGGCCCAGCATGCTCAACAAGTAAGCTGCCAGCTGATCCCTTCTTCAAGCAAGTAGCATGGCAGGTGCTGCATCCGTGCATCTGATTCCTGCCTTGTTGATTACCCGGCCACCTTTGTGTGACAGCAACAGCCCACGGCGCACTGCAGCATGCTTGCATCAAATTGAGCTCATTCAAGGAGTCCTACCACAGCCGCTCACCTCCAATAGTCAATCTTGGTTTTGCCCAGCGCAGCCATTATTTCATGCAGTGGCCAGCATGTTATATTGACAGTCTTGCCGGTGTTGGTGGGACCAGCTGCCTGCTCACCGCCTGCTGCCTGAATTTCATTCCTCATGCGCTGCTTGTGGTACTCTGGCATGAATGCAGCCAGGCCTCCAAGGAAGCCACCCAGGAGGAACTCTAGTTCTTCATGCTTGCCAGTTGGGGACAGGCATGCGTTGATCGCAAGCGATGCGGTTCGGTTGCTAGTGTTGACGAGCGTCTGAAACAGCATGGGGTTTGCTTCCACCAGCAACCCAGTCCAGTTGCGGCTTGCCTCCAGGAACAATGTGTTGCTCAGGCCTGTGCCATCGTGTGCACCGGACTCGACAAAAAACCCATTGGTCAGGCCATGCAGCAGATCATCTATGTATTTGTCCTGGCCTAACTGCGACTTATACGTGCCAGTAGGCAGCGGGCTACCAGCAGTGGGCTTCTTGAAGGCAGCGGTCGAAAGGCGGTCCTGCTGTCTGCTGGTGTCTGCTTTGGCAGCTGTCATGCTGCTTGGGGTGGCCGAGGTGCTGTCATGCTTTCCAGTCAACTTCACTGTATATGAAAAGCTCGTCATGTCTCTTGGTCGAGTCATATTGCAGACAAACAACGCTGTGGACAGCACAGTAGCAATAATGAAGGCCAGCAACAGATGAGCATGCCATGCTTTGTTCGATCGTTTGCTTTTTGACCCATGGTAAGTATCCATTGCAAAACTTTGATATAATGTGTCTGCAAAGCGTTCCGATCTGGGTGCAGCGCGGCTCTGTGGTCGTATATGCAGGCAAGCGCGTTGCAACGTTGCTGTCTGCTTGTGATTAATGACATGAATTGTGCCCAGCGGCTCCGCACTAACTCTTCGCTAAAATAATAAACAACATGTGTTTTGCCCAGCGGCTTCCGCACTCACACGTGTGAGTGACAGTGCACTAGTGCACAGTACTGTCAGCGGTTAGTCACAAAGCAACGTCACCATCTTCATCATCTTCACCGTGATCGGGGCCCGATCTGCAACTGACACTTGCAGGCGACGCTTTCATGTCAATGCAGCAGCTGCAGAGCACCAAAGTCTCAGCAATTGCAGTCTCAGCAGTTGCAAGTGTCGATGCAGGCACTCACAGCTACCAGCAGCACCAACATGAGCAGCTCGCACAACACCTGCTGGCCATGGAACGGCAGCATCAGCATCAGCATCAGCATCAGCAGCAGAGGAGCAGCAGGAGCAGCAGAAGCAGGCGAACAGCTTTCATGAAAGGAACAGCTGCCGCAGCAGTGACACACTCAGAGACCAATGTAAACTCTCCCACACAATAAACTACTAATCTTGCACTCTCCACTTTATTTTTTCTGTCTCAGAATAGGCATAAAATAATGTATGTAATTGGACAAATGTATACGGCTCCGGGATCCCAAAGATATGTGTAGGCGGGTGGCAAAAGCAGGCGTACAGCTTTCATTACATTACATTACATTACATGCTCCACTCAACGAGGAGTGGGAACCCCAGTCAGGAGCCAACGAGAGGCTCATAGGGGGAGGAAACATCGAAGAACAACTCATCATCGTCCAAACCGTCAGACGAAAACGCAGAAAAAAACTCATCAGCATCATCAATAGCTTGAGCAATAGCCTGAGAGGGCAGAAGGACCTCAGGATCAGTGTCCGGGTGACACCGCATCAGATAGCAGCAGTGCACAAAAGCGGCCACCAAAGCAGGTGCCTGCTTCATAAAAGTGATCATGTCATCGCCTGCTGGGTGGCAACCAGCAATAGTAGCCCATGTTTGTGACGAGTCCCCGAAGGGTTCGAACAACATAGCAAATCGCTCGCGGACTGGTGCATAGAAAGGGCACTCAAAGACCATATGAAACTCATCCTCAACAACCTCAGACTGGCAGCCAGGGCGTAGGCACACCCTGTCACTTCGCGGCACAGGTGGTCGCTGCCACCTGCCACTGCAGACACGTAAATCATGAGCACCCAAACGGAAACGGGTCAAGGACCCCAGATGCTCTCTGTTGATCCCAGCAGTTTGAGAGACATAATCTGGGCACCATAAAGCTGGGCACCATAAAGCTGGGCTTTCATTAAAAGAACAGCTACCGCATAAGTGACACTCTCCTAGACTATCATTAACCTATCACACGCAACAAACTACTAAACCTGCACTCTGCACTTGATTTTCTGGCTCTCAGTATCAACCCTTGAATATTATCACCCCTCATTAAAACTAGAGGGGGAGACAGGTCGAGATGTCAAGATTGAGATCAAGACGTCAGGCGCGGGCGCTGCTGGTGTGAAATTTCACCCGTCATGTAAAAGGACGAATGTGTACGGCTCCAGGATGACGAATATATTTGTAGGCCACCCGCAGTTGAAGCCGGTGCCGCCAAACACGTCAGCCAGGCGTCTTTGTTGTCCTGAATACATATCTGGCCTCAGACCATATGTTCAACTTGTTGTGGCTCCTGCCTGCAAAACTCACGGGACCCAAACTTCGATGGTGCCAGGACACACTTGTAACTTCCATCTTTCAAACAAGTGGACGTTGGGAGCTACATTTCAGTGGGCAAGGCGAAAACCAGGGGAGTTTGGATCTTGCGAGTCCCTGGCTGTTCCACCAATTCCCTGCACGTTGCCTTGCCCCTGCATCCCACAATTGCGGAATGCAGGGATGTGTTGCACCAGCCAGGATTTTTTAATTTATATATGTTTATATATAAAAATGATAGGAGGCGTGGAGGCGCATGAGGTATCCTCATCGCCACACACGCCCCCTTCCTTAACTTAAGCGGGTGTTATGTGTGAACACACCACGCGTAGCTCATTCATTCATTCTTTATATATAATTATAAAATTTTTATATATTTATATGTATGTATATGTAAAATGTATATATGTTTGTTTGAAGGCATTCAGCTGTTCAACATGTAGAAAGGGCACCTGTGACGGCCAGAGGTCCATTAGGCTCCGCCATGGGTTGTCTGCAGTGTTCACCATTTCAACGGTGCAAGCCCTTCTTTTCTCAACACTAGGTGCCTATTTAAGATGGTGCCAGGACCCAAGGTAACTATCCTCTCTCAGTATCATCAGAATTCCTCAGTATCATCAGAATCTAATCGTTTGGTCTCAGCACGATGCATATTAGCCTTTTTCAAGCCTGTCCCCAAAAATGACAGTGGCCTCTTACATGTGTGGGGCCCTTCAGGTGCCCAAAGAATGCCGAAAAATATCATTTTAAATACTTTGTTCGTAGTATGTTTTGGTGATTGCCCTTAAATGACAATTGTCAGTTTAGTATGGTGTCAGGCCACTTGAAAGAGTTGGGGAGGCCTCCAAATGCCATGTAATTGCTGCAAATAGCTTTCAGATGTAAAAATAGCATACACATGTTTGTTACATACCCATACTGAAGGTCATGAAGGGTTACCAGGGCTTCGCTGAGTGTTTGAGGGCCTGTTGACTCCCCTAAATCCCTGTCGCACCCCTTGGGGCAGAGGGGTAAATGGTGGATGTTAGTGATTCTGCTTGCACAGCTGTGTTGTACGTTGGTCTAAAAGGGCCAAGGCAACATAGTGAAATTTTATCTTTTTATAACTTCTGGTAGCTCCCAACTTCCACGGTTTTAGGCTGTCCCACTCATTTTCAACTCCTGACTTCCCATTGAGGGCCTCTTCTCTGGGATTCAAGGGAAGTTAGGGAATCAGCCAACTCCCCTAGATACCTGGCTCAGCCAGGAATGAGTGACAGTGTCACTCATTTCTTCCTGCACGTGCCTTGCCACTAAATCCCACAAGCTCCCAACTTCCCCAGATTTGGCCTCTCCCACTGAATTTCAAATCCCAACTTCCACTGTCTTCTCCCCGTTTTTGGAATAGTTGAGAATTCAGAGGGATTCAGTATGTACGCAGCCTTGTGACTCTTCACACAATATTTTTGCCGCTTTACATTCACTAACTTCCATCATTCACCCCTCTGCCCCAAGGGGAGTCAACGGGCCCTTGAGTGTTCTTTCGTCACAGGTTCAGGTATTATTGTGACAAGCCCAACCTTCTGTTCAGCTCTTGCATGGCATGCTGCCGGCATTTACCAATTTCATTTGTCTTTGCAATCATATTTTCACGCAGCACTCTGCCTGTGCGTGCGCTGCCAGCGAACGACGAGGGCACCTGCTGTCGTCGGACTGGCTTGCGTGTGCTGCGACACATGCTGTACAGCACCTCGCACACGTACTGTCACTGCTGATGCTGCGCTGCGATCAACGCTGTCCTGCTCCAATCCTCTGCTGGTGCTGACTTGCGTCACTTTCTTGGCCATGCTATTTTGCATTGCTCTTGCTGCATCCTCTGCTGTCTTGCACTAATGTACTCACTCGCAGCGGTCACTACGGCTTTGCCGGCAGCAGCTTGTACATTATATGAGGTTGAAATGAAAGGCAACTTAAGGTTACCTGGGGGTTTGATAACTGCCCACTGGGTTACCACGTACGCGTGTGTACCACTCTGCACCACTCTGCGGGTACGGAAACCGTGGTGATTGCCACAGTGCTGGTTACCAGCGCCAATCTCCACTCAAGGAGGCGGTGTATGCTCCGCGCTCATTGTAAAAAACAAGTTACAAGCAACTTGCTGAAATACTGCACCTGCAAAGTGCTTTGCACGCGGTGATTCGTCGCTTCATAACATGCCAGTAATCGCAACCTGCAGACTTGGCGGAACGAGCTGCACACCAGTAACAGAGTGTAACTGATACAATGGTTAAAATGAGTTTGGAATTTGTGATTCTGCGGTGTTTGGGTAGGCAGAAGCAGGAAGGTGTGGCAGAAAGCAACCACAGCTGTGCCTGCAGGTGGTAAGCACGTTTTGTGCTGCAGGGATCATGAGGACTGACAGGTGTTAGTTTGACTAGGCTGTTGTCATCAGGGTTCAAGTGCATGGTAGTGTGATTTCGCTCTATTAAAGCAGATACAGCTTGGCTTGAATGCCAGCTGTTTGATTGTACGGGAGCAACGTTTGTGCATGCGCGTTTGGCTGCTGGTACCTGACGCTGCTGCGCCTCCCTTGACCTACAGGGGCGGAGTGCTTCCCGCCAGGAGTGGCGGCGACACAGCCGAGGCTGGCGCTGCATCAGGAGGCGCTGGGCTATTTGAAGCATGACTTGGCTGACTCCACTCTGGGGCAGTATCAGCAGTCGCTGAAGTATGTGGTGCGCGTGCTGCTGCTGCTGGGTTTGCTGCCGATGCTGTGGGCCCCGCAGGAGCTGGTAGTGTGTTGGGTAGTGGCGTTTTTTGCGCGGTCCGCGTCTTACAAGACCATTGTGAACTACTTGAAGGCTTGGAAATACTTCCTGGGCGTGCATGGCTGGGATGTGAGTGTGTGGCAAGGTTGGCAGCTGCTGCCGAGGCTGTTGAGGGGGGTGAAGCGTGTGAAAGGCGATGCGGCGAAGCCCAAGCTGCCCATCACCCCGGCCCTGTTACTCAAGTTTGTGCGGGCGCTGCCGCTGGGCGGCCCTGCACTTGCTCTGTGGGCAGCAATACTGGTGGGATTCTTTGGCTTTCTCCGCAAAGGGCA
Source organism: Tetradesmus obliquus (assembly GCA_030272155.1). Taxonomy (NCBI): domain Eukaryota; kingdom Viridiplantae; phylum Chlorophyta; class Chlorophyceae; order Sphaeropleales; family Scenedesmaceae; genus Tetradesmus; species Tetradesmus obliquus. The sequence continues at coordinate 406,175 of CP126206.1, forward strand.
TTTGTGTGTGGACAGTGTTGGGCTTGGCCCTGTGTCTATGGCAGTGCTGCGGCGCAAAAACTTTGTGTTTGACCATGCGGCTTACTGTGTGCATATCACAGTTACCATGTCAAAGACCAACCAGTTTCGGCAGCGGCAGCAGGTCATCACCATTCAAGGGGTGAAGGGACACGTTTTGGACCCATACGCCTGGCTGCAGAAGCTGTTCACGTTGCATCCTGCAGATGGGGATGCACCGGCGTTTGGTCATGTGCAGGGTGGTGTGTATGTGCCCCTGACATACTCTCGTCTGCTGGTGGGTCTGAAGGATTTGATTAAGGCGTGTGGCCTGGACCCCTCTGCATATGGTGGGCACTCGCTGCGGCGAGGCGGCGCCACATGGGCCTTTCAATGCGGGGTGCATCCGCTGTTCATTCGCATACAAGGTGACTGGCAGTCTGACACGTGGCTGCTGTATGTCGGCATGTCGGCAGCGCAGAAATGTGCTGTCACGCGCATGATGCAGGAGAAGATCGCAAGCCTGCCTGGTGCAGCAATTTGAGTGAGGTGGGGAGTGGGTTGGGATGTGTGCTGTGTGCTGCTCAGCTGAGAATGCTGAGCTGTCACTGCTCTGGCGGCTGCTGTGTGCGCGGCACACGCGTAGCCTGCCCGCTTCTGGCCCAACCTCACTCATTGCTGGCATGTCTGTTGTTATGTTAAGTCAAGATGGGGATATTGTAACACATCTAAGGCAATCATGATCTGGTAAGCACGTTTTGTGCTGCAGGGATCATGAGGACTGACAGGTGTTAGTTTGACTAGGCTGTTGTCATCAGGGTTCAAGTGCATGGTAGTGTGATTTCGCTCTATTAAAGCAGATACAGCTTGGCTTGAATGCCAGCTGTTTGATTGTACGGGAGCAACGTTTGTGCATGCGCGTTTCCCTCCCACCCACCCTTGATACTCCATTGATGGGCTGTCATTTGCCTCTGCGTGACTACATACCACCATGTCAGTACTGTTTGGGATGTGTGCTGTGTGCTGCTCAGCTGAGAATGCTGAGCTGTCACTGCTCTGGCGGCTGCTGTGTGCGCGGCACACGCGTAGCCTGCCCGCTTCTGGCCCAACCTCACTCATTGCTGGCATGTCTGTTGTTATGTTAAGTCAAGATGGGGATATTGTAACACACCTAAGGCAATCATGATCCACCTGGTAGCACTGAAGTTACAACGTGCATGCAGGCAATCATCACAAGCACAATGCAGCATAATGCGTACTCACATAGCGAGAACTGGTGCACTGCTCAGCACAAGTTCACTGGTATTAATAATTGCAGGAAAGACAATAAATTCGGCAATAGCTGCATGCAACGTACGCTCACTCACATATCAGCACAAGATCACTAGACCTGCTACGTAAATGCATTGAAGTAATCTTGCCAACCCATTTGCAGGGTCGGTTCAGCTTATGAAATGTTGCTGTTGCTGCAGTTTGCTGCCACAGCAGTGCTGTACAGAGCAGACGGATTTGATGCAGCTGGGTGCAGGCTGAGCACTGAGATGCATGTAAAATCTGCAAGTGCAGCATATAAAGAGGAGCCATATAAACTATATGTATTTAGCCGTTCAGCAGCTGCATGGCAGCATACATATCATATGTGGCGCGCTTTGTTGTGCTGTGTGCTGCCACCACCTGCGGTGGTGTGTTGACGGACCTCACCATCTGCCTGCCAGGCCGGATGGCCAGGCTGTGTACTGTATGACTACCCAAAGCAGAAACAATTGCAGTACTCAAGCTGCGTACGGAAAACCCCAAACAACTTCCTCTATAGCTCTTGATTTTTAGCGGAGGTGTAGACTGCAGCGGAAGATACACAAAGTCAGCTACTGCAGCTCAGAGACACCACAAGCCTGACGCGTTGCGCGCCACAACACCTGTGGGCCCTGTAATTCTGCACACATGTGCCGACTCTTTGTAGCCAGCCCAGCCTATGTAGTTGTCACCGGGTGGGGTGTCATAGATAGCAACACCGTCACCATCATACATTTTGCCGCCCCTAGCATTCAACCCGCGGTCCAGCGCCCGCTGCTGCTTGCTGGTGTACCAGTACCTGCAGGCATCCAAGTAACAGCGGTGGAAGGGAAGCCTCAGACATTTTAAACAACAGCAGGCAGCTGGTAATAGCACGCAGGGAGACCACACGTATGTGTGGGCAAGCGACAGACTGATCCGCTTACACTGAGCAAACACATGCCGCTGGATCCCACTCAAGGAGCTATGTAACCCTATTCACAGCAACAATGCAAACCATGTGCAACCAGCTGCTGTATCTTCCACAGCTGACCCCAAACCCCAGAGTCCCTATCGGTTCTAGTGACATGCATCACCGTAAGTAGCGGCTGCAACACCAAGATCACCAACAGGTACTGTAGCTGTGCTCACCAGACGGGCAGCGACTTGTTGAACGGCGTTTGATACTGGCAGCCAATCAAAGTCTGAGGGCAACCCCATTTCCGCCTCACGTATGCGCCGTTGACGTTCCACCGCTGGTCCACAAAGCTTCTCATGTGTCGCTCCTGTTGTTCATTGTTTGGGTCGTTGGGCAAGTTCACGCCTGAATTGTAGTGCTGTTCATTCTTTTTGCCGTGCTGCAAGATGACATCTTGCAGCACTTGCACGCGCATTGGCGGCTGCATGCGGATCTGACGGAGCTTGAAGTCGGTGTCTTCGAAATAGGCTGGGTAGATGTTCTCATCAAACAAGCCGAATCGTCCCAGGGCTGATTTTGTGAAGCCAAAGGCGTTGTACAGGCCGTCGGTCATAGGGTAAGTCCTGCAGCATCGCGAGAGAGTGACAGACAGAGCCGCTTGGGTGATGAAGGTCGTGCGTACGAGCAAAGCGAAGTGTCCATCAAGCAGTGCAGCAAGCTGACCGGCAGAGCCTGGTCCCCGCCACGACCGTTACCGGCCATCACAGCCAGCTGCGTGGCACATGCGTTACTCCCACATTGGAGCTGGTCCAGCCGTCACCGGCTACCGCTTTTTCCCCGACGTCTGCTATGGCCGCCGTCACCACTGACCACCTGCCAGCGCCGTATCATTGTTGCAGTTGTCACCAGGTTGTGTTGGCAACATTGCCACCCCTTCAGAGTATACAATACAATACAATACAATACAATACACTTTCGGGACTGAACCCGCCCCCAGGCACTAGCCCAGCGAGCCGCTAATCCGCTCATGGGGGGTAGTAGTAATTGTACCCAGTCTTTCCTTTCGTTGTTTGGGCGATCGAAACCAACCGCGCAAGTCCGTCAATTCCAGTTGCTTTTTATCCCCAGCCACGGGCCATAGTCGCAAGCTTTTTAGGCCCAGCCACGAGCGGTTGGACCAGGATTCGAACCTGGGTCTCCAGCATACCATGCCGGTGTTCTACCACTAAACTACCCAACCAAGCATAAAGTGTGGGCTGCCAGCACTGTCAGCAGCTTGGGCACCGCGTTGCCGAGAGCATGCTGTGGTTGGGCAGCAGCAGCTTGATTAGCTGCTGCAATTTCAGTAGGCAGACCTGTCATGCAGCTGCAACAACAACAACAGCGACAGCAACTAGTAGCGCAGGTGTTACAGGAGGCGAAGCAGCAGGCGGTTTTGCGGTTTTGGGAGTTGCTTGCTGATTTTGTGGCAATGGAGGCTGCGCCGGCTCATTGGCGTGTTGCGGTGCCTGGAGATCACCCGTTTCTGCGTTCTGATCCAGCACAGCTGCGCATTGTACTGGCGCCCCGCTCTGGTTGACCTTCCTGCTTTTACGTGATGTGCTGTCAGTAGTTGTCCAATTTTCACTTTCTGGCAAGGCCATGTTGCATGTCGTGTGTCACCGTGCTTGATTTTTCAGCTCTGTGTGTCGCATTGCGTGCTTCTATGCTTGTCAGCCATGAGGGTTGCAGAAGCAGTAGCACCTTAGTTTGCATGTCACATGCAGTGTCTCCTGTCGGTCCCGCGGGCTCCTGCTTGCTGCAGTCTGGTGTGTACAGCAGTGCCTTGGTGCAATCATGCCAAACACCTATGGTAAGCAGCACCATTGTGCATCCCGCTTGCTGTTTGGACCATGCCTGCCTTCCCTTGTGCGTTTTGTGCCCTGTGCTTTGAGCACCCTGCTGCTTTTCGTGCTGCACTTCGCACATGCTGCACTGCATGTACTTGTTGGTTTATGGGGAGATAGGGGCTGCAAGATGCCTCTGGAGTTTTACTTTGGTTGCATCTTGTGGCTTGCTATCGGGTTCTCATGATACGTGAACTGAAAGAGGGGCAAGTGACTCACTTTAGGGTGATCGCTTGCCCCCCCCTGTAACAGGCCTCTTCCATGCAGTGCACCCACGGAAGTAACGCATGCGCTCTAGATTTGTGTGCCAGCTCACCACCCATGCACAACATCAAGCTTTGTTTCTAATATGACATTAAATAGTATGATTTAGTGCCATGCCTGGTTTTGTGCAGCTGCAGCAGCTCAGCGTGCTGCGGCCGCTCACCAATTCATGAGTGCCACCTCTATGGTGTTGTCCCTGGAGGCGCTCCACATGTGCCCTGCAAGTTTTTCCAGTGACCCAGGCATCCATGCTGTGTCCCGCGCACAGTACACGCCCCACGCTTCTTCTGGGAACGCCTGGAACACTGCAGCAGGCACAGAACGGCGGCAGGCTCAGGTTGCATACAGCATCACTGCTGGCAACAGCCTCCGAGGAATAGCAAGCCAGGCATCACAGCACATCTTGATGGCAGTGAGTTACACACTGTGGCAGAACTTAAATCAGCCACAGTGCATCAACCTGTGAAAGCAGCTTGACGTGGGCAGCTTAGACAGCACTCATGGTCTGGCTGAAGGCCTGCGCCCAGGTTTGGTATTGGGTCTCTCAGGGCGCTGGCATCTAAATGTGTATTAGCATGTGACATCCTGGCACAGCAGCTCAAGCTGACTGTTAGACGGCATATGTGCCTTGCAGTGTTGAGCAAGCGGCGTCATGTGAGCATCAAGGGGTCTAAATATTGTCAACAGCAAGCGGTCTGCAAGATGACGCCATGAGAACCAATTCAGCATGCCAAGCAAGCCAAGCCTGTTCTATGATTTGAATATATCAACCACTGTTGGCATCAACTGCGTAGGACACACCTGCATTCCAACCCTCAGCCACTGAGGGTGTGCGCTCGCAAGTGACGATGACGGCGTTGTCTGCGTACTCCTTCAGATGCTGCACCTCATACCAGATGGCACCATGTGGAGGGCTCAGGGCCCTTTCTGGTATCACCACCACAAAGTATTTGACTGGGTAGTCCAGAGTGCTGTAGTAGAGGCGCAGCACCAGCTGCTGAGAATCTCTGGCCATGCTAGTGCCGATGAAAGGAACATAGCCGATTGTGCCATGAAGAGCCCTCTCAGGTTCGTGATGAATCTTGCAGACGTTGGCGCGAGTGCTTTCAGAGCGATAGTAGTGCTCATATGTGATAGGTAAATTGAGATTAAGTGGTTGGCTTTGTGCAGAGGAGGCATGCGAAGCTATTGAGCACAGCACCAGCAGCCAAGCTGCTGTGACAACACTCGTAGCTGTCCGCATTATGCAAGCAATGGGCTAACCTGTATCAGTTGGTACCCATGACAAACTTATTTTAATCACCGCATTTACTGCACGTATAAATCCATGCGCGACATCCATTCGACGAACGAAACACACCTGCCATCGGTCCACCGCTGCATGACGATCCCATATCAAATTGCCTGTTTCTAACTTCCTAAACCAATGTCTTTTGCCTGCCGACTGTTCTGTATATGATTTCAGCATTAACCGCAATGTTTGTTTACATCTTGTCGTTTTGTGCGGGCAGCCGGCTCCCCGCCTTTTTGCGGGCGCCCGCAAAAAGGCTGCGGGTTCCTCCCACAGGATTTCAGTCGTACCAGCCTTTTTCTTGCGGGGAACCCGCATGGCATGCACCAAGAACTTGCGGCAACCCAGAATTACAGTCAAAACAAGCTCAGCTGACGCCAAGCGGGCCTGCCATTTGAATTTAACACACAACAGCAGATGCTGAGTTGCCATAGCACTCTAAATAGCTGATAAGTAACCTTAGGGCAGTGGCGTCATGCCACGGGGGTAATGCTAATGCACATGATTCTTGAATTGCAGATCATCTGCAGTGCAGATAGATTTGACATGCCTTCGCCGTACAAGTGCAGCGTGGTGCAGCCCGCAGCGATGAAAGCCACGCGGTGTAGTGGTGACTACAACACTTATGACACTTGATCAAGTACGGTAACCAGTTTGATAGCGGGCATGTACCCCTGTGTACCGCTGGCACCATTATACTATTTTTAAATATGCCCGTTCACATTCCAATCAGTAGGTGCAAGCGTGTAATCTAAAGTGCACGTACAAAGTACGGGCCTGTCGGCCAGTGCAGGTCAATCTGAGGTACAAAGTACACCTGGTGTGTACTTTTGTGTACCTAAATGTACTTCAGTGTTAACCACCCCCTCAGAAACCCTAAGCCCTCGAGCACCAAAGTACGTGTTTGGGGTACGCTCGGTAACCTGAGCCGGGCCTTGAGTACACAGAGACACAGAGTATGGCTACGTTGCGCTGTTCAGCACTGGCGTAGGATCAAGTGCAGGCCGTTACGACCAAAATTTGCAGGGGTACGGATTTTGGTGTAGCCAAGGTCCGTTTGGTTTGGGTGCCCTATGCCAAGAATTTCCGCCAAGCCAGAAAACTTAAGTACACTGAGGTACATGCCTGCTATCGCACTGGTTCAACTACTGTAAGTTACAGTACTAAGCGTAGTCGCCACCCCCTTCACGCTAGCTAATAATAATAATAATAGTCTTCTTGTAAGCCATACCTTGTCATCAGCATCGGCAACCGCGCCCCGTACGGAGCGGAAACTACGACTATTATTGCCTCTCTATTGGTGAGGGGTAGACCACCCAGACCCCCTCACCGCCTTCACCAGGCAGCAGGTGGGGGTTACCCATACGGTTGGCTGCGTGCCTGGCAGGGCTGGTATGTATGTAGCCAGCAATCGACGGAATCCTGCGGAGAGCCGCGAGGACATAGCAGTATCCTTCACGCTAGCTGTTGTGTCTGCAGGAAGTGCAGCCGCGAAAAGGGCTCCTTCAGCCTTGCGTGTGTATCATACCATAACACGCAAGTTCGTACGGGGCGCGGTTGCCGATGCCGATGACAAGGAATGGCTTACAAGAAGACTATTATTATAACACGCAAGTTCGGACGAAAAAAATTATTCCTGGTGGTCAGGAACGGCGATATCCTGCCGCCATAGCCCCCGCGTAGAATCACAAGCAGCAGATGTTCAAGCACTGAAGTCCCAGGTTCATGGCAACTGTGCAACTGTTGCGTGACAGCTCAGTCCCGAACTGCTGCAGGGCTCAAAAGTTCATTGGGCCAGATGCCTGAGACTAAGATTGGTGCTGCTATGTTACAGGCGTCACAATTGTAAACTTGCAAGTTTAGTAAACTATGCAACTGTCACTTTAAACTAAAACTGTATTTATAAAACTGTGAAGGTATTAACAGCAATCGCCATAGCTATAGTACAGGACATGCCAGGCAGGCCTGCCTGGGCATCGGCACTCAGCATGCTTGACAGACCTCTGCCACTCAAGGGTTTGTGTCCTGCTTTACACCCATGTAACCGTTGATGTAGACGAGTACATTGATCGCTTAATGCCATGTAAACATTATGTGCAGCTGTACATGCACTGTGGTTCTTCTGTAGCTCGGTCAGTGGCCCATAGGCCTGCCTGGTGTCAGGCCACTGCCAGCTGAGTGACCATTTACAACAGCTTTCAAGGCAAGTGTCCTCAGAATCTCACCAAACATCCTTTGATGCTTGCTGAATAGTCATCGTCTTTGCATCAAGCAAATTGGCATTGCTATTGTAGTACCTCTGCAGATAGTACTTACACCAGGCCGCAATCCGTAGTGCACCAAGATATGCCCATGCCAGCCCACCAGCTCCCCGGTGAACCCACGTTGAGGACGGTTCAGGAGTTGTATGTATACATCAATCCTTCCAAGACTCCAACAACAGCATGTGAGCTAAGGCAAGCCCTTTGTCGCCAATCAGGTGAAAGCTTGTAGCGTTTACTCTTCCTTCTACAGGAACAATGTTGTTATTTCTATCCTTTTAGATCACAATGCATTTTTTGGGTTGCACTGGCGAAACTGTCGCGGAAGCCTCGCCTGCTATGTTAAAAAAATTGCCATGGTTTGTTACTTGTGTTTTGCTGTGACTCACAGTCAACAAAAATAACCAGGTGCATGCTACATGTGTATACGACATTCTATAGTAGTAGCAGAACCCAAGGTAATGTTACATCATTACAGAAACAACCACCTGACAAACCACAGCCATTCACTCGTGCACAATTGCTGCCTCTAGCTGCTCATAATACTGTGGTGTGTCCCTGCCTCCATTAGCAGGCATGTGTGCTTCAATTTGCTCACGTTTTCCAATTTCCATTAGCCTATGCTTCTCTGCCTCTGCATCACAGTCCACACCGAGCAACGTTTCCACTGCCACCACCAGCATTGCATTTGCCCATCCAAACTCTGGCCGCGTGAAGCTTGACAAGCTGCTGACATGCACACTCTCGTGCACAAGGCCATTGCCATATGCCATTTTGAGCATCATTTTAAGGAGCTCTACTTGCTGGGCTGGAGAGCTGGCCGTGAGTGCCTCGACTGCTGTGGCTAGAGGCCACACATGCTGCGGCGCTGTGTGTGGGCTTCCCAGCCCGTGCAGCTCGGTCCCCGAATAAAAGAAGGGATTGGCGCTGCTCAGGATGCGTACCCGTGTTGTGTCATACACCTTTTCATCGTGAATATCGTATCCCAGCAAAGGCAGCGCAAGCAGTGAAGGCAAGTTTGGGTCGTCAAAATCGTGCAGGCTGTTGCCCAAGCCGTCCACCTCGTATGCATACATCTTCACGCCTGCTGACACTTCAACAATCCCGTACTGCTGGATGCCTGCATGCACATCAGCCATCAGCCGCTGGGTGGTTGCAGATATGTAGCTGTCCGTCCAGATCACAGCATTCAGCTTGGCGAGGCGCTTCAGAGCTCCCCAGAGGTACATGTTGTCCGGGACGTTGTACGAGTACTTCTGTGGGTCATCGCTGGCCCTGAATGCACTCCACACCATGCCAGTGTAGTTGCATGGTGGGCCCAGGCCCTCTCGCTGCAGCTCACTGTAGCGGTATGGCGACCGCTGCTCATGGCGCTGTTCAATTTCCAGGAGCTTGAGTAGAGTGGTGACTGCATCATGCACCAGCGGCTCTGCAAGCAGCATGGCTGGGTGCCAAATGCTGGGTGTCTGGTGGTAATTCCATAGGAAGTTGAAGAAGTAGGCGACTGAGTCGAGCTCAAAGTTGCGCGTCCATACCCAGCCGCCACGCCCCAGCTGGCGATCATACTTGGACAGCTTTGCTGGTGGCATGTACTTGGGGTTATAAGCGTTTGCCCAGGGGTCCTGTGCAGGTCAGCAGCACATGCAGAGCCCTGAGTCACAGTATGAAGGCGTTGGCCATTGTTACGCTGAGCCTGTGAGAAGCGTGTAATGGGTCAGTAAACTCTGGGCAGATCAATGACCTATATGAGTGTGTGTATGCGTCAGGGTTTAGCAACAACCACCATCGGCTTGCCACCAGCTGTGAAAGGCTTGCAGAGCTGCCCCACCCTCAGTTGTTGTTCCGCTATGTGTCTGGGTCGCTTGACATGCATTTGTCCCTTTCAGCAGTTCATTCAACTACAGTTGTTCCGTACGCAGTCCTGAACTGCATTATCTTGCACAAGAGCTGGCTCTGCAGCTGGTCCTGACCAGCGCTCTTGCAGGCATGGATGTTGACTGGATGCTGGATGCAAGGTGCAAGGTCAGGATTGGTTCTGCTCTCATCTGAATGCTGTTGCATCATGCAGGCTGGTGGTCATCCTATGAGACAGTCAACCACCCTGTCCACAAAGACATATGCTATATGCTGGTATTGCTGCTTCGCACCTGCAGGATGAAATATGACTGAGCACGAATGGCGCCCTCTAGCACCTGCCTGACGGCAGGCCGCTTGATGATGCGAGGGAAATATGAAGCCATCTGCACCGCACTGTCACGTATCCACATAGCAGGGATGTCGCCAGTGAGCACCACTGTGACGCGGCCAAAATCATGCGCACGCACATATGAGTTTAGTGAGCGATAGAGGCAACGGCCGCACAGCGACTTGAGCTGCGCCAGCGTTCCTGCATCCAGCAGCGTCAGCAGCTTCTGCTGCTGAGGTCCATTCCTTGGGCCACTTGCCCAAATTTCTGCAGCTCCAGCCACTGATACTGAAGCAACGCCTCTTTGTCCCTGAGTGTCTGCTTGGGCACTTCTTGATGGATCCATGGTTTCTGAATCATGTCCTCTTTGCAGCACAGCATCAGGGCGGCCACCTGCTGCTGCTGGCAGCAGTGCTGTGACCCTAACAGTCTGTGCGTTGTTGCTGACTAGCAGCAGTACAAAGTGGTTGTAAATCAGCAACAGTAAAGCTGCGCTTGTAAACGCAGCGATTAACATGCTGGGGCGTTTGATTTGTTGCATGCCTTTCCTCTAGACCTCTAAAGGTTGGCGTGTAGTGCGGGCACACGGTAAGGACTATTACATCGAACCATTTGGACTGCTTTGGCTTGTGTTGGTCACATCCCAATGTCCTGTATGATCGACATTACAATCGGCGGGCGATGACCATGGTCGCCAGCACGTCCCATTCCGAGCAGGGTGCGTGTCCCCATAACATTTCTTAGCATGAACATTGCAACAGTGTTAAGCGTCTTGGCTGATTGTGTGCTTGACATCATTACCAGTGTGTAATGGACATGAACAGCTGCTGCACAGCTGTTCTCGGACAAGACTGATGTAATCAGTCTCGTACAATCGACATGTGCACAGTTCATGCAGTAAAAGTGACCACGGGTTGGTGCCCTGGCGACGAGCCTTGCAGTCCCTGCTGCTGCTCAAGGGCAACAGGATTGTAAGCACGCAGCTGAGTCTTGCATAAAAGTAGCCAGTAAAAAAAGTCTTGCATACAAATGCACGAATTCGTATGTAACCCGCTAACTAAGTGCTTGAACAGCATTGCGCTCACAATCAAGACTGAATGGATTGCGCCAGTGCATGGTGGCGCTGCTCATGAGCACTCGGATCAGTGCTCTAGCAGCTGCTGCCTGTGCGCTGTTGCAGCCTATATTCAACTGTAACAGTGTTTGCAGATGGTCGCATGGTATCAACTGTTTTTTTATACAGCAGGAACAGAACAGCTGTTGAACTGTGGCGCCGGCATTGCCATCATTTGTAAGCAGCTTGTGGCTGTTGCTGGGGATCCCCTGTCCGGACAGCCCTGTCCCGCGCAAGACGGTGCGTCTGTGGCACAGCAAAGGCAGTTGACACCTGCCCAGTTGCCATGTATGTACAACTGCGAGGGTAGTCAAAGCCGGGTGCTGAGCAGCAGCAACTGCCAGGTAGTAGAAGCCAGGCGCAGCGTGCTCAGTAGCGGCTACAATGCTTTTGTGCGCCTGGTGGAGGCTGAGGCAGCACCAGGGCCTCTCAGAGGCCAGTAGTCATCCACCGCATGACGCAGAGCATCAAGTGAAGATTGTACTTCGGACTACTTATGACCTTGACACGCGATGCACACAGGCGAGCACTGCAGCAAGATGCCAACTAGCTCTCAACTTGAGTCAGGTTGAACCAGACTGTATTAAACCAAATTTAGACGCCCACCGAGGACCATGTTGGATGCGTAACTGTGCATGTCAAGCAAAGCTGGACCCGAAACCTCTCGTTCTTCGTCTCCAAACGCTCGGCGTAGGTTGCAGCTGGCATGCAGGCACGGCACTCATCAGCCCGGCTGGCATGTAGGCATAGCATTCATCTGACAACATCCGTACCTTCAAGCTATGCTGAATCAGGATACCCCCGTCCATAAGTCCTATGATGCTCCATGTGGGGTAACATGCAGGCGCAGCAGTCCCACAGCACAACATCACGTGATGGACACACCTGCACTACAGTGTAGGCGCAGAGAAGTGTGCAGCGCAGCGGGGTTGCTGGCTTGCCCTGGACCGGCAGCCGCGACCCCTGCACACCGTGTCATTTTACACAGCCTTCATGTGGCCTTGGTAGACCGCACAGTAGAGCCCATATGACATCACGCAGCGCTCGCAACGGCATCACATCGGCACAGTATATAGCTTGAGAAAGCGTGCATCGTATACCGTATGCGCAATGAGTGCAAGGTATCCTGATCCAGCATTGCTTGAATTGCGCAGATATGCATCCATCGTTGTCCTAGGACCTCAGTGGATGTCTACATTCGTTCTTATATATATTGCATCATGGCATGCAATTAGCAGCAGCAGTACGCCAATCACAGCACTTCCAGTATCAGAATGGCAGTGATCCAATGGGCATAGATTACAGCAGTTACCCAGGGCCAACCCCCACGCAATCTGACACGGGCACACAGCATACTGGTGCTCCCCATGTTCGAAGTTACCAACCCGTTTCCGAACCACTGTCATCACTGAAATTCATATCCGAACCACTGTCCTCACTGAAATTCATATCTGACGACCAAGTGAGATGCAACGGCACCACCACAGTACTACTGTCCCTAGAAAAGCAGACATGAGTATTCGGGCAGTCCAGCAATGTCTGGAATGTGTTCAATGTTCTGACATGGCAAAAGCCTGTCCAGACAGGAAGAGCAGGACTTCATGTCCTATGATGCAAGGACATCGCGTGAGCCACAAAGAGCGCTTGAACGCAACTACAGGTGCACCAAAAGGTATAATAAACAACCGCACTTGAGCCCCGCGCAGCAACGCATCATGCCGTAAAGCTGCAGTTACTAGGGTGTGCTTGGCATGTTGTGTTCCCATGAGCATTTGATCACGCAGTTCATACTTAAAGGACTTGTTTTGGTCGTCACGTGTGCACATAGTTGGACACGACATACATCGACGTAGTTGTAACCTGGCAGCCCGTCCACCTTGAGTGCTCAGAGCCTGACACCTGCTGCGCCCGGCACCTCGCACACGCAGCCACACAGCACCAGTCAAAGCAGGTTGCAGAGAGCCATCAAATGCTGGGAAACAGCTCTGCTGTGCTGCAGTACAGTCGGTGCTTTCATCAGGTTACAGCAGGGGTGCAGCTGGCAGCAGCCAGGTCTGCTGCACATGCCAGCTGCCTTGAGTCCTGCACACGCAGTTTACAGCAACGACAGCAGCGCTGCTTGGCAAGCAGCGCAGAGCATGTTCACACACGCTATGAAAATACTTAACCAACACAGACATGTGGTATTACTGTCCCCATTCCAGAGTAGAGGAAAATGAGGTTGTTCATGTTCCTGAAAGTCGACCGAAGGGACATAGATCTACATGTACGCACTACAACAGTCACTGCTGCATACCGAAAGTGGTACAGTCACCCCGTGACTACACCCGGGGTGTAAGCAGTCACGGGTGGCACAGTCACATGTGTGCACATGCGCTGTAGCTGAGCTGTGTCTTCCTTGCAGTCATGACACACTGTGAGCTGACCCCCCCTGTTTCAGCAGACATTAGCCAAAATTCAGCGCCTGCGCCACTGAATTCTGCTGACTGCGGTGAAATTTTCAGCTGGCCTCTGAAGTTGGGTGAACACAAGTTGATTTTTAGGTGCACTTTCAGCATTTCTCACTGCTGAGTATCCCTGAATTTGTCATCACCCGCCTGCTGGTGAAAACCGAAGGAAGGACACTGCTATGTCCTCGCGGCTCTCCGCAGGATTAATCCTCCGACGGAATATTCCGTCGATTGCTGGCTACATACATACCAGCCCTGCCAGGCACGCAGCCAACCGTATGGGTAACCCCCACCTGCTGCCTGGTGAAGGCGGTGAGGGGGTCTGGGTGGTCTACCCCTCACCAATAGAGAGGCAATAATAGTCGTAGTTTCCGCTCCGTACGGGGCGCGGTTGCCGATGCCGATGACAAGGTATGGCTTACAAGAAGACTATTATTATTATTATTATTATTATTATTATTATTATTGTCACCCGCCTGATTTTTCAGTGTCTCTAGTCCTGGCTCGCTCTCAAGCTCGCTCTCAAGCTCTATGTGTCAACACTATGATGCACTCTAACGCTTGGTTTCAGTTGTCTGTGACCGTCCGGCACTGAGAGCAAGTGCAAACGCAATTGCTCTCAGGCGTCGGGTCTCTTGCTGGTCACGTTTCTTGCGCTGGACAATTTTGATAGTCATCTAATACTTTATTTTGAAGTGCGCGACACATCTAGCAGGCACACAGGCCATCCTGCTCTCAACTACCGGCGGTTACCGTCAGCTGTCAGCAGCGTGCGAGTGCTGCGAGTGCTGCTGGGCACAGGCAACACAGTAATACACAACGGCAAGCACATCCAGCCTCTGCTGCTGGCCGTTGGAGAAATGGATGTGACAGAGCTGGTCAAGGGGTTACAGTGCACTTGGGTACCTGTACCAGTACCTCTGCAAATCATGCCATCCAAGCATGTTGCGTGGCATGCACAAGAAGCAAGGCTTGCAGGATGCAGCTGTGAAGAGCTTTAAATACTTCTGGTGTCCTACTGGCTGATGGTTTGTGTTGTGTCTTCAACTGGCTGATGAGGAAGGCTGCTGCTGCTGCTACTGCATGCAGTGCGCAACTGCTGCTGCTTCTGCTGTTTGTTGCCGCAGGTGGTGCCCTGCATCCCAGCAGGCGCTCTAACTGTTTTCTGACGGCTGCCTGCTGGTGTTCGACCTGCAACAGACCACGTTACATGCAGTAGCAAGCTGTACCAGCTTGGCAAGGCTGTCTGCTGCTGGGACAACAGTGCTGCCCAACTGCGGTTGAAAAGAGATGAATCATTACGTGAACCTCGTTTATTCAGCGTCTTTCGCTGCTGAAAGATGCCGCTGAAGTATCGCGCGCTTGTACTCGCCGTGAATTTTTCAGCGGCAGCCAGTGATTATTGCTTAAAAGCACTGAAAGCACACTAAAAAAGCTACGCTATTACGCACATTCAGCGTTTTCAGCAACATTCAGCAACATTAACTGCACAGATTCAGCACTGAATGTTGCTGAATTCACCAGCTGCCAGTGGCTGAAAGTTGCTGATCAGCAACGCTGTTGCATGCTGTCTCTACGTACAGATATACTGTACAGTTTACTGTCACTGTGAGCTGACCCCCCCTGTTTCATGAAACAACGCAAGAGGGGGCAGCAGCACGCATTATACATGCAGACAGAAGTTGGAGCAGTTTCCCGCTCGCCCTTTAATGCATACGGAGCGCGCTGAAGCCCACACGGTGGGACTGCGACAGGCCAGGTCGACTTGGCCGAATAACGTCATTCGGCCCACTGGACTGCTTGCATGAGATCAGCTGCCCTTGAATCCTTTGTGTATTCATCAACACACTCATAATAAGGATGTCCCGTCCACTACAGGGTGATGCGAAATACGACCTATCGGCGGACAGCTGCGTTCTTGTTACTGTTTGCCATCACACACGCAGCGAAAACGGCAGCAGCACAGTCAACAATCTTAATGCAGTGTTCTGAAAATTTCTGCAAAACTGACGTGCATGACTTCACGGTGGATATTGAGCCGCGAGTACGCCTGCGCCTGAGCCAACGCTCACGAGTATTCCTGGTCACTAGGTCCTGCGATAGAACCATGTATGGCATCGCAACTATGATACATCATTCAGAGAACATCTAGCAATTATTGGACTGGTTCCGTTGCTGGTGATGTAGTGGTGGTCCTGTGTCCAACCACTCATTTGTGATCTCCATCTGATCATATGCGCTGCACTTCAATCGTCCGGGCCAGCTGTACAATTCACCTTCACATCCAGCAAGTGACACTATGATGCCCAGACTGCTGTTAGTTGCAGCACTAGCGCTGCTGCTAGGGCCGCAGCAGGCAGCATGTAGGAGTGCCCTGTACAACACCACACACAGTCGTGTGGAGGGGAAGCTGAATGTGCACATCATCAGCCACACTCATAACGACCCAGGCTGGTTGAGCAGCTACGTACAGTATCACCGGACACTAGACCTGGACGGCCACACTATTGGTGAGGCACAGTGTTTCTGCTGTCCTGCAGATGAATGCCAATTGCATATCACTATGCGAGTCCACGCATTCACATGTGCCTTGCAGTTCAAGTCTATGTGGGTGTGCTTGTTTGGGGGTAACATACAGTTGATACAGTGCTGCAGCATGTTACAGCAGTCACTGTCAATCATTCAAACAGGTGTCAGGCAGAACGTGTGCCTGTGTTGCCAGCTACCGCTGAAATATCAAGTTGAGGATCAGTGCATTGAACTCTGCTGCAGCAGTGAGCATTGTTTATGCTTTTCTAGACACAGGACATGACAGTCAAGCAATCAAAGTGGCCTCAGAGAGCAGTGGTCAAAATGCTAGTTTGCCAAATCATGTGCTTTCCCTCTTCATCTGTTCATGCTCAGACAGCATCGTGCTTATGTTGTGTTTGTGCTGAGTCAGCAAAACCCAACTGCTGCTGCTGCTGCTGCTGCAGGTGGTGTGGAAGCAATTCTGGACACCGTGGTCAGCAGCCTTGTTGATAACCCAGACAGGACGTTTGTGTATGCCGACCTGGCCTTCTTTGTCAAGTGGTGGCAGGAGCTGCACGAAAACACCAAGGAAGTCGTGCGGCAGCTTGTGCAGCAGGGGCGCTTCGAGTTCACTGGTGGGGGCATCGTACAGCATGACGAGGCCAACAGCCATTACAGCGGCATGGTGGACCAGATGAGCCTCGGCATGCATTTTCTGCAGCAGGAGTTTGGCCATGCGCCCCGTATAGCATGGCAGGTGAGCGACTGCGTGCCCCAAGGGTTGGTGAACCACAGTGCATTCTTCCATGAGGAATCACAGAGTTGTTCATGTGCAACATGCATGCACAGCAAGAGGCTCTTGCTTGCGGCAAGGATGTGGGTGGCGCTGCCAAAGCAAGGGTGCAGACAGTTCCGGCCTTGCATTGCTCAAACGCTGCATTGCAGCTAGATCACCACTGCTACAGCACTGCACATGGGGCTTGTTGTGCTGTTCATGCATGCATGGTTCCATGCTGATGTTTCTAACTGTACATACTGTGTGCATGCTGCAGCTTGATGGGTTTGGCCATAGTCGCACAGAGCCGCTTCTGAAGTCGATGGGCGGGTTTGATGCAATTTTTTTCGGCAGGTGTGGATCGACGCAAGCTCTGCTGTGGCAGCTTAATGTGGGCTCCCTGTTCAGGCCCTATGCTGTGACAGGCTCGTCAAGCACCCTCTGATGCCAGGGCACCCAAACACAAGCAGCGTAGCTCTGCCGTGCATGCTTGCAGCCAGAACAAACTACCTGCAAAGTAATCATGTTCTGGTCCATGTTTTGCAAGACTGCAACTGCTTCTGATCTTTGTAAATGTCCCTGGTTGTGCTTCATATGGACGACTCCTGCAGATCAGACGAGTCTGATATGCAGCAACGCAAAGCCAATCACAGCCTCGAGTTGGTCTGGCGCGGCAGTGAATCATACGGAACAGAGACTGATATGTTCACATCGCAGTATCCAACAGGTGTGCAGAAGGGGTGCGAAGCTGTATCTGATTGAGCAGCATGACCTGCCACCAGCTTGTCGAGCCAGGAGACAGTCACACTACAAACATATGTATTGTACACAATGACCGCCCATTGCTGATTGCGTTTTTCTTGGGTAATGCTGCCCCGCACAAGCAGGACCACTGCTCACACCTGACACCCTTCTTCAACTGCTTACTGACTATCCTACTGCTGCTTGACCATGGTTCATGTCCTTGATACAGGAAATTATGGTGAGTGATGATTTGGGACTGCCTGACACAGTCTTATCTAGGTACACGTGTGGTGCACACTTGCTTGCTGTGTTGGCTGTTTCTGTCCACAATGGTATGTCATCAATGCCAGGCCTGAACAAGATCTGCCTAGTTGCTGACAAAACACATCCATTGTCGCTGTCTTGACGGCATCAAGGCTTGTGTAACATTGTGTGTATGTGCTTGCATACAGGTCCTCCGTCTATGACTTGGTTTTTTGAGCGCCGCAATAATTATGGTGAGCATTACTTCAAACATTCTTGTAAAAAACAGGTGACTGCTGAATTACAACAGCACATTGTATGCAGCGGGAGCAATATCCATGTTCTGTTGTTCCCGCGCCTGCCAACCTTGCCGACAGTCTAGCTTTGGCAAGATCCTCTCACCAGGACATGCAGAGAGTAGGAGTAGTAGTAGCAGGGAAAACTAAGACACTGCACGCTGTGAGCTGCTGTAACCATGTGAACCCCATGAGCCTTGTCTGGCTTCTTAGCGGGTGGGTCTGGCCCTTCTTTGGTAACTGGTAAATGACTTGAAAACGTGAATTGCTACTGGACCTAATGGTGTTTCAAGCCATGATCAATGTTTTTCAGGCCAACAGTTTTATGCCCTGATTGCACCGTCTGAAATGGCACTTTCAACCTGACTTTTTGTTACATCAATCGGGTATCTCTTCTGACATGAGACAAACTACACCCAATCAATGTAGCACTGATACACTTCTGTCGCGTGCAATGTGTGTACCCTTGCAGCTAAAACTTTGGCAGACTCAATTAAGGACGACCCAGAGACAGGTCAATACAACGTAAACGGAGCAGTCGACATGTTTGTTCAAAAGGCTAAGGAATGGCAAAGCTCTGTGAGAGGTGCGCTATACAGTGCTGTCACTACAGTTTCGCTGACTGTACAGCGCTGAGCTTGTATGTGGCACAACGCAAGGCTCCAAGAATGTGCTATCCAGCAATAGGTGTGTTTTTTTGCGCCTGAGTGCCCTGCGTGTAGCACCTCGTTGTCACAATGCGGCTCATGTTGAACTCCACTTGTCACTTCGGAAACTGGTGCAACTTTTTTGAACTGTCATCATCATAGCTAGGCTTGGCCATCTCAGTCCAACCTTTTGTTAGTATCAAGTCCACTCCTACCCATGTCACTCTGATATATCAGTCTGTACTGAGCAGATGGCAAATGTACCGGGATGCGAATGAAGTTTATATGTTGTGTGATAACAAGCTAACAGCGTGCAAGTGCAGGAATGTTCTTTGTGATGGTCGCTCTGACTGGTTGCTTGTTTGCCTGTTTGCTGTTGTCTGCAGGCAATGATGTATTCTTTTTCATGGGCTCTGATTTCACCCACAGCGATGCCCGCATGTGGTTCAACAATGTAGACAAGGTGTGGTGCCAAGAGCCACTTGAACAGTTGCTTGTGACATACAACATACCTCTGTATGTGCATAAGTAAAGACAGTCCATGGTAGCCACCCGCATCAGCTGGCAATGCTTGAGATATCAAATGTTTGGACCATACTAATCAGAAATACCTGAACATGGTTGTGCTTGATGTATTGTGTGGTGCTGGCAGCAGCCGCTGCCTAATTGCTGATCTGTGCGGCGTGGCATACTGTCAGCTGCAATGCAGCAGAGTTGCTGCGTTTGCTGCTGCTGCTGACGCTGCTGCTACTGCTGCTACGTGTAGATGATTCATTACGTCAACAAGGATGGGCGGGTTAACGCCTTTTACAGCACTCCGTCTCGTTACCTTGCAGCAAAGCGGGCAACACCGGGCTTGCAACTGCCTCTGAAAACTGACGACTTCTTTCCGTACTGTGGCAACACAGACGGCTCAGACTACTGGACAGGCTACTTCACTAGTCGGCCTACCCTCAAAGCACAGGTGGGTGCTTCCGCTGCAGTGCTCATAGGCGATGAGCAGGTAGCGCACCAAGCACTACTATTGTCCGCGGTGTCAGCGCCAAGGGATGTATGGCCCTTCCAGCGCAGGCAATACCGTTTGTTGGCTGTAACTTGGACCAAAAGCAGCGTTGGCACGTGCAATGCCTGTCTCAAGGTTGCATAGAAGCGGCAAGCTGTTTGCGACCTGTCAGGTTGCACGCTATGGCATTACCACAACATACAGCGCGGCGCAAGGCTGTGTGCTTGGGTTGGTGTACATGTGCAGGTCCGTCGCGGCTGGGCTCTGCTGCGTGCGATACACCAAGTTGAAGTGTTGGCACAGCTGCAGCCCGGAAGTCGCCAGCTTGCCACATCTAGAGGCATGCAATATGAAGGGGCTCAAAAGGCATCTGAAACTGTGCAGCTAGCCCACAAGCTAGCACCCGACAATGACCCAGCGGTGCTGGAGTTTGCTTTGGCAACGAGCCTGCATCATGACGGCATCACAGGTATATACTGGCTGCAACCCAAGTGCTACACGGTGATACAATCTTACACACCTTACACCGGCACAGCAGACTGACCACAGCCGATGGTTGCACCTCATAAAATGCATTGCAGTGGTGTCTGCGTCCTGTTGAGCAGCACACCATAGGTGGCATACTGCTTTTGGCATGCACTACATGCAGGAGCACAAACTGCAGCAAGCACATCACACAATGTTTTCTACACACATCATGATTTCACTGGACGCCTTTAGGCCACAACACATGGTCTCACATTGCGCCTTGACTTGTCACGATGGAAGTTGGATGGAAGAAGTGACCAGTCAACCCAACTCAGGCCATGGTGCTAAGTATTCACTGCCTCACATGTCGTGCCTTGCTCCTGCTATGAAGGCAGCAACTAGATCGAGTTTGCTGCTGAAATCACAGGCACCCAGGTGACGCCGGTGACAAAAGACTACGAGCACTGGCTGCACATAGGCATGGTCAAAGCTGCACCCAGGTTCCTGCTGGGCCTGCAGCAGTTGGTGTTCCCTTCCAAGGAGCGCAGCAACACAGCAATGCTCCCCACAGCTCAGCCACGCACTGGCGGCATTTTCCGGCGCAGGCTAGTGCAGCAAGACGCTGCAAATACCACACTAGAGGCACTGCCCGAGACGGCAGCAGCAGACAGCACACCACGTGCACCGGTGCTCAACATGTGCCTCAACCTCAACAGCAGCCTGTGCAGCAGCTCAGTGAAGCTCTCAAAAGCCGGCGGCTTCCTGCTGGTGGTGTACAACCCTCTGTCTTGGTCGTACAGTTGGGGCATACGAGTACCGGTAGACACTGGCCGCTACTCGGTGACAGGTCCTGATGGAAAGCCTGTACCAAGTCAGCTGCTGCCGCTTTCAGTTGGCTCAAAGTTGGTTTGGGCAGCCAGCAAAGATGCCAAGGAAGACAGCAACAAACCCAGCGGAGAGCTGGCGCTGCTGGTCACAGTGCCACCGCTTGCACACGCTGTGTACAAGGTTGTGCGGCAGGCTGGTGAGGAGCCTGGCCTGCAAGGGAAGCAACATGATATCAACGCAGCAGTCACCATCTCCGCAGTTGCAGCCAACTCCAGCCTGCAGCTGTCCAACGGCGAGCTGCAGCTTACAGTTGGCGCTGCTGGCATCAGCAGTGTGTATGTGGCTGGTGGCAGCAACATCAGCTACAGCTCAACACTGATCAAATACCAAGGGCCATTCCACAGGTCTGGGGCTTACACATTCTCAGCAACGGGTGAACCGTCAGTGGCGGCGCCGAGTGAGGTGGTTGTTGCTCGCGGCCCTGTGCTGCAGGAGGTGCGGCAGCGGTTTGACGGCGTGCCAGGCGCACTGACAACACGCCTGTGGGCTGGCCAGTCGCACTTGGAGTTGGAATGGACTGTTGGCCCGCCACCAGGGGGTGATTGGGAGGCTTTTGTGCGCTACAGCAGCAACATCAGGTCAGAGGGCCTCTGGTTCACTGATGCCAACGGCAGGGAGTACCAGCAGCGGAGGCGGGACTACCGCCCCTCCTTCAAGCTGCCTGCTGGTGCCAGTTCACACCGCCTGCCAGCTAACATCTACCCCATCACCACGGGCTGCTACATACAAGATACTGAATTGGCCATAAATATAGCTGTGGACCGTGCGCAGGGCGTCGTTTCCCTATCAGATGGTCAGCTTGACATCAACCTGCACAGAACCAGTGCCGGAGACGATGGCAAGGGGATGAATGAGGGCCTACATGATGGGCATGTAGCAGCTGGCTTCCACCTTGTGTCATTCAAGGCAGCTGCTAGCAGCAGTACAACCAAGGATGGCATCACTCGGCGGCACTACGAGCAGGTATTGTCTGGCGTGTACTCTTCCTTACGGACCATGCCCTGCACAGTTTTTGCGGGTTGTTTTTTCAATGGTTCTTTTCAGGCATAGCGGCATCTGTGAGTTTTGCATAACACCACAGCTAGCCTACGTGCTCAGAAGCACCAGTTGTGTGCACTTCAAAGTATCTCATAGTGCGTACACCACCAGAACAAATGACGAACGCATGTGTCAACCAGCACTTGCTGCCTAATGATGCTGTGCCAGCACATGGGTCAAGCAGCAACATGCGTTACATTGTAAACAACCAGAGGCCAACAATTGCTTCTCTGTCCAGCATTTGGGTGGTGGGTATGGCAGTTTTGTACAGCATCACACACATGCTGTGCAACATGCGCTAGCATAGCTGGCATTTCATCAATACAAAGCAACCGTGGCAACTGACGCTGCCTAAACAAGCGCGAGTTGTTTGCAAAGTATCAGCTCTGTTTGGGTACTGCTGCTCCCTGTAACTCTTAGTGTCCTTGGCCCTGCTGCTACACCTCTGCTTCCAGGTGCTGAATGACCCCCTGCAGCTTGCATTCAGTGCCGTGGACGTCCATGTCCAGAATGAGGCCACACTGAGCAAGCCAGCCACAACAGAGGGCTTGCCAGGTAACGTGCACCTGCTGACTGCGCGGTGGCTGAGCTGCAGCAGAATCCTGGTGCGCTTGAGCCACATGTTCCAGGCTGGAGAGGACAAACTGATGTCACAGTCTGCGACCGTGAAGCTTGCAGCAGTGGCACAGCTGTTGAAGCTCAAGGTGACACATGTGCAGGAGGCCACACTGTTTGGTGAGCGTTCGTTGAGCGACAGCGATGCGACAAGGCCACAATACAACATCAGTGAAAAGCTCACAATGTGGCAGCCGCCGTTGCTGCTGCCGCCGACTGCACTGAGCTTCAGCAGCAACCGCATAGTGGGGCCCATTCCACTCGGCACAGGAGTGACGCTGAACCCTATGCAGGTCAGGGCATTCTATTTCACAGTGTCCAGAAGCACACTATGCGCTGACCCACCAAAGCAGACCCTGTCAAAAGCTGGAGTTGTGCCTGCGGCTGCGGCCATGGAGGTGGAGAGGAGCAAGACTGTATCGGTGCTTGTACGACACCTGCCAGGCGTTGAACCAACTATTGCGCAGGTGGCATCGCTTTCGCACAGTGCGCTGCTGCTGCTGCTGCTTGTGCCCACTGGCATAGCAGTTGGCATTGCTGCTGCTTGTTTAGTTGGACGGTCCTACATGCAGAAAATTGTCACAGCAGGCACAAAGCAGGAAAAAATGAAAAGCATTGCGCGCAATGAATACATCAATCTGTAACACATCAAGGTGACAGAGAGAGTTGGATTCTCCACAAGAGAGGGTCATCTTCATGCCACAAGTCCAAATGATATGCTGATGCCAGCTGGATTGCATTGTTGAAGTGAAGCAGACGTGTCGTGTACTGAGTGTTGGTACAGCTGCACATCCTTGATGCTGCCAACTTTAATGAAGGTTTTGTAGGGTCCTAAAACCCACAGCTGACCATGGGGCACTGTGAGTTTATGGAGCTTTGAAAAGAAGATTTTCAACACGCATCATGCCACAAACGATCATAGATGTTGCAAGTTTAAAAGAAGATGTCAGTACATGAGTAATCAGTACACAAGGGCTGGTAGTATGAGTGCAGACTGACAGTAAGCGGGTGGTGTCTACACCTGGGTAAAGCAGCCAGCATGCAGCGGACAAGAAGCAGTGAGTGAAAGACGTTTGCCTAATCGTAGGGTGTGGATGTCATGCGTTCATTTCTTCAAACCAGGCGACCACTGTTGACGGTGTTTGTCACCAGACTCGAGTCTAAGCGAGTGAGTGCAAACGTGCACAACATTGAGATCAGATGGACAATTCATGCGGCTCCTGGATTCCAGGAGTTGAGGTACATGTATAGGTGCGCACCTTCAGGAATAGTTGTGCTCCAGGCTCACAGGAGTACAGGCTATGCGGCCTTCATGTAAAAGGACGAATTTACGTGTTGAGCTTGAGCACAGGCATGTGCTAGGGGGCAGCTGAGATGTTCAGGGCTTGAACCTATTTTACTTAACTAACCGGTGTACACGTGGCTGCACTGCTCTTGTATATCCATGGTAACGCCTGGGACCCAAAACTAGGATGTTTGAACACCATGTACAGCCCTATTCAGATCATACAGCACAACCGTTAGTACACAGGTTAGCCATGTAAAAGGACGGATGTACACACAGTAACTGCAAATCTGCGCACCTTCAAGCAAATTTAAACCAGGAGACCCCCGTCCAAAGTCTCCTGATGCTTCGAGTGGGCTGCTCATGCAGGCACAGCAATCCGGCAGCATGCCACCAAGCGACAGACATGCCTGCAGTGCAAAGAAGTTTTGCTTGGCAGCAGTATCAGCAAGTGGCACCCCCGCGCGGCGGGGGGGGGGGGGGGGGGGGGGGGGGGGGGGGCACCTGCGACCCCTGCACCCTTCCTTCAAGTAGTCATTGGTATACAACAGTGTAGAGCCCAGTCATGACAGTAACACTCGCAGTTCGATTATTGTGTTGAAAGGGCAAAGCAGCGGTTTGCTTCAAAATATGTGCCCTGAGCTTTCCAATCATTGATGTACCATGAAAGAGGGTGAAACAAGTAGTCGGCCGCACGTGGTAGAGCAATCGTGATGCGCCTATGTGTAAACCGTGTAGAGGCTCTACTAGACCGTGACGTCACGGTGGTCGACCACCAGGCAAGTTTGTACCCATACGAGTCCCCTCCAGCTGGCTGCAGCTCAAACCTTCATGACCTGCTTCAACAGTGGTATATATGTTGTTTCTCTCTTCTTAACTAGAGGGGGGGGGGTCGACACCAGCAAGCTGCTACTGACAGTTGGCCCCGACGGTTCGTATTCTGGATATAGTCCGTGGCACGACACAGTGGTGAAAGGGGGCAGATTTAGTTGAAGCTGAGGCACCCAGTTCGTCTGTAGAGGAGTGACAATCGCTTACGGGGGGTCAGCTAGGCAACAGCTGGTGTGACACCAGTGGTGTCTGTGAAAGTCGCTTGCCGCTTTACCCTAAACACCCCCCCTCCCTGCGCGGGCTCAGCACACTGAACACTGTGGCGACACTGTCGTCTGCTGACCAGCAGTGACCAGTTCGCCTCCCGCTTATCCCTATGAAAGCACCGCAGGACCCGCCCTCGGTTGTCGCTCCCCCCCCCCCCCCCCCCCCCCCCCCCCCCCCCGCTACAGAAGCACTGGGGGTCTCAGCTTCAACCAAACCGCGCGGCGCGCCCAGGCCCCAACTCTGTGGGGCTTCCCCTCGTGTCGGCGTGTGCTGGGAGCCCATGCATGTGTGCGCTCCACTTACTCCACTGGAAACTTGAAACCAAACATACATATAATGTCGTATTGTCCACTGTTCAATTTGATCAAGTCCTGGCGGTCCCTCTGTCATGTAACGCGCGTTATGCGTGCATACGTGACTACACACTAATGCACTTCGTGGAGTATCTGAGTGACTCAAACGGTTTCACAGCAATCAAATGCTTTCGAATTCAACCCAGCAAAGTTTGATTCAGTGAGTTGCACCAGCCATGCGCCGCGGGAGCAGAGTACAGCGGGGCAATGATGGCCCTCAGAACGCACGGCTGACGTTTGTCGCCGTTATGACAATTGCATTTATCGGTTTGTTTTACCTATCAACCAGCAGCAGAACGACAGTAGTGCGGTTGCGCACATCCACTCACCCAACAAGCGGCAGCAGCAGCAGCAGCATGAGCAGTGGCACTGCTAACCCTTCAGCTGCAGTTGCTGCTGGAGCAACTGCTGTAGCAGCTGTTCAGCTTTCTATATCCAGCAGTAAAGCAGGAGGCGGCACAACCCAGCAGCTGCAAAACCCGCCAGCAAATGCTTTTCAAAGGCCTGCTGCGGGGGCGCCACCCCCCATTGGCAAGCACTTCTCGCAGCAAGGCACCCGCCAAGATGAAACTATCGATGAGCTCCTGCAAGGCATGACAGGCGGATTCTTTGTAGAGTCTGGAGCATTTGATGGCGTGATCTTCAGCAACACACTGTTCCTCGAAGCCACCCGCAACTGGACAGGTCTGATGGTTGAGGCGAACCCTCTGTTGCACCAGAAGATTCTTCAGCGCAGCAACCGCACATCCTCCCGCGCCATCAATGCATGCTTGTCGCCCACAGGGCAGCACACACAGCTTGAGTTTATACTTGGGGACTCAATCGGAGGCCTGAGTGGGTACATGTCTGAAGCCCACAAAAACCGCATTTATCGTGAGATTGCTGCAACCCCAGGCAATGATCCGGGGCCGACAAACAGTGGAGAGAAAATCAAGGTGGAGTGCTGGTCACTGAATGCCATGATGTCTGTTCTTGGCAAAACCAGGATTGACTACTGGAGGTGAGTCTGTACACACAGAGGCAGCGGTTCAATAATACTGAGGCCGTGCGCACGGCATGCCCCCACCCCCACCATATATACTGGCAACTCTGTCTCATGCACAACGTGCATGCAGCGAGCATGGCATATCTTGGAGATGTATGCTATGTGCATGACATGCTCTGGCCAGCCGTTTTGCTCGACTGGCTGGGGTGCTAAATGCACAGGCGTTGCAGCCGCTAGCAGTCAGATGGTACATCCCGCACTGCTGCATGCCTGAGGTTGTTGTTTGATCGGTGGCACACCGCTGCATACAAGCCCCGTTGCACGCAACAAGGACTTCAACATATACGAAAGTATCTGAACGCCTTCAACAAATGTTCATTATAATATTATATGATGTTCGTTATGGAAGGAAAATAGTTACATGCGGGTCCTGGCACCATCTTAGATGCTGGCACCTCACCGACAGCTTGCTCTAGGTGCAAACTACACCAACAGATAGCATGTTGTCGCAAACCAATAGCCAGATGGTTTGGGCAGCAGCTCCTAATGCAAGGTCCAGCAGTTGGCAGCAAATGAAAAATACAACTACCCTACTGCGCGTGACAGCGCGTGACACGCTCATGAGCTAGGTTCTACAGCATGTAGCGTGTCATCTTTTGGCACAAACACTTGGATGTTCTGGGGACAGCCCCAGCAGAACAGACCGGTACAACCACATACGGCACACCACAACCGCCAAGCCCTCCTGATCTTCACACATGAACACACGGGGCAGCATGGCCGCTGAATATCTAACACCAGTGCCTGTTTGGCAGAAAAGCAGGAGGCACGCAAATGATCATATGCAGGGCATTCCAGGAGCAAGTGTAGCAAGTCATCCACATTATCATATGTTCCTGTGCCTGCATGCACGCGTGTATTATAAAGCGCGTGACGTGTTTCGTGCGATGGTGCGTACAAGTAGCTGTATGGCTTTTGCCATTGCACTGTTGCATACAAGAAGCTGGCGCTGCCAGGTGTAAGCAACTGTGCCAAATGTGAGGAAATTGCTTAACTCAAAATTCAAGCCCGTGAAGGCGATGCTTTGCTAGACAAGCCCCAAAACCAGCATTTTGAGTTTAAGCGATTTCCTCACATTTGGCACAGTTGCTAGTGACTAGCAACTGGCATCCAACAAGGTGATCTGGTTAAAGCGGGCCAACACAAATTTATTGCTGTGTTGTCAAGCCCTAGCAATGGTCACAACGAGCTGTAATGCAGGTCATCGGTGGGCCAGCTTTATGCTTTCACAGTGTTTCACTGCCTACTGCTGCTTCTGCTGCTGCCGCTGCTGCTGCTGGTGCTGCTGCTTCTGGCGCAGCTTGGACACTGAAGGCAGTGAGCCGTCCATCCTCAACGCCACGGACTTTGACGCCCTTGACATACGAATCTTGACTGTGGAGGTAGGTCAGTCACCTGTGCAGCAGTTGCACTGCAGTGCTCTGCAGTGCACGTTAGAGGCGGAGCAGACCGTGGCAGGGTAAGTTACTGTTTCCGCTGCTGCAGCGAATTGGATTTGATTGATCGGTTGCTAGAACATTTCTGAATCAGACGCGTGTTGGCTCAGAGCGGCAAGGTCTGAGGGCTTTTGGCAGCACTGCCTTGCTGAGTATGGTCGCAGTACTGCTGCGCGGACTGCAAATGCAGCCGCCATGGTTGTGCATGGTATGTGCGGCTGCAGTAGTTGCTGATAGTTGCCTGCCGCGGGGTTCCCTGTCGACTGAGGGGTTGTTGCAGCTTCCTTGACAACTGTGCGCTGCTGTGTAGGCCATGTCAGCAGCCGCTGTGCTCAGCATATATGCAGTGGCTGCGACATATGGGGGCGTTGGCAACAGCCGAGCTAGCTAGAGCAAGTGCTGAGCCGCCATGCGTGAAGTGCACACTGTCTGCTGCGTTCAGAAGCAGCTGCGGCGGTTGCAGGCTCTGACAGGCTCAGCCGCCAAAGACGGCTCAGCTGGCAATTTCAAGGTGGCATTTAGCCTAAACTGCAGGCCAGTGCACGTATCCTGTGGCCACTTGCAGCGCGACAGTTCACCAGTCATCCATGTCGTTGAGCTGTACTTTGTACAGGTTGCCATGGTTGTGAACTCTGTTGCTGCTGCTGCTGCTGCTGCTGCTGCTGCTGCTGCAGGTGAATGACGGTGACGCGCAGCGCAAGGTGGAGTCTGTCATGGCAACAAAGCCATACAAGCTGGCGCATTGGCTGTCATCGGACCTGGTGTACATAAAAAATGGAGACCCAGCGCTTGCAGTGGCAGGCATTTTATAAGCTTACGACACTACATTTTGGTTATGTTACCAGGCAAGCCATGGCAGTGCTCATTTCAGGGTTCATGAGCTTACATGCCTATTAGTTTGTGACATTGCAAGTTTGCTGAATCTTCTACCGGAGCTAATTGCTCTAGCAGCACCATTGGTTGGCATAACCAGCTTTGCTGGGCTGTCTGCATAACAAATCACTGGCAACCTTTGAAGGCGCTGTTCAAGCAGACTTGTCATCGGCTTGTTCAGTTCCCTTGTAATCCTGGGCGCTGTCGACTGTTGGCGAGCGCCAGCGGTGGCTATATATGGCAAAGAAGTCGCCCTGCACGACACAGGCAACTACAGCGCCATCAACTCGGCCTTTAGCATGATGTGAGGTTACCATCATCCCTCACTGGCAACATTCACTGACCATGGCGCTTTAGCACTCAAGACACTGCTGACTGCCAATCCAAACGTGCGCTATGACGCTAATGGTACCGCTGCCGTCCCTAGAAGTCCTGTCTAGTCCATATGCTGATTGTCGCAGCTTCAACTCAACAAATCACCCCTCCCTCCCACCCCTGCCTACTGTAGGATAGGGACAATAAGCACGGCGGCTTAAACAAAAAATAAAATTCCTGCGGCAGCAGCTGTGTTGCACTTTTGCCGCGAACGCATTCACGTAGTATCACAACATTTCTTGGATGCTTCATTAGCCTGCTTGCATGCAACTGATGCAATTTTTATGTCAACAACAGCGCTTCCATGACCAGCAAACGTCATAAGCCGCCAGTGCTACATCCCGGGGCTTGGTGTAGTTTGGCTCCTGTCTTTGCTAACCCCTTTTTACAAGCAATGGTTGGGTTTGTGCCCGGTGGGCTGCAAATGCATCCCGTGCCCTCTGTGCGCGGGCCACATGCATGTTCTGGCGGCAAGTGTCGCCCACGCATCCGCACTGTGGCCGATCTCTGTCGCGCTTGGCATGTCATCAAGCATGCTGCACGGCAACAGCTGCCACACCCATTGCTGCCACACCCATTGCTGCCGTACGGCTCCAACTTCAGCAATGCAGACAATGAATCGGCAGATTTGACAGACTTGGTTAACTTGCTGCCCATGCCGTGGCATCGGGCTGCCTTGGCTGTTGTGCGGCATCCTGCAGCAGACCGGCCCTGGCCGCCTGCAGCTGTGCCAGACCCGCCATGTATGCCTTCTGCAGCAGAGCAGCATGTTGAGGCCATGTTGGTGGCGAGGCTAGGCTGGCGGAATCATCGCGGCAAGACGGTGTCTGTTGCACAATTGTCTGTTCGTGAAGCTACCTCACTGCAGCTTGGTCCCCTGCGTGCTGAGCGCCAGGAGCGGCGCACTAGGTTTGTCAGTGATGCGCTCGGTGCGGGTGCCCCGCCCGAGGCGTTGACTCGTGGTTTGCAATGTGTGGCAGCCGCCCAGGGCGCACTATGGAAGATGCGCTGGGATAATGCGTACAAGGAGACGTATTGGCGGCTGGTCATGGATGGCTTGCCTACGTCGGAGCGCATGCACCAGCAGCATGATACCTGTATGTGTGGCGCTGCGTGTCCTGGTCTGGTGCACCATTTTTGGGAGTGCCCGGTTGCGGTAGCGGTGATTGACAGCCTGCTGTCTGCGTTGCCTGCAACCTGGTGTACGAGGGCTGTAGGCCGCCCGCCGCTTGCTATGCGGCATGTCTGGTTGATGCAGCGGCCTCCCGGCCCTAAGCGGCTCCACCAGCGGGTTTGGGGGGTTGTTTGTTTAGCTGCTTTGAATGCCATGGATGTTGGCAGACGGCAGGCTAACAAGCTGCGCATTCCGCCGCCCGCGCCTGCCGCGCCGCGGCCGTCTGCGCCGCCGCCGCAATGGCAGGTACCTATTACAGATTTGTTTCAGCCTGCAGCTCTCACTGCTGCGCAGCAACAGCATAACCAGCTGGTTGAGCAGCGTCGGCAGCAGCAGCAGCTGCAACAACAACAACAGCGGCAGCAACTAATAGCGCAGGTGTTACAGGAGGCGAAACAGCAGGCGGTTTTGCAGTTTTGGGAATTGCTTGCTGATTTTGTGGCAATGGAGGCTGCGCCGGCTCATTGGCGTGTTGCGGTGCCTGGAGATCACCCGTTCTTGCGTTCTGATCCAGCACAGCTGCGCATTGTACTGGCGCCCCGCTCTGGTTGACCTTCCTGCTTTTACATGATGTGCTGTCAGTAGTTGTCCATTTTCCACTTTCTGGCAAGGCCATGTTGCGTGTCGTGTGTCACTGTGCTTGATTTTCCAGCTGTGTGTCGCATTGCGTGCTTCTATGCTTGTCAGCCATGAGGATTGCAGAAGCAGTAGCACCTTAGTTTGCATGTCACATGCAGTGTCTCCTGTCGGTCCCGCGTGCTCCTGCTTGCTGCAGTCTGGTGTGTACAGCAGTGCCTTGGTGCAATCATGCCAAACACCTATGGTAAGCAGCACCATTGTGCATCCCGCTTGCTGTTTGGACCATGCCTGCCTTCCCTTGTGTGTTTTGTGCCCTGTGCTTTGAGCACCCTGCTGCTTTTCGTGCTGCTCTTCGCACATGCTGCACTGCATGTACTTGTTGGTTTATGGGGAGGTAGGGGCTGCAAGATGCCTCTGGAGTTTTACTTTGGTTGCATCTTGTGGCCTGCTATCGGGTTCTCATGATATGTGAGCTGAAAGAGGGGCAAGAGACTCGCTCTAGGGCGATAGCTTGCCCCCCCCTGTAACAGACCTCTCTCTAAGCCGCACGTTCATTTGCGCGTTAGATGAGTTTCTCGCAGCTCAGGATTCGTTGCGTGCTGGCCTCTTGCCCGGCCAACAGCTAGAGTGAAAGTGTCGCATCATGGGCGTTGTAGACCAAAGTGGTACCATCCTGTGCGCGACCGTTGCGGTGACCGCTTGGCTACTACCATGTATGTCCAGCAAGATACCAGTACATATGCAACCACCAGTTACCTACTGCCACAGTGTGGCACAAACCGGTCAGGGCAATTGTGACAGGCCGCCTGAGGAGGCCTGCTGTACAGCACAACATGTTGTGCAGATCAGCAGGACAGAAAGCTACCAGAGCAGAGCCTGCCATGCATCAAGCTGCGGCTCTGCGTCAAAACAATACAGTGCAATAGTGCTGACGGTTCCAACTACCTCCGTATCGATCTATTGAGGCTGTACCTGTCCGCGCTTTACGCGGCGCCAATGCTGCGCAGCATGCCCTCCTTACGCTCCTGCGCACAGTGTGCAACGTTTACATTGATTCAGGCGCCGGTGATCTTGCGCATTTTTAGGGGGAACATTCCCTGTGAGTCTTTCGACCCGTCGATGTGGTGTGAGACGTTCGACCCGTCAATGCATTGACTAACAAATGTTAGCCGTTGGCTCCTACACGGCCTCGGCTGCAGCAGAATTGCCACGCATATACACGTTAGGTTGCGAACGTACGGCGTGTTGCAGTCATTATGGTCTGCTATGCGCGGAGAAATCTGCCACACAGCTTGAACGCACATGCCCAGCGTCCTTCGGGATCCTGGCTTTGTCTAGAATTCGTCATTTTACATGCCATGATGGAATGCCTGAGCTAAGGCAACTCGAACCAGGCTGCGTTCGCAACGCACCAATGCAACGCATGCAACGCATGTAGCCGTGCGTATGGTGAGTAATCGCGCCGCAGAGGCACATCGGCAACTGTCACTGCTTGTCTGCACAGTATCCTGCCAGCAGCAGTTGGCTGCCCACAATGTCAAACCACTGGGGCACAAAGTGAACGCCATCCACATTCAGATCCAGCCTTTCTGAAGTTGGTGTAAACATGTCGAACGCTGCGTGCCACGCAGCCCTGCTCCTGCTGCTGTAAGTGCCAGCTTGCATGTGGCGCACTGTCTGCACCACCATAGGGTAGATTGCTGCTAGAGTAGCGTTGTTCATGAATGTGATGCAGTCAGCAGACGTGACATTCTTCCTGCGAGCCCAACAGCAGCAGGCCAGCAGGCACATCTGAGGTGTCAGCAGTGCAATGACAAGCAGTAGGTACATGGGCGTGGAGGCTATTGCAGGCGGTAGACGAGCACCAAAGAACGAGCACATGTTGAGTGGTGCAGTAACACCGCCAATGCTCTGCACTTGCCAACCAACTCTGTTACTTACATCTGCAAATGCTCAAGTCTAGCCCGGACTTTCACTGCTCAACAATTTGTGCAGAGTTTGGCATCTGCTGCCTTGTAGCAGGCACGTGAGCAGCACGCCCTACCGCGCAGCCTGGTGACATTGACACAGTTGCATGCAGCTCCGGATACCATGGCAGGCCCATCCCGGCATCTTACATCGCCTGCACAGTGCAGAAGTAGATATATGCTCACCACACGCCCGGCTGTTTGTTGGGATTTGTTGCTGTTGCTTGCCACATGTAGATCTCAGTGCTGCGTGCAGACAGGCCAGCAACAGTATGGAGTATCTGTCAGCAGATGGCTAAGACCAGGACACCACATCTGTGGAGACTGCGCATGGTGCGCCGGCACCCAATGACAAGGCCCGTGTTGGTGCTTTCAATGTTAAACAGTACCAAGGAGCACTGTTGTTCAGAAGCCCACGACTGCAGGTCACACCATGCTGCAGTAAGCAGCACAGGGAGCCTCACTGCTGCTGAACCCTGTCAAGCATTGATTGCCGGCAAAACAAACTTCACCTTCTTGTTCACATACATTTGCAACCCATGGTGGAGCCACTCACCCGGCACTCTGACCAAGTGTGCTGTTGAGCAGCGACATGAACCAAGCAAAGTCTCGTTCGTAGTCTGCCCTGCTGCGCCGAGCGCAGTCATGGGCATTTTGAAACACGTGGAGCTGGCTGGGCGGCCGAGTCTTTAGATACCTGCAGCAGCGTGACCAGCAGCGTGACCAGCAGCGTGACCAGCAGCGTGACCAGCAGCAGCCTGAGGCCATTGGACATGCATGTACATGCATACATGCAGCATGTGCATACGAATGCTTGGGCTTCAGCTTTAGGGGGTGCATGGCTGCCAGGCAGAGGACATGACGGAACCTTGGAGCTACGGGTAGCCTGCATGGCAATCGGTGAGGTGGGGTTCCATTTGGCACCGCGGTTATGTAGTTTCTGGACCGTACACATGAGAGAATTCGACGTGCAAGAGTGTGCATCGTAAACGGTGTTCACTCCATTACTTTTTGGGATCAGACCATGCGCTCATCATGTTGTGGCTCACACCGTCTCACGTGCCAGGAGCCACATGTGACTACCTCTCTGTAGTGTGCAGGACAACAGCATACTACTGTGTTGATTGCAACTGCAGGATGGCAGGGAAATCTGTGCGGTTGCCAAAATCTGACAGATGGTGCAGCTTTAAAAGCTGCCCTTGCATGAGTGTGGTAGCTGTGTCACAGATGCTGCGCACCTCTCAAAATAGAACTGCTGTGTTGTCCATGCCCATCTGCAGGGCGCTGATGCCGGCGGCATCGCTGAAGCGTCCTCTTTACAATTCTTGTCCCAGTGGATGCGCATCTGCTCAGTGACCTCAAAGTCGAGGATGAACTCCATGCGCAAATACTCGACGTCCACCGCAATCTGCAGGAAGATAGAAACAGGATGGCGAGTACGCTTTGCAATTAGCAGCAGCGATGACCAGTCGAAGAATGTCAGATGTTCTCTGTCACCGCTGCAAAACCATCGGCCGACCATATAGTCAAAGGCGGCAGGTCGGCTGAGATTTAAACCAGCATGCCGCTCAAGCTCAGAGCCGCTGGAAGCTTGCTACTTCTAGCCATAACCACCGCTTGCAGCAGCTTTATCCAACATTGACCTTGCTGCATGGACGAGTGCCGCAGAGATGCAACACACAGTGTTGTATGACCTGTGCTTTCTATGCACACATGATGTGCCCAGGGTTGCGCTGATCAAGTGGCCCGGCCTATCGGGCAGGCCCGCCATTGTGAAGCAGCACTGTGCGTTACATCAAAGAAGCACTGCGGGGCACATCGGGCAGCAACTGCAAGCTCATTTGTGTAGACAGCTGAGGACAGACAGGCAAACCTGAGTGTCTGGATGCACGCAGCGTGTGAGGGAGCTTGCACAACCGCCGCAGTCCTGCTGCCCGTATGTGATGCCTACTGGGTCACCAAAGTAGTCTGCGCCGCTTTCGCGCTTCTGCATGTTGCAACTGGCGCCAGTTGCCTGCAAGCCGCGCACTAAGCCCTCTGTGTAGTGCATGCCTTGGGAGTCCCCAAGCACGACAATGTACTGAGTTTGATCCTGCCGCTGTTGCTGTTGCTGAGCCTGTTTGGCCTTGCTTGAGCTACTGCCAGCTGTGCTGTTGCTATCAGCAGAGCCATTGGCTTGGGAGGTGCTGGCATTGCTTGGCTGTTCCAGCTGCAGCTTACGAAACAGGCAGGCTCCATGTTTGATCCCAGGCTGGAAGCCACAGTTGCCATACGCCTGCCAAGCGCCATTGCTGCCTGCAACAAATGCACCCGTGCGGGGATAGCGCTTGGGTGCACACAAAATGCCTGCTGGCGTCCGCTAAGGAGCAGGAGGTGTCGTTGGCAAACACTCTGGCGCTGCAGTTGAGCTCCAGCTGCAGATTTTGCTGCCCAAGGGACCTTGTTTCTTCTGCAGCTGCTCTGGTGCCTGTAGCATGTTGCTCCAGAGTGGTGTTGTCAGCTGGCCATGGGGAAGACCGTTTAAACCGTGTATTTATGGTTATGCCTAACAGTTGATCCGTGACCAGGTCCCTATACGGCAACAGAAGCAAGACCACGGCAGAGCTGAGCAGAATAACCAGCAGCACCAGGGGCCTGGTGCCGCATTGCTCAGAAAACATTTTCAGATATGGAATGTGAAAATAAATACATTAATCATTGTTGGACACGATATGTACAAGTATTCATAGGTGCTAAACGAAGAGCTTGTTCGAAGCACCGATCGTGATCTGACAATTTTATTGTCTCTAGCCATGTTTTTTCATCGCACGGATCATTAAACGAATCAATTTTCACATGATACCATCAAAATGGTGCCACTACCTTTGTCACCTCGCATGTTGTGGTGGCTGTCGTTCAACGACAACGGTTGTCCTGACTAGCATTACACCCGTGGCATGATGCAACTGCCCTAAGGTTACTGGGCGTGCTGTGGCATCTTGGCCCTCGCCGGCCCCCACTCCCCTCCCCGGGACGCCTGCCTTCACCCATCACATCATGATGATCATGTCACCATCCCTTCCACACCCACCCCGTGCTGTGCTCATGCCACCCTCACGCACATGCCCAGTCCTTGTCAACCCATACTCTCAGGCTTGTCTTATTCTTATCTTGTGCAAGCAATCAGACTCCACACCCCTTCGCTACTGCTTCTTGTCACTGACAACTCAGTGAGTCATGACCCAAGGGCCCGTTGACTCTCCTAAATCCCTGTCACACCCCTTGGGGCAGAGGGGTAAATGATGGAAGGTAGTGAATGTAAAACGGCAGAAATATTGTATGAAGAGTCACAAGGCTGTGTACATACTGACTCCCACTAAAATCTCAACTTTCCCAAAAAAGGGGAGAAGTCACTGCAAGTTGGGAGTTAAAACTCAGTGGGAGAGGCCAGAACAGGGGAAGTTGGG
Source organism: Tetradesmus obliquus (assembly GCA_030272155.1). Taxonomy (NCBI): domain Eukaryota; kingdom Viridiplantae; phylum Chlorophyta; class Chlorophyceae; order Sphaeropleales; family Scenedesmaceae; genus Tetradesmus; species Tetradesmus obliquus. Next base: position 442,673 of record CP126206.1, read on the forward strand.
AGCTTGTGGAATTTAGTGGCAAGGCACGTGCAGGGAGACATGGGTGACACTGTCACTCATCCCTGGCTGAGCCAGGGAAATAGAGAGTTAGCTGATTCCCTAACTTCCCTTGAACCCCAGAGAAGAGGCTCTTAATGGGAATTTAGGAGTTAAAATGAGTGGGACAGCCAAAATACGTGGACTTTGGGAGCTACCAGAAGTAAAAAAAGATAAAATTTCACTATGTTGCTTTGGCCCTTTCAGAACACGTACAACACAGCTGTGCAGGCAGAATCACTAACTTCCACCATTTACCCCTCCGCCCCAAGGGGTGTGACAGGGAGTTAAGGGAGTCAACAGGCCCTTCATGAACCGCGGGCAGTTGATGAAGGATCCCTGTCAGAGCATCAAACTGAGCCCTTCCTTTGCATTTCTCGGACGTACACATCATACTACCGTAGTATTACTACGTATAACTTGCACAATTTGCGTGCTCTACGACGTCTTCAAGGCAAGCTCCTGCGTCTTGCATTTTCGAAAGCAGCAACAGATGGTGATCGTCTCTTCCCGTTGAGACGGTATCAGTCCCAGCTATACGTCATCAGTCAACATCAGCATTTGTATGAACTCCCCTTGTCGGCCGTTTGTCCTTCACTCGCCCTCGCACATGCACCAAACTCACTCTAGTACACATCCTCAGGCGGCCTCTGATGCCGCCGACACTCGCTGAGGTTGTAGATTAACGCAGCACAAATCGTTTTAGGGGGGGAGGACATGGGGTTTCATTGCGCCGTTTGGGGATAAAAGCCCCTGAAAGGGTCTACTGCTGCCTTTTCTCCGAACAGAGGCCACCAGTTGCCCTGAAGCCTCTGCAAACACCTTTCCTAATTTACCTCAATTCATTAATAGGGTGCCTGTGGCGTGCACCTGCCTGGCGCGTCCCCCCCAGGGGGTCACCTTATTCTTTTGGTATAGGATTATGCACGCCCGGCCGGCCTGGAGCCCTTGAGGGCGGAAATCAACAGCGCCTGACATTCAGCAAACATGGCAGGGCTGTTGTAAGAGCCTGTGCCACGCCCTGCAAACAAGTTTTTCACACAGCTAAACGTACAGGCTACGCTTGCCTCTGCACTGCAACTGGCTTCGTAAGGGTCCGTTGACTCCCCTAAATCCCTGTCACGCCTTGGGGCAGAGGGGTGAATGATGGAAGTTAGTGAATGTAAAATGGCAGAAATGTTGTATGAAGAGTCACAAGGCTGCGTACGTACTAACTCCTACTAAATTCTCAATTATTTCAAAAAAGGGGAGAAGTTGGCGGAAGTTGGGAGTTAACATCCAGTGGGAGAGGCCAAATCAAGGGAAGTTGGGAGCTTGTGGGATTTAGTGGCAAGGCACGTGCAAGGAGACATGAGTGACACTGTCACTTATCCCTGGCTGAGCCAGGGAAATAGAGAGTTAGCTGATTCCCTAACTTCCCTTGAACCCCAGAGAAGAGGCTCTTAATGGGAATTTAGGAGTTAAAATGAGTGGGACAGCCAAAATACGTGGACTTTGGGAGCTACCAGAAGTAAAAAAAGATAAAGTTTCACTATGTTGCTTTGGCCCTTTCAGACCACGTACAACACAGCTGTGCAAGCAGAATCACTAACTTCCACCATTCACCCCTCCGCCCCAAGGGGTGTGACAGGGAGTTAGGGGAGTGAACAGGCCCTTGGCTTCGTCACGATGCGGTTGCATCTGATCATCAGTGATGAATCATTGAAGGTCGGTACAGCAGATGTTTAGTGGCGTGAACAGGATGAAGGGTAGTTCACTGCGTGATAGTTCATTACATTTTCTGCTACTGCGCAACGGCCGCGGTGACCGCTGCCTTCGAAGGCAGGAGGAAATTCCCACAACTGCTCATGCCGCTCACACGTGGTCATATGCTCAGGCTGAGCAGCTTTGATACACGAATCCTGGGTTTTGAAGAACTCAGGTGTATGAATAGGTACGCACCTGTGGGCAATGCTGGACCAGGAGACCCCCGCCAAATCTCCTGACGCTCTGATTTGCCTGCTATGCAAGCACTGTCCGGCAACACAGCATCAAGCCATGGACACACCTATATAAAAATGTTATGTACGCTGCGGTGACATCCTGGTACAGCTGCCTGTGGCTGGGGTTCAAAAGCAACTAGAATTGACGGGTACAACCCGCCTAGTAGGCGCAGGTAAATTCAACTTCCCAACCAACGAACCAGAAACTAGGTGCAGCCACAACTTTCAAGCGCAAAACAAATTGGCTCGCTGGCTTACTGTCTGAGGCAGTTGAGACAGCACCGCGGCTGCCAGCGCAGTGCGTACTGCATGAGTGCACAATTGCTGAAACCTGCATTGCCGTTTACGGCCTGGTGTTCACAACAGCTTGCAAAGCACGGCAGCACACCCATACATGTAAAATGACGACATATATATGTGTGCATCAGTCAAGAACCAGGTCGTCATGTGGTTCTGTTCAGGTTTCCTGTGATGCTTCTCGGCCAGAGCAGTTTGCAACCGGCGTGCAGCAGCTTTGCAATTCCGTTGCAACTCAGAAACCGGAGTCTTGAGTATCCTAGGAATCTGCAATCTCTGCAAGCCCAAGACCCACCCGGAGCAGCTAATACGAAGTGCAGGGCAGTGCAGTTTCTGCGCTGGAGACGCAATGCATCATTGTGGTTGTATGAAGTCATTGGGCCTGCTCCTACTGCACTCAACAGACGTGACATGCCGCTGTGGTAACGGCATTAAGTGCACCAGCCGCTGGTGGGGTTTGGGTTGCTAACCAAGGCCTTGAGGGGTCGTGCCTGGCACACGCTCACACGACCACAAGAACCATACCGATCTGAGGGGAAAATGAGGCTTCGCAATATTTTCCGAGTTTTAATTCAAATTTTACCGGAAGCTGCACACTTTTTTTAGGATTTTTCAAGTCAATCACCGAAAGGATTTGTTGTTTATTTTCCGGTGATAATTAAAGGCAATACGGTACATGTAACACAGAGCATGATGGCCAGCTGCAGCTTCAGCACAGTTGCTGCACTGCACCGTTGCTGCAGGTGCTGCACAGAGGTGGCATGCCATAGCACAAGAACAGGCCATGCTCACCAAAAACAATGCTCACCACGGCACATATCCTGTAAGTACAAGCAATGCTTGAAGGTGCGCAGCTTTGCATTTGACATGCTAGACTGTCCATCTTTACAAGCAGTGCTCATGCAAGCAGTTGTCATGAGGCCCTGAGGCCTTATTCATTCACTGTGTATAAACTTGTCCTTTTATCATAAACTCGTCGTTATTCATTCACTGTGATCAACCCTAGTGACTGCTTGGTCATTGTCACTAGTGTCACCTGCGCAGCTACGTCGTACGCGTATGCGGTACCGCACGGGCCTCCTGGTCGTGATGTGCCCAGTACAACGCACACGTTCACACTGTGTTTACGCTGAGCTGTGCCTTCCGCAACCATCAACAGCACGCTAACCGCCTGGGATGACGAGGCCAGTGTGACGTCCTCACCACAAGGCACTGGAGTTTTCCAAAAGCACAGGTCTGCCTTCACCTCACCTTACACTTGAGCCCTCTTTGCACCTAATGGATCAGACATGTCAGTCAGGCCATTGCATTGACAAGACCTGAGCTGCAGCTAGTCAAAGTGTATAACCAGCGCAGCTCAAACATCAGGGCACTACCTTTTCAAGTGCAGCAATGCACTGGCAGTGTACAATGTACAACAATACATTGGCACGGTTATTGTGGTGTGCCACACCTGCAGCTTTGCTGATGGTCCAGCACGCAGCAGCACCTGCACTGGTAGTATACATGTGATGTGATACACTGGTACTGCACAATGAATATGATACAACGGCAGTACAGCACTGGCGCCGCACAAGTTACCGTAAGCGCGTCGCCCCAACTTCCTCCTGTAACCCGATCGCCCCAACCCCGCGCCCCGAAACACGGTGACACAGATACACAATTTAGAAGATACAAGAGTAACCTCGCCCGTTGGGGCGCCGATGACAGGCTCATTGGGCAGAGGGAAAAAAATTACAATGGACATGTTACAATTGCAACAATGCACTGGTACTGTACAATGGATATGATACATTGGATATGGTGCAAAGTGCAGGGTCGCCCAAAACATGCTCAACATATACTGCAACAGCACCATGACCGTGTATTCGGGCAGCAGCAGTTCTGCATGACAACATCATACACCTGCAAACCTACACACCAAAACACTTCCAGCCCTTCAAGCAAAACGTGCACAGCCGCACAGTGCAGTACCAACACCAGCCAGTCACAGTAACACCACATGTATGTGTGCCTGCTGCGCTACGCTGCACTGCGACGCACAGCAATGACTGCACTGAGCTGGGTAGCATTACTGCCGCCAACCACCTGTTCACCGCCAGACAGTTTCAAACCCCAACAGTGTCAGGCAACGCCAGACAATCACAGAAACACCACGCGCATATGCGCCTCCTGCAGGATGCTGCGCAGATGTCAATGCTGCCAGCAACACCCACCAGGCAACCAACCGCAACAGCGCGATAACACCGCGCTGAGCCAACCACGCGGAGGCAGTAGCAGAGCAGACAACAAATCAGACCCAGGCCCTGCAGCACCTGCCATGTGACAACTGCTGCTGCTGCCTGGTGACAGAGCAGTCCACAGGCGTGAAGAACCAAGTGCTGAGCAGCTGCGAGGTGTCCCCACACCTATGCAGCCTTGCCTGCACATCAAACTGCCACTGCATCTCTGCTGAAAACGTTGTGTTGTAGGCGTTCTGCGCAGCCAGCCTGACGCGCTGCTCAGGCACACCATGCCGGTACTGCGCATAGCGCGCCTGCACTGCAGCCCGTGCTGCTTGGCCGGCAGCGACGGCTGCAGCAGTGTCGGGCCGCAGGTTGCGCGAGTGCCTAAGGTGTTGCAGGACGCACGGTGCTAACATGAGCCAGCAGTCTGTCACAGCATGACATATCTAGAGCTGCAAATTGCAAGGGCATTAGTCTCAGGAAGACTTAAACCCATATATTCTTGTGTTGGATAATCACATGTGTTCGCCAAACACGTCCGGAACGAAAAGCAACAATCTTGGTGGTCAACAGCGACGACATGCCGCCGCCATAGCCCCCACGTAGAGTGACAGGCCGCAGAAGCACTATTTGAGCTCGACATACACAGTAGTTCTACCACAGCTAGCGTGGGTGTTCAAAGTCCTCAATGGCAACGGCCGGGCCCAGCTGCAGGCATGCAGCAAAGTCCTTTGCAAAGGTGCCAGTGATAGCAACAGTTGCAAGTCTATCAGTGTTGGCAATGCTTTGAGGCCCTCAACTCTTACTCGCTTCCATATGTGCATGCTGTGCCTGCCTCAACGGCACTCTGGCTTGCATGTTGTGCCTGCCGCAGGCACAACATGCAAGCCAGAGTGCCGTTGAGGCAGGCACAGCATGCACATATATGTGTCCATATATATGGAAGCGAGTAAGGTTGACGGTGGGACGGTTCAGAAGTTGTGTCAAGCCAAACAACATCAAGTGCGAGTGCTCGAGTACAATGAATAGATAGAGGGGTTACATCGGTGTGTTCATGCGGCTCCGCCACGACAGACGCCGTGTCTGGCCAGGTGACCTGGCACTATGGTCACCGAGATGTCCAGCCGCATGTCCAGGCATGTCCAGTGGCACCAAATCGTGTCCAGTTGGTGGGTTTGCATGTCCAGTTGCAGGTCCACTGGACTGGCAGTCTGCCTGCAACTGGACATGTGCTGCTGCTGATGCGTTGTACGGCACGATACCCGGCTGAAACGCCGCAAGTAGGTGTTGTTGCATGTATGCCGCTTATACTGTGTCGCTGAACAGCCAGCACGTCAGCTGGCCAGCCCATGGGCTTGCTGTAGGGTTTGTCGATATCACGTCAACACCGGCTTGATATTCACGCAAAAGCGTGCGATAGAGTAAAGAAGCATCATATAAAGCAGCATTTATGGTGTCTTATGGCACGACAGCGCCTCAAGGCGAAGATCAGCATGTCACTACAGCATTGCACCAGTTTTCCCCGCTGCCGAAGCAGCAGCCTTTCCAAACACATCGTTTAGTTCTGGTACAGTAAGTTGAGTGGCCCGTATAGCCCCATTGCGCGCTGCTGCAAGGTGTGTCACTTGTTAAAATACAAAATGGCCAGATGGCATACGCTCGTGAACTGTTCGTCTACTGGTAAGCATACAGCTGCAAACAAGGATCAATATTATTACTGCTGAAGCATTACAGCGATCGCACCTGTGTCGCGCACTGCTGCTGCGTTGCATATGGTGCACGGGGCTGAAACAGACTGCAAGCTCGTGTCCACTGGCAGAGACCATCGCTGTAGAAAGCGCATGGAGCTGCTACTGCTTATCTTGATACTTTGATGACATGGTGAGCGACTCTTACCCAGATCAGCAGCGGCTGAAACGACAGCACCCAGCCCTGCAGCTGCTAGGGCGCCCAGCTCACAGCAGCAGCAGCGGCAGCTACAGTTGCAGCAGTGCAGCAGTACTGTCGCAGGAATGATCACACCATCACCAGATCAAGATCAGTTTCAGGTATAGCAGCATCAGCCGTGCTATGTCAGCTGTAGAGGCTGGGTGCATGCAGGTTGTCCACAGGTGCAGTTGTGTGTCACCTGCGTTGCTGCTGCTGCTGTGTGCAGGCTCCTGTCAGCTGCCCGTCTCCCAGCATCACAGGTAGGTCGGAATAACAAAACCTAACAGGTAGCAGGTTACAGCTGCTGCTACTGCTGCTGCTGCTGTGAAGTGACAGCTCTCCCAATCAAGAGCATGCCGCTTGCTGTAGGGCTTGTCGTGATCATTCTTGGCAACGCGTGCATGAACATACGCACGCAGCAGACAGCATGCCCAGCAGGCCAGCAGTTGCATAATGTGGAACGTGCTTGCGACGCACTTCACACACACCATACTTGCTCGCAATGCCCTCCATGTGGTGTGCGCGCCACCCATCCAGCTTTTACTTCCTGCGTGCATGGGTCCTACTTGATTGCAGTCAGCATGGCGCCACTGTATCTAATGCAGCAGCAGACAGCCTGCTTGGAGACCACCTTGATGATATATTGACATGAGACCTCTGTTGGTGCGCAGACCTTCCCTATAGAGACACAGGGGCCGACTTTCCGGCAGCGTGGCATGGCTGATGCACTTCCTGGTGAGCTTGAGCGGTGTGGCATTGCAAGCAGCCTGCCTCATATGTGCGATTCAGTGGCAGCGATTATGTTGGCGCAGATGCTGCTGCTCTGTAGTGTTGCATGTAGTGGTGCGTGGCGGGCGCCAATCAACGCGCAAACGCCGGTTGGCCCAGACCTTGCTTGAGATAACGCCAACCTCAACAAGTGCCACATCCTACGCTGCAGCATGCAAATCTAAGTGCATCTGCTCTGTTTCTGCTGCACTGCTGCAGGGGTGTTCTTTGAAACAACCGCTACACTTGTGATCAATGCAGGCAGTGGCAGCCTGCCAACTCGCAGTTGATGCCGGCTATGGAGACACCAGTGCGCGATCAGCAGCTGCTGGAACTTGTATGTTGACGTTGGCAGATGGTGGCATGCAGCGGTAGTGGCAGCTGGTGCATTGTTGTGCTGGCGCTGCCTGCAACAGGATGCACAGTGAATGCAGTTGGCATAGGCATCATCTGTACAAGTGGTAGAGACGCAATCTTGTCAATGCAGTTCTTGGCAGCTGTTCCGCGTGGTGTCCTCACTGCTTATGTTGTGATTGCAGCAGCTGGGTGCCTTTGCTGTCATGCAGCAGCTGCATGCTGTTGATGTTGTTGTGATTGCAGCAGCTGCCAGATTCTGTTTGTATTGCAGCAGCTACATGCTGATTGTGTTACAGCCCATGGGTCACTTGCCCACTTGGCAGTTGCAGTTGCAGTGACTTGGTACCAGGGGGTCGAGGGCGCCAACCCAAGCACCTCGACATTGCTGTCCTGCCGCGAACACTTGTTTACTGCATCAAATACGTTTGATATAACGGTAGTAGGCAGTTTATGAAAGTCCAATTGCCGTGTCCAGTATCGTGTCCAGTCACCTACTCGATGTCCAGCAGCATGCTGGACATGGCCATGTCCAGTCTCACACTGGACATGCCACATGGCATGTCCAGTTGCACACCATGCAACTGGACATGCCTGGACATGCAGCTGGACATCTCGGTGACCATAGTGTGGTCAAATAAGTAGCTGCAAGCAGCTCAGCTGAGGCGCAAAGGCAGCATACCCGGACGATTGAGGAACGAAAATCGTCGGCGACTGTACCCGGACGAATGAGAATGAGGACGGAGACTGTGGCCTTCCGGCCAGCGTTACTTTTTGTGTTACACTGGCTCTTTCGCCTCCAATTGCTCTGGCTCAACTCAGGCTGTGACGGTGCCAATGTGCTGAGCGTGTAGCAGAGCTTGGTCAGCAATTATAGCTGAACTTTGAGCGCGCGAGGCGCAGGCATTGCAGAGCGTCGTGGAGCAGTAACATTCTCAAAACACGTCGAATCAGGGCAACATAGCTGCCTCTTAATTTATCAAGCAATGTGATTCAGCAAATGTGCAATTTACGAAGTCCAGTCGTGCCTCTTCGCCAGGTTCAATGGCTTCTGGTGTTCTTGGTCGTGGGGTTTTGACTTTGCCAGAGGTTGCGTGCAGGTGTTTTCCTGTACAAAGTTACGAAAAGATACTTTTCAATGTAAATAAAGGTAATGAAGTGCCTCGTAGGGGCTGGGAGGGGTGGGTGGGTGGCCGGACTCCATCCAACGCAACAACTGTGACAGTAGCTCAGCACTTGCACACCATGCGTGCATGCGAAATGGCGCGTGCATCGCACACAAGCAAGGAAACGATCTTCCGGGATACGGAGTGGAAGACTCCTTAATTTCGACTTTGCCATGGGGAAACTAACATGGTAAACCTGCTTGTCTCCCTTGAATATCTCTCACGTCATTATAGCTAAGCAAATTACCATGTGTTCAATGTGAGACACATTTTCTGCCACCTTTATGTCTGGATTTTCAGCGCGCGAGGGGCTCGCATTGCAAAGCGTCGAGGGTCCGTCACACTTTCTGTAGACGGCAAAGTAGGCCATTAAAGCTGCCTTGTAACCAGTAAAACATTTTAATCTAACAACTGAACAAATTTTGACTCTCATTCCTGCTTCTTCGCCAAGTTCAATGGCCGCTGGTGTTCTGGGCGTGGGGTTTGACTTTGCCAGAGGTTGCGTGCATGTGTTTCCCTGTAAGAGTCACAATGAGACCAAATATTTTGTTAAAAAGATACTAATGTGCCTCGAAGCACATTACTGCCTGGTACACCGCAGCTGTCCGGATTCTTTCGTGTGCTGCATTTTGCGTGTGTTCATTGCACGTGCATGCCTTTAATAACGTCTCTTGAAAGGTTTGAAGATATTTTATTATTGTTCCAGACCATGGGATTGAACAGCTGGACTTTGACGAAGCCTTTGAATAATTGCTAGCTGCAGCTACAATTGTAAGCCTTAGTTGAACCAGATTCACTATGGTCACCGAGATGTCCAGCTGCATGTCCAGGCATGTCCAGTTGCATGGTGTGCAACTGGACATGCCATGTGGCATGTCCAGTGTGAGACTGGACATGGCCATGTCCAGCATGCTGCTGGACATCGAGTAGGTGACTGGACACGATACTGGACACGGCAATTGGACTCTCATAAACTGCCTATTACCGTTGTATCAAACGTATTTGATGCAGTAAACAAGTGTTCGCGGCAGGACAGCAATGTCGAGGTGCTTGGGTTGGCGCCCTCGACCCCCTGGTACCAAGTCACTGCAGCTGCAACTGCCAAGTGGGCAAGTGACCCATGGGCTGTAACACAATCAGTATGTAGCTGCTGCCATACAAACAGAATCTGGCAGCTGCTGCAATCACAACAACATCAACAGCACGCAGCTGCTGCATGACAGCAAAGGCACCCAGCTGCTGCAATCACAACATAAGCAGTGAGGACACCACGCGGAACAGCTGCCAAGAACTGCATTGACAAGATTGCGTCTCTACCACTTGTACAGATGATGCCTATGCCAACTGCATTCACTGTGCATCCTGTTGCAGGCAGCGCCAGCACAGCAATGCACCAGCTGCCACTACCGCTGCATGCCACCATCTGCCAACGAAAACATACAAGTTCCAGCAGCTGCTGATCGCGCACTGGTGTCTGCGTAGCCGGCATCAACTGCTAGTCGGCAGGCTGCCACTGCCTGCATTGATCACAAGTGTAGCGGTTGTTTCAAAGAACACCCCTGCAGCAGTGCAGCAGAAACAGAGCAGCTGCACTTAGATTTGCATGCTGCAGCGTAGGATGTGGCACTTGTTGAGGTTGGCGTTATCTCAATCAAGGTCTGGGCCAACCGGCGTTTGCGCGTTGATTGGCGCCCGCCACGCACCACTACATGCAACACTACAGAGCAGCAGCATCTGCGCCAACATAATCGCTGCCACTGAATCGCACATATGAGGCAGACTGCTTGCAATGCCACACCGCTCAAGCTCACCAGGAAGTGCATCAGCCATGCCACGCTGCCGGAAATTCGGCCCCTGTGTCTCTATAGGGAAGGTCTGCGCACCAACAGAGGTCTCATGTCAATATATCACAAAGGTGGTCTCCAAGCAGGCTGTCTGCTGCTGCATTAGAAACAGTGGCGCCATGCTGACTGCAATCAAGTTGGACCCATGCACGCAGGAAGTAAAAGCTGGATGGGTGGCACGCACACCACATGGAGGGCATTGCGAGCAAGTATGGTGTGTGTGAAGTGCGTCGCAAGCACGTTCCACATTATGCAACTGCTGGCCTGCTGGGCATGCTGTCTGCTGCGTGCGTATGTTCATGCACGCGTTGCCAAGAATGGTCACGACAAGCCCTGCGCAAGCGGCATGCTCTTGATTGGGAGGCCTGTCACTTCACAGCAGCAGCAGCAGTAGCAGCAGCTGTAACCTGCTACCTGTTAGGTTTCGTTATTCTGACCTACCTGTGATGCTGGGAGACGGGCAGCTGACAGGAGCCTGCACACAGCAGCAGCAGCAACGCAGGTGACACACAACTGCACCTGTGGACAACCTGCATGCACCCAGCCTCTACAGCTGACATCGCACGGCTGATGCTGCTGTACCTGAAACTGATCTTGATCTGGTGATGATGTGATCATTCCTGCGACAGTACTGCTGCACTGCTGCAACTGTAGCTGCTGCTGCTGCTGCTGTGAGCTGGGCGCCCTAGCAGCTGCAGGGCTGGGTGCTGTCGTTTCAGCCGCTGCTGATCTGGGTAAGAGTCGCTCACCATGTCATCAAAGTATCAAGATAAGCAGTAGCAGCTCCATGCGCTTTCTACAGCATTGAAATCCTGCAGGATCAACCTTGCAGCTGCATAGTGCTTCAAGGACTGCTGCTGCTCAATGAGCAGGCGTCTGCAGCCTCTCAAACGCCCAATAACCGCATTGATCTGTTGTCATTCATTAACGCTTTCATCGATGGTCTCTGCCAGTGGACACGAGCTTGCAGTCTGTTTCAGCCCCGTGCACCATATGCAACGCAGCAGCAGTGCGCGGCACAGGTGCGATCGCTGTAATGCTTCAGCAGTAATCATATTGATCATCGTCTGCAGCTGTTTGCTTACCAGTAGCCGAACAGTTCACGAGCGTATGCCATCTGGCCATTTTGTATTTTAACAAGTGACACACCTTGCAGCAGCGCGCAATGGGGCTATACGGGCGCTAAACTTACTGTACTAGAACTAAACGATGTGTTTGAAAAGGCTGCTGCTTCGGCAGCCGGGGAAAGTGGTGCAATGCTGTAGTGACATGCTGATCTTCGCCTTGAGGTGCTGTCGTGCCATAAGACACCATAAATGCTGCTTTATATGATGATTCTTTACTCTATTGCACGCTGTGGCGTGAATATCAAGCCGGTGTTGACGTGATATCGACAAACCCTACAGCAAGCCCATGGGCTGGCCAGCTGACGTGCTGGCTGTTCAGTGACACAGTATAAGCGGCATACATGCAACAACACCTACTTGCGGCGTTTCAGCCGGGTATCTTGCCGTACAACGCATCAGCAGCAGCACATGTCCAGTTGCAGGCAGACTGCCAGTCCAGTGGACCTGCAACTGGACATGCAAACCCACCAACTGGACACGATTTGGTGCCACTGGACATGCCTGGACATGCAGCTGGACATCTCGGTGACCATAGTGATTCTGTGCCACAGAACGGTTCTGAAATTAGGGAGTCGGTGACTCCGTATCCCGGACGATCGTTTCCTTGCTTGTGTGCGAGGCACGCGCCATTTCGCATGCACGCATGGTGTGCAAGTGCTGAGCTACTGTCACCGTACGCGTGCCTGTGACATGTCAACTGTACAGTTGTTGCGTTGGATGAAGCCCTCGGGCCACCCACCCACCCCTCTTAGCCCCTACGAGGCACGTCATTACCTTTGTATACATTGAGAAGTATCCTTTCGTGACGTGCTATTGAGAAACACCTGACGCAACCTCTGGCAAAGTCAAAACCCCACGACCAAAAACACCAGAAGCCATTGAACCTGGCGAAGAGGCAAGACTAGACTTCGTAAATTGCAACTTTGCCGGACCAAGTTGCTGGATAAATTACGAGGCAGCGATTTTGCCCTGATTCGACGTATTTAGAGACTGTTACTGAACCTTGACGCTCTGCAATGCCAGCGCCTCGCGCAAAAGCATTTCTGCTATAATTATCGTTTTTTTGTGTTAATTAATTTGCGCACACTAACTACGTGTCAGGCTTAGACATGCAAGCGCAATTCGCGATGACACGTCAGCTGTAACAGAAAAAGTAACGCTGGCGGAGGCCACAGTCTCCGTCCTCATTCTCATTCGTCCGGTACACTTTCCACCCACGTTGACACGCCGTTTGTGGATCGCTTCGCAGCATACGCCGTGTACACTCGACTTGCGGAGTGCATTAAAAGCCCTAATAGAGCTGCAGCAGGGGCAGGGCCGCCCCTGGCAGTGAAGGTGGGAGGGGTGGGTGGTGGGCCGGAGGGCTTCATATGAATTGCCTCCTTCATGCCTCCTCCTGCCTCCTCCCATGTGAGCCTATGTGGCATGATGTGTGCGGCAGCACACACCCAAGAAAACGATCGTCCGGGATACGGAGTCACAGACTCCCTAATTTACCCCGACGATTGAGGAACGAAAATCGTCGGAGACTGTGGCCTTTTGCATGGGGCAAATAACACTGTTACACCTGGGTCTTCCGCCTCGAATTGCTCAGGTATCCTTAACGCTGTGACCAAGAACGTGTACCCAATTTGTTTTTGTTTAGATGCAAATTTATATCTGAACTCTGAGCGCGCGAGAGGCTGGCATTGCAGAGCGTCGAAGGGCTGTAACAGTCTTTATGTACGTCGAAACAGGTCAGAGACGCCTGAGTAAGTCAGCTTAAACATTGTTTCGTGGCATTGGTGGAAATTACAATTCACAGGCTGGCTTAATTGCGAAGGTCAACAGCTGCTGGTGCTTGTGCGCGTGGTTTTCGACACCGCAAGAGGATGCGTACAGGTTTTCCCTTGCAGAGGTCACCAGAAACTTGTTATTCATTTAACGAAGGACACCAATGTGCCTCGCAGCACAGCAGTGCCCGGTTCACCTCAGCAGCTGCTCAGGTGCTTTCGTTGCCGCTGCTTGCGTCTGTTTTCTGCACATCGATGCCTCAAAGACGGTTTGAAGAAAATAAATGGTGTCAATGGTATTGTTTTTTTCACGCACTGTCTCTGTGTTGCCCAACCATGGAGTTGACCAGCTGGACTCTGACAAAGTGTGCTCCTGGCCAGCATTCTTGTGCAGGTGGGAGGGGTGGGTGGTGGCCAGTTGTGGCTGGCTCGCAGCGCATTGGGCTCCGCCATTGGCCAAGGTGACAGCCTGTCACTGAATTTGCGGCAAAGACCGTGGTGTGTTGCCCTGTGTGGGGGTAGGAGGGGTGGGTGGGTGGCCGGAGGACACCCAGTGTGATGGGGCCCATGTCAACACATGCCCCTCAGGGGCCACAGGGCCTGTGGCATGGGGTGTGCAGCAGCACACACGCAAGGAAGCGATCGTCCGGGATACGGAGTCGAGACTCCCTAATTTATGTGTAACTGTCGACAGTGCTTGAGTGCACTGGTAGGGTTGTTGTAAAACGTCACATGCCTGACAAGAACATATAACATGCATGGTACCGCCAAGCTGCCAGGCAGTGCCAGCAGTGTCTATATTATAGACAGTTAAACTGTATTATGGCATCACACTAGGGCTCACTACTGACGAGAGCATACGTAACGCTCAGCGAAGCAGTCCTACACTGCATGCCTGTAGGCATTTCACCAAAACTCACTGGTCGTCTCAGCAGCAGCAGCACGAATGCCGTCACTGCTGGAGCTCACCGCGGATGAGCTGATAAGCAGGGGAATTGCTCCAGTCAAGAAAGAATTTATCATGCCCTTCAATGCTCGCAAGCAAGTTGAGGCTGTTACGAGCTCTGCAACCGCAGCTGAGACCAGCACAGTATCTGCGAAGAAGAAGTCCAAAGGCCAGATTAAGCGGGTAAAGTTGTCGTACTGCTTGTTGCGAGCTGACTGCTGCGCGGCTTTGGCGTGCTGCTGCTGCTGCTGCTGCTGCTGCTGCTGATCTGCTGCTGCTGCTGCTGCTGCTGCTGCTGCTGCTGTCCATGGGCCTACCCTCCATGCGCATGTCTGCCGCACCAGCACTGTGTCAGCCACCAATCCACAGCTCGAATGTCCGCGTGCTGCTGCAACCATGCGTGCAGGAGCGCTCTGAGAGCAGCAAGGCTGAGCTGTGCACCAACTTTGCCCTGGGAAGGTGCAGCTATGGCGCCTCCTGCAGGTTCAGCCATGACACAGCAGCCTACCTTGCCAGTAAGCTGCCAGACCTTCCTGGCAGCTGCCCTTTTACCTTACAGGAGGCCTGCCCCTACGGTAAGCAGCAGCAATGATGGGCCATCGCATGCTGTCGCGGCAGACAGCATCAGCTGTACTAGCAAGCTGGTGAGTGAGCTGTCTTGGCAGCGCCCTTATGACAGATGCTAGTGCCGATAAGCTGCCTGCAAGCACAATTAAAGCAAGCTTGGACGACTCACTTGCAGGGCCTGCCAGCAGCTTTGTCATAGCACTGCTCTGCACAAGTACCGCGCAGCCGTTGAGCACGAGCACGGCTGCCTTGGCGATGGGCGGGGGCTGCGGTACCAGCAGAACCACCGTTCCGCTGCTGCGAGGTTGCGTTGTGTGTTTGACCATTTACTTATTTGCTTCTTCCACATCGCCTCCCGCAGGTGTGACATGCAGGTGGGCTGGCACGCACAAGCAGCAGCAGCAGCAGCCCACTGGAGTCACAGCAGCAACAGCAAGCAGTCCAGTGGCGGCAGCACAAGCAGCAGCACAAGCAGCAGGTCCTGACGCATCCGACAGCAATGCAGCTGAACCGTACACAGCGCCAGATTCACTGGCGCAGCCGGCACTCTCGGGGCAGCAACAGTTGCTGCCGCTGATCCAGGATCTGCAGCGGCCGGTCAATGTTTTGTCGAAGGAGCTGCAGCAGCAGCTGTGGAAGCACCGCTACGACTTCAGCAGGGCTGATGCAGCGCTTGAGGCGCTCGGCTGTGCCAACCACAGCGCAGGCGGCAGTGGCAGGGGCCGCGGCAAGCGCGCGCAGCACGGCAGAGGCAGGGGCAGCAGCAGGGGTGGCAGGGGAGGTGCTGGCGCAGCAGGAAGCGGAGACCGGGGCCATGCAGGGCTGGATGGTCAGCAGCAGCAGCAGGTAGTACCACAGGCAGATGTGGTGCCCGTTGCAGCTGCAGCTGGTGATTCAGTTGTGGATGGTTACCCACCCGCCAAGAGGCAGCATGTGCATAAGGAAGCAGTAGCAGCAGCAGGTGCTTCCTGTGCAGGCCTCAGTGCTGCAGCAGGCGAGCCAGCAGCTATTCCAGCAGAGCAGGAAGCAGCTGCTGCAGCTGCTGTCGATGTCGCTGCGGCTGCTAACAGCACAGCAGCAGCAGCAGCGGCAGCTGATACAGCAATGGACGATCTTGACGGGCTGTACGAGGCTGTAGATGCACCTGCAGCAGCTGCTGCTGCTGAGCCAACTGCCACCGTCGCTGATGGCGGCGCCAGCGACGCGTCGTTCCTCGCAAGCCTCACAACAGAGCAGCAGCAACCAAATCCCTTGCAGCAGCAGCAGCAGCAGCGCGTGGGTGCCGCTGGGGTCGTGGCAGCAGATGCTCTAGTGGAGCCGCGCAGCCGCCAGCCGCTGGACATCGCTGGCAGGAGCTACCTGGCCCCTCTCACCACTGTGGGCAACCTGCCTTTTAGGAGGCTGTGCGTGGGGCTAGGCTGCGAGGTGAGAAAGTGCAAGCACAGCGGCGCTTCTGCTTGCTGCTTGCCATGGCACACACATGTTGTCATGTCCATAACACATGCATGCATGCGCGCGCAAGTTTAGCCAACACCATGTGCGTGCGCCGGGTGCGGCAGCGGCACAAGGCGCGGGCTGAGGATGCCAGCTCGATACGCATGTGCATCCGTGCACGCACGCGTCAAGCAACAGCGCCATTGTGCCTGTCATCTGTCGCATTACCTGTTTGCTGCGGCGGCTGTTGCTGCTGCTGCTGCCACCAGGTGACGTGTGGTGAGATGGCGCTGGCCACCAACCTGCTGCAGGGTCAGGCCAGCGAGTGGGCGCTGCTCAAGCGCCACCCCTGCGAGAAGCTGTTTGGCGTGCAGGTGTGCGCTGCTGGCGCTGGTCCGTTGTGGATTGGCTGGGCTGCATGGGCTGCTCACGGTGTGTTTGACTGCATGAACTACTTACGGTCTGCCTTGGTTGCTTGTGGTTTGGCTGTATGGAGTCATGCAGGACGTCGCTGTTGCATCGTGAGGAGCTGCATCCGCTTGTGGAGAGACCGGCTGCAGCAGCATGTGTTATTTATAGCCGCGCGTCAGAACTGCACTGATGCATGTGCTGCTTTGTTCAGGCTGGGCCCCCAGCGCAGCGCGCTGCAACCATCCACCTTTGTGCTTGCACTCCTGCATTGTTGGTCTCATCGCAAGCTCCTCATTCCTGTTTGTGCCTCACTTAAGCTGCACTCCTGCTGCCGTGCTATGCTGCGCGCAACTGTTTGTTGTGTAGGTGTGCGGCGGCTATCCGGATGCCATGTCTCACCTGGCGCAGCTGCTGGAGGAAAACATCAGCACAGACTTTGTTGACATCAACTGCGGTGAGGCCTTTGCCAAATGCACCCTAATGACATAACCGCACACCATCACATACTCGTGTGGTGCCCACTGCTTGCTTTCTCTGGGCTTACTTCTTGGTGATGAGCTGCAGTGCGGCATCAGAGACCGCTGCTGTGTCACGCACGGTGTTTATGATGGTACGAGAAAGTTGTCTTTGATTCACCTAGCAGGTGTCAGCTGATTGCCGTTGTTGTTCATCTGGGGCGTTGACGCTCCAGGAATGTGCCAACCTTTCATGACTGCAGCACACCCCACTTCCATCTATGAGTTGCGCCTGCATCTCTGTTCTGTTCATGCGAATAGAAGAAGGTTGGTACCTGCAAGTCATGGCACCACCTTTCGTGCCTGCAGGCTGCCCCATCGACATCATCTGCGAGCGCGGCGCGGGCAGTGCGCTGCTGACGCGCCCCAAGCGCCTGGAGCAGGTGGTGCGTGCGACAACGGCGTGCATCCACAAGCCTGTCATCGTAAAGATACGGTGCGCCGGCTCATGTGCCTGGGATGTGGTATCAACGAGAAGGGCGGGACAGTTGCTGGCAGGTGCAGGCTGGCTGTAGGTGCAGACTGGCTGTAGGTTTGCGCTGCCATGTCCGGCATAGCGTGTGCGCGTGCATGTGCCATACCTTCTTGTAGCCACCTTGAGCTTCACACCTGATGGATGGAGCAAACGTGAAGGAGCACACTGTGCTTCATGTGGGCAGAGCAGGAGCTCTGGATGTTCTGGCAAAAGGTCATGTGCCTTGCCACCATGTGGCCTGGTTGCTGAGGCTCCCTCTCATGTGCTTTCTGCTCTCTCCTGTGTGGTTTCTGTTGTGCAGCAAGGGCTACTACGACAATGCCGACATCGCGCACAACATCATCCCACACATGCGGGACTGGGGTGCTGCAGCTGTCACGTTGCACGGCCGCAGCAGGCAGCAGCGGTACAGCAGAGCCGCGGACTGGGAGTACATCCGGTGAGGGCACACGCTAAGCAGCGCGTTAAATTGCAGTTGCGGCCGCGGCGCCCTCTCCGGCAATCACAATGCAAGGATGGCGACTATGTCAATGCCCTGGCATTGTGTGCTGTTGGCTCTGGGTTCTCCTCGTAGCTGCAGACTGATGTTCCTTTTGCATCACGCTCAGGTCATTTGCCGTAGTCTGGCTGTGTACCAGTGCGTCAGCTTCTGTGCACATTGTCACCTGCTGTTGTGTTGTGCAGCTGTTGTGTCTTGACAGGCACAGTCGAACTCTGCCACTGCTGCTGCCTGGCTGCTTCGCATGCTCGCAGGCGCTGCGCAGACACTGCTGCTGAGGCTGGCTTGCCCCTCGTGGGCAATGGAGATGTCTTCAGCTATAGCGAGTGGGCTGCGCGCCTGGCTACGCCAGGGGTGGCGACGGCCATGATTGGCCGTGCCGCGCTGATCAAGCCGTGGATATTCACAGGTGTGCGAGTTTCCTGGGTTTACGTGCCCGCGGCAGTGCACACCTGGATCACACGCCAAGCAATTCAGGGGATGCATGCATGCCCCAGGCCAGCATCCCCTGCATCTTGCATCTGGTCGTACTTGGGGAGCGCATCAGCAAAGCATCTTGCATTCTGTGCGTGCAGTTCCTTCTGCATGCTTCACGCATGCTGAGGTCGGTTGTCAAAGGTGTGATTGCATGAGCAAATCGTGATACCACCACCCACTGTGCTGGCGCTCTGCCTCGCAGAGATCACTGAACAGCGGCTGTGGGACATTTCCGCCGCTGAGCGGCTGGAGCTGCTGAAGAGCTTTGCCAGCCACGGTCTGGAGCACTGGGGCAGCGACAGCAGGGGCGTGGAGGCGACGCGGCGCTTTTTGCTGGAGTGGCTCAGCTTCACGCACAGGTGGGTGCTTTGCTCAAATAATGGCACTGGTGGTTGATGACAGCGTTCATAAAGATTTGTCATTAATGTGAGGCGAATGCATCATCACGACATGCCATGAAGCCTTGCCGGCACGCGCATGGGCTGGAGTGTCTGTCTATACACTGGTGTCTGCATGTGGAGCCATGCCTGTGTATGCAGAAGGGCGCAAGTACGTGAAGGGTGCTCGTTGTTTACATGGAACATTTGGGCGCTGATGATTGCTCGCAGAGGCAACTGTGACTGCACACATGTGTGCGTGGGCGCGCGCGTGCACGTGCGTGTTGCCGCTGCCGCAGCTTTTGAAAAGCACTTGTGTTCTCCCAGGCCCCGAGCATGCCATGCACAGTTGTGTGTGTCGAGTGCTTGCATCTATGCGGGAGGCATTGTATGCAAATGGTGCGTGTGGGCTGAGCACGATTTCAGAAGAGCGCTGATTCTGTTCGCGGTTTCGTTGTTTTTTTTCGTTCGCATGTGCGTGCGAGCCTGAATCACATGTAGCCGTACTCGTGAGCAAGTTCACAACCTTGGAAGTGTGCGGGCGTGTTTGAACCTGCATGCTTGGTTGCTGGCAGGCGCACTTACGGAGCTTTGGGAGTTGTGTCGGTTCAGCGGCAATGCTTAGGCATGCGCACACGTGCACGCTGTGTCTTGTGTGGTCGCGCGTGTGACATATCAACAGTTGGACAGCGTACGCGCGTATAGCAAACGTGAATGCGTGGTTGTGGCGGGCGCTTCTGCAAAGTGTTGATGGGCAGTGTGCATTCATTAGCAGCAAATTCGGGGCATGCGCACTCTGTTTGCAGGACTGAATTGCATGTAGCAACGCGTGTGAGCATTAACAACTTCTGAAGTGTGCGGACGTGTGCAGAGATGCTCAAACGTGCATGCTTGGCTGCTGGCAGGAACTGTAGCGCTTAAGGAGTCTTGGGGAGTGATGTGTGTTCAGCAGCATTGCTTTATGCGCGCGCGCGCACGCTGCAGATTATGCAGCTGCGGGTGTGGCATTTCAACAATACTCAGTGCGCGCTTATGTTACCAAACGTGCACGCATGCACGCATATGCGTGGGCGCTGTCAGGCGCGTCTGCAGGGACTATGAAGGCGCCTTCACACGGTGTGTGCGTCTACATGTGCGTTGGCATGCGCGTGTGTGCGAGTCATGTGGGCTGCATGCATGTGCTGTCGGATGATGCTATGACCATGTGGTGAGACATGCATGGCTGGCAGGCGCGTCTGCACTATCTGGTTGTTCAGATGGATTGTCAGTGCATGGATTGCTAGTGCACTTCACTCCGTGTGTTCTGAGATGTTTGTAGCTGCGCGCATGCGTTTCAGCAGTTGACCTGCATACATGCAGTCTCATCAAACTTGTGTGCGCACATGCGTTTCAGCGTGAGTGCGTTGTTGTTGTGCGCATTTGCAGTTTTATGCACATATGTGTGTGTTTCCTAATGCACAAACAAGCGCGTGCTCACGCGCAGACTCAGCTGTGGCTGCAGTTGTCTGCACTTTGCAAGCAACTTCTCCGCCCGTGCGTCCCAGCAACCATGCGCGGCCGCTGACCTGCGTGGCTCTGGTGTTTTAGGTTTATCACATGGAAATTGTTCTCATGTGTTTATCAGCGCATGGACATGCATGCACGTGCGCGCAACGTGCCTGTGGCTTTGTGCATGTGATTTGCAACACTCATGCTACAGCATGATCATCCAGCACCGCTGAGCCGCATCCTCACACTCGCTTGAGGCTTCTGCTCATGTTGTTGCTACTGTTGATGATGCTGCAGGTACATTCCTGTGGGCTTGCTGGAGGTGACTCCGCAGCTCATGCAGTGGCGGCCGCCAGCGTACAGGGGCCGCAATGAGCTGGAGACGCTGCTGGCATCAGAGTCAGCAGCAGACTGGGTGCGCATCAGTGAGATGCTGCTGGGCCCTGCTCCCCCAGGCTTCACATTCGCGCCCAAGCACAAGAGCAACGCGTACGCAGTCAGTGCAGACGCAGTTGCGCAGGTGGCGGGTGCAGCGGCAGGCACGGAGGCAGCTGCGAATGCAGCAGGTGATGCAGGGGACGATGAGCAGGAGAACGGCTGAGGTGGTGCAGGATGGCGGCTGACCGTCTGACATTGTCAGTCCGTGGCAGTAAAGAGCATCGTGTCCTCCCAACGCCTGCAGCTCAGCATCCTTGACTGGCATACAAATTGTAGTGCTGCATTCACGCCACATGTAGTGGTTGTGTGTGTTGCGGTTGATTGGATGTGGCGGGTGGCGGGTGAACAGACATGGCCGTACCCTGAATGTAGCGCTTGCACAGGTGTTTTGCAGTAGTGTTGCTGCCGCAATCGGGTGTTAGCATGGTGGATTCTAAGCACGTAGGTGGTGCGGATCTTGAGCTGCGGGCCATGGGGGCTGTGCCAGAGCCTTCGGGCAGCTACTTTTGACGTACAACATCAGCAGCATGTCACACTGCTTGTAGTAAACGCAACTTGGACATAACCGCCGTTGGCGGGTCTCAAATTTCTTCAACAGGTTTTCTTTTCAATGCAGGTATTACTAGAACAAGACTAGAGCAGGAGAAGCACACCAGAGCACCTGAAGTTGAAGCAGCCATGGTGCCTTTGGGGGGCCCCTTCTAGATATGTGAGTGAGCAAACTGTTGCATGCGGCTAGTGCAGAATGTATTGTCTTCCCTGCAATTCTTGATACAAATTCCGTCCTTCCCAGAGGTGGCGTCAACTTTTCCAAACCGAAAGACACCAAAAGAAAAGTATATAGCAAATCGTGCAGGATTATCACACACAGCTGTAGATCTGCGTGATGGTATGCGCCATATAGGCCATTCTGAGAGAGATAGAAGGGAAAGCAGAGCACAACGTGGAAGGTTAAAGACTTGCCAGACTTGGTGGGGGGAGTCCCATCTAGACATGTGCACACAGATTCATCTCCTCTAGTCGATGCTGACTTTCATCCCTATCCCTATCTCCTCTAGTTTAGAATAGGGGCAATTTGACATCTCGGCCACACCCCATGGCCATGTGAAGTAAAGTAAGCATTATGCCGCATTGTGCTTTTGCAAAGTGCGCTTCCTGCGGCTCTTTGCACAGTATAATTCGTGTTTCTAGACAACACAATTGCTGCACCCGCGTGCTGATAATTAGGCCTAATTAGGCAAGCCTACTTGCAAGTAATCCAGTCAATTGACGCGGGTCGAACAACCGTCGGCATTTCCTCTGTAAACAAGGCGTGATTAATCATCACTTTTTTTGTCTCGGTTATTGCGAACCAGACCAGCATGTTGCTGAATCGACTTAAAAGTACGAGACACGCCCTTCAGCCTTCCGCGGCAAAAGTAGGAGACACGCCCTTCAGCCTTCCGCGGAGCGTCGGACAACAGCAATAAAGTGAAGCAATGATATTTGCTGAAGATTAGTCTCAGCAATTGAACTGAAATTGTTTGACAAAAGAGTATATAATAATGGGCTGAACATTTCTCCAAAAGGCAAGTGAATGTACGAGATAAGCGTGTGGCTACGGTGGCTACCGTAGCTATGGCATAGTCCCATTCAACCATCCAGAGCATGCTTCAGCAAGCAAGCACGCGTGCATCACATCCCAGCCATCCATTCTGGAATTTAATCTTTGCGCGGTTGTATAGTATTTCGCTGTTTTGGCTGCACTCCGTGGAAGGTCCGCGACCGCCGGGAACTCACGAGGCGCGTTTGCTGTGTGTCAAAGCAAAATACGCGACGGGTATATTCAAGGGCTATAACGTGCAAGCAGGTCAATCATTTCAGGTGCATCATTTCATGCAACATAATGCGTACTCACACAGCAAGAAGGGGCCCCCCAGGACCAGCATGGCTGCTGCAACTTCAATGTTGTGGTGCTGCTGCTCCTCCTACTTGTTCTAGTATTACCTGCATTCAAAAGAAAACCTGGGTGCTTTCTACTCGGGGGTTTGGTCGTCTTGTTGGCAAGTCTCACGGACATCTATTGCGAATTCTTTTTTTTTTGAACAAATCGAGCAAACAGTACTAAATGAGTTGGAGCTCAGTCCAGTGTACATTCAAAAACTCTGCCAGGACGGCCACACCCGTGTTGGGGCCCTGCTCTGTTCATTTTCCATTGCGAAGGTTGAGAACAAGCACTGAAAGCCAATGCCGACATGTAACAGTATGATGGAGTACTTGAGTCAGGTGATGCAAAACTAAAAGGCAGTTAGACTGAATGCGCCCTATGGGTTGACCGCATGAAGCACTACAGACACACAGCCTCTTGACTACCGCGGCATTGTCACCTATGTATAAGAATTTCTACAAGCCTGAGCACGCATGTTCATCCACCTCCCTGGAGACGCATACGCCAGAAGATACACCTGGCAATTATTATAGATTATAAATATTTTTAACGGTTATTATTATAATGAAGTGTGGAGAAAATCCACCAGCGTGTTGCTGGGCTCTGTGACAATATCTACGCATGGCACAATCACACTGTCAATGCTGGTTGCAATCCCCTCCGAACCAACGACTGTTACTTGTTGAGGCTGCTGAGCATGCTGGTCAGCTCATCCAGGCTGGCCTCAGTCGGCTTGACAGCCTCCTGCTGCAGAACCTGCGCATCCACGCCCGCCCGGGGCAGCGGGAACTGCAGGCCTTCCGGCAGCGGCGCAGCAGCTGCTGCGCCTGCCTGCGCTTCCTCCACGCCACTGCTTGCTGCTGCCGCCGCATCGTCTGGTACCACCTCGATGCCCCAGTCATTCTCTTCATGCACAGCTGCGGCGTTTGCCTCCGCCTCTGCTGCTGCAGCAGCTGCTGCCGCTGCTGCCAGGGCCTCTGGACTGTTTATGTGTGCCTGCAACACGCAGCACAGAACAGGTAAAGGGCGTCAGCTGCATGCCAGCGCGTAATCCACAAGCGCCGTGTTTATACATTATGCTGAACAGCAGCTTGCGCTGGTGTCAGTAGCAGCAGGAGCACATTCTGCAAGTGTTGGGGATGCAGTCTCTGGTGTCGCTACAGCCGTCTGACAAAGCATGTGCCACTGCTGTTGTTCTCCAGCCCATCCTGCTGCTACAATAACCTACCTGGTGCGCCTGCTGCGCATCCAGGCAGCGGCCGTTGCTGCAGGCGGTGTTGGGCTTGATCTCCATGGTGGGGAAGAAGTCCTTGAGGCTGTTGTAGCCCAGGTAGCGGCTCACAGCGCCAAAGTGCAGGAGGTTACTTGAGCGTGTTCTGCACCAGCATGCGAGCAATGATGCCTGCAGCAGGCGTACAGCAGAGCAGCAGTGCAAGCCAGCGTGCGGAGGTGGTCTACAGTTGCATACGCATTCCAACCATGCCACATGGGTGGTGCTTGCACCTCGATAGATCACTCTGCAGGACGTTGACCTGCGCAGCACAGATGCAGACGCTACTGCTTGGCATGACGGCAAAGTGCACCCACTGTACAAGCAGCGTTGAGTAAGTGAGTGACTGAGTGGCTACCCAGGTCGCTCTGCAGCGCCTGGGTAAGTTCAAGCTGGAGGGTGTGTGTAGCCACGGGGCGGTGCCCCTGGGCTCCACACCCTCTACCTGGTAAGCAGCGGTGCATGTGCCGCATGCCACGGCTATGAACAGCAGGCACAGGCGTTACGCAGCTGCCGATACTGCAGCGCAGCCTTCGACATTCAACAGACATACATGCGCATGTTTCAGGAGCCGCTGCTTTTCACGCCACACAGGCTGGCCCACGCCACAACTATCTGCGTGCAAGACTGCACCATGCTGAAAACAGAAAAGGCGAATCCGCTGCATGCCATGTTTGCGGGTTAGCTATTGCTGCGGCACCAAACAGCTGTCAATGCTTCCTGACAGCCTTTAATATCAGCATGTGCATGCGTGTGAGGCGGCAGATTGGCTAACACCCACTGCATGCGCTCTTCTTGGCTTCTGCTCGAACGTCAACACCACAATGGTTGCTGCTTTTTACATCAAAAGCATGCCAACCACGCACTGGACTTGCTGGTCCCTAGCACACCCACACACGGCCGCTCAGCACAAGTCTCACCCATGGTGGTGGGCAGGCTGGCAGCGCACACGCCCTCGCGCTTGAGGGTGCGCTCGTCGCAGCGGCGGCACGCACTGGAAGCACGCCGTCTCCCCGGGGATGAGCGTCTGGATATGGCCGCTGACAGCATCCTCACTCACGCCAGACTCCATCCAGGTCTGCTGCAGCTCCAGGCACACCTGCGACGTGTGGCGAAGAGTGTGTGTGGCGCAAGGCAGGAGCAGCAGTTGCAGAAGCACCTGATGCGTGCAGGATATCCAAGAGAGCAGGCCCCGGCATTGTGTGGCAGTACCCTACAACAGCCCAGGAAGGCACAACGTGACTGCCTCATAGGCATTTAAATGTGTGTGCACAGCTGCAGCAAGGGTAGGCACATGGCGCTGCAGTTCCAGCCACACTGTACATGCATGCAGTAAGACAGCAGCAGGCTTGGCAGCAGCAGTTACAGCAGTATGGTTAATTCCCGGAACACGCAGGTTCACGCCAGGTTTGGCAGCAGGAACGGCATGGAAGCAGCCAGCTGTTGTGTCTGCCTGGCCTGACAACAGCACAGATAGGCGCAGCACGACTGCCACATGAGACGTGTTCCTGCTGCAGCAGGAAGGGGTGGATGCTCACTGCTCCACCAAGATGATGAACCTTCACGTACGGAGACGAGTCCATTGATCATATATGAAACCTGTGCGCTTGTTCAAACCATGTGCTGCAGTCTACAGTCCTGGGTCAGCCACCAGACTACTTGCAGCAGCCAGCCCAAATAGAGAGAGAGAGAGAGCCGTTTGCATATGGCTACCACAACCGACTGCAGATGGCAAGATGCACAGGGCGAGCACACAATGTCTGAGGCCACAGAGCAACAGCACCCACCTGGTTGATGGTGATGTGTGCCTCGTAGTTGTCCACGCAGCTGAGTATGAGGTCCACCCTGCTCGTGCCGCTCTCTGGGTGTGTCACGCTAGCCTTGAACTGCTCAAAGCCATCAACAGTGGTGATGTTCATGGTGAACGATTCAATGGCCACGTCCGGGTTGATGTGCCCTGAAAGAGTTGCATGCAAAAAGTGTGCCAGCAGCAGCGGCAGCAGCAGCAGCAGCTGCAGTGTTTTGGATGTGCAGGCCAGCAACGGGAGAGTTGAACTGGTAGGAAGGAGTCTGCAAGTGTGCCACACACGTGAGTGGCACTTCATCTGCAAGAAAGACACATTGCATAGGACGCTGCAGCAGCCGACCTGCCCATATGGATGTTGCGCAGCAAACTTCAGCGGGTGTTTTGCATCAGCATCTACAGCAGAAGCGGGGATTCACAGCAAAGCAGCCCGCGGTGCTGCATCGCGAGTATCTTACTCAGCGTCTGCATTGCTGTGTCCGTCGTGGTCATGCTGCACTGCTCAGGCCTGAAGAACAGCCGGTTCATGTCAGCTCAACCTTCAGGACAAGCTTGTCATAATCTGCGGGCAGCAACATCAGCGATGTGTGCCATTGTGACAATGGCAGTAGCACAGAAGCAGCAGACAACAGTAAAGAAAAGCAGCGTGGGGCAGACACGGGTGCTGAGGCGTGCAACTGTTGCACGTGGCACTTGTGCGCTATGCAAAACGCCACTGCAGCTAGGACGGGCTGCAACAGACAACACACAACGCACATCTATAATATGCGGAATGGTTGGGAGCATGCCGAGACAATTCTGAGGTTGAACAGCACCAGTACCTACAAGCAAGCAGCAACACTGTGCAGCAGTTGCTGCCAATCACCTCTGCTGACATAGTGTCTAACTCACCGCGTCCCGCTGCTGCTGGCCGCAGGGCCTCCTGCAGCTTAAGATGACATTTATTAACAAAAGATTTGATGGTAACTTTGAACGAGCTGAAACGGTTGTTTGTGCCTTGCGTCCTCGGAAGGAAATGCACCTTTGGGGCGCCGGGCTGCATCTCTACCTCCTCCTTGAGGTAGTAACATGCAAAACATGAAATTCAAGCCATGACTCGATTAGGCGATCTTGCTGTAGCTGACGCGGTAGCTGGAAGTGCGCTTCGACCGTCTAGGGTTGCAGGCTGCGAGGTGGGGTTCGCCCTGTGCAGCGTCTCGTCTATAGTACTTTCATTGTAACTAGAAGAAGTCAAAAAAATATCGTAATATGAACAATTATAAAATAGGCTGAAAAGTTTCGTCGCGCTTTGATGGATCAGGATATAGGGCGAGCCCAACTGTTGGCAGGCTCGCCTTTGACACCGTGCAACAGGCACCTCCAGACACCACAACCTCCGTTGATGCAATAAGTGCGATAATGAAGCAATGGGGCCGGCGGGGCACCTGCAGGATGCCCAACCACTGGACGCTCCTGCTGTTGGGCATATGTGCAGTGCTGCTGTATGCTGTCGTGATGCCAAGCATGATTCTGTCAACAATTGAAGTCGCAAACTCGCATCACAAGGTCCTTGTGACAGTCACAGCAGTGCACGGCCATCTGGCAGGCAGCACGACACAACCGGCTGGCAGCACCAGCAGCACCAGCAGGCGGGGACTGTCAATGAAGGAGCCTAGGCCGAGGCCTCAGCAGGTGCTGAATCAGCAGCACACATCAGGTTTGACCTGGGCAAAGTTTTGGAACACAGCCCTTGAGCCCGGTGAGTGCAGCATATCTGTGTACCCCATCAGCAGAGTGGCAGAGCAGCACTCAGTTGCTGGCGCTGCTAGCAGTCATTTCTTCTGGGCACCTTGGTATGTTAAAGATCCCTAGCAACCTGGCACGTCACTGACAGCTGTTTTGGAGTTTGCTTTTCAACATTCTTAAACGTGTGTGGCGTGCAGCTGGTATGCTACCTGCAGCAACAGCCCCTTGGAGCAGCAGCAGCAGCAGCAGCAGCAGCAGCAGCAGCAGCAGCAGCAGCAGCAGCAGCAGCAGCAGCTTTTGACGACTTGAGCAGGTGCACTGTGAAGGGAAGCACGACAATGAATTACAACGCCTTGCCGTTGATGCAAGCTTCCCTGCTGCTGCATGCCACAGCTGCAGCTACACTGTAGCTGTATGCCAAGTCAAAGTGATGTCAGTGGCCAGGTGTGCGGTTTGTTGTGATGTGTGCTGCCGACAGAACTTCGAAGCATGCAGAGGCTGAAGCATACGCTGGACAAGATCCGTTACCAGCGCCTGACAAAGGTGGGCAGACCTGCAGCTGCTGAGTGTCAGTGTTGTGCATGCTCTGTTCGCTTAAGCGGACGCGCACTCGTGATGCATCACTGCTGCCTGGCTTAACATATTCTGTGGCCTACTCACCAGTCGCTGTGACATGTGACCAGAGTAACAGACAGCATCAGCTGTGGAACACTGCCAGGGGTCGTAACAGCAGCAGAACCCTCAGCAGTGATTGCCAGGCTCATGGAAGTGATGGCCAGGCTCATGGAAGGCACCAGCAGCTGTCGCAACAGACTACAACACATTGCAGATGTTTTGAATTTGACCTGCCCTCAGTCACTAGGCTAGCAAACCATCTGTCAGCCCATTATGGTTGCAATTGTACCCAGACTCTTCTTCCTTTCTGGGCAATCAGTAAGTTCAGTCCGTCCATTCCAGTTGCAGCTCGTCAAGCCCAGCCATGTTTGGTTAGACCAGGATTCAAACCTGGGTCTTCAGCAGACATGTTGCATCTGAGAGGCCGTTCAGGAATGCAGCATCAGCAGCATCAGCAGCTGTTCTCCTGATCAGTATCTGATGCCTGTGTCTGGCATGGTAATTTGCAGGACGTGGAGGACCAGGCCACGGCAGGGCTGGACCTGCAGATGGCTGAGGCGCTGGCACGCGTCAGCAACACCACCGGCTTGCAGGAAACGCAGGTGCGCAGCGCGGCCAGCTTGCAGGAAGCGCAGGTGCGCAGTGATGCTGGCTACACGACCTGTGCACCATAGGTGCTGTTGTCAACACAGCAAGGTACGTCCGGTGCACCCGGTGCGCCTGGTAAAAGAAACAATCTGAAGCGTATACGGTACGGAAGAATAGCTGTTGAGGCCCATCATCAGACATTTCTCAGCCGAGTCAGTAAGACGTCACATGCAGGCTACAGCAGCCTTCATGTATGAAGTCTGTACTAAATGGCTTGCTGGCTTCGCTGTACTGCTTCTGTACGTATGCCAGGCTTGGCTGCGCAGGTGGGTGACTGGCGCTGTCTTGAAAGCCTTGCACGACCTGCAGCAACCCTCCAACTGCAGTGCAGTGAAGAAACTGTACTGTGATCTGGGCAAGAGCTGCGGCTTTGGCTGCCAGCTGCACCACGTGGTGCATTGCTTCACAATTGCTGTGGCGCTGAAGCGCACGATGGTGGTGAAAGTGAGTTGGAGGCGCTTCGTAGCACGCCCGGCAACAGCGGAAGCAGAAGCATCACCGGCCAACAGCAGTCATCTCTGTACAGAAGGTTCATGATGTACGTAGAAGTGAAGTCAGCACCTGACGAACCGTACCAGCAAGTTGCTCCGAGGGTTTTCTCTTCTACGTTGCGAAAGTTCATTGAAACCATCTAGTTACATGTGCCCGAAGCTCGGCATGTGATGCCAGCTGCCTCTGGCCTGCGGTTCTTGTTGCAGGTGTACCCCACAAACTACATCAAGACACCCACCGGGTGGGAAGACATCCTGCAGCCCATCAGCAGCTGCAGCTCCGCCAAAGTAGACCCAGGCAGCTTGCCCAGCTTCAACTACCGCAGTCCTGAGCAGCAAGCAGATGCAGAGATGCTCATGGTCAACATCATTGACAGCGGGACCTCTGAGTTTGACCCGCCGGCGATGCCGCCAGATGTGCACAATGTGGTGCAGCTATTCACAACGCGGCCTGAAATCTGGTGAGTCTGGCCACGTGGGCATTTGTGTCCAGCTGCAAAGACGCAAAATGAGGGCTTGTGCGGCTTCCTGCAGGCACGGGTGCACAGCCAGCAACTGCAACTACTTCAAGATCGGCCAGATTTGGTTATTCATGTTCAGGCAGTGCGCCAAGCACTGATCGTCCACATCGGCCATTTGAGCCCTTGGCAGCATGCCGTATATTCACTTCCTGTTTGCTGCTGCTGCTGCTGCTGCTGCAGGTGGGTTGGCATGCTGGCGAGCTACCTGCTGCGCCCCTCAGCCCCCTCGCTGCAGCGCCACGCCGCATTCAAGGCAGCGAACGCATGGGCCGCTGCAGGGCCGGTTGTGGGTGTTCACATCCGCAGGACGGACAAGCTTGCAGCAGAGGCAAAGCTGCATCAGGTTGATGAGTACATGCGACATGTCGAGTATCTGTGCGACATGCGTTTAGCTAGCGGGTGGCAGCAACGTGCGCTGAAGCTGTGGGAGGATCAACAACAGCAGCAGCAGCAGCAACAGCGGCAGCAGCAGCAGCAGATGAATCTGGCAGCAGCGACAGCAGCAGGCGATGGTTTGGCAGGTGCCTCTGCCGGAGGAACAGCCGCAGGGACAGTTGATGCAGCAGCAGCAGCAGCAGCAACAGCAGGAGCTTCTGGTGATCAGGCCAGCGGCGGTGCCAGCTCTGGTGGCCGCAAGCAGCAGCATTATGAGTGCAGCGTCTATCTGGCTTCGGATGAACCAGCAGTGGCTCAAGAAGCCAGAGAGAGGTACAAGCACATCCATGTCATCACAAACAACATGGGCTTGAGAACAAGTAAGCTTAAGCACCGCAGTGTACATTTCTGCTTGGTGGGGCATTCATTGCGGTTCCACTGCACGCAATGCTGTGTGGCACGTGGCCCAGGCGCATGCTCCACTGGCTGCATCATGCTCACCGCTGCTTGCCTGCTGCATTTTGTGCTCATCATTCCCATCACCAGCATCATCACCCTCTTCCTCGACGCTGGGATAGGGACAATCGTATTGACAATCAAGCAACAACTTACCTGATATGTGAGGGTGTTACCCCCTAACACCTGCCATGTGTGCTGGCGCTGCAGGCTCCGTGTCTGTGCGTTACAGCAGCGAGGGCTTCGTTGGCGTCTACGATGACGTGGTGTACCTCTCGCAGTGCGACTACCTCGTCGGCACCTTCAGCAGCCAAGTCAGCCGCTTGGCGTACGAAATCAGCCTCGTCAACAGCACACTAGGTGGCGCAGATCGTACTTTTGCGTACCACTCAGTCGACTCCATGTGGTATTTCGGAGGCATGACTGGATTCACGCGGTGTGCTGCCACTGACTTCACGTCTCAGGGCAGGGTCATAGTCAGAGCCGGCCAGAAGCTGCACTGCAGCACAATCCATGAGTTTGACGGGAACTCTGGCCACGAGATGTGCACACTGTACGGTTCAGGAGCGAAGCTGCAGCTGCCGCCGGGCTTCGTGGTGGATTGCCCTGCCCAAGAGAGCTCGTACCGGAGCATCCTGCCTGAGCACATGCGGCGGCCGCCGCCTGCTGCTGCTGCTGCTGCTGCTGCTGCAGCGGCAGAGACTCTCAAATGAAGTGACGCAGCCAGTGGTGATACTGCAACGGGTGAGGTCTCTCAGACAGCAAGGCGGGATGCAGCTGCAGCTGCATTCAGCAAGGTTGCTGTGGCTTGGGCATCAAGCTGCACAGTTCAAGGCAGCAGTATAGGGCCCCAGGGTGATGCCAGCTCTGCCGCTTTGAACTGAGTTGGCGTCATTAATTACTGACTCGTGACTGTGTCATATACTGAAGTGGTTATTGTTGGCTCATCATGTTTGTCTTTCTGCACTGCAAAGAAGTGCACTATGCATGCTGCCTGTGCAGTGTTTACTGTCGCACATCTCAGGACAATGCTGACGCCGCATATGCTGTGTGTTGCCAAGTAAACGGATACTTAACATGCCTTACAGAGGCACGGGGCACATGACTGACCAAGACTGTGTAGTGAAATGAACTGCAGATTGATTACCACAATGCGCAACAGCTTCAGCTGTAACGTATGATTGCGTGGGTTTGCTGTGTGTTGGAGCAATCAGGAAACTCAGTGCCTGCTTCTTGAACGAACCAAACTGCACGATTGAAGGTGTAGTGTAAGCAACAGGCATGCGCAGCAGCACAATGTTGCTAGGAACTACAGCAGAGCAGACCCACTCTTGTCTACCTCATGGTTGATCTGAAGGCCGACGGCTTCATCAACAAGCTGCTCACGACAAGCCTCCCCCTGTAAAAGGACGATACTAAACATGGCAGAAGCATATTGCGCACCTTCATGCAATGCTAAACCAGAAGCCCCCGCCCTAAGGCTCCTGGTAGTCCAATTGGGCTGGTCATGCAGGCAGAGCAGTCCTGCATCACGGTTCTCATACGATAGACATACCTGTACGCGCAAAGAAGGTGTAGCAGGGCAGCAGCAGCGTCAGATGAGCACGCCCTGGCAGAGCGGTCACCTGAGCCCACTGCACCCCATTCATGTAGTCGTGGGTAGACGGCGGCGTAGGTGTCAGCAGTGACACTCGCATGGAAGTACAGCAGCAACATAAAAACAAGGCTCAATACAGTGTTGTTTGTTTGTTTGTTTGTCTGTTTGTCTGTCCTGTGTCGAGGCTGCAAATCTGCCGGCTCACTGACTTGGAGCTTGCAAGCTTGCTTGCCTCAGCCAGCCTGGTACACATGCAGGTGCTACGTCGCATGCAATTGCACCTAGCTGCGTGCACACCCCCCAACTAGGAGCTGTCCTGCTGTTCAGTCACCACTCGACCGGCAACCCGCACACTGAGCAACACGCTGCCCCTTGAATGCCTGCGTGTGAAAATGCAATTTTGAGGATGACAGTACGCTGCAAGACAGCATGTGCAGTTGTTAACAAGGCGATTGCAGAGTTCTATCCTCAAGGGTGCTACGCTGAACTCCCTGCAACCTGGTTGTAGTTTGAGGAGTGATTCTGGTGACGACCCCTACTGTGCAGCTTTGAGCTGTAGCAGCTTTGGCCATGTATGTTTATTAATACATATGCGTTACATCCTCTGGTGTTGACTGAGGGCAGTCAATCTACCTAAGGGGGGAGGTATGTAACGACACAGTATAGAATATGCTGTAGGGTCTCTGTAAGAGCCGTGCCGTGCTAGCCTTGGTCAGACGGTTATGACCTAGGCCCTGTTGGCCAAGGACTTGGTTGGTCCAAGTCCTTGGAGCGTCCGACTAAGGATGTCGGGGACGGATCAACGTTAATCAGTAACGAGCCGTCAAGGACTAGGAGTCCTTAGCCAGGAGAACTACATATGCCCTGCAATGTAGGAGGGGATGGCATTCAGCACTCGGTACTCTGTATCGGAGAGTGATCCCCACGGGCTTGACATACAAAACAATTATATTCTTCTCTTTACGCTTCCCTACGTTCCTCAGTCGTTACAGTGGTAGCTGAGCATGTAAAGCTTATGGAAATTGTATGAGTTGTTGGCAACTTCCGATGCATCCTGTACTCATCAGTATCATCCAATAGCGTAAACTTCTAGCATCGACGCCATCGGCATCGTGTACTGTGTAGTTGACATGTTAGCCGCTGCTTACAATGTTGATGTAGCAACCCCGAGCACTGATGTGATTGGCAGTACTACGCCAGCACAAACACACACCATCACGCCATGTCGGCATGGACCTGCTGCCGTCGACCCCTGCACATCTGCCGTCAGGGAAGGGCAGGGAATTGCTGCTGCTGCAGCTGGGCAGTGCTTAATGTTTGGCCGTATCATGTCATGCAGCTACGAAATATAAAACTTCACTTGTTATAATTGAAAATAGACAATGTAAAAGGTGTGCGATTTTAACGCGAGTGACTCGACACTACGTAGTTCAGTATGTACTTTTAACCACCGGATGAGGAAAGCTCGGGTGGTCGATTACCAATCCGATTGACGTCTCAGCGTTTGAAATGTCACGAATCCTTTTCCGATGAACGGAATCGCTGATCGTGTCGTCTACTCAGTGAAAGAATTAGTTCACAAAGTGACGGGGTCTGACCCATATGATATTTTTGAACATTTCAGTATAGATTACAGGTATATCACGAAACCATGTCGATATTGACTTGCCGTTAACTCCAGAAGTCTAATGACGCTCTTGTGCAAAAACGTCGAACACCACACTCCAGCTGCTACAGCGGCTGGACTCCCAGCCCAGCGGGTGACAGGCTCTGTGGCAGGCATCCGCGCATTGCATGTTACGTGATGCCATTGCTGGTGACAGTCACCTCCCACAACACAGCTGCTACTTGTTGAGGCTGCTGAGCATGCTGGTCAGCTCATCCAGGCTGGCCTCAGTCGGCCTGACAGCCTCCTGCTGCAGAACCTGCGCATCCACGCCCGCCCGGGGCAGCGAGAACTGCAGGCCTTCCGGCAGCGGCGCAGCAGCTGCTGCGCCTGCCTGCGCTTCCTCCACGCCACTGCTTGCTGCTGGCGCCGCATCGTCTGGTACCACCTCGATGCCCCAGTCATTCTCTTCATGCACAGCTGCGGCGTTTGCCTCCGCCTCTGCTGCTGCAGCAGCTGCTGCGGCTGCTGCCAGGGCCTCTGGACTGTTTATGTGTGCCTGCAACACGCAGCACAGAACAGGTAAAGGGCGTCAGCAGCATGCCAGCGCGTAATCCACAAGCGCCGTGTTTATACATTATGCTGAACAGCAGCTTGCGCTGGTGTCAGTAGCAGCAGGAGCACATTCTGCAAGTGTTGGGGATGCGGCCTCTGGTGTCACTACAGCCGTCTGACAAAGCATGTGCCACTGCTGTTGTTCTCCAGCCCATCCTGCTGCTCCAATAACCTACCTGGTGCGCCTGCTGCGCATCCAGGCAGCGGCCGTTGCTGCAGGCGGTGTTGGGCTTGATCTCCATGGTGGGGAAGAAGTCCTTGAGGCTGTTGTAGCCCAGGTAGCGGCTGACAGTGCCAAAGTGCAGGAGGTACTTGAGCGTGTTCTGCACAAGCATGCCAGCCACAATGCCTGCAGCAGCAGATGTACAGCACACCAGCAACATTCTGAGTCAGTGCAGAAATTATTTACAGCTACATACGCATCAAAACCATGCCACTTGGGCACGCACGCACGTGGGTTGGACATCCGCAGGATGTTGATCTGCCTGGCACAGATGCAAGCACTGCTGCTTGACATCACAGTAGCGTGCAACACACAAGAAATGCAATGGTGCAATATATGTATGCACTGGCTGCGGGACAGCAGGCACAGCTGTGCCGCGCAGTGCTGGAACTTCCAGGACGTTGGGACAGCACAGGCATGCAAAGCTGCTAGTTGAAGCATCCCACATGGTATGGACCAGTGGCACGCGTCAACAGCACAGGGGTTGCTGCTTCACGCGTCAGCAGGATGCCAAAGACCCCCTACACGTGCTGGTTCCTAGCACAAAGATGCCCGAGATATCTCACCCATGGTGGTGGGCAGGCTAGCAGCACACACGCCCTCCCGCTTGAGGGTGCGCTCGTCGATGCCGCTGGCCACCACCAGCGGCGGCACGCACTGGAAGCACGCCGTCTCCCCGGGGATGAGCGTCTGGATGTGGCCGCTGACAGCGTCCTCGCTCACGCCAGACTCCATCCAGGTCTGCTGCAGCTCCAGGCACACCTGTGACATGTGGTGAAGAGTGTGGCAAGGCAGGTTGAGCAGTAGCAGCAGTAGCTGAGGCGTAAATAGTTGAAGACTGACAACATCACGCCGCACGTTGAGCAGCAGGTGCAGCCGGTTTGGTGTTGTGTGCTCGTGCCGCAGAGGAGCCCCTAAAGGCACGAAACAGGCATAGTGAGACTGCGCAGAAAGTCCTGGGATGCGCTTGCACAGGGCTGCAGCAAGGGTGGGCAAAGAGTGCTGCAGCTCCAAGCACACCTGCGCATGTGTGCGGCGAGAGTGGAGCAACAGCAGCAGGCTCAGCAGCAGTAGTTACAGCAGCAGTGTGACGGGTGCCCGCACACACAGGTTTGGCAGCAGGATCGGCGTAGCAGCAGCCAACTGTTGCGTCTGCGTCGCCTGGCAAGAGCAAAAACAGGCGCCCAGCGACTGCCGCATGAAGCCCCAAAGCATGTACATGCTGCTGCTGAAAGGATGTGCATGCGCTCTTTCTGCAAGGGGATGAACCTTCACGTGTCAACTCATCATACATGTGCACCTGTTTCCGTCCTGCAGTCTACTGGCAGGAACGGCCAGCAGCTGATACATTTGCCTGCAGCAGCCAGCCGCAATAGTCAGAGACGATACGAGCGTACCTGCTGCATGCAGACGGTATGAGCCTGCGGGATAGGCACAGCACCCACCTGGTTGATGGTGATGCGTGCCTCGTAGTTGTCCACGCAGCTGAGTATGAGGTCCACCCTGCTCGTGCCGCTCTCTGGGTGTGTCACGCTGGCCTTGAACTGGTCAAAGCCATCAACAGTGGTGATGTTCATGGTGAACGATTCGATGGCCACGTCCGGATTTATGTGCCCTGCAGCAGTCGCATGCAAGAAGTGTGCACAGTCCGGATTTATGTGCCCAGCAGCAGCAGCAGCAGCAGAAGCAGGGTTAAGGTGTGTTGGGCAGCAACACCAGGTCTACACTGGCAGGAAAGGGTCCACAAGGGTGTCATGCATGTGAATGCACAGTGATGTGCCAAACTACCAAGCAGAAAGACGCACCAGAAAGACGCAGCACGTCGGGTGGTGCAGCAACTGCACTGCCATGTACATGATGTGCAAAACAAACATGCTGTACTGGGCTCCAGCACCTGCAGTACAGGCAGCCCATGCGCATCAAAGCAACCGTACAGCAGCTGGGCATCAAACTCACGTAGGGTTTGCGCTGCTGCGTCTGTCTTGGTCATGCCGCACTGCTCCGGCCTGAAGAACAGGCGGTTCATGTTGGCCAGCTCCACCTTGTCATAGTCTGCAGGCAATAATGGCAGCAAGGTGTGCCATTGCAACAGCAGCAGTGGCACAGAAGCAGCTCAACACAGCCCAGAGAAGCAACACAGTGCAGGCACAGGGTGCTTATGCTTTCAGCCACAAGCGCCTTTACTTGAGCAGGATGCCACTCGAGCTTGGCACAGGCTGCAACAGACACCACACAACATACATGCATGATTGAGCCAATGAAGTGTGCTAATGCACCACTGCCGCAAACCAGCTGTTGTACACAGCGGCAAGCAGCAACAAGGGAACCTGCGCACCAACGTGCTACTGCCTCAAAGCAGTTAGAGAAGCTCATGTCTGCAGTGCGGCAGCATGGGTGCCTCGCTGCATTACACAGCTATCCTTCATGACTTGTCGCCACGTGCATGGCCTGCTGCTCTCGCTGTTGCTGCCGCTCACCATACAGCAGCAGCCTGCCCACCCCGCAGCGTGTAAGCATCTCAGCTGCCACGCTGCCCACGCCGCCCACACCCACCACAGCAACCTGCAGGTCACAGGCATCAGCACAGGCAGCATCACAGCAGCAGTGTCACTAGCAGACATTACAACTTCCCAGTAGCATACTGCTGCGGTCAGGTGAGACTTCTTGTCCTGGCGCAACTGCATGCTCATAACCAGAGGCAGCATCTTCTGCCATGCTGACAGGGTCACTTGCATGCAGCCACCCGCCACACCTAACGCTGATGCGCCACACCCGTTTGGTACGCATTGCTTCGTGTTTCGTATCAGACAGTCGCTGCTGCTGCCTGCTCTGGCAGAGCATTGCCCGCTGTCACAAACACACGCTGCAGGCTGCGCACCGTCTTGGTGCGTATGCGCTCGTAGTCCTTGACAATGCCCATGCGCTGCAGCGCCATCAGCCTGCTGTAGGGGTTGCTGTCAACCACCTCTGCTGACATTGTCTCTATCTTGGCACGCGTCCCACTGCTGCTTGCCACAGCGCCTGGTGCAGCGTCGCCTGCGCTAGCGGCATTGCTGCTGCCCGCTGCTGTACTGCCATCTGCGCTGCTAGTCTGGCCCAGGGTGGCTATGGATGCTTGAAGCTTGCCGTTGATTCGCTGCACCTGGTCAGTAAGCTGCAAGAGGGAACGCCAGCCCAAGGCAACCACAGCAGCAGCAGCAATGGTACAGTGTGTGTGGCAGCAGTAGATGGCAACGTTCATGAGGGCGCTCGATCGCCGTCACCTAAGCACGTAGACTATGTAGCCACATTAACTACCTGAGAGCTCACCTTGGCCACTGCAGCCTGCATTTCCGTCGGGTCCATCTGCTTAACCACCTCCTGCGTTCCCAGAGAAACACGGTGCTGAGCTTGTGCTGAATGATCTGTGATCGACGACACCCAAATCAAAACATCAAAGGCACCTGCAGCTTGAGCAGCTCAGCTTGCAAGTCGGTGGCTTTGGCAGGTGAAGGTGCCTCTGCCATGGTTGCTGTGTGCTAGACAGCACCACAAAAGGAAGCCAGGCAAGCTTTGCTCATTTGCGTTGCCGGTTTGCAATCTACAGTATCTCGTAGTCAACGCTTGGTGCAGTATAAGTGAATGGGTGTTCAAAGGACTGGGCCCCTGGCCTCTAGGGTACAGGGCGACAAAGGCCTTGTGTGACAGGCATTTATGCGGCACGACAGGAGGGTTCTGCAGAGTTAAAGCAACGGCAGAGAAACAACTTGATGTCCGCTGATTTGGTAAATCCCAAGTAGCTGTTGCAATGATGACATATCACCCGCCTTGGCCACCGTGCCTTCTGCGTGACACAGCCATGCCTAAGCTGACGCCCAGCCAAGACTTTGCAGGTGCCTCTGGACTGCTTTCCCACAATGAGCACTCGTGCTTCTCAAATTGTGCCTCTTATCTGCCTGGATGAGCAGATGCGCATGCCAGGCTCATCATCATAATCGCTGGTGATCAGTGATAAGCATCGTCACTCGGGACCTCTTCAAGCAACATACCCAGATAGGCGACTGATGGCCACATGTTACATGATGCAACGTTTCCCAAGGTGGCGATGGTCATCATGCTCGATTGCTTGGTGAACATAAACAAAAGTCAGCCCACGTGCGGCTCCTCTGCTGTATGCCAGCCCAGCACACGCCATGGAGGCTCAAGGCGTGATGCGGCTGCTGCATGATGTGGCATCATACACACAGCGGAGCCCCGTTGCCGCCGGCTCGACATTGGTTGCCAATGACTGAATGGCTCGATCATGTTGACAGATCACACACCAG
The DNA here is from genome assembly GCA_030272155.1 of Tetradesmus obliquus. Lineage (NCBI taxonomy): Eukaryota > Viridiplantae > Chlorophyta > Chlorophyceae > Sphaeropleales > Scenedesmaceae > Tetradesmus > Tetradesmus obliquus. The sequence goes on from CP126206.1 coordinate 481,977, forward strand.
GCGCACCTACTAGGTGCTACCCGAATGCTGTTGCAGACAACACATCAACGACCATGCATGTCAGTAGACACCTGATGTACTGCTCCTGTCAGCTGTGCATCCTTGCACGCATGCAGCACCGCGCCCTATTGCATACGTTGTCATACTGAGGTCATGACAGAAACTGGTGAATTGATAAACCTGGCTGCCCTGGGTGCGGAGAGCGTCGCCCACTCAACATATGCTGTTGCAAACCGCTGCCGAGCAATATCCAGGCGGCAAGCACCACTGTGCACTACACAGGAATGTGGTCACATTCAAGTTCTATATGCCCTAAATACTACTAGTATGCTGTACCAGACTACGTGTTGATTTGAAAATTGGTGGTAGTTGCACGTGCCCTGCTTAGTGTGACGCAGTTCAACGTTCCTTTGCACACGCGAGATGCGCCCCAAAACAGTGCTTGAAACACAAAGGGCACGCTGCTGGTTCCTCAACCAGTCACACAGTGTGCTCCAACAGCACGTGCAGCTGCAACCAGCATGTCGTCATGCTTCAGGACCCCTGCAACAGCAGTGCTTGTGCGGCCAGCAGCGCAGCAAGCAAGCCAGGTAGCTGTCACGACCAGCACTTGGACAGCAGCAGCATGCAGGGGGTCTGACTGCTTGCGTGGCATTCACAGCTTCCAGTGGCCTGCGCCGCTGGGGGTGGGCATGGATGCAGCCACAGCCTGTGCGCGAGACATGGAGGCGTAGGTGGGCCGCGCCACAGCGGGTGAGGGGCTGGGCGGCATCACCTTGCCGCTGGGTGTGTGCAGCACTGGCGTCCTCACACCACCAGCAGAGCTCTTCCTGTTGCTGGGTGGTGTCTTCATGTCCTTGGCTGAGCCGCTGCCGCTGGGCACCTTGGCCCTGCTGTCTGCTGCTGCCTGCTTGGAGTGCCGAGCAGCGGCATCGGCGCAAGCTGCACTGTCTGCTGCTGAGGACAGCTCCACAGGCTGCTGTGCTGCAGACGCCCAGCTGTCCTCTGCTGCAGCTGCCTGCTTCTCCAGCAGGTCATTGAAGCTGGCTGCTGCTGGGCGGGTCTTGCGCGGGGTGTCTGTGTTGTCTTGAGGCATAGTGTCTGCACCTGCCGTGCTGTCTGGGGTGCACAGCCGGAGCTCAGCCGCTGGGCTGATGTTGATGCGGTGGCTCACCAGCTTGGGGCCCCCAGCTGGCAAAGTGTTGTCGACCGCAGCTGCTGCATCGGGTGCTGCAGGAGTGAGCAGCTGCTGCTGCTGGTTGCTGCGGTGAAGAAGGCTGCCAAGTTCTGGGGCAGAGGCCCGCAAGGCGGCTGGCGGCTTGACTACAGCTGGTTTGTAGACCGGCAGGGCCACACCAGGTGCAGGCACCTGCAAGTGCACACGCAACACGCACACCAGGGGCGCGTACAGCTTCAGCAGCAGCTGCCTTGGCTTGTATCGCTCGGCAACTGAGGAGACGAGATTCACCAATGCTGTTTTGCTGCGACAATGACATGGAGCAGTACAGGGAGCTGGAGATAGTGCAGTTTGAAGTATGGTGGTTGGTCAACGCCTGCTGTTGACAGACACACTTGCAGCGCACTGCAGGGAGCATCAATCTCCTACGTATGCTCACCTTCTCAGCATCCTCTGGTAAAGTCAGAGCCGCAGGCCATTGCACACCGCTTGAAGAGCTCTGCTCACGGTACTGCACCTGAGGGGCGCTGAAACAGCCACAGAAGCCCACCATAGTAGTGTCGCTGCGCTTTTTGAAATTTAAACCTGGTACACAGTAATTCAACTGGATGCCGCTCAGTTCAGAGGGCCCGGAGAAGTGGTTGTTGGGCACGGACCGACACAACCTGGGCTGCTGGTTTACTTGGAGCCGCGTTAAGCATAAGGAACATACATGTAAGAAGACACCGTGCGTTCGGTGGTGCTTTGTACAGCTTTGCAGTCAACTGAGCAGCAAGGTTTAAACGTCACACATGACAGTGTTGATCAGGTGCTTCAGTGTAGATACAGTGGCTGCCACACCTGCTCTGTTTATAGGAGCTTTTAAAGGCAAGCATCAAAGCAGGTCGAGCCCCTTCGGCAAGGTAAGCCCAAGGAGATGCCAGGGCTAGCTCAGGCCCCACTTGGGGCCCCCACCCCGGGGGTGGAGGGACAAGGCCACCCTGCGCAAGTTGCGGTGATGTTGCTGCAAAGCTCCAGACATGTTGAAGTTGATGGCGATCAGCACAGGAACAGCTCCAGTAACTGATGCGCATTAGTTACCACGGACTCCCTGGCAGGGAGCATGTGCCTTGAGGCACTGCAGGACCAGCGCAGATGTTGCTGCACAGCTGCACTGCTCCAAGGAATACGATGACCCAGGGAACTTGCGCAGCTAGCCCACTGAGCTGAAAACTGGCGGCCCTTTCGCCCCATCTGGGTCATCTACTGCTGCGCAAGGATTGACCAGTCAAGTACAGGGGCATGGTGCACGCCGTATGCACAGCCAGCAATCCTAAGGAGGCGGACTGCCACAAGCATGCCTGGCTAGTGGCACTAGTGGCTCGGCAATGTCCAATGCCCAGAGTTAGGCATGTGGCTTGTTGAGAAAAAAAAAACTGCGCAAGATTAGCAACAGCACAGTGTGTACCACTCAGACCCGTCACCTAAAAACCCATCACCCTCCGACAATCTAATCACTGAATGCGCAAGTGCTCAGCTCAGCTCGTCTAGTCTACTGGCTGCTCTACTTTGGCGCTGCTATGTTCGCCTGGTAGATGTGCTTCGGGCCCTCGTCCTGCAGCAGGTGGTACAGCTTGGATCGCTTGGTGCGCGGCAGGCGGCCAACCACCTTGATGCCGACAATGTCTGGCATGTACCTGCAGCGGCGGCCGCAGCATGGGCAGCACGGGAAGCAGCAATCTAGACCTCAACATTGCAGCTACAAGCAGCCATACCAGCAGATGAGCACAGACAGGAACCAAGGGGCTAAGCGGCATGCTGGTCAGTGGGTTGCAGTCTATTGCAGCGTGTCACAGTTTGTTGCATGCTAAGCGTAGATCACGGCAGTGCTGTTACTTGATTCTGCTTGAGTAGGTGTAGGGTAACAAGGATACGCCATCACGAGCACAACACGCGGTGTCCCTGAAGTTTTGCTGCTGTCCTGTTCAAGCGCGGTTGCTGCAGCATGGACAAGCAGTTCTGCGGCTGGCACCATTAAAGCTGCTGTAGCTCACGTCACAACACTGCTAGGGACACTAGTCCTATTGCGGACTATCTGGTGTGTCAGCGCAACAACAAAGCCGGGCTTTGAAAACCAAAACCGCCAGAGGTCGTGCGTAGCCTGCACATGGTGTGTGTGGTTGAAGCGCAACTCACAGCGGGAAGTGCTGCACGAAGCCGCCCACATCCGGAAAAACGTTGTACACCTTGAACCAGCTGCGCGGCCCCTTGTTGGCGCGAGCAATGCACACGCCCTTGTATGTGTACTGCTTGCGGTCCGCCTCTGGCACCACCTGCAAGCGTTGAGAGTATCTGAGTGTTCACATTGCTATCGACCCAGCTGCATTGTTGTGTACAAGCAGGGAGCACGAGCAGGACTAAAAGCTGCACCTGCGAGAGCAGAATGCTGGTCGTTGAAGACACAGCATTGCTTGAAGGGAGCTGCAGCAGCTGGCCCATGAGCCGCCTCAGCTCATCGTGCAGCATAGCAACTACCTTCAGCCATAAGCTCTGGTGCAACAGCTCATAAACGCATACAGCACCTGGCTCTGGCACATGCTTCAGGTGCTGCTGCTGCATCACGTTGTTGCCACGCACAGTGCATTGCTCAAGGCAACATACGGCATGGTTCAAGAACTGCTTTTATATGACGTTGCCCACCGTGGTGACCTCCAGTATATCTCCAGACCTGAAGTCCGGCAGCCCCTTGCCTTGCTGCAGTTGCTGTACCTGCTCTCGCTCCAACACCTGTGCGGCAAACCTGCTGCTGAACAACAGGAAGGGCCCACTGCATTCAACAGCAACACAGCTGCTACGAAGGCTGTGCATACCTGCATGAGGTGGCGGGCCCTCTTCTGGTGTGTTTTTCTCTTCAGCAGCTGGCTAGTGGATGTCCAGGGTGCTGCTAAAGGCCGGTTGCTGACTCCTGCTGCTGCTGCTGCTGCTTCGGCTTCTGCCGGTGCTGTCGCATAGCTGCTGTTCAACCACGGAAGCTGCCAAGCGCTGTTCAAAACTGATGAATTGCTGATGTTTGTGCAACAGAATCGGCAGCAGCCGAGGGCGTTCCGCAACATACGCGGTGTGGTGCTTACGGCAGCAGCAGGCCCCAGTGTTCCTTAGCAACCGCCTTGTATGGCCTGACACCGGTGATTAAATTTGAACTGTAAGTGTCCCTTTATAAGTCACCCAGCACTCAGATAGCTGTTTGAGTGGGTCGCAGACAGTCGGATGAGGTGCCACGGTGCTGAAGCTGCCAGAACAGACGTACAGCGCTATGACATTGTTGTGTGTGGCGATCAAACGGCAAGCATGACTTGTATGCGTGTGAATGGTTCTTGTTGACAGCCTCAGGCTGTACAGTGTACTCCGTGTGAAGTGACAGTACATCAACTTGTAACAGGTGTTGTGAGAATCTGCTTCCTATACCGCCGGCTGCGTACGCTGCTGCATGACCCTCTAGATCACCATGCTGTTTTGTGCTTCTAGCTGGAACTGTTGGAGCTCCCTCAGCCGGGTCGGCTACAGTTGATTCAATAACGTGCGGCATCCTGCTGCCAGTGCTCCTGGAGGCAGGGCCTGCCAGGCTGCAGCCAGCTAGGTACAGTAATGAGTTCTTTAGTGGAGGTGTAGCCGTGTCTACCCAAGTTCACCCAAGGTACTATTTCACAAGTAGAACTTGCCGTTGCACATACATCAAGCCAATAACGCGTGTCCTCAAGGGGATGTTTAGTACAGTGCTTCGGCATCCTGGCTTTGTCTAGGATTCGTCATTTTACAGTACGAGAGCGGCTCAGTACATGTAGTGAATGATGGGGCCGCCCCCAGCCTGGCCCTACTGAGTGACTGCCTCTGACAGATGTAGCCCTGTGTAGCTACGCAACGGCAGTTGCATAGATGTTCTTCTGTTCACAGATGTTCTTCTGTTCACAGATGTTGAGCCAGGCACCGCGGCACCCACCTTAGCTACAAACCAAGTGCCTGACGGTTGCATCTCTGCACCCAATGAGCTGTACTTTGTACGTCTGCATGTCCTGAAACAAGCGTGCTTTGTACCGTTAACGCGCGTTAACGCACAACGTTGTGCACGTGTGTGTGCTAAACAGCTTGGCTAAGGTGCACAGGAAGCCGCTGCCATACACAGCCAAGCAGTCTGCCGCTTTGTACTTTGTACTGTTGGATGTCCTGGAGCAGTACACTTGAGCGCATTGGTCCATGGCTCAAATGCGCAAGAAAACTTAATCTCACAGTTGGATGCTCACCGCAAACACTTCAGTGGGGTGCTGTAATGCCTGTCTCAGCATCAACTAACGCCCCCATAGGTCATTGAACGGATGGCAGAACAGACACAGACACGCACGGCCGGAAAGTGTCAGCAACGTGAAGCTGCTCAATTGTCATTGTCTGCAAATGGTTCGATCATATGATCGAATGCATTTGGTGATGCTAAATGTTTATGCATTCCTTGCGCACAACTCCCTTCCACTTTCCTTGCTTTGCTCCCGCTCCCACAGCCCTGAGCGTCACAAAAGAGCGTCCAACCAAGCACGAGGCAATACCAACTGCTGCACCAGTGGGCACCAGCAACACCATCAACAGCACACTCCGAGACAACACAGCCACATGTGCTACTGTGGAATCAATGCTGGGTGTGATGTGCACCAGCAGAGACAAATGTTTGCTTGCACTGGCTGCAGCCGCCGGGTTCGCTGCAACCAGCAACTGGGCTCTGCTTGCTGGGTCGGTGCACGGAGTGCGCCTGGACACTGTGAAGTAGAAAGCTCTGATCTGCATGGGGTTCAGCGACACCAACGTACTCAGCGGCAAAGGCCCGACAATGCGGTTGCTGGTGAAGCTGAGAGGGCTCCTTGGCAGCAGTAGTGGCGGCTTCCATGTTGTGAATGTCTCGCTGATGTTATACTGTGGCCTCAAATAATCGCTGTCCGCCAAGACGCGCTCACCAAATGTAGCTTCTTGCACTTTTGTTACTTCCAGCTGAAGCAATTCAGCAACTGTGGCAAGATGCACGGATGCAGGCTGCGACAATCTTTTTGGATGCTCTTCTGCCTGAAACATGTGGCTCAAGCGAATCAGCACCGTGCTGCAGCTCAGCCATCGCACAGTCAGAAGGTGCACATTGGATGGCATATTCTTGGCAGCTGCACGCCTTTTGGAGGAGGGCCTAAACTGCATGCTGGTATCTAAAGCACTGAAGGCAAGTTGCAGTGGGTCAATCAACACCTGCAATAGCAGTTTGTATGGCACGAAGAGCAGCGGCAGCAGCAACAGCAGAGCAGTGTCAGCCACACACACACGCACTGGTAGCAGAGTTCTGCGGGGCTGCTTGTTTGTAGCTGGAAGTGCACCTGATCTAATCTGTGTAATGTTCACAGCTCCACATTTTAGAGGTGGCAAGCTGCATCCCAACAATAACCAGCTTCCAACATGCAACTACACATACTATGTGTTTAGCAGACACCGTTGATATGTCCCTCTGCCCTCCTTTTGTACACACAAAACCACAACTGGTGCCCAGTGGTCAGTGTTGCCCCGGGCATGCATCTTTTGCAAATGCAGGTTGCAACAGTTGGAAGGTGGTCAACAACTTTGGCGTTCACCTGTTCATAATGGCGTCGAGTGCTGTCCTGCTTGGTTGCTGCACCGTCACTTGCCGGCCCAAAGGATACGATGTGGGTGCCGGCTGCAACATGATGGTCGATCAGCGCCTGGAACATGCCCTTCCCGTCATCATCCACACTCTTTCTGTGCAGGTTGATGTCGAGCTGGCCGTCAGACATGGACACCGCTCCCTGAGCGCGGTCCACAGCAACGTTCATGATGGCCTCAGCATCCTCATGTAACACCCCGATGTGATTGGGTATATGTTTGCTGGCAGCCGGTGCGTGCTGGTAGCACCGGCAGGCAGCGTGAATGACGGGCGGTAGTCACGGCGCCGCTGCTGGTACTCCCTGCCGTTGGCATCTGTGAACCAGAGGCTCTCTGACTGGATGCTGCTGCTGTAGCGCACAAACACCTCCCAGTCGCCTGTTGCTGGTGGTGGGCCGACCGTCCAATCGACCTCCAAGTGGGACTGGCCCGCCCAGAGCCGTGTTGTGAGCATGCCTGGCAGGTCAGGGAAACTCTGCCGCACCTCCTGCACCAGCGGACCCCGGGCAACAACCACTTTGCTGGGCGCTGGCGCTGCCGGCGCTCCTCCAGCTGTGAAGGTGTATGCTCCAGATCCGTAATAATCGCCGTGGTATTTTATTAGCGTCAAGCTGTAGCTGACGCTGACGCCAGCAACAGCCACACTTCTGATTCCAGCCGGCCCAACTGTAAGCAGCAGCTTGCCGCTTGACAGCTGCATGCTTGAATTGCTTGCCAGCGTGGAGACGCTTGTGGGCGCAGCGAGCTGCTGGCCCTCCCCTTGCTGCTCAGCATCACCAGCTGCGTTGCCGGCACGCCGTGTGACCGTGTAGACAGAATGCCCAATCGGCGCTGCTGTTACAAGCAACGCCAGCTCTGCAGTGGGCTTGTTGCTGTCCTTGTTTGCAGTTGTGCTTGCTGCCCAAACCAGTTCCGAGCCAACTGAAAGAGGCAGCATCTGGCTGGGTACAGGTTTGCCGTCTGGCCCTGTTACTGGGTACTGGCCAGCTGCTTCCACTGGCACACGTATTCCCCATGTATATGCCCAGGATATCGGGTTGTACACAATCAGCAGGAAGCCGCCCTCTTTTGAGAGTTTGACCGAGCTGCTGCACAGGCTGCTGTTAAGGTTGAGGCACATGCTGAGCAGCGGAGCGTGGTGTGCGCTGGCGGTATTTGCTGCAGCAACAAGAGGCTGTGCCATAGTTCGATCAAGCTGCCCTTGTTGCCTAAGCCTGCGCCTGAAGATGCCACCAGTGTGTGACTGGGAGGTTGATGCCGCTGCTGTGCTGTAGCTTCCTTGGCCTGGGAACACCAGCTGCTGGAGGCCCAGCAATAGCTTGGGTGCAGCTTTCACCATGCCAACATGGATCCACTGCTCATAATCCTGTGTCACCTTCAGCACTTGGGTACCTGCAGCTCCGGCAGCAATCAGCCATGTGTGGAAAGCAAGACCAACTTGAATTGCAATACAAACAGTGAAAGCAAAGTGGAAGTGCGTGTGTGCTTGTTATGTTACAAAGCAGAGCTCATACACTTGTTGTGTTGACTGCCGTACCAATGGCAGGCACAACCATTTCAGGTTGATTCATGCGGTTCAACAGTTCACATCCAGCCAGTGCACACCTGTAATGCCGTCATGATGCAAGCTGGTTGCCAATGCAAACTCCAGAGCTGCTGGGTCGTTGTCAGGTGCCAACTTCTGGCCAAGCTTCACAGTCTCAGATGCCTCCTGCTGCCCCTGATACTGCAGGCCTTTGGATGTGGCCAGCTGACGGCTCCCTGGCTGCAGCTGAGCCAGCACCTCCACTTGGTGAATGGCGCGCAGCAGAGCCCAGCCACGCCGCACCTGTGCATGCATGATAACAGCAACAAATTGAATCAGGTACACCAGCAACCTGTGCAGTTTAGCTCGTTGATGATGGGCGCTCCACAGTTAGAGCACTGGAATTCCTGGTTGCAGGGAGCGACGGCAGCATTGCTGCCTGCCTCCAAGTTGCTCTGCTGGAGTACCCAGGCCTTGTCTTTTGCGTCTACTAGGCAATCTGGCACAGCAGCTCAACCACAGTTGCTTGCCAAACACGCCCCACTGTGCCAATGACGTTGACAGGCTCAAAAGTGCAAGGCGCTGTTCATGAGTTGACTATCGTGTGGTTCCCCTCACAATTGCATCTAGCAGCATTGTCATCTTGGCACAAGGTAGTACAGCTATCTTTCAGCTTACAGTGCTACAGCCCAGTCACCTGTGCCTTGAGATTGGGTCTGCTGGTGAAGTAGCCTGTCCAATAATCTGTGCCAGCTGCGTTTGCACAGTATGGGAAAAAGTCATCAGTCTTCAGTGGCAGCTGCAGTCCTTGTGTTGCCCGCTTCGCTGCCAAGTACTGTGATGGTGTGCTGTAAAAAGCGTTCACCCTGCCATCCTTGTTGACGTAATGAATCATCTGCAAGTAACAGCGATAGCATCAGCACAAAATCACAGCAGCAAGCAGTATAGGCATGGCGTCAGGTGCACTCCAGCGCTGGTGTTTATTTTGAAAAATTCAGTAGAGCCAGCATTGCGGTGCATGCAACACAGGTTGAAGATGTGACGTGCATGCTCATCTGATGTTGATGCACATGCCAAGTGGGTATCAAGCACTTGTTGATGCACATCCCATGGGCAGTGTCCTGTAAACTGCTGCATGCTTTTGGGCTGCAGTGGTCCTGGCTCTGCACCTTGTCCACATTGTTGAACCACATACGGGCGTTGCTGTGGGTGAAGTCCGAACCCATGAAGAAATACACATCAGTGCCTGCAGCACCAATATACCAAGCATCTATGTGAATGTAGCTTCATCTGTGCATTCCATTGAAACCTACGCGATAAAAGGTATGAAGCTTCACAGCACAAGACTTTTTTGGCAGCTCCACATTGTCAAACTGTCATGTTGTATGGGTGTGTAACAGTGAATTCGCTGACATTGAAGTTTTCACTGGGCAAAGATATCAACTGCAAACAACATCGAAGATGATTGCCGTGAAGGCTTGTGCTGGGCATCTCAAAGAATCCTGCTGCTGCAATAATCACGGTTGAGAGCCATGCTGGTCTTCAAAATGCTAGTGGCTGGCATGGTTGTGGATGAGATGTTTGCTGGAAACCTTGTTGTCCTGCCTTTTGACCTAGTGAGCAGCGCACCTCCCACAAAGTTCTGCCACTCCATTGCTTTTTGAACGAAGGTATCCACCATCTCTTGAACATTGTATCCACCTGTCTCTGGGTCATCCTTGATCGAATCTGCCATACCTGTCCGTGCAAGACACCATGCACTATTAGACACTGAACAGGGTTGGCTTCAGAATACTCCTCAGCAAAAAAACAAGTTCCCCTGGTACATGATGGCCTGCAACCAGTACATGCCAATACAAGATCTAAGCAGTGTGGTAGTAGATCGCACGTCAGTTGGCCGTAGCAGATCAGCTGCCATCAAGTACAGTATCAGCTGATGCATACTTAGCAACACCAAACTCACCATGACCGCTGTGGTGCTCAAAAAACCAAGTCAAGCCTGGAGGGCCTGTGAGCAAGTAACCAGAGCCATATACACTTCAGTGCTATGGATACTGCCAGCAAGCGCGCACGCCATGCATTAAAGATTCCCCTCCTAGCGGATGTCCTTGCTCTGCAAAAGGCACCATGAGCAGCCCTCGTTGCAACATGCCTGCAGTGTGCGTGTCTTGCGATTGCCCGGTACCACCGGTGACATGCTCATAAGATATATCATATGGCGCCATACTGCAGAACATAGGACGTGTGACCGTTTTGCAGTCAAACTGTTGCCTGTTGAATTTACAAGCGTGTAAGCTGCTTGCTTCAGGAGTCACCAGGTGTCGAGTACAGAGAATGATCACATGTGCGCTTTGGTTGCGCATGGTGCTACTGCGGCAGCCCAGAACCACACTGACCTGCCAAAAAAGAGTGCATCAAAGCCGCCCATGGACTTGAGAAGAGGCTCCGTGCGGCTGTGGCCAAACCCATCTAGCTGCAGCAGGCAGGAGAAGCTGTTTTGCTGCTGGACTGAGTCCAGAAGACCACAAATGACAACATGCACAACGCTGGATTTGGCATGTGACCTAAGCACTGAGCCTGGAAAGCGCCGTAGCCGCACTGCGGAGAGTGGTATTGACTGCTTCACGCTTCCCATGCGATAACCGGGCTACACCATGGCACCTGCACTGCATATGCGATTCATCAGTACGTTGACCCCGCTCCACTGCTGATCTGACTGGTACATACATCACACCAGTGCTTCAGCAGGCATTGCAGCACTACACCATGGGCAGGCAGTAGCTCACCTGCCATGCTATGCGAGGCGTGTGACCAAACTCCTGCTGCAGGAAGCGCATGCCGAGGCTCATCTGGTCCACCATGCCGCTGTAATGGCTGTTAGCCTCATCATGCTGCACGATGCCCCCGCCAGTGAATTCAAAGCGGCCCTGCTGCACCAGCTGCCGCACTACTGCCTTGCTGTCCTCGTGCAGCTCCTGCCACCACTTGACAAAGAAGGCCATGTCAGCATACACGAATGTCCTGTCCGGGTTGTCCACCAGGCTGCTGACGACGGAGTCGAGTATGGCTTCAACGCCACCTGGCGCAACACCATTGAGTCAGCACATTAAAGGGAGAATTTGAATCTCAAAGTAACACAAAACAATATAACTTATACTGTATCAATTGTATTAACATTGCAAACACGAAGAACAGGTACAATACAGCCCAGATGCCCTGTCACATGGTGGTGCGGGTTGCCCTGACATCTTGACTCACACTAGTCAACACGCATGTAGCTATTCCGGCAATCCACCTGTGTAGGAAACCGTGCCTGCAGATTGCTGTTGTGTCACTGTTCAAAAACTCAGGGAGAGCAAGTGATTTAATATTTGCGTGCTAATGTAAACCTCAAATGACGACTGATTGGCTATCTCCACACTGGTCACAGGTGACTTTGTCGGGCAAAGCTGATCTGCTGTTGGACACGCTCTGTTGCTTTGGCGCATTCCTACTTACGCATGACATGTCGTTTCAGCAGCGCCCACGTTTGGGGTCCCCATCTCAATCATGACATCTCACCCAATCTTGACATCTCACCCCCTCCTCTCCCTCTAGTTTAGAAGAGGGGTAGCAAGTCAGACAGGCAGGCATGTGCCAGCCCCTCCCGCCCAGCAGCTGCGTAGCGCTCACCAAATGTATGACCATCCAGATCCAGTGTTCTGTGGTACTGTGCATAAGTGTGCAGCCATCCGGGGTCATTGTGCGTGTGGCTGAAGATATGCACATTCAGCTTCGTTTCTACACGATCAGCTGTGGTGTTGTACAGGGCACTCCTGCACTTTGAGCCTTGAGGCACCAACAGCAGGGCTAGTGTTCCAACCAACATCACACTATGCGTCAAACTGCTGCGTTGCCGCCTTTTCAACACCATGAAATGGTGTTGCTTAGCGAGTAAAAGATGCATTCAATTCAGTGGATGCTCAGTCGGCGTCGGTGTGTCCAGCGCAGCAACTAGGTGAGTGGTGTACACAGTTCGCCGCTACGTCAAACAACTCACAAACATCTGTAGATCCTGTAATTCAAGACTTGACTCAAAACGCAGACGACTAGCAGTGCCTACACCCTTGAGGTGTCGAGTGGTGGCTTCAACCACGTCTTCACGTTGGGTGGAGCAACCAGTAACAGCGAATATACGAAAATCACTGTGACACATCATTGTTTGATGATGATGGAAATATGACCAGCAGCATATCACTCCGCCTATCCGCGGCGGTATGAACATGAAGCTTTTTCGGTCGACCCCGCCTTCCATCGATGATCCGATGGAATGGGCATGGCGCTGCCATGAATTATCCTCGAAAAAGAAAGCTTCGTCCTGACAAGCTCACCAGTGGTGTGATTCACTGACACACGGTTACACAAATTATAACGAGCATCGAAGCTCAGGCCCTTTGGAGCCAGCTGGTCCTGCAGGACCGTCCGTGCGCAGCTGCTGACTGCAGTCATCATATGTTTGACTGAGCAACGGCGGGACTGCATAACTGTGGATGGTTGCACACATTGCAGCAGCATGATGCTGCTTTGTGCTGCTGCCACACAATGCAGTGACTGCACTAGTGCACTAGTGCACTAGTGTACAGTACTGTAGGCGAAGATCTAGTCTAGAGCACTCAGTGCTCTACAGCGACTGTACAAAGACTGTGCACGTCATGATCACGTGGAGTCTAGGCTAGGCTAGGTCACATGCCACTGTGAGCTGACCGCCCCCCCCCCCCCCCCCCCCCCCCCCTTGTTCATGGCACATGCCACATGCCACTGTGAGCTGACCGGCCCCCCCTGTTCATGGCATGTCCCTTGGCTGGCGATCCTGAAGCTGAAGTTAAGCAAATTGTGGTAAAATGTAATGTTAATGGTAAAATGCTGGAAAAATAGTCTGTACTTGTGGGCAGCGCCTTCAAAAAATTGTGACGGATTCTACATCAGACGTGTAATGCGCTCGTGCGTACGAATCGGGCCATTGAGCTTGTTTAAGGGGTTAAACGACGATATTACACTCCGTGTAAAGGCGCTTTACCGTGTAAAATTAGCGACCCTTAGCTTCAGGTAAAGGTGGCGAGGGACATGCCATGTTCAGCAGACATTAGAACGAGAGGTCTTCGAAGACTGCACTAAGACTGGCTTCCCTAACCTGTCCCTAAATGAGTCCCTAACCTGTCCCTAAATGAGTCCCTAAGTCGTCCATAAACGCTGTATAGGCTCACTTAGGGACTGGTTAGCGACAGCAAGTACGGACTTATGTTCCGTCCCTATTTTGCACTGACTTTCCCTATTTGTCGAACGTTCGCGCGATGATTCCTGTTGCGATTTACCGATCACAGTAAGTTTATTGATGATAAATACGAAACAAGAGCCCATTCACGCCGCTGCTCAACCACCCGGCAGTGCCTCAGCAGTACCCAAGGGGCAAGTGTTGCGTGCAACACTTCTCTAGAAGCCCCATGAACTAGTGTGCTGTCTAAGTAGAACTACGTAGATGGACTTTGATCCTTCGGGCATGTTACTCTGAGTCTTAGGGTACATGTTCGTTGGTACGTAGGCAGGGCAGGCCATGTTAACGGGCCTTCGTCCCCAAGTCCAGTATTCTTACACCAGCTCAGCTTGCCCAGCGCAAGACTGGTAGCTGAGAGTTCTTTCCTGGACTAAAAGTCCGCACGTACTACTACGTACTCAACAACCGCACTCAGCGAGGTGCATACAGTACACACAAAGCCCCTAAGGGAACGTGTGTTGAGATTTTAAAGTTTTCAGTCAGGCCAGCGCGCCATGGCTGAGCACGAGGTTGAGGAACGGGAGGAACGGCTCCTGTCCTCCGAGGAAGGAGACGATGAGGGTGAGCTCTGAGAGCTTGAGAAAGGCAAAGGCTTTTATGCTCGCTTAAAGCAGAGGCTGTGTGACCTCTATGGCGCAACCAGCTTCGAAGAGCTGTTACGGCAGAAACGCAAAGCAGTTGCCTCGCTCAAGCGCTCCTATGCCATTTCTCAAGACGCTGAAGCTAACTTATCCCTCAAATCTCTGAAATACCTGCGTGCAGAGGCTGTGCCCTCAACAGTTCGCATTGCCAAGCTCCTCGAGCAGGGCAGGTCCAAAGAGCTCCGCACTGCCTTCTCAGCGCTGCAAAGCGAAGTCAAAGCAGTTAAAGCTGAGCTGAAGCTCGCAGAGCAGACTGCGGGTATCGCCACGCGCGATTATAATGAGCTCTGGGAACGCCACCAGCAGCAGCTGCAGGAGCTCAGCGAGGCTCAAGCTCGGCTGGTGGAGGGCGCCGAGGAGCTAGAGCAGGCCAAGGAGCTGCTGCAGCAGCAGAAGGATGAGACAGCAGCTGCAGGCACGCGTGTCGACAACCTGCGTGTCGAGTTAGCTGGCTCAGTGGAAGAGCTGCAGGAGAAGGTGCAGGTGCTGTCAGGTAAGGCACTGGCATCAGCGCTTGCCAGGCCAGAGACTTTTGATGGCAAAGACCTGCTCACTGGCAAAGCAATGCAGGGCCAGAAAGTGGTGCAGTGGACCACAGCAGTCAAGCGTTACTGCCAGGCACTGAAGCTCAGCCCGTCCCAGCATGTGAGCGTAGCAGTGTCTCTGCTGAGAGGTGCAGCAGCACAGGCTTGGACTAGTGCTGAAGCAGTGCTGCTGGGCAATAACACAGAGATCACGCTAGAGCATGTACGCGAGTGCCTGCTCAAGCGCTTTACACCTGCAGCCACTGCACACACTGTGCGCACAGCACTAGATCAGCTCAAGCAGCAGGGCCAGTATGCCTCTATTGCTGCTTATGTGACACAGTTTGATGCACTGTGCAGCCAGCTGCCCAAGATTGCAGAGGAGGAGCGGTGCCACCGCTTCATCACAGGGCTGCAGCAGAGTGTAGTCAAAGCAGTTTGTGTGGACCCAGCCACGAACGAGCTGTTCACTGACTATGAGCGCATGCGCCACTCTGCTCTGACCTATGCTGCCACCTCGGCAGGCTTTCTCGACATTGTCGGCCAGGCAGCAGGCGAGACAGGCAGCCGCATGGACAAGTTCAAGCGGCAGAAGACTGGCAACCGCCAGCCCCAGCAGGGCGGTGGCGGTGCTGGCAGCAGCGGCGCCGGCAGTAGCGGCGCAGGCGGCAGCAGCTTAGGTGGCTCAGGTGCTGCCGGGCAGCGCGGCAACGCCAGCCAGCCAGGCTGGGCGCCACGCCGCTCCAAGGAGCACTTTGCCTACCTGCAGACCAAGAAGAAGTGTGCTCGCTGCTTCGGTGACAAGCACGACTACAAGGCCTGCAAGGCCCCAGTTCAGCCTGCAAATGCAGTGCCCCCAGGCTTCGGCGAAAGTGGCTAGAGTGGCCAGGGGCCAGTCAGCAGCAGCGGTGATGCTGCAAGTGGCGATTTCTGTTTACCAGTTACGTGTGTAGCAGTTGGTGCAGCAATTGCTAAGCCAACTGGGCCTGCTGTTGTTCTTCAGCGTGGGAGCAGCAGCGGTGTAACAGATAATGTCATTTTGACTGAGCAGAAGGGTCCCACTGTTCAGGAGGTGTTACCGACTGATTCGCAGCAAGATACTGTGAGCAGTGCACGTTGGACAGTGCCTGTTGCTGCATTTGACAGGTCAGCCTGTAGGTTTGATGCAACAGCGTTTGCCAAGCTATCAGGTTTGACCGGCAAAACAGTTACGTTAGATGCATGTGCCGGCAGCGTCCAGCATGCTCTAGCAGCAGACTGGTGCTCAGCAAGCACTAAGTCATTCCTGCAGTACAACTGTGCTGGCCATCATGTGTGGTTGGATCCCCCACAGGAACAGTTCACTACTTACTTGCAGCATTACCTGCAGTGTAAGAGCAGTCAGCCAGCAACTACTAGTGCAGTTCTGGTTGTACCAAAATACCGGCAGCTACTGGAACAGATAACACCAGCGCTGCAAGGTATGAAGTTACTCAAAACGTACAGGATGGGTACACGCCTGTACACAGCAGTGACTGGCTGCAAGCCACAGCCAGGAGTTCCCACTGCGGTGCAAGTGTGGTATGATCCACCTGCTACGCTAGCAGCTGGTCGTTTAGTTACAAACGATTCAGACAAAGAGCCATCGGTTACGATAGACAGTGAAGGAGTGTCATCACTGCGCTTCACGGGTGAGCTAGCTGGTGAGAAAGCGCGATTCACTGTGGACTCAGGAGCTACGCACAGCTGCGTTGCTGCGCACTTTGTGCAAAAAGCGGGGCTTGCTGTGACTCCTGCAGCCCGCACAGTTGCGCTTGCCGATGGTCAAGCAGTTCGAGTGCTCGGAACGTGTCAAGCACGCCTTGAGCTAGAGGGTGCTAAGGATGTATGCACTTTTCTGGTGCTTAATCTCGATAGCGCATATGATGTGCTGTTGGGACAGGACTGGCTTCAGCGTAGGTCAGCTGTCCTGGATTTTGGCCGTAAGTCCATGACTATCACGATCAAAAGTGCTCCAGTAGAGGTGCTGCAATCCAATGCGCGCGTCGAGTTCATTCCAGGTGGGGAGGAGGTCGTCAGTGGACGTATCTCCGCTCTACAGCTCAAAAGACTTGCTCGCAAGAAGGGCACAGAGATGTTCATGGTGTTCGTGAAGCAGGTCGATGAGCCAGATGCTCAAGTTGCTGCAGTCACTTTGTCATCAGCAGCTGGTGATGACAGCTTGATCCCAAAGAAGCGACTTGAACAGATTCTCTTCAAATACAAACGGGTGTTTGATGAGCTGCCTGATGGTGTAATTAATCGCCCAGGTTTGCCTGTCATGACCATAGAGTTTGAACAAGGTAAACAGCCACCAGTTGGTTTCCAGTACAGGCTGTCACAGCCTGAAAAGGAAGAGCTGGTTAAGCAGTTGACCCTTGCTCTGGAGAAAGGATGGGTAGTACCCTCTTCCTCTCCTTTTGGAGCACCTGTTTTGTTTGCAAGGAAGAAAGGCGGTGGTTTGCGATGGTGCATCGATTACAGAGCCCTCAATACCATCTCCATCAAGAATCGCTATCCCTTGCCAAGGATAGACGATTTGCTAGACTCCCTCAATGGAGCTTGTGTCTTTTCAGGCCTTGACCTAGCAGCAGGTTATTGGCAAATCCCCATCAAAGAGGAGGATAGGCACAAGACAGCATTCAGGACCCCAATGGGCCTGTATGAGTGGAATGTCATGCCCTTTGGTCTGACAAACGCACCAGCAGTGTTTGCCAGGACAATGCAGACAGTTTTCCAAGATATGATTGGCAAGTTTGTGCTTGTTTACCTGGACGACATACTGATTTTCAGTAAAACTCCAGAAGAGCACGAGAAGCACCTAGAACTGGTGTTACAGCGGCTAGAGCAACACAAGTTTTATGCTCAGCTGAAGAAGTGTCACTTTGCACTTCCAGAGGTAGAGTTCTTGGGACACATGGTAAGCAAAGAAGGCATCCGTGTGGATCCAAGAAAAGTCAAGATTGTGCAGGAGTGGCCCAAACCTGCCAACTTGTCAGACTTAAGATCTTTCTTAGGCCTGTCAAATTATTTCAGACGCTTTGTGCATGCATACAGCACAATAGCAAGGCCACTGCATGCTCTCACACGGAAGGATGTTCCGTGGCAGTGGACAGCTACGTGTGACAAGGCCTTTCAGCTGTTGAAAGACAAGCTTTCATCAGCGCCAGTTCTGAAAATGCCAGATTTCACACAGCCATTTGAGTTGATAGCCGATGCCTCAGATTACACATTGGGTGCAATTCTGATGCAAGAAGGAAGGCCTATTGCCTTCGAGAGTCGGAAGTTGACCCCAGCTGAGGTCAATTACCACACACCAGAGAAGGAGTTGCTAGCAGTGATGCATGCGCTCACTGTTTGGCGCTGTTATGTAGATGGCTCTCATGTAAAGATCCTCAGTGATCATGAGCCATTGAAGTATCTAAGATCCAAAGCACAGTTGCTTCCACGGCAAGTGCGATGGTCACAGTTCTTGGAGCGCTTTGACTACTCTTGGGAGTACAGAGCAGGACGGCTGAATGCCGCCGACCCCTTAAGCCGTGTAGCGCACGCTGAGGTGGGAGGTTCCGGAACTGGCAGTTGGGCGGGTAGCGTCCCGGCCTCAGAAACTGTACTCGAGTACCTAGCAGCTATTGCTGAGGAGGGTGCCCTTAGGCGCAGTAAGAGAAAGCGGTCCTTGGCCAGGTCCTTTTCCCCTCCTGAATCCCCCAGGCTTAGCAGGAAGAAGAAACAAGGTCAGTCACGGACTGCCCCTGCTAAGACAGCTCAGAGCACTGTACCTGCAAGCAATTCTGACGCAGTAGACACGCGCGCAACTCGTCCCGCCGTCGAGCAGATCGCAACGGACATACGCGAGGCTTTGCAAGCAGTTTACAGTAGTGAACAACAAGGGCTTGAACAAGCGGTTGTTCGCTTTGGTTTGCGGCATACAGAAGATGGTCTGTGGTGCCGTCAACAACAGGTGTATGTGCCTACTGCAGAGCTGCAGCGGCGCTGCATCTCAGAGTTACATGACACACCCTACAACGGTCACAAAGGAGTGACAAAGACGCTGGCGGCTGTGCAAAGATTGTATTGGTGGCCAGGTATGCGTGGCTCAGTGACATCGTATGTCACCACGTGTGCTTCCTGCCAACGCAATAAAGTTCAAGGCAAGAAACCCATTGGTAAGTTGCAGCCATTAGCGGTGCCTGCAGCCCCATGGAGTGAGGTGTCCATGGATTTCATTACGGGTCTGCCGACTACTCCAGCCGGTAATGATTCGATAATGGTGATGTGTGACAGACTCACAAAGATGGTGCACTTCGCGGCGTGCACAAAAACAGTTGATGCTGTTGGAGCAGCAAAACTGTTCAGAGACCATGTCTTCCGGTATCATGGTTGGCCAGCTAGCATTGTGAGTGATCGAGACACTCGCTTCCGTAGTGAGTTCTGGTCGTCTCTCATGCAGCTGACTGGTGTCAGGCACAAGATGAGCACTGCCTTCCACCCGCAGACAGATGGTCAAACAGAGAGAGTCAATCGAGTGCTTGAGGAGTACCTGCGGCACTACGTCAATCCAGTTCAAGATGATTGGGACGATTGGCTCCCTCTGGCTGAGTTTGCTTACAACAACTCAGTTCACGAGGCGGTAGGTGAGACCCCGTTCTTACTGAACTACGGTCTGCACCCACGCCTGCCAGGAGCAGTCCGCACGCAAGCACGGACGGTCACTCCCGCGAGTGAGTTTGCGTCGAGAATGCAAGAAATTGTCGCTAAGGCAAAGGAACGGCTTGAGGCAGCACGCAAGCGTGCTGAGCGGATTTACAACTCCTCTCGCCGTGAGGCTATCTTCTCAGTAGGTGATCAAGTGTTGCTTAGTGCAAGAAATATTGTTCTTAAAACGCCTGGCGTTAACAAACTCTTGCCTAAGTACATTGGTCCCTTCAGAGTGGCGGAAGTTCTCAGTCCGGTTACATATCGCCTGGACCTTCCTGCCAGCATGCGGTGCCACAATGTGTTTCATGTTGGGCTACTGCTTGAGTATCAATCGGACGGCCGAGAGCAGCCGCCCCCGCCTCCACTGGAGTTTGATGATGGCGAAGGTGGAGAGTGGTTTGAGATTGACCAGGTGCTCAAGCACCGGCAGGTCAAAGTTGGTAGGCGTGCAGTTATGCAGTACCTTGTTCGTTGGAAGGGCTATGGTCCTGAAAACGATGAGTGGCGTGATGAGGTTGGTGTCACTGCCACAGCTGCTGACGCCTACTGGGCTGGGCTTGGAGGTCGCACAGCAGCCGCGTCTGCTGGTGCCGCCCCTCGCCGACGTGTTCGTGGGCCACGTTCACGGAGATTGCGTAGCTAGTAGCATCTAGCTGCCAGGAGTCAGCCGCTAGGTGGGGAGGAGTGTTGCGTGCAACACTTCTCTAGAAGCCCCATGAACTAGTGTGCTGTCTAAGTAGAACTACGTAGATGGACTTTGATCCTTCGGGCATGTTACTCTGAGTCTTAGGGTACATGTTCGTTGGTACGTAGGCAGGGCAGGCCATGTTAACGGGCCTTCGTCCCCAAGTCCAGTATTCTTACACCAGCTCAGCTTGCCCAGCGCAAGAGCAAGACTCTGCGGCAACAGATGCTGCGTGCCAAGGGCAACACAAATATGATATCCTAGGATGATGCAACCACTTTTAGATGCACAGATAACAGGCTGTCATCAGCAGCACCAATTGCTGTTGTGTACATGCTGCTGGAAACAATCAAGTACGCCAAGGCACATCTATGCATTGCACACCAACCAACACCATCGCCTGCAGTTGTTGTAGAGTTCTGGCTCAGCTTTGCCTGAATGCGCAGTTTCGCATCCATGCGGTCCGTGAGGAATCGGAGCATGTGTGCTGATGAGTTTTTTTCTGCGTTTTCGTCTGACGGTTTGGACGTTGATGAGTTGTTCTTCGATGTTTCCTCCCCCTATGAGCCTCTCGTTGGCTCCTGACTGGGGTTCCCACTCCTCGTAGAGTGGAGCATGTAATGTAATGTAATGTAAATGCGTTCTTGTATAAGATTATCATTAGGCAAAAATCAGCGCCTGCACCACTGAATTCTGCTGACTGCGATGCATTTTTCAGCTGGCCTCTGAAGTTGAGTGATAACAAGTTGATTTTTAGGTGCACACTTTCAGCATTTCCGCACTGCTGAGTATTCCTGAATTTGTCATCCCCCGCCTGATTATTCAGCGTTTCTAGTCCTGACTCGCTTTCACACTCGCTCTCAAGCTGTACGTGTCAACACTATGATGCACTCTAAGTTATTTTAAGCCGAATAGCCGCGAACATGAAGAGTCTTTCAGTCATAGACCGAGACAGGTAGGGTTGTAGGGTAGGGCATGCACCTTTATAGGTGACTCATATATGAGTCATAGTGATCACTCATGAGTCCTGGCACACAATGTTGAAGATATAGCTATATACTATAGTATTTGCCTCTTTCCAAAAGAGTCTGCATTATGCAAGGTATAAGCAGTTGCAACCTTTTGTGACCTGGCAGCAGTACTACAAAGGTGCCACCACTGACTAAGTTAGTCAGTCGGACCGTCCCGGTCAAAGTTTGTAGATCTGGCAGCAGAACAGTACAGTAAGTGCACTGCAGTGCGCAGTTGTGCATTCACCGCAAGCGTAAAACTGCCTTTTCACGGTGCACAAACACGTGTTTACAGAGCTGTAGCCTACGGTAGTACCTTCTCTCTCACTAGTAACCAGTGTCACCTGCAACGCAGTCTGCGAGTGCCACTCGAACGGTTTGACACGGTAAGAACATGTGATTTAATCTTCGAATGCATCAAGAATGCAACCGGGTTGGATCCATATAGAGCAACAAACGCGACTGTAAAGGTGTCATAATTCAGCTTAAAATCGACGCGCAGCTCTTGATGTCGGCAACCGTGAGATGGCACCACCTTGCTACCGTAGAACTAGTTAGTACGTAGATGCAGCAGCCAGCGTTGCACGCAACGTTCAGCTCGCGAGCGATCGCGGTTCATGTCGTGCCGCCGCGGGAACGGCGTTCCGAACGCATCCTGAACGTCACGTTCAGGCCAGAAGTTCTGGTTTTCAGGCGCAGAATGTCAGAAGCTAAGTACGCGCACGACACGTTACGTGTGCCGACATTGGCGCAAAAACAGAGACGAGGCGCTGAAATGTGTTTACGGTCAATTACACTTTTGCCGTGCCGTTCATCAAATATTTTGGCGCAAGCCTTACTCGAGTCGCCAATGTGTGTACTTCTTGCTGTGCATTCATTTGTTATACTACTGTAGTACTACAGCAGGTCTTTGCACTGACCACCGTGATTCTACAACCGTATTTCCAAGCCTGAAGCGTCAAGCTGCTGCCCTTTGTTTTTCAAACATGTGGCACGGAGCTTGTGTGCCAAAGCTGCTTGCCGGTGGTTTGCTAGTCTATGCATTTTGTGCTCAGTGGCGTGTTTGCTATTGTGTCAGATGTCTTATCAAGATGAAGACGTGGCGGGAAACAGAATCTAATCCCTTGCATTCCTGTGCTGGCGGGCAAGGCGCAGCTTGGAGAGTGGCTGGAGTTCTGGCGCCCAAGAGTCCAACATGGATGCTCCTGCAAGCGGGTAAAAGACAGCAGCCACAACGCCCATCAGCTGATGTGCACGACCACTACTGCGGCCAATATTTTGAGGGTTCCTGCAAGCTGTTGCGAAGTTGCACCCCCTGCAGGTGCTGGCTAGTGAGGTTTGTACAGCGCAGGCAATGCTGCTTGTGATTCTGGCAAAGCACGAGCTGGGAGCAAAAGCAGATACGAGTGACACACGCATACATAGCAGCATCACTCACAGCGCAGATGTGATGGGCTGCATGGCTGCACTGTAGGGCCATATGTGGCGATTGCAAGGCACCCCTGCCCAGCTGGTGAGGTTGATGTGCAGTTGTTTAGGGCGCGTCCACCAAGTAGAGCTGCGTCCACTACGTCAGCTGTGCAGCCAGCGACTCCAGGAGGCCGGTGCTTTGAGGATGACAAGTCAACGTGGTGCTCAGCATGTGCCTACACGTGCGGGCGGGCAAGGCGCAGCTTGGAGAGTGGCTGGAGTTCTGGCGCCCAAGAGTCCAACATGGATGCTCCTGCAAGCGGGTAAAAGACAGCAACCACAACGCCCATCAGCTGATGTGCATGACCACTACTGCGACCAATATATTGAGGGTTCCTGCAAGCTGTTGCGAAGTTGCACCCCCTGCAGGTGCTGGCCAGTGAGGTTTGTACAGCGCAGGCAATGCTGCTTGTGATTCTGGCAAAGCACGAGCTGGGAGCAAAAGCAGATACGAGTGACACACGCATACATAATAGCATCACTCACAGCGCGGATGTGATGGGCTGCACTGTAGGGCCACATGTGGCGATTGCAAGGCACCCCTGCCCAGCTGGTGAGGTTGATGTGCAGTTGTTTGGGGCGCGTCCACCAAGTAGAGCTGCGTCCACTACGTCAGCTGTGCAGCCAGCGACTCCAGGAGGTCGGTGCTTTGAGGATGACAGGTCAATGTGGTGCTCAGCATGTGCCTACATGTGCGGGCGGGCAAGGCGCAGCTTGGAGAGTGGCTGGAGT
Organism: Tetradesmus obliquus; assembly: GCA_030272155.1. NCBI lineage: Eukaryota > Viridiplantae > Chlorophyta > Chlorophyceae > Sphaeropleales > Scenedesmaceae > Tetradesmus > Tetradesmus obliquus. The sequence continues at coordinate 505,450 of CP126206.1, forward strand.
TCTGGCGCCCAAGAGTCCAACATGGATGCTCCTGCAAGTGGGTAAAAGACAGCAGCCACAACGCCCATCAGCTGATGTGCACGACCACTACTGCGGCCAATATTTTGAGGGTTCCTGCAAGCTGTTGCGAAGTTGCACCCCCTGCAGGTGCTGGCCAGTGAGGTTTGTACAGCGCAGGCAATGCTGCTTGTGATTCTGGCAAAGCACGAGCTGTGGGGCTAAAGGAGAGAAGGCTGAAGCAGTTTCATATGCGGTCTGCACTCACCCAAGGCACTAGGCCCTTTGAGTTCCCCAGGCAGGTGCTGCAATCAGTTCAACAGCACAGTCCCTGTATAGCCATGCCAACGACCCCAGGAAGTTGGTACCGCACCAAAGGCGTTGACGATGAAGGTGATGGTGGTGCGCCTACGGGTGCCAGGCAGTGGGTTTGCTGTGACCTTGCCTTGCTACTCAAGCTCACCTGCATTCAGTACAAAAGTTGTGACCAATCTGCACACACAAGCCCCCCAGCATGACGATGCTGTCTTGCTTGTGCAACAGGACGGTTGCCGTGAATGCTTACTGTTGCCGTTCTTGCTCCTAGTAGCACAGCAGCACATCTGCTGCACCACCATACGGCTTGATGACCAAATAGCAGCTATGAAAGCTCGTAGTTCGACATCATCGGCTGCATTTGAGTGTAGGCTTGTGCTGTACACCGTGGCCTGCAGTGCAGGGCCTGTCGAAAAATCGACTGCCGAGAAGAAGGGGGCAGCCGGTAAGTTACAATATGGCACATTTATGTTATTAAATGCTATGTCTGCAGTAAACAGGGAAAATGATGTATCGTAAGTCGTTGTACAGGCGTAGCAGGTACTCACCATCAACGGTCAACACGTCCAGCACGGTCCGCTGGGTTCTGACTGGAGTCCTTGACAGCTACTGCAGGTCCAACCGTGTTTTGCTTCTGCATGTTCCTTGAGATGAGGTCTGTTACAGGGGGGGGGGCAAGCTATCGTCCTTGAGCGGTGTGCCTGTGGATGCAGTGCAGGCTGTATATGTTTTCATTACGTGCTGTCGTCTACAAGCATAATCAAAGTCGGCGTCAACGGAGGTATACAAAAACAATCTTTTTCACCTGAAAGCTTGCATCAACGGACGGTGCTTGCAGTTTATTTTACCGTCCTGTCGTGCAAATGTTCTAGTCTTGTTCTAGTTTTACCTGCATTACCTGCATTCAAAAAGAAAACCTGGTCAGTGCCCGTCCCCGTTGTGGTTTGATTGATGGTCAACTTGACATTACATTTGAATTGGTGATACACAGCGGCGAGCACACGCTAAATGTTAGCGGCTCCAGCACATATGTGTTGACACACCACCTCCTTCGCACGTAGCATCAGATGATCCCAAACAACAATCAGCAATGCTCTTTAAGCACCGCGCACACCACACTCACAGATAGCAAACACACTCAAAATGAACGCTGCAAAATCTGGCACCGCAGAAACCCGTGTACTGCTGTGAAGACCAAAATAGGTGACACCTTCAAGAGGCATGTAGCCAAAGAAGCATGGGCCACATTGTCGCATCAAGTAACTCTGTTGCAGGAAGCAGAAAAAGATGTGCTCGGCAGGACATACAGCAAGTGAACCAGCTGCAAGCACGGAGGTGCTGGCCACAATAGCGGTAGCACCAGTGCTGCAGACAGCACGACAATCAGAGACCACTCTATGCGAGTGCTTAGTTAGTTGCCATGCCACCACGCCACCACCAAGGATTTCAGTAACTTGCTGCACCCTGACACTGCATGCTAATGTAGCAGCAGCACACATTCTCTCCCAAACAACAGCCCTGCATGGCTGCAGCAGCACGCAATGACGAATGCAGTGCACACACTCATGGCTGTCTGCACACACCACACACACATCCAGGGTGGCGATGCGCCAAGCAACTTGACACAGCAAAATGCAGTGGCTCGCCACAAGGAGGCTGCATGATGCATGCAGGGCATCTGCACGACGCCACGTGGCCGCTGCCGGCGGCAACAGCAAAGAAACACAGCAGCAGAGAACAGCAGCAGCTGCGCACAGCAACACAGCCGCGCACATTCAATGCAGCAGAGCGCGACTAACGCCGCTCACAGCGCACGGCGCGCCGCTCACAGCTCATCCTCGCTCTCAGACACCTCCTCGCCGCGTGCCTTACGTGCTGCCCTCTCCTTGGCCTTTGCCTTCTTCTCCTTGCGGCTGAGCTCCTTCTTGGGGCCCTTCACCTTGATGGTGTTGCCAAAGGCGTCAGTCATCTCCTCCTGCACCTTGAACTCAACCTTCTCACGGGTCAGCACCTGGGGCGCGCCAGTCACGGTGACCAGGCCGTTGGCCACAGACCACTTCTCAGGGCACAGCGCAGATGTGAACTCGTTGTGGTGCGAGATGATGACCACACCTGCAGAGCGCAACGGCAGCGGACATATCAGTACATGCACAGATGTCTCCCAATAAGCGGGAGGGAAGAACGAACTATCAGATACAGCATGTCGATCAGCAGCCCCACAACTCAAACTGGTTGTTGTTGTATTGCACCCTGCACAATATGGTGACGGGACGCCATCCAGATGTGCTTTCGCAAGTGTTGCAGAATACAAAGCAGCGTTCTCCGGAACTACTGCACCACCCAGAACAACCATGCGTCGCCATGCCCCAGCCAGCCACTCACCGCCACCAAACTCCTTGATGGCGCCAGCCAGCGCGCCAAGCGAGTCCCTGTCCAGGTAGTTGGTGGGCTCGTCCATGACCAGGATGTGTGGCTGGTTCCAGGTGCAGGCAGCAAGCACCACCTTCACCTTCTGGCCGCCGGACAGGCCGCGCATATGTGCGTGTGTGGCAAACTCGGCCTCCAGGCCCAGCACGCCCAGGTGCTTCTCCACGTTGGCCTTGGTCAGCGGGCGCAGCATCAGGCCCTGCAGGCACATCAGAAAACAACGCTCAAGATCAGTGACAGGCCCCACACCCCACGCTCCAGTCCTACTCAACGTTGGCCTTGGTCTGGATCAGCTGTCACAAGGCGGGGCACGCAAGCTCCTGTCAAATCGCAATGTACAGTGTTAGTACCCACGCCTTCGTCTTCAGCAATAGGCTACGCCGCTGGACCAATGGCACGCACATGCCCTCCCACATCAGACCACTGTCCTGACCAGCAGACACCACCACCACCACGCCACTCAGCTTCAAAGCCTCCCCGCGCAGCTTCCTCGCACAACATCCCACCAGTGAGCACACCCCAATGTCCCGTAGTCGTACCAACATATGCCACCCAGCTTCAAAGCCTCACCGCGCGCGCCGCCTCCTTCATGTCCAGGTCGGTGACCATCTTCTCCAGGCCCATCTCCACCAGGTCGTCGCGCGTCAGCCAGGTGGCCGCCTCGGGGCCCTTGCCCTGCCACTGCACCTCGTACTCATAGTCCTTCTTTAGCTTGCGGCGGCCCAGCAGCTTGTCCACCTTGAGCTTCTGCAGCGTACCGTCCTCAGCCTGCAGCAGCAGCAGCAGCAGCAGCAGCAGCAGCAGGGTGAAGAGGGTCAGCATATGGCGTGGCGCGTGCGGCCATCCAGGGCAGAAGTAATGACTGCACAGCCATTTCGCTGCACACCACGCATGCTGCAATCGATTCAGACGAACAGCAAACCCCCAACATATCAGCATGCAGTACCCTAGACCCGTAGCAACCTGTACACTACTGCAAGCCGCTAGCCACAGCAGCAGCAGCCAAGCGCAGCGCACCTTGATCTGGTGCACCTTCTCCTTGGCTGCCTTGTCGTCAGCAGTGTCCTGGCGGGTGGCCTTCACCAGCGCCTCCCTGTCCTCACCCACAGCGTAGCGCCACTGCAGGACAGCAGCAGCAGAGATGCAGCACCAGTCAGCACATAAAACCAGAAAGCCCACAAGCGGCATGCGTTGCTGCTGGTGCAGTATGCTGATGCAACAAAACAATACACAACTATGTTGTAATGGCATGCTGTCAGCTTCAAGAGGCTGCTGCGACTGCTGCTGGCACACCTGGATGTACTCGTTGGGGGTCTTGTCCAGGTGCTGCTCGATGTGGTGGAAAGCGTGCTGTGCCACATAGGCGATGCGCAGGTTGGGGTGCTTCCACACGGTGCCCTCAGTGGCCTCAGTCTCGCCGGTCAGCACCTGCAGCACATGTCAGGCAACATGCGCCAAGTCAGCAGAAGCACGTAGCGTGTGGGGTGGAAGACAGCGCTGCAATGCATTACAAACACAGCAGGCGAGCGTTCTGTCACCATCTCCAAAAACAACCAAACAGCAGGCAGGCAAGCAACAAAAGCCTACTTCTATAGACGCAGCGCCGCACCTTGATGAGGGTGGACTTGCCAGCACCGTTGGGGCCCACACAGGCCACGCGGGAGCTGAGCGACACCTGCAGGCTGACGCCGCTGATCTGGGGTTTGGCTGAGCCGGGGTAGGTGAAGCTCATGTTGTGCACCTTGAGGATGGCCTTGTCCTTGGACTTGACGCCCTCCAGGAAGCCGGGCTCAGGCAGGCGCCACACCTGAGAGCAGCAGCAGCAGCAGCGTATGAGCACATAAGTGCGCGTGCGACGAGCGACCCAGATGAGAAAAGCTGCGGGCCGAGGCCTTGCTGCTGACTCCCAAGCTAGCACACTAGCTACGCAGACCTCAACACGAAAGCAGGTGAATGATGCAGCGCATGCGATATACTGATCAAACCACACAGCACAGCCCCACATACGCCCAGCCCTCAGCGCACCTGCTCAGTGGCGTCCAGAGCGTAGTAGCTCTGCGCCTCGGGCACGGCAGCCACAAAGGCAGACAGGTTGCCCTTGTACACCTTCAGCTTGCGGTTGGCGTAGTGGATGATGTCAGAGCACACGCGGTCCAGGAAGCCAGAGTCGTGGCTGACGATGATGGAGGTGACGGTCTTGAGGCCGATGAGGTACGCCTCCAGCCAGGCCACGTTGAGCACGTCCAGATGGTTGGTGGGCTCGTCCAGCAGCAGGATGTCGGCCTGGGAGCAACACAGCAGCAGCAGCGGCCGCAGCAGCACATACATTTCGACAATGTGCGTGTGTTCAACAGCATCAGGTGTGACAACAGGTTGAGAAGCGGCAAGACTCGGGCAGGCAGAGCACAGCAGCCGCAGGTAGCACTGCCTGCCTGCAAGCCTGCTAGCATGGCTATGTTATGGTCAGACGCGCAGCACCAGCATGATCTTGTGCTGCTGCTGCTGCTGATGGCCAGGCTGATACAGCACCAATGCTCTGCGGAACAAGAACTACCCTGAAGCACACAGGCTGCCCTGCAGCAGCACTGCAGCGCACCTTCATGAGCATGGCGCGTGCCAGCGCCAGCTTCATCTTCCAGCCGCCGGAGAGGGCGGTGATGACCATGCCCAGCATCTCCTGGGTGAAGCCCACGCTGGTCAGCTGCGTGACAATCTCCTCGCGGCTCACGTCCAGGCCGCTGCTGTGCAGCAGCGGGTCAGCAAACACAAAGTCCACCACGTTGAGGTCAGCCATGGAGGCCTGCGGCAGCAGCAGGCAGAGCGCAGAGCAAGTCGGCAGGGCAGGACGGGGCAGAGGATTGTGAGCAGATTGAACTCGCAAGCAATGCAAGAGCACACACACCACAGGAGCGGCAGCATACACCGCGACATAAGTTGCAGAACACCTTCATGTCAAGTGACGATTTGATGCACTTGAAAGCCGCCAGCAAACAGGCATGTCTGACGCCATAAAAAGGTGCATGCACAAGGATGTCGTGCCTCACGCACCTGGATGTCGTGCTCCACATACACGGTGCGCAGCTCGTCAGCCGGGGGGAAGCCGTCCACCTGGCCATTGGCGATGGCCCTCATCAGCGTGGACTTGCCCACGCCGTTGGGGCCGCACAGGCCGTAGCGGTTGCCGCGGATGAGGCGCATGGTGGCGTTGTTCAGCAGGATCTTGGCACCATAGGCGAGCGAGAACTCGCAGTTGCACAGCTCCTCGCCCTCCTCCTGCAAGGCGGACCAGAGCACAACAAACAGAGCATGAGACATGCAACGTCAAGCGATCATATGCGACAAGCAAGAAGTGCTGAGCAGATGTTGAGTCAATCCGCCTACCAGTACGACGAGAAGCTCAAGCCTGCAAACATGACTGCTGGCATTGCAACACCTCAGCTGGCAGCAGGCACAACAAGCAACAGCCCACACCTACCAAGGCTAGAACAGACCAAACAGCAGCCTAAGAGCAGCCGCTGGCCGCACCACTCACCAGCACTGGTGCGTTGGCAGCTGCCTCACGCTCCGCCTCCTCCACGGCGCGTGCCAGGTAGGCGCGGGTGACCGCCTCGCTGTCCTCCTCGCCCAGGAAGCGGGCCAGGTAGGGTGTGACAGCCACGCCGTTCCACTCATCAAACTCAAAGTTCTTGGTGTCCTGCAAGCAAACAAGCAAGCACGCAATGTACCGGCACATAAGGCACATTACAAAGTTGCCTACACATAGAATTTGATGACAGTGAATGCACTGCTGCTGTTTTACATGCACTGCTGCTGTTTTACCAGAGATGTTGGCCGCTGTCCAAAGCTGCTGCTGAGGATCACGCCTGCTGTGTGCTTTGCAAGGACCATCACTCCAGGCTGCAGCAGCACCACCCATATGCTCACCTGCAGGGACGCCACCAGGCCAGCGACGTACGCCATGGTGGGGCCAAACACAGCATCACCAGCCACGCTGGGGTTGCGCGCAGCGATGAGCTCCTTCAGCGCAGCGGCCACTGTGGCTGGGTCGGCCTTCTTGGGGGGCACAGACTTGCCCTCGTTGGCCACGCGCAGCAGCTCCTTGGCTGCGCGGGCAGCCACGGCGCGGCACTCGGGGTCGGCGACCTGCACCACACAGGAAGCACAGCAGCAGCAGCAGCAGCAGCAGCGGCACGCAGGTGTCAGACAACAATTCAGCACACCATACGCAATCGCATGCCCCAGGGTGGTGAGCATCAAGAATAGCCAAGCGACAAAGCAACAGTCAATGCTTGACAAACCGACACAAGCAGCCCGTGAGCTGTCGGTTGCACCAGCCAAGAGCGCAGCAGCCACCAGCAGCCCTCACCTCGTTAGCCACCTTCTCCAGGCCTGGCAGCAGGTTGGGCAGGAAGGGCACGGCGTCCAGGGGGTTGTCCACCAGCTTGGCCATGTTCTCAATGATGACGCTGGCCTTGCGCTTGATGGCGGTGGTGTTGTCGTGGCGCAGGCCACGCACCAGCAGCGGCACCATGATGGACAGGGTCGGGGCCTCCACAGCCTGCAGGGCAGGAGAGAAGGGACAAGCGCACGGGACACAGTCAAGCAGGCGCAGTGTGCATGGTTCCGAACTATAAGGGCGAGTATGTGTAGAGTATGTGTAAAACGCCGCCACGCGCTAGCAGCGCTTGCTGTATCTTCAGACAGCAGACCAGCGCTGACAGAAAACCAGCGCCGACACAGCACCACACTACTTTCAAGTGACAACCATGCACCATACACTGCACGCCAGCATCACAGCCCTGCACGCAGTGTGCACAGACCAGCCCCAGCCCCAGCGCTCACCTGCACGAAGGTGGTGGCTGCCAGCTTGTGCACGCAGTCAGGCACCTTCACAGGGTTCTGCATGGTGTCGATGAGCATGGGGATGAACTGCTCCAGATCCTTGTTGTTCACGCACTGCATGCAGGCAGTCATGGCGGCGGCTGCGGCGTCCTTCACGCCCTGGCGGGCGTTGCCGAGCGCCTCAGTCACCTTGGGCACAATCTCGGGCATGCACACAGCCACCTGCAGGAGGGCAGCAAGAAGCAGCAGCATGAGTGGGATGCACAGCCTGCAGGTGAGTGTTGCAGGCGCAGCTGCTCCCAGCCGACTCACAATGTGCAGCACACGTGCGAGCAGGGGTGTGGCTGACGCTGACACAAGCCGCTTAAGCACAAGCACGTGCCAAATTCGGCACCCACCTGACTGGGGCAGCGCTCAGCCAGCGCCTGCAGCATCCTGCAGGCGCCCTCGTTGGTCTGCCACTTCTGGGCCAGCATGCCCTCAAACAGAGTGGGCAGCACCGCAGCCACGCCGTGAGGGCACATCAGGCCCTCCAGAGAAGACTGGGCGGTGGCAGCAGCAGCACGCACGGGTCCCTGCTTGTCAGCCAGCAGAGACAGCACCTGGCCCAGCAGGGGCATCAGGTAGGGCTCTGCAGACCTGCCCATGTCTGCGCACAGCGCAGCCAGGGCCAGCAGGCCACCCTCACGGGCGTTGGCGTTCTTGCCATCAGCAAGCGCAGCAGAGATGGCCTCGACGGCACCAGCAGCCACAAGCTCCTGCACGCCACCAGTCTTTGCCAGGCCAGCAAGCTCCTGGGCCACTGCAGCACGGTCACCTGCAGATAAGGCAGTGTAGGGCGGGACACAACCGTCAGGGTTGCTGGAGCACCCCCGTTGCAGAACATTGCCCGCATCCCGCAGCAGCACAATTGCTTGCGATACCTGCGCCCTAAAATCCATCTACACAAGGAAATCCCAGCAAAGCTGACTGCGTGGTGCACTCTTAGGGTAAATGCAGAGCAATATACTGTGAGTGCCTCCTACACAGTGCCAGCTCACCCTCGGCGCTCAGCTGCTTGGACAGCTCGGCCAGCTTAGCGCTGTTGCCGGTTGCGGGGATAGACGTTGCAACTGCAGCCATTGTAAAATCTGCAGTCCATCGTAGACAGACATCAGCGAGGGCGCAACCGTCAGTCGTGCAGCAAGAAACTCGGGCTACCAGACGAATGAGGAACATCTGCTAGCACTAATACTAAACATATCCAAACATGAGCAGTAGGTTCAGATGCATAGGGTCCACCAGCGAACATGCCTGCTAGTGCAACACTGCTGTGCTCGCAGCGCAACTTGTGCACATGCAGGGGTCCAGGGACCCGGCTGCCGGCAGTTCAGGGCTCATTACCTGAAGGTTGAAGCTTCTACGACGAGGGAAATTGGACCGGAGGGCCAGAACAGCAAACTGCACAGGCAGACAAGAGACCGTGTGAGGTTCCTGGGGCTGCGATGCCAGTGCCGCGCATGTAAAACGGCAGTTGCTGACCCGAATTGTGCTAAGCTGCTCAGAACTATGCCAGGGTGCCACCCTGCCCTGCCCAGCTGCGGCGACTGTTCAGGGGCCTGCTACAGAGTGCTCCGTGCTCCACCCTAGCTGACAGTGCTACATAAGACTGCCTGAGAGGTGATACACACCTTGTCTAGCACCAGCGATTCCTGACACAAGCAGACAGGGGCACGGGATAGTAAGCAGAAAAAGCAGCTCTTTGTTCGCGTGTCCGCTATCGCAACAACGAGGTTGCAGCGGGGGCGAGTGTTCAGGAACACAGCGCCAAGGTAGCGAGGGGGGGTTGGGGGCTGGCCTATATGCTCCCTGCAACCCTGTCATGGCGGGCCGGGTTTTAGGAGCCAACTCAAGTCCAGGCGCCATGCAATGGATCACCTTGGAAACGAAAAGAACAACTGATCTCAACAAGCGTATGCCATATTAGCTGGCAAGTCTTGCGGCTGCTGTGCGACGACTACGGTATGCAGGTCCCTGTGTGCCTTCACCACTCCCTACAAGTGCACAACAGTCGGATGTCCAGTAGGTACAGAATGCTGCTCAGCCTACAACTATACAAGGTGCTTCATGCACAGTTGCTCAACGACCCTCTCTCAGTCAGGGTATCCTCCTGGGTGGAAGCTTTGTCAGCAATGATGTCTGCAGATGTACAGGCCTTGACGTCAGCCTGTACGCGCAGTGATGGACTTCTGTGATTCATGTGTTTGGTTTTGTTCTTCATGACATGCCAAATCTGTTAGATTGGCTTCATGAGCCCAACACTGGCCCCGCAACAGAAAGGGCAAGCCCCATTGGGGGGTGCCATCATGATGGCGCCAATTATGGCGTTAGAAGCACACGTGACAGTGCAACATAGCAGCTGGTCAAACTAAGCAGGTTGAGAGGGGCTGCTGTATGTCTCAGGTTCCAAACACATGCATGGCACATTGCACTGACACACCCTGCCAGGCTGGCAGGTAAGCAGCCGTGCAGGCCGCCTGCCCTGGCTGGGGCTGCGTATTGCCGCTCGCCACGCCTTGTGCCGCACCATCATGGTGCCGCACCTTGTTCATCCCTGGCTCTCCACCCCCTACCGCATTGCACACATAGAAGCCCCACAGGACTTTACCCAGATAGCACGGCAGTGTGGTCAACAGGAGTGACCAAGCCGCCCCACCAGCAAGAAAAGTACAACATGGTACGTGGTTCATTTCTTGCTGGTGGTCCACTGCCCGGGTGCTGGGCTCTGCCTGAAAGGGGAGTTAGGGTGTTTGACAGCAATGAGGCAGTGACTTCTGCCTCAGCAATTGGGTGTGCTATGGCTTGATGGGTGACATGATGATGAGCGATTGGGTCCGCTTGATCGCGATGTTGACAGAGGATGTCAACTTGAAGGCATCTGCATTGTGCATTGTGTATGGCCAGCTCAGCTCCAGTGGTAAAAACTTGCTCACCCCGTCAATGGGGAGAGTTTCCCTTGCATCCCCAGACAAAGCAGGCCATGTGAGGCTCACAGAAAGGTTGCATGCTCACACAAGTTCAGGCCACAGGATGCTCATCATCATCATCATGTTACCCATCAAGCCATAGCATCAACGCCATCGGCCCCAAGGATGCTCACTGAGTCAGGCACCCAAGAAGCGTCTGCTGGCACTACCACCAGGCGCGAGCAACAAGCCACAGGAGCTGGAGAGGCCCTTTCTACCATAACATAATGATGGTGCATATCACTCATGCCAGCTGTGCTGGAGCTGTATCATACCATGATGGCTACTAGCCGTAATGACTCGTTACTCATTACAACTAGCTCATTGGATGGCTACTAGCCTTCTAGCAGTAGTACAGCGAAGCCGCATCTGCTTGTCTCAGTGCACCAGCACGCGGCGGCATTATTTACAAACCCTCAAATGCACACATGTTCGACATTTGTCACTGTTGATTATGCGTACCGTTCGTTCCCCATGGCTTGTGGTTTGCCATTACAGGCCTGTACAGATAGTCACACTGCCTGTAGCAGCCACTGATCCACCCTACATCATGATGGCAGTGATTGCTGCCAGAACCGTACTAGTGTAGTAATCCTGCCATTCCCAAAGAAACGGGCAAGAATAAAGATTGCAGTCCGTTAACTACTGAATGCAGCCAAGCTGATGGTTGCTAGTGGTCATGGCAGGTACACATTGTGTTACACAAAACTCAAACAACCTTTGGTCATCGCACAAACCAACGTTAGTCATCGCATGGTTATCGGAATGTGCTGTCAGCAAGCAGCGTGTCACGCAATCTTTGTCAAGCGCTCAGAGTGCTGTCCTGGCTGGCCGGGTTTTGCAGCTGACCCTTGACATCACTTAGCCTGTGCCCCGAGACAGCGCAACAACACAATACACCACGATCTGTTTCTGAGACTGTTTACTGCGCTTTCTTGTTGCTATCATGCGACTTCGACAGATGACCGTTTAGCTCCTTGTTAGCGTTCAAACTTTTCTGCCAGGCAGCTACTGTTCTGCAGCACCATTTGAAGTCAATCAACACAGCTTTATTTATCAGGGGCAACTGGCTCATGTGTTACGATAGCTAGGGAGACGTTGTGGAGCCAGGCTGTCAAAACGGCCCAGAGAAGGCACGACGCCCTGCTGATGGCTGAATGCAGGTGAACAGCAGCGGATCCACGAAACAGTTCTATGTTTCAAGGCTGCTGCAGCGGTCAGCTGAACTGGCGTGCTTCAAGGCCTGTACAGTCAACCTGTTGGAAACTACACTTACCAGTCGACCAGCAGCAAAGCAGAGGCACAGATTTCACATTTAAACGGCAAAGAGCTTTTATAAGGAGCGAGCAACCAGGCTCAGGATTCTGCATCATAGAAATGTTCATCAGAGCCCACCGTGCTGCACAGATGACTTGCACCTCGGCCGACCTGTTCCACCAAATACGTTCTCTGCTTTTTGTTGTGCAGGGACAATCCTGTCGTAGATTGAGTGTATGGACCAGCAGCAGGTGAGGTGCTTGTTATTGCTGATCTGCAAGTTATAGAGTCACTCTACAAGTTGCAAGTTGCCACGGCTGCAGATTGCGCTCCTGGCAAGGCCAAGCTGACCAGTGCATGATGGACAAATGCATCTGGTGATATGGCATTTTGTGTTCAACCTTCAGCAGGATGCTGGAATTTGTGGCAGGGGCTCTGGCGCTGCTGCACCATCAGCTGCTGCAGGGTCTTTGGAGCAGCCAAGGGACCCTGATGACACTGTGCTGTCAGCAGCACGCACTGCTGCAGCAGCCGTTGCTGCAGGCAGAGACTCACAGCAGCACCAGCAAGAAGGGCAACCTGCTGCTGCAGTAGAGCAGCAGCAGCAGCAGCAGGCGTCATGGCTTGCTGAATGGCAGGAGCAGGCGCCAGGCAGCAGCGGCAGCGGCAGCAGCTTAGGCCAGTTGCTGGGGCAGGCTGGCGCCGGCTACCCAGTGTCAGACACTGCCACTATGGACATCACTGGCACAGAGCAGATGCTGGCAAGCGGCAGCTGGCACACAGAGCCGCGCCTGACTGGCAGCAGGGCACACAGCCCTCTAGATAAGCTGGGCAGGGCTGGCCTAGCTGCCGCACCTCAGCAGCCGGCCCCACGACAGCTCTCGATGCCAACTCCAGGGGTAAGTGACAGCCGTGCACGAGCATGTATGCGAGCAAGACAGTGTCAATGGTGTTTGTAATGTCTGCAACTGCCTGTGCACCTTGGCCATCTTGGTATACTACACCCTAACTGCCAAACCTTTGCCCTGCAGGCGCGCCTGGCAGCAGCAGCTGACCCTGCTGGTTACCGCCAAGCAGCTGGCCTGCAGCCGGGCGCCATGAGCTTGCCTGCTTCGCCCACTATGCTGCAGTACCAGCTGCAGCTCAGCAGCCACAGGTCAGCCAGTGCCAGCCACAGCATCAGCCCTAGTAGCGGCAGCTGGCCTGACATAGACATGGAGCAGCCGCTTGCTCCGCAGCTGACAGGTACAGTGCCAGCAGCAGCTACGCCTGGTGACAATGGAGACAACGGGGATGCGTTGCTGTGGCCAAGCTTGCAGATGCTGGCTCCACCCAGCAGCTCTCCCCAGCTGCTGCATCAGCCAGGCGTCCCACTTGGGTTGCAGCTGCGGCTGTCTGGCGCGGTACAGCAGCAGCTTGCAGCAGCTGCGGCGGCAGCAGCAGCAGGGGCATATGGCCAGCAGCAGCAGGTCAACATCTCCATACTACAACAGCCAAAGCAGGAGCCGGGAGTATCGATTATGGTGCCTCAACTTCAACAGCAGCAGCAGCAGCAGCGATTGCAGGACCAGGTGCTGATGCCACCACCACTTCCGCTACAGCCTGGCAATGCAACTCCACGCAGCAGCATGCTGAGCTGTGTGCCACGGCCACCACCCCTGATCATCCCGAGCTCTCAGCCGCAAGCGGTGCAGCCCCTGCAGCAGCCTATGTCAGCTCCCACGCCTAGCTCAGCGCAGCCAAGGTCAGGCACATCAGTAACACCTGCCATGCTTGGCATGGAATTAGCAGACTCTTATGTAGCTGCTCCGGACACGGCAGCAGCGGCACTGCCAGCTGCAGCTGCAGCTGCTGCAGCAGAGGAGGGCGCTGCTGGCAGCCGGCCACGCAGGCAGCGCCGCCGCGCGTCAGTGCCTTCGTCGCCTGCTGGCGCTGCTGCAGCTGCCTCACCGCCGGCACCTAGTGGTGCAGCAGCGCTGCTGGCAGCTGGCCGGCAGCACATCAAGGTGGTGTGTGGCAGCCTGAATGGCTGGTTGGACCTTCAGGACGGGCTCGTGCTGATTGCAGCAGGCCAGGTGCGCACGGCAGGCCTTACTCAAGCAGTTTGCATAGCACCATTGCAGCCACAGTTCACGCTCGCCCTGAACGCTGTTGCAACTGCGGGCTTGGTCTTGCCAACCAACCCTTACTATGCAGTAATGATGCCCTGTTATGAGCATGCTGCAACAATGAACCTTGCTTAAACTTAGGAGGTGTATCTGTGGTTCAACCGGCTGTGTTGTTGCGCTGCCGCCCTGCTGCGCAGGGCCTTGAGGATGGAATGAAGGTGAACCCATCAGCCTTTGAGGCCCTAGCGGGCAAGGGCGCCACACGCAAGTGGCGCCAGTCCCTCAGCGTGCTGCCGGACGGCCCCAAAGATGTGTGGGTGCCGCAGCCCATGCCACTCGGAGAGTTCATGAAGCAGCACCAGCTGGAGAAGAGCAGCGTGCCCCTGCAAGCGCAGGGCAGGAGCAGCAGCGTTGGAGCAGCAGCAGCAGAAGAAGGGCCGCTGCTGAGCCCAGGGGCTGCGCGGTGCCAGCAGCAGCGCTCACTGGTGTCGCCAGGTGTGCGTCGGCGGCGCTCTTTGCATGGCAGCCAGGGGTCATCATCCCAGGAGCAGGAGTGGGATGCTGAGGAGGCAGGCGGCCACGACCAGCCACTCACGCACGCCAAGCGCTCCAAAGGCAGCAAGGCGCAGCAGCAGTACTGGCAGGACCCCAGCGACCCTGCCTACCAAGCTGCCATGGCAGCAATGCTCCCAAACCAGGCACAGCAGCATGCACGGCTGCGGCAGCAGCAGCAGCTTCCAGCCATGAAAAGAGCTTACTCAGCAGACCAAGCACTTGTGGCACAGCCAGAACTGCAGGCTGTGATAGCTGGCGTGCAGTCTGCAGCTGCTGCCAGCTCACTGGCAGCAGGTGCCAGGTTGGAGCATCAGCAGGCAACACAGCAGAAGCGGCAGCAGCAGCAGCAGCAGCAGCAAACACAACAGCGGCAGGAAACACAGCAGCAGCAGCAGCAGCAGGCGCTGTGGGTAATGCCTGACGTTGCAGTGCTGCGTCTTCCTGGCGTGCACTGGCGTGCGCAGAGCCCGCAGCTTGACAGCACCAGCATTGGCAGACCAGAGCAAGCTGCCCTCAGCCAATCCAGCGGGGGCACGCCAGCAGGGCCTCAGCTGCAGCAGCCTGTGGTGCTTGGCTTAGCACCGGACTCGCAACAGCAGCTGCGGCAGCAGCAGCAGCAACTTCCTCACATGGAGTTGCAGGAGCAGGACGCCATCCTGGGTACACGCCCTCCTGTTGAGCCTGCTGCTGCTGCTGCTGCTGCTGCGGTGGCTGACGCACCAGGCAAGCCGCTGCTTTCGCCGGCTGGGCGGCCGATCAGGCAGCTTGCGATGAGCAGGCAGCGTGCGGCGGCTGCTGCAGCAGCTGCAGCTGCAGCACGGTATGAGCGTGGCAGCTATGCAGCTGGGTACATGGGCGGCATTCGGCATCTGCAAGTGTGGTGCGACCAGCTGCCGGGGATGCTGGACCTGCAAAGGATGCAGGTGGTGCCACAGCAGGGAGAGGTGCGTGCACAATCACTGCCACCCATGCAGTGTCTCCCTGCTGTCAGCAGCAGGAGGTGCAGATGTGGGCATGCGCGTTTTGCTGGCTCAGCTGATGCTGTCATGCTGTGTGCAATGTGCATCACTGTCACTGCATGACGGATCCTAGCCACGTCAAGTGATTGAAGTTGCAGCAACCAAGCAGTGTAGGTATGCTGTCAGGACATATGCAGAAAAACATGCGGCTGTGTCTCTGCTTTGGTATGCCCGACGCACAAGCAACATCCAGCTGCCTGCAGCGCCTGTCAACTGCTGCCATGCTGTTCTACTGCCCACTTGCCGCACCGCTGCAGTCTGAGGGCCACCCCATGTCCCTGTCAGCATTTGAGCAGCTTGGAGGCCGCGGCACTGCTCGCAAATGGCGCAGGTCCCTGACCACGCTCGATGGCAGTGAGGTGATCACACTAGGCGAGTGGATGGAGCGCTACCAGGTCGTGCCAGGCACAGAGGGCAAGCACGTGAGCCCTAAACCCAGCCCCAAGCCGCGCGCATCAACCCCTCCAGCGAGCATCTCGCCAGCAGCAGCAGCGGCAGCGGCTGCAGCAGTTGTCGGCATGTCCTCATCGGCGCATCAAGCAGACAGCAAGGACCAGCACGGCAGGCGCAAGCAGCATGCCCAGGCAGGCATGCTGCACCCAGCTGTGGCAGGCCAGCTGCCAGCAGCTTCTCTGCAGCTGCAGCCACGGTCTACACAGAAGCAGCGGCAGCCCAGCTCAGAACACTCGAGGCATGTGCACCAAGCCGGCGCAACAGCAGCAGCAGGGCTGCCGCCCATGCCAGCTTTTGCAGCGCCGCAGGCCCCTCCTGCGATCAAGCAGGAGGTAGACAGCTCACCCAGCAGCCACCGTGCACTGATGGCAGCGGCAGGTACAGCAGATGTGAGGCGCAGGTCCAGGGACACGAGCAGCGGGCAGCAGCTGCAAGGCTCGGACCCGCAGCAACTCCCAGTGCCTGGCTTCGGTGCCCTGCAACCTGCGTCAGCCGCAGCTGGCGCTGCAACTGCCGCCCACATGAGCCCATCTGTTGCTGCTGGCGCTGCAGCAGGCGAGCCGCTGAACGCAGAGCTGCTGCTGATGCTGAATGAGTATGCCACTGAATACAGCCACCCAGAGCTGCACCTGCACCCGGCACAGGTAGAGCAGGACCTAGAAGATCTTACAGCGGGCACAGCAGGAGCGCTGTCTCCGCGCCTTGCTAGCATGGACTGGCAACAGCAGCAGCAACAGCAGCAACAGCGGGGCCAGCAGCAACTCAGTGCAGCAGTGCCTGCTGCTGTGCACGCAGCAGCGCTTCCTGGCTCTCTTTTTGGCAGAGCTGCCGAGCCGGCAGCTGAGGCTCCATCGTACAGCGCTGCACTGCCATATGCGGCGGCTCCTGCAGAGCTGGCTGAACCTGCTGCAGGAGCCCGCCGAGCAGCGCTACATCCTGCTTCCATGGTTGCCAGGAATCAACCATCATCACAGGGGTGAAGCCTCTACGCAGGTGAGGCCAGCAGCTTTGAGTGCATGACAGTCAGCGCTAGATGGTGGTGCTGCCCACACACCTCAGCACTTGCAAGTCTGGTGTGCTGCTTGATGGCCAGCGCTTGTGACTGCTGAGGGAGCAGGTTTCCGTGCTGAACTTGCTTGCGGCAACTCTCTGATGCGTGTGCCGTTTGCTGCCGTGTGTACTGTCCTGCTGCTGCGCCCCAGCTGTTGCGAGTCCACTGTGCACAGCACGTGGAGGTGCTGATGAAGCCGCAGCTGCGTCACAAACTCATCAGATTTTATTGTTGCTGGGTAGGCCTCAGGTCAACACGGAGCTGTGGAGAACCAGGCAGCTGGTAGTCAGGTAGTGCAGACGTGTAGCAAGGAAGTGATGTATGACACTCCTGTGACGCGCATGCAGCTGGGATTGCACCAGCTCAGGTGCTGTGATAGCAGCTGTGGCATAGGTTAGTACAGGATGATATAGCTGCAGTACAGGATGTTGATTCATGTGTAAGCGCTAGGACAGCCAGCTTCAAGTTGTGGTGCAGCTGCTGTATCATACAACATTATGTTGTTTTGTTGATTGCAAATTGCAAGATCGCAGGCCTCCCACAGGGGCTGCTATCTTGCAACTCGCAGATCCTGTGTGGGCTGCTGGTACATCTCTGCATCCCAATGCCAGCATGCGTGCATGACAATGCCAGTGGAGCTTACTCTGGCACATGCATATGCAGGCGGCTGATATATGTGGCCATGCATGGCCTATGCAGGCGGCTGATGTAAATTGACGAATGTTAGACACCTTGTTGCTTTGAAAGCCAGGATCCCGAAGGACGCTGGTGATGTATGTGATCACTTTGTGAAAGACGGCATGTTCTATAACTTGCTGATTAATCATCTCGCGCCTGAGGCACGAGAGGCAATGTGTACACCTACAACGTGAGCTGAGTAGGTTCCCTATTGGCTGCCTTAGAAGATGTGGCATTCCATGCCGCACAATAATTATTAGCCTTATAATTATAAGGGCCCTTACAAGGGCAGGACCGCTTGGCTGGTTGCGGCAACCATATCCCAGTGCGAGGGCGGCAAGGGAGCTAACAATGTCCATTGTCATGGCCGCCACAATGTGCAACTCCTGTTCAACTGTAGAGGCTGATGGCTAGTAGACGTGTAGCCTACTAGGCACACAGCATAGTATTGCGTTTTGTTTCTGACGATGTTTGGGGTGGATCTGGTGTTTGCAGGTTGGCTGCTCGGCTGATTGCTGACTACCTTGTTCTTGCCTGGAATCACAGGAATGTCTGCAAGCGGGATAATGAAATAGTGCTCCCTCCCCTTCCCCCTTCGCCTGTTCATTCAGCCGCTCCTGTGGGGCGCGGGGCCGATGGCGACGTTGCTATGGCTTAAATGGTAACATGATGATGATGATGACAGCATAGTATATGCTCCAGGACTCCCGGGCCCAGCAGTGATCCTTGCAAGGTACTAGTCTGGGCTGCAGAGCAGCTGCGGTTGTAGCCACGGCAATCCTTAGCAGGGTGTAGACATCTGTTCTGGCCGGCACAGCATGTGCCCTGTTCACATCCTCTTTCACAACAACCAGATCTGATCTGCTGGATTCAGCAGACACTGGAACGGTCATCAGTGTCACCCGCACTGATGACTTTAACCCACAATGCTCAAACAACCAGAAAAAAGGTCAAGGTAAGTTGAGGCTGGCTGCTCGCACAAAAGCAGCGGGCAAGCAGGGCGCAGCACAGCCCTAACACCTCTCTCCTTAGCATGCGCAGGGCGAGCCATCCCGACATAAACAATGTTTGGTAATCTCCAACTATGCTCTTACAGACAGTCATAAAATCTTTGCCCGTCTTCCAGCCTTTAGTTATCGTCTCGGTTGTTCTCTGTGGTAGTGCCCAACCACTCTCATTGGCGTAAACAAAAACTTTTGACTACTAGATAGCTTTGATCGGCAGGCGTGCCTGGTCAGAGATCTGGCGGAACGAGCTTTCACCCCTGCCCTGCTCACTCCAGCTCACGACCTCGAAGGATCAGCTGTATGCATAGTGTCCTGACTGTATTAGGCGCAGAGGTGAGGTTGGTGTGCTGCTACAGCACGGGCACTGGCGGGGCAAGGCAGCAGCAGCGTGCTGGTGTTGAGGTGTCTGCCGCGTGCTGTCTGGCTCGCTTGTCGAGCTCCGTCACTGCTATCATGACTACTGCAGCTCTCTTCTCACGATGTGGGCTCGTGTTTGCTTACGCTCGTGTGCCAGGTTGGAAAACACCTCGGCGATGTCCAGAACGCTCTTCCATTGCGCTCTGTCTGCAAGGAGTGGCGCGATACGGCCACATTAAGTTCCACGGAGGCAGACATTGACCTATCTCCTGGCATTTTTGAAGATGTGGCGTCTGGTCACGCGAAGAAGCAGCTGTTCTACAGGCGCTGTCCTCGCCTGCGTAAGCTCACCTACCACGTGTCACCAGCTGTCTCCTTGGCCAAGGTAGGCCTGAGTTGAGCCAAGGGATGCGTCTGCGATGGCTGGGTGAACATGCAAAGGCAAGGCTGAGCAGGCACTGCTGACTGATGTGGCACAGCTGGTGACAGCAATGCAGCAGAAGCAGGTACATGCATTCCAGATCAGCATGTCTGACTTTCTGCACACAGGTCCCGGCAGCTATCGTAGTATGCTACAGGGAGATGGCTCTTAGTTAAGTAAATTCAGTGGCGTGATGCAGCTGCTTTGGTGTGGTCCGATCCTGCAAGTTCACAAGCAGCAGCAGAGGCAGCAGCTGCCAGTACAAGGGTGAAGCCCAGCCAGCAGGCGACGACAATTGAGCGTGTGTGGTGGACTGCAGATCATACTTGATCAGTATGTGACTCTTGGTGTCTTGCCAACCATGCCTATCGCCCGCTGCTGCTGGTGCTGCTCCTTGCTGCTGCTGACTGCACTCGCAGTTTGAGGCTGCGCTGCGTGAAGCCTCGCGGCGCCTGACGAGCCTCGAGGAGCTGGTGCTATGCTTCAACAACCCGGCTCAGCAGTTCGAAACCAGGCAGCTGGCAGTGCTGGCCAACTTGCCCACGCTCAAGGCACTCACATTACAGGTTTGTGGCTGTGGCCAATGTGTTACTGACGGCAGTTTTTTTGTTTGGCAGTGTTGACAGGTGCATGACACAATGGTTACATTGGCAAGCCGCTCTGGTGCGCACACATGTGTGCCTTGTTGCATGCTCTGTTCATGGTCATGTTCATGGTGATGTTCATGGAGAGCTGTGCTTCTTGGTGCCCTTTTGTTCTCCTGCAACTTGAGTGTACCGGCAATCCTTTTGCTTGCACGTGCCACCCTTAGCATGTAATACCGCAAACCGCCTTCATGGTCGCTTGTCCCTCCTTTGTTTGTCCTGCCACACTGCACAATGCAATGTCTTACTGCAAGTCAAAATACTGCTCATCTGCAACTGCTAACCTTCTCAAGCCTCCTGCAACTCTTCATTCTGTTGTCCTGCAAGCCCTCGTCGCGTAGTCCTGCAACCCTGCTCGTGGGCACCTGCAGCCCTCATCTATCCCTGTAAGCGCTCACTCATCCTGCAAACCTTTCCTGCAAACATCATCGTGTCCTTTTGCAGGCCAACTTTCACCCCGAGACCTGCAACTTTGGCGTGCTGGGCAGCCTCAGCAGCCTCAGCTCTCTTACCGTGCTGCCCAGCGAGGCCTCCACAGGGCTCACTGACAGCCACGTGGCATCGCTGGGCCTGCTGCATGGCCTGGCCAGCCTGGAGTTCCCGGGGCATGCACGCGCGTTTACAGGTGGGAGTGAAGCCTCTGCCTTGATGTGTCCTTGCATGCCACGTCGCAGGCTTGTGTATTTGCCAGCAGTCGTCAACATGCTTGCAAGCTCTGAGAGTGTGAGTGTTTGTGGATGGGACGTGCTGCGCTTCTTTACACAGCAGTTGCCCCTTGGGTCTCTAGAGATGACTTGCAGTGTCTTGCAGCGTCCTTGCACCACCAGCGTCCTTGTAAAACTGGTTGCTGCGGGCTTCTCGTCGCTTACACAGTGCAACCGCGGCTGTTGTGCGCTGCAGGCAGCACGCTGGGCGCGCTGGCTGCCCTGCCTAGGCTCTCCAAGCTGCTCATCACCTCTAACAAGCCCCACAGCGTCGACTACACGCTGGAGCTGCCCGCGCTGGCAGGGCTGCGGGCCCTCACCCGCCGCAGCAGCAGCGCAGCCACGCCGCTGCGCCTGGAGCTTGGGGTGCCCGACGCAGCGTTTGGTGCGGCGCTGCTGCGCGCCGTCGCAGGCCCCGGGCTCGGCAGCGTGTGCATTGCTGTGCGCGAGGCGGCAGACAGCGCGGCTATAGCTGGGCTGGCGCTGGCACCAGGCGGCAAAGAGAAGCTGGCTGGGCTCGACCTGGAGTTCAGGGCAGCACCCACGCCAGAGGATGTGGCAGTGCTGGCCGGCTGTGGTCGTCTGACGCGCCTGCACCTGTCCTGCAAGTGCCCGCGCGCCCCAGCAGCCAGGGTTGAGCTGGCGCCCTGGCTCGCACTGCGCCAGCTGCAGCACCTGCACCTGCACATAAACCCTGCCTGGCGTGCGCCGCTGCAGCCGGCAACTGTGGCTGCCATGGCGGAGGCGTGGCCCACGCTGTCGCACCTGCACCTGCGCCTGTCCCCCGGCGACAACGCCACGCACGCGCTCAACCAGCTTGGGTCGCTCACGTGCCTGAAGAGCCTCAGCCTGACCTGGCTGGGGCAGGCTGCGCCGGCAGCAGCAGCAGGCGCAGGCGGGCTGACGCGGCGCCGCAGCGGCAGCCTGGAGGTGCCAGTGCTGGCGGTGCAGCACCTGCCACGCAGCCTGGAGGAGCTCAGCCTCACCAGCATCAGCACGGTGCGCCTGGCAGTGCCCTCCGCAGCGCAGCGCAGCACGCCAGCGCTGCCGCAGCTGCGCAGCCTCGTGCTGGACGGCTGCTTTGGGCTGACGGACTCGCTGCTGCAGGCGCTCGTGGCAGCAGCGCCGCGCCTGGCTGCGCTGACGCTGGTGCTGACCGGCCGCCAGGGCCTGAGCAGCGCCGGGCTGGCTGCAGTGGCCGCAGCGCTGCCGGGCTTGGCATCGCTGCTGCTGTCGGATTACCGCGAGGCGCCGCTGTGCCTGTCGCAGGCGAGCCTGGCAGGCCTGTCGGGCGTGGTGGGCCTGGCACAGCTGCGGCACCTTAAGCTCAGCACGCCAGATGTGGTGCATGCAGAGCTGCTGCCCAGCGTGTTTGCGGGCTTCAGCAAGCTGCGGCGGCTGGACCTGGTGGGCTGCCAGGACCAGGCTGCAGCTGCGCTGGGGTTGGTGCTGCCGCTGTGCTGCATCAAGCACAGCCCGGAGTGGGCAGCCGACTTGGTGGCAGCTGAGGCGGCAGCATAAGCAGCTACTGCGGTGTGCCTGAATGCCAGCATGTGCACGGCCGGCAGCGAGCAGGCTGTAATTGCTGGCCGCTGCCTGGCAACAAGAAGCTCTTTGTGTTAGTATACGTTTGCTTTCCTGGGGTTGTGTGCCTGTGTCTGTGAAATAGCTGGTGGGCTTGTTTGCAATGAATCCATGGCTTGTGCTGCGCACCTTGGTAGCAGGTTGCAGCTACGGGAGCTTGCCATGAGTGTGTTATGTGCTGAAGCACATGATGCGGTGTTGAGAATCGCCGGCTTTTGCATGCTGGTCGATGAGTGGGTGCGGATCAGACTATTTTGTGTGTGCTGCTTGTGTGTTTGCGTTGGTTGAGCCTGTTAACAGCCGCGCCGGTTGACCATGTCCCGCCACGCTGGTGCGGGGCTGTTTTGGCCAATGTGGTTGTGCACGGTTTTCTTCTGTGTTGTGTGTATGGCGCATGCTTTGTCACATCATGCGTGCAGCTGCTCCACTGTTATGCTGCCACTGATGCGGGCATGTGCAGCTCGCTGTGTGCAAGGTTACGGTGTGACGACGCCAGTTTTGGTCATGCCCATGCTGGGGCGGTCCACAAGTCTCCCACTGCCGGTGTGTATGACTGCCGGGCTGACTGACCAACCCGCCAGCTTAGCAGCTGGTGCCGCTGCGTTGCTCAGCACCCGGCAGGACCTGCCACACCATATTATGCGCACTGACATTGCCTGTGTCGGGTTGTATCATGTTCCGCTACGCGTGTCGGTTTTTGAACCTTTTCACCTGCGCCTGCAGCAGGTCTTTTCCAATGTGCGCGCTGTTTGTACCAACATTGCCTGTTGTTTTTATGTTCATGTTGCTTCGCACAGTGCTTGGCAGCAATTTTGACCACCACATGTACCGCCCTGTACACTTGTATGGTTGGTGTATGCTGCAAGCGCGCTGCTGCCTCTGCGGGTCATGCAGCCACCCTCGTTTTTGCTGCGCTTGTACTGCTAGGTGCTTGTACTGGGTGCGGCTGGTGCAATGCTTGCGGAAGGTTGTGGTGGGTGGGTGTGGTGGGCGCAGAAAGGGTGTGCGCCGCGCTGTGACGCCGCGCATGTGTTCATGTTGGCCTGCAGGACTGTAGTCAGGCTGGTGTGGGTGTTGTAGCATAAAGTTTCGGTCACACATGTATAACATGCACACATTGCCTGCATGCAGTAGTCTGCAAGAGCTGCTCGAGATGGCGCAACCAGCAGCGACCAGCACTGGCTGCGGTTGTTGGGTTTCTTCTGGGCGCTGCTGTCTCAACAAGGAGTGGGTCATCGCTCTGCTATTGTACGCTGTGTACTTCAGGCCTCCGGCCACAAAATTTTGCGTTGGGTCATGGATGCACAGTTGCATGCATGGGTGCTGGTTACGAAAGGGTCAGGATGGCTGGCAAAGGGAGGGTCAGGATCAAATCTTATCCTGTGTGAGCCTTGCGGCAAACAGTGTTTCAGGTGCCGGGAAGTGTTCATTATCATGTTATGCAGCAGCACTGGTTGGTTTGTGCGCTGTGATGGGCGCTGCGGCAAAGTATCCTGTGTTGGTGTGGCGGTGGCACCGCCTGTCCTGGCCATTATGATGGTGGGTACGGGGCGAGTGTTGCTCCGCTGGCTGCGATAGGGCGCGCACTGCGCTGGCAGCACTGCATGCATCTGCAGAGGAGTCGCCACCGCCCACCACCCTGTTGTGCTCGGCTGGCGGGCGGGGTTTTGATGCGGTGGGCATCTCTTATGGGCGCGAGTGCCTTGACGGGTGAGCGCGGGGCCGACGGGGAGTGATGGCCTGCACAGCTGGGTTTGATCATCCAGCATCGCGTACTCTTGACGCTGATGATGGCATGCAGACTCTGCACATGTAGGCTACGCAGCACGGCCCAGGCTGGGCTGTGGCCATTCATGGCAAGATGTCGCCATGCACGGCAGCAGACGGGCACGTGTTACGCTGAGACAGCCGAGGCTGCCTGCCACTGCTGTGGCCAGCTTGCAGTGCTGGCAACCGTGGTGCACGGCGCTTGTGTGACATGGTGTTGCTCAGAGTACTCTAGTGAATTCACTGGTAGCGTCATCATGTTACTCATCAAGCCATAGCATCAACGCCATCTGGTAGCGTGACTGTGTATGTCTTACTGAAATGGCGAGAGGCGCAGAATTCTCTGAAATGGTGTAACACGTAAAACCACGTGACAAAACGGCAGCTTGACTTCAAGGTTGATGCTGCTGCTTGTTTTTTTGGTCTGGGTGCTGGGCTCCTCCTGTATAGGGGTGCACCTGAATTCTGCGTGTCTTGCTGGTGACGATAGTGCCGTAGGCCTCCGGCATTTAGGTTCATTTTATTTGCTGTGTATGGCCAGACAGTAGGGTTTTGCTACCCCTGGTAACAACAACAAAAAAAGGCCTTGATGATGATGCCCAGCCTTTTAGATCTGTCAAACTTGGAGCCTTAAGGCGGCTTGAAGTTTTGACAGAGAGTTTGGTGTCACACACAGTGTGCCAAATCCAGTGGATGGCTGATGTAGTGGTTGCCCAATGAGCCTGTCATTGGCTCGCAACTTGTTTGAAACGGGCTGTGTTCTGTGGCGTTGATGCTGTGGCGTTGATGCTATGGCTTGATGAGTAACATGATGATGATGACGGGCTGTGTTCCCGTCGTGTAACACACATATCGTGTGTAAATGATTGTTGAAAAGGATGCCAGGTCGTTGCAGTTGGTGTTAACAGTCTATGGCTGTACCCAGGGTGCTGCCAATTCTTTTCCTTCATCCATCTGCACCTGCCACTCACTACGACTGCTGAACAGCCCCTTCCTAGCGCTGGAGGCAGCACTGTCAATGCCGGCACTGGCAGCCTGCAAGCCATGCAACTCGTGTACATTGAGAATGCAGGCTCCGAGCCACAACGCAACCGCCTGCGCTCACTGCATGATAGATTACAGCTGGACCTTGTCACAGGCACCAGCTCATATGCCACCACATGTCGACACAAGCACATACAATTACAGCAGCACGTGGCTATGCAGAGACAAACCTGCTAGTACACGACCCTCAGCTCACTACATTCTGATGACATTTGCAGGATAGCTGTACAAGGCCAAGGCGCCAACAATTGCAGACTGGTTGGGCGACACCCACGCCATCCTGTGGCGAACGTTGCGTGCTGCCAACACCCACCATGATCCCATCATCTGCCAAAGATACATGTCGGTTGCATCAGCATTCAGAATCATGGGTCATGGGTGAGAAAAACACATACACTGCAGCCAAATGGCGCTATAAGCGTCATATTGTACACACTCGAAACAGCCCCACAGGCTTTGAGCACTAGAGCGCAGAGATCGCCAGCATCAAAAATACAAAAGCTTGCATGACATATTTTAGCAGGGACGCATCTGCAAACAAAAGCGCCTGACTCGCAGAGGCTGCACAAAACCTGCTGGCTGCACCCACGTCCCAGCTCTGCAACTGCCACGTCAAACATCAGTGCACCAGGCTTTCCCCTTCAACATGGGCAAAGCACCACAGCATCCTCACACCAGCCAGGCAGCCCACACTCAGCTGGCAGCCCACCAGGATACAGACCCCACAGCAAAGTCACTGGAAGGACAGCAGCAGCAACAGCAGCCGCCCTGTCAGCTCCTCTGGCAGCTGCTTGCATCAGTTGCTCTTGGCTGTGGTGTCCACAAAGTACACCGGATCCCGGATGGAGTAATGCGGGTCGCTGATGCTGCAGCCTGGTGGCAGCATCGCGCCCGACTGTGACTGCGGCTCCAGAGGTGTGTGGATCTTGCGCGTGGTGACCTTCAGCCACTGCATGCAGGCAGCGCAGCCACGCAGCGCAGCGATCCAATGCAGCAAAGCAGTGCAGCACGGTTGCAGTAAGCCGACAGCGAAAAGCTTCCACCAGCAGTGCAATGGAAGTAACCGTACAGGGTGGCACCCTTGCAGCCCGGCTGCCTGCTCAAGTACCCCATGCAGAGACGTCAATCTGTGTAGGCACTGCCTCTGTCGTATATCATGTAGCAGCAGTGCTGCCAGTGCAAGCAGTGCTGCCAGTGCAAGCATGCAGCGTCAGCTGCTGCAGGCCAGCTCACCTGTGCCTTCTTGCTGGGCCGCATGACCTTGCTGTCTGGCATGCTGTTGTTGCCAGCCTCGCTGCCATGCCCGCTGTGGGCGTACGTTGGGTCCTGGATGCTGGAGCCTGCAGCAGCAGATGGCGGTGGTTTGCAGCAAGGCTGTCAGCCCGCCAGTGTACGGCGTGTGCATTGCTGCTGCGCTATGACGCCGCTGTGCAGCAGAAGTTACATGCAAGAACACATGCGTGACATGTGGGTTGCATTGATGCATGATGGCTGGCAGGTGAGGTCTCACTGCTGCTTGCAGGCGCAAGACTGCACACAGTCAGCACTTGGGGTCTTTCACTGTCTGCTGTGGCAGGCCTTGCGGAAGCTGCTGGAAGAGCTCCATCGCATGCGAGACAACGTTTGAAAGCAACCACACGTAGCAGCTTGTAATGCCGGGGCCCTCTGCCAGGCATTATGCAACCTTAGCTACGTCTTTCTCCCAGCTGCAGTTCTGCCTTCGCGAGCAACCCCTGCATCTAGGCAAGTGCTTACCAGGAGGTGTGTAAGTGTAAGATGGTGCACCTGCAAGGGCAGGGAAGCGAATTAGGCACGTGCGAGATCCGAGAGCACCACCTTCAACACCAGTTGGATGCCAAACACAACCGAGCACAATGGCATCCATCTGCACGAATTAGACAGCAAATCAACCGAGTTCATCATTACGAGACCCAGATCACACTGTAATCCACAAGCAGGTCCAACATGCTGCCAGTGCTGTTTGGTGACCCCACCTTCCAATGCCACAACTGAGGTGCTGACTGCTCTAGAAAGCGAAGAAATGGCTGAGCCAGCTGCTGGGAGGGCTCTGGTGATGGAAAGCATGTTTACACACTCTCTCGCCTGCAACCGGTGTCTTATTACAGCTCAAAGGCGACTGGTCACCACCACAAAGCAGACCGAGAGGCAATACTTCTGTGCCGTGAACTCTGCAGGCCCAGTGAAGAAGAGGTTGAGGGGCCTCCCCATGACAGGTCAGCATGGTCCCCACACTGTCACTAACCGACTAACTTGCTTCCACTGCTCCCCTTACAACAGCCGCATGCTGGCACTCTGATGTAGTTTTTTGTTCAGCTGTTTCATTTAACTTTGGTGGTGTAGTGATGGCTAACGACGCGCGAGACCTCACCACGCTGTGGCGAGACATTGAGGAGGTCACTGATGCCTTAGAGGCAGCTATAGCCCAACTCGTGCGCAGTGCACAACCACATCCGAAGCTGGTTGAAGCTCTGATCATAGGTGAGGTTTAGCTGACCCGCCACATGCACCCAATGCCTACCGGTACTTTGCCAGCAGCTGGGCCAGCAGGAGTGCTGCTCCATCAACAGCCTCAACTGCGCTAAGTTCCAGCCAATCATGACGCCATCTTATGCCATACGATCCTTCGTCAATGCAGATCTGCGTCGGCTGCAGAATGACTGCGTGGCTGTGCGGCACTTGTCTGCACTGCAGCAGAAGCAGTACATGGCAAATGCTGTGCAGCAGCAGCAGCGGCGTATGGCACAGCAGCTTTCACAACAGCAGCAACAGCAGCGTGCACACCAAGGGGTTCCAACACAGACAGGCACACAACCTGCTATGCAGCCAGTACGACAGCAGATGCAGCAGGTGCCACACATGCAGGCACACGTGCAGCAACTGCAACCTGGTCACACGCAACAGATGCCGCCCCCGTCGCTGCAGCGGCAACATCAGCGGCAGCAGCTTGTGTCTACACAGCCTCAAGCCGGAGCAGCTGTCCCAGCTCAGCATGTTCCCGCAGCGCAGCAGCAGCTGGCGGCACACCAGCAGCAGCAGCAGCAGCAGCGACCACCAGAGTGAGCATGCCCGCTGCCAGCTGCCTCATGCAGAACTGCTGCGAGCAAGTCAGCACAGATGACCTGGACCACGGATACTGTGGTGCTTGAAACGTTTTCTTGGCAGCCACCGTGATGGGCTCACATGGACTGCCAGTTGCAGCAGTAGGCCAAACAGTGCGTTGTGTACTGAAGCCCAGTGGTTTTCCGACATCAAGGCATTGGCACGTGTGCTCGGCAGCATGCAGTCGTGGCAGCTTCATGCATTGGCCACATAGTATTTGCAGCCAGTATAAGCCGAAGGTGATGTTGGCTGCCACGACCAGCAGGTTCCAACTTCCAACGCAAATGGCAGGCACATCAGAGAGTCCTGCAAGTTTGACAGCTGCTGCGCACAGCGGCTGTTGGCCAACCACTGTAGGTTGTTGATCCTTCGAACTTGCTAATGACTGTTCATAGAGTTGTTGTTGCTGATTGCACAGTGGATAGCAGCCGCTGCAGCTTTGTTAGCAGCAGCACAGGCATCACGCCATGTTCTCAAACAGCTTATTATCGGCAGCAGTGCATGTTTATAAGGACACAAGGTTGCCTGACAGAGGATGTTTGACTGCAGCTGCCAACAGTCTCAGCAGGCCTATACTGTGAAGCAGCCTCATCGTCATGCTCCTGACAGTGCAGCTGCCAGCTGCTGTCATGTGGATGGCAATAGCCGGTTGCTTGATCATGGTGCTGTAGTGTAGGCTCTGCCGCCAGGACATTTACACTCGTTGTTTTTGTGGTAAATGGATGCAGCATGGCATGGATTGTGTATGAACCTTTTGATGCAGCAAGTCCATGTCTGTCTGTTGTTTACACAAGCAGGTATGATGTGGTGGCTGCATCAACCTCTAGCGGCCAGCAGCCCCAGCAGGCGTAGGGTTCTCATGCTATTGAACAGTTCACACTCCTGTGCTGGCATTCCTGTCGGCTGCTTGGCAGCATGCAAGCCTGACGTCACGTGGGGACCATTGCCTTCTTGTGGTTGTTCTTTTTGGAAGCCTCGTGCGTGCTGAGCATCTCAACTCTGATGCATCGTAGTAGCCGCCAGCTCCCGGTGTGAAGCAGAGCATGAGCTGCATATGGCTGTGAGACCACCCGGTCCCTGCTCTTGAGGCTTGTCACAGTCGGTTTAGCTTGACTCAAGCAGTGTTGGAAACAATCAAGCTTTGCAGTGGCAACACCTTGTTCTTGAGTGCCCTGCATGTTGTGCTTTTGCTCCAGACAAACATGTAATGATATAGTTGTTTGCCCAACGAGCCCAACAATGAACAATCATTGGGTGCAGTGCCCGTTGTGTAGCATAACACTCAAAAGTAACAGCAGCTGTCATACCACCCACACTACACTGCGAAGAGACCTTTTATGGCACAACACTGGAAAGAGACATCATCTTTTGAGTGTCACTTGCTTGTCTTGGTATAGAACAGCATTTTTCAGACATTCAACTCGGATACTCAACTGAATATAAGCTTCTAAGGAATGGTACCTGCGTGCTTGTCACTGACAGGCTGCATCACAAACCATGGACAGGGGAGAGGCACAGGTCTGTCCGGCCAACCTGTGTCAACACCAAAGACACGTACTGGTTGCGGCTGTGCAGCCACCGACTTGGTGAAGCGTAAAATGCACCCGTGACTTCAGATCCCCAGCAGAGTGGGTGGCATCGCATCACCCCCAATGGTGTGTGGCGCGCCTTCCAGGCAAGTGAATATGTGTAGAACCCTGCAGCGTGGGGACTAGGGCACAGCTTCAGCCACAGTTCCAGCCCTCTCCTGGGACCAAGCCGTGCTTGTGAACGTATCCAAATACTTGATAGCTTCTTTCCGTGTCGTTGTCTGCACTGCATGAAGCCAACTGCCAGACAGTGCAAGTTGCACAACACTGGCATGTCAGGGCACCTGCTCTCTTGGTCCAAGCAGAAGGTGTGCCTCGCAATGAACCGTGATGAACACAACGAATAGCGGACGCATTGACGGGTTGATGCGCTTGCAGGTCGCGCTGCTTGTCTTGGGCTCTTCTTCCTTGGCATTTGGCATCTGGCACCTGTCCGGAGCTTCTTCCCACAATAGCTCAGAGCTGCACCACATTGAAGCAGATATCGTAGCTGCACTAGACCAGGAAGCAGCGTTGACCACTGGCAAGATCTGGGCTGAGGGCTCGGACGAACAACTGCAGCAGTAGCTGTTAGTCAGGCACGCAGGTCAGGACCAGTACAGCACCATGAGCAGCCAGAAGACGCATGAAACTCTCAAACTGCTAGTCAGGGGCGACCTAGTCGCTGTGCAGCCTGCAGCAGCAGATGGCAGACAGGCAGAAACACTGTCGGTTGACCTGTCCAGTGGTCACGTGCAGCGCAGTGAGGCAGCACTGTTGGGTGCTTCTGCCGACAATGTGCTGGCTTTGATTGGCATCTTCAACTTCAAGGCGGGCTCAGTGCTGGCGGCTGTTACGCAGGCTGAAAAGGTGGGTGTCTCTATACTGTGTGTTCAGCCTGCAGCCTACGGACGTGCTGTGTTGAATGAGACAGGGCGCCCTTTAGACATGATGGCTGGAAGTCAGCAACTTCACAGCAAGGTACTTGCGCCAGCTGTATGGCCTGACGGCACATGATCAAGTGATGTTGCAGCAGCAGCGGCAACTCTCCTCTGCCGTGCTGTGGGCTGTCTGCAGGTTGCTGTGCTGTATGGGCAGCCAGTGTTCAAGGTGACAGCCACCAAGCTCATCAAGCCCAGCGCCACATTTGATGCAGGGGAGCGCAGGTGTGTGGGCTGTAGTCTGTTCGGTACTTTCCACGCATGTGCATTGCATCAACTGCATACAGCATGTGACAGTCGCCTACTGCCCTGTGTGCAACCTGTGTAGTGTGATGCAAAACTCACAGTGCACCTGTGCCATGCTGGGGCTATTACAGAGCGGTATCTTGTGCGGTTCTGATCTCCTCACGGCTACTGTGCCTCTGCAGGCTGTTGGCGTACCTCACTGACGCGCTCAACCCCACAGGCACAGGCCGCAATGTGTTCTTTGCATACCACCTGGACCTCACGCTGCACGCACAGGTGAGTGTGCTTGCAAGGACCCGTGTGCGCTTGCAGGACCCGCGTGCGCTTGCAGGAATCACGCGCGCTTGCAGGAAACGCGTGCGCGCTTGCAGGAGCCGTGTGGGCTTGCACAAAATGCCTGAATGCATGTGGCTGGTTCTGTGCCTCCACTGTGCACAGTTCAACGTCATGTCTGCAAGCGGGGGCCGTGGCCACTGCGCATGCGTTTGCACTGAGAGTTGGAAATGAGACTGAGGCGCTCTGCAACCTGCATTGCAGGCACTTGCAGATGTGCTGGCCAACCCTGCAGCAGCCTCCAAGAGCATCGCTGCACGCGCAGACAGGCGCTTCTTCTGGAACAGGGTCATGGCAGCGCCAATCATGGGTGCGTGGCAGCCTGGTAGCGCCACGCCACCGACATGTGACTTGATTGGAGACGTCTTTGTGGGAGGGTAAATAATAATGACGAACAGATGGCTCGCCTGTGCACTCCCCTTTCCGTGGTCGTCCCTTGCTAGTGCGGCATAGCCTTCTCACGGCCTTCGCATGCCTGCAAGCAACCATGACGCTCTTTCAAGGTCCATTTTGCTCCGCTGCTGTGCTCAATCTGCTGTGTCCTCGTTGCCGGGTGCATGCTTGCCTGCTCGCCACGCAGAGGCTGGCGGTGACACGTTCGCTCTGCCGATGATTGTGGGCAGCGTCGGCCAGCTTGCAGACGTGCCAGCAGCTGCGCACGGCAAGGCTGTCTCCTTGACGCTGACGCTGATCGCCCGGAGGTCAGCAGACAGGGCTGGCACGCGCCACTGGCGGCGCGGCGCTGACACCTCAGTGAGTGAAGCGAGGCCTTGCCAGGTGCACTGCTGTCATGTAATAAGGCGTGTATGCAGCTCTGCATGTCCTGCGTGGCCTAGCTGCACCACTTGAGGCCAAGCATTGGCAGCTGCTGCAACTGCTGCTGCTGCTTGAGCATAGATCTGAAAGCATTGATACCTGGTGTGCCTCTGCTTGCTGCCGCGGTTTGCCAGGGTGCAGTGGCCAACTTTGTGGAGACTGAGCAGCTGGTGACGCTGGATGGCGGCAGGGTGGTGGCCAGCTACGTGCAGGTGGGTGGCTGGGTGCCAGCAGCAGCAGCAGCATAGAGGCGGCCAAGCAGTCCTGCCGGCTGTCTGCGCATTCATGTGATCAGCCCTAGGGTGTGGTCGCTTTGCATACCCGGCTCTGGATCTAGGCATATGTAAGTGTCGGGAAAGCAACGCCTTGGTGTTGCCGTGCTGCTGTACACGGGTGCCAGGTGCGCGGCAGCATCCCGCTGCTGTGGAGCCAGATCCCCAACATCAAGTACAAGCCCACCACGCGGCTGCTGGCGGCTGGCAGCCCCACCTCGGCGGCCTTTGACACACACTTTGACGCGCTGCTGGCCAAGTACAAGGTGAGGCGCGGCGGGACACCCAGGCTGTAGTGCAGTTCAAAACTCGGATGTGATTAAATCCTTTGATCAGAGACGCCCTGTCGTGCGATCACGATCAACATATGCACAGAGCCTGGTGATGTGCGCAGGGCGTGTCCTGCGTGGACCTGGTCAACCAGACAGGTAGCTCGGTATGATACCTGCTTCATGTCTGGCTGGTGGCTATGTGTTCTTTTCTGTGCCCTCGCAGGGCGTGTCCTGCGTGGACCTGGTCAACCAGACAGGCAGCGAGGGCCTGCTGGAGGCAGCGTTCGCGGGCCAGGCCAAGCGCTACGCCAGCAGCCGCAGCGCCGCGCTGACCTACACCGCCTTCGACTTCCACAAGGAGCTGGGGGCAGCCAACTACGCGCGGTGAGCCGCAGCTGCCAGCCTCCTCCGGATGTTCTGGCCTACGTAGTGTGCGTGGGCGTGCATGTAGGCGCATGCAGTCGTATGTTGGAGTGCGTGTGCATGCTTCTGCATGCTGCAGGCTGCTCTTTGTGTGTCTCGTGGGCGCCTGCTTGCAGCTTGGTTGCTTAGCTGGATGCCCGCATAGGGTGTACATGTTGTGGCCGTTGGCCTGCACACTTGGTTGCTGCTGCCCCTGCTTGTAAGACTTCTGCCTTCTTGTTGTGTTTGCCTACTTCCTGCCTGCTTGCTTTGCTGCTGCCTGGTGCAACAGCCTGAGCGTGCTGTGGGGCCGCCTGCAGCCGGAGTTTGCTCGCTACGGGCAGTTCATGACCGGCACGCAGCACAACAGCAGACAGGTGCGCAGCCAGCAGCATTCCTGCATCAGCCAGAGTCAACCTCCTCATCGTGTCTGGGAGGCGTGGCCGAGTAAAGTAGTGGAGACGCAGCCCTTGGTTTTGAACATGGTTGTCAGTGCTGTGTTGCTGCGCCGTGGGCATCACAGAGTGCTTTGGGTGAACTGCATGGACTGCCTGCCCTGCTGCTGACGCACCAGCACTGCTGACGAGATGTCTGCACCATGTGTCACCGGATCAATTGCCTGGACTGCCTGGACCGCCCCTGGCCTGGTGCCAGCTCACCTGCCCTGTGTGTCTGCACCGCGCATCCCTGCAGGAGGGCGTGTTCCGCACCAACTGCGTGGACTGCCTGGACCGCACCAACGTGGTGCAGGGGCTGCTGGCCCGCCACGCGCTGGAGGCGCTGCTGGCGCAGCTGGGCGTGCTGGGGGCCGGCGAGGAGCTGGCCGCGGTGCTGCCACGGGTGAGGAGATGCTGGTGTGGACGGGGATAGAATAACATGTGGTATTTGGGCTGCTGGGCTGCACTTAGGTGCCAGGCCGTGCATGTATACTTGCGATGACTGCTGTTCTGGATGCAAATTGTGCAGGCCGTCCTTTTCATCAAAAAGCAGGTTGGTGGACGGAGCATTGCTGTGTTACAGCTCGCAATCATTGGCATGTGCTCACGCCACTCGCCCGCAATAAAGCTCCATCGGTGCTGCTGCCGTCCTCATGTGCTGCCAGGTGGAGCAGCAGTTCAAGGTGCTGTGGGCGGACCACGGCGACGACCTCGCGCGCCAGTACGCGGGCACAGGGGCGCTGAAAAGTGGCTTCACACGAACAGGTGGGTGGCAGGGCTGAGCAGGGCAATGCAGGGCTGCGGGACCGGCGTGCAAGCATGCTCGACTGCTGGACACAGTAAAGACTCGCCTGCCATAACACAATGAGCAACATGGCCCACCTGCCATCAACCAGCTGTAGGCGGTCTTGCCAGCTGTTCAGGAAAGGCATGCAAATGTATCCAGGTGTTGATGCGTCGAGCTCAGGCAGTGTGCGGCACTGGGATATGCAGCAGCTTCAATTGCAAGCCAGCCTCCTGCTGTGTGCGTTGCATGATTTGCCATGCAGCTCACAGCATCATTGCTGCTGCTTGCTCTGCTCCTCTTTTCATGGCGGATGGTGCGCATCCGCTGGCAGATGGTTGGCGGGCTGCTTCATGAGATGTCACTGCTCATGTTGCTTGCGCTGTTTTTTCTGCTTTTTCCGCAGGCAAGCGCACCATCGGTGGGCTGCTCGATGACGGCGTGAAGAGCATGGTGCGCTACTACCTGAACAACTTCCAGGTGCGGGAAGGTGCAGCTCCATGATATGGTCTGATCAAGTGTCTGATTGTGATATGTAGGTGGTGAACTCGCTCCCAGGTGCAGCGCTACCAGCTAGTAGCTTTGGGTGCAAAAGAGGACTGTGCGCACCTGACAGACTGGTGTGGCCAGCAGGTGAACGAGCGTGATGTCTCTGTTCCTTCGTGCCACATCACAGCAGACAAGCCAGCTTCCACGCTCAGGGCAGGCTGTCATGCAGGTTATACGACTTGTTCTGCTGCTGTTGCTGCTGCTGCTGCTGCTGCTGCTGCTGCTGCTGCTGCTGCTGCTGCTTCTGCTGCTGCGCTTGCAGGACGGCCACAAGCAGGATGCGCTGGACCTGCTGTCGGGCGCCTACAAGGTCAAGAAGGACGTGAAGCTGACCTTCCAGCGCCAGCACAGCCCGCTGCTACCCATCGTGGTGGCCCTGGCAGCACTCGGCTACGCGCTGACCTCAGCCGCTGCGCTGGCTGAGCACCACAGCGACAGCAACAGCAACAGCACAAGCAGTAACGACAGTGCCAGCAAATCCGTGGGGCAGCATGTGATTGCGCCACTGCTGCTTGCGGCTGGGCTGCTGGCACTGGTGGGCAAGCACGGCAGGATGCTTGTGGACCGGCCGCAGCTGTGCCCGCAGCTGGCACACACAGTGGCTGCGGCCGAGAGCGGCGCGGCTGCCAAGCAGTAGCATGTACGGCATCAGCGCAGAACTTTCTCTGTGACCTCCGGGTGGTGTGCCCTGTTGTGCAGGTCCAAAGCAGCTGGCAACCTGCAGGCTGCAAGTTGCTGAGCTGAGTGCGTGCCCCGGCAGTATCCTGCCAGGCTGGTGTCTGCGGTGTTGCACATCAACGGCACGGAGGCGGATGTTGATGGTTGGTTTGTTCTGGTGTGGTATAGAAGGTGTGTTCGGTGCATCAATCAACCTGCCTCAGCAGGCAGTGTTGTCTGCGCTCTGAATGGTGCTGGTCCAGGCAGGATCCATGGCCAAGTGCCCTGATGAAGACTAGGCTTCCCATTCAGCAGAGATAAGCTGCTGCAGATCTTGACGGATATAACGATGCGCCTACGAGTGCTACGGGATCGCCTTTCTTGCGAGATGGCGGGTCGGGAGGGTTGTAGTGACTGACTGGTTACTGCCATAGCATGAACGTCTTCTTTGCTGCCTCTCCCGCCACTCAAATAGCAATCAACTACTGAATGTTTGTCGAATAGATTGATCGCTTATGTCCGTTGATCGCAGTTTTTGAAAGGCTGGCACACGCTTTGCAGAGCTCACCTATAATGGTCACCACACGTAGCATGGGGCTGCATGGCCGACAGTATTTGCAATCATTGGCAAGTAAACCCACAGCAAATGTGTTTTATCCGGGATATGTCAGGACACTGCGCCTCAGCACCAGCAGCAGCAGCAGAACACGAAGCAGCAGTCCAGAGCAGCAGCAAAGCACTGATGCTCCTGGGGGCGTGGCGCTCAACGAAGACATGCTAGCGCAGCTGAGAGCAGCGCAGGAAGAGGCTGCACGCCTCAAGAAGGAGCTTGCTCAGCTGCAGCAAAAGGCAAGTGCCAAGGGCAGGACTAATGACCACAGCATACCATGGTGTGACATGCACCTTCGCGAGTGCTGAACAGCGCACACCCATTACACGTAATTAATGTTGTTGTTCTCTCAACAGACCAATAATTGCACAGGCTGAATGTATGTGGTTGGTGAGCAGGCTTCTAAATCACTAGCAAAGCAGGATGTGCGTGGCAGACGTTGGTGCTATAGCAAGCACGCTGCTGCTGGTGCAGCTGCTGCCTCCATGAGAGCCTTCAGTTGCTGCCTTCATTGCCAATCTTCTGCCTTTGCCTCTGCTTTTGTGACTGCAGGGCAGCAGCGACGTGGTAGACTCCAAGCCGCAGCGCATTGACAGCACAGACAACAGGGAGCTGCCCTGGGGTGCGTGTTGCTTGCGCAGCCAACATCAGTAGCCGCAGCAATCGTCCTGCGCCGCCATCTTTAAGCTGTGCTACTCGCTGTCATGCTCCCTGCCAGAGAGCAGCACGCATGGAAGGCACTGGCCATGTGACCTCAATCAGCAGTTGTTCGTGCATGCGGCCGCAGCTGAACACGTGTGCATGGCCACCACACAGAGCACGCTGCTGCTGGGCCTTACACACTGCACCATACTACAAAGTGTGCTCAGCTTACGCTCCCTGTGTTCTGGCTTTTGGCTGTTTGTGTGTGCAGCGCCGGGCAAGCGCACCGCCTGGCTGAGCGAGGCTGACGTGGACTTCTTCACAGGTGGGCTGGCAGCAGAAGGAAGCAGCGGCAGCAGGGCTGGCAGCAGCAAAGCTGGCAGCAGCAACCCGGCAGAGCTGCTGCAGCAACGGACTGGGTGCTGTTTCATGTAGGTCATGCGCACATAGGCGGCTTCACAGCTAGCACATAGGCGGCTTCACAGCTAGCTCTTTTTGAACACAACATGAAGCACCTTGCGGCGGCGTGCGCCGCCGCTGGCTGATCTGCGCACATGCAAGGCTGCCCTGTGTCACCACAACGGTCTGTGCTGGTGTTGATTGTGTTGTTTGCAGGCGGCGGTGCCACCGAGGCTGCTGACGCAGCTGGCCCCAGCCCTGAGGCGCAGGCGGCCGTCAGCAAGCGGCTGCTGCTGGGCGGCGCTGCCACGCTGGCCCTGGCTGCATTCGCCATGGTGCCCACCAGCGCGCTGCGGCTCAAGCCTCAGAAGCCGCTCTACTTCTACCTGGTGCAACTGCTCAGCGCGCAGGTGAGCCTTAGCTGTGCTGTTGTTGACAGTGAGATGGCAATTTGCATGCAAGCGTTCATCATTGCGTTGTGTTCCGGATGGCTGCAAGCGTGTGCAGCTGCAAGGCACCGCAGGTTGCTGGTCTTTATTTGAGCCACTGTAGTTTTACGTGGTGCAGCTGCTCAGCGCGCAGGTGGGTGGCCGAGTAAGCGCATGAGCTGAGCAGTCGGGTTGCAGCTGCCCTGTTAGTATGTGGTGGGCTGCTCAGCGCGCAGGTGTGCTGCTGCAAGGTCATGCTACACCTCGCGGCTGCAGAACAAGCACCGCAGTAGTCGTGGCCTGCTGTGCTGTCTGCCTTTTCAACTCCTACTGCTGCTGCTGCTGCTGCCCTCTTTGCTGTGCTGCTGCAGGCGCAGCTGCTGCAGTGCGGCTCGCTGATTGAGGACGCGCAGTGGGACAGCCTGCGGCTCATCCTGCCACGCATCCGCGGCAGCCCAACCAACGCAGGTGCGTGATGCAGCTGTTGCTACAGGCTGAGACTCTCAGCCAGTCTGGTGTCATCTGCATGCCTGCGCACCTGCACGCAGTACCATGAACTTGCATCATGCAATCCGCTTGCGCCAGTGTCCTGCCATGTGGTGTTGCCTGACATACCTGCTGCATCCCTGGTGCCTGCCCTGCCCTGTGTTACCTGCCTGCCCTGCCTGCCCACCCCTGCCCAACCTGCTCCGGCGATGTGTGTGCTGTGCATGCTGCTGCCTGCAAAGGTCGTGCTGGTTGGCGTGGTGGCGTTGCCTGGCTGCCTGCAACTTTCTCACACCACGCGTGCTGCCCTGCCCGGCCCTGCCCCTGCCTCACATGTTGACGTGTTGCTGCTCCTGCAGAGGCCGCGCTGTTTGATGTCATAGCGCTGCTGGATGCGCCCACTGCCGCCAAGGCTGAGCCGCTGGCTGCTGAGTTTCTGGAGTACCTGGACGCCATGGACTACAACAAGTACTTCGACGCCATGCCCACGCGCACGGTGAGCGCATTATTGTAGCCGTTATCATGATCAAACCCGTCAGAGGTGGCTGCATGTGGGGAGGACTCAGAGGCCCTGACCAAGCGCATGTACACTCGGCTGCAAGAAATGCTATGATGCCATGCATACGCACTGCAAGAGACATGTGCGTTCACATCTCTTGCTACATGTGTTACTGTGCTGCGCTGTGCATGCAGATATCTGGCGCGCAAAACGCCGAGTTTGTCAAGTTCAGCGGTGCAGCGCTCAAGGCGGCGCAGGGCAGGCTGGCGGCGTTCCTGTCGCTGGTGCCTCCAGAGGCCTTGCAAGCAGCGCGGCAGCAGGTGGACGCGCAGGAGGTGGCAGAGTAGAGCAGACGCTACTGCTAGCGAGCGATACGGTAGGCTGCTTGAAAGATATCAATGGGGATCATATCAAGGGGCAATATGAGTGCAGGTGGCAGCGGAACTAGTGGTGCTATCCAGGGCCTGTTGCGGTCGATGCCTCTGGATGTGCAATCAGCATGTAGTGTGAGTTAGGACGGATCTATATGTGTGTTGTGTGGTAGCTGGCTGTCGCACTCCAGTATGAGCGACTGGTGTATGACAGCCTGAAGGACACGTGTCAGCGCGCTTCTGTCATTGCTTGTCATTGCTTGTCATGGTCTGGCAGCGCCTGCACCTTGTTGCGCAGTGTTATGTCCTGGCGCAGATGCCTGCTGGGGCTTCTGCAAGCCTTGGAGGCCTGCATAAGGTGGCCGCACATAAGCCTGGTGTAGAGCACTGCCATGTGTGTCGCATTTACACACAGAATTGCCGCAGGACCTATGCATGCACTGATTTTGTGACAGAGACAGCACACACATTGCATGATTTTGTAATGCAGGGATGTCAGGAGGTCACCTCCAGCAGTGCTGGTTTTGAGGTGTATCATGTGGCTCGTTCAAGCGCACACTTCACTGCAACCGCTGCAATGATATTTAGGATGTTTGTAAGTCTGTGACCACGAATGGGGTGTTTGCAGCTGTCGCTGACGCGTCCGGCTGCACGTCAACTCCAAACCTGTCACATGACAAGTCAAATGTCAGTTACTGCTGTAGCTCAACACATACATATGCGCCAGCCTTTGTAAACGGCTGAGCAATTGAAAACTATGTGAGGCGTGATCAATGTTTCATACGCACCGCGCGATCCAGTCCTTGTTGTTTCCTGGCACTTCTCTAGCCGGCAAGGCAGGTGCAGCGCAGTGGCCACACGATGGTGGAGCTAGACGAAACCACAAAGGCCAAAGTACTGAAACAGGTGTGGCGCGCTGCTCTGCGTAGCCCCGTTGAGTGTACAGCTGCAGCCGGAGTCCAAGCAGCAGTGTGTGCACTCGCACAGCAAGTGTGCCGGTGGCTGCCGGTCCATCAGGTCTCGCAGCTGCTGGCTACACGTTTGACAATTGTATATTTGTATCACTTTGGGCGCAGATTGAGTTCTACTTCAGCGACAGCAACCTGCCCAAGGACAAGTTCCTGAGGCAGCAGGTGGAGGCCCACCCAGAAGGATGTGAGTGCCACAGCTGTGCATAGCACATGCTCATGTCTGACGAGGCAGAACCTGGATCCAGCTGGAGTTCTCCAGGACGAGCCGGTCTGTGCTGCTTGGCATGCCTGCATTGATTCTGGTGCCACTTGCGATCTAAGCTGTTGCTTCTGCTGCTTCCTGCAGATGTGGATCTGTCGCTGATCATCTCCTTTCAGCGCATGCGTGATGTGCTCAAGGTGAGGTGGGGCCAGCAGCAGACACGCGCTGCTGCTGCAAAGGTTCCGGCGATGGTCTTCAGCGCGAACAGGCAGCCGTCAGCAGGCAGCATTCCTGTCTGCCAGTGGCAGAGCAGCATGCCCTGCCAGCATGTAAGGGCCCCTAAGGACTGCAGTACAGCAGCTGAAATTGCTGACCAGGTCAATGGTTACCTAGTAGTGGGAACTCAGCTGCTCTGCTTGCAATGCGAAGATAATTACCTGGCTGCGCCACGCCGGCCATGCGTCTGCATGGCCAGTGTGCTACTCCGTGCGCAGCTAGGCAGTCTCTTTGCCACATCACTCTCAGGGCTAGTCAGGTGGCCTGTGGCCCTGCTGGAGGCCTGGACACTGTTACTGCCCTGGCACATGACACACACTGTCACATAACATACAACATTCTGGCGCGGGTTAACACGCTGAACATCTGCAGGTGCTTGCTTCACCCTCGCACTCAACCACTGTCATCTTAGACCTGATTTCAAGTATGCCGTGCCATGCCCTGCTGTCACTGCCACCTCGTGTACATGTGCTTACAACAGCTGGGCACTGTGCGGCCTGAGGACGTGCCTGATGAGCTGGTCACGGCAGTGGCGGGCGCACTGGCGGGCTCCCAGCTGATGGAGGTGCACAGTACAGGCTTCCAGGTGCGCCAGGGCGGTCAGCCAGTCGTCTTCTTGCTGCACGTCGCAAGCGCTGCTATGAGACTCATGCAGCGTGGCTTGTGCACCATCCGTGCTGCTCCCCTGCCTGCGGTCCGCAGCTGCACCGGAGACTGCGCTGCCGTCCGCCAAGGAGGCCGTTCGCACTGTTCGCATTGAAACGTCTGGCTTGCAGTAGTATCAATCACTTCTTCTGCTGCTGCTGCTTTTGCTGCTTCCCCTGGCTGCTGTCCGCAGGTGCGCCGCAAGACCGCGCTGCCGTCCGCAAAGCAGGCTGCGCGCGCAGTCGACTCTCGCTCGCTGTACGTGCGGCCCTTCCCCATGGACGCCTCGCTGGACCAGGTGGTGGCCTGCTTCCAGAAGGCTGGCGTGGCGCTCAACGCGGTGCGGCTGCGGCGCCACGCGCGCAGCAAGGGCTTCAAGGGCAGCGTGTTCGTGGAGGCGGCCAGCGCAGAGGAGGCGCAGCGGGTGAGTGAGGCGTTTTCAGGGTCGTTTGTTGTTGGATCGCATGGTTGGGGGTGAGGCAAACTGGCATTGAGGTCTGAATGACGTGGTGATCGAGATCATCAATGCTTGATGTGTTGGTGCGCGGCACGAGAGAAACCGCCTGCTGCAGGTGTTACAGCCAGCTAGGTGCTAGTTTACAGGTGTTGGACGCGGCGCTGCAGCTTCAGGGCGCGCCAAGCTGCTGTGTCTGCAGCGCAAGCAGGCACTGTGTCTCACGCCATGCCCTGTGCTTCTGCGCTGCCACGCAGGTGCTGGGCCTGGAGCTGCAGTTTGAGGGTGCGCCGCTGCGCCTGGAGCGCAAGCAGGCCTACCTGGCGCGCAAGATTGCGGAGCGCAAGGCCAAGAAGCTGGGCACCAGCGCTGAGGTGGGCGGGGCAGCACAGGAGCACAGCCTTCAAAGCAGAGCAGCAGCGCAGCAGCAAAGCAGCGCAGCAGCAAAGCAGCAAAGCAGCGCAGCAGCAAAGCAACATCGGACACGCATATACACCAGCTGCTGGACTGTCAGCTGCTGTGGGCATGCAGATGTTGAGGGCTTGCACCGATGCTGCTAGGCGAAGCCTGCCGTGCTCGCCCAGCAGCAACTTGCCGCGGCTGCTTACACAGAACATTCTGACGCATGCATCATGCCTGCATTGTGTCTGCTCCTTGTGCTGCTGCAGGAGCTGACGCTGGCCATGCTTGAGGAGATGGACAGTGACGTGGAGATCCCCGCCCTGACAGAGATCAACAAGGACGTGCAGCTGCCGGCTGCAGGCACAGCAGCAGCAGCAGCAGCTCCAGGCGATGAGCAGCCGCCGGCAAAGAAGCGGAAGCAGTCTGAGGGAGCGGCTGCTGCTGATGGTGCTGATGCAGACATGGCAGATGCAGCAGAGGGCCAGGCGGCTGCAGCAGACGCAGAGCCAGAGGTAGAGCAGTACGAGACAGGTGAGGGGAATGAGGCAGCGTCAGGGCTTATTAGGTTTACCACTCCGCATTGTCACTTCAGCAGTCGTGCAGTGCATTTCCCGCCTGCCTGCCTGCCTGCCTGCCTGCGGATGGTGCTTGTTGATGCCAGCTTGCGTCAAGCAGCAAGCTGAGGTATGCCCCATGGCTGTTGCACGCGTGTCTCGTTGTCTCAAGTTGGCGGTGCACCTCATGGCTGACCCCGTCTGCTGCGTGCTGTGCCGTGTGTCTTCATCCCTGCAGGCTGCATCCTGATGCTGACGCTGACCGGGCAGCCTGCAGAGTC
This sequence comes from Tetradesmus obliquus, assembly GCA_030272155.1. Classification (NCBI taxonomy): domain Eukaryota; kingdom Viridiplantae; phylum Chlorophyta; class Chlorophyceae; order Sphaeropleales; family Scenedesmaceae; genus Tetradesmus; species Tetradesmus obliquus. The sequence continues at coordinate 548,302 of CP126206.1, forward strand.
GGACCCCTACAGGCTGACCAAGATGATCAAGGAGGCGCTGGGGCCTGACAAGATTCGATTCGTGGAGCAGCAGCGGCAGCAGCAGCAGCAGGCAGCACAGGACGACGCGACGGGCGCTGACGCAGCAGCACCAGCTGCTGAGCAAGATGCAGAAGGCGAGCAAGCACAACAAGCGGATGCACAGCAGGAAGGAGGGGAGCAGCAGCAGGAAGGAGAGCAGCAGCAGGAGCAGCAGCCAGCTGCTGGTAGCAGACATGTGCGTGGGGAGGGCTGCCAGGGCTTGTATTCCGCCAGATGTTGAGTGCACTTCGGTGTTGTCGGCAGGGCATGTGTGATGCAGCTCCAGTGCAGTTGGTGTGTACTTAGCACACACTGTGCTTGCAACTGCTACATCGTGTTGCTGGCGAGTCTGCTGGTGGTCACAACATTGCTGCCAGCTGTGACTGCTTTGCCTGTGCCGTCATGTTGCTGTTCTCTAATGTCCAGTGCTGCTGCTGCTGCCGCCGCAGTTCATGGTGCGGTTCCGCCAGCCCGACCAGGCTCAGGAGCTGCTGCAGGCCTTTGCTGCCTCTGCGGAGGCGGGGGAGCCCAAGCAGGTGGCTGGCTGCGCTGCTGTGCTGCGGCTGGTGGAGGGCAAGGAGGAGGCGCAGTACTACAAGCGGGTGAGCGGCTGCGGCAGCTAGGCAGCTGGTGCGGAGGTTTGCTTGTGAGGCATGCAATGCATGGTTATTGTGGAGTGGTCAGTGTTTGCTTGGAAGGGATGCAATGACAGGCTGAGAGTGCTAACTGATGAAAAAAGAGAGTGCTAGATGATGATGCCACCATGTAGCAATAGCAGCATTGCCTTGCATGCATCTTCTTGTGCTCAACATCAAACCACTAACTGTCTGTGTTGCTGCTGCTGTTGCTGCAGGCTGCTGTGCAGCGCGCTGCTGCAGCCAAGCGTGGCGAGTCTGGCGGGGGCAGGGGCGGCAGGGGAGGCGGCCGCGGCGGCTTCCGTGGTGGAGGCAGGGGCGGCGGCAGGGGCAGGGGAGGGTTCAGGGGCGGCAGAGGCGGCAGGGGCCGCGGCCGCGGCAGGCACTGATCGTGTGGTCTGGTTTGAGACACTGGCAGTGCGTGTGGTGTCGACATGGCGCCAGCAGTGCTGGCAGCCCTCATGGCAGTACTGCTGCGTGTTGCGTAGTACTAGTAGTGCTGTCAACAGCCTGATGATGTGCCCTGTGTGGCCGAGCATGGCTATGTCCTGTAGGAGCCCAAGCGCTGCTTGCCGCAGGGATCACCAGCTGAGATGCTCAGCAGGCATTCTCATGGAATGCTCTGAACTGCAGATGTTTGCCGAGCATTAGCACAAGCGCTTGCAATTGCTGCTGCTGTTGCCTTGGCCAATTTGTGTGTGCCAACATTTGGACTACAGCATCCAGTGTACAGAGTTGCAGCATCCATGCAGGGTTGTGCAACGCATGGCTTGCGGGGCTTGGTCTGCCTGGCGCACCTGCAGCTGTGAGTGTCTGCCATAGGTGGTTGCGCCAAGCTGGCGGCTTCCGTACATTACGTTGCGCCTGATGTGAGGTCTTGCTACTTCGTGCTTGAGACCAGGATGTCAGCTGCAAGAGAAGAGTTGCAGGTAATATACCTTCCATCTTCAAGACAAGTTGTTGCTTGGTGATTACCGTAATCGCGGGCAGACGGGTAGTACCCGTGAGATGTTGATCATTATGCTTTGTTGCTGTTCATAGCGCAGCCAGCCAACAGATCATCATACACACCGTTACATAATAAACTAGCTGAAGCAGCCACCTCGCTTAAGCTGCTTAACCCCATCTGCCCACAAGATCCCGACGCAAAGACATCTACACAACCCAAATGTTGAGCCTTGCACTGTGGTACCTGCACGCGGAACAAAAGCGTGCATCGCCAGCACAAACCAACAACCAGCTACCGTAGCAGTGACCGCGCCACCTGCATTCGGCGTAACGCTGGGCGCTGCGATGTAACCGCACACCACCATCCTTATGATGCGATCCCAACAAGCCACTCCAGCGCTCCTACTGCAGCACCTGCATTCAAGCAACGTGAGCGTATACTATCGCAGTGCTGGCTCCTACTGCGGCACCTGCATGCCGAAGTAGCGCTTCACGCTGGCAGGCAGGCTCTTGGCCAGCGCCTTGGAGTCGCCGAAGCTGTAGCCGCCGGTGCGCTGGTAGCGGATGGCCTCGATGGGGAAGCCCTCCGTGACCTTCATGGGCAGGATGCCCAGGTCGCCGTAGCCCAGCGAGCCTGGCGGTGAGGAGATACAGCAGCAGATGGCAGCGCGCAAGGATAGCGCAACAGGGTGGATTAAGACAGCAGGCATTGCACATGGGCATGATGTTGTTGGCGTAGCCCAGCGAGCCTGGTGACAACAGATGAAGATGCAACAGATGGCAGTGCAGTCGGACAGCATGCAACAGGGCAGGGTGAAGACAGCGTGCATTGCACAAATTGACATGCAAGGAGCTGACGAGCACGTCACGGGCACGCACAGCAGCTTGTGCACAAGTAGACCAAGAAACACTGGCAAAGAGATATAACAATGAATAAACTTGCACACCTAGCACATTTCCATAATGGGCCACGAGGCGGGCCGGAGTGAAAATTCAACCGGCGCGGCGCATCGAAGGCCGCTGCGCTTATTTTCGTATGTCAGTCCTAGGCATGTGAGGGCCGAACATGCTTGGTCATGGAAACGTTTGGGATAAAATCGTCCAGTAGGAATTTTAGCCGGCCAGTGAGTTTCCAGTGGCGGTTCACAGACAACCTTGCCAACCCGCATCCTGCCCCCAGGACATTCGTACGGCGTCAAATTTGATAAACCAAAATTTTTAAAAGTGATATAACAATGAATAAAATTTCACGAAGCACACCTAGCACATTTCCATAATGGGCCACGAGGCCGGCCGGAGTGAAAATTCAACCGGCGCGGCGCATCAAAGGCAGCTGCGCTTGTTTTCGTATGTCAGTCCTAGGCATGTGAGGGCCTAGCATGCTTGGTCATGGAACGTCCGGGATAATATCGTCCAGTAGGAATTTTAGCCGGCCAGTGTACAAGAGACCTGTGGGGTGAGTGCGGAACAGGTTGCCTCACTCTCTCAATGGATCTTTTTGTGGAGCAAGTGCACAGTTATGTAGGTCAGCCCTTGTAACTTTCTTGCTTCAAAAAAAAAAAAACAGAACACGTTCACAGCCTGCACCTCACCCTCTGGCACCACCTTGTCCCAGCTGATCCCTGCCTTTGCTCATCCCTGCCTTTGCTCATCCCTTCCCCCATCCCTGTCCCTGCTGTTCCATGGCCCCGTCCCTGCCCTTGCTGCACCTTGTCCCACCGCTGCCTTTCATTCCGTCCCAAGCGCCTGCCCCTGCCGCTCACCCTCAGGCACCACCTTGTCCCGGCTGATCTCGTCAATGTAGTCGCCGCTGTACATGTAGTTGCGCCCAGGCATGGGCGGCAGCTGCAGCAGCAGCAGCAGCACCGGCCAGACAGTGAGGCATGAGGCGACGTGCTTGTTGCTGCCCCTGATGTGCACAGCATGTGTCAGCTTCGCTGGCGCAGAGTTGATGGCGAAAGCAGACCAGCGAACACGGGGCAAACTTCACAGGTGGCAGCCATGCTGATGCCGGCACATGCCAGCCACACTGCTCCTACGACCGCCAGCACATATGCGCACCACCACAAGGAACCAAGTGCACTGTCGCTGCAGCGCATGACGCCAATGGTATGCACAGTGACTGGCTCCAGCTGGCGCTGCTCACCTTCCTGCGCAGCATGTCTCCTGGCGCGTAGGCAGCCTTGGCCAGCGCCGCGGGCATGTACATGGTGGTGTCCTCAAGGATGTGCAGGCACTCCTGGATCAGGCTCACGTAGTCGCGCATGCTGCGAGGCGCACGGACATAGTTCAGCACAGTCACGCGTCACTTGCTCATCCTGAAAGACCAAAGCACGTGTCATATGCACTGTCACACACTGTTGTGCAATGCTGCCAGGGGAAGCAGGCACTCTTGGATGAGGGCCCGCAGTTGCGCGTGACGCATTCAAGACAGCACCGTGTATCACCATGATGTGGCGCGCAGCCCTCAAGAACAGAGCCTACGAAGCCGCACAAGCTGCACGGGTCATGACACTACGCAGAGCAGCATGATGGCCATTCGCCAACAAACATATGAGCTGATTGAGCAGTCAACCTGAAGCATGCTCCACACGCACGCAACAGCTGCAGGCGCTCACACCATTGTCTCCAGTCCTCCAAAGCCCCAAACTCCGCTCCTCTACACCACAAACTGCTACATACTCACGTGATGGTCTCCGGCCCTCCCAGGCAGTAGTCCTTGCCCTTGGCCTCATGGCTCTCCAGGCTGGCGGCAGCGGCGCGCGCCACGTCCGTGACGTGGTGCGGCTGGAAGCGCTGCACGCCGTCGTCCACCATCCACACAGACGCGTTGAACTTGACCTGCCATCGAGGAAGAGCAGAAGCACAGCAGCACATGCAATCAGGGCATCAAACCAGCAGGCATGCAGCAGGCATACAGCAGGCGTGAGCATGATCATCTGACCACGCACCAGACCTGGTCATGGCCAGGATGCATCAATATCACATGCTAGGCATTCAGCAGCATCTGCCACCATACGAGTCTGCCATGCTGTGCCTCGCACCTGGAAGAGCAGGTTGTTCAGCAGGTCATCCTCGTCTCCGATGATGGGTGCAGGCCTGTGCAGCAGCAGCAGCAGCAGCGCATGGTTGATGGCAAAAAGCAACACAAGGCCAACTACAGTACACTGCCCGGCAGCACAGCCATCCACTACCAAACAGCAGCGATGCATTCACATCTCTTGTAATGGCTGCACTAGTGCTTGCATGCTGTGCTCAGTTGCAGCATACAAACAGAGTTCATCACGGCCCTGAGCCAGCTGATGAGATATGCTGTGCACGCTAACAGCGTGCAGCCGCTACAGTGCATTCAAGCTGCAGCAGCAGCAGCGCTCACTTGAAGATGGTGGCGTCCGGGAAGGTCTCGCGCACCGCTGCGTCCCCCGCAGCCTTGCTGCGCATGCGGGCGCTGGCGTGGTCAGCAGCAGCACCCACGTCGCTGAAGTGCAGCAGGCGCTCCACCTGCAGCAGGAGGGGCACAGTTGCAGCAGCGGCGGCAGCCAAGTGAACACACAGCGAGTCCTGCCGTGCTGCACCTGCACCCACGTGGTAAGGGTACCAGCACTGCAGCTGCAGCTGTGGGCGGCTTCAGTAGAAAGATGTGCTAGGCGGAAACAACCAAATCAAAAGAGATAGCGTGAACATCAGCAGAATGCGCCCCGAGATGCACACTCGCACATGACGTGAAGCAGGGATGTGATCGAAGTTCCACGCACAGGTGGCACCACATTGACGCAGCCAACCCAACACGCTGAGTGCTGCTGGATCTGGCTGCTCTGTCGTCTGGTGCCAGTCTAAACAGCGGCAAGCACACACTTGGGGTGTGCAGGCACTGCTGCAGCAGCATGTGCATGAGCAGCACTCTGCTCCAATTCCTGCCTAGTCCCCTGCCATTGCGGCTAGGCATGCGAGCTAGACCGCATGCAAGATGTCGCTGGCCCATCTCTTGGGTTAAAAAGCATGCAATAAAACCAGAGATCCATGCATGAGCCACCATCACGCCGCGACATAGACACGGATACAAAGGCGGACCTTGATGTGCCACTGAAGCCATTGCCATCCATCTAACACCGACCCAGACAACGGCACACACAGGCGCATGCACAGGCACACAGCCGCACCTTGGGCGTGTCCTTGGCCATGGCTGCCAGGCGTGCCGGCCAGGCCGCGTGCACGTCGTCGAAGCTGAAGTTGCGCGTCTCCAGCGTTGACCCGACGAGGTTGACCACGATGTTGCTGCGGCTGATGGCCTGGCGCGTCATGTCGTCGTCGTTCAGGTGCCAGCCCTTGAGCAGCACGATCTGCGGCGGCACGCAGCAGCAGCAGCAGCAGCAGCGGCAGCAAAAAGGCTGACACGAGGGCCAGCAGGACCTTGCAGCCCATAACCAAACATGAGTGCAGCACCCAGCTTGGGCTGCCCTCATTGTGGTCTTTGTCCCTGCTGGAGTGCTGGCAAGAGCCATGTGCGCTGTTGTCGCTGCTGTGCCCACATCAGTGTTGCCTGGATTTCACACATTGTACGTGGCTGCAGCAAGCATCCTGCTCAGTGCTGCCTGCGCTGTTGCACGTGCAGCTTCCAGAAGCTCATGCTGCTGCTTCCCAGTGCAGGCACCACTACCACTTCACCCATTTGATGCAGTGCTGCTGTGCTGCTGCCTGCTGCCTGCATGCTGCTTTTGATCGCTGCGCAGCACTCATCGCAAGGCCGTGCACCTACGCCTAGTTCTCCGCCCGCTTCAACCTGAAGGGCGCTTGCTACATAGCCACATCTGCACTGGCTGCTGTGCTGCGCAGCACGCACTGCTGCACACTCCGCAGCAAGTCCTACTGCCGTTGCTCTCGCACCTGGCCCAGGTCACCCTTCTTCTGCAGCAACAAGGCAACTACCCTACAGCGCCACAGCTGCACCGGCTGCTGTGCTGCGCAGCAACCCTGGCTGCTATTTTGTGCACCTGGCCCAAGTGCCCCATCTGCTTCTGCGTCATGGCTGCTCAGCCAATGGGACGCTGGCAGTCCCAGAACCACGACCGCAATCCTCGTGCCTGCCCCTGGCATCCCATTGATTGGAACACCAGGCAAGTGCGTCACAAGCCCACAGCTGCACTGACTGATTTGCTGCGCAGCAGATCCCACTGCTGCTGCTTTCGCACCTGGCCCAGGTCTCCCATCTGCTTCAGCGTCATGGCCTTCTCCTCCAGGCTGCGGTACGGCACCACCACCTGCGTGCCGCGCCTGGCCAGCTCATTCACCACGTACTTGCCCACAAAGCCCGTGGCGCCAAACACGGTGGCCACGCCGCCACTGACGGAGGAGCGGTTGCCCGGGCCGCCCACCACGCCCGGGCGCACATTGTTGAGGGCCAGGTGGGAATACTGGCGCAGGCCTGACGCCACGGAGCCCGCCACTGCTGCTGCCGCATGGCCTGCGGGTAAGGTTTAGGAAGATTGAAGGTGTGAGATGCGACTGCAAATGCTGCCACAGGAATGGCTGTACAATAATAACAAGAAGTGGAGCGTACCGTGTACGCCGTGCACGGTCTGAGCTGGCTGGACATGCGTGCAACTGCAGGTGCATCACAGCACGCAAATGCCGCATGCATTGGCTGCAACAGCTGCACACAAAATCTGCTGGAACACTACATGCAAGCTACCAGCAACATAATCACGGACAAGCTGCTTCACATTGAGGGCACAGTGGAACTGCTGCTGCTGCTGTTGCTGCTGCTTGTTGTGTTGCTGCCTTGACTGATGCCTGGACGTGCTCACTTGCGGTTAGCTGCTGCAGAAACGGAGCTGCTAAGCTAGCAAATAGAGCCATGGCGTATAGCTGCTGCTTCCACGACAGGGCCTGCAACAGATCTGCCTACCACCAGCCAGAACAAGCTTGTCAGCCGATGGCAGGGGTCGCGCTAGCAGACCCCTGCACGACGGCGTAACGTGATCAAGAGTTATGAACAGTTAAAGCGTTGGGCAAACCAGCCACAGGTGGCTACACACTGCGCAGAGCAAGTAAGATCACCCTAGCTCTGCTGTCCACCCTTGAGCAGCAGACACTCCTTAAATCAGCCACGCGTTGAGCAAATTGAAATCAAGCTGCGCCTTTCGCAAGGGCACCCACCCCACAACGCTGACAGGAACTAGTAACACAAGAACTGCCAGTCCTTTGCCAATCACGAAAGTTAACACAACGAAGTATGTACACTACATATAGGTGTATGTTAAGCTTTGGGGTGCGCAGGTATGTCGGCAGCGCATGCATGTTGCTGTCGAGTGCCTCACTGTGTGCTGCCCAGTGAGCTCAAACTCTCTGCTGTTGCCACTTGATCACAAATGATGCTGCTGCGAGGCAGAATGAAAGGCATAAGGAAAAAATTCTGTTGCAAGCAGCACGCAGGCAGCCAGCTCTTCCTGCAGGCAGTATACTTGGTGCCTGGCTGTTGCTGGTCAAGGGGAAACAGGGCCGCAGGTCGGTAACATAACATCAACAATCAAGTTACTCTCGACTTGCAGTAGCCCGGGATGGGGGCGACAAGCGCGTTGAACAAGTGCACTCCCAGGCCAGACTCTGGTCTCTGAGACATATATATCTCTATGATATATCATGATCAGTGCATCGTAAGCACATTGCTTACATAGCACGAGAGCCAGCAGCTGCAAGGGAGGACATGCATGCTGCAACCTTGGTCTTATGAAAACACAGCCCGGCTGGGCCAGGTACCTGAACTCAGAGCTTCCGGTCAGAGGTGAGCACACGAGCTCGTTGCTCGAGCAACACTGCCTTTCACCAACATTCCACTGCTGACTGCCTTGGAAGCGCTGGTGTCCAAACACTACAACCTCTGTCTTGCTGATGTCTTTTTGGTTTTCCCCTCTTTTAAACCAGAGAGGGGGGAGGGGGGTTGGTCAATTGGTGAAGTTGGAGATCGTGACCAGCGGCCAGTGGTCAAGGCGTGTCATTGGTCAGCTGATGTCTTCCAAAGACTGAGTTGCTGATGTTGCTTGCTGATGCTGTGTCTTGATGATGTTCACTGCCTGTTACGTCTTTCTGCTGTTCACTTCCATTTTGGCGTATAGCTATCTCGAGACGCGCGGCTTAACGGGTTGGCTAGACGCACGTCACACAGTGATATGGAAGCCTTCCATACCTTCGGAAGGTATTCAAGAGCTAGGGAGGCATTCTGGTGCTGGAGCAGAGTGTTTCTTCAACAAGGGCTCCTTTTATGGGGCGCTGGCACTCAGTGCTCAGTATTGGTTGAGTGTGTGCGACATGCAGTTGAGCTGTACCGCACAAATCAATAGTGTGTGTGGAGGTTCAACCCGGCTGTTTGTCGTCCTGGTGCTGGGCACCTCCTGGATCAGAGGTGCTTGGCGTTTTCTGCTGGGGGCGGCACTGCAGTAGGCCTCGAGGCTGGAGCTCCGGTCTGTCAGCTTCGCTCTATTGCCGCAATCATACAGTGTATGACTAGCCAGGGACACTTGTCGGACAAAGTTTGTCCCCTGGCCCCCCCGAAAGCAGCACAACCGCGGTGACGTTGACATTTGGTGCCCGGCTTGAGGCTGATCATGTTGACACCAAGGATTACATGCAGGCACAGACGCACTGCGTTGGCAACTGATTGTGATGCACCATCTCACGGGGTCAACACCTCTGCTTTGTTAGTCCGTGTCAGCAGTCCGGGTACCACCCAGCGGCTAGGCACCTCCGGTATAGGGTGTTGTGGCGTGTCTTGCTGGTGAGGCTGTGCCTCCAGCTCCCGGCAATTGGGGTTGCTCAATTGTGCTGTGTGTGGCGAGCCAGAAGGATTCCGTCCCCCCTGATAACATGGAAAACTTTCACCACGCTCTCACGCTGGACCCGTGGTGCTTGCAAACATGATGATGATGATGACCACGCTCTCACACTCTGAAATCCACTCCAGTGGAGTGGCTTAGAAAACCATTGCAAAACATGTGAGAGTTCAGCAGTGCTGCAGGGACGGGGGTGCACTCCCACATGGCCTGCCAGTCGCTGCAGCAGCCACCAGCCTCATCAGAAGAAACAGCCCTGCATATGGCAGCTGCTGCCGCTGCTGCTGCTGCTGCTGCTGCTGCTGCTCTGCTGCAGCTTCGCGGTGCTGGCCTTGCAGCTCACCAGCTGTCCCCAAGCCCAAGTGAATCCCGCAGCTACTACCGCACTACTGGCAGTGGCCAGGTCGACGGCAGCAATTGCCACTGACAGCCGAGGCGCAGCTCGTGGCAGCAGGGTCAAGCGTGGGCGTCAGCGCCACAGCACCCAACTCTGCAGTCGGCACAGAGCATGCTGCTGCTGCTGCTGCTGCTGCAGCTGCTGCTGCTGCTGCTGCTGCTGCTGCCCATGTAAGGCTCCCAATAGGCGCTGTGCCCAGGGCTCAAAGCCATGAACAGGTCCCTCTTGCCAAGAGCACAGCGTGTTGTTGTCAGCTGCCACCACGCAGCAGCTGGCCCCACACCCTCTGAGACTCAAACAGTCCAGCAGCTTAACAGATGTGGAGCAGCAGCGCAGCGTGTATCTTCTGCCGCCACCGCCGCTGCCGCCGCTGCTGCTGCTGCTGTTGTTCCTTTTCGTCAAGTTGACCTGTGTGCAGGTAGTGTTGCAGCATGTCTATGTGTTGGGCCCAGTAGCAGTAGTACTGTTACGGCCATAGGCACTGAAACAGCTGGCACTGCCAGGGTGGTGGCGCCACCGTGGTGCAATGTGAATTACAATCTGTTAGCACTTGCTCAAGCAGCTTGCTGCTGCTGCTGCTGCTGCTGCTGCTGCTGCTGCTGCTGCTGCTGCTGCTGCTGCTGCTGCTGCTGCTGCTGCTGCTGCTGCTGCTGTGAGCGTCCAACTGCTGGATGTAGCTGCGCCGCAGCGCAGGCGGCCTGGGAGGCAGCTGCAGCCCCGCCGCAATGCGTCGAGCATGCACGTTCAACTGCAGTGCACCTGCTGCTGCTTGTGATACCCAGTGTCAACTGCCGCTGCCGGCCAATGGCTACTTGCCCCTATCGGCAGCACTCAAAGTCTTGACAGCAGCAAGCGGCAGTGGCTGATTCATTCTTGCCTGTTGCCTCCCTCCTCACATGGCGTTACATCTCTTTCTGTGCCTCTGGCGGCCAACGGCTTCATGATTCAGGCTGGCTTTTGCTGGAATGTTTGCAGGACAACCAGGCTGTGCACACAGTGTCTGGTCCAGTAATTGCCTTCAGTGTGATTGCGGGGGCGCTGCGCACCCCCGTCAAAGAAATTGATAGCTTTTCCCTGGTCAGTACCCGCAAAAAAATCAGCCTTCACTAATAAACCCGCAAGTTTGAAGGAAAAGTATTATCCCTGTCGATCAAGAACCGCGGCATCCCGCCGCCATAGCCCCCACATGATGTCTCAAGCAGGAGATGGCCAAACACTCTTTCCAAGTCTTAGGCACATGGCAACTGTGCAACCCTGCACATACTGTCACAGTGATTCCAAATCCGCTTGGACAGGCCAGTGGGATGCTGCCGCTGCCGCTGATGCTGATGCTGATGCTGATGCTGATGCTGATGCTGATGCTGATGCTGATGCTGATGCTGATGCTGATGCTGATGCTGATGCTGATGCTGATGCTGATGCTGATGCTGACACTGCAATCGCCAGCTCCGAGCCGCAGAGCAGCTGTTGGAGACTGCTGCACACCGTATGCAAAGGGCCTATGATCTAAGTGTGTCCTGCGGCCATCTTTTTCTGCTGGTAGGACTTGCTGGCACCAGCTTGCTTTCTACTGGTGGGACTTGCGTGCACCTGCACTACGTCGTGCTGCTGCTACTGCTGCTGATGTCATTCCTGCCGCTGCTGCTGCTGCTACCCTGTCCGCACATCCGATGTGCACTTGAGTCAAGTGCAACTCAAAGCTGCCACCGTGCACACAACATTTGCCAAAGCTGGCCGTGCACGAAACGTTCATGCTGTTGTTGACCAGCTGCTTCCAAACCCTGCACTTGTTTAGAATCAAGAAGATGCCACCTTGGCAGTTGGCGTGCAGCTTTTGACAGCTGTGCTACATCGTGTCCACTGCAAGACAACTGTGAAGCATCAAGGCAGCAGCACTGCATATGAGTCTTGCACACACCTGTTGGCGTATTCTGAACCATGCTGCCATCTCTGCTGCTGGCGCTGCTCTTGCTGATGCTGATGCCGATGCTGCACTGTTGGTGCTCCTGCTGCTGCTGCTCCTGCTGCTGCAGCAGCTGCTGCTGTTGCTGCTGTCGCTGCTGCTGCTGCTGCCGCTGCTGCCACCGCTGCTGCTGGTGCTGTTGTAGACGTTGTGGCATGCTTCCTGTTGCTATGTTGCTGCGCCTGAAGCAGCTGCAGTGATGCCCAACAATACTTTGCTCTGACGGCTGTTTTTTTTGCTGCACGTACAACCAGCATAGGCGCGCAGAATTGCATTTACTCATGCTGCTGCTGCTGTTGCTGCCTTTGCTGCTGCTGCTGCTGCTGCTGCTGCTGCTGCTGCTGCTGCTGCTGGCACTGCTGAGATTTAGCGGGCTTCTCGTTGAACTAGCTGCAGCCAGAGGCTACTGCACTAATGCCCAACAGCAGGCTTGGATGTGTTTTGCAGACTGGGACCAGATCCGGACTGCTCTTTTTTTAATGAGCCTTGCTGCTGCTGAACCCACTTATTTCTGCTGCTGCAGCTGCTGCCGTTCGGGTTCAGCAAGTTGCAGCCTGCTTGTTACCACAGCCGCGGAATGCTGCGCACTGCAACCCTGTGCAACGGCACCCTATGCTAAATTCCGGCAGATAAGACTGCTACTGTGTCATGCGCTGCCGCTGTTGCTGCTGTGGTCGCGCATTTGAGCCTGCTTCCACAGCTGCTGCATATAACCCTATACAGCCGACCTATGCCTCTATCATTCACTGAACTGCAGAAGTTTTGCAGTTGAGAATATTTCAGGCCTGCTGGTTTATGTTCAGATGGCTGCTGCTGCTGCTGCTGCTGCTGCTGAATGGAATATGCTGCTGCTGTGTTGTACTGCAGTTAACGTGTGCCAGTTGCTGTGTGCAATAAAGATGTGCTGCAGTAAGATGCTGCGGCCGTCATGCGGCAGTGAGCCCTAGGCTGTTATAAAGGGAGAGTTTTCATTTTACAACATGTAAGCAGGACTGAAGCTGGTTCTGGCGCTGAAAATTTGCATTCTACTGGATGAAACGATCACGACACGCTTGGGTGAAGTCGCCCGCGTTATGCATCTGCAGATGGCACATGCCTCTGCACCAAGCTAAGAACATCAGCTCTGCAGAGTGAAGAAGCCGTAAAACTCGTCACAAGGAATGCAGCACCTGCCATTTTACAGTAAACTTGGCTACGTTGATGGCCGTGGACACGCGGCATGTGACAACTACCGTCTGTTTTGGCTCCACTGCTGGTGCTGATTTCAAGGTTTGCTGGTTCTCTGTCTGCCTGAAGTTGTGCGGTGGCAGTGTGGGTGGCGGGGGTGCGGGCGGGGGTGGCCCATCTGTGTATCAACACGCTCATTCTATACATTTTTCAATCATTGTCATAGTAGGGAGTTACAACAACAGTGCCACGTAAACCATGTCAGTCTACCTCATGCAGCAATTGTAAACAGCCACATGCAAAGCCATGGTGCATACTTTGAATCATGCAACTGTGTGCACAGTGTGCCTGGCATAGACAGCGACCTGCTGGGCCTTGGACTGAGCAGCAGCTGACAGCCAGTGCAACACTATATAACATGAATGGAACTTGCCACTTGTGCTGCGGCAAACCTAATACTGCTTGCGCTGGTGTAGCCTGTCTGCTGCACAGCAGACCGGCGTTCCCACCTTTACACAAGCAGTCGCAACCAACAATACTATGCACGTTCGATAGACACATGCTGTACACAGGCCAGTGGCCATGCAACTGCCATAAGTCGCAACCACAACAAGGGGTGTAGCCTGGTATGGATGTGCATGCAGGGGATGTACTTGCTCCCCACAGCACATACATCCAGGCAGCACCAACCGCCTTGTCCCTGCTGGCTGCGCACACCCTAGCTTCCAGCACGGTCGCTCAGAAGTGAGGATGCGCCACAGTGCACTATCAAAGAAGCTGGTGCTACTAGGTCTGCGTGCTACATGTTTTGGGTACCTGCCACCATGCCGCACAAGATTGCTCGCCAATGTTGGTGCAGCCATTAAGTGTGGAGCCGGTGGAGGCCCTGACTGTGAACTGTGTGGCGGATGGGGCAACAACAGCTGTGCCGCACTTGGTGGCAGCTGATGTGTAGCAAGACTGGGTGGTTGGGGCGACACCCTGCTGGGCACTCAAGGCAACAACAAAGATGGGGTATCCAGTTGCCACGGGGTACTTGTTGGCCGTGGCAGCAGCGCAAGTGGTAGTAGCAGCAGTGGCACCACCGAACAAAGTGCATCCACGAATGTTGGCTTCTGTGCATGTGCCGAGGTTGTTGGTAGCAGCGGCGGCGGCGCCAGAGTCGCACAGAGGCACATAGTTGGTAGGGCACTGTGTCGCCGTTACCGTGGGATTTGTACGGCCTGCAATGATGTTGTTCGAGGCGTCAATGATGGGGAAGAAGGATGCTGGGCAGGCAGTGACGGCCTTGATACACCCCTCCAGTGACCCTGGAGTAGCGGTTGCTAGGAAGTCTAGGGCGTTGGCTGACACAGTGTATACTCCAGAAGTGGTGGAAGAGCAGAGCGCAGCTCCTGCAGCTGAAGTAGGAGCTACTCCACACAGCTCCAGCTTGGCTGTGGCATCCGTGCTTGAAGTAGGGCCATAATACTCAAAAACGTATGGCCCGGGCGGGGCAGCGGTACCAGTAGCTCCAGTAGTAGGGCATGTGATGCTGTTGACATTGATGAGGCATGCTGTAGGGTTGGTGGTGGCGCCGACAGCGACGCTGGGGCTGGCGCAGGCAGTGGGAGTCTTGATGCACCGGACCACGTTGCCGGCAGTGATGGTGTTAGGGTTGGTAAATCCGGTAGCTGTGGCAATGGGAAAGTTGAAAGTGCCATCCACAGGGAGAACATTGAGACCAGGGCAGCCAGTCAGGGAACCTATGGATTTGCCGGCGTCAGTGTCGCCGCCAATGCAGCCGAGAATGGGTGGGGGCTGGATGCTGATGCTCGAGATGGTATCCACAATTGGCACATTGACACAGCTGCTTGGGGGGTTGACCAGGCATTTGTCGCCGACAGCCAAGTACCATGGGGTGGTGGTTGCGGCTACGATGAAGTACGGGGCAGCTTTAGGGCACATCCTGCGTTCGCCCGCTTGCACAGGGGTGCAGCCTATCAGAGGGCTCGCGGCGGTGTCTGTGGCAAAGACGTCAGCATAGCCAACACCGCATGTGGCAGCGGCATTTGGGCCGGCCCAGCACTGGCTCAAAGTTGGGGGGGCAGTTTGCAAGGTACCAGCATAGATGGAGAATGGTGCGGCGCTGGGGCAGACGGTGGCGCCATCTGCCACACATCCATTTTGAGTTGGCGAGTTTGGGGGAGTACCCGCCACATGGACAGTTGGGCCAGCGTTGTAACCCCCTCCGCCGGTAGTACAGGTGCCCAAGGTACCACAGCCGACCTGAGTGCCAGCGGTGTTGTAGAGGAAGTAGGTCGAGGTGGTTTGCAGTGAGCAGTCTGCCGCTACGCAGCCTGTCTTTAGGGTAGTGCCCTCATATCGTGGCACAAAGCCAGCCGCACAGCCAGCAGTAGGCGTTGAGCATCCAGCCAGTCCACCAGCAGGGTTTGTGACGGTGGTGGCGACGGTGTAGGGGGTGCTGGGGCCCAAGAAGGCTACACAAGTAGTGACTGGCAGGGCAGCGCCGCCGGGCACCTGGCGGCACTCCACCAGGGCTGGTGTGCCGCTGCCCAGCACAAACACGGGGGCGAAGATTGGGCTGGCGCCTGTAGCTGTTCCTGTGACAGTGCCAGCGGCACCTGGGCAGGTTGTTGCTGTGAATGACAGGCAACCCACGATTTCGTTGTTAATCTGAGGCACGTTCCTGATGGGGATGGTGAAGTTCAGGCCGCTGGCACTGTCAACCGCGCCACAGCTGCTGCCAGCAGGCCTGCACTGGTACAAGGTGTAGGGGATGGGAGCAGCAGAGCCCTGCATCAGGTGCGCCACTGGCTGGCCTGCGGGGCAGTAGGTGACACCAGTACCTGCTGTCTGCACGCAGCCGATCACGTTGGAGCCGCTTGAGCCGTACACCTCAACGTTGTAGGTGCCCAGGGCCGGGCCGTTGCAGTTGGTGACGCCTGGGTCCCTGATGCAGCGCACGAGTGTGGCACCTCCCGTGTTGGGGTCTTTTGTGCCACTGTAGATGGGGAAGGAGTATGTCCCAACGGGGCAGGTGGTGGTGCCTGCCTGCAGGCACGTCACGGTCTTGCTGGTGGTAGCATTCTCAGCGACGGCGACCAGGCCACTTGCGCAGCTGGTTGTCAGTGCCGCGCAGCCCGCCAAGGCCCCGTTGCCGCTATTAATGGGCAGTGGGTACGCACCATTGGCGATGCTGGCGCAGGTGCCGGCCACAGATGCCTGGCAGCGGGCAGTGGCCTGGCTGGCGTCCAGGAAGAAGATTGGGAAGAACGGCGCTGGGCAGGTCTTCACATCTGTGCAGCCAATCAGGCTAGCACCGTTAGGAGAGTAGATGCCCACGCCATTCTGGTAAGCCGAGGCTGGGTAGCTGGCGCAGCTTGTGAGGCCGGTGACGGGCACACAGAACGCCTGGGGTGAGGGGGTGTTGGTTGTAACTGTGAATGGCGAGCTGGTTGGCGCGCTGGCAAGGCAAGTGGAGGATGCAGACATGCACATCAATATTTTGCTGACAGCATCCACATTTGCTGGGTTGTCTATGTTGGTCACCACAACAGGGTAGTCAGACGGGCACTTGAACTGAGTAGTGCCAGTGACAAGGCCTGCTGTAAAGGAGATGCAGGCTGAGAGGGTGCCTTGGGTCATGGCGGGTATGAGGGTGGAGTTGCAGCTGGTCAGGGCTACCGAGCAACTGAGGATGGTGCCCCTGCTGCTGGTGCCGCTAGGAGTGTAGCTGATCAGCGGGAAAGGAGCGCTGCTGGGGCAGCTCGGCACGTTGCTCTGCAGGCACCCGATGGTGGCGTTGTTGGAGTTGAGGATGGGTGTGGGGTACGTGCCCTGAGCGCCTGACTGCACGGCACCCGGCACGACGTTGATGAAGCTGCAGGAGGCCACGGAGCCGTCCTTGAAGCAGTTGGTGATAGTCAGGTTGTTGGGTGCAGAGCTGAAGATGCCATAGGTGGGCAGGCTGTAGCCGGAGGGGCACTGCGTGATGCCGCTGACGCTGCAGCCGGCGCGCGTGCCAATCAGGTTGTCCCACAGGGTGACGGGGAACGCTGTTGGGCAGATTGATCCTGCTGGCTGGCAGCTCTGAAGCGCATTAGCCGCGTTGTACAAGGGGATCTGGCCAGACGTGCAGCTGGTGAGGTTCTGGCCAATCTTCTGGCAGCCCGCAAGGCCGCGGCTGGGGCTCTGGAGTGGAATGGGGTAGCCAGCTGGGCAGGCGGTGGTGCCAGCGATCATGCAGCCCTCCACGTTCTGGCCATTATAGGCTGGTATGGTGTAAGAGTTGGCGTTGGGGTTGTTGGGTCCCATGCCGGTCAGTGTCAGGTCGCATGCTGTGCGCAGCTGCCTGCACTCCGCCACCTGTCGACTGGTCGTGTTGGTGAACAGGCGCAGGCTGAAAATTCGCTGCCGCACACCGGGGCAGTGGGCTTGGCGAACATGGCCTTCACTGTGTTGCTGCCGTTGAAGCTGCTGCTGCTACTAGCAGTGCTGCCGCTGCTGCTCCTGCTGTTGCTGTGGTTTTGAACATCAGCCAGCTTCATGTTGCAACACAGCTGAGCTAGAGGCAGCGGCAATCAATCACACATGATTGCAGCTGCCTCTAGCTCATGATGAGTGGTGGATGGGACAAGCATATGCGTGCTTGTTCGCTTCTGAGCCATGCTGCTGCCGCGGCCACCACTGCTGCTGCTGTTGGTGTTGGTGTGGTTCAGTGTTTGCATAGTTTCTATCGCAGTATTACATGCCCGCAGTAAGCACACAGTATACTGCCATGTGTACTGGTAGCTTAATGCTGCTATTTGTTGGCAGATAAGATTAGCCCAGGCCTGCTTATCTTTGTGCTGCTGCTGCTGCTGCTGCTAATTCTAAAGCTGTGATTCCGCTGAGGCTGTCAGTATGTAGGGGTTTTTGGTTTTCT
Source organism: Tetradesmus obliquus (assembly GCA_030272155.1). Classification (NCBI taxonomy): domain Eukaryota; kingdom Viridiplantae; phylum Chlorophyta; class Chlorophyceae; order Sphaeropleales; family Scenedesmaceae; genus Tetradesmus; species Tetradesmus obliquus. Next base: position 566,225 of record CP126206.1, read on the forward strand.
ATTGGCATAACATGCATGCCGCCGCAGGTGGTGAAACATGGAAAAGGGATACACTTACTATGAAGTCCCAAAGCAACTCACATGTGTTGCAGGTTACCCGACCAGTAGGGAGTTACAATCAGTACCATGCACACCAGGTGTGCAACTGTGAAGCCACATGCCAAAGTTACGGTGCACCCTTTCCGGTGCATCAACTGTGTGTCTGGCTTGTACAGCAGCGCGCCCCGAACACAGCCTGCACGGCCCTGATCGGCAGCTGACAGCCAATGCAGCACTTTACATCATAGATGTCACTTGTGCTGTGGCTGAAATAAAACTGCTTGCGCTGGTGTAACCCGTCTGCTGCACAGCAGACCGGCAATCCCACCTTGGCACAGCAATGACAAACAACAATCCTATGGACAGCTAAACAAAACCCTATACACAGGCCAGCAGCCATACAACTGCTGCAAATGGCAACCAAAACAAGGGGTGTAGCCTGGTATGGGGGTGCTTGCAGGGGCATGTCTTGTTACCCGCAGCACACACATCCAGGCAGCACCAACCGCCTTGTCCTTGCTGGTTGCACGTGGGCCTCTACACATCGCTGCCCAGTCACTGGAGCGCGAGGACGCGGCACAGTGCTCTTGAAGAACACACGCTACACCGGCTGCAACACACACGACCTGCCGTTGCCCAGCGGCTGCCACCACTGGTTACAGAGTGTGTCAGTACCACTTCCATCAGTGCAGCCGTTCAGTACGGTGCCCGTGGTGGCCCTTACTGTGTAGACTGATCCAATGACTGGTGATGCCACCGGATTTGTGGCCGCGCCACACCTGGTGAGTGCTGACGTGTAGCAAGCCAAGGTGGCGAGGGGTGTATTGGGAGTGGCCTGGTTCAAGCCAACAACAAAGCTGGAGTATCCAGTCGCCACAGGGTACTTGTTGGCGGTGGCGGCAGCGCAGGTGGTGCTGTAGGTACTGCCAAACAAAGTGCAGCCAACAGTGTTGGCTGCTACACAAACACCTGCATCGGGGGAATTGGTACCCTCACACAGAGGCACATAGGTAGCAGGACACGGACTCTTTGTTCCGCGGCAGCCGCCGGTGGCGGTGATGGTGTTGGTGCTGTCGATAATGGGGTACGTAGACGCTGGGCAGGCAGTGGTGGCCTTCAAACATGCCGTGAGTAGATTTAAGGTAGGGGTTGGCACTGACAATGCCTCGTTGGTGACTGGCACAGTATAGACACCAGCTTGAACAGTGGAGCAGGCTTGACCTGCAGGGGTAGGTGCTGCCGCGCACAGCTCAAGCTTGGCTGTAGCGTCAGTCACGGTGACGCCGCTGACAGCTGTAGGGGCGTAGAACGGGAAGGAGTTGGCAGCGCCAGTGGCTCCAGTTGAAGGGCATGTCGGGGTAGCGCCAAAGTTGACAAGGCAGGCTGAAGGGGTGGCGACGCTGCCGACAGGGACACTGCCGCTGGAGCAGGTGGAGACAGTAGACAGGAAGCACCTGAAGACATTGCCCGCAGTAATTCCGTTCCCGGTGGAGGCTGTGGCAACTGGGAAGGTGTAGTCGACAAGTGTAGGAAGTCTGGCTGTAACAGGGCAACCTGTTAAGGTGGCGATAGAGTTGGATGCACCAACGCAGCCAGTGATGGGTCCAATGTTGCTGGTCGTGTTGCTCTCAATCAGGGGCACGGAGTTGGTACAGCTGGTGGGGCGGTTGATCAGGCACTGGGAGGCTGCGGTGGCAGTCAAGAAGTCGGTGGGCACTATGAAGTACGGGGCTGATGCAGGGCACAGCCTCTGGGTTCCATCCGCAGGGACGCAGCCAAGCAGAGGGTTAGTGACACTAGGGGTCCCCGGGGTGGCAACCACTGCTGCACCCGCCGTAGCAGCTGCACACGCGGTAGCAGTATTGGACGCCCAGCATTGAACCGGAATCGGGCGTGTAGGAGGCGTTGTAACTGCGGGGGTGTTGTAGAGGGTGAATGTCAAGGACCCCAGGTTTGGGCAGGCAACGGCAGCTTTTTCCATACAGCCTGTTTTGGTGACACCGTTGGCATCATAGATACCAGCACCATTCAAGTAGGGAGCAACGCTACAGGTGCCTGAAACACCTGTAGTGCCACAGCCGACCTGGATGCCATTGATATCATACAGCTTCATGGCACCTGTGCAGGCCGAGCTGACGCAGCCTGGCACGATAACGTTGGCGTCGTTATACTGTGGCACGAAGCCAGCTGTGCAGCTGGCACCAGACGCGGAGCATCCAGCCAGCCCTGTGCTAGGCGTCACTGCAACAGTGGTGCCTGTTGTGGGCACAGTGTAGGGGGTGCTGGGGCCCAGGAACTGCGCACACGTGGTGCCGGTTGCTGGCAGGGCGCCGGACGGAACCTGGCGGCACTCCACCAGGCCTTGTGGGGCGGCGGCCTGCACGAAGAAGGGAGCAAACACCGGGCTGACGCCTGCCCCTGGGGGCGTAACGGTGTTAGCGGCGCCTGGGCACGTGGTTGCTGTTGATGACAGGCAACCAACGACGACGTCGCCAGTGGGCAGCTGCGGCACGTTCCTGATGGGGATGGTGAAGTTCACGCCAGTGTCTTGCGCGCCGCAGCTGCTGCCAATAGGCCTGCACTGGTACAGCGTGAAGGGAATGGGAGTACCGGTGCCCTGCATCAGATGGGCCATTGGCTGGCCGGCGGGGCAGTAGGTGGTGGCACTAGCACTTGCTGCTTGCTTCACGCAGCCGATCACATTGGTGCCAGTTGGGCCGTACACCTCGATGTTGTAACCGTTGAAGGATACACCGTTGCAGTTTGTTGTGCCTGGGTCCCTGATGCAGCGCACAAGTGTTGCACCGCCCGTGTTGGGGTCTCTTTCGCCACTGTAGAGGGGGAAGGTGTAGGTCACAGTGGGGCAGCTTGTGGTGCCAACAGGCAGGCACGTCACGGTCTCGCTGGTGGTGGCATTCTCAGCGACGGCAACGCCGGTTGTGCAGGTGGTGGTCAGGGCTGAGCAGCCCGCCAAGGCTCCGTTGGCGCCGAAGATTGGCAGTGGGTAAAGGCCACCCGCCACGGTGGGGCAGGTGCCTGCCACGGATGCCTGGCAGCGAACAGTGGTGGGGATGGGCGTGGCGCCATCCAGGAAGAAGATGGGGAAGAACTGCGCTGGGCAGGTCTTAACATCTGTGCAGCCAATCAGGTTAACACCGTTGGGAGAGTAGATAGGCACGCCGTTCTGGTAAGCCCCGACTGGGTATGAGCCGCAGCTGCTGATGCCGGTGACGGGCACACAGAACGCCTGGGGTGAGGAAGTAATGGATGAGGTAACTGTGAATGGCGAGCTGGTTGGCGCCCAGTCAAGGCAAGTGGAGGATGCCGACATGCACATGGTGATGGAACTGGTCGCTATAATTGATGTGGGGTTGGTGGTGGTGGTCACCACGACAGGGTAGTCAGACGGGCACTTGAACTGGGCAGTGGCAGCAAGGCCTGTGATACTGATGCAGGCTGAGAGAACGCCCTGGGTGAAGGCGGACGTGTAGGTGGAGTTGCAGGTGGCCGCGACCGAGCAACTGAGGATGGTGCCCTTGCTGCTAATGGGGCTAGCAGGGTAGGCGATGAATGGGAAAGGAGCGATGCTGGGGCAGCTCGGCACGCTGGCCTGCAGGCACCCGATGGTGGCGTTGGTGGCAGACAGGATGGGCGTGGGGTACGTGCCCTGAGCATTTGGCTGCACGGCACCCGTCACGACGTTGATGAAGCTGCAGGAGGCCACGGAGCCGTCCTTGAAGCAGTTGGTGATGGTCACGTTGTTGGGTGCGGCGCTGAAGATGCCATAGGTGGGCAGGCTGTAGCCGGAGGGGCACTGCGTGATGCCGCTGGCGTAGCAGCCGGCGCGCGCGCCGATCAAGTTGTCCCACAGGGTGATGGGGAACGCTACTGGGCAGACAGTTCCGGCTGGCTGGCAGCTCTGAAGCGCTCCAGCGGCGTTGTAGAAGCCGATCTGGCCAGCCGTGCAGCTGCTGATGTTCTGGCCGATCTTCTGGCAGCCTGCCAGGCCACCGGAGGGGTTCTGGATAACAGTGGGGTAGCCAGCCGGGCAGGCAGTGGTGCCAGCGATCATGCAGCCCTCCACATTCGCGCCATTGAAGGTTGGTAGGTTGTAACTGTTGGCATTGGGGTCTGTGGATCCCATGCCGCCTGCTGTCAGGTCGCACACCGTGCGCAGCTGCCGGCACTCCACCACCTGTGGTGAGGTAGTGTTCTGGAACACGCGCAGGCTGTAGGTGGCCGGGCAGTCTGTGCCGCTGGCGTAGCAGTAGGCGACCCTGTTGCCATTGTTGTTGCACGGCTGGGCGCTGCTGCCGCACACTGGGGCAGTGGGCTCGGAGAACATGACCTCCACTGGGTAGTTAATTGCAGGGTTGCCGACCACTTCCGGGCAGGTCTGTGTGGCAGGTGCAATAGCAATGGTGACGCAGGCCTTGGGCACTGAGGTGAGCGGTGCGTTGGCTGGCAGCAGCGGCACGGTGAAGGCGGTGTTGCCTGTTGAGTACACGGGGCAGGAGGTCACGTCCTGGCACTTGGCAAGGGCCCAGGTGGGGCCTGCATCACGGAACGCCACGAAGGGGCAGTCGTTGCTGGTGGTGTTGGCGCAGCCGATGACGGTGCCCCCGGCGTTCTGCACCAGGATGCTGAAGCCTGGCACGCTGCAGCCTCCGGGGTTGTTGCGGCACTCGATCCTGACGGATGGGCTGCCGGTGTAGAAGGCCAGGTTGTTGCTGGCTGGGCAGGGTGTGTCAGTCGTGATGCAGCCAGTGGTGACGCCGGCCTGGTTCTTGACAGCCACGGGAGCAGCAGCTGGGCAGGTGGTGCCGGCCGTGCAGCTGACAAGGGTGGTGCCGTTGGTGGAGGGCAGCAGACCAGCATTGCAGGTGCAGGTGCCGTTCACCAGGGTGGCGTTGGATGGGCAGGGGTTCTGCGGAGGCAGCGTTGCAGGTTGCAAGGTGGGTCAATTTGTGACGTCCCAAAGAGAAGCTTTTGCTTGCTCCGCATGATGTGCAACCGTGCTACATCAGAGCTGCATGAGTGGCACGCTACCACCACATCAGGAGCTACTGCCAAGCACATGCTGTCGTCATTTGGCGTCATGCTCTCTGTCGGCTGCTGGCCTGGTCATGCCGCTACGTGCTGCGTTGACCGGTGCGCAATCGAGCTGAGGTGCCACGACCCACATGCAACCACCTCTCTCGCAACGAGTTTGGGCAGCAAGCAGCAAAGCCAACTCACAGGGGTGGGGCTGGGGCTGGGGCTGGGGCTGGGGCTGGGGCTGGGGCTGGGGCTGGGGCTTGGGCTGTCCACCGGCACGGGGCTGGGGGATGGGCTTGGGCTGGGCTTGGGCTGGCACACAGTCATGTTGGGGGCTACACAGCAGACGCATCAGCAGCAGCAGCAGCAGCGTATACACAGTCAGTAATATGGCCCTGTCTGAAGCTGTGATGGTTGCGAGTTCTGGAGTGCAGTTGCGCCTGATACTGTAGACAGGCACGTGCATGTTGGAAGCCTTGATGTGCATTGGATTGATGGCTAATTGTGGTGATTGAAAACAATGACACAATGCAAGACTGAACCGCACCGAACATGGGGAATGCTGTATTCATTCTGTGAATTTATACATTGAAGCCCTGCTGCTGCAAACTTGAGCAGATATAGGGAACAACAGCATACAAGACACCGTCGCAGCTGACACCATGCACCAAAAACAGCCGGCAATATCTCCTCACCTGCATACTCAATCCAGTTGGGAACGCCATTGTTCCACACATTCTGCCTGTTGGCGTCTGCATAGCACAGAAACACAGTCGGTTGGCACAACTGAGCGAAGGTAGTTACTTGTGGGTCCTGGCACCAACTAGGTGGTAGCCAACACATATGCTGCCTGGGCATCCCCCGTCAGCTGATGAGGTGCTCAGCAATAGCAAGCCCAGGTTCTAAGCTTCCTATCAGCTGATCAGATGCTCAGCAAGTGCAAACCCAGGTTCCAGCCATTGTTATAGTTGAGGCAGGTGCTGCCCTCCCTCCGTTCATTACAACAGGGATCTCTGCTTTACCTACATCATTCACTGAGCACAACAAACAGCCACACTGTGAAGCACTGCAATGCCAGCCACTCACTGTTCTGGGACACCTTGAAGTCCTTGAACAGAGCAGCCACGTTTGAGTACAGGGTCTTGTTGTAGCCACCCACGCATGGCCCACTGACAGCGCCGAGGTACATGGTGTCCTTCACTGCAGTGGTGGTGGTGCTGTTGAAGCGCACCAGCACCCTGTAGGAGGCGTACTTGGTGCCGTTGATCTGAAGGCAGCAGCAGCAGCAGCACACAGAGCTGGTAAGAGGAGGCAGATGCAGGGGTGGCAGTCAGCAGGCACCAATAGGCAGAACATGCAGTGCAACTCTGTTACGGGGTACATGTGCTTGTGGTTTACTGCACCTGCACGTGTGATACTTTCTCAGGGAGCAGACTACTTGTAACTGCCACAGTGACTTTGTTGTGACACAACATGTGTGTGCTCACGTCGTGAAGCAGCAGCAGGTTTTGCTTGGTTCTGCATGCCCTGCAACTCACGTCAAATGTGACGCATGGCTGGCGCACAGCCACCACCGTCTTTGCGGCCTCGGGCCAGTTCTGTCTGGTGAGCTCAGCCTGGAAGTCCAGGATGACCTTCTGGGCCAGGGTGTTGTTGACAAAGGGGTTGTTCAGCTGGGCGGACACCTGATCGCAGGTCTTGTTCTGCAGAGCCCAGGTTGCCTGCGAGCAGCACATGCACATTGCAACATCAGCACATATTTAGAGAGAGGATAGTTACATGTAGCTCCTGGCACCATCCCCACCTCACCGACAGCTTGCTCTAAGTGCAAACCACACCAACAGATAGCATGAGCAGCAGCGCTGGGCACGTGTGGTCCTGATGAATGCAGGGAGCTATACATGGCACTTTGCAGCTATGATCCCAATCTTGAAAGCAGCTGTGATACAGGCAATTTGCAGTTCGTAAGCGCCTTGCCTTGATGTCTGCGCGTCATGGCAGCAGTGCTGCCAGCACGCTGCGGCACTGCCACTGAGTGTGCAAGCTTTGCTGAGTGGACCTGTTGCATACGTGGCACCTTTGCTGAGTGCACCCACCTGCACAAACTGCTGGCGGTCGAGGGTGACGTTTTCAGGGACCAGCTGCCTCAGCAGGGACCTGCCTGGGGTGGTACGGGCACCAGCAGCCAGCTGGGCTGCCAGCAGGCACACCACTGCCAGGGGCAGCAGCTGCCGCATGACTGACTTGTGCATGTAGAAAAGACCAGATCACCTGGTCCTGCACCAGCATGAAGATGAAAGGCAAGGCAGGTCAGCAAGAAAGACGTTGGAACAGAAAATTAGTGCATGTGCGAGGCTGTCTCAGTTGAGGCGTCCAACACTGGCGTTCGGGAGGTAACTGCCCGTGGACAACTTGCTGTAGGCATCTAGGCAGCACAGCTCTGATATTGATCATATCATGTACAGCAATTACTCCAGCAGCGCCATCACGTCTGCCGCGACAGCTGCGACGATCGAGGGCGTGCTGAGGCTGTCGCGTCAATCAGGAGTGCCACGCATAAACATTCCTCACCTTCCGAAGATATAGCTTAATACGCTGTTTGATTTTTCTTAGGTTGGTTCAGCGTTACAGCCAAGGCTTGCTATGCTCATCAGCAAAGTCACCCGGCTTATATATGAGCACTGACCGCGGAACCGCTGACTAGAGAGGCCGCCGGCCGAACCACAACTTGCTGAATGAATAAGTACAATTGTTCGATTATATTAAATATGAAGTAGGAAAAGGATGACTTTAAAAGGCGTAAAGTGGGCCGTACTGTTAGCCGCGGAACGGGCGACATCAACGCGGTATGCCTGGTGAAGGGTACATTGGTGTGTGTGAAGACGCACTTAAGTGCGTCTGCAGACATGACAGAAAGAACAATGCTTGAAAGCCGAAAATGATGATGTTATCTTTATAGTAAAGTAATACCTCGTTCATGCTCCTAAAAGACTTGCATACCAACATGCAGGCTTGCCCTGTGCCATAAAATGTTCAACTATTATGAAACATAGTTTTCTTCACATTAGGGGAAAATGATAACGAAAGAACAATTTAAGTAGCAATTTCATCATTTTCTCGCAAACTCTCGTGCGTCACATGTTTGGCGTTGACGCCTACCCATCGTCGTGTTGACATAAGTTCGAATCACGAAAGAAACAAAGTGAATTTCGCTTTGGCTGAAATGTATTATATGGACCGAATATTGGCAATTAAGCTTTTTATGAAAGTTTTCAGGAAAAAAATATTCCGAAAGAACAACCAAGACAACAATTCCACCTTGTCGTCTCTCAAGGTCGAGGAACACAAACGCCACGATGCACCTCAAATCCTCTGTAAACTCAAGGTTTTCGCTCTTACCGACGATTTTCACTTCAATAGAAGTAAAGTGTTTCGGCTATGGGTGGAGTCGTCGTGGTGTCGTGTTGAATACATGGCTTTACATATACGATTGCTTTTTTTATTGCTCACATTGCAGACAAAATTCTACTGCAACACATACATAATACAAAACTTTTGTTTCTATATGTATTCCACACCAAGCACTCGAAAGGAGACACCCGTCCCCGTGAAAGTATTCGTTTTGTAAACTGGCATGCCGTGCCATTGATTACCACTTCCGTGTCCACGATAGCGCGATGTTTGAAATCATACTTTCGAGTTCTCTTTCAATATTGATTGATCCATACCGACACTGATGGCTTGCGGTATCCGCCTCATACATACTTGCTTAAACATACCCTTGATGTTTTCGATCCTATTAAACGCAACTGAATCAACCGAGTTATCGTCACAATAATGCTACATGAAAAACGACGTTTTTGATCGTGGCTTGCAAAGACTGGACAGGGTAGTGGTATGCAAAGTGTCGAGCACTAGCTTCGTTGGCTAGAACACAATGCACAGCGCCTTTTGGCGTTAACCCTTCTGCTCGACAAAACAGCTGAGTACTAGATTGGTATCAAGTATCAACGCATCTTCATGATGGCGTTGAGTGTACCAAACGCACCGAACTGTCTTTCATGAATATCATCGCAATTACATTTACACTGGGCCCCTGTTCTTGATCACTAAAATTATTTTGAGAATTCATATGTTCGATTTCACAAAACTTATGCGAGAAAGAAGGCTGCAAATGTTTTTGATGACCTTATGAAGCCCGCCGATGCATGGTGACACTCGTGCATGTGTTGCAAGTCGCCCTGGGAACACGTATTCGCAGTCGCGCTGAGAACACGTCTACGAAAATTCTGCAGCGGTAAAAGGTTGTGGCTTTATCATTTCTCTCCGCACATGTCTCACTTATGTCAAATGACCCACCACTTCACACACTGGTGTGTCGGCGCAGTCAGTGTATACCGCTATACAAGAGTGCTACGATCCTTTTAGAACTTGCAGTATGATTCTAGCATGTTGTTTTACATTCCTGTTGAGCATGTGCGACTGCAGGTATTGAGTCGTAAATTGCATTGCTATCATCACGGGAGCTTACATGACCAGAGTCGACTATCGACCACACCTAGCAACACGTATTTCGTATTTAGTAACCACAGAACACGTATTTTGGCTGTTGAAGTTTTTACGAAAGTCTTAAACAACCAAACATTCTGGCTGTCAAGCAACAATTGAACGAAAATGTGACTCCCGCCGACTCTGGTACGGCGCTCGTTGCATCAGTCAACACGGTGTCAGACGGTTCATGCAAAAACAACAATTTCATTGATTCGCATGCGTGTGAAGAAGAGTCAGGACGTACACCACAGAGTTTTGTGTACGATCTTCATCGGGAGCATTACAGACGTCTGTGTCACCTGCAGACTCTCCAAGCGGCTTGCTGCAATGCATCACGTTGGGTGTTGTTGTGGTATATAGACGGACAGTTTTATGCAATGTTTCAGCCACTTGCACGCAGCATGTGTTGTAAATACGTGGTATGTGAGCTCAAAAGGACTCCTGAGCTGTACCAAGCTGCCAATGCATTGTTGGAGGCAGTGCACGTGGGCACCAGCAGTGTGGAGGTGCCTCCAACAAGTTGTTGTTGTTGTTGTGCGACTGGAAAGGTACTACCGTAGTAGGGCAAGCACTGCAGCGGGTTGTGTGAGGGTTCAAGCTCATCTCTCAATGTTCTTTGGCTGCAAAACTTTTGCAGCCAAAAAATAGGATGTTTGGGGGGCAAAACAAGAACGGCTGCCTGCTCTGAAGGTGCTTGGGGCCTGTGTTGAGGTACAAAGTGTTGCCCTTGAGCTCACCGCCCTTTTGAATGATTCAACTAACACTAATTCATGTGGGGGTTGATGAACTGTGGTGCGTGTTCATTACCTCGCGCACGCAGCCTGCCTGAGGCAAGTTTCATTGCAACTGTAGATTTAGATACATGCTTCATTTGCTGCCCCGCCAATGCTTGACGTTGCCATGCTGCCCTGGCACCTCACAGGTCACATGTCTACCGTGGGGCGTGCGGTGCACCACACTTCATCAACTTCCTCATTGATTGAATGCAGGCGGCGTCTCAAACAGAAATCACTGAACTGCGCACAACGTTCACGACTTTTCTGCATCATGGCCGCTGTAGCTAAGAAGTGTATGCGTGTATCGGTGTAGGCTGCCATCACGCCGCTGCAGCATCTTGACTTGATGCCAGTGAAGCAGTCGTCAAACATCCCTGCTTGCTTGTGCGAACTGGCCGGCTGGAATGCAGTCTCAGGCCATGACCCAGAGGCTCGAGCTACCAGCAAGTGTTGCCGCTCCAAAGCCAGCCACCTCTGGTAAGCTGTGAAGGCTGGAGGACGGCTCAGCCTGCGCTTGCATATGGTGCATACCAATCGATGCGGAACTTAATCGTGTTTGGTGATTGCAGCATGCCGCAGTTGCCAGTGCCAGTAGCGCTACTGTTGCTAGCAACACTGGTCGGGCTGTCTAATGCCTAAGCTTTTCTGTAAATTCTGAAAAAAAAGCTCCACCTTGTAGTCGTTGACCACTGCCGCCGTGGACGGCGCTTTGATTAGCATGCATGGCCTGCTGATGACCCCCTTTCAGTGGATCGTGCGTGATTGTGGGGCATGTTGATGATGCGTCTCTTGGAATGCTATGTGTGAGGAATATGTATATATGTGATGGATATGCGGACTTGAGTTGAGTTGAGTTGTTGGAGTTTGGGTGTGTGTGCGCACACGTGCTTGAGCTCATGTCAAGTGAGCAGGTGGATGGGTGGGGCTGGATGCTAGTGTGTTTGTGGTGAGTTGAGCTGAGGTGGGACAATGATGAGGCAATTCCCGCTGTTATTTTGGCAAACCAGCAGCACGACGGATGCAGCAGCACGAGTGCGAGGGGCGGGCCTCACTCTCCCTCAAGAGCCTCAATTTGCCTCTGAAGACCGCCGTATGATGTTGACAGTGTGTTGTGTTCGTTTACAGGCAGCATGCAGTTGCTGGGCTTCGACCATGGCACGGTGAGGACACTGCTGCTAAGCTTATGACCGTGGCTGTACTTGGAGATCAACATGTACATCATCACTATCAATATGTTAGATGAGCTTGCAAACTGCATACATGAGCTTGCTTGCCAACTGTGCGGCACAGGCACAGTAACCCTGTGGCACCTCAACTTGGGGCCTAGGGGGCCTCTGGCTCTCACAGGTGCACAATCCATGTCTTGAGCGGCTAACTCCTTTCCTCGGCTGCTTGCATGAATTTTGGAGGTAGCCCGGATCCCTGCATCTGCCTTGCCACTAGAGCCCACTAACTATCAACTTCCCTGATTTTGGCCTTGTCCATCAGATTTCAACTCCCAACTCCGCCGGTCTCCCACCTTCCTTGGAATGTAAAGATGGACAGTCTGGCATGAAAAATGCAAAGCTGCGCACCTTCAAACACTGCTTGTCCAGGAGACCTCCCCAAGGTCCCCCGGCGCTCCAATTGGGCTCCAATGTGTTTGCATTCAGTGTTAGCACATACAGACATCGCAATCATTGGTTGTGACAACCTCTCAGAGCTTACAATGTAAGGGTGTAAGCATAAGAATGCTTGTTACCGTTGATGTCAAGCAAAACCATGTACAAGACTTACTGCCCCTATAGGGATAGATTAGCTAATCTATAGATTTTTAGCAAGTAGAGGACAGCTGGGTGTGGTACAAACGTAGCGAACAAGTGGCCTGCATATAAATGTCCAGCTTTCAACGACGAATCTAAATCAATTTGAGCTGTTAGCAGTGGCACTGTGTGCTGCAAAAAAAATGTTTAAAACACGTTCAGTTGAAGTGCCCCGACACATGTCACATCAGTTGCTTGCGCTGTAGAGTGTTGCTGTGGGTGCTGCTGCCCGCAACATGTTCTGATGTGTACTGTGATACTTCTGGGCTTCCCTTGCTGGCTGATCAGGCACTGCAGTTCTGGTGTGCCAAGTTCCCTGCCACTGCTGTTGCGCTCTGCTGCTTGGCGCTGTGCGCTGCACATACATTTTCAACTGTCATATCTGTTACATACTGCGCAACACCGCTTCAGGCCCACCGGCAGCTGCTGCGCGCGTGCAGCTAGTGTGGCTGCACAGAGTTTGTTGAGTACTAGTATTCTACACAGTTTCCTGCAAACATCCTTCTTGTGTGATCAAGGCGAATTCTGGAGCTCAAAATTACTAGCAGTTTGGAGCTGCTGCTGCTGGCAGGTGAGGGCCCTGATGTGCAACTGGGATGCAAGCAAACCAAAGCAGCAGCACTGGCAGCTGTGCCTTACTGTGCCTGCCACATACAGCAGGTTGCTATGCCAGCATGGCTGTCTGCTTGCAAGCTGTGATGATTTGTTGCAAAATGCAGATGCTACGTTTGTACCATACCCAGATGGGAGGGGGGAGGATGTGTGAGAGTCAGGTTGAGATCGAGATCCCAGGTCCAGACCCCGGTGGCCAGCCGTGTGACAGGAAGTCTGTGGAAGTCAGGGTCCTCTGGCATCCTGCGTGACGGTTTGCTAAGGAACAGAACGTGCAGTCACTGCACTGAGTGTTGCTGACACATCATTGGACATCATCATACATGTAGAGTTTCGGCCTCGCCGCTCCGCTGCGTGATGGCTCATATTTTTGAACCAGAAAGCGAATCAAAAGGAACATTGTTTAACCAGACTTTAAAGATAGGATGGCAGCCGCGGCCCAAGGCGTACACCTAAAGACACCTCGAGCGCAAGCTGCATCCGGATGCATCCAGCTCATCGCCAGCATATAACAACGCGAGGTTTTTCACCTAGCAAACATCAATCAACATGTTGTTCGCTGTAATGGATAGGCTCCGTGTTCTGGACCTTACGAAGTCGTAGTGAGCGCGCTCCACTGCTACCGGTGGTTGCTTATGTGTGTTGAAGCGCGGCGACTCCGCCAGTCTATCCAGTGGCGATTATTGAAATGCAAATACGTAGCATGCAGTTTGACTCGTGACGGCTTGTTTTTCCGCTCGCGCGCTGCCTGCGAAATGGCTCGTGCAGCACAATTCCGCTTGCATGCTGCATGCTGCCTCCGCTCATCGCTGATGCTGATAACAGCAGGCTCAGTGGGTTCTTTGGCGTATCTAATACTCTTAGGCTGCGTTGGTGGCCACGTGCAGCAGGTTTTCATCACTGTCAACACCTCCAGTCCAGGTGAACATGGATGCATGTTCATGCATGGCAGCCGCGTGTGGTGACTCTGCAATAACTGCTGACATATGTTTGCATGTATGCAACCTGCTGTCAAGGTTCAGCCCTTTCTCAGTGTCTGCGGCGCATCCATAGTTCCGACATTAGCAGCAGCAGCAGCAGCAGCAGCAGCAGCAGCAGCAGCAGCAGCAGCAGCAGCGGCGGCGGTGGCGGCGGCAGCGGCGGCAGCGGCAGCCGCAGCAGTGTTAGTGACGCTGGAATTTTGGGGGGTGGCATTAGAGATGTTGGGATTACCGGTTCACAAGGCAGCAACGTTACGGTTGACCTTGTAAAATCAAACGTCACTGACAGCGCCCGTTATGAACAAACAGAAATGCAGCCTCATGCTCTGCACGACCGAGCCATGCAAGCAAACAAAGATGCGCTCACCATCCCTCACATCATTCATCAAAATTACATGGGTGGGCGGCAGCAGCTCCTCGTAGAAGCTCTGAAGCCAAAGCCACACTTCAGGAAGGAGTGGTGGCTTTCTTGTCAGGTGAACCATGGATGGCCAAGTTGCCACAACTCGATGCACATTGCTGCAGCAGGAGAAACGTGTGCCACCCAGTCTGTCAGCTGCCTAGGACCAGCTTTTCAAACCAGCTGCTCAGCTGTTCACGCTAATCCATAGGTTAGTCACATTTGTTGCACATGCTCCAGCTGGGGTTATGCTGCGGTTTCAGGTTTCCCTCCCTTGTTTGGCAAGCTTCACGCCATCCCCACAACCTTTCTGCAACCACCATTGTGCAGCGCCACCATCCAAGCTGGGTGTACATGTTTTGGGATGATGCAACATGTACTGCGCTGCTGCGTCTGCGGTACCCATGGTTCCTGGCAACTTACATTTCCCTGGAAACAGCTGTGCTGAAGTCAGGTGCGATGTTGTCTTTGCGGCGGATTGCTATGCTCACAGCTTCCCGGGATAGCGATTGAGCAAATTTGGTGAACATCACTCATGATATGTAATGCAGCAAATATATTAATGCGGGCTGCTGATTGCAGCGAGATTAACGCTCCAGTCTCTGTCACAGGGGCCTTTGTTGGACCCTCACAACGCAGACTGAGCTGCACGGATTGATGAACTCATATAACTACATTAGCATAAAAGCTGCCATGCCAGTGACAATCCCATGGAGTCCGCAGTATAGCATGTACTACTCACACCATGAGTGCACAATCCGATATGGTCTGGTGATTGAACAATACAGTTGCGCAGCAGGTGCACTACGGCAGAGGGTATAGTAGGCACCGCAAGCGCTGCTCTCCCCACGCTGACGTGTAAATGCTGCACTTGTCCAGACGCGATGCGCCCATTCATCCTGCATGCGTATGGCGGCGTGTACCTTGACATGGACAGTGAATGCTTCACCAACATGGAGCCGTGGATAACGGGGCCGCAGCTGGTGCTGACAGCGGAGGTGAGCATGCAGCGTGGGCTGCCGACAGCTGGAGATGACACATAAGGCCGTCGTGCGCTTCAGCCCTGCCCAGCGTAGGCCACTGCCTGTGGGATATGCTTGAGCTGCCTTGCCTGCCTGTGATGCCTGGGATTTAACACTTTCAACATGTTCCCTGGCAGTTGCTTGCCCTCTGAGCGGCCAGCATCCCATCCACTTCTCCTTTGAAGGAACAGGCGTTGCGTGTGTCACATTTGCATGGGCAGACGGAAGACCGTGTGAACAACGCCCAGATGGCTGGCGTGGCGGGCCACCCGTTGTGGGAGAACTACCAGAAAGCGCTGGCAAGCAACCTTCAAGCTGGTGTGCTGGAACCAGTTTCTGCCACTGGCCCCGACGCATTCACAAGTGTGGTGATGGTGAGGCAACGTTGAGGCAGTGGAACAGCTGCTGCCATTGTATGTTTGTTCAATGCAGTGTGCATGTGCCCACCTACTTGAGTGACATCACTCAAGAGTTGACAGCGGCAGCAACACTGCAGCACGTTGGTCCATTAAATTCAAACACTGCAAACATTGTCAACACTGTTCTAATGCATATCCCTGCAAGCAATTTAGATGCTGTCAACTACACGTTGCACGTCATCAAATTGGCCCCTCGCAATGCTTCAACATGCCCATCTGCCATCACTGCTTGCAGTGACAGTATCATCGAGTGGTTCAACTTTGCAGGTGTACTGCAGGCCACCATAAAGCTGATCAGACATAGCAGTGCAGACTGATCAGCACGCCTGATGGAGTTTGATCTCGGCTGCTAGTTTATGCTGCACACGCATAAACATACTGTTGTAACCACCTATGCCCTGTTTCCCGGCTTGAGCCGCTGTACGGCTAGAGCAGACCTGTGAGCACTCACTTGCCTGTCACTCCAGGGAGCGGTAGAGCATCCAAATGACATGTTGTGCTGAGTCTCTGTACTCGTGCGCTCCGTCTGTTTGGCGCAGGCCTCATTCAACAAAGCCCCCAAGAACTTGACAGGCTTCCACCAGCTCGCAGATAACACGTCCATGGCGGTATACTATGTAAACCAATGGATGTCACCTTGTGCCTGGGATAATGCCAACTGCACAGTAAGTTGATCAAGAGTTTTGCATTGGCACATGCATTGGCAGCTTTGGTCAACAGCAATACGCATGATCCGCCCACCATACCAAGTGCTGGCAGCACATCGTACATTGTTGCCTCACAGTGATAGTGGGCGCGAAGGACACACTGTATCACAGACAAACATTTCACGTAAACAATAGCAGTTTTAAGCCACCCGGCAGCATTGTTTTAACTGCAGCCACCCAATCTTTTCTGCATGGTATCATCAATGGTGGCTGCTGCAGCCAGACGAGGCATTGTCAGACCAGAACCTCTTTGAGAGCAAATAGCAGCTGTCTTCACAGAGCCAGGCTCAGGTCGTGCAGTCTGAGTGCCCCATCTGTCTAGTAGCTTGGTGGTGGCATTTGTGTGTGCAGGTTCCATCCGCGATGACCCAGGAGGACACTCGTCGTCTGTTGGCAAAAGCCCGCGTAAGACACCAGTTAGCTGTCAGCTGAGATGTGGCATGTGATACCCGTGACGCTTGTGCTGTGGTCTGCAGGTCCAACTTGCTTATGACAGAATGTGGCTGCGTAGAAGGGCGGCGGCAAGCGTTGCAGCCTCAGCAGCGCGGCAGCCGTCACTTGTACTCGACCAGCCAGGAATCAGCATTCCAGCAATGATGCACGTAAATGCTGTGGCAGGTGCCCACCACTTCTCGGGCAGCTGGACGGGTTGGGCAGACGCTGATGAGAAGAGCAACACCGCTATCGCAAGAGTGAGCCATCTGCAACTTGACAAAGTACGAATATTTACAGTAAATGCACATGCACGCACTTTCAAGCAGTGCTGTAGCAGGAGAACCCCGGCCATACTAGCCTGATGCTGTTTGGCAGCAATCGGTGTTACTTGTGCATCACGTGTAAGGGCATGCCTGTTGTATGAGTAGGTGGCTTTTCCACGCCAGGCTTGTGCTCTGAACATAAATCTGCTCGTGAAGCCAAGCACAAGCCACTTGTTTCAGCCAAGAATTTCAATCGTGCGCCATGCAGGGGGGCCTGTGGGGTGTGGCCGACTTCCTAGCCAATGCCAGCAGCTTTGTGGAGCGGCAGTGTCAGCAGCCAAGGCTGCTGGCTGAAACGTTTCCAGTGTGCTGGGAGACCATAGCTGCAGATGTAGCATCTGGACGCTGCATTGTGTACTCGGCGCGGACGCCCCCGCGTTTGCAGGTTACTACACATCAGCGACCACCATTGTTTTCAGCAGAACATGAGCTGTCCAGGCTTGGTTGTGAGGTGCATGTTGTTACAACCGAGGATGCTGCTTCAAGCCGCCTCAGTCTGCGGCATGCACCAACAAGGGATCGCAGAGCACAGTCCAAACTTGTGATTCGCTCAATAAAAGACGATCAAACAGCAGCACCATTTGACAATCTGACTGAGCTGCACAACTCCAACAAGAAGTGAGTAGGAGACCCAGCCACTGTTGTTGGGCTGCTTGCAGCTGCAATTACACTGCACAAGCCTGAATGTTGCCTGGAATGCTCAGCTACACGATACACCTTTCACCTTGCATGCAACCCATGCTGTAGATATAAGCACCATGTGTGCATCACATGTTAGCGTGTTGCACTGAATGCACATGCTGTTTTGTCATGCAAGACATAGGCGCCACTGAGGGCGCAACTGAGGGTGCTCTTTGCAGCAAAGGCCAAGTTGTTTATGACGTTGCGCCTACATGTGTGCCCGTTTCACAATCGATGCACGGTGGCGTGCTGCATCACCTGCAACTGCGCCAATGCAACCCTGGCCCGAGTAACCACAGTAGCTCAGTGTATGAGATGTGCTGCCGCCTGCACAACCTATACAGGGTCACCCTGCTGATGCTGGCCTACGGTGACCGTGCACCAGGCCGGCCAGGTGTGCTGGACGTCCTCAACCACCTGTACATGACCAGCTCTCCAGTGCTGTTCAAGGTGCACATGCTGGCAATGGAGTTGGACAGCCCCAGCCAGGATGACATGCATAAGGTTTACATTGCACTGCAGCACATCCACCAAGAAGTTGGAATGCTCGGAAGTTTTTCCAGCAGGAGGGCTGATACAAGGAGTGGCAGCATCTTGCAGCTTGGATACCAGTTGGACCAACAACTGCTGCAGCCGTGCTGACCCTAGACCACACAGATTAGTTAAAGCGATACAAGGTACAGCTGCACACCTTCAGCAATGCTGGACCAGGAGGGGCCCCGCCCATACTCTGCTGATGCTCAGAGAGGGCTCGCCTGCCGTTGTGCTGAAACACGATTGTGTGTGTCTATGTGTGGTTAAAAGCAGGGCCTGTGCAATCCTGCAGCCTGCGGCGTTACAAGCTGCTTTGGTGCCCAAACACAGCAGAGGCTTGCTCAGTCCCGTGTGTTCCTGCACAATGCTTTTTCAAACCCAACCATTGCCAAGCCACTCCAGCGCCCAGACACACATTTTCCTGCGCCGGCAGCGTGCGGTGTGTCATCTCGGGACTGCCATCTGAAAAGATTTGCACAAAAGACAGCGGCAGCCCTCGAACAACCAAGTCAACTTCAAAGGGGCAGGCGGTGCTCGCGCAGACAGCCCCCTGCATCCACCCTTGCCGGCCCATTGCCTTGCATGAGGCTGCCGCCTCAGGTACGGTGCGCTACCGTACGGTACGGTGCATGTCCAGCGCCCAGGTTGAAAACCCATCTGACAGTCAGATGCCTGTAGAAGTGAAAATTACTACGACACTTTGCAGTGGTCATCAATCTCATGTCCACCGCATGCTGGGGAACTGTGATGGTTAAGCGGTTGTCCTGCGCTGACTTGCTCTGCACTGGCAGCCGGAATGAGCCACCTGCCCCTTCTGCAGCCACAAGTTGCTAGTTAAACCCGTGCCGTGCAGCAGCAGGTACAGCAGCGACTGCTACAGCTGTTGACAAAAACTGGATCAAGTTGTCGTTGAGGTGGGGTGTCGCTGACCTTAGTTGTTTTTTTTTTGGTGCGCATGCCAAATTCGTGTGCAAGAGTGCATGTGCTATGGTGTCCATTCTCTTCCTTTCTGGCCGTAGACCATGCGTTCACAGTGTTGTGGCTCATACGTCTAAGATGGTGCCGCACCTGGCAGGACCCACATGTATCTATCTATCCATTTTCAAAGCACGAGTCATGGGTGGTGCTGCCTCAACAGGTTGTGACTCTAGCCGTAGGCTGCAGGCAAATCTTGGAAGTTTGTGCTTCCAAAGCTGAGTCAGCGGTGCATCAGGTGGGTGCATGCGGGTGATGTCGACAAGTTTGTTGAGCAGCTGACCACAGGAGGGTAGCTGTAGTTGCGCAGAGATTGACGCTGCCAGCCTGGTTGGCTGATCCCATCCTCAAAACATGTGATGCCTGCTCAGCAGTGATAATGAGCCTGCGGAGGCAGCAACCTGGCCATTCCCTGCCTGCAGCGAGTAGGAAGAGCAGGGCACGTGAAGGAGCCAGTGTTTCTACCTTCGCCCTGCACTGCATGCCTTGCAAGGCAAAAACCAAATGCTTTTCTGTGGCCCACAGTGAGTACACGGTGTACGTCATTGCTGCTATAGAGAGGCTTGTCACAAGCGCATGCACGAGTGGCGCACGTGATCCGATGGATATCAATGAAAAGGCAGTGCAGCAGTAAATTTAGTACCCTGTAAATGTGAAAACAGTGCAGCAGTTAGTTGAGTCACTGGTGCACGGTGCCCGTCAAATCATGAGACAGTATCGAACAGGACACTGTTACTGTACAGTAAGTACATGTACCTCAGGTGGCATGTAATGCATGGCACGTCAGGGACGCAGTGGTGTCTGGAGCATGGCCAAATAGCTTGCACCCTGCGCTTGCATATGCGCTTTGACCAATCTCTGGCCGCTCTGATCTTAAAAGGCGCCATTGGGGTACTACAAATTTGCATCATTGATGCCAGCAGTATACAGCTGTACAAGGTCGTTGACTGTGCTGATCACCAGTGCGATACAAACAAAAGCTCCCTGGTAAGCATAAGTTTGTCCAAATGTCCCAGCATCGATTCATTACACTAGTCTTTGGAGGTTGGCAGCAATGCGGAACACGCGGCCTTGACCACCAGCACCACTCGGTCATGGTCGGCCAGGAGCAAAACTTGCCGTTAGAAAGTGATTCTAATCTTTAACTAATACTTAACATTGCGTTAACAGCAGGAAGCCTTCATGCTGCTCCTGTGGCAGCACGCATCGGCTCTTCCAAGAGCAGGCTTCCTTGGACCATCACCGAGGTGGCCGCATACCTCAAACAAGAATCACTCAAGTCTTTTCATCGCGTTGTTTCTGGTTGTTTGCAGTCGCAGACGCTCTGCTGCATCGCAACTGTGCGTATGCAGGAAGTTCTTGTTGAGGTGGATTGCTGGCTTATGCGCTGCACGAGCTGGAAGGCGCGTTTAACCTGATTCAGCCACATACGAACAAACAAAAACATAATCTTCTTTTCAATCAGTCGTGTAGCATCTGCACGCCGGTGTTGAGACAGCGACCAAGCCATGCGCGCCTCAACAGCAGCAGCTTGCTGCACATTGGCTCTCCTGCTGATCACCTTACCAGTGAATATTAGCGCATTTGGCGCCAACAGCGATGCAGCAACTCATGAGCCTGGCAGGCAGCTGCTGGTGGTGAATGATAATGTTACAAGCGCCACAACAACGGTACGTTTCTGTTGACTGAGATGCCAGCTAGAGCATGCACACCGTAGGACTTAAACAAAGCTCTTGATGAACACGCCTGTACTGATTGCACCAAGTCAATGGCTTTCACTGAAAGTGTCCGAGACACTTGGTTGGCTCCTGCGGTCAACAGACGGTGTGCATACGCCTTTACCTGGCAGCTGCACAGCTTTAAACGGCAGAGTCACATGCCCTGCACCCATGCCAGCAAGTTGCGCGTAGCACGGCAGGAACCCCATCCCCTCTCTCACCCCACATGCACACTCAGTGCTGTGCACACACACTGAAGCACCAATCTGCAGCAGGTTCATGCAGTCACTGCAGCCCGCCGTGCTCTCTGTGCTGCCGCAGGCTGCCGCCAGCAGTGGCGAGTCCCAGTCAAGCAGTGGCGCTGCTGCCAGCGCAGTGGGAGCTGACTTCAACCCTCCCCAGCCCGACTCCCAGGCACCAGCATCAGACTCAACTGACCCCACTCAGGAGGCCGCCGTGCGCGCAGCACGGCAGCAGGCGCGCAGCCGCCGCCAGCAGCAGCAGCAGCAGCAGGGCCGTGCTGGGCAGCGGCAGCGCGCCCTGGGCCGCAAGGGAGGCCCTGCAGTGCGCCAGAGCGCCCCTGGTCAGGCCGCAGCTGTTGCTAGCCCCGGTGGCGGCTCTGGTGGCAGTGGCAGTGGCAGCGGTGATGGCCTGCCCAGGGTGTTTGTTGGCGACCTGGATGACTACGCGCTGCCGTTCTGCCAGCCCAGTGAGGGCGTGGTGTGCTCAGGTGGGCTGGGCGGCCAGCAGCCTGACAGCATCACCACCAGGCTGATTATGCATGTTGCTAACATCCTAACATGCATCGTTGGATTATGCGCACACATGGTTCAATATGTTGATCACCTGTGCTGCAGCAAGCAGGAGCACCGTCTCACCGCTGCCTCCTAACAACCTTGCAAGCGCATATCTGCGCTACACCTGGTTCATCCAGGCCAGCAAAGCTTGCTAGAGGTGGATGGCGTGCCAATGCGCAGTGTTCCAGCAGTCATTGAAGGAGGCATGGTGAAGCATGAACACGGTCATTGACAGAGGCCCCTGGAGGCCTCTGTGCTATTGCAGCAACGCCGTAGCGGGCTGTCAACACCAGGCCAGCAAAGTTGATCAGCTGCTCCTGTTGCTGTTGCTGCTGCTGCTGCTGCTGCTGCTGCTGCTGCTGCTGCTGCTGCTGCTGCTGCCCGTCCTCAGACCGTGACAAGACCTCGCTGCTCAAGTCGCAGCCGGCAGTCATCAGCTTGGAGAACGCATACCCATACGCACAGGTGATGCCATGCCTGTGTATAAAGACACGTGGGCAGCTGCATGACACAGGCATTGGCGAAGCAGCCCGCCCAGCAGCAGGCAGCATTGCCATTGCTCGTCACCAGCAACGCCCGCCAGTGATCAGCAGTATGTTGAGGTTTGCAGCCGTTAACAGCAATGGCAGGTTTGATGCGGAGTACATACAGCTGCTGCTTGTTGCAGCAGTACCTTGCGGTGCCTGAACAGACTTGATAAGGTTGCACGGGCGTCAGCTGCCAGTCACACTTCCTGGCTCTGGCGTTGTGTGCTCATTACCTGACCGCCTGGCTGCTACCCCCTTCAAACAAACTCCTTGGTTGTGTGCTGCGCCGCCGCTGCCGCGTTGTGGCTGCAGGTCAAGCTGTCAGCTGCCAGTCGCACTGCCTGACTTTTGCATCCACTGCCTGATCGCCTGGAATGCTGCTTGTGACCAAGAAAACTCTTTCACCGTGTGCTGCACATCTCGTTGTGTTGTGGCTGCAGGTCAAGCCCGCGGCCTCGTATGCAGGCAGTAGTGTGACAACGCTGGACTTCCTGGCCGACACCTTCAGCAACAGGAACCAAGGTAACACAGCAACACCGTGCGCCATGCGGTGAACCAGTGCCACAGCTGGCATGATGTGTTCGGCCTGCCTCTGCCTAGTGTCGCTCTTGACGCAATGCGCCTGCTGCGGACAACACATCTTACAGTCTGATGCCTCTGCATCAGCCAGGATGTCACAGGTGCAGTGGAAGTCAGCTACATAGCTGGCACCACGGCATTCTTTTGTTGCCACCTCTTCTTGCCGCCTGACAGTCTGCTCACCAAAAGCTTGTCCAAGCAGTTTAAGGAGGTGTTACACAAAGAAGCCTCAGCGCCTGTGTCTGCCAGCGGCCGCGCCCCGCATGCGGCCGCCGCTGCAAACCCCTGCACTGAGCGAACGGGCAGCGCACCGCGACATCTTGCGGCAGGGCATTCACCACTGTGTCATCTGCTTTGTTTGCTTTGCAGGTGTGACCAAAGCTGCACTGGAGACCCTGGCTGGCACTGAGGCGGTCAATGCCGACACCACCGTCACCACCACGGCCCTGCAGGGCACGATAGATGCCAGCAGGCTGGATAGGCCTATCCCAGATGCTGTGAGTGTGGTGGCAGACAGGACGGCCACGCAGGGCACGTACGAATGGAAGAGCTGGAGGCCGCGCTTCACGTACCAGATCGGGGCCAACTACGGCCTGCCGGTGGGCCTGGCCACGGTGACAGACACCAGCGGCAAGTGATTTGAGTGCAAGCCGCAGCAGCTGGCGGGAGCTTGCTGGAGCTGGTGCGTGCCGTCAAGTGGCATTGCAGTGCAGAGGAGGTCGGCAAACCTCCCGGCAGAGCTGTAGTGTGGTCTGGCAGGTATAAAACTTGTAGTGCTGGGGTGCCGTGATCAGCGTATTGTTTACTGCGCCAGTGAAGGGTTGCACATGGCTGCTGGATTCTGGTGAAATCGTTATCTGACGGTGTGGCTGCACCTGCATCTGCAGCTGCTGCTGCAAAGTACCAGTGTGACAGGAATACTTATGAGCTGCCTCTTAGGTGCACCAGCACATTGCGAGCTGCAGGGGCAGTGCAATGGTGTCGAGGGGCAAAACTTGTGGCCTGTGTTTGCACTTATGCAGGGTAGGACATTGGTGTGTCTAGGGTTACACTGTTTCAGAACAGTGTGGTCTGTGTTGCTGAATGGTGGTGTGATCAGCCCTAGTGCTCTCCGTGACTACTAAAGCAGCTACTAAAGCACGTTTTGTGAGCTTTTGTTGGGTATGTGTGGTGTGTGCGACCTGGGGCTGCCAGGCAGTGCCTGCAACATGCCGCAAGGCTTGGCGTGCTGAGCGCCACTGGCAGCTGTTGGGTAACAGCTCTGAACCATGAATCACAGTGCAGTGACTGGGCTAGGATGGGGTGCTAGTAACACGTGCTCTTGCATGGCGGCAGCTGCACACATGGTCTGCCATGTGTACATCGCACACTGTGTTTGCAATAATCCGCGCTCACCGCGTGCTGTAAATGTAAAAGATGTTGCTGCGGCGCTGATGCACTGGCAGCTTGCAGGGAGTCTTGATCATTTCCCTGTGAGAGTGTTTTCATACGATCGAGTACCCAAGTCATCTCGTTGCACACGCTCATAAGGAATGCAACGTCAACACATTACCCCCTCCGGAGCACCGTACAAATAGGCTGGTCTTTGGATAATGAGGTTCCACTGGAACTGGCAGTTCTGCTACAGGCTAGTCACCAGCTCATCAGCAAGACCTGAATGATTTCCTCAATTACCCAATCGGTGACATCCATGTGACCATTCATCCACAGCAACCTGGCTAGTCACCAGTTGGTGAAACTGAGGCTCTGAACACGTGCATGAGATCAAGGCATATGCAAACTTGGCGATGCATCAATACACCAAATACATATGATCAAGGTAACTGCTTCAAGCTACTGGTCATCGTCAGTACAGTGCTGTACAATGTCATGATGCCTGCAGCTTTCGCTGCAAAGCGGCCCCTCCCCCGGCTTGTGTGCCATGCACCAGTACATCTCACTGCTGCTGTGTCGCCTGCTGCTGCTCTTTTTGAACTCCTTCTCATCCACGAACACCTTCTGCTGCTGTGCTGCTGCCACCAGCACCTACGTGCTGCTGCTGCACCAGGCCATCAACACAGCGCCTCACTGCTGCTTCGCTGCTTCCTGCAGCTCATTGTTTAACTTCCTCCTCATCCACTAACACCAACCACTTGCATCACTTCTGCTGCTGCGCTGCTGCCACAAACCCCTCAATGCAGCTGCTGCCACTAGCGCCTCACTGCTGCTGTGCCGCCTCCTGCAGCTCTTTTCTCCTCATCCACAAACCTTGTAGCCATCACCTCTGCTCCTGTGCTGTTGCCACCAGTACCTCGACGCAGCAGCAGAGCTGCTGCTGCTGCTGCACTAGGCCAACACAGCGCCTCACTGCTGCTTTGCCGCCTCCTCCAGTTCTTTGTTGAAGTCCTCCTCGTCAACAAACACCCACTTGTAGCCGTCAGGGTCGATAGTGGCCATAATCTTGGTGCCAATGCCAGGCACAGGCCCAGGCTCGCGGCTGATGGCGCCGCCTGCTGCCCGGATCTGCTCCGCGGTCTTGTACACGTCCTTGGTGCTCAGCGCCACCTGCAGGCGAGGTGATAGGCAGCAAAAGTTATTATGCTTCCTGTGGCGAAGCACTGGTGCTGCATTGATCTGCTCTGCGGTCTTGTACACGTCCCATGTGCTGGGCACCACCTACACGCAGCACAGCGACCCCACAGCATCGCACCACACCAAACAAGCCACACAGCTTCTGCTCCCCGCTGCCTGGTCTCAGCCGTGTGCCGATGCCTGTGGTGCTCAGCGCAAGCTGCAGACGATGCTGACACAAACACCTCCGCACACCTGTGCATCAGCACAAACACACCTACGCACAAACCACACCTGTGCACCAACACACCTGTGCGCAAACACACACGCGCACGCAAACACCAACACACATGTGCACAACCACACCTGTGCGCAAACACACCTGTGCGCAAACACACCTGTGCGCAAACACACCTGTGCGCAAACACACATGTGCACACAAAACACCCCCCACACCTATGCGTATGCGTTGCCCTTGGCGTACTCCGTCTTGCCCTAGTTGTAGGTCATGCACCACAGCAGGGCCATACCTGTGCATCAACACAAAACAGACCTATGCACACGCGCACCTGTGCGTATGCGTTGCCCTTGGCGTACTCAGTCTTGCCGTAGTTGTAAGTCAGCTCCAGCAAAGCGAGAGCTATAGCATCACAACACACCAAACATGCCACACAGCTTCTGCTCCCCGCTGCCTGGTCTCAGCCATGTGCAAATGCCCGTTGAGCTCAGCGCCACCTGCCGACCCAACCACCCCCTGCATGCCTGTGCATAATCACAATCACAGCCGCGCACCTGCGCACCTGTGCATATGGTCTGCCTTTGCCGTACTCAGTCTTGCCGTGGTTGTAGGTCAGCTCCAGCAAAACAACGGCCGCAGCACCACACCAAACGAAACACGCCACACAGCGTCTGCTCTCCGCTGCCAGCGCCACCTGCGGATAACACTGACTTAAACACACCGGTGCACAAACCCACCCGCACACCTGTGCACAAACACACCCCGGCACATGCGGATCAACACACACCTGTGCACAACCACACCCCGGGACATGCGGATCAACACACACCTGTGCACAAACACACCTGCACACCCGCACACCAACACAGCTGCGCACCAACACATGCACGCACACTAACCCCAACACACCTATGCACCAACAAGACACATGCGCATCTGTGCATATGTGTTGCCCTTACTGTACTCGGTCAGGCCGTAATTTTGGGTCAGCTCAAGCAAAGCGAGGGCTACAGCATCGCACCACACCAAACCCGCCAGACAGCTTCTGCTGCCCGCTGCCTGGTCTCAGCCATGTGCCAATGCCTGTGGTGCTCAGCACCACCTGCAGACACTGCTCTGACACAAACACCCCCGCACACCGTGCATCAACACCCATACACCCCGCATGCCTGTGCAGCAGCACAACCATACCTGTGGACAAACACATACGCGCATACGAACACCAACACACCTGCGTACAAACACACATGTGCATAAACGCACCTGTGCGTATGCGTTGCCCTTGGCATACTCGGTCATGCCATAATTGTAGGTCATGCACCACAGCAGGGCCATACCTGTGCATCAACACAAAACAGACCTATGCATAAACGCACCTGTGCGTATGCGTTGCCCTTGGCGTACTCAGTCTTGCCATAGTTGTAGGTCAGCTCCAGCACGCAGTTGTCCTCCTCAGGGCCGTAGCCCAGGAAGGCCAGCGTGTACTTGTAGTCAGGCACATCCCTGCAGCCAGGCAGCAGAGGGCACGCAGCAGTTCACGCACATGCACAACGCGTTGTTCCACATGCTTGTAGTCAGGCATGTCACTGCAAGCGGCAGACGCAGGTGTACCTGTACTCAGGCACACCCCTGCAGGCAGGCAGCAATATTAGGGTTAGCTGTGGTCAGGCACTGCCCACTGGCAAAGTGCGCTCGCAAAGAAAGGCCTCGAGGCCGTAGCCCAGGAAAGCCAGCGTGAACTTGTAGTCAGGCACGTCCCTGCGGGCAGGCGGTAGAAGAGAGCAAGCAGCGGTTCAGGCGCATGCATGTAACCAGGCACGTCCCTGCGGGCGGCAGAGGTAGGTGTACCTGTGCTCAGGCACATCCCAGCATGCAGGCAGCGGCAGTGGGGGCAGCTGTGGTCAGCTCCAGCACGCAGTTGTCCTCCTCAGGGCCGTAGCCCAGGAAGGCAGCGTGTACTTGTACTCAGGCACGTCCCTGCAGGCAGGCAGCAATATTAGCATCATTGAGATTAGCTGCGGTCAGGCACTGCGCACTGGCAAAATGTGCTGAAAAACGCTTCCTCAGGGCCGTAGCCGAGGGAAACATGCGTGTACTTGTACTCAGGCACGTCCCTGCAGGCAGGCAGCAACAGTGGCATCGACAGTGGTCAGGCACTGCCCGCTCTCAAAGAGCGCTCGCAAAGAGATCCCTCAGGGCCGTAGCCCAGGAAATCCAAAGTGTACTTGAACTCAGGCAGGTCCCTGCGGGCAGCACAGGCAGGTCACCTGTGCTTCGGCAGATGCAGGTGTACTTCGGCAAAGTATCCAAGCATATGCTGCTGTGCAGCAGCTGCTGCTGCTGCTGCCTGCCCTCCGCCCACCTGGTGCACAGCAGCTTCATGCCCAGCACCTTGCGCTAATGCTGCTGCTGCTGCTGCTGCTGCTGCTGCTGCTGCTGCTGCTGCAAAGCACGCAGGGCACTGCTGCTGCTGCTGCCTGCCCATCCGCCCACCTGGTGCGCAGCAGCTTCATGCCCAGCACCTTGGTGAAGTAGTCAATGCTGCGCTGCAGGTCACCCACACGCAGCATCACCTGCCGGCAGCAGCAGCAGCAGCAGCAGCAGCAGCAGCAGCAGCCTGTCATGTTACAGCAGTGTGCTTCAGCCCAGGACCGTGCTTGCGCGCCAACACTCTGCAACCTGACGGAGCTGGCGGTGATGATTGTATTTGGTACTGTTGAGTCACTGGCGTTTGTAACACAACATAGGCTGCCTTTACCGGGCATAGTGGGGGCTTATAACATGAAGCAGCATACTGAGATGCTAGTACTGCTGAAAAGCAGCCAAAGTGCAGTCGGTTCGCTGCGCACAGCTGGAGCCTGGCACCCTGGAACCTTGTAGATGAACCCTAGCAGCTGAAACCTAGCAGCTGAAATACAGTAGTCGGGAGTCCCAGCAGCTGGCACTGGGCAGCTGGAACCTAGCAGCTGGGGCGTAGCCCGCCCAGAACTGTCCGCCCCGCTCACCTGGCACAGCAGCTCCTTGGCCTGCTGGCAGCTTAACACCTAGTACCTAAAGACCCAGCAGCTGAAACCCAGCTGCTGGAGCCTAGCAGCTGGCGCCTGGTGAGGCCAGCACTGTCTGCACGCACCTGGCACAGCGGCTCCTGTGTCTGCTGGCAGCTAAACAGCTTGTACATAAGACCCAGCTGCTGAAACCTAGCAGCTAGCGTCTGGTGAGGCCAGCACTGTCTGCACGCACCTGGCACATCGGCTCCTGTGTCTGCTGGCAGCTAAACAGCTTGTACACAAGACCCAGCTGCTGAAACCTAGCAGCTAGCGCCTGGTGAGGCCAGCACTGTCTGCACGCACCTGGCACAGCGGCTCCTGTGTCTCCTTGCGCTGGATGAGCTCCCACATGTAACCGGTGGGGTCCTTGGCAAAGGCGATGACCGTGCTGCCGCCCTTCACGGGGCCGGCCTCGCGCGTGATCTGCGGGCACATCAAAACAGTGGCGAGAGCAATATGCACAAGGCATGTGTAAGGACGAAGTACATGTGTGCAAGCGAAGACGCTCAGGCGGCTGATGGGTGCTTGGGCTGCCGCCTTTCACGAGGCCGGGCTCAAACGTGACCTGCTGGCACAACAAACAGGCATGCATCACAATAGCAATAGGCACAAGCCATGTGTGCAAGCAGAAGCAATTCAGCAGACCCGTGGGTGCATGGGCTGCCGCCCTTCACGGGGCCGGCCTCCCGCGTGATCTGCGGGTATGCAGCACAAGCCATGGGTGTGCATGCAGCTCAGGTGAAGCATGGGTGCATGGGCTGCCGCCCTTCACGGTGCCAGCCTCGCGCGTGATCTGCGTGCACAGGGTACGGGTATGCAATGTATGACGCTGCATTGTTGATACGCTGCAGTGTGCAATGCCGCTCAAGTACTACAGATGCGCTGCCCAGCATTCATCACTCCTCATTGCAGCCGCATGTGTGCGATGGGCTGCAGCTGCCACAGGCACAGGCGTGCAGTAGTCATGATCATGTGTGTGCAGGTGCGAGCATGTTGACAGGTAGACAACAGCAGCCGCTTACCGTGCCGCCTGCGGCCTTGATCTTGTCTGCTGCAGCATACACATCTGCAGGGCAGCAGCAGCAGCAGCAGCAGCAGCAGCAGCAGCAGCAGCAGCAGCATGGCACCAAATCAAGCTGTTGCAGCGGCCGTCTACCACCCTACACCTATAACGTGTCCTGCATTGACCATGTCAGCGACAGCACCATGTGACACATGCACGCATCATGCTTGGCCCTGCACACCCGCAGCTGGAGCTGGCCGCACCACCCTAAAACCTCAGCATGCAACAGCTTGCTGCTACGTGCATGCCAGTGCCCCAAAGACCATGCAGCGCTCAGCTTCGCTCCTGCCACCGCCGCGCTACACACAATGCACACCGTCTGCTGATAGGCGAACGCTGGCTGTGCTCAACACACCAGGCTATGAGTTCACAGTGCATTTTTTACTGTCACTTACTGGCCAACCAAACAGTGCTTGGCGTTGCCCCGCCCACGCACCTGGCAGCGCCACGCCAAAGTGCCCGAAGCCTTCCCCAATGTCGTAGCTGTCAACGCCGTAGTTGTAGGTCAGCTCAACTGCGCGCATGCAATCAACACAACAACAGGCAGCAGCAGCAGACAGCGGACAGATTGGTCAAAGGCCAAGC
Source organism: Tetradesmus obliquus (assembly GCA_030272155.1). Classification (NCBI taxonomy): domain Eukaryota; kingdom Viridiplantae; phylum Chlorophyta; class Chlorophyceae; order Sphaeropleales; family Scenedesmaceae; genus Tetradesmus; species Tetradesmus obliquus. The sequence continues at coordinate 596,622 of CP126206.1, forward strand.
AGCACATGCAGCAGCAATTGGTTAGGGCCCAGCCGTTGCTGGTTGTGCAATGCTGCGCATGATGCTTCTCTGGCTCATTCATTTTTCACCAGCTCAGCATTGAGCACGCAGCAGCTCTCTTCCTGCCTGCCGCTGCTGCACCTTGTGTTGCATGCCATTTAGTACTGTTTGACAAACCGCTCTGCTGCTCACTGCTGATGCTGCTGTGTGTGACGCTGGCATGCCCTTGCGGCTGCTGCTGTCCACTGCTGATGCTGTTGCTGGCCTGGCCTCACTGATGCTGCTGCTCACTCGCAAAGTTTGTCTCCTCAGGCCCGTAGCCCAGGAATGCGTTGCTGTACTTGTCCTGGGGGATGTCGCGCTGCCGCAGCAGCTTCATGCCCAGCAGCTTGGTGTAGAAGTCGATGTGCTTCTGCAGCAGCAGCAGCAGCAGCAGCAGCAGCAGCAGCAGCAGCAGTGACACACTGCAACACAACCAGATGCCACGGCTGCTCCTCTCACAGTCAGCGCGGCAACAGCTGGCATAGGCACTGCACATCACGCAGCTGCAGACAGAACAGTATGGCATGCTGGGAGCAGGCACCCAACAGGCAATGCAGGCCAACCAGACAAGCCAGGGGTGGGCAAGGAACAGGGCAACGCCACCCAAGCAGTGGTGATGCCGTATCACCCGCTGCTGTACAACACGGTTGCATATGGAAGGTCGCTGGTAGCTTGCAGGCAAGCTCTCCCAGTCAGCTGCTGTGCACGCCAATGCAACAGCGCTGTTGGCACTGCAAGCCAGTGAGCTGTGCATCGGGCTGCAGCAGCTGTGCATCGGGCTGCAGCAGCTGTGCATCGGGGGGCAGCAGCTGTGCATCGGGCTGCAGCAGCTGTGCATCGGGGTGCAGCAGCTGTGTATTGAGCTGCAGCGGCTGTGCATGGGCTGCAGCGGCTGTGCTCGGCTGCGCCGGTCTTCCCCACGCACCTGCATGTCTCCCACGCGGTACACCGCATGCAGCATGCGCCTGCTGTCCTGCTGCAGCCACTCGCTGTCTGGTGCTGCAGCTGCCATGGTGGTGAGGTGGCGCCTGCCTGCAGGCCTGCACAGGCGCGAATGCAGCGGCAGCGGCCAGCAAGTGCAAGGGGTAGAGTTCCCATGTTGTGCTAGCAGCATTGCTGGCATACTACAGCTCATGCGAGGGAAGTCGTGCGAGGGAAGAACATTGCTGGCAGGTACACATGTCAGGGCTTGAACCAACGATCATGATTCTCCTTCTTGTTTCCTCTGATGCTGCCACTTGTATTGCTGCTGGGGCACCAGCGCAACCAGCGCAGCATTGCTGCTGTAGCTGTTGTTGCTGCAGCTGCTGCTGCCTTGGCTCTGCTGTGCCTCTGCTTAACGGCTGCTCGAGCTGCTGCTACAACGAGAAGTCCCAGCTTACTGTACAACAATGTGCCAGTGACAAATGCACGTTCTGCACAGACGGGCATGCGATCAGTTGCACACAGGTATATCGCATCCCGGGCCTGCTGCCTGGCCACGTGTGTCGCTTTGTACAACATGCATGTTTCCCTGATCTTCGCAACGATCTGTAAATTGCAGGGCCTGATCAGTACGCACCTGTGGTGGGTGAAGGGTCGAGCGGTCCGGACGCAGCTGTGGCTCACCGTCTTCGCCAGCCTGTCGCAAGTAAACGTTGCAACATTAGTTCACTGTTTGAGATGCTGCTGACACGCCTCCGCTGTAGCAGGCTGCTGCCCTTCTGTGCATGCAACCACAAGTACCTCATTGCACGTATGGGCAGGCTCATGGTGCTTGGACAACCACTGACTGCAGGAATACAGCACATACGTCGTTGCCTGCAGGTTACACAGGCTCAGGAGGCCCAGTACGTGAGAATGTTGGCAAATACCTGAACCCAACTGGGGTTCTTTTGAACCCACCTGGCAATGCAACACCAGGCGTGTTCAAAGATGCGTGCAGGCAACACGGCCAAACACTTGCACTTCACCCAGGCACTATGGCCCTGCTCCTGCGCAGCGCTTGCGCCAGGAACGCTGCCATTGCCTGGAACCTTGTGCAGCCCAACCTTTGAGCAAACAGAGTCGCCGTATCATTTGCAGGCAGATGCAGAGGATGGCAGGATGCGCGCATTCCCACCACATGGTGAGAAAGGCACACGTGCACTGCACATTCACGGCGATACAGCTGCACACCGTGTACACATGTGCTGTGCATGGCAATGCAAATGCAGCTGCAATGACCACCATCCTACAGTGACACCATCACCATGACGGTGTGGCTGCACAATCACGCGCCTGTTCAGCGCACACATTGCCAGTGATGCAGTACGCTCTGGGCAGATGGACAGCAGTATAAGCCATGCACTGCAAGTCTCTGTCAGGATGACTTCCACCGCACTGGCTGCTCTCAAAAGGCTTTGCACCGTGCACCAGGGCATCCCTGGTGTTTGCCTGCAGTCACTTTTCCTCAGACGACCATCAGTGACTGACACACGTGTGCTTCTTTATAGGCATGTCAAACCATTTCACAACAATGAGCCTCCTCTGTGATGAGAACTCTCAACTAGGCTGCGCAGCACCAGCAACCTTGCTAGCTTTGCCGCCCGCCTTGGTACTTGCCTTTGCCCCTCTGCTTGGCTTTGTGGCAGCTTTGGCAGCTGTTGCTGATGCTGCATTCTTTGCTGCTGGCCCGCCCTTCTCCTGCAGTGCTGCTGCATACAGGCAGCGCTCCACCAGCACTGCCGTCCAGCCAGTGCCTGCAGCCAAACATGCAGCATGCAACCCAATAAGTGGTGGACATGCTAGCACAAAGGCAGCGTTGAGAAGGCCTCTGCTGCATGTCACCTGTAGCTGGCATATAATCTGCCTGCAAGCGGGCAGAGCAGCTGTGCCTGATGCAGCATGCCGAGGGGAATGATCAAGGCATGGCAGAAGCATGCACTGTGGACCATGATGAGTGACAGACAACATGTAACGCATTGGCAACAGAGCCGGCCAGCCGAGACCCTGCTGCATCAGCCGTTGAGCAAGCTGCAGTCACACCAAGTGCTGACTGTAACCTTGGATGCACATATGACACCACATTGACTTCAACCAACTCAACCTCCAACGAATCATGTGCACATCTGGACACATCAGTGCAGCTGTGTGCTGCTGCAGCATACTGCGCCTCACCAGGGTCGACCTGCCTGAGCCAGTCTGCCTTTGCCCTGAGCGCATCCAGCAGCTGCAGGTAGGCCTTGGCCGTGTAGTCCCTGCCAGCAGCACATCACACAGCGCCAGGCAAGCACAGGCAGCAGGGCATTAAAGCGTAAGCTGAGCAGCTAGCTGCGCCAACAGCAGGGTACATTGTCATACTAACTGTGAGAGTCTTATGCCAGGATGGCAGCATGCATGGCCGTGCCGGTTGTTATTAAGCACAGTGGTCAACATCAAGTGCTGCAGAGGTGCGGGACAGCAGCTTTGCTCAGCAGCACAGCACGCGGCGCCAGACAAGAACAGGCAACAAGCACAGGGCAAGCATTGCAGTGTAAGCTGAGCAGCCAGCTGAGCGTGACAGTCTGTGCCAGCGACAGCATGCATGGTAGCACAGGTTGTGGCAGGGTCATGTGTGGCCAACATTGCGTGCTGCGGTAGAGCGGGCCAGCAGCTTGGCCTGGCAGGTGAGCCGGAGCCAGGGCACTAGGCAAGCCGCACACAGCACGGCACAAGACAGGTCGGCAGCACATGCAGGGGCATCAATCACCCACCTGCTGCCACATGCCTACTGTGAGCGACACACTGCATGCAGAGCTGCAGTGTGCTCATTGCAGCTGCTGCCAGGAAACCCCCACCTGCCGCCACATGCAGCAGCCTAAACATAAACAACACATTGCATGCTAGCCTGCAGTTTGCTTGCTGCAGCTGCTGCCAGGGGGCCCCCACCTGCCGCCACAGGCTGCCTGCAAGGCCTCATCTCCCATGTAAGGAGTGCTGCCGCTGGCATCAGCAGCAGCCAGCGCAGCAGAGGCAGTGGCAGGCCCCACGCCCTTGAGCACAGTCAGTGCATCCAGCGCTGCCTTCACAGCAGCAGCACCGGGCGCTGCTGCTGCTGCTGCTGCTGCTGTAGCGGAGTCCTGCTCAGGCAGGGCAGGTGAAGCAGCATCGCCTGCAGCTTTCGTCCGCTTGCCAGCTTTTGACGGCTGCTCTGGATGCTGCTTGCGTTTGCGACCGGCCCCTGCTCCTGCCGCTGCTGGTGCGACTGCTGCAGTTCCTGCTGCATCTGCTTCAGCAGCATCGTTGCCAGCACTGCTGCTGCTGCTGCCGAGCAGCAGTGCAAAGGCTTTGCGGGATACCTCCTGCACCTGTTGCTCCTGCAGTGGCAGGCGGCAGCAACAGCACATGTTGTTTGAGAAGCAGGTGCCTCCCACCAGTCTGCTGGTCATGCTGCTCACAGGGCACACGTGGGTACATCCTTGGTTCTTAGTAGCCAAGGCACCGTATAACAGTGAACCAAATACATCCTGCATGCAATGTGTCTGGTCAGCACCCTAGCCTGCAGGCAAGTGCACCTTGGCTTGCAGCCAGCTGCACCCTGACAGCACCAGCAGCACCAACCAGCTCTGCGTCACTCCAGCACCACCCTGCACTGCCAAGTGGCTTCTAATCAGGCTGCCTGTGTATTGGTGCAGCTGCAGTCACACGCGCTGCATGCTGTGTGATGCATTGCTGGCAGGGCACTCAATGCTGTTGCAGCACAGAGCGCTCACCGTCGCTGCTTTGGCGTAGTCCAGAAGGCGAGGCCGCCATTTGCCGTAGTTCAGCTTCCAGTCCACCTACAGCGTGCAACCCAGCCGTCACAGCACTGGCTGATATACAGCCGTCTCAGCAGCAGTGCTGTGCAGCTGAGCAGTACCAGGACATGGCTGGTCAGCTCACCAGCTGCACCAGCTCTGCTGCTGTGATGTGTGCATCTGGCGCCCTGCTGCGGATAGAGCCAGGCAGCACATCCTCGTACCATCTGCAAGCATGGAAGCCAAGACAACACAACTAAAGCTCTACATGTTCCTGCCATACATCGGTAGGGCGGCAGCAGCAAGGCACGGGGTGCGCAGGCACAAGAGGCTTGCCATCAAATGCATTGCAGCGTGGTGAGCTATGCCATGATCAAAAGCACCTACAGCTCCACAGCAAACGGTCAAGTCATTTCTGTCGAAACACCTGATCACCTGTTGAGCTCCTGCAAGCGTTCACTGGCTTTGGCCTGCCATGCATTGGCCAAGCCCTGCTGCACTGCTGCCCATGGCGCTGCTGTGTCAGCAGACCACAACTTTGTTGAAGCCATGCCTTGCAAACCGATGGTGCGTGAGGTAGTTCATGAAACATAAGCTAATCAACGGCTAGGACGCAGAGAAGGCACATGTTCTCTGGGTACAAGCGACACGGAGGTTTCAAGGTCCTGCTCGGAGCTAACTACTCCTCTACAAGGAGCCTCATGCGGACACTTATGCTTTTTGGTTTTTTAAACTACTTCTTTGCGTAGACGTGCAGCGATCCGTTCTCAAGTGCTCACCCCGACAGCAGCACCCTCATTTCCTGCCCTTGGGTTGAACACTGAATCCGAAGGCATGGATCGACAACAAAGCCTTTCCGAAATCGTTTCTAAGGGTACGTGGCAGGTGCACTGAGCACAGCACGTGCCAGGGATGGCGCAAGCATTGTTCTGCTGCTGTTGCTGCCTTGACTACATCCCTGTCTCTGTGACGCCTTATCTGTGTTTGCTTTTCAACCTCCCGTGTGCTGCACGGCTCAGAGGTATCAAACAAGCTGGTAGCACACAAGGAGAAGGAGCGGGAGCATGTGGAGGCGTTGCTGGCCAGCCAGAAGCACCTGACATCGAATGTGCGCACCCTCATCAACAGTAAGTTCCAGCACACTAACACGGCTGTCACATCATGCTTGTAACGCGAGTCCCGGCAGCTTCATATGCCATACATGTGTCATCGGGCTGCCGGCGCGTGCCTGCTGGCAGAACAGCGTAAGCACAGGTCCACCCTTCACTGCACTGGCAGAGTGGCTGTCCTGTTGCATGCACACAGCAGCGCCAAGCTGGAAACGCAATGCAGCCACTGTTGATGCTGCTGCTGCTGCTGCTGTCTGTGCCTGCCGCAGGCCTTGATCAGGTGGCGATGCTCTCAGCACCCAAGTTCAACAGCAATCAGCCTGATGTGTTGAGAAGCGCAGTGTCAAGAGCAAGGCTGCTGCAGAAGCAGTTGGATGCCGTCAGAGCACGCATGCAGCGCATCCAGGTAAGCCTACATAGTTGCACGGCCACTAGTGCAACGCAGATCGTTTTTGACCAATAGCAAGACACAGGCATTTGCATGGCAGGTCACCAGCACAGTCTGCAAGCACAGTCACGACTGTGGCACAGCTATACCTTGAGCACAGCAGCCAAAAGGCTTGCCCACAGTGCAGCCCCCGCTCCAGTGTATTAGGACGGCAGTCACAAACCAGATGAGCAGGTCACACCAGAGTGCAGCATGTTGTCACGCACCTGCAGGCGTGGACACTGGCTGTGTGTGTACTGCAGCAGCATATCGGCAACTGGACTGCCCCGACTCCCATCGCGGCAGCCACTGGCGCAGCAACAAGCAGCACTGCGTTGCTCACCCTGAAGATTGCCTAGCACACGAGCCTTGCAGCAGCGCATACACTGCTTACATGTGCATGTAGTTATATTTCAACAGCAGGGGCTACTCGCACCCTGCCATAGCATGCTACGCCGTGCAGTGGTGCGGTGCTGCGGTAGTTCCATGTATGCGAGCAGCACCCGTCTGCTGCTGTGCAGGCGCACTTGCAGGGCCAAGAGGCGGCAGCAGATGCATCTGCGCATGGGCGACTGGAGCTACATCAGCAGCAGGAGCAACACGAGCAGGAGCAGCAGCCACAAACGCAGCAGCTGTCACAGGCCGCAGTTCTGCCTGCACAGGAGGTGCAGCAGCAGCGCCCTCCTTGAGCCTGCATCGGGCCTTGTTTGCAAACGGGTGGCTATATTGAGCTCGCTGGTCAGTTCTGGGACAAGCATGCATATGCTTCCTGCAGCATGCAGCGATTACAGAGAGTGAGATGTCTAGTGCTGCAAGCCGCAGAGGCAGCATATGCACGACATGCTCAGCAGCATGAGCGCTGTTGCTCAGGCGGGTGCTGCAATGTGCAACGCGCAAAGGTTTCAACTGCTGAAGCAGCAGCGTTTCAAGTCTTGCTGCGCTAGCTAGCATGGATGGCAGCCCAGCCTATGATAGTTTTCACTCCGTCCATCGCATATCTTGGTTGTTGACATGTAAAGTGGCACACGTTGCTCGCAGATGCGCCACAGGCAGCAGTGTCAACGCAGCTTGTGAACTGGGTGAGGATGTGCAGTGCTGCTGTGCAGCACTGCTTCAGATAGTGGTTGTAATGATCTCAACCAATGTGGTTATTTCATTGACTTCACGGTCTGAAAGGTCTGAAACGGGCTCCCCAAGTCTTATGTCATCTCTGTCACCCAGTGTTACAAAGTTGTTGAGGTAACACCCCTGGACTCAACTTGAACTTCTGCGATGTTGAATTGTCTGTTGTATATCTTGTTACGGTGTTTGATGTCGTCAATTAAACAGAAGGCATTTGCAAGCACGGACAATATCCACTGCTGACGTGCACCTGTTGCACTGTACTGTACACCTCTCCCTTCCTTGGAGACGATCAGGACCGCCAATAGCTTAGTCGAATCGCTCATAAGGGAAATCAAAAGCTGTGTTTGGTTAGAGTAGCAGCAGGAGGCCATGGGATCATAGGGACTGCTGACAAAGCTGGACAGCACTTCTTTGCATGCGAAGCAGCCATGGGGCAGGCGATCACCAAGCTGTTCGACTCGCTGTTCGGTGCGTTAGAAAGACCAGCGTAGTTTTAATGCGATCAGGACTTTGCTCGCAGCTGCAGCTGAGGTGCTGTGCTCACAGCCTTGTGAGGAACTGATGCAGGGGCTATGCTGCTGCTGCTTGCAGTTGTGCTTTTGACCCATAGCCGCATGTTGCAGTGGTGTGCATACCCCAACAGTGCTCTGTAGCACCAATTGTCTTGAGCAGTCACACGACAGAGCATCTGTACCCCTGTTTTGCTATTGCGCATGTACAGCAGCAGCAGCGCCGCGTTCTTGACAATGGCACTGGCTTGGCCCAGTCACCTCGTTTCTATGCTGATGAGCACAGAAGTGCTAGATAGCACGGCAACCAGCACTCCTACAACTGCCATCCTTGCAAAGCAGCAGTAGTGCAACTCAACGTGTGTACATGGCGGATGCTCTCAACATCATTTGCCCTTTCGCTCGGCAAGCACAGCTTCCACACCCACTGCAGAGCACCGCTATGTTTGTGGACACTTGAATCGCCTAGTGATGCTGGTCTGCTGTGGGCCTGTGAAGTCTTGTTGCAGCAGCTGCAGATGGTTAACGGCCACGCGCAATACCCAAACACATGCATTGCATGCCTTGCTGTTCTGCTGAAGCAGCTCATCAGGACACTCGGCAGTTGAAAGCCTACCCCAGGTGCAGGCTGAAATGGTCTGCCTGTCGATGCAGCTGCAATGCAGCGATAGCTGCCATGCAGCTGTTGTGCGCTGTGGATGCGTTGGCAGATGCCTCAACACATACCCGCTGAATTGCCCAGACACGCTGCACACCTGCAAGCAGCAGAGCTGGCTCAGCTCAGTCCCCCGCCTCCGCTGCCCCACCTCACTTTGCACCCTGCCGCTCCACATCAGCACAAGGTGCACTCCTCCCCGCCCCGTGCTCACCCACCACCACCACCCCTCTTCCAACCCACCCTGTCGCTGTTCAACTGCACTCCATCTCACCCTGTTTGCTCCGGCACTGCCCTCCCCCCCTTCCCTCCCCCCACAAGCAACAAGGAGATGTGCGTGGTCATGCTGGGGTTGGATAGCGCGCTCAGCTCTTCCCCGACCGCAGCTGCCCCACCTCCCCTTGCACCCTGCCGCTGCGTATCTGCACAAACTGCGCCTCCTCTCACCCTGTTCTCACCCTGTACCAACCCTCCACCACCACCACCACCACCTCTCTTTTCACCACAGGCAACAAGGAGATGCGCGTGGTCATGCTGGGGCTGCTGCCCTACCCTGCATAGCAAGCGCAGCTCTTTCCCTCGTCTCCGCTGCCCTGTGCTCACCCACCACCACCACCGCTCTTCCAACCCACGCCGTCGCGGTGCAACTGACTTCTTGTCACCCTGTTTGCTCCGGCACCGCGCTCCTCCCCTTCCCTTCCACCACAGGCAACAAGGAGATGCGCGTGGTCATGCTGGGGCTGCTGCCTGGCACAGCAAAGCGAGCTTAGTCTTTCTCCCGTCTCCGCTGCCCTGCTCCTCTTTGCATCCTGCTGCTGCACATCAGCACAAGGTGCACTCCTTCGCACCCCGTGCTTACCCACCACCACCACCCTCTTCCAAGCCACCCTGTCACTGTTCAGCTACACTGTAAGAAGGCTTCTTCTCACCATGTTTGCTCCGGCACCGCCCTCTTCCCTTCCCCTTTCCCCAAACAGGCAACAAGGAGATGCGCGTGGTCGTGCTGGGGCTGGGTAGCGCGCTCAGCTATGTCGCACCCGCAGCTGATCCACCTCTCCTTGCACCCTGCCGCTGCACATATGCACAAACTGCGCCTCTTCTCACCCTGTTCTCACTGACCACCACCACCACCGCCACCGCCACCACCACCACCACCACCACCCCTCCTCCACAACAGGCAACAAGGAGATGCGCGTGGTCATGCTTGGGCTGGATGCGGCGGGCAAGACCACCATCCTGTACAAGCTGCACATCGGCGAGGTGCTCACCACAGTGCCCACCATCGGCTTCAACGTGGAGAAGGTGCAGTACAAGAACGTGCTGTTCACGGTGTGGGACGTGGGAGGGCAGGAGAAGCTGCGGCCGCTATGGTGAGCAGCGCGCTAGTGCGCTGATGCGATTGATGGCTGCAGTGTCAAGCAGCAGCATGAGGACCGCGCTGTGCAGCATGACTGACATAGCAGCACCTTGCCGCCTGCTGCACGTGTGGCCAGCGACAGTTGCAATCTTGGCGCGAGTCACGCCTGCAGCTGCACCAGCCTGGCACCTGCAGCTGGAGTGTGGCAGCCTGGTGTCATCAGCTGTGCCTGCAGCCGCACAGCTGCAGCACAGCACTTGCGCACCCAACGCATTGCCGCACATGTGCGGCTGAAGGACAGGGCGTGCAGCAGTAGCAGCAGCAGCAACCCAGGCACAGTCGTGGACCAGTAGCAGCAGCAGCAGTTCAGTAACAGTGATGCAATAGGTGTCGCAGGCATGCTTCCATCAGCCTCGCCGCATTGCGCTGCACCTTGGCCCACTTCAACCAACCACTTCTGACCCTAACAGCAGGGAGGGGCAGCGTGGCCCTGCCCTGTGCTGCTGTGCTGCGCTGCGCTGCAGGTGCACCACTCAAAAACACGGCAAGGCTCACCTGGGTGCTGCCTCTTTCCTGCTGTGCTGGTTGCTGTGCCACATGAGCAGCAAGGTTGTTGCGTGTTGCCTTTTCAGGCGATGTTTGTCGATTGTTCTGTCTGCAGGCGGCACTACTTCAACAACACGGAGGGGTTCATCTGTGTGCTGCCTGCTGCTTGGCCAGCTGTGCTCAAGTGTGATGAACCCTTTACTCAAGCAGTCTTGTTGTGGATGTCCTTCTATCCCTGCAGGCGGCACTACTTCAACAACACGGACGGGCTCATCTTTGTGCTGACCGCTGCTTCGCCTGCTGCGCTGCTTGCTGTCTGATGTAGCAAACCTGTCACCTAAGCAGTGTTGTTGTGGGCGCCCTTCTATCCCTGCAGGCGGCACTACTTCAACAACACGGACGGGCTCATCTTTGTGGTGGACTCGCAGGACAAGGACAGGCTGGGCCGCGCGGGCCAGGAGTTCCGCAGCATCATCAACGACCCGCTCATGAAGAACAGCGCCATACTGGTCTTCGCCAACAAGCAGGTGGGCTGAGAGCTTGGGTGCTGTGGGGCCAGGCCTGTGTTTGTGCGCGTGCCCTGCGTGCCCCTGTATGTACGACACGTCATCCATGACCCGCATGACACTAGTGTGAAGAACAGCGCCATCTTGGTCTTCGCCAACAAGCAGGTGGGCGCTGAGAGTTGCATGCTGTGCGGCTGTGTCTGTGACCGCATGTGCCCTGCGTGCCCTTTAAGTTCGACTCGTTATACAAGACACGTTCATGAAGAACAGCGCCATCCTGGTCTTCGCAAACAAGCAGGTGGGCTGAGAGCCTGGGTGCTGTGGTGCGAGGCCTGCGTTTGCGCGTGTGCCCTGCGTGCCCCTGTGTGTTCGACACATATCTGATGACACTAGTGTAAAGGACAGCGCCATCCTGGTTTTCGCCAACAAGCAGGTGGGTGTGATTGGGCTGCAGAGGAGCTGGCTGCTGTGGGGACAGGCCTGTGGTTGTGCGTGTGTGCAGCATGATCAGGAAATAGCTCAGGCGTGCAGCGGTGGTTTTGCAGCTGGGCGGGCGGGCGGCGGCGCGGCGGTCCAGGTGCTAATGGTGCAGCTTTGCATGCGCTTCTGCACTGATGGGTGTGCAACCAACAGGGTGCATGGCAGCATCAGGTGCTGTAGTGACTGGTGTGCTGTTGCGTTGCGTTGGCCAATAGGTTGCTGTGCAAACTTGCAGGCGTGCAGTGCCAATGGGCTGAGAAGACAGCGCTGTGTCCCTCTGAACTGCGGTCCCCGCATCATCATATGACGATGCATTCGCCGGCGCACATTCAACCGCCTGCGCCTGCTGTCCGCCATTCCATGGTTGGTATTCGGTCTCGGGCGCTGTCTATGCTGCGCCTGCGATGCTTGCAGCACATGCGCGGCTGCGCCTTTCCTTGCACCGGCTTCTACGCCTGCCACGCCTACCCTGTTCAACCTTTGCAGGACGTGCGCGGCTGCGGCTGCGACGCGTGCATTGATGCCTGCCACTGATCGCTTGCTGTGATGCTGCTGTCTACCCTGTTGACCTGTGATGCTTGCAGGACGTGCACGGCTGCACCTGCGCCGCCTGCACCTGTTGCCCACCATCGACTGCTCGCTGTGATGCTGCTGCTGAACACCTGTGTTGCCCTGTGCTGCTGCCATGCTTGCAGGACATGCGCGGCTGCGCCTCACCGGCCGAGGTGTGTGAGGCGCTGGGCATGACCGAGCTGCGGGGCGCCTGCAAACACCTGCACACAATGTGCTCACCACACATCACCTGCTATGGTTGTTATATTGCTGCCCGCCCTGCGCTTGCCACCTTTGCAGGACGCGCGGGGCTGCACCTGCGACGCCTGCACCTGATGCTCGCCATCGACTGCTTGATGTGATGCTGTTTGCAGGACATGCGCGGCTGCGCCTCACCGGCTGAGGTGTGTGAGGCGCTCGGCATGACCGAGCTGCGGGGCAGGCGCTGGCATGTGCAGAGCGCAATAGCGATACGCGGGGAGGGGCTGTATGAGGGGCTCGACTGGCTGGCAAACACGCTGAAGAGCAGACCATCAGGCTGAGCCACCCGCGCAGCAGTAGCAGCGGCAGCAGCGACAGAGGCAGCAGCTGCGGCAGTAGCAGCAGCACTGTCAGCAGGTGCGGCAGTAGATCAGTGTGGGTTGGATCTCTAACACAGCGCAAGTCGCTGTGTTAGTGCGGTTGCTGGCTGACGCACACTTGAGTTTGCTTCATGCATGCACCCTCAGCATTCATCATGCACGGCATCGTGTGGCTGTGATGTTTTGGTTGTGATGTTGAGCATTGCTTTGCAGCTGTGCACTGCTGGCATCACAGCCCACAGCCTGAGTCAGACTGACTGATGATGGGCGGGGCTGTCCTGCAGCCTGTGCATGGTGCCCCAGCACGAGTACAAGCAGTATCGCTGCACCTGCCGTTCGCGGCACTTGGCTTCACCTCCCCGCTGCATGCGGCATGGACTGAAATGGAGCTGATAAAGCGCATGCTGGCTGCGCTTTTGCTGGGTGTGCATGCATGCTAGGGCTTCCAGCGTCTTGTGCGCACAGTGGCGCAGGCTGTATCAAACAGCGAACATCAGCGATGTTAGTACGCTGCACTGCTGCGTCATTCGCGCCGTGCTGTCTGGCTTGTGAGTCGGTGTTCTGGCGTGTGAGTCGGTGTTCAGATACTGTTTTAAAAAGGTCTGATGTGAAGCAGGACTGCAAGCCTGGACACTGCCGTGCAGTTGATAGCATGGCGGCACCTACTTGGGCATCTGTTGAAACAGCGCATGCATGTTGGATGCACAGGCGCTGCTCTGACACACAGAGTGCAGATGACGGCTGGCTGCTGTCGATGTATGGTTGTGCAGTCGTTGCGTCAGGGTGCTCTTGCACTTGGGTGTTGGCAAGCACTGGCCAAATCAAGCCCGGGCTGCATTTGGTGCACGTTGCAGTCATGCATCGCGCCGGCATGCTGATACGGCAGCAGAGCGTCAGGCGCTGTTACTGTGCAAAACGCCTTGTCTGCACAACTATGTGTGTTGTCCGTAGTGTCAAGTGGCTGATGCTGCAGCTGCATCCATGGGCCCAGCTGCGTGCGCCAAAAGCTTTTTAGGATAGGATGGCGCTGATTGCACGTTTTGTTATGTGGGTTCATTCGTAAGCTGAGACACCCCGTTCATCTACAGTTGCATCACTTCATTAACCAGTGTAAGCCTATTATCCTGGCTGTTGTCACGCACTTGGTAACTTAGTAAACATGCGATTAGTCCCCACAGTATCCTGGCTACAACAGTCCTTTTGCAAGTGCAACAACTTGTCACGGCGTGCACGCACGTCATGCAAGACGTATTCAACCACATCAAAGCTGAATGCCAATCCAACCAACATACATATATGTGATGTACATTTTTAAAAACAATTGGATGTGGGGTGGTACACAGTGCGCGCTATGTTGACACACGCCGTAAACAAAGGGCGGGAGTCCCTTTACAACTCGTGACGGCCGAGCCCTGTGCTTTACGCTGAATCCTTACGTCTATTATATAATAATAATTGTTATAAAATGTCATGCGTTAACACCATTTAGGGCAGTATGGGCCTCAAAGACTCGGCCACGCCGGGCCGCGCTGCTAGTGCAAGACACAGCAGTGTATCCACGCGTCACCACTTTTACGAAGAAAAATGGTGGTTGTAAAAGTTATCAACGTCTGAGTGGTACTTGGATTATTGTCGACCAGCCAATGGCCAGCCATGGCACCATAGCCCGCGGACACGAGCACGAGCTGCCCGCAAAAGCAGCAAAGCTGTAAAACGCGGCTTCCAAAACATTTGCTTGCTGCCCGTATTGCATTGATTTGGTGCTCAAAGCAGTTGGTCGTGTCGTAAAGCCAAACAAGCCTGCCCGTTCATGAGACAGCGTGCACTGGCCAGTCCCCGTGGGGCTGCATTCCCATATGATAGCTCTGTTATAGTCAAATCTAGAATGTTTTACGAACGTTTACTGCGCGCAGTAGACGGTTGATAAGCAGCAACGTGATAGCTGCAACAATCAACTTCTTCAATTCAATTATCGGCTTACATTCGTTGAACGAAATTGCCAATCATGGCCTACCACAAACTGTTTTTTTTCGTCTATTATTCAAAATTAGTAAATCGAGCTGCAGCTACGTATGCCTATCCTCAAGTGTTGGTAAATGTTTTTTTTGATGTTGCGAGCTCGAGACAGGGTGGGTATCTTGAGTGCTGGCACTACTAGAATGAGCCACAGCATGATGAACACATGGTCTGGGACAAGAACGTAAGAGACTGGAGGGGTCTACATTTCTGAGATGACCTGCATTCTTCCTGTCTCTGGTTGAAATGGGGAACAGAACAAGATGCACTGCATCCCTGTGTGACACCCTTGTGCGCCAGCAATCTCGTTTGTTGTACCAAAAATGTCTTACAGTTGTGCTGAACGGCACTTCACCACATCAACAGCTTGCTTCAAGTTTCAACTAACTAGTAGCATGATGCCATCAAACAGTGTTTCAAAGCCATAGCTTAGGCAGCACTGTTCAAGGGCAATATCCAGCAATCTGCACAGCGGAAGGGCAATGAAAACTACTGACTGTGCGCGGGGCGCTGGTTTCTGATGCATCATGCTACAGTGTACTCCGCAGGATTCCGTCGATTGCTGGCTACATACATACCAGCCCTGCCAGGCACGCAGCCAACCGTATGGGTAACCCCCACCTGCTGCCTGGTGAAGGCGGTGAGGGGGTCTGGGTGGTCTACCCCTCACCAATAGAGAGGCAGTAATAGTCGTAGTTTCCGCTCCGTACGGGGCGCGGTTGCCGATGCCGACGACAAGGTATGGCTTACAAGAAGACTATTATTATTATTATTATTATTATTATTATTATTATGCTACAGTGCAGCGTGTCACCTGCTAGTGAGTCATTGTCTGGCACAACTCTCTTCTTGCGCAAAATTGTGAGGCTGGATGGCAGCACTTGAGTGCGCAGGGGGGAAGCCCCAACAATACAGACCCCAGAAAGCCCACGTGCGGTACAACACCACAGCCATATCTGTACAATATCCGCCTGTCCTTCACGTGACAGATGGGCCATCAGGCCGCTGAGAGACTATCAAAAGTGTTGGGCGGGTTGAATCCTTGCTAGGCAGCACGCGAAATATCATATGCAGGGTAGAGCAAATATCTTAGATAGGTATAGACTATACACGTACGTACTGCAAGTCTGCTAGATTTTTGCCAGTTTGCTGATATCAGCTGCAGATGCACACAGCTGTTTTTCGACCCACACCCCGCGCCACCGAAAAAGCCACCAGTGCAACTGCATTTGTACAAGTTAGGAGTGGTGTCTGAAATTTGAAGCTTGCTGAGCGGAAAACAAAACTGTGATAGCAGCACAACAAGAGCTGCATGTAAATTGACGAATTCCATACAAAGCCAGGATCCCGAAGGACGCTGGTGATGCACAGCTGCGCAAGCAATGCTGAGCTAGAAGATCCCCGCCAAAGTCTCCTGGCACTCCGAGTGGGGCTGTTCATGTAGGTACGGCTGCCCTGCATGTTGATAGCAAGTGCATGCACCGGAATTGTTTAGGTGTTGAGCAAAATACGATGAGGAGCAAACGTTTATGCACTCAAGGCTGATGGCGCAAAACTAATCTGATATGCATAGCATGTGCAGTCTTGCCAGACAAAGCTCTCAGGGCAATACAATGTCATAGAGGGGGCCAATTCGAGCCCAGCAATGCACAGCGAGAGCAGCTTGCGTGCTCACTGCACACCGCACACCCGTTGAGCAGTAGCATGTAGCACACCGCACACCCGTTGAGCAGTAGCATGTACAAGCATCACGGCGCCCAGGATCAGCCATGCACTGGGTACGGCTACAGCTGGTCAGCTGACCGCAGCCACCGCAGATGCCAGAGCAGTGCAGCACGTCAAAAGACGGTTTTATACGGCTCCTTGACTCCGAGGACCATGATAAATGCATAGCTGCGCACCTTACATGTCATGTCATAGCACACGCGCCCCTCGCATGGCAAGATTGGGAGCACGGACAGGGGGGCACATTGTTGACACTCACTGTCAATCATCCCTTTGGGTGCTTCCCTGATGTTGAATTTGCCTTGCAACAGTATGTATGCATATGCAACACCCCATTGAAGCGTTACACTGCAAGTGGCGGCGTTGCGGCGCTGCTGGTGGCATCCCAATGCTGACGCCCTGGGCGCACATGTGCAGGCAACAAGTGTAACTTACCGTTGAACCAGCAAGCCCACCGCATCCACAGTCCATCGCCCCGTGCTAAATGATGAGGCAGGATGAGGGAGCATAAGTGGGAGGCTGGTGTCACGGTGTAGAAGTGCAAAGCTGCCCCGCGCAGGGCGCGCCGTGACCTATGCACACATGCGCTCCCACACCATAAACGATGCTGAGTGCAGTTGCTGCACCACGCATTCCTTACGCTTCAATCAAGTTTTGCAATTGCTGCAATTGTTGCTGCTGCTTCTGCTCTTTCTGCTGCCTCTGCTTTGGCTGCTTCTGCTTTTGCTTCTGCTGCTGCTGCTGCTGCTTCTGCTGCTGCTGCTGCTGCTGCTGCTGCTGCTTCTGCTGCTGCTGCTGCTGCTGCTGCTGCTGCTGCTGCTGCTGCTGCTGCTGCTGCTGCTGCTGCTGCTTCCACTACTATACGAGTAATGAGACAAATTCAAACATTGTGCAGGCTGCCTGCAGGCTGCAAATACTGTGCAGTCTTCGCTGACACCGTGACTGGAGCCTTGGTTCACTGCGGGTGGGTGACTTGAGAGTGAGTAGCATGGGTTTACCTGCGGCAAAAGGTGGCCAACGCTGTTGCGCCGTGGCCAAAAGTTGCCATGGGCCGTGCCACCAGGCCACATGGCATGCCGCATGCCATGCATTGCCAGTCGGACTGGCCCATTGCTGCTGCCCGGAGCCTGTGCTTCACTGGCAGTCCTGTTCTCGTTTGTCATAAGCACTTGATAACATGCAACGTGTTTTTGCGCGTTGCCTGTACACGTACCATGCATAGGCTTTGGGCAGGCACTGCCGCAGTACCGCAGTACTCAGTACCAGTAGCGTACTAGTGGAGTGACAGCACACTCGGAGCATCAGGGGAGCGTGGGCGGAGCTCTCCTCCAGGTTCTCTTGAAGGAGCGCAGTAATGCAATTACTATGGGGCTTTGCAGTCTAGGGTCAGCCTAACCTCGTCATTTACTAGAGGTAGTGGCACTGCTGAGCTGCCAGCTCACAGTGTGCCGCACAGCAGAAAGGCTTTCGGCAGCGGGTCTGCCCCTGCTGCCTGGCCACCTTCATGATGGCAGGTACTAGTCCATACCTTGAGCGCTGCACGAGGGGAAAACGACCTTTAGTGCGGCCTGTCACTGGTGAGAGGGCACTGTGACCCAAACACGCGTCGTATACAGTGGATGCGGCAACGCGCATTGGCTCAGCTACAAGCTAGTTTCACGAAGATAACCTCATGTAGCAGCTTGCACCTAGAAACGGATGTTGAACAGCTCAATCAGTGAATGCCAGCTGATGTGCTTGAGCACGCGAACCAGCGACTAGCACCCATCAATAGGCTCGCATTTGACTACGTCGTGATTTTTGAGGTGATTTGACTGCGTTTTGGAGGTGTGTGCGAGTAGGCATGCAGCACGACCTGCCACAGGATCTTTTCTCATCCCTGCACGTGACCCCGCCTGAAAACATGCAGGGAACGTCTTCTTGGGGCACCAGCTGACGGCAAGACGAGCCAAAGCAACAGGCCCCGGTTGTCGACGACGCCCTGCACTGATGGAGCGTGAGGTAGGCTGCTGTCATGTGTGCTCGCTGCATTCAATGTGATACTGTATGTTGTGACATCAGCCTCTTTTTTCACTGGCCGTCGGTGTCGACATTGCATGGCCCTGCGATAAGGCTCCTGGCATCGCCGGACACTGCGTCCGTGCTGTCGCTGGCACCTTCCAGTTGATCCTTTGAACAATATAACAGCTGACAGAGCAAGCTGAAGTAGACAACAGCCGGAAGACGTGCATAGCAGCGAGATTTCATGCACGCCGGGTTCCCTCTAGTATGGCCGTGTATACCTCTCAGCAACAAAAATTTGTTCAAGGAACACATCTTGATTTGTTAGGAGTCTGTCTCGCACGCCATTGTTTGCACCTGCGCTAGCAGCTCTGGTAGTGCCACCTCACGAACGACACACTAGTCACTACTGACCAGTACTGCACACTGCACAGTCCGGCATGTCGTCCCCACGTGCTTGACACGCACCACATGAACCATGTGGCAGGACACGGTTGTAACCTTGACAAGAAAATGTCCTCACGTGGCAGGCAAGAGCTGGTGCTGCTGCTGCAGCACTCACATGACTCACATGCACGTACTTCCACTGCTGCAGGTGGCCTAACTTTAACTGCGCACACACACGACATCAGCCAAACGAGCACATGGCCGACATCAGAGCTCCAGTGGTGCTCTTGGCAGGGCACCCATGCAGGTGCGCACAGCAACCACCCAGGATGTCACTGCTGCTGCCTATCACCCAGCCTCAACATCTCATGCAAACAGCCACTCTCACATCACTTCAGGTTCATCCTACCCCTTGCATCGATCTGGTGGATACCACCGCTGCTACCCAATGTGCAGAGCCCTGCGCGCTGTGGTACATCTAGAAAAGCTGCAGGCAACGCACGCATGTGTCACACGCATGTTCAAGACAATGCTGACGCGCACTACGCTCACACGCGCACGCGCTGCGCATGCCTTGCTGCTGCACACACGCAGGTTCTGCCAGCAGTGCAACAAGTACCAGCTGCTGGTCGAGTTTGTGGGAGACAGCCGCAGCTGCAGGGCAGCTGGCGCGCTGCGCGCCATGCGGCTGCACGTGCTGCAGGACAGGCAGGCCAGGCTGGCTGGGCAGGGCAGGCACGCGAGGCAGGGCAGGCGACGCGCTGCAGCAGCAGCCGATGGAGCTGACAGCGATGCTTCAGCAGACACAGCAGCAGCAGCATATAGGGCGGCGCCGGACGCCACAGTGCTGCCGGCAGATGCTCGGGAGGGGGTCACGAGTGGTGAGGGTGGCACCCTGAGAGCAGCAGCAGCTGCCGCAGAGGGGGCAGACGATGATGATGCAGCTGAACCTGCAGCTGGCGCTGCTGCTGCTGCTGCTGCTGCTGCTGAGGGCCTTGCTGATGCAGCAGCGGCAGGCGGCCCCCTGCAGGACGTAGCAGCAGCAGCAGCAGCAGCAGCAGCAGCGGGTGCTGCTGCTGAGCGTGACTCACAGCTGCGCCAGGTGCTCCGTTGGGAGCAGCGCTTGGCGCAGATGGGGGAGGTACTGCACATGTGCTCTCTGCGGCAGGCGGCCTTGATGCGCGGCCCGCCAGCACTGGCAGCAGCAGCAGCAGTTGCAAGGGCCGCAGCAGCGGCGGAAGCAGGAGCAGCAGCAGGAGCAGCAGCACCCGAAGCGCACCCAGCAATTGCGGCCGCAGCAGCAGCAGGGGCAGCAGCACCCGAAGCGAACCCAGCGGTTGCAGCCGCAGCAGCAGCAGGGGCAGCAGCACCCGAAGCGCACCCAGCGGTTGCAGCCGCGGCAGTGGTGGGAGCGGCAGCACACCCAGCAGCACCTGAAGCAGCTGCAGCTGCAGGCAATGCTGCTGCTGTTCCTGCAGCGCGCAGCAACCAGATGCAGGCTTTGGAGAGAGCTGCTGCTGCTGCTGCTGCTGCTAGACCCGCAATGCAAGCAGCAGCTGCTGCTGATGCCAATGCTGCACCAGCAGCAACAAACACTGCCGCTGCTGCTGCTTTTGCGCAGCCTGCTGGTGCGCCACCTGTCCCTGCCATCAGCTATGCAGCAGCAGCTGCTGCAGCGGCACTGCGCCGGCTCGCAGACAACAGCCGCCAGGCCGAGGTTCTGCCTGGCAGCCTGAACCCTGGCCATCATGCTGTGCTAGACCCTGCAGAGACAGCAGCGACGCAGGTGCCAACCCGCGCACACCAAGTGCTGGAGTCTGTTGCTGCGGTCAGGCAAATGTGGCATCCTGCAGCTGCAGAACCTGGGCGATTTGCTGCTGCTGCTGCTGCTGCTGCTGCTGCACCTGGTGACGATCTGTCACGTGATCAGGAGGGTGTGGCTGGCGTCACTGCAGCAGCAGACAGCAACAGCCGCCGCAAGCACCGCCAGATGGCCAGGCACAGCAAGGGCCCCAACAGCAACGCCGTCAAGCCAGCAGCAGCGCCTCAGCACAACGGCAGCGACGCCGCAGCAGCAATGCAGAGGGCTGCAGTGCCAGAGGCTGCTGCTGCTGTCATGCGCGCTGCTGCTGCTGCTGCTGCTGCTGCTGCTGCTGCTGCTGCTGCTGCTGCTGCTGCTGCTGCTGGCGCTGATGAGCGACAGCAGCAGCAGCAGCGGGGTGGTGCAGCAAAGAGGGCAAGGTTGGACATCCTTGCTGCCGCTGCAGCTGCTGGTGAGCCAGATGCTGAAGCTGCTGCTGCGGATAGCAAATCATTAGACTGATTCTTAAGACAGCTGGTGCAGAGCAGCAGCAGCAGCAGTGGCGCTTGACTTGAAGGAAGATGCTGGGGCAGCGTTGACGCCTGGCCGCAGTACAACTGCTAGGTGAAGAGTGCCTGTTCAGTATGAGTATGAGGACTCACAGCGCAGCTGCTGGGTGGCGGGTTGCTGCGAGCTTGCCTGCAGGCGGCTTTCCATGTTCTGTTGTATGACAACTGTACAGGCGGCTGCTTGAGTTTGCTGTCAAGGCGTGGGTGATTTACAGCACATGCGTCACAGTTATGGTTTTGATACAGCGGGGGAATGATGGTGACTGTGGGCGGTGGAGGAGAACACACTGGCAGGGTGTCACAGCTCTTCATGATAGCCAGCCACAGCTCTTCATGCTTCACAGTTCTGTGTTTGATGACAGTGGGAGATGGTGTTGCTTGTGGGCCATTGGGGTAAATGCTACTGGTGGGGTGTCGCAGCCCTCGCAGTTTCTTTACAAGGTCCTGGGTTGTTTGCCGATGTGCTGTGCATGCCGTGTGCCTGAACCATTTGTGGCTGTGCTCGCTGTGAGCATGGGGCAGCGTCGCGCTGGCTGATCTCTGAGGTCTGTGGGGTCTGCTGAGGCCTATGAGCATGGGGATGCGCTGAGGTCTGCGCTGGTCAAGGCTGAGCTCTGAGCTCTGAGGTCTGCTGGCAGCAGTGCTGCAGGCTGGTGGGCCGCCAGTATAGGCACACACCTGGCGGGCATTTGAGTCTGTCTCTGCTGTCTCCGCCTGCCTGTCTCTGCAATACGACACCATCAAATTGGAGTTTACTGTTTGGGTAAGGCTTCTCTTCTCTTTGTGCTGGTGTGCTTGCTGTTCACAAGTGTCGCAACTGCGCTCCATGAGTCCTGGCGCTCGCTTCGTGATGGTGCTTGCACCATCCAAGCGTCAGGCGGTATGGGCAGAATCTGCAGCGCATACGTGTTGCTTCAGGCCAGCTTGGCGGGATTGAGCGTGGTTTGCCCCGGTGGTGTGCTGCGGACGCAGCTTCGGTGAGGTTTCTGCTGTATGAATATGTCATGGTGTGATTCCAGCTTCTCTGCTGCTCTGCTCTGCTAAGATTCTGGGTGAGACTGTGGTGGGCTGTCTCATTGCATGTTAGCTAAGGTTGCAGCCTTGGATGGGCCGGCACTGTAGTGATTGGGCTGGCACTCTAGGGTGACATGTGTCATTGATCACCTTGGGTGATGCAGCTGGTGCTTACTGCTTGATCCAGTGGCGGGAGTGTGATGTGTCACTTGCAGCTTGCACGCATGCTTGTGTGTTGGTTACGACAGCTGGCAGTTGGAATATAGAATGAGCATAGGACTCACTTGCGCTGCTTGAACGATGCAACTGGTGGCGTGTCTGTTATCGTGTGCTTCGCTGCGCTCAGCCAGCAAGGGTGGTTGCTTACGACGCTGGCAGTTGGGATTCAGAATGCGCATAGGACTCACTTGCGCTGCTTGACTGAGGAAACTGGTGGCTTGGTTGTTTGTGTGTGTTTCGCTGCGCTCAGCCAGCAAGGGTGGTGGCTTACAACGTCTGGCAGTTGGGATTCAGAATGCGCATGGGACATCACTTGCGCTGCTTGACCGATGCAACTGGTCGCGTGTCTGTTTGCGTATGCTTTGCTGCGCCCAGCCAGCAAGGGCAGCTGTTGCAATGCTGCAGGTGATATGCACAGACCGCCACAGTGCCTCTTGTTTGGCGACACGAATGATCATGTGCATGCTAGCCGCCAGCAACACAGCGGCATATGAATCCTGCTGCTGTACTTATAACCAGGGCTTTATAGCCCTGGGCATGCCTCGCTCACACGCCTGCCTGTGCATTGTCACGCACCCCAGCACCATCAATCCGCAGAACCAGGTCTGCAGTTCAAAATCCAGCGCTGCTCTGGTGTGCGGCTTTTATCAGCCGAATAGGAGTTTTTGTTTGCTCCATGGTATGCCGCCGGTCCGACCGCATCGCACCAAATGGACGGCGGTACCACCCCTGATGCTGCTGTTGTTTTTTTGTGTTCTTGCATCACATGCTACTCAGTTTGAGCCTCAGCTTTGCTCCTGACAGGCAGCCTTATGGGTGCTCCGGTGTGTGTCCGTGTGTTTATGTGCAAAGGTGTGTTTATGTGCAAAGGAGGGGGTTACTAAAAGTGAAAACATGCGAGGGCCGTGTGCCCCCGCGGGCTGACCCATGTGATGTTATTGTTGGAATGTTGGGTGTGGGTTTCCACATAGTTATAAGTTCATGGCTGCACACAGTGTGACAGCTGTGCGGCTGTGCGTGTGCTGCATGGGCAGAACGCCAGTAGTTTGGATCGTGCACTTGTGATGGATGGTTTATATGCCTGGCACAGGTGCTGCTGCAGAAGCAAGCAGTTCTACATCCTATTTCAAGTGCGGGCTGTGGCTGTTGCAGCATTCCAAAAGCGATATGCTTACACTGCCGGAACATGTGGCGATGAGGCATGCAGCCCATTTTACCCGTATGTGGCGGCTGGCTTGAGTGTTATTGCCTGTCAGGCCACACCAGCTGATGCGGCACCTGGGCTGCAGCAGTGATAACGCGCGTGGCCAAACGTTTGCCGCTGTACTAGTTTGTGCGTTGCTGCCCAGCTGGTGTTTGTTGCATTTCGGCGCCGGGGCATTGCAGAGTTTCTTCTATCCCTCCCATCGTACTGCATTGTTCGTGCTGCATTTCAGCAGCGTACCTGCCAGCGATGTTCCACCCTCAAATGCGCTGCAGAGTTTCCCCTCTCACACTGGTGCATCACAGCATCCCTCCTCTTTGGTGTACCGCAGCGATCCTGCAGCAATCCTGCTCTCCCAAAACAGCGCGTGCTGCTGCAGGGCCGCCGGGCCCTTGGCGGCCTGCTGGCAGCGTAGCCTGCATGCTGCTGGTGGCCTGGCATATGCTGCTAGTGGCCTGGCATGTTGCTAGTGGCCTGGCATGTTGCTGGTTGCCTGGCATATGCTGCTGGTGGCCTGCATGCTGCTGGTGGCCCGGCATGCTGCTGATTGCCTGGCAATCTGCTGGTGCGCCGGCGAGCACACCATGTTCAAGGCTACTTATTGTTGGTGCTGGGCATGGAATCTTTGGCCCGGCATCTGTTATTTGACTACGTACGCATGGGAGGCGGTATGTTGGAGGACCTTCCTCAATTGGCGTTGAGCCTCTTGTCCTTGGATGCTATGACCTTTACATCAAAATTTGGTTATGCATGTTGGATGTGGGCGACTCCCTGCAATGTTTGTGTTTTGTTCACAAACAACGTTTTGTGGGTACAAAGGCGGCCCCTCCGCCAGGTGGGCAACTTCCCTGCACAGTTTGTGCCACGTGCATGGGCAACGTTTTGTGGGTACAAGGGCCCCCTTCTGCCAGGCGCATGGTCCGGTGTGGGTGATCTCAATAGCTGCCCTGCTGCTGCATGCAATCAGCAGTGCTGCTGCTGTGGAGTCGTCGGCAGCATGCACGTTCCATCATTATGGCGTTTATGACGCAAGGGTGCGAGGCATGGCGTGCGAGCTTATGACACACTTTTTTGGAATGCTGCGCTCGTTGCATGACATGCGCACAGAACTACATACAGGCACAGCTGAATGTATTGCAACTCTGCTGCAGGATGCAAGCGTGGTGGGTGGACGGTTGGTGGCTACGTGACTTGGGGAGTCTGAGGTTTGTGGGTGCTGGTTGATGACTCATCGAGTGAGGCTTGGGCTTGTGTGAATGGATGCATGTGAAGGCTTCCCTGGTGAGCCTCACTTTGGTGATTACTGCAGCTGTCCTGTTATCAACAGTAGCACGTTGCTCTGGCCTGTTACATGGCTTCCTGACGACCATGCGCGTGCTGTGCATTGCTCTGGCAGTGT
Source organism: Tetradesmus obliquus (assembly GCA_030272155.1). NCBI lineage: Eukaryota > Viridiplantae > Chlorophyta > Chlorophyceae > Sphaeropleales > Scenedesmaceae > Tetradesmus > Tetradesmus obliquus. The sequence goes on from CP126206.1 coordinate 621,582, forward strand.
GGTGCCTGCACGGTTGGTGGCTACGTGCGGTTGGGTGAGTCTGTGCGCGTGTGCGTGTGCGTGTGCGTGCTGCTGCAGGCCTTGGCCATGAGGCGTGGTCACATGTATGCAATCGAAGACTGTCCCAGTGATTTGAGTATCACAATGATTGCGGCGGTCCTGGAGATGCTGTCACAGCCTGTGTCATGGCATCGAGAACACGAGCCGGGAGAAGTGTGTTGCGTGGCGATTTGCATGCCACACATGCTGCCTAGCTTGACAGCTGCTGCAGCAGTCAGCCGCTGGTCTGCTGCCGCCACATGGCAGCTCCCACACACATCTTTGCTGACTTCTATCCCTGATCCTGTGTTGTGTCCGGAGTGCTGTTACTTTGCCAACTTCCTCTGCGGATGAGCCTTTTGATCAGCCGGTGTGCTGTGTGTGCACACATGACGACAACTGCTGCAGCCGTTCGTGCCATCCTGCACACAGCCTCGTGCTGTGTTGCCAGGTGCTGCTTGGGATCCACAGCACAGGGCTTGGTGGCAGCTGCCCGTACACGGGTGGCTGGACACACCTGCCTCACCCCTAGTAGGCTTGAGTGTGCTACAATTGCTGCGCTACGTTTTGGGAGTGCTGCAGGGAAAGAAAATGAGCAGGCACCCAGAGCAAAGCCACCTTTGTGTGTGTGGCTCTGTTGAAGCCCTGGCGTGGCGCTGCTTGTGACAGCAGCAGCACTTGCTGCTCAGCGCTCCACCCAGGCATTGGCACGCCTTGCTGCATCACCCCTTGAGCACATGTTGACTTGCTGCAACGTATGCCATGTTCAGATGCTGGCTGTTCCATGCCGTGTGTTAGCTTGTGTTACATGCCTAGCCAATGCAGTGCTAGGCAGCATCACGCCAACCTCCGTGCTGGCTGTTGGTTGATGTGTATGCGCGTCTGCCGGCTGCTTTGCGCAGCACCGCACATAGCCACCTGTGCAAAGGTGCTGGGTTTTAGGCTGAGTCACACTGAGATAATACTGATGGAGGCCTGCATGCTGGTTGCCAGCTTAACGGATGACAGCCTCTGCCACTGTGGTGCGTTTGTTTGCAAGTGTGCATGCCGTGTGGTGCTGCACTGCTGTCTCACACCTGCTGCCTCCGATGCAGCTTGCAATGGATGCACAGTCACCGCGCCAGCACCTGCCGACAGCTCTCAACATTGCACCGCTGTACGTAAGCACTGCACGAGCTTTCCTCGCGCAGCATCTGCGGCTTCGCTACGAGTGGGCATGCATAGGGTGTTGCTGGGTGTGATGCTGTGAGATGTTGTTAGTCCACCCTTCAGGTTGCATTCAATAACACAGCGCATGCATGCCATATGGCACCTGATAACACTGCTAGTATAAATCAGTGGCGTTATGTCAATGGCACGCAGCAGCACCAACAGTGGCATTCCCTAGACCAGCTGTCTTCTGGGCATGCCAGCTGTTTGATTTTGACGGTGTGTTCACCACAACAACAGCCGCACATGCGCTGCCTCTGCTAGCGGATAGTGCTGTTTTGTGTCTTCTGAGCCCCTTGCTGGCCAGCAACGGCCTAGGGGTACCCTGAAGTTGACTGCCACTTTGGAGTTTGTTGCAATCGTGGCAGCAGTAACATTTACCGGCTAGTAACACTGCCGCTGGCGCCAGCCTGAAGGTCCCTAAACCCTAGACCGGAGGTTCAACATTTCCACCAAGGACGTACAGGTGTCAAGGCATGGCCTCGGCAGTGTGTTGAAGATACACTGTGGACTTCTCTGTCGCAATCAGAGAACGCGGCCGCCATGCACACACTGCACGTGGTAGGACTGCGAGATGAGAACAGCGCCATGCAATTTGAGTACATTGAGTACAGAAAGGCGGCTGTTGCAGCACACAGCAGCAGGCGCGTGTACAGGGGAGAGGTTGAACTTGCGCGCGAGCTTGCTGCACTGGATGCGCACAGCAACCACAGCAGTGCGGCACGGGTGCAGCAGCATGGCGGGGTGGTTGCTGGCACGGATGAGTCATCCGTTGGCAGTGCTGGCAGCGGTAATGGCAAGGGTCACAGTCAGCTTCAAGCCGCAGGCCCCATGGTGCTGGCCAGCAGTGGCAGGCAGGCGGCTGATGCGGCTCAGTGATGCAAGTGCATCTGCAGCAGCTGATGATGGCGAGGTGGTGAGCCCCACTGGCAGAGGCTTGTTTGATGTTGATGAGCTGCTGGCATGGAGCCAAAATAACATGTGATGAGTTAAAGTACGAGGGATCATGGAGACCGCGGGGTGCTTGCCATGTAACTATCCGAAGGCTTCGTTTTGATTAGATCGGATGAAGCGTGTGCTTGCGCTGGGTGCCTTCCTTTGCACTGCAGCAGCCACATGTATTTCATGTGATGCGTGATCGGGGCAAATGGATGATTGTAACATCTGCGAGGCATACAGATACCGCGAATATTTGCTGTGGTGCTTGATGTGGCATGAGATTGGCTCTCAGAGGCTTCAGCAAAACTGTGCTGCAGGTCCAGCGCCTTTTGGTCACCGGCCAAATTGTCGACTCGCTGCAAGGTCCGACAGCTCCACAGCATTTTTGCTGCACATCGATTGCCTATTCGCGCCCTTGCTGACCCTGGCAGTGCCCCAATCGTTGGCGACATTTTGCCGGGCCGGGTCCTGCATGTTCACTGAAATTTATGTGGATGATGCTAGATCCGACATCTTTAAGCCGTAGTTATAGCGTTGAAACGTCCACTGTGGCAGCAAACTTGCTCTGACAGCGCCCTGGTGTCCAGCCAACTAAAAGGGCGAAACGTCCCGGCCCGGTATCTTGCAGAGTTCGCCATATTCTCAACTTGCAACAAATACAGTGCTTCAGCTATATTTGCAATAAATATCACATCAAATGGTGTTCCGCCAACATGTAGCCGGCACCTACCGGGATGGATTTGTCGGGTTGATTACCGTCCCTAAGTACGCTCGACGGCAACCTTTGAGGACGCTCGTGCACACTTGAACATTTCATGACTGTTTACTGAAGCATCTGTGTGGTTTTATGGAGCATTGGAGGCTTTTGCAGCGGGAATTAGGAGCGCATTAGCATGGTTTTGATCACCGTGAATTCCAATCGTTAGGCCACTGCTTCGACAAGGTCAGGCACGGGCTGTGCTTACAACGCAGGCCTCCAGCGGGCCGTAAATAGCACTTGATCAGACGAATCATAGCAATAAGGCTGGAACGGCATCGGATAGAATACCACAGCTCCGACAAATCAGCAGCCACTGCACTACCTTCGCGACGGCTTGATGCCAGCCCAAGGTGATTTGGGTGGATATTGCAGCTTACTTTGCAACCACTGTTGCTGTGAATGTGTGGTGAAGCTTGAGGACATGTGAATGCTCACATGGACTCCCGTGTTGACGGTCAGAGTACCGCGTCTCACCCGAGCAGCGGCCGTCGCCAAGTAAAGCCATTGAATTGTTCACCGCATGCAGGTGTAATGAGCGGTGGTATCGGCTCGGCGGGCAGCGAGCGGCAGAGCCACAACAACATGAAGGCCCGCCTCTGCAAGGTGGTGGGCTGCTGCGTGGACCTGACTGCGCTGGGCAAGCCATACTGCCAAAAACGACGTGAGTGTAAGGGACTGGAAGCGGTGACTGCCTGCCCTGGCAGGACAGAGTATACTGTATGTTGCAACAGTTGGACAGCTTTCCAACTGCAGTTGCTGCAGCTGCAGCTGCAGCATACAACCTGCAGCATGCCGACCTGCCAATGCACCATGTGAATGCTTGGCTGTGCACAAGCTGTGAGCATATACAGCGGGTTATGCAGCTCTCTGTCACCAGTGCACACAGCAAGCCATCTTGCTGCTGTGCAAAGCCGCGATCAAACCCTCTTGACGATCACAACCCTGCATTTGCAGCCGCATGCATAAGACATGTGTACGCTCTGACCAACAGCACTGCCCGCATTTGTCTCCGCAGGCGTGTGTCCAGAGCATTTGAAGGCGGATGCAGTGCAGTGCAAGGGAGCTGGTGCACAGCTGTGGAGGTTCTGCCAGCAGGTACAGTGCTGATGCTCCAGCAGCCAGCATGATTGTTGCGCCGGGTCAGTTGACTGCGATCTGCCCCATGTGCTGAAAGTGAGATTGCATGCAAGCATTTACCATTGTCCTTTGTGTTACCGGCAAGTTTGGTACAAGTGCTGCTGGTGGCGCTGCTGGTGGTACGCCACAAGCACACAGCTCCACTCACGATATCTAGTGATATCGAACAAAACGAGGTCAGTCCATTTAGTCCTGACCCGTGCATCTTGGGCCGCTGCTGCTGCTGCTGCGCTTGCAGTGTGGCAGGATGGAGCCACTGCAGTGTTTTGAAGGTGCCAACCGCAGCTGCAAGCAGGGCCTGGCAAGGCGGCGCGCCAAGAGTGCCAGCAAGCAGCAGGCGGTGGGCCAGAGGAGTGCCACAAGTTGCAGCTGTGCACAGCTGGCACAGGCTGCTGCTCAGCACGCTCTGCCGCACCACCACCACCACCAGCAGCAGCAGCAGCAGCAGATGAGCCAGATGTGGCCCTGGCAGCTGCAAGCAGGCTATGCACCGACCGAGGCAGTCACGCAGTGCGCAGTGCAGGCGCCTCAGAGCAGCCAGGGCAACGGCAGCGCTGCCAGCCTGTCTGGTGAGATGGGATGCAGCCTTAATGTTGAGGGCTGCGTGGGCGCATGTGACAGCCTTGACGGCTTGACTGATGCAGAGCTGGAGGCAATGATTGAGCACGAGCTGTGCGCTGCAGCAGGTCTGCAGACTGGAGCAGCTGCGGTTGGAGGAGGCGACATAAGCTTTTTCGCAGCACATGCAGCAGCAGTGCCACCGATGGCCGCTCGGGCAGCAGCAGCAGCAGCAGCGGCAGCAGCAAGTGTCCCAGCCAGGGCTGCTGCTACTGCTGCACAGATTGCCAAGCTGCAGTCGCTGATGGCAGAGTATGCCGACTTGAGTGCTGCACTGCAGCAGCTGCAGCAGTTGCAGGAGCTGCAGCACGCGACTGGCGTGCTGCATCGGACTGATTCCGGCAGCGCCACAGCCAGCTTCTTCTGCTAATGCTATGCTATTCATAGCGTCCTTCACATGTGTGCCTTTGAATGCACGATGAGGAGCGAGAGGTATGTTGCGCTGGGGCCTTGGCATATACTTTTGGTGTCTGTGTTGTGCGATGTGTACGGCGATGACTTGCTGCTGGCTGCTGTGCCTGCAGGGTACGCATCAGCTGATGGACATGTGCACGCTGCAGCTTCGACAGTGAGCATCGTATAACTGGCAGCTTGCCAATGCTGGGCGCTGCCTGTGCGGCTTGCCTCAAGGCCAGCAAGGTTAGCCAAATTATTTCACATATAACACCTTGCGCATGCTGCGTAATGGCTGCCACAGGCGGTACTGCAACGTTGGTGTGCATGTAGATTTATTGTGGATTGCGGGGTCTCAATGAAGCCTAGCTAGGCAATGCCAGCGCACATCCAGGACATAGCTGGGGGCATTGAGGCCTTCAGAGTTGACTCAGTCTAGGTTTGCTATTGTGCCAGGGCAACTTGGCTGCCCGAGTGCGGCCGATTTTGTTGGACGTGTGCTGCTGCGATGATTGCACGCATGCTTGCTGCAGCGGCAGGATGTTCAGCGCTCTTTTCATGCGTGCAGAATAATGATGGCCACGGATTGACTAGTGCGGCATTGTTTCCTCTTGCGCTGTGGGGCAGCACCAGCTACGATGCATAAGATTTGCACCCCCGTCAAAGTGGCGTGGGGATGTGCTGGGTCAAGCGCTGCCCAGCAGTGTAGGAAGCAGGTGCTGACAATGTGGTGATTGTCGCTTGCAAGCGACTGCAGTCAAAACTGCACACAAACGGCGCTTGCACGCAGTCTGTGTGCATGTGCATGTGCGTGTATGTGTCCTTGTGTGACTTTAGGTGTGTGCGCATTCACCATGGTCTGGCTGTCTGCCCTGATACAAAGCAGCCGTTGCTCAGCAGTGTGTGCAGTCTTTGCAGCATATGGCATGCGCAGGCTGTTGATCAAGGCGATGCTGTGCTGAGTCATAGTATTGCTGGATGAAGTGCTGCAACTGAATGTCGCTGGATGCATGCGGGTGTGTCCAGCCTCATGCTCCCTGGGCCAGAAGGCTGAAACTGTAGCTTGGATCAACGCAGTTGTATGGCATGCTGCACACTGACACACACGGCGAGCAGAGATGACACATGATGCTGCTCTTGTGTTCAATACACTGCAACGTGTCCATGTGCACACTGCTCTGCTTCTGCCTTTGTGTTGAGTACACGGCACCGGCTGCTCTGCATGTGTCGGTTGTGCTTTCAGCAGTATCGGCCTTCACCTATGTTGCTTGTGGGTTTCTTGAGCACTACTGTCACTGCGCGCGTGGCTGCGGCATCTCTTGCGATCTGTGGGATAATCATGCGAGCTGGGCATCTCTTGCGATCTGGGGGTTGATCATGCGAGCTGATAGCGTGCAATTGCGTTGTCTTTCTTGCGCAGGTGTGGCACCAGAGGTGGCATTACTTGTGTGCCATCGCCACGTTGCAGAGCGAGGAGAACGCTATGCCGCCGCGGGCATGTCGAGTCTTTGATGCATTTATTTCAGGCACTGCCAAGTCAATTGCTTGTGGTGTCACCTATGGCTCAGCACGTGGCATTAATCTGGCTGTTGGCATCCAGCCAATATTGTGCTGAAATTTTAGCCTATTTGAGGAGTTGCTTACGGGTGTCACCCAGTAGCATCACCTTTTGTCTCTTGTGTTTGTTACAAACCTGCTAGTATTACTTTAGAGGCAATGCGTTGGTGATTTTCTTGTGCAATCCCCCATAGATCACCACTGTTTGTAGCAGTTGATGAATTGCTGGTTTTGCATTTGAGCACTGCTTTTTGGATGATGTCTTTGAGTTGTGTTCTGATGTTGTTTATTTGCGCTGTCTTCTCTGCTTGTGTGTCGTTTTGCCTGTGCGATCGGTGTGTTTGTGCCTAAAAGTTTGAGCAATATGTCCTGCCAAATGTTTCGTGTAGGTCACTCATGCGAGCTGCAGTGTGTCATGGCATACTCATTATAAATCAGGGTTGCACCAGGGGCAGTTGCAACAGTATGCACCTGCCACCTTGTGAGCGCATTGGCTCAGCATCTCTATGTTCTCTTATGGTCTGACAAGGACCTCATATCAGCTGGAATTATCCACCTCTAATATGGTGTAGCCGTCCTGCAAGCATCCAGCATAATTCGCCTTGATTACTCGGCTTCTGAGCGAAAAAGGACACGTGCAGCGGTGCCAGCACAAGGCCCCCCTCACACACTGGGCAGCAGTGCCACCACAAGGGCAGCCTGCCCACGGCTGTGAATCTGCCATCGTTCACTATAGATAGTTGCAGGTCAAAAATCAGGCAAGATGTGAAATAGTAAGTACTCACATGGCTAGAACGACGTCCTCTCACTGCTGCAGGCGGCTTGCTGGCATGCTGCAACCTCAAAGCACAGACAACTCATGATAAAGAACCTCACCAGCAGAGCGTTCCTTTCCGGTCGTTGGTGTCACATGCCAGGCCATCTACAGGATAACGCAAGATTTGGGCCTCGGCTGTCGCTGGTGGCATTGCCAGCAGTAGTTGCTGCTGCTGCGCGGCACAGATAGCTAAATGTATCCACGTCAAGAAGCCAAAGTGACACCAACCAATATGATCATCATCATCATGTTACTCATCAAGCCATAGCATCAACGCCATCAACCAATATGATGGGGGCACTGTTGGTATGCCCCTGGTGGCACTGCAAATGCTGCCGCCATGCACATGCTCAGACAAGTCCAGCGTACCATGAGAGGACTTCAAGTCCTCTGCAGTGCAGAGTTGGACCGTGGGCAGGGGTACTAACCGGACATAGTTACATGTACATGTAACACACACCCACATGTGGGTCCTGGCACCACCTGAGATGCTTGCAGGACTGGCTGCACTGGCTGCACACACTTGCGCCGCTTCAGAGAACCAATTCCGTGCCACCAGACACCGGCTATACACCAACCACTTCTTAATCAACACGTACAACCGCATCAGGCACGCGCAATCCCGGCTTGCAGCGACACGCTATGCAATTTGCATGTTACATCTGGAAGCATGCAAACACACCAGCGACACATGGGGCGCAGGCATCATGATCATGATGACAGCAGCACAGCCAACACAATCCTAAACACATGTGTAAGGCATGTCAGAACAAACCCAGTAGAAGCCAACGTTTGCCAGAACTGAGCACAGGACTCACATTTACACGCATGCCGAACCCACACGCCATCTTCAGACTGCAGGTGACTCCCAACTGCTGCTGCATGCAGCACCAACATCCCCGTAACAGAACACTGCTAAGGGATTCTAGCTACCACGCAACGCAATTCAAGGTGCGCAGATTTGCATTTTTCACGCTAGACTGTCCATCTTTACAATCCTGCAGCTGCCACTTCACTCCTGCTACAGCAGCCCAACATCCCGCCAAGACAACAATCTCATACCACTCGGCGCCCTCAGCAGTCTGCAGCACCTGACGCTGGCCTAGCTGCCGCAGCACCGCTGCTGCTGCTGGGTGCAGTTGGTGCGGCTCGCAGCTCAGCTACATTCGCCGCTGTGCTGCCAGCAGCAAGATCCACAGAGGCCCTACCAGGGAAGCCCGCAGCTGCTGCACGCCTGTGGCTACTGACAGGGTTCACTTCGAGTGACAGCCGCCGCAGGAATTGGCTGCCGCCGCCAGCAGCAGCAGCAGCGTGGCGCGCAGCTGCCTGTGCCCTTGCACTGCTGGATGTGGTCAACATGCCCATTGCATCTGCAGCACCATGACCTGGCAGTGATGCGTCCTGCACGGCTGCGCTCAGCCGTACAGAGCCAGCAGCTGGAGTACTGCTGCCCGCGCTACCCGCAGCAGCGGCAGCTGCTGCAGCCACTGCAGCTGCATCGGAGCTGCCAGACAGTGTCCCTGTCAGCTGCTGCTGCAGCAGCTCGGCAAAAGGCGACTTGCTGCCTGTAAAGCCCTCCTGAAAGTCTTCCGCCTGGCTGCTGCGCCTCACACCTCCATCTGCTGACAAACCTCCGTCTGCTGCTGCCCCTGCCCCCAGCTGCACTCGTGCAGCATCACCAGCTGACGCCCCTTCAGCACCGCCCAGCAGCTGCTGAGCCGCCAAGGCTTGCTGCTGCAGCTGCGCTGTAGCAGCAAGCGCCGCCTTCAACTGCTGAAGCGTGGCAGCTGCCGAGCCTGCGCCTGCTGCGTGCGCATTACCGCTCGACGCTGCTGGCAGCAATCCCGACTGCGTGGTGGTGCTGCTGCGGCTGCCCAGCCCTCCACCTGCGGCCTCCTGCATGCTACTAGAAGCCATGATAGCAGCTAGCCCAGGCGGCTCCTGCGCCTGCTGCTGCAGCAGCTGCAGCAGCCCATTCACTGTCTGGCTGAGGTGTGCGGCGCCTTGCGCCAGGTTTGCAGCCAGGGCAGCCAGGCATGCCGGCTCAGCAGAGCTGCAAGGCACTGAGAGGCTTACCAGTGCTGCTGCTGCTGCGTCGTGAAGTTCACGGTGCGCTTCCTCGTCACCGGCCGCCATGCTGCGCAGGAACTTCTCAGTGGCCTCGCCAGTCTCCCTGACCATGCCTGTCGGCAGCAGCAGCAGCAGCAGCAGCCAGGTCAGCCAGCCGGGACAGTTGGCAGGGGTGCAGTACAAGAGTGGCACCGCTAGTCACAGCAGCAGTCGCAGCAGCGGCACGTGGCCTGGTCAATGGCACGCGCTCTCCGCATGCACAGCAGAGGTGCTGGAGGTGCAGCACACCAGCAGCCATACTGTGCTGTATTTCAGCCAATGCACACTTTGTGTAGGAGCGGAAAAAAAACACCTCGCAAAAGCACAATGTAACACACACTGCTCGTACCTGTAAAGTGTCCTGCCTCCTCCTTGAGCAGCGCTGCGGGCGCGCAATATCCCACTTAGTTTCAAGGTTGGCAGAAAGCACACCTTACAAAACACAATGCAAACACAGATGCGCGTGCCCGTGAAGTGGCCTGCCTCCTCCTTGAGCAGCGCTGCGGGCGCGCAATATCCCACTTAGTTTCAAGGTTGGCAGAAAGCACACCTTACAAAACACAATGCAAACACAGATGCGCGTACCCGTGAAGTGTCCTGCCTCCTCCTTGAGCAGCGCTGCGGGCGCGCCGTACCCCACTTAGTTTCAAGGTTGGCAGAAAGCACACCTTACAAAACACAATGCAAACACAGATGCGCGTACCCGTGAAGTGGCCTGCCTCCTCCTTGAGCAGCGCTGCGGGCGCGCCATACCCCACTTAGTTTCAAGGTTGGCAGAAAGCACACCTTACAAAACACAATGCAAACACAGATGCGCGTACCCGTGAAGTGGCCTGCCTCCTCCTTGAGCAGCGCTGCGGGCGCGCAATATCCCACTTAGTTTCAAGGTTGGCAGAAAGCACACCTTACAAAACACAATGCAAACACAGATGCGCGTACCCGTGAAGTGGCCTGCCTCCTCCTTGAGCAGCGCTGCGGGCGCGCCGTACCCCACTTAGGTTCAAGGTTGGCAGAAAGCACACCTTACAAAACACAATGCAAACACAGATGCGCGTGCCCGTGAAGTGGCCTGCCTCCTCCTTGAGCAGCGCTGCGGGCGCGCCGTACCCCACTTAGTTTCAAGGTTGGCAGAAAGCACACCTTACAAAACACAATGCAAACACAGATGCGCGTACCCGTGAAGTGGCCTGCCTCCTCCTTGAGCAGCGCTGCGGGCGCGCCGTACCCCACTTAGGTTCAAGGTTGGCAGAAAGCACACCTTACAAAACACAATGCAAACACAGATGCGCGTGCCCGTGAAGTGGCCTGCCTCCTCCTTGAGCAGCGCTGCGGGCGCGCAATATCCCACTTAGTTTCAAGGTTGGCAGAAAGCACACCTTACAAAACACAATGCAAACACAGATGCGCGTACCCGTGAAGTGGCCTGCCTCCTCCTTGAACAGCGCTGCGGGCGCGCCGTACCCCACTTAGTTTCAAGGTTGGCAGAAAGCACACCTTACAAAACACAATGCAAACACAGATGCGCGTACCCGTGAAGTGGCCTGCCTCCTCCTTGAGCAGCGCTGCGGGCGCGCCGTACCCCACTTAGTTTCAAGGTTGGCAGAAAGCACACCTTACAAAACACAATGCAAACACAGATGCGCGTACCCGTGAAGTGGCCTGCCTCCTCCTTGAGCAGCGCTGCGGGCGCGGCGTACTCCACTAGTGTCAAGAGTGGCAGAAGGCACACCTAGTCAAACACAATGCAAACACAATTTCTCTTACTTGTGAAGTGTCCTGCCTCCTCCTTGAGCAGCGCTGCGGGCGCGCCGTACTCCACTGCCCTGCCCTGCTGCATGACCAGCACGCGGTCCGCCTCTATGATGGTGTGCAGCCGGTGCGCCACAGCCAGCAGCGTGCGGTCGGAGAACTCCTGCCGCAGCGTCTCCTGCAGCAGCAGCAGCAGCAGCAGCAGCAGCAGCAGCGGCAGGAGCAGCAAGCAGGCACGCAGTGATGATCAGTGGCAGTTTGGGCCAAGAGGATGCAGGGACAGGTCAGCTGTCCTGCTGCTCAACACTCCGCAGGAAGTGTCAGCAGATGCGCAAGGTGCGTTCCATGCCAAAGGCAGCTGCCAGCAGCAGGGTGCACCATGCCAGCCTATGACACAATTATAATGTCACGGCAAAATATGACACAATAGTTATGTCAGGGACAAGACTTTCTTCTGTTGCACTAGCTGAACTGCCGGGTGACACTAGGTGCTACGCCGGGTGACACCAGCTACAATGCCGAGTGACACTGGCTGATGTATTGGGTGACACCGGCAGATCTGGCGGGTGACACTGGCTGACGTGCCGGGTGACACCGGCTGATCTGCCGGGTGACACTGGCTGACGTGCCTTGTAGTTGCTGTACGCGCATGCATGCAGAGTGTTCTGAGCAAGTACGGCTTGCGCTGTGGCGTGTGCTGCCTGTGCTGCTGCCCAGGTGCTGCTGCCCCACCTGTATGAGTGCATCTGTCTCCACATCCACATTGGCAGTGGCCTCGTCCAGCACCAGGATCTGCGCAATGTAGCGGACGGAAGCCAGTGCAGAAACAGCAACAGCAGCACAAGCAGGTGAGCAACCCGCCTGGTGTACAACACGTAGCAGCAGGTGCAACAGCACAGGGGATTTGTCCCGTCCCAGGATCTGCGCAAGTGCGGAAAGCGGCAGCCAGTGCAGAAACAGCAACGGCAGCACAAGCAAATAAGGGTCGCCGTAAAGAAAGAAGTCCAGGCCGCCCAGGCCCTCGCGCTCCCACTGCTCCATCACTGGGACAAACTAAAGCACACACACTCCACCTTCGCAGGATTCAGCAGCGCGTGCGCCACACAGCAACATCAACAGCAGCAGCACACGCATTGAAAGACCATGCATCACCACACAATAGTCACCTTGGCAGGGTTGAGCAGCGCGCGTGCCAGCGCCAGCAGCTGCTTCTGCTCCGCAGACAGCGGCGAACCCCCTTCACCCAGCGAGTAGTCCAGCCCCCCCAGCCCCTCGCGCTCCCACTGCTCCACCACGGGGACAAACTAAAGCACACACGCCCCACCTTTGCAGGATTGAGCTGCGCGCGCGCCACACACAGCAACATCCACAAAGCAATACACACATTATGGGACAAGATCCAGCACACACCTTGGCGGGGTTGAGCAGCGCGCGTGCCAGCGCCAGCAGCTGCTTCTGCCCTGCAGACAGTGGCGAGCCTCCCTCCCCCAGCGAGTAGTCCAGCCCCCCCAGGCCCTCACGCTCCCACTGCTCCACCACTGGGGCCAGGTGTGCGCGGCGCAGCGCCGACCACAGCGCAGCATCACAGTGGCCGCCAAAGGGCGTCAGGTTCTCCCGTATGCTGCCCGTGAACAGCACCGGCACCTGCGTAAGCAAGCAGGCATGCATACGGGCACGGTTTGTACTGTTTGTCCAGCTGATGAGCAGTTAAGCGCCAGGTTCTCGCAAATGCTGCCCGTGAACAACACTGGAACCTGCGCAGGCACGCAGGCGTGCATGCAGGCAAGAGTTGATAAGCTGAAGAGCAGATAACCACGCAGTAGCCACCGAAAGGCGCCAGGTTCTTGTGGATGCTGCCAGTGAACAGCACAGGCACCTGCATAAGGCAGGCAGGCAGGCAGGCAGGCATGCATACGGGCAGGGTTTGAGCAGCTGCAGTGCAGATAACCAGGCAGAGGACACAGGTGTACATGTGATGCTGCCCGTGAACAGCACTGGCACCTGCGCAGGCAAGCAAGCAAGGCGTGAACAGCAGAAGAGCAGATGGCCAGGCAGTGGCCGCCAAAGGGCGCCAGATTCTCGCAGATGCTGGCCGTGAACAGCACAGGCACCTGCCCATAGCACAGCGCAGGCAGGCAGGCAGGCAGGCAGGCAGCGCAGGCAGGCGGGCATGCGTTCAAGGTTTAGGTACAGCTTGAAGAGCAGATGGCCAGGCAGAAGCATAGGTGTACATGATGCTGCCCGTGAACAGCACCAGCACCTGCGTAAGGCAGGCAGGCATGCAGGCAAGGTCTGCACAGCTGATGAGCAGATAACCAGGCAGTGCACACAGGTGTAAAAGTGGTGCAGCCATTCGATTGGATGTTTGCCGAGCTGCCACACACATGAGGGACCAGCTAGCACTTCATACCCTTTATGTCGTGTGTTTGGACTGTACTCTTCACAGATGGGACCATACTAGTCTGCGCAAGCTGCCGCGCACACCTGAAACACGAGCCCATGGTGCGATGCCTGAGGTGCTCCAGGTGTATATACAGTACTCACATCATGCGTTGTCTACACTGCTGACACCCACCCACCCACACACACACCTGTGGGATGAGCGCCATGGAGCAGCGCAGCTGACGCAGTGCCAGCGCCTTGGTGTTGACCCCGTCGATGGTGATCAGCCCAGATTCGATCTCAGTCAGCCTGAACAGCGCCCCGATCAGGCTGGACTTGCCTGCAGCAGCACAGTGCGCAGGAGCAGCAGCGAAGCAGCTTGGAGCATGGCTATTGCACACAACAACAGTGGCAGCAGGCGGCCAGGGCTCCCCGTACCAACAATAGGCACACACCTGCATATACAACTGTCTGCATGTGCTTGTGCATTTGCTGCCAGCACAATCGCCGCCAGCTGCTGGTGCGCAGCCTCACGCACCCACTGCAATGGTGCTGGTGCACTGCCAGCGCTGCGCCCGCCGCTCAGCCCACCAGCAGCCCTCACCTGCGCCGGTGCGCCCCACCGCTCCCACCTTCCAGCCGGGCTCCACTTTGAAGCTTGAGCCGCGCAGCACCAGCCATGAGCCACAACAGCATGAGCACATGAAGACCATGAAGTAGCAGCTAGGCCCGTAACTGAGCCGCCGGCAGCCCTCACCTGCGCCGGGGCGCCCCACCACTGGAATGTGGTGCGCTGCCTGCACACCACCATCCACTAAAGCCCGAACCAAACATCCTATCGTGTGAAAGGGCTGGTTTCGTTGCAGACCTCACCTGCGCCGGTGCGCCCCACCACGCCAACCTTCCAGCCAGGCTCCACTTTGAAGCTCAGGCCACGCAGCACCAGCGGCAGCCCTGGCCGGTACCTGGTGCACATAGGCGCGGCAGGCGGCAGTGAAGATAGGCAGGTCAGCAATGTGAGCAGGCAAAAGAGGCTTGTTACAGAGGAGGGCAAGCCAACACCCGAATGCGTAAATCTCGCCTTACTTCCAGTTCACGTATCATGTCTGGCAGAACTGAAGCAAGCCAGGTCAGCAGTGTGACCAGCATGCGAGCTACAGCCAGCATCTGAACACTGGCACTGGTGCAGTAGCAGGCCAGGAGGCACAGCATAGCCGGGGCAGCAGCAGGCCTACCTCAGGTTCACATCTGAGAACTCGATGCGCCCTTCAGAGGCACTGAACTCCGAGGTAGCAGCGCCTGCTGCTGCACTGCCTGCTGAAGCCACAGGCAGCAGCGGCTCCTGCAGGCCTGATGAGGCAGCACGCTTTGAGCCAGTACCCCACAGTCCCTTGCGGCCAGTGTCACTGCTTGCTGCACTGCCGCTGCCGCCGCTGCCACCGCCGCTGCCTCTGTCTGCGCCGCTGCTGCTGCTGCTGCGTGTGGCGGTGCGCTGCGCTGTTGCATTGGAGCTGCCGTCTGTCTTGGAAAGCTCCTGCGGCAGCTGGCAGTACTCCTGCAAACATAGCAGCAGGCACGCAGTGGCAACACACATGTCGTCGACATCAGCCGATGGCGGCAACTGAGTGACAGCATCAGCAGCGATTGCAAAGCATGATCAAGGCCAACTACTACCCCGCACTGATGTTGACATGAACAGCGACCACGCACCCGGGAAGTCACGGGCCACGGCAAACCTGATGTCCGCTGCCTAAGGCCAAAGCATTTGCAAACTTGCAATCTCGTATCATGTCATGAGCAGCAAGTGGACATCAGCACGGTCAGCCTCAAGCTGCTTGTTGTGTGACACCCGCTGTGCCTCACCTGCACGCGCTCCACTGCGTTGAAGGTCTGCTCCGCCATGCTGCCCACGCGCAGCGTCATGCTGGTGGCAGCAGTGATCTGCAGCCGGGAGTTGCGGGAAAGAAGAGAAAGCAAGTGCAGCATACACGTTACGGGAGGCACGACCGTTGATGCAGTGCAGCGTGACCAGCGTAGCAGGTGCGAATTGCGAAAGGCATCTCCAATACATACACACACAACTGCTAAATTGCCACAGCATCAATGCCTGCGCAGAGCACCGACACCAAGCTTATACACAGCAAACGCCCCAATACATGCACAATACAGAGCAGCGGCAAGCGTTTAATGCATGTCAGGGACGCTGTCACAGGCACGCTGCAGTGCACCCCCCTGTAGGGCGTATGTCAGCAGCAGGCCCATGGTGGCTGCACGGCCTGACTGCTGCACCATAATTCTAACACAGCACCAGCCCCAAATCATGGAACAACGCAGAGCAGAGGCCGGCTGTGCAAACATGTTAATGGCCCATGCCCCGCGCAGTGCACCCACCTGGAGGCATATGTGAGCAGCAAGCCCATGGTGGCTGCACAGCCGGACTGTGGCACAAAGTTTCAACACAGCACAAGCCTCAAGTCATGCACAACATAGGCACAGGCCTTGGCCTGCATTGAATACCTGCCGATTGTCAATGCCCCATGCAGTGCACACACCTGGAGGGCGTATGTGAGCAGCAGGCCCATGGTGGCTGCACTCCCTGACTGCTGCTCCACTGTGACCAGCGCTGCCAGCAGCGTGCACAGCGCGCCCATGCCCTCCAGGCGTACACTCAGCCACCTGCGGCGGCAGAGCGGCAGTGGCACACAGCAGCTGTGAGAGGTCTGCTGATGATGTGAGGCGCACTATGGTGGCAAGATGATGTGAGGCGCACTATGGTGGCAAGATGATGTGAGGCGCACTATGGTGGCAAGATGATGTGAGGCGCACCATGGTGGCAAGATGATGTGAGGCGCACTATGGTGGCAAGAAGAGGCTAGCCAGGCAGAGGCAATGCACACGCGCGCGCACATGCACACGCGCGCCTGCAGCATGCCGACACATATGCGAGCGCGCGCAAACGCGCGCCAACTGACACAGAAGCAGGCGGATATCTGATCATAAGCAGGCTGCACAAAGGGGCCTGAGCACGCACAAACTACTGCATTTGCAGCACAGGCAAGCCGGCATACATGCCCAAACATCTTGCAAACACAAATTGATCATAAAGTCATGCCGACATGCTCGCTGCACACTCGCAACTGCACAGTGGGCGTGCACACACTCAAAGGCAGCGCGTGCAAGCCTGTGCATATCACCGAACATTTGGCTTGTAGGTTATTATATACATTTGGGGATGTGCGGTTCCTAGGTCTGAACTTGAAGCTTGTGCTGATGGAGGTTGTGCTTTGTCAGGCTCAACAAAATTTGGCAACACATAGGCATCCTCACACATGCGCGCACATCGTGTTGATAAGAAGCGCGCCGGCTGCGCGCCAGCTCACACTCGCGCATTGCGCGCGCGCCAGCACACACTTGGCTTGCGCATGAGTGCCGCTGCACGCACACAAAAGCGGCGCGCGCAGCTGTGCCGACATGACTCACACTGTGAGCTGCCATGGCACAGCGTGCGCGTGCCCTAGCAAACAGTTGGTCATGCAGGCGCATTGTCAAGCGCGCCGCGCACAGGTGCCGGTGCACTCACACAGACAAGCGCGCGCGGGTAGTGCCGCTCAGACATGCTCACACGCACACACTGCGCGCGCGCACACCCGTAAACACCTGGTCTTACAGACGCATCATCACACACGCGCACGGCCGAATGCGCACAACTGCCGCGCACGCACGCTTAAGCGGCGCTAACATCCCTGGACACATGCTGTATGCTCACAGTAACTGCGCAGGGCCACACGCGCGCGCCTGCAAACACCAGGTCATGCGAGCGCCACTTCACGCGGACACGCGCGCGCGCCTGCAAACACCAGGTCATGCGAGCGCCACTTCACGCGGACACGCGCGCGCGCCTGCAAACATGAGGTCACGTGGGCACACCAGATCACAGGGACGCGCGCTCTTGCAAACACCGGGTCACAAGGTCGCACATGCGCGCGCCTGCAAACACGATGTCAAAGGACGAGCGCGCGCCCGCAAACCCTCCAGGTCACGCAGACGCGCGCGAGCATCTGCAAACACCACCAGGTCATGCGGACACACCAACTCACGCGGACGCAAGAGCGCGCCTGCAAACACCAGGTCACACAGGTGCGCGAGCGCCTGCACACATCGAGTCATGCACACGCACGCCTGCAAACTGATGTCAAACAGGCATGCGCGCCCCTGCGGACACCAGGTCACCGTGACGGGCGCGATGCGCGCACCTGCAATCACCAGGTCACCCGACCGCGCGCGCCCACACACCAGGTCAAGCCGGCGCGCCCGCGTCGGCAAACATGATGTCAGACAGACGCTTGCGCGCGCCCCTGCAGACACCGAGTCATGGATGCACACGCGCGCGCTTACAAACACACCAGGTCACACAGACGCGCGCGCGCGCCTGCATGCGCCTGCAAACATGATGTTGAAAGATGCGCGCGCGAGCGCCTGCCAACACCAGGTCACACAGAAGGCACATGCCGCATGTGCGCCTGGAAACACGAGGTCACGCATGCGCAGACGCGTATGCCCCAGTGCCTGTGCACTAACTCAACAGCAGTGTGTGCCATGCCTGCGCATATGCTTACACTCAAACCCACGCGCACTCATGCAGAAACATGGTTATCCGCACGCACGCACGCACGCACGCGCGCACACGCACACGCGCGGGTGCACGCGCACGCACACGCTCGCAGGCTTCATGAAGCATGCATATGCGCATGCGCTTGCATGCGCACACACAAATGTGCACGCATGAGCATCGTGCGCAAGCCAGCACCCGCTGTCATACAAGCATGCGCGCGTTGCAAAGTCACACACATCCATGTTGACGTGCAGTCATGCGCATGCGCACACACGAACCGTTCTACGCATACATTCACAAGCAGCGTGCGACAGCCTGGACACACGCTGACAATCAAACGCATGCGCATGACCTTTTTTTCGCGCGTAAGAAAGCATGCGGTTGTGCAAGTGCACTGCACTGCAGCATGATGTTGAGATGCACATGCTCATACTGTCATGACACGTAATCCTGCACAAATGCTAACACTCAAATTGTTTGGGACAAATAAATTCCTGCAGACGCGTGTTGAAACACACGTGAGCACAAACACAACTGCCTGTAAAGCAGCAACCGCTGCACATGCGCATACATGCGACCCAGCCACATATGCACAAACAGAAGTACTGACATGCATGCATGATGCAGCGCACATGTATGCGTCTGTGCAGAGACAACCGCACCAAGAGCTGAAAGAAACACAAAATCCTGCATTTGCAGCAGACCTCACCTGTTCAGGCTCTGGTTGAGCAGGCTGGTGGCTGCGTTGCGGTTGACCAGGGCCATGTTGCGGCCGATGAGCCAGTGCGTGATGCCAAAGGCGCGGATGGTGGCGGCGCCATGGATGGCTTCGTTCACGTTGGACAGCACAGGAGACCTGGCGGCCGCAGGCAGCAGCAGCAGGCAGCAGCAGGTGACACAATCATAGGTTGCAAGGTACACAATGGGAATCGTACGTGCGGCTCAGCGTGCAAGCCGCACACCGTGGGGGCCACTACGCAGCACACAATGCTCAATTTGCTGTGTGTTCAATCGCTTGCTGGTTGAAGCATTCTTGCCAACTGCAGGTATAATGAGGCCTGGAGTTCACTGCACACACGCTCAGGGAAGGCCAGCCCACACGCAAACACAGCGCCCCGCGCACCGTGACACCGCCTGGGTGTGCAAGTATGCAGAATAACGGCAGACATGCTCAAACATGCACTGCGGTGTGCAATGCATAGAATCTTGAGTTCACTGCATGCACGCTCAAGGAAAGCCAGCCCAGAAGCAAACAAAACCACCACACGCACCGTAACACCGCCTGCAGGCGCTTGGCCTGCAGCTGTCTGCCAGATGGCGCCTTGTGTTGCTGATACTACTGCATTCCGGTTTGTACTATGACAGTTGAAAAGCATATGCTGAAACAAACAGCACCCTGCGCACCGTGACACTGCCTCCAGGCGCTTGGCCTGCCGCATGCTGGCGATGAAGTAGCGGTACAGGCCCCAGAACAGCCCCAGCATCACCAGCAGCGCAGGCAGCGAGAAGGGCGCCCCCACAGCAATCAGGGTGACCGTGGACGACAGCTGCAGCATGGCCCTGTGCACGTAGCAGCAGACAGCATGCGGCGTGCAGCAAAGCAGCGATTAGGGAGAAAGATTGATCAGTAGCGGTGGGCAGCGGCATGCTGGCGTAATGTTACTAACGACTGTTGGGAACCAGCACAGCGGGAGTTTGTTTGACTGCACAGAATGTGAAGCCAAGCCCATGTATGTGCGCTCAGGCACACGCGCGGGCTCGATCTCAGCTCAGACTCCAGCTGCCCTCAAATCTGAACGGCAAGGCCAGATTGCCCGCCAGGTTGCAGCGCAGGCACACGCTGAAGCACACGGCCCATGAAGATCGAAAGGGGTAAATCCAACCAATACCCAGTCTAACACGCTGCCGCGCACCGCTGCGCAAGAGCCACATTGTCGGCCAGCTTCGGAAACAGGCACATGCTCAAAGCACCAAGCCCAGCAATGCAGACAACCATTGCTTGATCCAGCCTCAGATCAATCAACCACACTGCTGCGCACCACAGTGGAGGCCAGGTTGCTGGCCAGGTTGCAGCACAGGCACATGCTCAAACATGAAGCCCATCATTGAAGACGACCATTGCTCGATCCAGCCAGGACCCATTTTATCACAGTTCCGTGGCGCACCGAGCAGGCTAGGTTGCCCCCCAGCTTAATAAACAGCGGCAAGCTCAAGCACTAACCCATCAATGAAGACAACCACGGCTTAATCGAGCGTACGACAAACCCAACACAGCGCCGCGCACCTCAGCGCGAAGGCCAGGTTGCTGGCCAGGTTCCTGTCGATGTCTGCGGTGTCCTTGGTGAGCCGGTTGATGATGCGGCCGGTGGGCGTGGTGTGGAAGAAGGACATGGGCGCGCCCAGCAGCGAGTGCAGCAGCGCCTCGTGCATGGTCCTGCGCGGGGCGGGGCAGCGCATACAAGGGGTTGCTTGTCAAGCAACTGCTGCAAATATCAGACCAGCTGGAACAACCAACACACGAGGAGTGTGCACATGGTGCCTCTGCTGCCTGGACGTGGGAGTTACAGGCTGAGGAGAGCAAGCAGGCACCCAGGGGCTAGCAGAATCATCGCCGCTGACAGGACCAGGCTGCAGCCAGACAGCTATGCACCTGCCGGCCTTGATGCCAAACTAAAAATCCTGCCACGCACAGGTAGTTGTACTGCTACTAACGCAGTCGTCAGCAGACGCGCACACGCAAGCAGGCAGCAAATAGAGCTGGCACATACAGTGGCCAATCTGTTGTTGTGCACCCAGGCATGTGGAGTATCCCGCTGCTCTCAGAGCAAGCAGGCACCCAGGGGCTAGCAGCGTCATCACCGCTGACTGTGTTGCAGACAGCTACGCACCTGCCGCCCTTGATGCCGTATCCCGACGCGCACAACAGCTGCCGCTGCTGCCCTATTCAAGCCCGCCTAGAGCGGGGTACAGCCAACCGTGCGCACCTGCCGCCCTTGATGCCGTATCCTACCAAGCGCAACAGCTGCCGCTGCTGCCCTATTCAAGCCCGCCTAGAGCGGGGTACAGCCAACCGCGCGCACCTGCCGCCCTTGATGCCGTATCCTGCCAAGCGCACAGCTGCCGCTGCTGCCCTATTCAAGCCCGCCTAGAGCGGGGTACAGCCAGCCCGGCGCACCTGCCGGCCTTGACGTGGTACAGTCACAGGCAGACGGAGAGCAAGCAGGCATACAGCCACTAGCAGAGTCACCGCTGCTGACTGTGTTGCCACCAAGCAGTAGCCAGCTGCGCACCTGCCGGCCTTGATGCCATATCCCGCTACGCACAGGTAGTTGGCCTGCAGCACCAGCAGCTGCGCGCCGCTGATGGCTGCGTACACGCCCATGTAGAACAGGCTGCCGTGGGCCTGAGGGGCATCCGGATCTTGGCCTGCAAGCATGACATGCCAGCAAAAACAGCTGTTTAAACAGCATGCAATGTCCTGCAACTGTATGGTTGCATACACGCCCATGTAGAAGAGGCCGCCGTGGGCCTGAGGCGCATCCGGATCTTGGCCTGCAGCCATGGCGCGCCAGAAGAGCAGCAACACGTGAGGCAGTAAGCCTGGCGTGCCATGATAACAGTTGCATGTTAGGCAGCAAGCATGGCGTGCCAGGAAAGCAGCTGCATGTTGAAAGCAAGCCTTGCTTTCACGGCATGGCATGTCATGACAACTAGGCTAGCTGTGTGTGAGATGTATCTGACGAGCACAGCAGCTAACAAACATCTTCATGACAGCACCAGGCAAAGCATGCATTGAGCAACGAACACGGACACCAGCAGCCACAGCGAGACCCGCACCTGTCCGCACCAATAGCCACACTGCGTGAGGCAGCAAATGGCGTGGTAGGGTTTGCACACATGTACACAAAAAGCAAGCACAGAAGGCATGCACACGTACGCACCTGAGCACCGCAGCAGACTCTGTGGCACACGTCTGCGCTTGACAAGGCAAGCAACGGCGCAACATACACACAGTCTGTATGACACGAGGTGGCAACAGCCCTAAGTGCCGCACCTGTCCACACTGACAGCCACACTGTGGCTCCCACTCGCAGCACACGCACCTCAGCAAAGCAGCCGGCAGGCATCATCATGCAAGAACAGGTAACGCAGCAACATTTATATACAAACAGCCACGACTAAACGACCAGCATCTACCCTGGGCGCCGCACCTGTCCACACTGACAGCCACACTGTGGCTCCCACTCGCAGCAGCTCTGTGCCAACAAAGCCTCCCAGCAGCACCAGCACTGCTGGTATGCCTCCGAGCGCCGACAGATACGCCCACACAACAGCAGCCGACACCCTGCCGGTTGCTGAGCTCTCATCCTGCGTCAACTTGCCCCCAGCTGCTGCTGCTGTAGGTGGCGGAGCGCCCTTGGTAGCGCCTGCTGCTGCTGCTGCTGCTGCTGCCTCTGCAGGTGCAGCAGGCTCTGCTTGCTCTGGCTCTGATGTGGTGTCGCTGCTGCTGTCAAGCCCTTCACCATCTTCTGCCTGCAGGGTGCAACAGCACAAGAACAACAGGTAAGGCAGGCTGCTGGGAACTGCTCATATGGCAGCATGCATCATGCTGCTGCTGCTAAGCTCTTTGCCATCTTCTGCGTGCACGGTACAACAGCAGACACAACATGCAAGGGTGAGGCAGGCTGCTAAAGCACTGCAATCTGCCACTTGCATATGCACCCACGTTTCAGTGAACTGTCACAAACTCGCATGCATGCCGCAGCCCCAGCAGTTCTTCTCTTGCATCACCACAGCCACAGCTCTTGAACTGTTTCTGAAGATCAAGGGTGTTTCAAGGCTCTGACACGCCAATAGCATCCCGCGCCGCACCTGTGCCTCCTTCATCAGCGCTGCAAAGGCCCCCCCAGCCGCCAGCAGCTGGCTGTAGCTGCCCACCTCCACATCAATCACAACGTGCGTCATCCGTGGGGCACCCACCCCATCCAGCGCAGCACACACATGCCACAAGCCCTTGTGCCAAAAATGCGCCTAATTGAAGCCAGTTTCAAGGTTGTAACAGGCCAGCCACACCCCATGGCTCACCTGTGCCTCCTTCATGAGTGCAGCAAAAGCGCCGCCAGCCGCCAGCAGTTGGCTGTAGCTGCCCACCTCCACTGCACAGCCGCCGCGCATGACCACCACCAGGTCAGACAGCGAGACAAACTGCAGCTGGTTGGTGGCCAGCACCACCGTCTTGCCGGCAAGGCCCTGCAGCAGCAGCAGCAGCAGCAGCAGGACAGTCCAGGTCCGTGTGCGGCTGGTTGGTGGCAGTAATGTTAGAAGAGGCAGCAGCAAAGATCATAACAAGCGGCAGCAGTGACCGATCATCGCAGCTGCAGCAACCCACAGCATTGGACGTCACCAATGCGCTACACAGTCGCAAACACTCACGCTCTTGATGGCGCCCTGGGCCATAGCACGGCCCACACGCGCATCAAGCGCCGACGGTGGATCATCCATCAGCACCACGTCAGCATCAGCTGCATCATAACAAGCTGTGTGGCTCACAACCAAAGGCACAGCAGCACAGCAGCATAGCGCATGCAGCACGAAACAGCCAAGAGCACCTCCACCTCACGCATGCAGCGAGCAGCAAGGCAAGGCGCACAGCAGCGCCTTAAACAAAAACATAGCGCCAAACTTACCCTCTTGATGGCGCCTTGTGCCACAGCACGCCCCACGCGTGCATCCAGCGCTGACAGTGGGTCGTCCATCAGCACAACGTCAGCGTCAGCTGCGTCATAACAAGCTGTGTGGCCCGCAACCAAAGCACAGCAGCACAGCAGCACAACGCATGCAGCACAAAGCCAAGAAAATTTCAACCTGACGCATGTAGCGTGCTGCAAGGTAAGGCGCACAGCAGCACGGAAATGAACAAGGACGCCAAACAACTTACCCTCTTGATGGCGCCCTGGGCCACAGCGCGTCCCACGCGCGCGTCCAGCGCCGACAGCGGATCGTCCATCAGCACAACGTCAGCGTCAGCATACAGCGCCCGCGCAATGGCGATGCGCTGCTTCTGGCCACCTGACACGTTGACGCCGCGGTCGCCTGATGGTGAGGAATAAAAAGCAGAAAGTAGGCAGGTCAGCGAAGCACAGTCACGTCAGCGTACAGCGCCCTGGCAATGCGATGCGCTGCTTCTGGCCACCTGACACGTTGACGCCACGGTCGCCTGTGGAGCGCAGGAAGTGGCAGAAAATAGGCAGGTCAGTGAAGCACAGTGACATGGGCGATGGGTGATTGGATGATGTGGCGCTGCTTCTGGCTGCTTGACACGCTGACGCTGCTGTAGCCCGTGGGGGGGGGGGGGGGGGGGGGACGCGAGTGATGGGAGTAGTAAAAGTAATGGGAGGGGTGTAGTGCAGGGTAGCAGAGCACAACAGCAAGAGCAGTGTTGACTGCGCAATGACGAGGCGTCAACCGCTGTGCGGAGACACCTTAATACCGGGAAAGACCGCATGTTTCCTACAATGATACGCCTGCGGCTGTTATAGCATTGGCGGGACTCCTGCACGCTGTCCTTGCTGAATACATTAACAGCTTGCAATGCAAATGAAGCCTGCAATAACATACATACAGCTCCTCTGCCACCTGCTGCCCTGACCTAGCTCAGTTTCGTCACCGCCAGGCAGCTGCGAGCCGTCCCTGCAAACTCCTGCCCCAGAAAGGTGCAAAACGAGCCAGCATTGCAGCATCTGCAGCCCATGCAAAACCTGCCCTCACCCAGCTCGGTTTCGTCGCCGCCAGGCAGCTGCAAGCCGTCCCTGCAAAGTCCTGCCCCAGAAAGGTGCAAAACGAGCCAGCATTGAAGCATAAAAACACCGCAGCCCATTTGCCACTCGCCCTCACCTAGCTCTGTTTCATCACCACCAGGCAGCTGCGTGAAGTCCTGCTCCAGCTGCGCGCCAGCAACAGCAGCAGCATACCTTGCGGCGTCCCAGGGCCGCCCAAACAGGATGTTCTCGCGCACAGTGCCGCCCAGAATAAACGGCGCCTGCGGCACGTATGCGGTGCTGCCATACACCTGCACCTGCTGCTGCTGCTGCTGCTGCTGCTGCTGTGTGTCGTCATCTTCGCTGACGCCCATTAGAAGACCCAGCATGGCAGCAATGAGTGAGGTTTTGCCTGATCCTGTGGGGCCTACCACAGCCACAAAAGTGCCCTGAGGTATGCTGAGGCTGAGGTCTGTGAGGGCTGGGGGCTTATCAGGGTCCCAACTGAAGTCCCCGTGAATGCAGATCGCAGGTTGCTTCTGCTGCTGCATCTGCTTGCTGCCATCGTCGTTTGTGTCACCAGCTGCTGGCTTCAGCTCGTCCTCAGGAGTTGCAGCGTCTGTTGTGTTGCTGCTGGTGCCTGCAGGGGCGGCCGGCTGCTGCTGCTGCTGCTGTGCGTTGACTGGTGCCACCTCTGCTGCAGACAGTATGTCTTTCAGGCGGCCTAGTGCAACATGGGCTTGGGTGGCCTGCAGCGTGCAGAACACAGCAGGGAAATGAGACTTGTTTGAGGTACAACACCAGAACCTACTTTGTATGGCAGGGCGTGCAGCCCCGCACAAGAGGAGCACAAACAGCGGTGTAAGCACCAGCAGTGCAACATGCACTGCCCAACGGACGATACATATGTGCTAGATATGAAGATGTGAGGACTTATACAGATACACAGCTTTCACTGCCTGACAGCCGGCCTCTGCACACACCAGCACTTGTGCGGTGCCCAAACATAGCTCATGCGGCGCTGCCAAGCACACAGCATGCCCACGATCAGCAGCTCAAGCCCCTATCCACAACACACACACCTGTGTGACGATCTGTGGCAGCTGGAAGAGCGGGAAGCGTAGCACGTTGAACAGGCTGAGCGCGGTGAAGGCCTGCGCAGCGCTGAGCGGCTCCCTCCGGATGAGCAGGTATGCCAGGAAGGTCATCACTGGGATGATGGTGGGGATGGCGTTGACCAACACACCCATCAGGGACTGCAGCGTAACAGCAGCAGCAGCAGCAGCAGCGGCGGCAGCAGCAGCAGCAGCAGCACGTGTTCACCAGCAAATAAGCAGAAAGATCACGGCACATAGCAGCAGCGCATGTGCTGAACGAGCTGGCGTAACAGACCCACAAAC
Source organism: Tetradesmus obliquus (assembly GCA_030272155.1). Taxonomy (NCBI): domain Eukaryota; kingdom Viridiplantae; phylum Chlorophyta; class Chlorophyceae; order Sphaeropleales; family Scenedesmaceae; genus Tetradesmus; species Tetradesmus obliquus. The sequence goes on from CP126206.1 coordinate 648,061, forward strand.
TGGTATGTAGCACGATCAGTTCAGGTCAGGGCTGTTCAGTCCTGCGGCATGCGCTGGGCTCGCCTGCAGCAGTGCACAAGGCTCTCACCTGCAGCAGCATGACCGAGTTGCCAGCACACCCGTGAGGGGAGACAAGCACACAGCAGCAGCCCATGTACATAGAGGCTGGTGCAGTAAAAAGCGTACAGTGCGCAGCACATCATAGCCTTTGAAGCTGTCAAGCCCCAGCATGCCCAGCGCTCACCAGCAGCAGTGTTGCATGTGCTCACCTGCAGCAGCGTCATCGAGTACAGTACTAGGCAGGGCTCACCTGCAGCAACGTGACCAAGCACAGCACCAAGCAGGCCTCACCTGCAGCAGCGTGACCGAGTAGAGTACGCTGAGCTCCAGGGCTCACCTGCAGAAACGTGACCAAGCACAGCACCAAGCAAGCCTCACCTGCAGCAGCGTGACCGAGTAGAGTACGCTGAGCTCCAGGGCCCTAGCTGCCGTGATGCGGCTGTAGAAGGGGCCCTCCCAGGTGCTGGCTTTCACCACCTCGATGCCTGCGGTGCAAAAAAATAACACGGGAATGTAACAATTGTAACAAATGTGTGCCCCATGAGTGTAAAACAAGCAGCATTGATGCTGTAAAAGGGGCCTCTCAGGTGCTGGCCTTGCCCACATCAATGCCTACAGGAGCATGTCACGTCACACGAATGTAACAACCATGTAACAACACATGTGTTACACGCGTACCACTGGTGCTGCAGAAGGGAGCCCCACAGGCACACCACATTTGTCAGCCTGCAGCTGCTGGCTTGCCACGGGCTGCGCAATCACCCAACCACACAATACTCAGGCATGAGAACAGCTACTGGCTTGCCATGTGCTTTGCACCAACAGCGGCTCAGATCAACAGGCACAAGAACATCTTGCCGCTGCTGACCTGCCACGAGTTCAGTCTCCAGCTTGGCGCGCGTGTCAGTGTGGCGCAGCGCCTGCTGCAGCCGCCGCTCAGACGCACCACCTTTGTCGGAACAGGCTGCAACTGCTGTCCTGCCACAGGCTGTGCGATCACCCAAGCAAACCACACGCATCAGCCATCACTGCAGCTGCTGACCTGCCATGCGCTTTGCATCACCAGCAGCACACCACAGCCATCAGGCGTCAGAAAAGCCTGCGGTTACTGACCTGCCACGAGTTCAGTCTCCAGCTTGGCTCGCGTGTCAGTGTGGCGCAGCGCCTGCTGCAGCCGCCCCGCAGCAGCCCTCACGATGCGGCTGTTGACGGGCACAGCAGCGCCGATGCACACGATGGCCACGATCGCCGACAGCCCCAACTGCCTGTTGGGCAGGGCAGCAGCAGAAGCAGCAGGAGCAGGTTCAGCGACAACCACGTCAGCATCGTGGCACGGCAGCGCCGATGCATACGATAGCCACAATCGCTGACAGACCAAGCTGCCTGTTGGGCAGGGCAGCAGCAGCAGCAGGAGCAGATTCAGCGGCAACCGCGTCAGCATCGCGGTACAGCAGCCCCGATGCACACGATGGCCACGACCGCCGAAAGCCCCAGCTGCCTGTTGGGCAGGGCAGCAGCAGCAGCAGCAGCAGCAGCAGCGGCAGCAGCGGAAGCAGGTTCAGCGGCAACCGCGTCAGCATCGTGGCACAGCAGCGCCGATGCACACGATGGCCACAATCGCCGACAGCCCAAGCTGCCTGTTGAGCAGGGCAGCAGCAGCAGCAGCAGCAGCAGCAGCAGCAGCAGCAGCAGCAGCAGCGGAAGCAGATTTGGTGGCAACAGTGTCAGCATCGTGGCACAGCAGCGCTGATGCACACGATGGCCATAACCGCCGACAGCCCCGGCTGCCTGTTGGAGCAGGGCAGCAGCAGCAAAATCAGCACCAAACGCATCAATACTGTGGTATGCAATACGAGCGATATGTGAGGGTTGCTTGTCCACCAGAGATGACCGTCAGCGGCACTCAGCCAACATGCCTGAGGCCACACTGCAGTAGGTGTGGCCTCCTGCAAGCGCAACACATACACGCATCTGGGCGCATACTACATGCTTGTGAACATGCTGGTATAAGCATGCCTGCGCTCAGACAAGACTCCGCCACAACTTGCGGCCCCCACATTGTACAGCAGCACCATGGTGACCAAATGCGCAGCGGCGCGCTGTCATATGCACACAATATCACGCAACACCAGCAGTTCAAGCCTCACCTATACAGCAGCACCATGGTCAGCCCAATGCGCAGCGGCGCACTCAAAAACCCGTAAGCCATGGTGCAGAAGTCTCCCACTGTGTTGGTGTCACTGCTGACCAGGTTGAACAACTTGCCAGCAGTCACCCTGCTGCGCTCTGCGGGGGACAGCAGCAGCACCTGCGCACGCAGCAACAGCAGCAGCAGCAGCAGCAGTGGTGTCACTGCTGACCAGGTTGAACAGCTTGCCAGCAGTCACCCTGCTGCGCTCTGCAGGGGACAGCAGCAGCACCTGCGCACGCAGCAGCAGCAGCAGCAGCAGCAGCAGCAGCAGCAGCAGCAGCGCAAGAAGCAGTGCTGCGCATCACGCGCCAGACAGGCACGCATCTGCAACACAAGCCGCCCCCCGGCAGTAACAGCCCATCCACTTTGACTCCTGGCAGCACGACCCTGGGAGATGTATTCGGCCCTGGGAGATGTATTTCAAGCCAAACGCGTTGACACCTACACACCGCCCACCTTGCAGTGAAGGTCCTGGCAGTACACTCTTCACCCCTGGCAGTACAAGTCAGCTGAGGGCAGTACATATAAAAAAAAAAACATAAAAGCTGCCGCCTACAAGCCGCCCACCTTGCGGTACACCTCTGCGGTGAGGATGGCCTTCAGCCGGAAGCCTGCGCGCATCACGCGCTGGAAGTGCTGCAGGCCAGGACCGAAAGGGAAATGGGCAGCGCACAGTGACACATAGACAGGTCAATCATGGGCAAGGGTGTAGTAACTGAGAGCAGACCAGCGTGCATCACGCGCTGGAAGTGCTGCAGAGGAGGAACATGCCGGGAATAGGCAGTGCACAGCGACATACATAAAAGCACACACCGCGCCGCACCTGGTTGTCCGCCAGCACGCCCAGCACTGTGCCCACAAACATCAGCAGCGACAGCATGTAGCCATTGTTCAGAGGGTCCCCAAAGCCCAGCGCTGCCAGCCAGTCCACCAGTGCACCCCACCATCCGCTGCTGCTGCTGCTGCTGCTGCCGCCGCTGGAGGCTGCGGCTGCCTGGGTGGCAACCACAGACAGCAGCCGGTTCAAAATAAGCGGTCCCACAAACTGCGCTGCATCATTAATGAGCTTGTATGGCAGGGCGCCGAGGAATAGATGGCCCACAGAGGCCCGGCAGGCAGCAAAGAGAGAGGCTTTCTGCGGGCCGTGTGCTGCCAGCTGCTGCTGCCAGGCTGCGTGGAAGCGCTGCTCTAGCACCTCCACCCTGAGCAGCAGCAGCAGCAGCAGCAGCAGCAGCGGCGGCGGCGCAGACAGGTCAGCTGCATGACTGCAAAATGCGACTAGAGCGTTGCTGCAGAATGACAAAGGGTGCAGCCATGAAGCAAGTGCTCCAGGTGGGCCAGGCAGCTGAGCAGCAGCAGCATAACAGACAGCGCGGCTGAGGCATATCAGGGTTGAAGCAGAGTACTGTAGCAACAACAAACTGCAGAGCCATGCAACAAGTGCTCCTCCATAGCCCAAGTGCAACAGCCAGCGCAGCCCTGGCACTCCCCTACTGTGCTGCTACTCCACCTGCCGTTATGTGTGCAAGCAGCTGCCTCTAGACGTCTGCCGCTAGAACACTGTGCATGCAGTGCTCTCTGCTTAGCCACCAGCCACCCTGCATTGTGCCGCCAGGCTGCAAAAAGCTGCGCACATCACACCTGTCAGCTGGCGGCAGGCTCCATAGGTCTGCCTCAGTCAGTGGGGTCTTGTATGTCTAAAGTTTGTGGATTGACCTGACTGGCCATTCACTGCTCGCAGCACAGTTCAGATCACTTGCTTGCGTTGCGCCGGAAGGGCAGGAATAACTTTGATACGTGTGTGTGTGTGACCTGTGTGTGTCTGTCTAACCTCCAGCTACCGTGATATGTACTTCCCGCTGCAATCGCTCTTCTCGCCGCACCTGTCAGCTGGCGGCAGGCTCCACAGGTCTGCCTCAGTCAGTGGGGTCTTGTAGCCGCGCTTGATCAGGGGTGACAGCCAGCCAAAGGTGAGCCGGGACCACAGCCCAGCAGTGCACTCAGGGCACACGGGCGCGCCGTCGTGCAGCAGCGCTGCTGCTCCGCTGCTGCGCGGCAGGGGCTGCACACAGAACACGATGGACGGGCCAGACACAGTATATGTTATTTTATGGAATTGCTAGCATGCTTCCACAAGGCGGTTGCATGACAGGCACGTGTTATGGGTGCAGGCTGGACAGAAGCGTCACGTATTGCTGCCAGCTGCAGGTGACGCACAGACCCACTACACAGGCTTCAGCAACCTCAAAAGAACAAGCTGTATGTTGAAGCCGTGAGATCAACACACAGCCTGCTGGTGCCGGACCAAAACAACTACGCACACACACCGCATGTGGCAGCAGCAGAGTTGCTGAGTACAGACCTGGGCAATGCAACGTCGCACACCACATGTAGCACAGTGCAGCCGCCAGCACCCACCGCACACTGCGCCGGCCTAGCCACCCTGCCAGACACAACTACACGCATAAGTAGCCACCTGCTGACACTCGACCACAACGACTACACCCACTGCAAGCAGCGGCAGCAGCAGCAGCAGCAGCAGTAGAAGAGTAGCATAGCCGCAGCCAGCAGCACCCACCGCGTACTGCGCCGGCCTAGCCAGCCTGCCACACACAACTACAAGCATTCATAGCCACCTGCTGACAACCGGCCGCCGAAACTGCATCCACTGCAACAAAACCCACTGCAGCTACACCCACTGCAGGCAGAAGAGCAGCAAACCTCATCCAGCAGCACTCACCGCGTACTGCGCCGGCCAAGCCAGTCTGCCACACACAATTAGTAGCAGCAGTAGAAGAGCAGCAGAGCACAGCCAGCAGCACCCACCGCGTACTGCGCCCGCCCCTCCTGGACCAGCAGCAGCCCGGGCTCCTTGCTGTCCCTGTGGCTCAGCAGCAGCACGGCAGCGAGGTACACCTGCAGCAGCAGCAGCAGCGGCAGCGCACAGGCGGACAGGTAAGGTAACGAGTGTGGCAGCAACACAAACAGCGCAGCAGATACGCGTCAGGAAGGGACCATTACAGCAGTGGCAGCAATGTGTGATATGAGCACCACTGTGGTTGCGGCACTGCGCAGCTGCAAGCCGCTGCCACAACAGGATGCCAGATCCTCTCAGGCTTCAGAAATCACCAACTGCAGCTTGACAGCGAGGGCACAGGCTGTCATGCCCCTGCATCACGGCTGCCACGCATGGCGCGCTGTACTGCGCCTGACAGGCATGCAGTGGCGTGCTGCCCACCTGCACAACCAATCCAGGGAGCAGTGACGTCCGCCCGCCAGCTCCTGCTGCACCACAAACTGCACTACTTTGTGTAGCAAGGCAACAGCTGCTACTGTATGCCGCCCACCTGTACGGCTGCGTATGTGCAGTACAGCCAGAAGAAGCAGCCCCAGGGGCCGCCCCCTGCCAGCTCCTGCTGCACCACAAACTGCACTACTTTGTGTAGCAAGGCAAACATATGCTACTGTATGTCACACACCTGCGCGGCCGCGTATGCGCAGTACAGCCAGAAGAAGTAGCCCCAGGGGCCGCCGCCTGCCAGCTCCTGCTGCACCACAAAGCGCAACTTTACTAGCTCAGAAGAGGCCACCAGCAGCAGCGGCAGCCGCAGCAGCCAGCGCCGGCTGACCACAAAGCTGGACTGCAGCTCTGCCAGCAGCACCGCGCACAGCAGCAGGAAGGATGCCGCAGCCGCCAGCAAGCCTGTGTGCAGCAGCGATGAAAGGCATACGGAGGGCGAGCGTAGGGCCAGGCAGATGCGGCGTGTGAGGCGATCAATTGCATGGCTAGCTGCTGCTGCAAGTAAAGCTGCTGAATGCACCAGGCTAGAGTTGGTGCTAGCACAACAGCGGCTGTGTTGCACTGGCACTCTCAGCACTGGCATGCTTGCTGCTGCTGCTGCTGCTGCTGCCAGTGGCAGGGCTGTTGCTGGTGCAGCGGCTGCCGCAAAGCAAGCTGCAGTGCTCCTGCCGCTGCATCATGCCCTCAAAGTGTAGCCTAGTGCACACGCCTGCCCTGCTGCAGGCTGCAGTGATGCTCCTGCTTCCGTTCTGCTGCTGCTGCCAATTTTTACACTGTGTTTGCTACTCGTGAGGTGCGATAGGACAAACTCACTGCTTCAATGCAACGGGGAAATCTCACTGCTTCAATGCAATGAGACAATCTCACTAGAATCTCAATGAGACAACCTTATTGCTGCAGCTCACCCAGCCACTCGTGAGGTGCAATAGCCCCTTGAGACAGTGGCAGTGCCTGCTCCGCTAGCCGTGCATTCAGCTGCAGCAGTGGAATGCCGGCTGCAGCAGCTGCTGCAACCAGGCAGCTGTAATGCAGCGCCCTGGGCCAGCTGCCTGACAGGCGGAACCTGTCTGGCTTGCTGCTGCTGATGTAATGCAGCCATAGCGTGTAGCACACGCAGGCGAAGAGATGCCCGACACCTGTTGCATGCAGCGCAGTGCGGCAAAGCAGATGTGTTGACCCAGAAACATGCAACATGGGGTTGGCCGAAAGGTGCAGCCGAGATATCAGCAATAGGCGCTGTTCACGGCTTTGTTTCAACTGAAACTCCACATGCTGCCACTGTGTACATGTTGCTACTGCTTGCAAATGATGCTGCTGCTGCTGCTCCTCCTGCAATAGTTCAAAGCACTTCTGACGTGCATCAAACTGCAGCTTGCTGTGGCTGAGTGGCTGAATGGCTGAGTGTGTGGTGCCTGCTGTACTGCTTTGGGCACTCGAACACCTGGCTGCCCGTGCAGCAGCACGTGGGTAGCTGCATGCAGCAGCTGGCTGCAACAGTTCGCTTCATTTGACCATGCATGGCTGTGTTGGATGGGATCGACTGTGCAGGTAACCCCAGAGAGTTCCTGCACCCACTCGAGCTGTGCTGCACTCACCGAGCAGGCCCACATCGATGAAGCAAGGCGTCCAAGCTCCAAGGTCACCGGAGAAGTGGCCAGAAAAGGCTTCTGGATCGCAGAAGGTGTGGATGAACTGGTGGCTCTGCCCCACCAGTGCGGAGAGACGAATCATCGCCGTGATTGCCTGCCTGCAGCTCGCATGATGCTGTAGGACCAATAGACTGATAGGGTAGAACAGATGCTCTGCTTGCTGAGGTTGATCCACTTGCAAGGGGGCATGAGAGGTTAGTTCCGTTGTAGTGTGAGACAGTGGTCACACCGCCCTGGCCCTTGCGCAGATGTGCCCCTAGATAAGCTCGTTACAGATGTGTCACATGCAATCGTTGGTGGTGTAGTTGCTGATACGATCCATGCAGCGTTCTGCCGAAGCCAGCACAGGCTGCTCAGGCTCTCACTTTGACCATGCATGAGTGTGATCATGCTGGACCACTGGCTGCTCACCCACACGTGTACTGCACTGTCGCAGTACACATGTCACCAACACAGCTTCAAGATCTGTTGATTTGCTGACCAGCCTTCAGTGATCGTTGAGGTCACCAGAGGTGGCCTGTCACGGCCAAGCTTGCAAGGCACTGTTTTCATGAACACCAGTGCACTGCATGGCATGCAGTGACCACTCATCCATCAACACAAAGGATCACAGCGCGACCCTGGATAATAATTGACAAGTTATTGAATCCTAGGTCCAGTGGTGCGGTGATGTCTGACCTGGGGAAAGAGCCACTCCACACTTGGCAAGCGCCACGTTCATACAGGTAGCCTACTGAGTACTGAGTGCACTTTGACCAAGGCCTGTATACACGTGGTAGTGCACTTTGACCTTTTCAGCAGACACCTTTCTGTTGAGGATTGATGGCAGCAATGCTCAGCTGACACAGTCTTTCCTGGAGAAAAACGGTTGGAGCTACTACCGCTTCTGTTGTGTTTGTGGAACGTTGCTCGTTTGCGTCTGCTCAGCAGTGCTCATGATCAGGTGCTGAGGCACTGCCACGTCAGGTCCAAACCCTACTCATGCCATGGTGTATTGAAGCCCTCTAAGCCCTGCTTCAACAGTTCATGAGCTTTTGCTCAACATGTAACTTCGTTTATATCTCATCATGAAGCTTTTCCGTTGCCGGAGGTCAACCTGCAGGTCAGCCTTGGCTGTAGCGGCCTGATCTCGGCTGCAACATGAAAGCAAACAGATGATTTCGCTTTAGGCGAACTGAGTCTATGTTGCATGAACGTCAGCGACTCCAAGGTACAGTCGCCTGTAGTCTACAGGCTGTAGATGGGCGTAGAAACGCGAACACAGTCACTGTCCATACGACTTCAGGAGCTCTCCCCAGCCGGTTCAGTCCGTGGCTTGCTCGTGCTGAGATACAGTCATCTGGCACAGTTCGAGACTTGCCAGATGTTCGCTGGCCTTCATTCGATCTCGACCAGCTGCTGGTAAATTGCTCCGGCCTGCTCACAGCAGGCCATGCGCTTGGCGTGGAAACGAATCTTTTTACTTTGCAACATAAGTTTCATTCAAACGGTCAGTGTCACAGCGTCGATCGTCTTCCCCTACGTGGTGTTGCTGGGCAGCAGACATGGCTCCGCACCTCAACGCCACTACCAATGGCACAGACGCCGGGCTGGTTTCGCCGGCGCAGGACAACATACAGTCCGTGTATACTGCGTGAGTGGCGCCCTGCATGCCTCGTCAGCACCCTGAGTATGCTTGCAGGACTGGCTACAGCAACAGTGCAAGCACAGCGGTTGCCACCAGCACCTTGCAGCCACCTGCTGCTTCCTGCTGACTAGTGCCTCTGTCCTGCAGGCTGTCTCTCAACGCCGCGATTGGAGCAGCATGCATGCTGGGCTTCATTGTATTCAGGTCTTTCATGAAGCAGTACCAGCTGCGCCTGGTGGGTGCAGCAACAGCAGCATGACGCATAGCACCTCTGCGCTGGTGGTGCACTTCTGGTGGTGCACTTCGCTGTTGCCGTACGTCTGCTCACTTTTAATGATGATGATGCAGTACTTGCTGCATCCAGTTTTGCTAAGGGCTTCTTGCAAGCAGCACGCATATGCGTACAGTAGACAGCATCCACACCAGCAACAGGAATAGCAACAGTGGTTGCAGCGCTTGAGACGCCAACATGCGGCAGCAAGGAGTTATAGCTGTTGCCTGCTAGGAAGGGGCTTATACATGCTGTTTGCTTGCAGGAGCATCTAGCAGCTCATATGCACTTGATCACCACAGCATGACTAGCCGGCAGCGCGCCTCTTGCCTGGTGTCCTGCAAGGCACAACACAGCAGCATCCTCATTGTGGCTCAACCCCTTCTGTGCGTCCAACCAGACAAGCACATGTTTGCTGTCCTATTCCTGGAAGCTGGCCGCAGCTTCTCTACCCTCGAAAACATCATGCTGACGCAAAATACTCCTTGCCTCCTGCCCCTGACATCACTGCCTGCAAACGTGTCGATGGTCTTTTCCGTGCAGTACCTGCCATACGTCACAATCAAGCCTCCTCCGTTTGCAAAGACCGGCTTTGGCAAGTGGTTGTGAGTATCAGCGGCGTCTGCCTTGCTCGCAGCAGCAGCAGCGGGCTCAGCAGGAGCAGTCGCCGCTGTGGCGCAACAATAACATTGCAATGCTGTGTGTATAGCTGAGGAATGGCTGAGATGTCTTGTGTACCTCAAACGTTCACCATACATGCCCAGTACATCCACCTTGGCCGTTGTAAATCGGCCGTTGCCGCCCCTGGTCATGCTCTGTTCTCCCAGCCACATCATACCTCATGCCTTCTGCTGCTGCTGCTGCTGCTGCTGTTGTGGCGGTGCTCTGGCTGATGCCGCGGCCGTTTGTGTGCTGCAGTGGATGGCTCAAGGCGGTGTTCACCGTCAGCGATGCTTTTGTGCTGCGCTCAGCGGGGCTGGATGCGCTGGTGAGGGGACGGCAGCAGCAGCACAAGCGGGAACGGCAGACCAGCAACAAGAGCAGCACTAGCTTGCAGGACTGAGTAGCTAGCAGCACCGGCTGCCTTGCAGGGTTGGCTTTGTTGCAGGACAGGAATCTCTGCATGAGCACATGGTACATGAGTACTAGGCAAGCACCAGCGTGCAGAGGAGTTTGTGTTTGCAGGAAAACAGCAGCTTGCAGGACTGTAGGCATACCGCAAGGCCTGCAGCACTTGAGCACCCCAGTGTGAGATTCAGCTGCTTGCAGCAGTGCATCGGCTGCTGGCATCCATTACAAGTTCAACGGCAGGGGACAGTGCCTGTGATGACAGTAGCAGCAGCACAGCCTCACCAGCACTCGCTGCACCCTGGCCAACTGTGCCTGTGCTGCCTTGCACTGCACTCTGCGCTGCGCTGCTGTGGCTGTGTGCTGTAGGTGCTGCAGAAGGCTCACGCTGTAGGCGTGCAGATGATGCTGCCCATGGCCATCTTTGGCTGCTGCCTCCGTGAGTGCAGCTTGCAGTGTGTGACTTGCGCCATCTAGCGCAGGCACATCAGCATGTTTGTATTCAAAACACCGCAGCTGCACCCAGCGATGCAGCTCTCCTCTGCGGCAGCCAAGCTAGTTTAACATGAGCTGCCTGCACAGTCCGGGCTGCACTTATGCTGTCAAGGCATTCTTGTGCCACACACTTGTACTGCAAGCTGTTTGCCATGCTGCTGCTCCCGGCTGTTGCTGCTGTGTGCAGTGCTGCCGCTGCAGATCTCGCAAGCCTACATCGCTGGCGACAAGTCGTATGGGCGCGTGACGATGGCTAACATCGCCCCAAGCTCCTCCATCATGTGGTGCGTGTGGGTTGGAGTTGCTGCATAAATGCGATACTCGCAGGAAACGCTGAGGTGCTCACGTGTGCAACTGTGGTTCTGCGCATGATCCCTGGACCTGGCAGGCAGCTTGGCCAGCTAGATTGCTGCCGTGCCAGCTGTCAGGCAGCCCTGCCAGCCCTGCCAACACATTGTGCTCCTGGCAAGTAAGTATGCACTGAGGCCTCCTACACTGCGCTGTTGCGCTCGCTGCGCAGGGCGCACTGGTGCACGTGCTTTCTGTTCCTGGGCTGGACCTTCACGCTGCTGGAGTACCACACACGGCAGTATGCGGCGGTGCGGCAGCACTACCTGCGTGGTGGAGATGACCCCAACTACTGGAGGGACCTGCACATGGCTGAGGCGGACGGCACACACGTGAGCGCATGTGGCAATGGGCTGGACAGGGCGATGCCTTGGCAGGGCTGTGGATTTGTCATTTGATGCGCATTGCCGCTTCTTGTTGACAAGCTACATCAGCTGCTGGATGAACACGCTGCTGCCAGCGCCTGGACTTGCTTGCCGGCCTGCAGCAGCCCCACACCCTTTTGCATAACTCACATGCAATGCACCACACTCAGGTGCTCGGCACGCCTGCGGGTGCACAAGGGCGCCAAGCTGCTGGACGTGCCGGGTGCGGCCAAGTTGAGGGTATGCTGGGCGGAGCAAAACCTTCCGACTCGTGCGCTGCTGAGAAGCGCACGTTTGTTATTCGCATCTCGGTGTACCTGCAGGTGCACAAGGGCGCCAAGCTGCTGGATGTGCTGGGTGCGGCCAAGTTTGAGGGTATGCTGGGCGGAGCAGACTCCTTCCGACTCGCGCACTGCTGACAAGCACACGTTTGTTATTTGTACACACTGCATCTGCAGGTGCACAAAGGCGCCAAGCTGCTGGATGTGCTGGGTGCGGCACGCACCTCACCTACACGCAGCAGCACACTCACCTGTTTTTTGCGACTCACACATGCTCAACCGCGCAAAATGTCTGCAGGTGCACAAAGGCGCCAAGCTGCTGGACGTGCTGGGTGCGGCCAGCGCCTCACCTTCAGGCCTGCAGCAGGCCCACCTGTCTCTTGCAGCTCACACATGTTGAAACTGTGCGGCATGCCTGCAGGTGCACAAGGGCGCCAAGCTGCTGGACGTGCTGGGTGCGGCACGCACCTCACCTACACGCAGCAGCACACCCACCTGTTTTGCGACTCACACATGCTCAAATGCGCAACATGCCTGCAGGTGCACAAAGGCGCCAAGCTGCTGGACGTGCTGGGTGCGGCCAAGTTTGAGGGCATGCTGGATGCAGAGGAGGAGCTGTTTGAGGCGCAGGTCAAGCAGCGCCACTGGTACCAGCGGTAAGTGGCAGCGCAGAGTGCAGACGTGCTTAGCCTGCAAGATACTATCAGGTTGAACCTGGAGGCACAGGTCAAGCAGCGCCACTGGTACCAGTGGTGAGTGGCAGCGCAGAGTGCAGAAGTGCTTAGCCTGCAAGGTAATATCAGGTTGAACCTGGAGGCACAGGTCAAGCAGCGCCACTGGTACCAGCGGTGAGTGGCAGCACAGAGCGCTGCAGTGCGGCCTGCAGGCTAAGCACTCCAAGATAGTACCAGGTTGTACTTGGAGGCAAAGGTCAAGCAGGGCCACTGGTACCAGAGGTGACAAACAGCGCAGCGTGCTGCAGTGCGGCCTGCTTACGGCCGACACTGCTTAGCCTGCAAGATACTACTAGGTCGAACCTGCAGGCGCTCAAGCACCGCTGCTGGTACCAGCGGTGAGGGCAGCGGTAGCAGCAGCGGCCATCTCAACACCCGTCAGTAGCGAGGGCTGGACCTGCGCGTGCTGTGCTACCCACAAGTAGCTTGATTTGCGATCAACATAAAAGCAGCAGCAGCAACACCAGGCATGCATCACGCCTGAACCATGTGTGGTCAATTTAAGGTGCCCTCCTGCACACCATACACAAACTGAACACCCTGCCTGCCTGCCCCGCTTTTGCCGCCTCTGCAGCATGCTGCGGGCCCTGACCAGCTGGACAGGGCAGGAGTCAGTTGAGTCAGCAGCGCAACAGGCAGGCAACAAGAGTGTCAAGATTGACCTGGCGCATGACGTCATCCAGGGAGATTTCCTGCGGGACGCAGCCAGCGGCGCAGCAGCATCTGGAGATGAGGAAGTTGCCACTGCAGCCTGCTCCACAGTGTACATGGAAGCAGATGAGGAGCCGCTGTCAGCTACTGCTGCTGCTGCTGGCCCGGCCGCAGCCAACGGCAGGGCAGGCAGCACTGGCAGCAAGGATGTGGCGTCTGAGGGCGCCACAGCAGCATCTCCCAGCCCGCGCAAGGTGTCTGGGGACGATGTGGTGCTGCATGTGCCTGACAGCAAGACAGCTCCTGGGGGCCCCAGCAGCAGCGGCGACTCAGCAGCGACTGGCGGCAAGGCGCCCCACAGGTGAGACGCCAGCGTGGGCATTTGGACTTGCATATTGCATGCATGTGGGATTTGGAGCATACTGCAGCCACAAGCTGCTTCCTGTGCAATAGTTGTTTTTGTGAAAGCACGTTGCAGCCAAAACTGGACAGCCTAACGTAGTACCTTGCAGTGTTGTTAGTGTTCTAATTGGCTTCTTCCCGTTCATACCACGTGCGCAACAGCATGCGTTGAATGCCCCCAAGCCAGCAAGGGAGTTTGTGTCAGTTGGCCAAGAGAAGCTACTGCTATCCTGCTAACACGCGGCTGCTGCTGCTCCTGCTGCTGCCACTACTGGTGACACATTTCCCGTGCCCCTTGTGAATGCCAGGGTGTCTACAAACGAGGACTTGTCAGCGCGCGAGGTGCACGGCGCTGACGTGGGCAGCCTGGTGGCATACAAGTGGTGGACGCAGGTGGACCAGGTGGCCACCAAGGACGGCAAGCTGCGCAAGTGAGCACACGCTGCGGCTGGATTGGAGGCAGCAATGCACTGTGTTTGACCCGTGCGATGTGGCAACAGGCTGAGGATATGCGGCCATGTTGTGCCTGTCCGCAAGTGGGCAGTTCAACAACATTGCATTGGCCACTCGCCAGCCACTGCATGCATGTCGCAGCTAGCTGAGCCTGCCCATTCCATGCCAAGCAGCACCCTACACAACACATACTTATCTTGGGTGTAATGTTCGAGCATGTTGCTGCTGCTGTTGCTGTGCCATGCAGGCTGACTGAGGAGGAGGCTGCTGACATCGACATTGGCAAGGTGAGCAGAGCAGCACAAGCGGGCAGTATGTTTGCTGACAGTGTGTATGATAAACTCCAGAAAGCAGCACCATTATTCATATGTTGTATCGGTCATGCGTGGCTGTGCCCTGCTGTCTGTGCTGCAGGTGATGCTGGCCAAGCCCAGCGTGCGCTACCGCAAGACAGTCAACGCGTACGACAGGAACGGCCACCGCACGGCTGTGAACGCGCAGCAGTATGCAGTGCTGGTGACCAACGTGAACGCGCCATGCTACCCGGAGTTCATGGTCAAGCGGTGAGCGGCAGGGGGCTGCACGGGGCTGTTGCTGTGCGCAGGAGCAGAGATGAGCGCATGCACACAGGATTTGCGGCTTCTGGTGTGGGAGAGCAACTGCAGCAGTCTGTCTGTTTGAACACTGTGTATGCTCTACAAGGGCGATTCACACACGATGGTTTGCCGTGTTGCCAGATCGCATGTGCAAGCTGGGTTGCCAGAGTTCATGGTCCCTGCCACCAGTACCACAATGCAAACAATCACATCGTCCTTCTGTCCTGTCACAATGACCATGCTTGAGTGCAGGAGCGGCATTCCTGGCGCCGGCAAATGCGGCAACCTGGCCAAGGACGCGCTGCCGCCATCAGTTCAGTTTGAGCTGCAGGGGCAGCTGCAGGGCCATGCAGAGGCGCTGCCGCCTGCTGCGAAGTCTGCGCAGCCAATTAAAGACGTCGAAGCGAGCGCAGGTGAGCTGGCTGCTGCATGTGATGCCGCAGCGCAGGGCGCTTGGCGGCGCAACAGCTGGGCCAGAAGTTGATGGTTGTCCTTGCAAGGCGGTCTGCAGCCTGTGGTTGAAGCAGATTGCAGGACATGGACAGCCACAGTGCTGCTTAAGCAAGACCTGATGGGATGCAGTTCATTTTGTTGCATGCACTAAACGTCTGCGCCCCAAGCCATGAATGTCTGCACTTGCCACACAATGCTGCTACTGCTGGGTTTTTTCCTGCTGCTGTGCGCCAGGCATGCGGCGCAGCGGCGTGGAGCTGTGGGCTGCTGTGCGCAGGGCACGCGAGTCTGGCGCGCTGCGGCGGCTGGGGCGCAGCCAGAGCTACAGCCTGGTGGCCAACATCTTCAGCAGCCTGTTCCCTGACGACTACGACCGGGTGAGCTTGGCGTGCTGTATCCTTGAGTTGCGACTTGTTTATGGCCTTCGGCGGTGTTGCGTGTCCGGTGTATGCAGTAACAGTTGCATGCTGGTGTTCACAGCATTCTGTGCAGCAGCTAGGCTGAGTGTGCACCTTTATTTGCTGTACTTGCATCTTCAGACTGATGCAGGTGGTAGCGCGTGCATGTTGAGTGTGTGTGTTTACGGCTCACTCCAGCCTTACATGTGCAGCTCGCTAACAGTGTAACCTGTGGCTCCGCACCGCCGTGCATGTGTGCCCGCAGGTGGTGCCTGTGTTCAACTTCCGGCGCGTGGACCTGCTGATGCGGCAGTGGGACGTGAAGCAGGGCCAGCTGGAGGCGGCGCTGTTCAAGCTGCGCCAGACGGGGCAGCGGCCGCTGGCCAACGAGCGCGGCTGCATGGGAGGACCCAAGGTGCGTGGAGTGGGCAGCATGCATGTTGTCTGCTGCTGTATGCTGTGAAGCAAGCATGCGTATTGTCGTATGCTGCTGTATGCTGTAAAGCATGCATGCGTATTGTCGTATGCTGCTGTATGCTGTAAAGCATGCTGCGTGTTGTCGCCAGACAGGCGGCCCTGACTGGCAGAGGTACGTCTGCACCCTGGCTCATGGCCTGCTGTGTAATCCTGCCTGCTGCAGCCGGTAGCATGCATATGCCAAGCACTAAGGCGTCTGTGTGTTATCTGTGTGTGCTGCATGCCATATAAATGATGCAGAAGCGTCTGTGTGTTATCTGTGTGCCCGCATGCAGGTGGACCTGATTGACCGGCTGAGCAGGGAGGTGGCTGCGCTGGAGCCGCGCATCCTGGCGGAGCGCGAGGCGGCGCTCAAGTACAGCCAGACACCCTCCTGGTTCGTGCTCTTCAGGTGCGCACGGACCGTGAATTGTGCTCTCCGCAGCGTGCTGAAAGGAAGCCTGCGACACCTGGACTGTTCCGTGCATCCCTCAGGTTGTGGCTCGTGCTCTTCAGGCATTCACAGGCTTGCTGTGGCACTTCCGTGTGGAAAAAACTGGGAGGCGCTGCGTGCCTCCATGAGTGCTTTCTGATGCGTGCTCTCGCAGTTCAGTGCTCTACAAGTGCGTGCTTTCATTTCTGGCTGTTGGGCTGCGTGCGTGGCATGTGACGCTCACATGGCTTCTGGGGGCAATGCTCAAAGCAGCGCTGTCGGTGCTGGTACTGCTGCTGCTGCTGCTGCTGCTGCTGCAGGACGCAGAAGGCTGCCGCCATTGCTTCCAGCTGCAACATCCTGCCCATGAACCAGGACCTGTTCCAGGTGCGCCCTGCTGCCTGGGTGACTTATCATTGGTGTGTTATCGGCTGATGACGGATAGCTTGCATGCAGGTGCTGATGTGGTTGTTTTTCCTTGTCAGCAGCATGCTGCATGTGCATGTTGCGCACTACCCCACGCACTACCCCACGCACTCCACTCTTGCTTCTGACACCCCACAACGTTGCCATGCTTGCTGCAGGTGCACCCAGCGCCCGGCCCGGAGGAGGTCAACTGGCAGAGCCTGTGGTTCAACCACCAGCAGCGCGTGCTGCGCGGCTGGCTGACCACGCCATTTGCTGTCATCGTGGTGCTGCTGCCGGTGTCGGGCCTGACCTCAGCCATCAGCATGCTCAACAGCGAGGTATGTGGATGGCTGGGCGGAGGCAGATTTGGTTTAGGAGACAGCAACACGCGTTGTTGGCGTGTGTGGGTGGTGAAGCACACAAGCTGTCAGCAAGACGACATTGTGGCCAGGCACCAGCTAGCAGCATATGCAAGTAGAAACTGCGGCGGTGTCTCTGGTGTATGTAGCTGGCTTGTCTGGTGTCTTAACACATCGTTGCGCCACTGCCATCATCTGTGTGCCCACCAGTGTCTCCATACAATTCTGCAAGATTGTGCGCTGGGAGCTGGTCTGCGGCTAGAAGAGTAGCACGCCATCCTAACACTGCTGCACACCGTCTGCATCACCACTCGTTTTTGCCTGCAGCTCTGCAAGGCTGTGCAATGGGAGCTGTACTGCGGCACCAAGAGTAGCACACCATCCTAACACTGCTGCCACTGTCTGCATCACTACTCTTTTCTGCCTGCAGTTCTGCAAGGCTGTGCAGTGGGAGCTGTACTGCGGCTCCAAGAGTAGCACGCCATCCTAACACTGCTGCACACCGTCTGCATCACCACCTGAACACTGCTGCCACCGTCTGCATCACCTGTATTTCTGCCTGCAGTTCTGCAAGCCTGTGCAATGGGAGCTGTACTGCAGCGCCAAGCGTAGCACGCCATCCTGACACTGCTGCCACCGTCTGCACTTCACCACTCTTGTATGCCTGCAGTTCTGCAAGGCGGTGCAATGGGAGCTGTACTGCGGCTCCAAGCGTAGCACGCCGTCCTAACACTGCTGCCACCGTCTGCACTTCAACACTCTTGTATGCCTGCAGTTCTGCAAGGCGGTGCAATGGATGCTGTACTGCAGCGCCAAGAGTATCACACAATCCTAAGCCTGCTGCCACCGTCTGCATCACCTCTATTTTTTGCCTGCAGTTCTGCAAGGCTGTGCGCTGGGAGCTGTACCGCAGCGCCAAGAGTATCACACAATCCTACGCCTGCTGCCACCCGTCTGCATCACCACTCTCTTCTGCCTGCAGTTCTGCAAAACTGTGCAATGGGAGCTGTACTGCAGCGCCAAGAGTATCACACAACCCTAAGCCTGCTGCCACCGTTTGCATCACCACTCTCTTCTACCTGCAGTTTTGCAAAGCGGTGCAGGGAGCTGTACTGCAGCGCCAAGAGTAGCAAGCCATCCTAACACTGCTGCCCCCGCCTGCATCACCACTCTTTCTTGCCTGCAGTTCTGCAAGGCTGTGCGCTGGGAGCTGTACTGCGGCTCCAAGAGTAGCACGCCATCTCAACACTGCTGCCACCGTCTGCATCACCACTCTTTTCTGCCTGCAGTTCTGCAAGGCGGTGCAGTGGGAGCTGTACTGCAGCGCCAAGAGCAGCGTCTCCAAGATCGCGCGCGGCCTCATCACCGGTTTCCTGCCCTCGCTGCTCATCACGCTGTGGCAGGTGCGTGGTACAGTGTTACACACAGCGTGCTAGCTCTGCAAAGCTTTTGATGCGTGCAGGCCTGCGAGGTGTTGTGGTGCGTGATGTGGATGGTGTGCAGTTCAGTACCGTTTGCACTGCAGTTTGGCGGCATCTGCGTGGGGATCACGCTATAGATGCTGCTGCAGATGAGCGTACTGCAACTGCTGGTGGTAGCCACTTTCAGGCTTACACCTCCTACGGAAGAACTTGCGTCCCACGGGCTTCCTGCCCTCGCTGCTCATCACGCTGTGGCAGCTGCGTGGTACAGTGTTACACACAGCGTGCTAGCTCTGCAAAGCTTTTGATGCGTGCAGGCCTGCGAGGTGTTGAGGTGCGTGATGTGGATGGTGTGCAGTTCAGTACCGTTTGCACTGCAGTTTGGCGGCGTCTGCACGGCGGGGATCACGCTATAGATGCTGCTGCAGATGAGCGCACTGCAACTGCTGGTGGTAGCCACTTTCAGGCTTACGCTTCTTACGGAAGAACTTGCGTCCCACTGGCTTCCTGCCCTTGCTGCTCATCACGCTGTGGCAGGTGCGTGGTAAAGTGCTACACACAGCGTGCTAGCTGCCGCTCTGGAAGGCGCTAGGCGTGCAGGCTTGTGTTGTGTTGTGGTGCCGGACTTGGATGTCGTGCAGTTGAGTACCTTTTGCACTCCAGTTTGGCGGCGACTGCGTGGGGATCACGCTATAGATGCTGCTGCAGATGAGCGTACTGCATCTGCTGGTGGTAGCCACTTTCAGGCTTACGCCTCCTACTGAAGAACTTGTGTCCCACGGGCTTCCTGCCCTCGCTGCTCATCACGCTGTGGCAGGTGCGTGGTACGGCGTGCTAGCTGCTGCTCTTTAAAGGCCTTAGGCAGGCCGCTAGGCTTGTGTTGTGGTACCCAACTTGTATGTTGTGTAGTTGCGATTCTTCAGCACTCGTGCAGTTGATGTTGCCTCATCCGTCTGGCTGCCCGCCTGGCTGGCTGCATGCCGTGACCTGCAGGGCCTGGCGCTGCCGCGGCTGGTGTACCTGGTGGCCTCTGCTATGCATTCTTGTGCACGCTCGCCCTCTTGTATCGCTGGCAGCGGCTGGTCAAAGCTATGTCTGCTTCGCCTGACTAATTGGCTCTCCTGCCTAGCTGCTTTCCGGCCTGCCTGCTTGCCTGCCAGCGCACCTGCATGCATCACTCGTCTGGCTGCCTGCCTGACTGCCTCACTCGCTTGCCTGCTTTGCTGCCTGCTGTGTCCTGCAGGGCCTGGCGCTGCCGCGGCTGGTGTACCTGGTGGCGCAGAGTGAGGGGCGGCACTACAGTCTCAGCAGGGTGGACATGCGCATGGGCGAGATCTACTTGTGAGTGCCCTGGGCGAGTGAGCTGCGAGCGTCCTCTGGGCCGGCAGCTACGCCCTACATGTGTGATGCTCTGCATCCTGTGTTCTGCCATGCTCTCTATGCTTGCTTGGATCGGTGCCCTTGCTGTGGTGTATGGTTGGCAGGCTCAACGATAGGCGCTTTGTGCCAGTTGCAATACAATGACCAGCAGGCGATGGTCAGGTGCAGCATTTTTGACATACCAACCACCCTTTGCGCTGACCATTTACTGCCGTGCGTGTGTTTGACGTGTCCTGCTGCAGCTTCTGGAATGTGTTCAACATGTTTGCGCAGGTGAGTCACCTGGTACAAAGCATCAGGCAGCTCACCTGATCTGTGAGGGCTTGCAGCAGCTGCCTTGTTACTTTGCTACGTGTGCTAGGGACTGCAATGTGCAGCATGCGCGTACTCGTGCTGATTGACACAGCAGGTGCTGCAAACTGACTGCTTGTGCTGCTTCTGGTGTATGTTGCCGTGCGCAGGGTGTGCTGGGCTCTGCTGCTGTCAGCACTGCCACTGGTGCTGCAGTCTACATGCAGACCGCCTCCTTCCTCAATAACCCACAGGAGGTGAGGCGCAGGACAGCAGCTACCGAACAGGCTGCACAGAAATGCTGTCTAATTGAATGCAACATCAATGACCGGAATAACTGCATGTTGTTCTGCAGTGCAGAATTCAGCGCAGCAGTGGCCGCTAGCATAGTGTGGTGCCTGCGCCGCTTGTGTTGCCACTCAACACCTGCCTGCTTATCAGTTTGTCAGCTCATCTCTTCGACTCACTGTGGCCTCTGCTCCCTCCCGCTAGCACAGGGTGGTACACGTGCTGCTTTTGCTGCCACCAACGTCCCGCTAGCTGTTACCTTCACGAACGTCACGGGCTTTGATGTTATTTGCTCCGCCCCGCAGTTCCCCAACCTGCTGGGCCAGGCGCTGCCCACCAGCAGCAAGTTCTTCTTCACCTACATCATCATGCGCACGCTCATGAGCGTGCCGCTGCGCTTCCTCATCACGCAGCCCGGCGTGTGGCAGTGCTGGCTCAGGTGAGCCTGACGTTGGCTGTGTAACTCCAATGTACCCCAAGCAATCTCTGAACTGTACAAAACGGTGCAATAGAGCAGCTGAGCTTGCCTGCAGCACACATGCAGCCCGCAAGCCTGCAGTCTGCAGCGTGGCATTGCTATTGAGCGGCGAGGCCGGTTGAAGTTTAAACCACACATGAGTGCAATCCTCACATGAGAGCAACCCATACAAGTTGAAGCACCGCACAGCTGTGCATGCTCTTGTTGGATGGTGCTCCTATCACATGCCTTGTACAGTGTATATACAAAACGTGTCTGCTGCTTTTCCACCACAACGTACATCCCGCAGGCTGCTTGACCTGTTTGGCGGGCCCGTGCCGCCGCGCGCGTCCCTCAAAGCATGGACCATGCACTGACACTGCTGCATCCCTGCATGCTGCACCAACCTGCGCAGGCCGCTGGACCTGTTTGGCGGGCTGGTGCCACCGCGCGTGTCCTTCATGCGCCACACAACCCAATCTCCTTCCCTGCATCATGCATGATGCTGCACTACTGCGCAGGCTGCTGGACCTGTTTGGCGGCCCGGTGCCACCGCGCGTGTCGTTCATGCACCACACAACCTAACCTCCTTCCCTGCATGCTGCGCCACTCTGCAGGCTGCTGGACCTGTGTCGCAGGCCTGTGCCGCCGCGCGTGTCCTTCAAAGCATGGATCATGCACTGACACTAGTGCATCCCTGCATGCTGCACCAACCTGCGCAGGCTGCTGGACTTGTTTGGCGGGCCCGTGCCGCCGCGCGTGTCATTCATGCGCGACGCGATCCGCTCGCCGCGCTTTGGCGTGGAGTACGGCTCCAGCCTGCTGGTGGCGCTCATCTGCCTGGCCTTCTCCATCATCAGCCCGCTCATCGTGCTCTTTGGTTGCGCCTTCTTCGCCGCCACCTGGGTGTTCTGGAGGTGTGCGGCAGGGGTGCAATGGATGGAATGTGTAGTCCTTGAGTGCTGTGGCCTGGCATTGCGGGGCAACTGGGTGTTCTGGAGGTGTGCGGCAGGGTGCAACGTAGGAGTGCAGCATGTGCGATATGTGCAGCGCTCCAGTGCTGGTGCCTGGCATTGCGGCCGGCTGGGTGGAGCGGCAGCAGTGTTGCATTGCTGCTCCAGTGCTGTTTGGCTGCACCTTCTCTGCGGCCACCTGGGTGTTGTGGAGGTGTGGGCAGGAGGTCGCCCAGTGCATTAGGATGACGTTGCTGCATTGATCAAGTGCTGTGTTGCAACATTGCCAGCACCTGGGCAGCAACTGTGCATGCGTGGCGTGTTGTGATGTCGTCAGTCTTGTTGCACAGTCTGCAACGGCTTTGGTTTGCTCAACAAAACAGTTTTGCTGGGGTGCGGGTGTGCAATGCCTGCAGCCAGACCTGCATGGTGACGAGCAGCCGTACCAGCGCAGCCCTGGGCCGCAGGCATGTGCAAGCAGTCCTCGCAAACCCAGCGCCCGCCACCCCCATTTTGTTTGACTGCTTCCTGCGCCCATATTAGTCCTGAGTGTTCTGGCAGCACACGACGCGGCGCCTGAATGCAGCCGTCAGCCATGCACCTGTCAACCTGCTGCTGCTGCTGCCGCAGGTACCAGCTCATCTACAACTACCAGCGCAAGTACGAGTCGGGCGGCCTGATGTGGCCCTTCTTCGCCAACCGCATCCTGGTGTGCTGCGCCATCATGGTGGCGTTCACGGGGTGAGAGGCTGTAGCTGGGCTAGGCTCAGAAAGTCACATGTCTGCTTCGGATGCGCATGCGCACAGGAAATGGTCGCGTTGTGTGGTTATGTGAATTTGAAACTTTATCACCACCTGGTCTGCTGCGCCATCATGGTGGCGTTCACGGGGTGAGAGGCTGTAGCTGAGCTAGACTCGGAAAGTCACATGTCTGCTGCGGATGCGCAAGCGCACAGGAGATGGACGTGTTGTATGGTTCTGTTGTTTTGAAACTTGATCACCACCTGGTGTGCTGTGCCATTATGGTGGCGTTCACAGGGTAAGAGGGGCGCAGCTGGCAGTGATGCAAGGCAGTGTGTTGAGGCAGCTGCATGCCAACACGTAAATCTTGCAGGAGGCCGCTACGTTGTGGGGTTCTTGACCATGTCAAGGATCATTGATGACAGTGCCTCGCACTTCTGTCTTCTTGCCTTAAAAGTGTGCATTTTGTGCCGATGATATGTGGCATCCACGTACACACCTGTCAGAAGTCAACCCATGCGGCTGCCACCAACATCTGGGTTGCATGGCAGGCAGAAGTGAATCGTAACACTGTGCTAACGTGTACATGCCTGCCGTCCACCACATCCTGCCATGCAGCTGCGTGATGATTGTGAAGAAGGCGTTTGTGCAGGCCACGCTGCTGTGGGTGGCCGGCCTCATCTTCACACTGGCCTTCAGCAGGTGGGAAGCTTTTTCACAGGCTGTGCAGTGCAATGATGGCAGCTGTGCAATGGCCCGTGACAAATGCAGCACGCCAAATTAGATGGGTATTGCTTGTGCATCAGCGGGAGTCGGGTAGCTTTGCATTGGATAGTATGTTCAGTAAATGCTTGGCCTCTCAACCTGGTGCCGAGCTAGGCATTGATTTGATTATGTACCAGCTCATGTTGGTGGTGTGCTTCCCTCTCTCAGAAGTGCTCGGCAAGATGCTACAGCAGCAGCAGCTGCCACACACACCAGCTGCACTCTGACCAGAACCCGGCCCTGCTGCACTGCGTGCGCGCCTGCAGCCGGCTCAACCGCCGCTACATGAACGCCATCAAGGAGATGCCGCTGTACCTGGCACAGATGGCACCCCGCGCCCGCGTGCCCGCCACAACATATGTGCCACCACCACTGCAGGTGAGGCGCTGACACAGCGCTAAGCCTGCGGCGCGTGGATACTGTGCGCAGCTGCGACAGTCACAGCAGGGCACACACCTCACCCTGCAGCGTTGCCTGCTTCACTTCAGTCACCTGCAGTGCACCTTTGCTCTTCCACCTGTGCCTGCACTGCTTTTGGATATGTTACATCAATTCCCGCGCTGCTGGTTCGCGCATAACTCTGCGCAGCTCTTCTGGTTGTTCAGCTTTCTGCTACCCCTGCCACTCGATGGGTAATGCCAGATGGGGAGATTTGCCTGATCACCATGTGCTGCCTGCCCATCGCGCCCGTCTCAAATCCGTGCAGGCCAACGGGCTGGGCTGGTACCCTGAGTTCAACAAGGTGTGGGAGTGGTTCGGCATGCCAGGCTACAGCTTCTGAGCGCAAATCGAAGGCGGGAAGCAGCAGCAGCTCCAGCTTCTGAGCGCAAACCCAAGGCAGGCAGCAGCAGCAGCTGCAGCTTCTGAGCGCAAAACCCAAGGTGGGCAGCAGCAGCAGCAGCAGTTTCTGAGCGCAAAACCCAAGGTGGGCAGCAGCAGCAGCAGCTTCTGAGCGCAAAACCCAAGGTGGGCAGCAGCAGCAGTTTCTGTGCGCAAAACCCAAGGCGGACGGCAGCTGCAGCTACAGTTTCTGTGCGCAAAACCCAAGGCGGGCGGCAGCTGCAGCTGCTGAGCGCTAGACCAAGGCGGGCAGCAGCAGCAGCAGCTACAGCTTCTCGGCGCGAGACCAAGGCGGGCAGCAGCAGCATCAGCAGCTATAGCTTCTGAGCGCGACAGCAAGGCAGACAGCAGCTACTGCAGCAGCAACAGCTACAGCTTCTGAGCGCGACACGCATCCGCGCTGCAAGGCGTGCGCCAGCGGAGGCAGCAGCAGTAACACCAGCAACAGCTGTTGTCTGCAGGCGACAGCTCGCCGGCTTGTGGCGCAGCCAATCTTGGCGGCAACTAATGCTGTTAATGCAGCACACAGTAGCTTTGAATTTCACATCTCCTCAGGTTTGAACGGGACACCCTCCAATATGAATACACTGCTGACGTCAGAGTTGCATTGTGCTTGCAAGCGGGCGAGCAAACTGATCGGGGAGTGCATTGCATATTGTGTATGGCTTTGATTGTAACTATATGCTGCATTATGCTACTGCATTGTGTGTTGCCTGCAATTCCTTGTATTGTAACAATATGATGCTGTTGGCTGCACAGGCTTTAAACGCAGCGCGCTCTGCACTCACAATGTGTTTGCTACACGGGATCACAGCCGGTTTTGAGCCAATTACAGGCTGACTGTGCAGCAACTGGATCCATCAGCCATCAGCTGGTTTGCCCAGTGACACTTGCGCACTGGCAAGCTGCAACTTTCTTTATAATGCACTACAGCTACCAGCCCCAAAATCTGACTTCATGTACAGCAGCTGCAGCCCTGCTCCACATAGCCACTGCTCGGCATGCTCATGGGTTGGAATGTGCCGGATCTCACATGCAGCAGTTGCAGGTCGTAAATCCCAGGGATGTTGCTCGACAGTACGAAGCATGCAGTGACGTAATTGGGTGGCAGCTCATACTGCTGCCCATGCAGTGCACGTGCCCCATACGGGGGGCTTGATGTTGATGATGGTGCTGATGATGTCATGATCATTTGATAATAGAGAGAGGATATTTACATGTGGGTCCTGGCGCCACAAGATGGTATGAGCCATAAAAGGTTGGTGGTCTGAGAACAGAAAAGGAGAGTGAGCACCGTAGAACACAATGCACATAATGACACGCCGGGCATCACTGTTTTGGCGGCGCCCATGCATCAAAGCTGTGACCTCCATACAGGTTTGCAATCGCAGGATCTGTGCTGCCCCAGGCCGTCGGCTCTGTGAACAACCCGATTCGAACCATTGCCGACACATCCATGCGGACCTGCTGCTGCAACCTCTGCCCAAACCGGCTGCATAAAGTTGGATCTTCATTCAGAGGTGGCCACTTCATCTGCTTCATGCTGACTGATCCACACACCTCACATGCACTGCCATGCGACGGCCACAGCGGCAGCGCCTGCTGATGAAACCTGCCAGCAGCTGTTGCAGCTGCCACCTGTCCGATGTTGTTTTTCAGCAGCGGCAACATGCGTGCCGCAAACGTGGTGTTCCCCAGGTGTATATCATGCACCCGATCGTGCATCTTAACGGCCACCTGCCGTTGCACAGTGACACTGCCAGTCGAGAGGCTGTGTGGTGACAGCTCATCTATCAGGTGAGCAGACACCTGGCCAACGGCCAATGGATCAACAATGACCTTCGGAGCGTCTAGGCTCATGCCTGAAGCTGGCAGTACTGTGCTGGGCCAAGTGATGTGGTGGAACCCAACAGTGCGGCGCAGCTGGCAAGTAGGTGAAGAGGTGGTGTTGGCGGGCTGCTGCTGCTGCTGCTGCTGCGCAAGGCAGCCAGAGCACATCATGACACCGTCAAATGAATACTCAGCAGCCGCCACACCCTTGCTGCTGCTCACCAGCTGCTGCATCATGGTGTGCCAGTCCTGAGCTGCCTGAGGAAGAATGTATTCGTCCAGATCAAGCACAGCCACCCAGCGGTGGCTGGCTGCCATGGCGCGATACACACAGTCTTGAATGGCCAGGCCTTGGCCCCAGTGAGCAAGTGCATAGTTGTCCTGCAATCGATGAAGGCAAGGCGGCGTGCGGCAGGAGCGGCAAGTGACTGTGTGACAAAGTTACATGAACCAAGCAACAACAGCATGACAGGACACATGTGGGCACAGTGCATTTGCCTGGTGTGGTACATTCCGCCAACCACACACATTGCTTGCCCAAGTTCTTGCATGCGACCTTAGCTCAATGCTTCCAACAGCATACTGTAGCGCATCTTGCCCGCAGCCTGGCGTGATATAGGCGCTGCTGGAATTGACCCCATGTGCACTCTGTTGTTCATAATCAGGTGTCGCAGAGAAGCGATGCCACATGCTGTGCCTGTGTCAACCCTCAACTAACCAGTAATCACAGCTGACACACTGCTTCACTCACCTGGTGATAAGTGCAAGGTGGGGAGTCAAACTGTGATCGGGCTTCCGACGCGTGGAAGAACGGCAGCAGGCACTCTTGCTGCTTGTTGTTGAGGCTGCTGAACGGAACAATCCATTCTTGGATCTGCGCAAACCCCTGCGCTGCATAGAACTCCATGAGTGGCTTGATGAGGGGGCCTGGGTTGAAGGAGTACATGAACACCTGCTGCACCCCCATCACCTTGTGGAACGCCTGCCACCCGAGTAATGTGGCTGCATAGCCATCTGTGTGCACAGGCGGCGTGCACACAGCAATGCTCCCTTCACCAGACAGGTACTGCTGTGGTGTCAACACTGGAATCACTTCCACAGGCACCCAAATGTGCGGCCTGTGTATCCAGGACGCATCTTTGAAGCTTCTTGCATCACTGGCTTTGATCAGTGTCAGGGTGGCTTTCGGCTGAGTCCGTGTTGCTCCCAGGCTGCTATTTGGCAGAAGTGTGTCCTGCAGCGCCTGTGGCAGCTCACAGAAGCCAGTTGACGCCTGGTACATGAAGTGGAACTCATTGTTGTAGCTGGTGTGCGCGAGAGCCAGGTCCAAAACTTGGGAGGATGCAGTGCTGCTGTCAAGGCGCAGCAGGCACTTCCAGCCTGAATATTCAATGCGCATGTTGAGAGCCATAATCACTGCTATCTTTGCCCGCTGGCTGTGCATGATGGGCCGGGTGTCCAGGAAAGCAGACACCAGGTAGGCTGGGGCCTGGCTGCTAGATGTGTTGGCCTGGTCCTGGTGACTGGTTTTGTTCAAGTGATGTAGGGCCCTCCAGGGAAGCGGCTGGCTTGTCCTGTTTTGAGAGGTTGGTTGTTGGTGTTGCTGCTGCTGGTGGCTAGCAGTCGGAGCATGCATCCGCCCTGAGAGCTTCTGCCCGTGGCTGCCACTCGAGGGTACCTGCTGTTCATTGTTCGTGTTGGTGATCATTGCTGCTGCTGCTGCTGCTGCTGCTGTGGATCCTGCAGCAGCATCTCTACTGCTACCATCTGCAAGGTGCTTTTTCGTTTCTCCATTTGTGGCGGCTGCCTTGGCCTCTGCGCCATTCAGCAAGCCATCAGCCAGCACCCTCGCACCCAAGGGTTGTACAGGCTGCGCTGCCAATGGTGTATGGTGCAAGAAAGACACGATGCGCCTTTCGGTGCCGGCGAAGCTTGTGATGGTGTACAGGATCACTGCAGGCACAGCGCGGGTGGAGGCGGCGTGGGTCACCCACCAGCAGCAGTGCTGCAAGAGCACTGGCAGTGTAGTTGATGTACACATGAGCATGAGCAATTGCATGTAATCACTGCCAAATAACAATTTGCTGGCCCAGCATGCGGCATGCTTATCTGCTTGTGATTCGGTGGTGTCCAGCCTGCAGATGGTCAGAAGATGTACACAGTATGTGACTGCAGAAGTGCCCCAACTGCATGGCCTCAATCTGCACCCCTGACTAGTGCTGCTCACTTGATGCAGCAAGCAGCGCCAGCGACAGGTGAAACTTTCCGCATCTGTTTCGTTGAATCATTTACTCTAGTGTTATCAAACAGACGCTGCAGCACAGGCTTGTCACCGGGAGAGGCAGTGGCGGTGCTCGAAACATGGGCGAACAGGCCCATTTTATCTCGCCTAAGGCATCATTGTTGTAACTTCAACAGTTTACGACGCTTGCTTGCCAGCAGCACTTGCGGACACTGCCATATGAGCGCGAACCGCGCCACAGGTTGCTCTGTTACGAAGATAGAACCTGGGGGTCGCGCCATTGCTCCGAGCTCAACCTTGACAATGTTATTACTAATTCGATTATGTAAGCGCATTCATGCAGGAACGCGCCAAATGAGAAGTCGTAGGCAAGTGAGTCCCGTCACACTGTCAAGGCCTCACATTACGTATACAAAGCAGTCTTGCCTTGATAAACCCCGCTACCGCTGCTTAGATAAGCACAACCTTACTACTGATGTGTTCTCTGCCTAACGTGTTGTCATTTTTCCTGGCTTGTGCTGATTGCTGGCTTGTAGATTGCCGCAATGGGACATCATGGCCACAACGATAGCAATGATTGCTGCTGCCAGCTGGCACCTCACTGCAGTGACATTTGGCCACTGACGCTGTTGCCGTCCATGGAGTGCTTGCTGCTGTCAACTAGCTTTCTGAGCAGCGCAATGTCTCCTTTCATGGCTGCAGTTTGCAGAGGGCTGCAGTGACACTGCACATTTCTAATATCGCTGCTAACGCTCGCATCAGCGCGGGGCGCACATGCACCAGCTGGGATCTTGCAGCTATCAGCAACAGCGCTGTATCCCTGGAATCCACAAACACCACGTGCATGCAGGGACATGTGATCAGAGCATGCTCCAGACACATGCGCAGGTGCAGGGATCTGAGGGCCGTAGGCGTGGGTTGCTACGGTGTAGGCTAAAACCTAGGGCCAAAACTGGGCTCCAGTGTAGTAGAGGGCCGCCGCGGCCCCTCCGTAGGCGCCCTACAGGCCGGCCTACTGCTCACTTCTGTAGACTCGCGTGATAAGTGCACTAGCTGCAGCTGTGGCCTGCCAGGCCAGTGGCCCGGAGTTCAGCTGATAGATGCCACGCGAGCTGTCACACCTGCAAGCTGCCACATGCAAACTCAGTTTGCAGAGTCTCTGTCATCAGCTGTTCTGTAATGTTCAGGTACTTGGTACTAAGCTGTTGCTGGAGGAAGTTCAGCCCTTGCCTAAAGCGCGTGATCATGTCGCAGCAGCTGCCAATAAAAGCGCTGCAGCACCTGCAGGCAGCACACAGGAGGCGCAAGGATGATGCCGGCTACGCAGCAATGCTATGACGTTACCGGCACAAGTTGATTTGTTATTGTGCACATGTGAAGCAGCTGTTGTTGTGGCAGCAGTTGCTTTGGTGTCCTGGATGGGGTATGCTGCTAGGGTTTGACTGGCGTATACGCAGGTACGTACCTGCGGGCCTGGATGCATCCAAACATATGTTTGACGGATGGACCTGGTAGTTGCATCGCACACTGTGCCAGCTGCTGCGCTTGACACTGTACAGTACATAGACAGCTGCTTGAAGTACTGTATTTACTGTACAAATCAGCAACAGCTGGCTCCAACAATAAAATGTGGGCCTATAGTGTGCTCCCCGCATGTGTCAGCCATTTGATACACCCTGGCCTGTTCATGCTGCAACACACACCTCCTGGTATGGCATCTTGCAGCCATATGCATGCTGAGACATCCTGATGTGCCCACACCACAGAAGACCTCTCGGCCGTTGGCAATGCCCAAGAAACATACTCTTCCAGTCAAACACATGTGAGCCATGCGAATGGGCTGATCTTCTGTTTATACGACACGCCTTCAGGCACGCACACAAAACTGCTGCATGCTGATACCTGCACATTGCAAGTGCCTTCAACCAAACCAGAACCCAAGCCTGCTGCCTGCTCAGCTGCAAGCATGCTGGCCAGGGCAGCAGCGGCTGTTTTGTAACACACACACACACCCACACACCCACACCCACACCACACACCCACACAATAGCGTGAACAGTGTACTGGCTGTCTTTGCAGTGACGACAGCAACCCACAGCAGGCAGCAAGCACACCATAAGCGCGCCATGCTTCTGCTGCGCTTCAGTGAGTTTAGTAGTAACAACGATGCAACAGACACACCTCTGTGTGCTGTTTGTGTGTAGTAGATCAAGTGTGTATGGTAGGACAAGTGTGTGTAGTAGAACAAGTGCGTGAAATGCTACAAGTGTGTATGATAGTAGAAGTCACTGCCGACAGTGGCACTCTCCCAGACCTGCACAAGCACCCATTGAGTACATGCAGCTGCCAGCAATTGCACCACATTCCTTTGAACGCCCCCCACTACATCCAGGCAGGTGCGTGTACGCATCGCATGCACCATTCATGCACGCGAATGTGAGCCGCTGTGACGCACCCTGGCTCACACCTGCATCAAGCTGCCAATTTCCCTGTCAACACCTCCAGGCACAGCATGCCTCCGCCAAGCGGTTGCCTGCTGGCGTGCTCTTGCTGCAGCACACACCTGCTGCCTCCTGGTATGCCTTCAGTGCTTTGCTGCAGCATGCACCTCCAAGCAAGTGCATGCAAGCCGTATGAAAGCATGCCGGCAGACACACGCACGCACGCACACACACACACGCACGCACGCCCCCACCCCCACCCCCACACACACCCGATCCTTTCTGATGAACCTTGGCGTGCAGTTCTGCAGCACACACCTGCATGGCGTGTGCTGCCTTGCAAGCACTTGCCGCCAGACCTGGTGCAATATTGCATGCCTTGCACCGCAATCATGCACGCTGAAAACACACCAAGGTACCCCAGGCCCTGAGTAATGCTGGTGCACGCAGCCCACACAGAGACAGAGCCCACATCCATCCTCATTTGTAATGCCAGGAGAAGGTGCGCAGACAGGGGGAGCAGAACCGAGAGTGCACAGGCTGATCAAGCTGTCACAAACAACCGCAGGGGAAGCCATGAACTGCAATACAAATACTATCCCATCAGGGGTGCCACCATGCCCTACTATGTATTTAGATACACAGACCATGCTGCGGTGGGACTCGAAGGTCGCTTTGCAGCGACTGGACGTTCACTTTCAGCGACTGGCAGGTCACTCTGCAGCAACTGGAAGGTCACTTTGAAGGCTGGTTGCCAGCTGGCGCATTGCCTGCCTGCCTGGTGTGAGCCAAACTGCACCCAACACACCACACAGCTGCACGACCAAGCTGTCACTGCCACGACCGCCACAACTGCGCTGCTGCCAGCAGTTAAGCATACAGAACCCGCAAAGTACTGCAACTCAACTGAGCGCTGTCTTTCATCTATGTGCTACTAGTAGTGTGGCGGCCGCTGTCAACACTGACTGTCGCAAGTTGCATCCCAAACCGTAAACTGCACGGTGTGGTCTTTTGTGAGATACTCCAAACTGCACTGATTGACTCAAGCCTACATACTGGCAGCAACACAGCAGGC
The DNA here is from genome assembly GCA_030272155.1 of Tetradesmus obliquus. Lineage (NCBI taxonomy): Eukaryota > Viridiplantae > Chlorophyta > Chlorophyceae > Sphaeropleales > Scenedesmaceae > Tetradesmus > Tetradesmus obliquus. The sequence continues at coordinate 679,784 of CP126206.1, forward strand.
ACACCAGTCCTGCCAGGACAACAGTGTTGCAACTGCCTAGCAGTGCCCCAGAGAACCCACACCCAGGCAAATGTGCTGCTCCTCCCCTGCAAGCACTTCCCACAAGCCCCGTGAAAGCAGTGGTGGCTGGCAACGGCGACGCTGTGCATGCGGTGGCCTGCTGCTCTCATTTGTTCCCACTTGAGACCCACACACCCCCGCAAACACCTTCATACACAACAGGCAGCATGATGTGCTGCTCCCTGCCACGCCGCCACATTGCAGCGTGCATGGCCATGGCCTGCCGTGAAGCTTTGCACACAGCAGCAGTTGAGGATGAGGTCATCTGCTGTTGCGGCAGTGCCTAGGCAGCCACCCTTGCCTGCCAAGATGTCACGTTGTGGTAGAAGGTGCTGGTGTCAATATGCCGCATCATATGCACCGCACAGCAGGCGGTGCGGTGCTGCTGCCGCCACTGATTCACTGACTATATGCGTATGCAATGTTCTTCCACACACATGCCACGCATAGATAATTGCAGCTGTGTGCCAGCTGTCAGCTGCTGGCAGCGCAGTGGCCACAGAGCTCCGTGCACAGCGTGCGGGCTGCAAGAGGATGCCACAAGCTGTGACGGAAGTAACATGATAAAGTAACATAAGTAACGCAAGCAGCCAGCGCCACGGCTGCTGATGGCATTTGTTGGGTCCCACACCTTGGCATGCCAGGAGCCGCCACAACTGCAGGTTGTATTCGGATGCAATCAAACAGCCTACGCCAGGCTGCACCCACATGCGACCACACACTGCTACCACCACCGCCTCCACTGATGGCTGCATCTACCCGCAATGGCACACCAAACTCCATGCTGCACCCTCGCGCAACCACAAGCCACCTTACTTCCAGGCTTCATCTTCAAGCAATCAAACACACCACCACCTCCATGCTGCACCCAGCTGCACAAATGTGATGCATCAGACCACCTCCATGCTGCACCAAGGTTCAAACACAAGCCACCATCACACCTCACATCACCTATGTGCTACACCCAAGCACACATAAGACCGCCTCCGTGTTGCACCCAGGTGCACATCGCACCACATACGCCACTATCGTGCTGCTCTCCATCGGACGCCCTGGCTGGCCAACCCGCTGGAGTCAGCTGCATTGCTGCTGTCCACCCATCAAGGTGCATCAGGGCTCCACATCCAACCACTCAAAGCATACCAGAAGCCCACGCTTAGCAGCAGCCGCCCCACCAGCCGGCAGCAGTCAGCTGATCTCAGCAGCACTGGCCTCCACTGCATCACCATACAGCTACTACTGCACCGAGCTGCCCGCCCCCATTCACTGCGGCGCACGCTTGGCAGCCGCCTCAGCAGCCAGCTCAGTCGCGCCCCGCTTGCTGCCAACTGCTAGCTGCGCTGCTACCTGCTGCGCTGCAACATTCGCCACCCTGAGCTTGCTGCTGGAGCTTGCACGCTGCGCTGCAGCCTCATCTGCAGCAGCAGCAGCAGCTGCGTCTGGTGCCTGGTGGTCCATCCACTCATCCTCCTGCTGCTGCTGCTGCTGCCAGCGCGCCTCCTGCTGGTAGCCAGCAGCAGCAGCAGCAGCTGCATCCTCAGGCAGGGGTGCCTCAAACTCTGGCACCATGTCTGCTGGCAGCGCCCAGTGCATCATGCTGGCCTCATCTTCATCATCTTCATCCTCCTCCTCAGCCAACTCGTAATGTGCATCATCATCAAGCCAGCCTGCCCGCGCAGCTCGCCTCCTCCTTGCTGCTGCAGCAGCAGGAGCAGCCACTGCCTGCTCAGCTCGCCTCTCTGCTGCTGCTGCAGCAAAAGCAGCAGCAGCCGCTGCCCACTGAGCCCGCCTCTCTGCTGCATCAGCAGCAGCAGCAGCAGGCGGCGCCGCCCCCTGCTGCTGCTGGCCTGCTGCAGCGAACAGGTGCTGCTCAGATGCCGGCACCGCCGCCACTGCTGCCACCAGTGCCTCAACAGGCTCCGTGCCGTTGCGAAGGCCCCTGGTGTAAAGCCAGAGGAAGTTGCTTCTGGCATTGTTGCGCGGGCGCCTGGCACGGGTCATGGCCTGGTACTGCAACTTCACACAGTTGTCGGAGCGGCCGGGAAGCTCCGCGCAGATTGGGATCCACCTGTGGGGGTGGTACAGCGGCACGTAAGGAGGGCAGCAGCAGCAGCAGCAGCAGCAGCAGGGTGTGGTCAGCAAGGTGAAAAGCAGGCAGGTGGCAGCTTCTGCTCAGTTGGCGGACTGAAGTCTGGAAGCAGCGAGGCAGGCATAACTGGCCAGAGTCACATTGTTGGTGGTGCGCGCTCGGTGTGGTTTTGACAGGTGACAAGTTTGGGTGGCAGCAAGGGTGGTGGCAGCAAGGGTGGGTGACAGCAGCAGCTGTTGGCGAGGAGATTGGCATTGGCTGCTGCAGAGAGGATATGGGGCTGAGCCCAGGTGGTGCTTGGTGCTGTTGTTAGGGCGCCTGGGCAACGTGTACAGTCAGAGGGTGCAAACTGTTAGGCGATCATGCATTTGCCGACGCACGGACTCGTGACAAGTACAGCGTCGGCACAAATGGAGGTGGTTGCGGCAGGGCCCGGCTGTGCATGGCAGTAGCCAGGCTTTGCGGCGCAGGTTGCAGGTTACAAGTGCGCAGGTTGCACCCAGTTGCGCAGCAGCAGCAGAGGAAGTGGTCAGCTGATTGAAAGGCAGGTGGTAGGTTCTGCACGGTCATCACGTTAAAGTTTTTGTCTGGCAGCAGCTGGGCTTTGCGGCGGCGGGTTGCACCCAGTTGCGCAGGCGGCATAAAGGCATGAAAGGCGCGCAGCAGCAGCAGAGGGTATAGTCAGCCATAGAGGCATGAAAGGTGCACAGCAGCAGCAGAGGGTGCAGTCAGCCGATCAAAAGGCAGGTGGCAGCTTCTGCACAGTCATTACGTTGAAGTTATTGTCTGGCAGCAGCCGGCATTGTGGCAGCAGGTGGCCCCCGCTGGGTCCGCAGGTGACCTGCGGAGGCTCCACATGCGCAAGGGTGAACAGATGGGAATGGTAGGAGGTGTGAAGGCGCATGGGGTTTACTCATCGTCACACACACACACACACCCTCCCTTAACTTAGGCGGGTGGCGACTTTCAACACACCACGCGTAGCTGATCCATTCATTCACAGGTGCGGGGCAGCAGCACAGGCAGTGGTCAGCCAGCTGACAGGCATTGGCAGCATGAGCAGAGTCAACGGGCCAATGTAAATGTTGGTGGCCCACCTGCATGTGACGCCGGCAAGGCATGAGAGGCAGCCAGCAGCGGCACATGCAGTGGTGAGCCAGCAGACAGGAAGTGGCAGCATGAGCACAGTCACCAGGCCGACACCCGCTGTGTGTGTCTGGGGCAGCAGGCGCTGGCAGCACTGCAGCTGGCAGCGGCCAGAGCAGCTGGCAGTGATCAGATTAGTGGCCAGAGCAGTGGTAGATGCAGGTGTTGGCAGCAGCAGGCACTGGCAGCAGTGCAGCAGGCAGTGGCAAGAGCAGCGGTAGCTGGGTGCAGATGTTGGCAGCAGCAGGCGCTGACAACAGGGCAGCTGGTGGTGGCAACAGCAGTGGTAAGGGTGATCTCAACAGGCAGGTGTTGCAGCAGCAGCAGCAGCAGCAGCAGCAGCGTGGCGTCTATGCTGGAAGCTGCAGCATCCTACAAGTGGGGCTGGGTGATGGAAGGGGCCACACGGGGCAGTGGAGGCTGGCATCCTATCTGCAGTGTAACAAGCCTGCAGCATTGAAAGGGCGGTAGCAGTGGCTTGAATGGAGTAAAGATGGTCCTTAAATCAGTGGTGGCAGCGCTGTGGCATGTCTGCGGCTCCTTGCACCGGCCTGCCATGACGCCCGGAAGTGCAAGCAGGCCATAGAAGAAGATTTAAGGCAGAAGAGAGTGTGTGGCAGCATCTGCAGCTGTCACTGCGCACGGGCATTGTGACAGTAGAGAGCAGGGAGGAGGACATGGGCTGCAGCAGAAAAGGGCAGCAGAAGGGCAATGTCGGACACTTGTCAGGTGGACAGCAGCAGAAAGGGCAAATGTTGACGCTTGGCAAGTGGGCAGCAGCAGACAAGGGCGGAGTCGGACACATGGCAGGAGAGCAGCAGCAGACAAGGGCAATGTCGGACACCTGTCAAGTGGGCAGCAGCCGACAAGGGCGGTGCCAGACGCTTGGCAAGTGGGCAGCAGCAGCCAAGGGCGGCGTCAAGTGCTTTGCAGGTGGGCAGCAGCCGACATTGGCGGTGCCATAATCAGGCACCTGGCAGGTGGGCAGCAGAAGACAGAGGCAGGTGGGTGGCGGCGCACACAGTCAGCAAGGTGCTACCCCGCATGGCTGGCGGCGGATCATGGAGCAATGGTGGCAGTGGTCCTAAAGCAATGTTGTTTCGTCTGCAGCGCGGCCAGGCCCCTCAGCAGGTAGGCACATTAGTAGGCGGGCAGGAGCAGGCCTTGTGTGCGTCACGAAGTGCAGATATTCTGCTCTAGAGGCAGCAGCAAGTACGGAGGTGGCGTGAGCGTTGGAGAGAGGGACTTCAACTCTACGTGCGCAGACTGCCAGTGCAAGCAAGGGTGGGTGGCAGATAGATTGGCATTGGAAATAGAGTGGCGCTGGGATACAGAGTGGGTGGCAGCAGGTGGCAGCAGGTTGGCATTGGCTAAGCTGGTGGAAGGGAAAGGGTGCTGAGGCATAAACCCATACACCCACACCCACCCTACAACAGCACAATAACACACCCACACAAACACCCAGACCCACACCTCACATGATTGTTGCCCAGGCACAACTGCGCACAGGAAAGCACGCACAAAAGCACACATACACCCACCGCATCCACTCACCTGTTTCCTAGCTGGCTGTGCAGGGCTGCGACGCGCACTTCTTCACCCAAGCTCCAGTTGTCCTGGCAGCAGCAGCAGCAGGACACAAACATGCGGCAGCAGCAGCAGCAGCAGGAATGCAGGTGAGCTTGTGCTGAATGTTGCAGGCAGGGATAATTGTCATGCGGCGCTTGCAGCACCCTGCCAGCAGCCATCATGCGCAGCGGCAACTCACCTCATCTACTGCAAGCACTGTAGCTGTGTGTCACTGTGTCGGCGGATGTGCAGCCAATGACCCACCCACGAGTTGTCGAGTCATGTAGGCAACCCATGCATGGCTCAGCAGCTGAAACTATCATGGCAACCCATGGCAAACCCATGGCAACCCATGGCAAACCCATGGCAACCCATGGCAACTATCATGGCAACCCCATGCATGGCTCAGCAGCTGAAACTATTCGTCACCAACACGTGTGTGCCATGGCATGGCAGCGCCGTCTGGAACTTCCAGTTGTCCAGTAGTGACTAATGCAGTTGGCACGACATGGAAAGCACGCACCTGCGCCACCATGGCCATGTGTGTCATGTAGCGCTCCCTGCACTGCCGGGCGCTGCGCCCAGGCAGCTGCGCAGCCACTGCCCTCCAGTTATGCCTCCCATGCTGCTCCACCAGAGCCAGCAGCCGGGCGTGCTGCGCATCAGTCCAGCCCTGCTGCCCGGCTGGCACTGCTGCTGCGTCCTCCTGCAGGTTTGCAGGGTGGCCTTCAGGGTGACCTTCAACGCCTTGCACTGGGCCAGCTTGCTCAGCAGGCTGCTCTGCTAGCTGCTCAGCAGGATGCTCTGCTGGCTGCTCAGCAGGTGGGGCATCTCCAGCCATTTCATGCAGCTCTTGCGCCATTTGAATCTGCGCCTGGGTCTGCGAGTGATGCAGCCAAATGAGTGCTGTGAGTCAAGCGCTAAAAGGTTCAAGATAGATTTGAATATTATAGAAGCGCTGCAGGCTGGCTGATCACACGTCACTGGCAATTTGACTGGACGAGTGCGTGGTGGTTGTGATGGTTGATCCTGAACATGCAGGAAAGCACAGCCTGGGCGGATGATGCGCTTCGAGATGCGTCAAACAGCTATTTGCGCACTTGCTGGCTTGGCAGAGCAAGAGTATTGCATGATCTGCTGGTAAACAAACTTCCAGCTGTTCTGAACCAATGGCGTTGAGGCGAGCACGCTACGCCTTGCAAGGCATGCTCAGCACACGCAATGCATAAGCTCTATTCCGCACCCTTTTCGGTCGTTGTTCAAGTCTCTTCGAGCCGATGTCACCGTGCAGGGTGAATGGGCTGTATGAGGCTCTGCTGCTGTATGCGCAATACGCTTACAACATGAAGTTGTTCAATGGGTATATCTTAGAGGCGGTGGAGAAACACGATGTATCTGATAGACCTGGCCATCACCTGGTCAAAGTGACTCACTTGTCACATGTCACATTGTGGTTCACCCCATCATACTCAAGCAACAAGCCCAGGACACCAAGTGTCATCTGCATGCTACGGTTATCATCAATCGAGGGTGGGCTGTGGCTAGCACACTCAGGCCAGGCCCGCATACACATGCCTGCGCACATCAGGCACTGATGCACTGCGATGAGCACAGTCAACATGCCATGCCATATCGTCATGCATGACTTGTGTAGTCCCCAGAAGCATCTGCTGCAGCTTGACTGGGCCTACCAGTCCCAGTGGAAGCGATGGTGCTGAAATGGTTCTGGGCAGGAATATCTGAGATATTCCTGCACAGTGCACACTGTGCAGGAATATCCGATATTCTCAGAGTCTGAGGTATTCCTGCCCAGAACTTCAGCTTGAAGAGCTTGCAAAGATTGCTGGGGGTGACATCGGAGGCCATTGGATATCACATGAATAACAGATCAACGTCACCTCATGCATACATGTTTCTGCATGCCCTGCAAGATGACACGCGTGCTTGCCTCAACATGTGTAGCTGTACACCGTCGTTGTGAGTCAAGAAGCTGAACATGCGTTAACCTTGCCCTGCCAAGGCAGAAAGTGCGCAAATTACATTTACTTGCAATTTCTTATGGATTGTAAGCTGCGGCTTTGCAATACTGCATGTTCGGGTTTAACCACCACGCACTCAACGCCCAGTCAATCTGCCAGCGAAGCGTGATAAGCCCACCTGCAGCGCTACCAAAGACTACACATGTTGCTTGTAGCCTTCAGAGGGTAAAGGAACGCTGCGAATTGACTGCATCACAGCCTCGCCCTGCAGAAAATTTCAAACTCCTGGTCAAGTCCTCGCCGATGGTTCACGGCTGACGGGTCGCTGGCGAGGCCCATCTGAAGTACGCAATGTGGCCGTACCCAGATGCCGGTGCAGCAGCTGCTGCTGCAGCAGCATCGGAAACAGTGGCACCCGCCCCGTTGCCTGCAGGGCACCCAGCTGGGTACACTTATCAGATCCAGCAGGATAGTTTCAAATCAATGGAGTATCAAAAGGAGGTGGCTGTTGCGCCCGGTATCCGCCCAGGCATGACAGCTTCACAGCAGCAGGCCCCAGCAGCAGCACACCCCCAGCAGCAGGTACTGGCAGTGCGCCCGCCACACCAGCAGCAGCAGCAGCAGCAGCACAGGGAGGGCAGAGATTTGATGTCAGGCGATCCTAAGCGGATGAAGACGCTCATGGCAACCCCGCAGCAGCAGCAGCAGCAGTTTTGGGAGGTGCTGGCTGGTTTGAAAGGAGCCCAGGCAGCTGGGCAGCCAGCACAGCAGCTTGCTGAGCAGGCTGGCCCAGTGCAAGGCATCACAGGAGATCTGGGGAACCTGCAGGATGCTGCAGCAGGGCCAGACTGGCAGCAGCAGTTGCTGCGGCACCAGGACTGGTCAGCATTCACACACCCGTGCGCTCAGCAGCAGGAGTGGCAGCTGCTGCAGCAGCAGCAACAGCAGTGGGAAGGCGCATCAGCAGCACCAGGCATGCCTCAACGCACCTCCTGGGATGCTGCTGCTGCTGCTGCTGCCCCCAGTGTTGCTTACAGACCAGCAGGCCTGGATGGATACAGCCTGCAGACAAACGACACAGCAGCAGCAGCAGTGACAGCTGCTATGCCTAATACGAGCCACCCAGCAGCAGCAGCTGCTGCTGCTGGTGGGCCCAGGGTCATGCAGCAGGGGCTGCAGCCTGCAGGCCTCTCCAGGCAGCCCGTGGTGCCTGCAACACAGCAGGCACAGCAGCGCACACCAGCAGCAGCAGCGGCTGCAGCTGCACCAGCTGCTGCTGCTGCTGCTGCCGCTGCTGCAGCGCCAGAGGCTGTCGTGTTTGATGGCTTGCTGCCAACCCCTTCGGCACGCCTACATGGTTGTGGTGCTGTTGAGGGCAGTGCTGACAGGCACAGCAGCTACCCTGTTGCAGCAGCAGCAGCAGCAGGCAATGCAGCACCTGGGGCTGCAGCCGGCAGCAGCAGCAGCAAGAAGCCGCCGCCGCAGCAGCAGCAGCAGGAGCTGCCCAAGCAACAGCGCAACTGCTGGTCTGACGAAGAGCACGCCAAGCTTGTGGCGCTGGTGGAGCGATACGGGCGCAACTGGGCGAGGGTGGAGTTGCACTTGCCTGGCCGCACTGGCAAGCAGTGCAGGGAGCGTTACTCGGCACAAACAGACAGGGAGAAGCGGGTGCGTGCTGGCGGTGTGCTGTTTGTCTGTCTGTTGGTTTGTTTGTTTGTTGGTTTACGAGTGCGAAGCGGGTGCGTGCTGGCGGTGTGCTGGTGTTGTGCTGTTTGTCTGTCTGTTAGTCTGTTTGTGTGTTTACGAGTGCGTGCTGGTGTTGTGCTGGTGTTGTGCTGGTGTTGTGCTGGTGTTGTGCTGGTGTTGTGCTGGTGTTGTGCTGTTTGTCTGTCTGTTTGATTGTTGGTTTGTTTGTTTACGAGTGCGAGCGGGTGCGTGTTGGCGGTGTGCTGGTGTTGTGCTGTTTGTTTGTCTGTTTGTTGGGTGGTTTGTTGGTTTACGAGTGCGAAGCGGTTCGTGCTGGCGGTGTGCTGCTGGCCTGCTGCTGTAATGCAAATGGTCCTCCAGTGCGAGCGATATGGTGAAAGCTAGTGACAGCTGTTGAGTGCAGCAGTAGAGTATGTGCTGGCAAGGGTATGTTGTCCACGCGACAAGTTGTGTGAGGGGAAGTGACTGCGAAGGCACAGCAAGTTACTGCAGAAGTGCAGCAGGTGCGGCTGGTGTGGTGTGCTGCTTTGAAACACACGCTTGTCCTATGGCTTTAAAGCATTATGCATGGAATTTTATACATACAGTTGAGGACGACTGCGGGTGTGCTGAAGTAGGCGTGCTGCCTGGCAGTGTGCCTGTGTTGTGAATGAAGCAGTGCGCCAATCGATACACAACTGATGCGTCATGCATTTGCGGTGGCGAGGATGTGTCACCTACAAGTAGCCATTTTGCCAATGTCGGCCGCTTGCAAAAGTGCACCTGTGTAACTCAGCAGCATTGCATGAGGGGGCAATGCGGCTGCAACGCCTGCACATGGCAGCCCTGTGTTTGCAGTCCCTGCCTGCCCGCATTGTCAGGCGTGAGCTCACCTTTCTTTGCGCTGCTGCTGCTGCTGCTGCTGCTGCTGCTGCAGGGCAACTGGACTGTCGCGGAAGAGTACCGCTTGGCCCTGCTGCACTCGAGGCTGGGCACCCGGTGAGCGCAGTGACCCGCATTGTTATACAATTGTGTTTTCACTTTCAGAGCTTGTGAGTGCTGTGGTGGTGCCCTACTGGGCTGCAGTGTCACCCCCTTGATGCCGAGTGTTACGTGCCTGCCTGGCGTGTCCTTCTCCATTGGCCTATGCAACAAGTGCGCTCCTACGCTTGTGTATGGGGACAGCTTGCGCTTGCGTGAAGACAGCTTGCAGGACAGGTTGCAGGACAGCCTGCAGGGCAGCTTGCAAGACAGCTTGAAGGACACCATTGCACAGCAGGACAGCCTGCAGGACAGCTTGCAGGACAGCGTGCAGGACGCCATTGCACAGCAGGACAGCTTGCAGGACAGCCTGCAGGACAGCTTGCAGGACGCTTGCACTGCAGGGCAGCTTGCAAGCTTGTGTGTGAGAACCATTGGCAATCGCGCCTGGGCAACTGCCCCCACAACACACCTGCAAGCACACCACACCCTCTCCGCTGCCCGCCCTACCCCTAACCTCTGCCCTGGCCACCGCCACCTACCGCGCTGTCTCCTGCTTCAAGCTGCTGCCACTGTTAATTGAGAGGGTAGTTACATGCGGGTCCTGACACCATCTTGGCAGGTATGAGCCACAACAGGTTGAACACAAGGTCTGAGACCAGAAAAGGAGAGTGAGCACCGTAAAACACAATGCACACCCTTGAGCACCGATTTTCTGTTAATGGCGCCGCCCACCACATCCGCTGCTGCTGCTCGCAACTGCCTGACCACACCCTCTGCTGCTGCTGCTGCTGCTGCTGCTGCTGCTGCTGCTGCTGCTGCGCAATCCTCCCTTTGCACTTGCAGGTGGGTGCAGATTGCCGCGGCGCTGCCCGGGCGCCACAAGCTCTGCTGCAAGAACCGCTGGAATGCAGTGATTCGCGCTAAGTGCGCGAGCAAAACCTTCAGAATCACCAGCAGCGGCGAAAGCAACTTCCTCTGGCTGTACGCCCGCGGCCTTGACAAGAAGACACCTGCTGCGGCACTGGCGGCAGCAGTGGCGGCGGTGCCGGCATCACAGCAGCACCTGCTCACAGAGGAAGACCAGCAGCAGCAGCAGGAGCAGCAGCAGGATGTGGCTGCTGCTGCTGCTGCTGCTGCTGCAGTGCCGGCAGCAGCAGCAGCAGTGGGTAAGGGAGGTGCCAGGCGCCTGCTGGCCGAGGCAGACCAGCAGCAGCAGGATGTGGCTGCTGCTGCAGTGCCGGCAGCAGCAGCAGCAGCAGCAGCAGGTGGCGTAGGGCGTCAGGCTCATCCTGTAGAGGATCCTCGCCTCACCAGTGCGGCCGAGTCTTCGGGAGCTGCTGCTGCTGCTGCTGCCGTTGCTCTTACAGCAACAGCAACCGCCCAGGCCAGGGCAAAGGGGCTGGACCAGCCGGCTTTGGAGTCCCTGGCAGCAGCAGCAGCAGCGCTGGCAGCAATGATGGCAGCCGAACAGGAATCATTTTCAGCTGCTGCTGCTGACGCTGGCGCCACACGCTCTGCAGCATTGCCGCCGGCAGCAGCAGCAGCAGCAGGCGGTGGTGTCGGCACACAGCAGCGGGCTTCCGCAGCTGCAGCAGCAGTGGCAGCAGCGAACGCAGCTGTTGTGCAACACGCTGCCGCTTACCCAGCAGCAGCAGCAACAACAGCAGGCAGCCCGGCTGAGTCAGCGCCGCCTGCTGCTGTGGCAGCAGCTAACACAAGTGTCTTGCGGCAGACTGTTGCTGAGGCACCTGCTGCTGCTGCTGCTATGGCAGCAGCCGCGGCGCCGTACCAGGGCCCGGCTGAGTCAGCGCTGCCTGCTGCAGAGATGCCAGATGCACACAGCAGCCAGCAGCAGGAGGCGGCTCAGTGCAGGGTGACAATGAGCTGGCAGCAGCAGCAGCAGCAGGAGTGGCAGTTGGGGATGACAATGAGCCGGCGGCAGCAGCAGCAGCAGCAGCAGCAGCAGCAGGCGCAGCGGAAGTTAGCCCACCAGGCGCTGATGGGGGCGGTGTCGGCTGCTGCACCCGAAGCAGCAGTGGCGGTGGTGCCTGACTCCGTGAGGCAGCTGCTGACTGAGGCAGACCTCCAGCAGCAGCAGGGTATGTCTGCTGCTGCAGTGCCAGCAGCAGCAGCAGCAGCAGGAGCAGTAGGTGGTGCTTGCCGCCATGCTGCTGCTGCTGGGGATCTACGCCACATCAGTGGGCCCGACCCTTTGCAAGCAATTGCTGCTGCCCAGGCCAGTGGCGGGCAATTGCCCAAGCCCAGTGTAGCGGCCCTGCAAGCAGTAGCATTTGCCGTTGCAGCAAACAATTCACGGAACAGAGAGAGCGCACATACCGCTGCTGCTGCTGCTGGCGAACGTGCCGCACCCGCAGCGCCACCAGCGGCAGCAGCAGCAGCGGCAGGCGGTGGCGTCGGAACACAGCAGCCGGCCTCCGCAGCAGCAGCAGCAGCAGCGAGTGCAGCTGTCGTGCAACACGCTGCTGCTGTGGACGCGGTTCCACGTGCTGCTGCTGCTGCGGCAGCAGCCGTGTCAGGGGCAGGGGTGGGTGCTGCTGCTCAGTACTGGAGTGAGCAGGTAGGGTCTGTTGATGCAGCAGCAGCAGCAGCAGACGGCCCGGCTGAGTCAGCGCTGCCTGCTGCAGAGATGCCAGATGCCCACAGCAGCCACCAGCAGGAGGCGGCTCAGTGCAGGGTGACAATGAGCTGGCAGCAGCAGCAGCAGCAGCGGAAGATGATCCACCAGGCGCTGATGGCACAGATGCTGGCTGCTGCACCTGAGGCTCCCCTGCCTGAGCTGTCACCAGCAGCAGCTGCTGCTGGTGCTGGCTTTGAGTCAGCAGCAGCAAACCCTCAGGTCTGCGCGCAGCCGCCAGCAGCAGCAAACCGGCACGTCCAAGCAAAGCTGCCAGCAGCAGCACACCCTCAGGCCCGCGCACAGCCGCCAGCAGCAGCACACCCTCAGGTCTGCGCGCAGCCGCCAGCAGCAGCAAACCGGCACGTCCAAGCAAAGCCGCCAGCAGCAGCACACCCTCAGGCCCGCGCACAGCCGCCAGCAGCAGCACACCCTCAGGCCCGCGCACAGCCGCCAGCAGCAGCACACCCTCAGGTCTGCGCACAGCTGCCAGCAGCAGCAAACCCTCAGGCCCGCGCACAGCCGTCAGCAGCAGCAAACCCTCAGGGCTGCGCACAGCCGCCAGCAGCAGCAAACCCTCAGGCCCGCGCACAGCCGCCAGCAGCAGCAAACCCTCAGGGCTGCGCACAGCCGCCAGCAGCAGCAAACCCTCAGGCCCGCGCACAGCCGCCAGCAGCAGCAAACCCTCAGGGCTGCGCACAGCCGCCAGCTGCAGCAAACCCTCAGGCCCGCGCACAGCCGCCAGCAGCAGCACACCCTCAGGCTCGCGCACAGCCGCCAGCAGCAGCACACCCTCAGGCCCGCGCACAGCCGCCAGCAGCAGCACACCCTCAGGTCTGCGCACAGCCGCCAGCAGCAGCAAACCCTCAGGCCCGCGCACAGCCGTCAGCAGCAGCAAACCCTCAGGGCTGCGCACAGCCGCCAGCAGCAGCAAACCCTCAGGCCCGCGCACAGCCGCCAGCAGCAGCAAACCCACAGGCCAGGGCACAGCCGCCAGCAGCAGCACACCCTCAGGGCTGCGCACAGCCGCCAGCAGCAGCAAACCCTCAGGGCTGCGCACAGCCGCCAGCAGCAGCACACCCTCAGGTCTGCGCACAGCCGCCAGCAGCAGCACACCCTCAGGCCCGTGCACAGCCGCCAGCAGCAAACCGACACGTCCGCACACAGCCGCCAGCTTGTGCCTCCCAGCCCTACGGCGAGCTGCAGCAGGCGCAGCATGATCAAGCTGCTGCTGATGCAGCAGGCAAGGCGCGCAGCACTGCTGCAGCGCTGTTCACTGCACAGAGCCTGGATCGGCACGGTGCCGGCAGCGTCAGCCCACAGTCGCAGCACTGCCGCAGCACTGCCGCAGCACTGTTCACTGCGCAGAGCCTGGCTCAGCACGGTGGCTACAGCGTCAGCCCACAGCAGCAGCAGCAGCAACAGCAGCAGCAGCGGCAGCAATGGGTTGACAGAGCTGCCTGGGCACCAGCGCATGGCGGCATCAGCGGCCAGCAGCCGGCTGCTGCTGCTGCTGCTGGTGCTGCTGCTGGGTGTGCTGGTGGCAGCCTGCCACAGAGGCCGCAGATGCCAGCTGGTGCTGCTGCTGGCAGCTGGCAGCAAAAGCAGCAGCAGCAGGTGGAGTGTGCTGTCGACAACAGCACCCCTGCAGGGCAGCAGTGGCAGCAGCAGCCGTTCTGCCTTCTTGCCACTAGTGCAGTGTATGATGGCGGCTACAGGGCAGCAGTACATGGCGGCAACAGTGAGGCCTGTCTAGGCCAGCAGAGGGCCACGGAACAAATGCTGTCGGCAAAGCAGGGCACAGATGCTGCTGCTGCGGCGGCTGCAGCTACAGCCGCAGATGGCGCATCTGCTTACCTGACATGTCTGCAGCAACAGCAGCAGCAGCAGCAGCAGGCGCGCTGGCAGCAGCAGCAGGAGGAGGGGGGCTGGCAGCAGCAGCAGCAGCAGAAGGCGGCGGGCTGGCAGCAGCAGCAGCAGGCGGGCTGGCAGCAGCAGCAGCAGGCGGGCTGGCAGCAGCAGCAGCAGGCGGGCTGGCAGCATCAGCAGCAGGCGGGTTGGCAGCAGCCGCAGGAGGCGGGTTGGCAGCAGCAGCAGCAGCAGGCGGGCTGGCAGCAGCAGCAGCAGGCGGGCTGGCAGCAGCAGCAGCAGCAGGCGGGTTGGCAGCAGCCGCAGGAGGCGGGTTCGCAGCAGCAGCAGCAGCAGCAGCAGCAGCAGCAGGCGGGCTGGCAGCAGCAGCAGCAGCAGGAGGCGGGCTGGCAGCAGCAGGAGGCGGGCTGGCAGCAGCAGGAGGTGGGCTGGCAGCAGCAGCAGCAGGCGGGCTGGCAGCAGCAAGATGAGTGGCTGGATGTCAAGACGGAAGATGCTGCTGCTGTTGCAGAGGCAGATCCTGCTGCAGCTGCAGCAGCAGCAGCCGCAGCTCCCTTTGTGTGCATTGACTTGACAGCTGACTCGCCCGCCAAGCCGCAGCGGCCGCTGCCATCAGCTGCAGCAGCAGCAGCAGCAAGCCCCAAAGTTGCTGCTGCTGCTGCTCATTTTGATCAGATGAGTCAGGCTGAGAAGGATCTTATGCTGCTGAAGTATGTGCAGGATCTAGGACTGATGCCTGCCGATGCAGCACCAGGCAAGCAACTGAAACTATCCTTAACACTGCCACCAGCAGGAGCAGCAGCAGGAGCAGATCTGAACATTGTTGTCACAGTGCAGCCAGCTCCAGCAGCAGTGGCTGCGAAGGAGGCGAGCCCTGCTGCTGCTGCTGCTGTGGCGGCGGGTGGGGCTGCAGTGCAGCGCAGGAGCCCCTGCAGCAGCCGCAGCGGTGACAGCAGAGAGAACATGGCCGGCCTGCATGTCAGTGTGCTGGGCTCTGCTGCTGACACATACAAGGGCCGCAGACCCACTGCTGCTGCTGCCAGTCCATCAGAGGGGAGGGCGGCTGGTGGCGCAGCACAGCCGGCAGTCGGCAGCAAGCGGCCCGCCAGTGTGTTCCTGCATGGCAGCGTGCCGGCTGCAACGGTGGCGGCTGCCAAGCGCGTGCTGCGGGGTGCGCCGCAGTGGAGGGGCGGCGAGCAGTGATGTGCATGCGCTGCTACCAGCCGACGTGTTACACAATACCCCTCAGCACTGTGTGAATGTAAATGTGCGTGCAGCCTGGCAATTGCGGTGGTGCCTGGCAATTGCGCAGTGGATGAGCAGCGAGCAGTGATGTGCAGTTGCTGCGACCAGCCGACGTGTTTCGAATGCAATAGGATGTTAGGTGAAGAGAGTGAAGATCCGGCTCTGCTTCGCGGCTGGACTGCGGTTGTTTCTGACAGCTTAAAAAGCCTGTGCCCCCTTGTTCTTGTGCACCGCTCTGTGGGCTGCTGCAATATTCCTCTGGCAAAGCAAATGACAATGGTTGTGGCTCTGTCTCTGTGTGGGCTGCACACACTAGCATTGCGCAGCGCCTGTCGTGCTTTTCTGTTTTCTCAGCATGCGTACGCACGGCGTGCATGCCTGCACCAGGTCTGGGGGCATGGGCTTGCAAGAAACCAAACCATGCAGGCTTGCGCTGCAACATGTGCATGCCCAGGTGCATGCATGTCAAAGCCGGCTATGAGTATCAAGGCCGCCTGTCAGCATCGGCTGTGCTTGCCTTGAGGTTTGTAATGCAGCAGATTTGCTGAGCTCGCGCATGCGCGCTTGGAGGGGTGTGCTTCATGGTCATTGACAAAGGCCGAGAGGCCTTGTGCTGCATGTGCATGTCAAGAGGATGTTTCAGCATGTGTATGGCTGCAAGATGCCATACCCGGAATTGCGTGTGCAGCATAAACAGGCCAGGTAATGTATCAGATGGCTTGCACATGCATGTGCGCACGCGCTGTCCACATGGTCTTGCATGGACATGTTTTCGTGTGTATCAGGGACGCAGCGCCGTTGCAGCTGCAAGCGCCCAACTGGTGCGTGTGCGCCGCGCTCATGTGAGCAACCACATATACTTTCACCTACACAGAAAAGCAGTGCATGTCAATACATAAGCAAGACACAGAAGCACAGCAAATTGTGTCCGATACAGTACTGTTACCTTTTGCTACTACAGGTCTTCACTACAGCACGGCAGGAAGATGCTTTTGTATGTTTTCTTCATGCATGCTACTCGTAGCATGCACGAGTCATGGTGTGAGTGCAGGCACTGCCAGCAACAGCGGCCGCTGCCCTGACCAGCATGCTGTGCAGGCATCTGGCTTGTTTGGCGTGGAGTATCGAAGTGGGCTGGTGCTGGGGACATTGTGGAAAAGACTAATGTTGGCGTGTCATGCTGGTGTCAGCGGTGCCTAGGCCTCCGGCAAACGGGATCGCTTGATTGCTGTGTATGGCCAGCCAGTAGCGGTTTTGCTAGCCTTGGTAACAACAGAAATGGGCGGATGCTTCAGGCAGCTGCCGCACTGAAGGCGAATTATGTTGGTCACGCTTGTGCTGAGCATTATACCGGCAGCCGCACAGCTTCAGCGGCCATGCTGCAGTCGCCCCTGGGGTTGAACCTCAGAGTGACTGCCCGAGCTGAGCTGCTTGCAGCTTCCTATTTTACCAGGTGTCTGTGGTGGCGTATGCCGCATGAACACACCGTGTACCCCCTCTATCTGCCTGCCACACAGCGTCGCCTCAGCAGACGCGGTCCAGCTGTTGTGTGCAGCTGCAGCGCTGGCGTTCACTTTGTAACAGCGAACTGCACGCAGTTCAACAGTGTTCCGCTTTGCTTTGCGTGCGGCGTGGTCCGGTATCAGCAGCGGCTGCTGAGCCATGCCACAACTTGCAACTGTACAAGGAGCACATGGCGGCCGAGCGTCAAAGTCGTTGTCATTTACGCTCCATGTACACCCAGCTTTTGTGAGTGTTTGCAGTGACCGCATTTTGACCATGCAGCTGCCTGTACTACAGCACACGACACCTGCAGCTGCCAGTTACAAAGGTCAACCAGCACAACAGCTGCAGGCGACTGCTGCACGCGCTGCATCCACAGAGGTGCAGCCGTACAGCGTTGCGATGACCGTTGATACAACTCATATGTTGATGCATCAACACACTCATACCCCACACCATTCATCGCCAGCGGTGCACCTGCCTTCATCATATGTTGCCAATTGAGTGCTGTGGGGGCCACATCGGCTGCGGCAACCGCACTCCTGACAGTACGACATGCACAGTTGTCTTTCTCTGGCATGCTGCAAACAACACCAAGAGTGACGTGCTTAACATCCGACAGCAACACGTCATGCCACTAGCCCCGCTTCTGCCTCCCTAGCTGTACCCAAACACTCACAGCCCTGCACACACGTGCATATGTAAGCCCCCTCCTTGTAAGCACCGTACGCAAGAGGATGCCATACGCTGACAGCATTTCAGAGCAAAACAAATCGGTGAAGTGACATAGGCAACAAGCGGGAACGCTGTGTGGTACTACCAAGTATTGTGGCATGCGACTACCACCACTACTGATGGCAGCAGTTGGGCACCAATCCCTGCCGCAGCACACTAGCGTGCATGCATATCATCATTGCGTTTTGGGTGCCCCTCTTGTGCTCTACGCACATATGCATGTTCCCAACTCCTGATGCAATCCATACGCACTTCAGCATGGTGTGCAAACATGCATACATGTGCATGCTCCCAGGTTTTAATGCATGCCCTCCAGTCGCTCTGGCTGTTCGATGAGCGACCGTGCTCTCTCAAATGGCTGTGCCCTGTGTGTGTGTCCCGAGGCCTATGCATATGATGCAAAATGCATCAGGCTCTCGCCGCCTCAGTTGCTTCTTGCGCTGCTCTGCACAGCGGCAGCAGCAGAGCATGTGGGGTGTTATTTGACTACAGCAGCAGCACACACACAAATATGGCTCACAGACACAGCACAGCCTGGGTGATGTATGCAGCCACTTTACACGACACACAACAGCCTGTTTGTATGACACACGCACAGACATACATTTTTTGTCGCCACGCACAGCAGATTCTGTTGTCTGTCGCGGCTGCTGCAGCCACACTGCAGCAACAGCTTTGCCGGCCACAAAGCAAACAGCAGCCACACTGCACAAACCACCATCACCTCAACATCAGCAGCCACCGCGAGCTGATCAATCAAAACCAGAGCAGCAGCAGCCTCAGCAGCCAGTTCAACCGCCAAACGACAACACCTCCACAGCAGCGTTCATAAGGCTGCACCAACCTCTGCCTGCCTGCAAACTTTTTTCACTGCCGCTGCAGCACTGCTTCCATGGATCAGTCCAGGCTGCAGCCACGTGCATTGCGGAAACCACCCGCAGGCTGCATTTATGTGCAAACAAAGCTGCCGTCAGGCTGCATCAAAACAGGATCGTTGCTGCAGCCTGCTACCATGTGCACCCCCGCACCACCGCAATTGCCAGGCTGCACGCACATTTACATTCACACGGTGCTAAAGGGCATCGTGCAACATGTCGGCTGGTAGCAGCAACTGCTCATCACTGCTCGCCGCCCCTCCACTGCGGCGCGTCCCGCAGCACACGCTTTGCAGCCGCCACCGTTGCAGCCGGCACGCTGCCATGCAGGAGCACACTGGCGGGCCGCTTGCTACCAACTGCCAGCTGCGCTGCGCCACCAGCCGCACTCCCCTGCAATGGGCCAGCAGCAGCAGCAGCAGAGTGCTGCTGGGCTGTGCGGCCCCTGTGTGTGTCAGCAGCAGAGCCCGGCACGTTGTTGTCCCTGCTCTTGCTGCTGTGGCTGCTGCCGGAGCTTGCGCGCTGCACTGCCGCAGCAACGGCAGCAGCAGCGGCAGCAGAGGGGTGAGGCCCCATCATACCCAATGCTGCTGCTGCTGCTGTTGCCTCTGGTTTAGGCTTCGCTGGAGGTGCTGCTGCTGTTGCTAGTGGCAAATATATGGGTATGTTCAGCGGCATGCCTGCTGGTGCATCAGCAGACACCAGCCCCAGATCTAGCGCCAGCTGCAGCAGCATGCGGTGCTTGTCAGCAACGCTCAGCTGATCAACATCAGCAGCAGCAGCGGCAATGCGCGCTGCTGCTGCTGCTGGTGGCGGCGGCTTAAAGGGTGAGTCAGTTAAATCAATGCACTCATGGGGAGTCGCCGCCACCACTGCTGCAGCGGTTGCAGCAGCATCTGCCTCTGCGGCAGCAGCAACAGCGGCTTCTTCTGCCCGATAGTCCAGCCACTCATCCTGCTGCTGCTGCTGCTGCTGCAGCTGCCAGCGCGCCTCCTGCTGCGGCTGCCAGCCCGACTGCTGCTGCTGTTGTTGCTGCCAGCCCTTCTGTCGCGCCTGCTGCTGCGGCCACAGCTCCCGTTTCAGCTGCCGATGCTGCTGGAACGTTTGGTACGCAGACGCACCGCCCGCAGCAGCAGCAGCAGCAGCATCAGCGGCGCCCTGCTTTGCTGACTGCAGCTGCTCCACAGCCCTCTGCTGGCCCTGACGGGCCTCAATGCCGCTGCCATCTACTGCTGCTGCTGCTGTCACGCATTCACCATCAGCCAATGCACCAGTGGCAGGCCTGCAGAGCCGCCGCCGCTGCTGCTGCTGCCGTGCAGCAATCATGTTGTCGACTGCACCCTTGCCCTGCTGCTGCCAGCTGCCAGCAGCAGCAGCTGGCATCTGCGGCCTCTGTGGCAGGCTGCCACCAGCAAACCCAGCAGCAGCAGCAGCAGCAGCAGCAGCAGCAGGAGTCTTGCCGCTGCTGCTGCTGGCATGCCAGGGCGCAGAGGAAATACTGCCACCACACTGCTGCTGCTGCTGCTGCTGCTCCTGCTGACTGCCGCTGATACACCTGAGGGCGGCGAACAGCACGTTGACAGCACCGGCGCGGTTGCCTGCTTTTGCTATTGCCGCTACGTCATGGATCGCCTGCAGCAGCCCACTGTCAACAGGAGTGGCTGCTGCCGCATCATCATCATCAGCAGCAGCAACAGGTGCTGCAGCCGCTGCTGCAGGGTCCACCACTGGCGCCTGCTGCTGCGCTGGCAGCTCCAATGCTGCAGCAGCAGCAGCTGCTGCTGGTGGCAGCTCAGGCAGGGGTGCCTCTGGCTCCCCTGGAACCTGCGGGGGCAGGGTCTCCTGTGCTGCAGCAGCAGCAGCTGCTGCATACTCAGGCTGGGGTGCCTCAAACTCTGCTGGCATCTGTGCCGTGAGCGCCTGGTGGCTGCTGCACCACTGCATGTGCTGCTGCATGCTGCTGTGCATGCGTGCAATCTGCTCTGGAGGCTGCACCCAATCGGCCTCTGCTGCTGTAGCAGCAGGCAGCTCATTCCAGTGGTGAGCAGCAGGTGCTGCTGCTGCTGCTGCTGCTGCGTTTGCGGCAGCAGAGTTCTGCTCAACAGCCGCATTCAGTGCTGCCGCCTCCTCTGCAGGCGGTGCCGACTTAGCCTGCCGCTTGGCTGCGGCAGCAGCAGGCAGCTCATTCCAGTGGTGGGCAGCGGCAGCAGCAGCTGCAGCTGTTGCTGCTGCGTTCAAAGCAGCAATGTCCTGCTCAACAGTCGCATTCGCTGCTGCCACTGCTGCAGCAGCTGCCGCCGGCTGCTGCTCAGGGCCTGCCCAGCCACCTGCAGCAGGCGCAGCGCCCGCGCTAGCAGCAGCAGCTGCTGTTTTCTGTGCCGCTGTGGCCTTTGTCATTGCAGCTGTCATGGCAGCACAAGCTGTTGTCAGGGCCTCCAGAGCGGGCTGGTCCGGCACCCCGGTACAGGCCTTGACGGCTGCTACTGCTGCTAAGACACGGGCAGCATCAGCTGCCAGATCGGCAGCCATGACGGCCTCGTTTGCAGCCGCTGCGGCATGCGCCTGGCCGCCTCTTTCACCCACTGCTGCTGCTGCTGCTGCTGCTGCCGGCTCTACAGCAGCAGCAGCCGCCGCCACACCCTGCTGCTGCTGCTGCTGCGGCGGCGGCTCATCTTTCTCAGTCAGCAGGTGCCGCTCACGTGCCGGCACCTTTGCCACTGCTGCCGCCAGTGCCTCAGCGGACTCCATCCCGCGCTGAACCCCACAGATGTACCACCACAGAAAGTTGTTGATGGCGCTGCTAGTGCTGCTGGGGATGTCTTTCAGGCGCTTGGATTGCTTCACGGCGTTCCAGTGGTTCTTCACACACTGATTGGAGCGTCCGGGCAGCTGCTTTGCAATGGCCACCCATCTGCAGCGGTGGCACAGAGGTAGCAAAGGCCAGCAGTAGCAGCAGCAGCAGAGGTCGTGGCAGTCAGTTCAAAGGCAGACATGTGAAAGCTGCTTGGATACAGCGTCAGCATAGTAGGCAGACTAGAAGTTTGAAACCAGCAAAATAAGTGCCTATCCTTGATGGAATTGAGCAGTGCTCAAATGCATGCTCGTTGAGGTTATTCTTGGGTGGCAGCAAGGGTGGGTGGCAGCAAGGGCGGGTGGCAACAAAGGGTGGGTGACAGCAATGGCACAGCACTGGAAAGCCAAATGCGGGCATTAGTAGATGCTGGTACGCTACCCACTCCTTGTGCAAAACACATGCACACATGCTCGCACGAACAGACATGCACAAATTGGCTGGATAGTTGCACAGACACAAGCGCCCACAAACAGCACACAGCCCCACAGCCGCTGCATCCGCTTACTTGTCCGGACCCAGGTGCGCACAGAACAGCACACATGGCAGCACACAGCCCCACAGCCGCTGCATCCGCTCACTTGCCCGGACCCAGGTGCGCACATAACAGCACACATGGCAGCACACAGACCCACAGCCGCTGCATCCGCTCACTTGTCCGGACCCAGGTGCGCACAGAACAGCACACATGGCAGCACACAGACCCACAGCCGCTGCATCCGCTCACTTGTCCGGACCCAGGTGCGCACAGAACAGCACACATGGCAGCACACAGCCCCACAGCCGCTGCATCCGCTTACTTGCCCGGACCCAGGTGCGCACAGAACAGCACACATGGCAGCACACAGCCCCACAGCCGCTGCATCCGCTTACTTGCCCGGACCCAGGTGCGCACAGAACAGCACACATGGCAGCACACAGCCCCACAGCCGCTGCATCCGCTCACTTGTCCGGACCCAGGTGCGCACAGAACAGCACACAGAACAGCACACACAGACCCACAGCCGCTGCATCCACTCACTTGTTGCCCAGGCGGCTGTGCAGCGTCGCTAGCCGGAAATCTTCGGTGAGGGTCCAATTGCCCTGCAGCAGCAGCAGCAGCAGCAGCAGCAGCAGCAGCAGCAGCAGGTACGGAGGTGAGCTTGTGTCTAGATGCAAGCAGGCAGGCGCGACTGTCGTGCGGCGCTTGCAGCACCCCGCCATCAACCACCGTGCGCAGCTCAATTCATCTGGTGCATGCAACACACCCTGGCCAAAGGACACACAGCAAACACCAGCTGCCCCCAGCTGTCACCCTAGACACGGCTTTGCCCTCTCAGAGGCTGGAACTCTCATTACAGCCGCACACCGCAATTCATACATGTGCGTTACAGCCGCACACCGCCAATCACACATGTGCATTACAGCCGCACACCATGCACACATGTGCATTACAACAGCGCACTGCCATGCACACATGTGCATTACAACAGCGCACTGCCATGCACACATGTGCATTACAACCGCACACCGCCACCAACTCGTATGCATCACAACAGCACACCGCCATCAACTCGTATGCATCACAACAGCACACCGCCATCAACTCGTATGCATCACAACAGCACACCGCCATCAACTCGTATGCATTACAATAGCACACAGCCATCGACTCGTATGCATAACAACAGCACACCGCCATCAACTCGTATGCATCACAACAGCACGCCGCCATCAACTCGTATGCATTACAACATCACACCGCCATCAACTCGTATGCATTACAACAGCACACCGCCATCAACTCGTATGCATTACAACAGCACACCGCCATCAACTCGTATGCATAACAACAGCACACCGCCATCAACTCGTATGCATCACAACAGCATGCCGCCATCAACTCACCCGCTTCGTCTTGTCCCTGCACATGTGGAACCGCTCGTAGCACTGCCTGCCGTTGCGCCCATGCAGATGCTCGGCCAATACGTTCCAGTTGCTCTGGCCGTACCGAGCCACAAGCGCCACTAGCTGGGCATGCTCCTCGTCGCTCCAGCGCTGCTGCTTGGCCTGCTGCTGCCTGCCGTTGCCGCCGGCGGGCGCTGCATTGCCAGCAGCAGCAGCACTACTGCCGCGCGGCGGCTGTGTGGCGCTGCGCGGCGGGCAGTCCTCGTCATCATCGTACAGATACTCGTCACTGAGCTCGTGATCCGCGCTGTCCTCCTCCTCCGCTGCTGCTGTGTAGTCAGAGTCGTCATCTGAAGCACCGGCTGCTGCGCCACGCTGCCGGCGCTGCTGCTGCTGCTGCTGCTGCTGGGTTGCGCTGGGGTTGCCAGCGGCCAGCTCACTGAGGGAGGCGCGTCTGCCACCACAAGCATGCGCGTCTGTAGCGGCTGCTGCTGCTGCAGCAGCAGGGTAGCAGCCGTGCCTACCGCCATGCGCATTGAAGCCGTGCATGCGCGCTGGTGGGATTGGCTGGAAGCCATCAAAGCCTGCAGCAGCGCCCGCTGCTGCTGCTGCTGGCGTGCGCTGCTGCATGTGCATGGCAGGCATCAGTGACTGCCTAGGGAAGCCTGGCTGTGAAGGCCGCTGTCCCTGGAGCATGCTCATGGGCCTTGCAGCAGCAGCAGCAGCAGCAGCAGCATCCCATGCGCTGCCTGGAGGCACCCCTACTGCTGCTGCATTCGCTGTTGTTGCTACTGTAGCAGCACCTCCCCACTGCTGTCGCTGCTGCTGGAGCTGCCACGCTTGCTGCTGCAGTTCAGCCGACCAGTCCTGGTCCTGCTGCACCACCTGCTGCCGCTGCCGGTCTGGTTCTGCTGCTGCATCCTCCTGCATGTATCCCAGGTCACCTGCAATGCCTGGCACTGGGCCAGACTGCTCAGCAGGCTGCGCTGCTGCCTGGGCACCGTGGGCACCTGGCCACATCTGCTCCAGGCCCTGCAGCTGCGCCTGCATATCGTTCGTTGGCATCTGTTGCTGTGTTGGCTGTCCACCTGCCCACACCTGCTGCGCCGACTCCTTGTGCACCTGAACACTGTTCTCGAACATCTGCACTGGCAGTGCCGCGGCGAAGGCTGGATCCTGAGCACCACCAACCCTTGCCCGCAGCTCCTGCACCATCTGCGTGTGCGCATGTACCTGGTTTTCAAACAGCTCCAGTGCTGCGGCATTTCCTGGATTGGTACTGCCCTGCTGCTGCTGCTGCTGCTGCCATGGCATGCGTACTGCCTGCTGCTGAGGGTGTGCCGCGGGGGCCTGCTGCTGTGAAGATGTCATGCCTGGGCGAGCTCCCTGTGCAGCAGGCACCTGCAAAAGGTGTTGAACAGACTCTAGTCTTTGCTGCGGGAAGTGCTGCGCGTAGCCTGCCATAGGAGCTGCGCCTCTCGGTGATGGAACCACTGCTCCAGCTGCTGCTGGTACTGCTGCTGCTGCTGCAGCAGCTGCACCGACATCTGGGTACGGCCACATGCCGTATTGTGAATGCGCCCCGTCAGAGGCCCGGGAGCCTTGAACCATGGGCGACACCTGCTCCAAAAGTTTGAATGTGTCTGCAGGGCAACACCGTGATGCAGTCAATCAGATGCTGTCAGGCACGCAAAGATTACTTCAAAACGCATTTAAACACCAATGATGCGCTGCAGGCGGCCTAAAGTCATGTTGCTCGCAGATTGACTGGGAGGGGCAGTGGTGGTTGATCTTGAACATGCAGCGTAGATCAGTCTGCATTGGTAGTGCGTTTCAAATTTCAAACAAGAAACACTTCGACCACTCGCTGGAGTGGCAGAGTACAGGCATCGCATATTCAGTTGGCTGTGGTGAGCTACCTAGCTGTACAAACAAACGGTGTTGAGGCATGCACGCGTCGTCTTCAAAGGCACGCGCTTCGCAAAATCTTGGATACGGTGATGATGCTCACCGTATACGATTGATCTCCAAGTCTCTGCAGGCAGTTTTTTCCCTTGCTGTTGAAGCTGCCGTACGTGGCTCTGCTCCGCAAGCTACGATGCTGTAAGCAAACATGCATAAGGTGGGCGCACTTTACACTTCAACTGGCTGGAAGAACACAAATTTATCTGAAAGACATGGCCATCACCTGCTCAACAAGTGACACTGTCATGACAAATGGCCAACCACCATGGTGGTTTACCCCTTTGTGCCCAAGAAACAAACCACACCAATCATTGCCCGGCCTGCTGTGGTAACCGCGTCTGTACTCATGGGTACTGTTAGCGGACGTGACGGGCATGCAATGCCGCCGGCTTAATCAGTATTACGGTTGACCAGGTGTTGACAGGCAGATTCCTATAACTACAGGAGCTGATCGAGCACGCACCTGCTGCAGCTCAATTGGGCACTGACGGCGTGACCGCCCCATGGCCCATGGGGCCCCGGGGCGATCAATGCTGCAGCTTCAGCGCTGCGCCGCTGCCGAACATGGGCCATGTTAGGCCCGGCAGCACTCCATCATGTTATTATGTGAACCATAGCAACGTCGCTTTCAGCCATGCGCCCCACATCAGCGGCTGAAAGAACAGGTGGTACAATGGCGCAGCAACGTCGCCTACCCGCCCCGGGGCGGGCATTGACGTCAATGCTGCAGCTTCAGCGTTGTGCCGCAGCCGCTGCGGCCCGCCGAACATGGGCCATGTTAGGCCCAGCAACACTCCATCAATATGTGACCATGTGAGCCATAGCAGCGTCGCCTTCATCGCTGCGCCCCACATCAGCGGTTGAAGGATACATGTGGTACAACGGGCCCCTTCGAAGGGGCGAATTCAGTTGCGAAGTTTGCCGAAGGGAGGGGAGGCAGCAGTTATTCATCGTCACGATGCAGTGCATGCTGCAGCAGCCATCCCTGTGCACGGGAATTACGTTATTCCGAGCAAGAACAAGGTAGTCAGTAATCAACCGAGCAGCCAGCTTGCAAACACCAGCAGCACTGAACGGCAGCGCGGCTCTAAACAGAGGCATTGGGCTGTTGCTGGCTGACTGGACCACGCTGTTGCTGCTGCGCCTGGCCGTGGTTGCTGCTGAGCTGCTGGCACCATCGCGGAACGTGCTGGTGCCGCTCAGCAACTTGCATGATGCAGGGCATGCTAAGTGCACTTGCATACTTGTGCATCTGCAAACATGCACACCAGCAGCAACCGCGTCTTTGCAAATTGAAGACATGTCCTCTGAGACTACAGCAGCCACATTAGGAGGCAAAGGAGGAGTCCCTTGGGTAGAGGGCTCCTCAGCCACCTTCAATGCTACACACATCAGCACATCATGTGTGTGGAGTCCACAGCAGCGACACAGCTGTCCCTGCTGCTCACAGCAACACCAGGGCAGCCAGCAGGACCACACATTGCACGCAAGAACTAGACACCCACCGGCCGGCACACAGCAGCACAAGGTATGCATGTGTTCACCCTGTTGTGGCTCACCGTGAGCCTCAGTGAGGTGGCACCAATCAAGTTGGCGCCAAACCCACATGCACCAGGAGCCAGGAGCCAGGACGACAATGGTGTGGTAGCCACACCATTTGTGCAGCAGCAGCATCAGCAGCAGCAGCAGCAGCAGCAGCAGCAGCAGGCATGGGAGGCAGCAGCGGCGCGGCTCAGGCAACAAGTCAGCCCACGTGGGCTACAGCTGCGCTCACAACTTCAGCAGCAATGGCAGCAACAGCAAGTACAGCAGCAGCAGCAGCAGCAACAGCAGCAGCGGGAGTCATGGCAGGCAGCGGCTGATCACTATCGGCAGCAAGGTAGGCAGCAGGGTTCGCAGCTGCGCCTGCAGCTGCAACAGCAATGGCAGCAACGGCAGCAACAGCAGCAGCAGCGCGAGGCATGGCAAGCAGCTGCTAACCGCTTCTCACAGCAGGGTAGCCAGCAGGGCCAACAATTGCGTTTGCAGCTACAACAGCAGTGGCAGCAGCAGCAGCAGCAGCAGCAGCAGCAGCAAGAGCAGCAGCAGCAAGAGCAGCAGCAGCAAGAGCAGCAGCAGCAAGAGCAGCAGCAGCAGCAGCAGCAGCAGCAGCAGCAGCCAGCACAGCCGACACAGCCGCAGCCACAGCAGACACATCACCGCAGGCCGCGACAGCAGGGGCAGCCTGTGCGTGCAGCAGTGTCGCAGCAGGAGTCCCCAGCAGCTACGCCACCCCTGTTGCATGAGAGCCAGAATGGTTTCAGGCCGAAGCGTAGCTGTGCGGATCATCAGCTGGTGCTCAGTGAAGTGTTGAGCGGGCGACAGGCAGAGGGCAAAGAATCATTCTTGTTGTTTGTCGACACTTACAAGGCATTCCCGACTGTGTGGCTTGATGGGTTGTTCCATAAGCTGTGGGAGAATGGTGTGCGAGGCAAGATGTTCCGTGTGTTGTACAATCTATATCAAGGATCCCGGCGTTTGGTTTCGCATGAGTGTGAGGTCACAGACAGCTTCAGTTGTGACCTTGGCCTACATGAAGGTGATGTGATCTCTCCTACACTGTACCTGTTCTTCATTGATGACTTGCTGCAGGAAGTGCATGCCAAGCACCCAGGTGTCACGCTTCTCGGCCCCTGTGGTGAGCCAGCTACTTCAGTTGTGGCTGCCATGCAAGCTGATGACTTTGTTGCCGTATGTGACTCCCTGCAGGAAGCACAAGCAGTAGCTGCGACTGTTTACGCTTACAGTTGCAAGTGGCGCTTTCAGTTGAACAGTCTAAAGTCTGCTGTTATGCATGTAGTTCCAAACAGCATCCGCAGCCAGTTAACAGATTCTGGCATTGTGTGGAATGGCGTACCCGTGCCCGTGGTCTCTGAGTATTGTTATCTGGGCTTATGGTTCAATACTGCATGCACATGGGACACACACATCACCAAAATGTTGCAAAAGGCGGCACGTGTGTCTGCTAGCCTTATGCCGATCTGGAAAAGTCGGCGCATTAGTGTGGAGGTGAAGCGTATTGTGTTGCTGTCGTGTGTTCGACCAATCGTGGAGTATGGTGCTGAAGTTTGGTACCCTCCGCTGTCTGGTGGTCAGGTGTTGTTGGGCAAGATTGACAAGTTGCAGGTTGATATCATCAGGAGTGCTATGCGGTGTGGCAAAGAGAACCCAGTCGTACCGGGTTTGCTAGCTGAATGGGGTGTGAAGCCGCTGCATATGTGGCTACACCAGCGCACAATGGAGTATTACTTCAGGGTACAGCGTATGCCTGTATCCAGATTGCCTAAGCAGGTTGTTTCTGCAGAATGGAGGGCCCAGGGCGGTGCTACGCTGCTAACCGGCTGGCAAAAGTTTGTACACAGCCTTTTGTGCAAATATGGTGTCAATGTTGCAGTTGCGTCCGGGTCGGCTAAGGAGTGCAAGAATCACATCAGGCGGCAGGTGGCATCCATCTACGCTGATGTGGCGGCTGTTGCTGCCAGCAAGAAATCGACTTTTGGTACTTACGTCACTCACGTGCATAAAACTCATGTTGATTCTATGCGTTTCAAGGCACCTAGGCCATTTTTGTGTTCAGGTTGTCCTTCACGTGGTATTGAGCTCCTGATGTGAGTTCGTCTGCGCTGCTTGTGTGTGCATGCACGTACAAGCAAATATGGTGGCCGTCGGGCCAATCCTACCACTGTCTGTCCTGCACGCGCTTCTGCTACTGAGACTTTGTCCCACTTTGTTTTGGAGTGTCCTGATACCGCTGATTTGAGGGAATCTATGTACGCAGAGCTGCGAAGGCTGCCAGGTTGCGCTGAAAAACTGCGCACTTTATTGGCCATGACTGACCCCTCTGCCATGGTGTTGCGTTTTGTTTCTGACGATGTTTGGGGTGGATCTGGTGTTTGCAGGTTGGCTGCTCGGCTGATTGCTGACTACCTTGTTCTTGCCTGGAATCACAGGAATGTCTGCAAGCGGGATAATGAAATAGTGCTCCCTCCCCTCCCCCCTTCGCCTGTTCATTCAGCCCCTCCTGTGGGGGGGCCGATGGCGACGTTGCTATGGCTTAAAAGGTAACAGGATGATGATGATGATGATGATGATGATGCACCTATCCTCTCTCAGTTGCTGGCACGGCAAGGGTGCTGGTACGTATCATGATAGGTTCTATCCCAGTAACTGGCCTTGGCTGCTGGCCCTTGTTACTGGCCTTGCTGCTGGCCCTTGCTGCTGGCATTGGCTTTTCTGCTGCGCTGCACTGCACTGCAGGCGGCCTGCCAGCAGGTCAGTTGCCTGCATCTATGGGCACATGTGAATGTACATTCAATGGGGAAAGGTTTCCTGCAACTTGCAGTTGAACTTGCTATGTTGAAGATACAGAACAGTGCCGGGCCATAGCCCAGAGGCAGCACTGCTGAGCAGCTCAATGTCAAGTCACCTGGTAACTCACAAATCACATCAACCGTTGACAGAGTCTGAGACAGTGTCACTGACACAGATATGAGTACCGTATTAACTCATATCATTTCGTTAAAATTAAATTCGATCAGGGTAAAAATCACGAATAATACAAAGTAAAGGGAAATGTGGACGTAGCCGGCTCAACCAAAACATTCAAAACTCAACAAAATGTGACTCGGCGGCTGCACCAGATGATGGATAATCACGAAAGTAAAAATTTAGGGAAGTTAGGGGTCGTGTTTTGAGCAAAACCGAATAATTCAAGTCCATTCGCATTAGAGTACTCTAGAGTACTCTATTTACTAGTAAATACGGTATCTTAGCTGTGACACTCAGTGCAGTGTGGAACTGTTCCACTGGCATACACTGGGGTTGTTGGCACTTCAAAGCCACATGCAAATTCTAAGGACATCAGTCTGGTGAAGTTTTGAAAACCTGTACCAGCCCGCTGCTGACCACTGTACCTGTCAAACTTTGAAAGTGACAAAACCGTTGTAAGCAAATGCCATCAAATGGTATTCAGGAGCACGTAGCTGATAAATGCCGCACAAAAACAGTTTCGAACGCATTACTCGGCACGTGATCTGTAAGGAACCTGTCGAACATGAAGAAAGCACCATCTCAAAAGGGTCGCCTGACCCGCAAACCATCCTTTGGCGGACACCAAGGAGTTTCTTGGGACGTTAACAATGCAAGTGAGTACTATAGGCGCAACAGCAATGCTCCTGCAGCAGGGGTGGTGCTTCAGCTCCAACTTGCTGTTTGGTCATCTGGTGGTTAGATGTTGACATTCGCTCCTGCGCTGCATTTGTTGCTTCATGCAGGTTGGGTGGCAAGGTAAATGTTTTGTATCTACGATCGGCATACAATGGAGACGATCCGCACACAGGGCGGTGTGCAGCAGAGGTCATGTGCTTGCTCTGATGTTCTGCCTCAACTGAACTGCTCAACCGACGCTGCAAAGCACGTAACCCATTCGTGACGTGATTGCAGGATCCAATACGCTGGCAACCCGCTGCATGTCGGTGCGTGGCGTGAGCTGGGTCCACAACAACCTGCCGCGTGTGTTTGAATCAGCCCGCGGCCGATACATGGCCTGTTTCCCCTTGGTCTGCTTGGAAACCACCGTTTCAGTGCATTGTACGTTCTTCACATTGGAGCACAGCCGCACGCTTGTTGTTACATCCAGCACTACAGAAGTACAGCTTTACATCCTGCGCAGGCTGTGCAGCTGCACATGTGCTGGTGCAGAGCTTGCAGGTGGCACCATTGACAGATATGAATGGCCTCAAGCATAGACGTACCTACACTATGCCAGCAGTGGTTTTACGCCCTATTTGCAGGACGACGCTTATCCTGCCTGCTGCCTTCATGCTGTGCTGTGCTGCGCTACAGGCTGGTACTATGACAGGATGGCGGCTGCCAAGGCCTACGACA
Organism: Tetradesmus obliquus; assembly: GCA_030272155.1. Lineage (NCBI taxonomy): Eukaryota > Viridiplantae > Chlorophyta > Chlorophyceae > Sphaeropleales > Scenedesmaceae > Tetradesmus > Tetradesmus obliquus. The sequence goes on from CP126206.1 coordinate 710,787, forward strand.
AGGCCGCTGTCTTCCTGTATGGTGCCAGCGCCATCACCAACTTTGGGATTGCGGCATGCCAGGAGGACCCAACACAGGTGCGCACTGCTGCTGCTGCTGCTGCTGCTGCTGCTGCTGCTGCTGCTGCTGCTGGTGATCGTCACTGCGGCGACAGGCGCTCTCTGCGCTATCTGATGCTGCCAACATATGCATGCATGCTGCACCCTGCATTTGGTGACAGCTGACCGACAGTTTGCCCTCTGTTATGCATTGGCTTGCCTGTGCATGCTGATGGTTACTAGCCCAGTGCCCTGTGTGAAGCACAAGCAACACGCTGCGCAAGCACCTGCATCACTGCGTGCAAGAACCTGCACTACTGCGTGCAAGCACCTGCATCACTGCGTGCAAGCACAGGCATCACTGCATGCAAGCACAGGCGTCACTGCGTGCAAGAACATGCACCACTGCATGCAATCACAGGCATGTTTTGCGTGATTACTACTTGCCGCTGCTGGATTGGCTGCAACTGCAGGTCAGCAGCCTCATCGTACAGGCCTGGGAGGCACTGAAAGCAGCAGAGTACGGGGCAGAGGCAGAAGCCGCGCCAGCTCACGCCAACCCTGAAGACAAGAAACAGGAGGTCACGGCCTTCGCCGAGCAGCAGCAGCAGCAGCAGCAGTTTCAGGGGCAAGTTGATTGCATCACTCAGCCTCACTGCATTGCAGATGCTGAAGGTTTTGCTGCCGCAGAGACAGGGGCAGCACTGCAGAGCTGCATTGTAATGATGCCACCACCTGACCAGCAGCCGCTGCTGCAGCCAGTTCAGCAGCAGCAGCTGCTGCAGCTGCAGCCTGTGCCCCTGCAGCCTGTTCCGCTGCAAGCTGTGCAGCTGCAGCCTGTGCAGCAGCAGCAGCAGCGGTTTGTTCAGCTGCAGGCTGTGCAGCGGCAGCAGCCTTTTCAGCTGCAGCCTGTGCAGCAGCAGCAGCCGTTGCTGCGACTGTCAGCTGTACAGCAGCAGCCCGCGCAGCTGCAGTCTGTGCAGCAGCAGCAGATTGTGCAGCAACATGGTCAGCTGCCTCAAGTGCACCAAATGATGCTGCTGTCAGCTGTGGAGCAGCAACAGCAGCAGCAGCTGCTGCTGCCACCTGTGCAAGGCACTCAAGGGCAGCTTTCATCAGTGCAAGGGCCGATGGTGCTGTCCATGCCACTGATGAACAGCTTGCAGCAGCAGCAGCAGCAGCAGCAGCACATGGCTGGTCCTCTGCAGGTGCAGCAGCTTGATGCCAGCAGCTGCATGCAGCAGCAGCAGCAACCTTTCCTGCAAGTCAACGACCTGCAGCACCTGATCATGGCCACAGCATCCACCACAGCAGAGACCGTGAGCAGCTTCAACAGCAGCCTGCTGTTTGCACCCCAGATCGAAGGCCTGCTACTGCAGCAGCAGCAGCAGCAGCTGCTGGCTGGCACCCTGCCAGCCCAAAATGTTGATGTTGGCAGCAGCATGCAGCAGCAGCAGGCAGCCCTGCAAGCTGACAGCCTGCAGCATGTGCTGCTGCCTACAGCATCTACCACAGCAGAGGCTGTGAGCAGCTCCGGCAGCAGCCTAATGATGCCTGCACCCCAGATCGAAGGCCTGCTACTGCAGCAGCAGCAGCAGCTGCTGGCTGGCACCCTGCCAGCCCAAAATGTTGATGCCAGCAGCAGCATGCAGCAGCAGCATGCAGCCCTGCAAGCTGACAGCCTGCAGCACTTGCTGCTGCCCACAACATCCATCGCAGCAGAGGTCGTGAGCAGCTTCAACAGCAGCCTAAGGATGCCTGCACCCCAGATCAACGGCTCGCTGCAGCAGCAGCAGCTGCTGGCTGGCACCCTGCCAGGGCACCATGTTGATGCCAGCAGCAGCATGCAGCAGCAGCAGGGAGCCCTGCAAGCTGACAGCCTGCAGCACTTGCTGCTGCCATCGTCTTCCACTATAGCAGAGGCTTTCAGCAGCAGCAGCAGCTCCAGCAGCATGCTGATGCCAGAAGTAATCAGCCGCAGTATCAGCAGCATCAGCAGCGACACTGGTGACGTTGTGTGCATGTCATCTGCAGCCAGTCCTCTTGCTGCAGCTGCTGCGCAGGCAGCATCACCTGTACTGCCATTGGGTATGGATTACAGTAGCGAAGTGCCGTTCATGCAGCAGAACTGGTCGCTGCAGCAGAACTGGTCGCTGCAGCTTCTGCCCAAAGAGCAGCAGCCACTTCAGCTGCCGGTGCAGCTCTTGCCACCAGAGACAGAGCGCCAGCTACTGCAGCTGCTGCCAGTGGAGCAGCAGCAGCAGCTACTGCAGCTGCTGCCAGTGGAGCAGCAGCAGCAGCTACTGCAGCTGCTGCCAGTGGAGCAGCAGCAGCAGCTACTGCAGCTGCTGCCAGTAGAGCAGCAGCAGCAGCTGCTGCAGCTGCTGACAGGACAGCAGCAGCAGCAGCAGCAGCAGCAGCAGCAGCAGCAGCAGCAAAGCTATCCAGAGCCGCTTGATGCTGCAACGCCAGCCTCTGTTGACTATGATGTGGTGCAACAGGAGCACACATCAGACCAGCCATCACTGCAGCAGCAGCAGCAGCAGCAGCCAAAAGCCTTGATAGTGTCCGCTCCACCTGCAGCAGTGCTGTTCGGTGAATTATGTACCAGCAGCCCCACTTGACCCTAATGTATCACGGCATGGCTTGTGCTGCAGCTGCATGGTGAATGCGAGAGAGGCCAGTACAGTTGCGGATTTGAGATGTTTGATGAGCTTAACGATGTTGCACAGGCCTGAGGGCCGATTGCAAACTAGACGTGCACACCAGCTGCTGACAGGTGAGGGCAAGCCGGAGCTATGTGCTGAGCAGCATGACTGTTGTGGCTGTGCACATTTGGTTTCTACTGGCTGTGTTGTTGCAGAAGGTTTGCACGTGGCTGCATGTTGTGTGCAGCTGTGGCTGCTGCTGAAGCTGTAAACAGACAGGTTGCATGAGCTTGCATTGCACGTGTCAGCAGAGAACACACGCTAGCCAGCCAGGCACTATGGTGCCAGCATGATGCATCAAATATGTTGGATCAACACATTATGACAAGCGTGAGTGGAGCACCCTGTGTTATTGCTTTGTGTGTCAGCAGCTGCGGCTGCAGCTTGCGGCTGGGGTTGAAGCACAAGGAGTGACAGCTGGCAGTTGCATTCGGTTGTCTCATTCAGACCAGCCGCAGCTGATGTTAGGGTTTCTGCATTATCACCTTCAGTAACCAACCTCCGCAGGCCTACCCTGCCACCAACCAACCTCTGCATTCTTATAGTAACCCAGTGGCCCCAACTTCCACCTGTAGTCCGTGGTTTGCAGCACTCTGCTGTTGCTGCGTCCTGTTCTGGGGTCACTCATGAGTTGATCAACCCTGAGTATCACATGCCCTGCTTTGTGCCTGGCTATGGCCAGCGCACTTGCAGTGAAACCTTTTTGGGTGTTGTATGCGTTTCTTCTGTTTGACTGGTGCTTGGTTACTAGCATTTGTGAGCACGTGTTGTGACCACCGCTGTGCTGCACTGCAGCAGGCTTCATGTCCCTGGATGGTGTCGCTCGTGCGTGTTTGCAGGACTGTTTATGCTGACAGGCTTTGCTTGCATTGCCTGTCGGTTGTCTGGTATCTACTACTATAGTATTGTTGGCTTGTGGTGGCTTGCTTGTGCCTCAGTCTTCTCTTTTGGGAGGGGGTGAAGGGCTAGGCTACACACAGCCTGCCTCATAGGCTTCACTGTGAGCTTTGTTATCATAACATGTCAGTGACATGTGTGCTGCTACAGCCGCAGCATGCTGTGAGTGGTGCTGGAGCATGGCTGTAAAATGACGAATTCTAGACAAAGCCAGGCTGTGCAATCAGCATGCTTTGGCGTCTGGCACTGCAGCAGCAGCAAGGCACTTTGCATGCACTGCTGCTGCAAACAGCGGTTAACTTGTTGGACTGTGCGAGTGTTCCTGCAGTACTACCAGTATTCCAGGGTTATAACGTGCAAGCAGGTCAATCATTTCAAGTAAAATGCAGCATAATGAGTACTATCACATGGCTAGAAGTGGCCCCCCACAAGGTCACCCTGGCTGCTGAACCTTAAATTCAATCTTGGCAAGCATGTGCAGCTCCTGCTTCTGCCAGTGACTGGCCGGTGACAGATGACGGCTGATGGCCAAAGTGGCTGCCTAATAAGCCTGTCATTTGCTTGAAAATGGGCTGTGTTTCCGCCGTGTGACGTCATTGCATGCACTGTTTTGTGGTTTTACAAGTGGTGAATGCCCCAAGCAGTTGGCAGCCCATCACAATTTGAGTGTTACACAACCATAACACAGCCCGTTTTCGAGCCAATGACAGGCTCATTGGGCAACCACTACATCCGCCATCACCACAGGCACTGAGTGTCTCATAATAACGTTGGTCAACCATTGGCAGCAGTGGCGATCGCTCTCTTCTTCTGGCCCTCTTCTTCAGACCTTGCGTTCACATATCGTGGCTCATAGCAACTTGATGATGCTACAACCCACATGTAACTTCCTCACTTTCATTGCTAGCAGTGCGCGCAGCAGCAGCGCACACATAGCAAATAGCTCAACCCAGCATGCCGATGGCGTGCGGCTGTGAGCTGTTCATAGCAAGCAGGCGCAACACAGCTTCACACTGCATCCTCATGCAACACAGCTTCACACTGCATCCTCATGCAACACAGCTTCACACTGCATCCTCATGCAACACAGCTTCACACTGCATCCTCATGCAACACAGCTTCACACTGCATCCTCATGCAACACAGCTTCACACTGCATCCTCATGCAACACAGCTTCACACTGCATCCTCATGCAACACAGCTTCACACTGCATCCTCATGCAACACAGCTTCACACTGCATCCTCATGCAACACAGCTTCACACTGCATCCTCATGCAACACAGCTTCACACTGCATCCTCATGCAACACAGCTTCACACTGCATCATCAACCTTCCACCAACTCACAGCTGTGGTAAGATCCATGCAACCTATGCAAGTACTTCAGTTCAAGCACACGATCCAAGCACCCACTACCAACGGCAGCAGCGCTGATCAACGACACCAGGGTGCACCCCAGCCATACTGTTCAGCCGCTCAAATTCCTGTTATAAACATATTTGCATTTGCAAACATCGGGTACGGCATAATAGCCTATTCACTACCTCCCACCAGCCAAAGATGACGAACGTAGATGCACAAAGCAGATGTCACATCAGATGCCACCTTGCACAGCATACATATCAACCGTGGTGATGCCCACACACATGCAACCCGGGCCAACAGCAGGCGCTTGCTGTGTTGAAGCTCACACACATGTAGCCCAAACCAGCAGCAGGCGTGTGATGCCCACACACCCGCAACCCAAACCAAAGCAGGCGTGTGATGCCCACACATATGCAACCCAAACCAAAGCAGGCGCAACGCTCAGTATGTTGTAGAAATTGTCACCTTGGTGATGCCCACACACATGCAACCCAAGCCAGCAGCAGGTGCTGGCAGCAGCTGACAGTCGCTGTAATTGAGACATTGTTCACATAATGGGAGCTACCCATGCATGTGCCTGCAACAAAGATTTGCAAGCTAATTTGACGTACTGTCTGAGGCGAAATGCGAAAAACCAAGATGCTGAAACAAGTCCTTCAAAAAGGCGCTTGGATAACACACGCTAGTCAACAGAAGACATGCGTTCATGCACTCAGGGGAGGGGCCCAGTCAACCCTGGTGGCAGCTGGTATAGCACAGCTGAAAAGTTGCACTATCAAATTCTCCATTCTATCCACATGTCCTTGCAACGCTGAACCATGTGGCCACCAAAGCACAACAACAGCTGGCGCCTGCAGCGCATACAATGCCATGGAAACAACAGGGAACACCAAGCAGCAAGCAATGCCACGTTGCGCTGTGCTGCCAGATTTCACCTCAGCCGCATGTCCACTCAAACAGCTGAGGCATGGCGCCAGGCAAATCATGCTGTGTTGAAAAAGCTACAGCGCAAGTATGAATGCAGCAGTGGTGCAACTCAACTGCGCTGTTTGTCTCGCATATATCAAAATACCTCGTATTCGCCTCGTCATACTGTGGCAACCACTTTGAACATGGCACCTGCTAGGTTGTTGGACCTACACAATGGATCGTGGGAGTAGCTCCCGGACTTAGGGCAGTTTGCCCTCATTCAATCAAGCAATGATGGTGCTTGGACTAGTCAACTTTGCTCAGGCAAGTTGGCGGGGTGCCGTGCAGCTGTGGGTGCTTTGGTGACAACAGTTGCCACCTCTGACTCAACATACAGACACGACCCACCTCAAAATCTGAGCAAAAACATCAGAAGCTGACACACGTGGTCTCACAAGGTGTCTGCTCACACAGGACACACGGCGCACGAGCGCCTGGATATCCACCCTTAGTAACTGAATTCATGACTCCCTCACAGAAGCGAATCAAACACTGCCAGCAAGCGCATGTAGCGCCTGCATTGTGCACGAATTGAACGCATGCTGACACAATGTATCGCTCAAAAGGAATTCAAAAAGCTGCCGACAAGAACAAAACTGATCCGAGACGGAAGCCTGCCTTCAGAAATTGACCAAGCCAGCACAATGCTAGTCAAATGCGAAAGTGCACAGAGGCAGCTGTCAGAAGCGCTTGCCGACACAAGCTTGTAACAGAGTGCATACATTTGTGAAACCCCAAGCCTCAAGCCAAGAGTGAAAGAAGAGCCAACAGTAATGCTCAAGCGACTATGCCGTTGCACCAACACAACAATCATGCAACAATCACTGCCACACAGCACATCCAGAGCCTCGATGCACACACCACACCATGGCAGCAACCAGCCAAGATCCAGCACTTGCATTTGTGGCAGCAAACCCTGAATCAGGCAAGCCAGGACGCCCCTGCGCATGCTGGGCCAGCCGACAGATATGCTTGGCCTGCTCTATGGCAGACCAAGCAGATCTCTGGCAGCAAACCCTCATCAGGCAAGCCAGGACGCTTCTGCGCATGCTGGGCCAGCCGACAGATATGCTTGGCCTGCTCTATGGCAGACCAAGAAAATCTCTGGCAGCAAACCCTAATCAGGCAAGCCAGGACGCTGCTGGACAAGCCGACAGATATGCTTGGTCTGCTCTATGCATCTGGAATGCTCCAGCCACGTAAGGGCATTAACTAACTGTAATGACAAGGACGTCGGTCACTGATGATCATCCGCAACTGTGCTGCACTCCGCTCAGTAGAGCCTGTGTAGTATCAAACAGAAAGTGACCAAAAAGTGCACCCTGCTCAGTGGAGCCTGCATAGAGATGCGCACCCAATGCATGCAAGCATCCTACATACATGCATATGTGCAGGCAGATACCCCCTGTGCCCTGCCCAGCTGCTGCGCTGTGCAAGTGATGCACCAGCTGTGCAAGTGATGCACCAGCTGCTGCGCTGTGCAAGTGATGCAAGTGATGCACCAGCTGTGCAAGTGATGCACCAGCTGTGCAAGTGATGCACCAGCTGCTGCGCTGTGCAAGTGATGCACCAGTTCACATAGGGCAGAACGCAGAAACAGTGAGCATTGCTGCACAGCACTCAATTTGCAAGGTACTTGCCAACACTCTCGCAGCACACACGCCAAATACGGCAGCAGCCACCATGCCGGCAGCAGCAGTAAAGCAAGTGGATTCAGAAGTAAACATAGCCTACTACTAGCCAAAACAGTGGAGCAGAGGCAGGCGCACACCTCAGCAGCTGACGCGGCCAAAATCCACACCATCAAACGACCTGAAGCCTATTGAAAGCCCACAAACTCATCACCTGACACGCTATCGCCCCCATGACTGTAATCAGCAGGCCTGATGTTTCCAGGCAACCCAGATGCAAACCTCAGCTGCCCACACACAACCGATAATGCACCTACATGAGCTCAATCAGCCCGCAATCTGGAGAACATCAGCCACATTCACGCAGCATGCAGCGGTTCATGCCGCACGTGCAAGAAATCAAGCAATCAGATGCAATAAATGGCCACGCGCATGCCAGATGCCGCCACAAGTTGCCACCACCACCACCACCACCACATGCAGGCACTCACTGCATCAAAGCAGGCTATCTACAACGCTTGAATAAAGCTTGAATCAAGATCCAGCAAGGGACTGATTGTGCTTCTGCTCCTGAGTCACCAAAAAAACACGATAACGACCCTGCAACAGCAGCTGCTCAAGTAGAAACTGCAGCCGAACAGTGTATGGCTGCTGTCCTACTGTTCTTTTGTGCAGCACTTCCTCCAAAATCTGAAGCTGGTGCTGCTGCCATGTGCTGACACAACACTCAACCACCGCCAGCTCGACTCGATGGCCTGAGGCCAGCATCTCGCTACACACACAATTGAAATCTCTGTGCCATACCATCCACGCACCCGCCAGGCACAACACACAGAGATACATGTCATCCACACACACGCCAGGCGCAACACACAGAGGGATCTCCTGAACTTACACCCTACAAACGGCACATCCCCAGCGCAACAGACAAAGATTAGACCCCGATTTTCCCGGTGCACCGCACATATCTCTGCAGCGCTGAATCACCCACCCTGAACAACTGCTGGCCACTGGCAAAACGTGGAACGCTGAGCACGAGCATGCCTACACCTGGCAGCACACCCAGCTGCAGTCAACCCTACAACCCTACAGCCCTACAACCCTGCATATGGCTCTGCCGCCAGTGCGCTGCACAGCTGCAGCACAGACACATCTGCTGCACTGCCTTTTGCAGCCAGCTGCTGCAAGCCTGCCAGCCATCCAGCCACCATCTCCTCACTAATGCTACTGCAGGGCGTTGCACCACAGCCTGCCAGCACCTGCCCGAGGCTAGCCAGTGCAGCCAGCAGGCTATCAACCAGCGCCTTCACTGCAGGCCTGGCGGCAAGCACACCAGCAGCATACGTGCCGCTGCCGCTGCCGCTGCCGCCGGCGCCGATGCTCTGGGAGAAGACCATCATGAGCTGCCGCAGCAGCTCGACAGCGCCCTTGCTGCCCTGCTGCTGCCCGCTGCTGTCTGTGCCTGGATCCGCCTCGAGCGCCAGGCGCGCCTGTGACATCCATGCACACACCTCGCCAAACGCGCAGCTGTTGCCGCTGTGCATCATTAGGCTGGCATTGAGCTGCAGCAGCTGCGCGACACTGACCCGGATGAAGAAGAGCACATCAGAGGGCGTGCTGGTGCCAGCAATGCTCGGCATGACACGGCTGCCAGCAGCAGCTGCAGCAAGCATGGGTGCTGCAGCTGCTGCTGCAGCAGAGCTTGTGCCCATCAGCTGTGGTGGGCTGCCGCGGCTGCCACGGCCCACCACAGCAGCAGCAGCATGCATGGGTGCTGCTGCTGCTGCTGCTGCTGCAGGGTATGGAGCTGCCAGCAGTTGTGTGCCTGCCAGCATGTGAGCACTGCTGACGAGCTGCTGCTGCTGCATGAGGTGCTGCTGCTGCTGCTGCTCCTGTAAGTACATTGGCAGAGACAGCTGGTGCAGAATCAGGTCCCACTCAGCATCTGTCATAGGCGACGCCATGCAGACGCCAAGCTGCTGCTGCTGCTGCTGCGTGGTATTGAATGCCTCGGCACTGTGAGCTGACGTGCCGGCTGCTGGCGGCATGCCCACAGCAGCCGGAGGGTACGGCTCAAAGGCAGCCGGCCTCACCCTAGCATGCTGCTGCTGCTGCAGTGCAGCAAGTTGGTGAGGTGCAACAGCAAAAGGGCTTGATGTATGCCCAACGCCTTGCAGGTACCTGGCTGCTTCATTAGGCCTGCCTGCTGCCATAACTGGCTGACCTGCCGCTGCCAGCAGCCCCCTGCTGCCATTGCTGCTGCTGCTGTGGCTGGGGCTGCTGCTGCCGCTCCCATCAAAAGCCATACGCACATTGGGCGCATAGCCGCATTCAGCTGCCGCATACGTCGGCGCTGCGGCGGCAGCTGCATGCACATCAATGCTGTGTGCTGCTGCCCAGCCCGGGTCGGTCAGGGGCATTGGTGCATAGTAGCCATAGCTGCCAGCTGCCCCTGCATTGTTTGCTCCATTGCCGCACTGGAATGCTGCCAAGGGCTCCGGGTGTGTGTAAGGGTAAGGGATGCTGCTGGTGCCCTCATGCATGCCTGCTGCTGCAGCTGCCATCACAGACTGTCCAGGAGATCCAGGGGAGGTGTGCCTGGTGGCAGCCGGCCCCAGGAAAGCTGGCAGCAGCGCATCCAGCTGCTGCTGCTGCTGCTGGGGCTGAGCAGCTGGCATGGAGTCCAGCATCTGCATAAAGGATGCTGCTGTCATCAGCTGTTCAGGATCTTGCTGCAGCTGCTGCTGCGCGCTGTTGAGCATGCATGTGAGGCCTGTGAGGCCGCTGCTGCTCCTGTGCAGCAGCTGCCCTGCCGCAGGCTGCATCATAGCAGCATCGCCAGCAGGGTCAGCTGGTTCTTCCTCCTCTGATGAGCCTGCCTCCTCTTCGATTGGGCTGCCTGGCAGTTCTTGGCCTGCATGCTTTGCGTACTTGCTTTTGCCGTACTGCTGCTCCGTCTTGAGCACAAACACCTGCACTTTGTCCAGCGCTGCGGCGTCTGTAAGCTCAAAAAAGCGCCTATCATAGTTTGTGCGTGACCCTGGCCGCAGCTGCCTGATGGCTGCATCGTATGCGAGGCGCGCAATGAATGGATCCTCGAACCTGCAACGTCAGCAAGCGCAACAGGAGCGGGGTTCGGACTCATGTAAAGGTTTGATGTGTTATTGGGCTGCTTGGATAACAGTAAGGCCAAGCATGCTGCAGTGATCCCGAAGGCCGTGTGCATCAAGTTGAGTGCAGTGAGCGCCAGCGGTGAGACCATCAATGCGAGAGAAGCCACAGCTAATAACTCATTGAAGCTTGGACTTATTTTATATTATACAAAGCAGCCAGCAGGATCAAATGCTGCGACACCACACACGCCCTAGTGCACTTTTCACCCACCTGCCAAGAAAATGCGACCTGCGGTAGAGGCAAAGGCGCACTTTGAACCAGATACCATCTTTTCTACGCTCCTTGCTGACGCCAATGCCCCACGAGCCCCAAGGCATCTGGATATCATCGCCAGTAGCCATGCTTTGCGAATGGTGCGCGCGGTCCTACCGATGCAATTACGATACAGTTTGAAAGTGTACGCTTGTTATTGGGCCGTCACGGCAGGGTGCCGTCTCTCAATCCAAAGCAGCGCTAGCAGGAGCCTGTTCTTATGAGCACGGGTGGCTAAGCTCGTCATTCATACAATAACCTAAAGTATGCTATGCAACTACTTCGTCGATCACACAAGGAGAAAGCAAGAGCGGGCGTAATTGGCCAGGTTCGGCATGTAGGCAGCCGATTGGAACTGTCAGTAACGACTGAACGTGCGTCGGTCTGCCAGATAACAGCCGGCAAGCGGATTTTTGGAATGAAATGTTACACACAACGTGCAGATCTATCAGTTTTCAGGGCAGGGAACGCTTGCCATGCTGCCTGAATTAGCAAATCAGCTGGTACAGTCACTGCTAGTGACCAATTGGTCACGTTGCAACGCCTCAGCCCATGGGCAGTGATAGTGATACATTGTTGCTTGATGCACAATGCATAACCTGGCATGAACCTGTATGGTGTAGACGTATCCTCTAGCACTGGTTCACGGCCCTGCACGACCAGGTGTGAGCTCAACAACCTTACAGCCAGTTACACTGTCTAAGACGCTGTACCGCAGCTCTACTTCTAGTGCAGCCTGGGGACCCGGTAGCTTGTTGCAACGACATCAAACTTTGCTGGCAGTTCATGCAGGGTTTCTTCGGGTGAGTTGTTGCTCTGTCCTGTAGCATGTGAACCATCATGTCAAGCGATGCACCCGGTGCATGACGGTCATGACGGTCATGATGATCATGATGTAAAATGATGAATTCTAGACAAAGCCAGGATGCCGAAGCACGCTGGTCATGCACAGCTGCGCACCTTCAAGCAATGCTGAGCCAGAAGACCCCCGCCAAAGTCTCCTGGCACTCCGAGTGGTCATGATGTGGCCATGATGGCCAGGACCCCAAACTAGCTGTCGTGGCAGACCAGTACTGCACTTGTGTTGCACATCACATGCTGGTGAATCGCCTGTGACAGCTTGATGTTGCAGCTTTGTGCTGCTGCCAGCTTACAAACTGCTGACACAAGTGCTGCTGCCAGCTTCAATGTTGCAGCTGAGCTGCTGCGCAGCGGCGCGCCGCAGCAACTGCTCATGGATTGAAGAGACAAAGCTATACAGTAACTGCACATGCACGCAATGAATGAATGAATGAATGAGCTACGCGTGGTGTGTTCACATATAACACGCGCGTAAGTTAAGGAAGGGGGCATGCACGCACCTTCAATCAGTGCTGGCCACCGCATGGTTGTGATGGCCACGTAGCCACATGGGTTCTCCTTCACGCCAGAGTTCTACAACTTGACCTAGGTTTTGGTTCTATGATTTTGCAGCTGACATCACGATGTATCTTGCCGACAGGGACGCCCGTAGTGGCGTCGCAGCCACTGCCAGCTGACCTGTGACGCGTGCATGTTGCGGGCATGTGCAACATTTGCTTGGTGAGCAGCCACAGCAGCAGTGCAATGCAGCCCAGGGGAGGGGAGAGTAATTCTTGAATCTGCGGAGCTGCATCGTCAGAAAGTGCAGCAACCCACACGTATTGAGTGCAGCAACCCACACGTATGGCTGCAATTATAAGAAACTTATGGCTGCAAGAGAGGCAACAAGCTGCTAGCCGGCAATAGGCTGGCACTTGCCTGTGCATCCAGCTGCAGCTCTGCGCAAGCCTTCAAACCCTGCAGGGCAGGAGCACATGCAGCATGCGATGCAGCAGCACTACAGCCGTCAGCAACAGCTCTCCCTGCTCAGCAGCCAGCTCTTGATGCGAACCTGAGTCACCGAAGCAAATGATACCACCAAAAATCAAACCAAACCACACAAAAAACCGCAGCAAATGATAACTCAGCAGCCAACTCTTGCCGCTAGCCTGCGGCTGGCGCCTGCTCAGCGCCGAGGCACCTCCAGCACAGCACCACCACCATTGCCTGTCACGCCAGCCTGCCGCCCGTTTCCTGCAAGCTGCGCTGCGCCATGCGCTGCGTGAGTGAGTGAGTGAGTGACTAACCAGGCAGCTCTGCAGCTCCTGGGTAAGTTAAGGCTAAGAGGGTGTGTGTGGCCATTCGCTGCGTGCCTGCCAAAACCCTGATCATGATCAGGTGCGTGCTGCCCACCCTGCCTGCCGCCTGCTGTGTGGGAGGCCTGCCACTGGCCAGTAGCTGGCAACAACATGTACGCATAGCGCTCCCTGTTGACCGAAGCAAATCAGCACTCAGCAGCCTCATGATGCTGTGTGTTCCGTTGACTTGCGTCAGGCCGCCTGATGGCATGCCATGCCATGGTCATGATGGCCAGTGCCACGGCCGGGCCGATGCGGCATGATCCCTGAACAATTCAGGCTGTTGCTTGCACTAGGTCTGCTTTGCATCCAGCTGCCGCATACTAAAACAGGATAACACGCAAAAACGCGTGTTGGTATTGGTTGCCTTCATGCGTGTCTTTGTCTGATTTCCAATCGGACGTGTCATCATGACCAGGGATGATCCCGGGGCTCTTTACCCTCGCTGAGGGACCCTGTCCTTTGCCCTCACGCTTAATTCCGCTCGCTTCAATGGGAGCGTAGACACTTTCACCTTTCAACCTTCTTTCGCTGAGGGTGAGTCAGCGCTTGGTCAGGGCCTGACTGGGGACAATCGGGAAAACAAACTACTATGCATCCTCTGGCCGTCTGCTGCCATAATGGTTTTTTTGGTCGACTTATCAGGATAGTTAACTATTAGCAGGTTACAGAAGAACCTACATGAAGTGTAACCAGGGGTGGTTTCCGAGTGTCGCACGATGATGTAGGTGAATTCTACACAAATAACTTAGAACAAAGTTTTTTATTATTTTGCGTGTGACGTGCATGGCGCTGGACTGTTGATCTAGAGGGTTCGTCCTTCCGCTCAGGACACAGCTGGGCATGGTACAAATGTAGCGAACAAGTGGCCTACATATAAATGTCAAGCTTTCAACGACGAATCTAAATCAATTTGAGCTGTTAGCAGTGGCACAGTGTGCTGCAAGAAAAGTGCTAAAACACGTTGCCCTGAAGTGCCCCGACTCGGCTGTTACATATGTTAACTTGCGCTGTAGAGTGTTGCTGTGGGTGCTGCTGCCTGCAACATGTTTTGATGTGTATTGTAATTCTTCTGGGCTTCCCTTGCTGGCTGATCAGGCACTGCAGTTCTGGTGTGCCAAGTGCCCTGCCGCTGCTGTTGCGCTCTGCTGCTTGGCGCTGTGCGCTGCACATACAGTTTCAACTGTCATATCTGTTACATACTGCGCAACACCGCTTCAGGCCCACCGGCAGCTGCTGCGCGCGTGCAGCTAGTGTGGCTGCACAGAGTTTGTTGAGTACTAGTATTCTACACAGTTTCCTGCAAACATCCTTCTTGTGTGATCAAGGCGAATTCTGGAGCTCAAAATTACTAGCAGTTTGGAGCTGCTGCTGCTGGCAGGTGAGGCCCTGCTGTGCAGTTGGGATGCAAGCAAACCAAAGCAGCAGCACTGGCAGCTGTGCCTTACTGTGCCTGCCACATACAGCAGGTTGCTATGCCAGCATGGCTGTCTGCTTGCAAGCTGTGTTGATTTGTTGCAAAATGCAGATGCTGCGTTTGTACCATGCCCAGCTGAGACTGTGATTGCATGCCAGCCTTTGCTGCAGCAGTTCTTAGCCTGCACTGCATCCCTTCTGTTGCTGTTCCTGGACTTGGTGCCTGAAGTGCACACCTACCTTTTTATGCTATGGCTGATGTGCTCCTGCTGCTGCTGGGTATGCAGCTGATTTTACTGCGGCAGTAGCACTGTTTGCAATCTATGATATCTGCCTGGGCAGGAGCAGCAGCAGCAGCAGACGACAGGAAACGTTACAGCTATGTGTGCTTTGAATCACGGTGGCATGTGCTTTTCAACTGCAGTTGTTGGTGGGCGTGACAGCAGCAGCATGTGCCAGCAGGTGCCTCACTGCTGCTACCTAATTTTTTTGCGAAGGCTTTCAGTACAGCGCTGTGTTCAACGTCGTTTAATGTTCATTCCAAATTGTTTACAGGTGCTGCAGCAACGCGATTGAGCTGCAGTGCTCTGGACATCCGTGTTGACCCGTCAGGCTCACCTGCAACGTGGGCTTGCGAGGGCCCTTCAGGATTGGTTTTCTGCCTCAACCAAAGGTACGTTGCATAATGTGTCGACGATGATGAGTTGGCAGCGTGGCAGCTGTGTGGCTCGGAGCAGGCTTGTTTCAGGGCACCTTTCCGTCTTGAAGTTCTTCACCATACCGCAGTTTATTTCGGCTCGAGCCATGCTTAAATCAATCATCAAATATAAAAGTTAATTTACCGCAAGGTTTCTTGCAGGCTCCGTGCATAAAGCTTGGCAGGCCAACAGTCGTCACAACTCACGCGAGTGACAGCAGCAGGAGCCATGTTCAAGAGCTACGAGCGTAGTTGAATTATGCCAGGAATTTTTCCGTTACATTCGGCAATTCAGCATGACTGCAAATGCCTGTATGTGAAATGGCCACCAAGTGCCTTGCTGCCTTGCAGCAGTTGTTTGAAGCAGGAACCGCTCCTGACAAGTCTGAGCACCAAAGCACAACATCCACATGTAGTTTACTCATACAATAAGCTTCTGAACATGCCATTTTGTTCCCACACTCGCTCTCAGGTGAACACCAGGAAGTAACCACCCTACAGCAGCATGGTGCCAGCACCTCCCAAGCCCCGGGCGGTGCGAACATGCAGGACGGCGACAAGCGCAGGTGCCCTCAAACAGGTGAGCTCAAGGGCTCTCTGAGTGACACCCTGTGCACTGCTGGCTAGCCATCTTGCATGCAGCTGACAGCCACAATCCCTACATGCCATGCAGCAGCACAACAGCAGACTCAGCGCTGGTCTTTCCTGGGGTAGTCGCCAGCAGTGCCGCGGCGCTGCTTCCCGTCTCGGCACACACAAAGACTCCTCTTGCGGCTGCGCACCATGTTCCACAAATCTGGCAGCTTCAATACATCAGCCATGACAGATGCAGCTGTGATCTTCATAAAGGTGTTGTACAGGCCGTGCTGCAGGTCTCGCGGCTTCACATCAGCACCACCCAGCTGGCAGCTGTTATACAAGTAGTTGCGGAAGGCTGCTTTGAGGCTGCCAAATGCATGTTCAATGGGCTTGTTGAAATCTGGGGAGTAGGGTGCAAAGTGCAGCAGTTGATCTTCATTGATGCCACCTGCAACCAACATCTGTAGGCCATCCTTCCCCAGGTGAACACTTGGGTTGTCAAAGATGTACAGCGGCGTAGTGCCGCGCTGCGCCTGCTGTTGGTTGGCTATGTCTTTGATCTCCATCATGCAGTGAACAAACTCCAGCTGAGTCATGCTCTTGGCCTGCTGGGTTGGTTTGTCCTTCAACTGCAGGTGCAAGAATTGCCGGATTGGCAGCGCGCAGCCTTGTTAGCAGCGCAGGAGCGCAACGCAGCGGTGTGGATGGATGCGATGGGACGCTTCTACATCAGGCTCAGTGCAGACAAGGTCAGATACATCACCAAGTCTATGAGGGGGCAGAGATTGTTCTGGGGCTTGACTGGCTGCTTGCCAGGTGTGCAGCACTTCAAGTTCTGCGCGCCGCGTGCAGTCGCCACAGCAGCAGCGCTTCAGTGCAAGATGTGTGCATGTGTGCTGGCTGATATGGTTGGCACATGCATGGGCTACATGCACACAAGCGAGGAGCAGCTGGTGTGCATGCTGTACTGGTTAGGCACCAGCAGCAGTATGTGTGCTCAGGTAGCAGTGGACTGGTGGGATGGGCGGATTGATTTCCTCCATGCACAGCACAACATGCTGATTCAAGCTGATGGCTCATGTCATGACAAGGGTTATTACAGCAGCAGCAGGCAGCTGGTGCTGGAGCGCGACTTTGAGTTCTGCGCTGCAGCATATGACAACTGGCTGCAGCCAGGGGGCAGTGTGCTGCGCGTGAGCACGCGCGGATGTGACATGCACCAATCCTTGCACATTGGTTTCCAGCTTGCTGCTGCAGGTGGTGTCATTGTACTGTCACCAAGTTACTCTGCTGTTATGTTCACAGCAGAGGACGGGCAGCGCTGCAGCTTCACTACAGCACTAAAAAAAGCACTGCGGGACTGTTACTACACAGTACAGCAGGGCTGGCATGTCTTTCAATGGCAGGCGCCTGCGCAGTAGCAGCGCACACTCACCATGTACGGTACATTGAGGTTGCCAACATGGTCCTTGTTGTCTGTTGTGCCGGTGACAAACTTGCAGTAGACGGGCCCGTGCACAGCGTTGACGGCGCAGACAAAGTGCAACTTGACCGGCTCTGCGTCCTTGCCCTTGCGCATCCATTTGCATGGCAGCACAGCATGCACGTTTTCATCGTGTGCATCACAATAGACCTTGACGGAGCCGCCTGCCAGGTCTGACATCCAGAATTTGCACTCATCAATGAAATATATGCGCTGCAGCATGTCGGGGTCACTTTGGTACTTCTGCCACAGCGCCGCAGCTGCTGCCTTTCGCCTTTGTTTCTGTATCTTTGTCAAGTCCAGCTTCACATCTATTCTCCTGCGCACCAGGTCGGGGTCAGCCCATTTCATGTACTTCAGCAGTCTCTTGGGTGTGATGTTGTAGTCAGTGCACAGCTGGCGCAGTGTGTCATTTTCCTGACATGCGACTTCGATTGAAGTCCACCACACGTGCACATCAACCTTTCTCTTTGATTCTGCAGATGGGTAGGCCTTTACCACCTTGCCAGCCTTGAATATTGTGCTGGCATGGAAGGCGACAGCATGTGGGACATTTGAGGGCCTGCCGCCATGCTTGGGTGTAGCCACTGTGCCGTTTGCTGTGAAGTTCTTGTGATGAAGTTTGCAGAACCGGTTCAGGTCCCCGTGTACCTCCTTGGCGTAGTCAGGGTACTGCTCTCTGTAATAATATGCGGGCGTAAACTTTTCGTCAGCTGTGGTCAAAGCCATTATCACACACACCACCGCCGCCACCCTCATGGCCGTGGTGCTGCGGTTGCTCTTCCATCCTGAAGGGTGCTTGCGCACCATGGACAGCCCCCCTGCAGGCATGAATCCAAAACATATGGATATGTTAGCTGTGCTTCTAGCAGCAGTGTGAACAGAAGTAACTGGTCAGGTCAAACAACAGCCTGCGGCATCATGGAGTTTGACCGGTCTCAGCTGGGCATGGTACAAATGTAGCGAACAAGTGGCCTACATATAAATGTCAAGCTTTCAACGACGAATCTAAATCAATTTGAGCTGTTAGCAGTGGCACAGTGTGCTGCAAGAAAAGTGCTAAAACACGTTGCCCTGAAGTGCCCCGACTCGGCTGTTACATATGTTAACTTGCGCTGTAGAGTGTTGCTGTGGGTGCTGCTGCCTGCAACATGTTTTGATGTGTATTGTAATTCTTCTGGGCTTCCCTTGCTGGCTGATCAGGCACTGCAGTTCTGGTGTGCCAAGTGCCCTGCCGCTGCTGTTGCGCTCTGCTGCTTGGCGCTGTGCGCTGCACATACAGTTTCAACTGTCATATCTGTTACATACTGCGCAACACCGCTTCAGGCCCACCGGCAGCTGCTGCGCGCGTGCAGCTAGTGTGGCTGCACAGAGTTTGTTGAGTACTAGTATTCTACACAGTTTCCTGCAAACATCCTTCTTGTGTGATCAAGGCGAATTCTGGAGCTCAAAATTACTAGCAGTTTGGAGCTGCTGCTGCTGGCAGGTGAGGCCCTGCTGTGCAGTTGGGATGCAAGCAAACCAAAGCAGCAGCACTGGCAGCTGTGCCTTACTGTGCCTGCCACATACAGCAGGTTGCTATGCCAGCATGGCTGTCTGCTTGCAAGCTGTGTTGATTTGTTGCAAAATGCAGATGCTGCGTTTGTACCATGCCCAGCTGAGACTGTGATTGCATGCCAGCCTTTGCTGCAGCAGTTCTTAGCCTGCACTGCATCCCTTCTGTTGCTGTTCCTGGACTTGGTGCCTGAAGTGCACACCTACCTTTTTATGCTATGGCTGATGTGCTCCTGCTGCTGCTGGGTATGCAGCTGATTTTACTGCGGCAGTAGCACTGTTTGCAATCTATGATATCTGCCTGGGCAGGAGCAGCAGCAGCAGCAGACGACAGGAAACGTTACAGCTATGTGTGCTTTGAATCACGGTGGCATGTGCTTTTCAACTGCAGTTGTTGGTGGGCGTGACAGCAGCAGCATGTGCCAGCAGGTGCCTCACTGCTGCTACCTAATTTTTTTGCGAAGGCTTTCAGTACAGCGCTGTGTTCAACGTCGTTTAATGTTCATTCCAAATTGTTTACAGGTGCTGCAGCAACGCGATTGAGCTGCAGTGCTCTGGACATCCGTGTTGACCCGTCAGGCTCACCTGCAACGTGGGCTTGCGAGGGCCCTTCAGGATTGGTTTTCTGCCTCAACCAAAGGTACGTTGCATAATGTGTCGACGATGATGAGTTGGCAGCGTGGCAGCTGTGTGGCTCGGAGCAGGCTTGTTTCAGGGCACCTTTCCGTCTTGAAGTTCTTCACCATACCGCAGTTTATTTCGGCTCGAGCCATGCTTAAATCAATCATCAAATATAAAAGTTAATTTACCGCAAGGTTTCTTGCAGGCTCCGTGCATAAAGCTTGGCAGGCCAACAGTCGTCACAACTCACGCGAGTGACAGCAGCAGGAGCCATGTTCAAGAGCTACGAGCGTAGTTGAATTATGCCAGGAATTTTTCCGTTACATTCGGCAATTCAGCATGACTGCAAATGCCTGTATGTGAAATGGCCACCAAGTGCCTTGCTGCCTTGCAGCAGTTGTTTGAAGCAGGAACCGCTCCTGACAAGTCTGAGCACCAAAGCACAACATCCACATGTAGTTTACTCATACAATAAGCTTCTGAACATGCCATTTTGTTCCCACACTCGCTCTCAGGTGAACACCAGGAAGTAACCACCCTACAGCAGCATGGTGCCAGCACCTCCCAAGCCCCGGGCGGTGCGAACATGCAGGACGGCGACAAGCGCAGGTGCCCTCAAACAGGTGAGCTCAAGGGCTCTCTGAGTGACACCCTGTGCACTGCTGGCTAGCCATCTTGCATGCAGCTGACAGCCACAATCCCTACATGCCATGCAGCAGCACAACAGCAGACTCAGCGCTGGTCTTTCCTGGGGTAGTCGCCAGCAGTGCCGCGGCGCTGCTTCCCGTCTCGGCACACACAAAGACTCCTCTTGCGGCTGCGCACCATGTTCCACAAATCTGGCAGCTTCAATACATCAGCCATGACAGATGCAGCTGTGATCTTCATAAAGGTGTTGTACAGGCCGTGCTGCAGGTCTCGCGGCTTCACATCAGCACCACCCAGCTGGCAGCTGTTATACAAGTAGTTGCGGAAGGCTGCTTTGAGGCTGCCAAATGCATGTTCAATGGGCTTGTTGAAATCTGGGGAGTAGGGTGCAAAGTGCAGCAGTTGATCTTCATTGATGCCACCTGCAACCAACATCTGTAGGCCATCCTTCCCCAGGTGAACACTTGGGTTGTCAAAGATGTACAGCGGCGTAGTGCCGCGCTGCGCCTGCTGTTGGTTGGCTATGTCTTTGATCTCCATCATGCAGTGAACAAACTCCAGCTGAGTCATGCTCTTGGCCTGCTGGGTTGGTTTGTCCTTCAACTGCAGGTGCAAGAATTGCCGGATTGGCAGCGCGCAGCCTTGTTAGCAGCGCAGGAGCGCAACGCAGCGGTGTGGATGGATGCGATGGGACGCTTCTACATCAGGCTCAGTGCAGACAAGGTCAGATACATCACCAAGTCTATGAGGGGGCAGAGATTGTTCTGGGGCTTGACTGGCTGCTTGCCAGGTGTGCAGCACTTCAAGTTCTGCGCGCCGCGTGCAGTCGCCACAGCAGCAGCGCTTCAGTGCAAGATGTGTGCATGTGTGCTGGCTGATATGGTTGGCACATGCATGGGCTACATGCACACAAGCGAGGAGCAGCTGGTGTGCATGCTGTACTGGTTAGGCACCAGCAGCAGTATGTGTGCTCAGGTAGCAGTGGACTGGTGGGATGGGCGGATTGATTTCCTCCATGCACAGCACAACATGCTGATTCAAGCTGATGGCTCATGTCATGACAAGGGTTATTACAGCAGCAGCAGGCAGCTGGTGCTGGAGCGCGACTTTGAGTTCTGCGCTGCAGCATATGACAACTGGCTGCAGCCAGGGGGCAGTGTGCTGCGCGTGAGCACGCGCGGATGTGACATGCACCAATCCTTGCACATTGGTTTCCAGCTTGCTGCTGCAGGTGGTGTCATTGTACTGTCACCAAGTTACTCTGCTGTTATGTTCACAGCAGAGGACGGGCAGCGCTGCAGCTTCACTACAGCACTAAAAAAAGCACTGCGGGACTGTTACTACACAGTACAGCAGGGCTGGCATGTCTTTCAATGGCAGGCGCCTGCGCAGTAGCAGCGCACACTCACCATGTACGGTACATTGAGGTTGCCAACATGGTCCTTGTTGTCTGTTGTGCCGGTGACAAACTTGCAGTAGACGGGCCCGTGCACAGCGTTGACGGCGCAGACAAAGTGCAACTTGACCGGCTCTGCGTCCTTGCCCTTGCGCATCCATTTGCATGGCAGCACAGCATGCACGTTTTCATCGTGTGCATCACAATAGACCTTGACGGAGCCGCCTGCCAGGTCTGACATCCAGAATTTGCACTCATCAATGAAATATATGCGCTGCAGCATGTCGGGGTCACTTTGGTACTTCTGCCACAGCGCCGCAGCTGCTGCCTTTCGCCTTTGTTTCTGTATCTTTGTCAAGTCCAGCTTCACATCTATTCTCCTGCGCACCAGGTCGGGGTCAGCCCATTTCATGTACTTCAGCAGTCTCTTGGGTGTGATGTTGTAGTCAGTGCACAGCTGGCGCAGTGTGTCATTTTCCTGACATGCGACTTCGATTGAAGTCCACCACACGTGCACATCAACCTTTCTCTTTGATTCTGCAGATGGGTAGGCCTTTACCACCTTGCCAGCCTTGAATATTGTGCTGGCATGGAAGGCGACAGCATGTGGGACATTTGAGGGCCTGCCGCCATGCTTGGGTGTAGCCACTGTGCCGTTTGCTGTGAAGTTCTTGTGATGAAGTTTGCAGAACCGGTTCAGGTCCCCGTGTACCTCCTTGGCGTAGTCAGGGTACTGCTCTCTGTAATAATATGCGGGCGTAAACTTTTCGTCAGCTGTGGTCAAAGCCATTATCACACACACCACCGCCGCCACCCTCATGGCCGTGGTGCTGCGGTTGCTCTTCCATCCTGAAGGGTGCTTGCGCACCATGGACAGCCCCCCTGCAGGCATGAATCCAAAACATATGGATATGTTAGCTGTGCTTCTAGCAGCAGTGTGAACAGAAGTAACTGGTCAGGTCAAACAACAGCCTGCGGCATCATGGAGTTTGACCGGTCTCAGCTGGGCATGGTACAAATGTAGCGAACAAGTGGCCTACATATAAATGTCAAGCTTTCAACGACGAATCTAAATCAATTTGAGCTGTTAGCAGTGGCACAGTGTGCTGCAAGAAAAGTGCTAAAACACGTTGCCCTGAAGTGCCCCGACTCGGCTGTTACATATGTTAACTTGCGCTGTAGAGTGTTGCTGTGGGTGCTGCTGCCTGCAACATGTTTTGATGTGTATTGTAATTCTTCTGGGCTTCCCTTGCTGGCTGATCAGGCACTGCAGTTCTGGTGTGCCAAGTGCCCTGCCGCTGCTGTTGCGCTCTGCTGCTTGGCGCTGTGCGCTGCACATACAGTTTCAACTGTCATATCTGTTACATACTGCGCAACACCGCTTCAGGCCCACCGGCAGCTGCTGCGCGCGTGCAGCTAGTGTGGCTGCACAGAGTTTGTTGAGTACTAGTATTCTACACAGTTTCCTGCAAACATCCTTCTTGTGTGATCAAGGCGAATTCTGGAGCTCAAAATTACTAGCAGTTTGGAGCTGCTGCTGCTGGCAGGTGAGGCCCTGCTGTGCAGTTGGGATGCAAGCAAACCAAAGCAGCAGCACTGGCAGCTGTGCCTTACTGTGCCTGCCACATACAGCAGGTTGCTATGCCAGCATGGCTGTCTGCTTGCAAGCTGTGTTGATTTGTTGCAAAATGCAGATGCTGCGTTTGTACCATGCCCAGCTGAGACTGTGATTGCATGCCAGCCTTTGCTGCAGCAGTTCTTAGCCTGCACTGCATCCCTTCTGTTGCTGTTCCTGGACTTGGTGCCTGAAGTGCACACCTACCTTTTTATGCTATGGCTGATGTGCTCCTGCTGCTGCTGGGTATGCAGCTGATTTTACTGCGGCAGTAGCACTGTTTGCAATCTATGATATCTGCCTGGGCAGGAGCAGCAGCAGCAGCAGACGACAGGAAACGTTACAGCTATGTGTGCTTTGAATCACGGTGGCATGTGCTTTTCAACTGCAGTTGTTGGTGGGCGTGACAGCAGCAGCATGTGCCAGCAGGTGCCTCACTGCTGCTACCTAATTTTTTTGCGAAGGCTTTCAGTACAGCGCTGTGTTCAACGTCGTTTAATGTTCATTCCAAATTGTTTACAGGTGCTGCAGCAACGCGATTGAGCTGCAGTGCTCTGGACATCCGTGTTGACCCGTCAGGCTCACCTGCAACGTGGGCTTGCGAGGGCCCTTCAGGATTGGTTTTCTGCCTCAACCAAAGGTACGTTGCATAATGTGTCGACGATGATGAGTTGGCAGCGTGGCAGCTGTGTGGCTCGGAGCAGGCTTGTTTCAGGGCACCTTTCCGTCTTGAAGTTCTTCACCATACCGCAGTTTATTTCGGCTCGAGCCATGCTTAAATCAATCATCAAATATAAAAGTTAATTTACCGCAAGGTTTCTTGCAGGCTCCGTGCATAAAGCTTGGCAGGCCAACAGTCGTCACAACTCACGCGAGTGACAGCAGCAGGAGCCATGTTCAAGAGCTACGAGCGTAGTTGAATTATGCCAGGAATTTTTCCGTTACATTCGGCAATTCAGCATGACTGCAAATGCCTGTATGTGAAATGGCCACCAAGTGCCTTGCTGCCTTGCAGCAGTTGTTTGAAGCAGGAACCGCTCCTGACAAGTCTGAGCACCAAAGCACAACATCCACATGTAGTTTACTCATACAATAAGCTTCTGAACATGCCATTTTGTTCCCACACTCGCTCTCAGGTGAACACCAGGAAGTAACCACCCTACAGCAGCATGGTGCCAGCACCTCCCAAGCCCCGGGCGGTGCGAACATGCAGGACGGCGACAAGCGCAGGTGCCCTCAAACAGGTGAGCTCAAGGGCTCTCTGAGTGACACCCTGTGCACTGCTGGCTAGCCATCTTGCATGCAGCTGACAGCCACAATCCCTACATGCCATGCAGCAGCACAACAGCAGACTCAGCGCTGGTCTTTCCTGGGGTAGTCGCCAGCAGTGCCGCGGCGCTGCTTCCCGTCTCGGCACACACAAAGACTCCTCTTGCGGCTGCGCACCATGTTCCACAAATCTGGCAGCTTCAATACATCAGCCATGACAGATGCAGCTGTGATCTTCATAAAGGTGTTGTACAGGCCGTGCTGCAGGTCTCGCGGCTTCACATCAGCACCACCCAGCTGGCAGCTGTTATACAAGTAGTTGCGGAAGGCTGCTTTGAGGCTGCCAAATGCATGTTCAATGGGCTTGTTGAAATCTGGGGAGTAGGGTGCAAAGTGCAGCAGTTGATCTTCATTGATGCCACCTGCAACCAACATCTGTAGGCCATCCTTCCCCAGGTGAACACTTGGGTTGTCAAAGATGTACAGCGGCGTAGTGCCGCGCTGCGCCTGCTGTTGGTTGGCTATGTCTTTGATCTCCATCATGCAGTGAACAAACTCCAGCTGAGTCATGCTCTTGGCCTGCTGGGTTGGTTTGTCCTTCAACTGCAGGTGCAAGAATTGCCGGATTGGCAGCGCGCAGCCTTGTTAGCAGCGCAGGAGCGCAACGCAGCGGTGTGGATGGATGCGATGGGACGCTTCTACATCAGGCTCAGTGCAGACAAGGTCAGATACATCACCAAGTCTATGAGGGGGCAGAGATTGTTCTGGGGCTTGACTGGCTGCTTGCCAGGTGTGCAGCACTTCAAGTTCTGCGCGCCGCGTGCAGTCGCCACAGCAGCAGCGCTTCAGTGCAAGATGTGTGCATGTGTGCTGGCTGATATGGTTGGCACATGCATGGGCTACATGCACACAAGCGAGGAGCAGCTGGTGTGCATGCTGTACTGGTTAGGCACCAGCAGCAGTATGTGTGCTCAGGTAGCAGTGGACTGGTGGGATGGGCGGATTGATTTCCTCCATGCACAGCACAACATGCTGATTCAAGCTGATGGCTCATGTCATGACAAGGGTTATTACAGCAGCAGCAGGCAGCTGGTGCTGGAGCGCGACTTTGAGTTCTGCGCTGCAGCATATGACAACTGGCTGCAGCCAGGGGGCAGTGTGCTGCGCGTGAGCACGCGCGGATGTGACATGCACCAATCCTTGCACATTGGTTTCCAGCTTGCTGCTGCAGGTGGTGTCATTGTACTGTCACCAAGTTACTCTGCTGTTATGTTCACAGCAGAGGACGGGCAGCGCTGCAGCTTCACTACAGCACTAAAAAAAGCACTGCGGGACTGTTACTACACAGTACAGCAGGGCTGGCATGTCTTTTAATGGCAGGCGCCTGCGCAGTAGCAGCGCACACTCACCATGTACGGTACATTGAGGTTGCCAACATGGTCCTTGTTGTCTGTTGTGCCGGTGACAAACTTGCAGTAGACGGGCCCGTGCACAGCGTTGACGGCGCAGACAAAGTGCAACTTGACCGGCTCTGCGTCCTTGCCCTTGCGCATCCATTTGCATGGCAGCACAGCATGCACGTTTTCATCGTGTGCATCACAATAGACCTTGACGGAGCCGCCTGCCAGGTCTGACATCCAGAATTTGCACTCATCAATGAAATATATGCGCTGCAGCATGTCGGGGTCACTTTGGTACTTCTGCCACAGCGCCGCAGCTGCTGCCTTTCGCCTTTGTTTCTGTATCTTTGTCAAGTCCAGCTTCACATCTATTCTCCTGCGCACCAGGTCGGGGTCAGCCCATTTCATGTACTTCAGCAGTCTCTTGGGTGTGATGTTGTAGTCAGTGCACAGCTGGCGCAGTGTGTCATTTTCCTGACATGCGACTTCGATTGAAGTCCACCACACGTGCACATCAACCTTTCTCTTTGATTCTGCAGATGGGTAGGCCTTTACCACCTTGCCAGCCTTGAATATTGTGCTGGCATGGAAGGCGACAGCATGTGGGACATTTGAGGGCCTGCCGCCATGCTTGGGTGTAGCCACTGTGCCGTTTGCTGTGAAGTTCTTGTGATGAAGTTTGCAGAACCGGTTCAGGTCCCCGTGTACCTCCTTGGCGTAGTCAGGGTACTGCTCTCTGTAATAATATGCGGGCGTAAACTTTTCGTCAGCTGTGGTCAAAGCCATTATCACACACACCACCGCCGCCACCCTCATGGCCGTGGTGCTGCGGTTGCTCTTCCATCCTGAAGGGTGCTTGCGCACCATGGACAGCCCCCCTGCAGGCATGAATCCAAAACATATGGATATGTTAGCTGTGCTTCTAGCAGCAGTGTGAACAGAAGTAACTGGTCAGGTCAAACAACAGCCTGCGGCATCATGGAGTTTGACCGGTCTCAGCTGGGCATGGTACAAATGTAGCGAACAAGTGGCCTACATATAAATGTCAAGCTTTCAACGACGAATCTAAATCAATTTGAGCTGTTAGCAGTGGCACAGTGTGCTGCAAGAAAAGTGCTAAAACACGTTGCCCTGAAGTGCCCCGACTCGGCTGTTACATATGTTAACTTGCGCTGTAGAGTGTTGCTGTGGGTGCTGCTGCCTGCAACATGTTTTGATGTGTATTGTAATTCTTCTGGGCTTCCCTTGCTGGCTGATCAGGCACTGCAGTTCTGGTGTGCCAAGTGCCCTGCCGCTGCTGTTGCGCTCTGCTGCTT
Organism: Tetradesmus obliquus; assembly: GCA_030272155.1. Classification (NCBI taxonomy): domain Eukaryota; kingdom Viridiplantae; phylum Chlorophyta; class Chlorophyceae; order Sphaeropleales; family Scenedesmaceae; genus Tetradesmus; species Tetradesmus obliquus. The sequence continues at coordinate 738,015 of CP126206.1, forward strand.
GGCGCTGTGCGCTGCACATACAGTTTCAACTGTCATATCTGTTACATACTGCGCAACACCGCTTCAGGCCCACCGGCAGCTGCTGCGCGCGTGCAGCTAGTGTGGCTGCACAGAGTTTGTTGAGTACTAGTATTCTACACAGTTTCCTGCAAACATCCTTCTTGTGTGATCAAGGCGAATTCTGGAGCTCAAAATTACTAGCAGTTTGGAGCTGCTGCTGCTGGCAGGTGAGGCCCTGCTGTGCAGTTGGGATGCAAGCAAACCAAAGCAGCAGCACTGGCAGCTGTGCCTTACTGTGCCTGCCACATACAGCAGGTTGCTATGCCAGCATGGCTGTCTGCTTGCAAGCTGTGTTGATTTGTTGCAAAATGCAGATGCTGCGTTTGTACCATGCCCAGCTGAGACTGTGATTGCATGCCAGCCTTTGCTGCAGCAGTTCTTAGCCTGCACTGCATCCCTTCTGTTGCTGTTCCTGGACTTGGTGCCTGAAGTGCACACCTACCTTTTTATGCTATGGCTGATGTGCTCCTGCTGCTGCTGGGTATGCAGCTGATTTTACTGCGGCAGTAGCACTGTTTGCAATCTATGATATCTGCCTGGGCAGGAGCAGCAGCAGCAGCAGACGACAGGAAACGTTACAGCTATGTGTGCTTTGAATCACGGTGGCATGTGCTTTTCAACTGCAGTTGTTGGTGGGCGTGACAGCAGCAGCATGTGCCAGCAGGTGCCTCACTGCTGCTACCTAATTTTTTTGCGAAGGCTTTCAGTACAGCGCTGTGTTCAACGTCGTTTAATGTTCATTCCAAATTGTTTACAGGTGCTGCAGCAACGCGATTGAGCTGCAGTGCTCTGGACATCCGTGTTGACCCGTCAGGCTCACCTGCAACGTGGGCTTGCGAGGGCCCTTCAGGATTGGTTTTCTGCCTCAACCAAAGGTACGTTGCATAATGTGTCGACGATGATGAGTTGGCAGCGTGGCAGCTGTGTGGCTCGGAGCAGGCTTGTTTCAGGGCACCTTTCCGTCTTGAAGTTCTTCACCATACCGCAGTTTATTTCGGCTCGAGCCATGCTTAAATCAATCATCAAATATAAAAGTTAATTTACCGCAAGGTTTCTTGCAGGCTCCGTGCATAAAGCTTGGCAGGCCAACAGTCGTCACAACTCACGCGAGTGACAGCAGCAGGAGCCATGTTCAAGAGCTACGAGCGTAGTTGAATTATGCCAGGAATTTTTCCGTTACATTCGGCAATTCAGCATGACTGCAAATGCCTGTATGTGAAATGGCCACCAAGTGCCTTGCTGCCTTGCAGCAGTTGTTTGAAGCAGGAACCGCTCCTGACAAGTCTGAGCACCAAAGCACAACATCCACATGTAGTTTACTCATACAATAAGCTTCTGAACATGCCATTTTGTTCCCACACTCGCTCTCAGGTGAACACCAGGAAGTAACCACCCTACAGCAGCATGGTGCCAGCACCTCCCAAGCCCCGGGCGGTGCGAACATGCAGGACGGCGACAAGCGCAGGTGCCCTCAAACAGGTGAGCTCAAGGGCTCTCTGAGTGACACCCTGTGCACTGCTGGCTAGCCATCTTGCATGCAGCTGACAGCCACAATCCCTACATGCCATGCAGCAGCACAACAGCAGACTCAGCGCTGGTCTTTCCTGGGGTAGTCGCCAGCAGTGCCGCGGCGCTGCTTCCCGTCTCGGCACACACAAAGACTCCTCTTGCGGCTGCGCACCATGTTCCACAAATCTGGCAGCTTCAATACATCAGCCATGACAGATGCAGCTGTGATCTTCATAAAGGTGTTGTACAGGCCGTGCTGCAGGTCTCGCGGCTTCACATCAGCACCACCCAGCTGGCAGCTGTTATACAAGTAGTTGCGGAAGGCTGCTTTGAGGCTGCCAAATGCATGTTCAATGGGCTTGTTGAAATCTGGGGAGTAGGGTGCAAAGTGCAGCAGTTGATCTTCATTGATGCCACCTGCAACCAACATCTGTAGGCCATCCTTCCCCAGGTGAACACTTGGGTTGTCAAAGATGTACAGCGGCGTAGTGCCGCGCTGCGCCTGCTGTTGGTTGGCTATGTCTTTGATCTCCATCATGCAGTGAACAAACTCCAGCTGAGTCATGCTCTTGGCCTGCTGGGTTGGTTTGTCCTTCAACTGCAGGTGCAAGAATTGCCGGATTGGCAGCGCGCAGCCTTGTTAGCAGCGCAGGAGCGCAACGCAGCGGTGTGGATGGATGCGATGGGACGCTTCTACATCAGGCTCAGTGCAGACAAGGTCAGATACATCACCAAGTCTATGAGGGGGCAGAGATTGTTCTGGGGCTTGACTGGCTGCTTGCCAGGTGTGCAGCACTTCAAGTTCTGCGCGCCGCGTGCAGTCGCCACAGCAGCAGCGCTTCAGTGCAAGATGTGTGCATGTGTGCTGGCTGATATGGTTGGCACATGCATGGGCTACATGCACACAAGCGAGGAGCAGCTGGTGTGCATGCTGTACTGGTTAGGCACCAGCAGCAGTATGTGTGCTCAGGTAGCAGTGGACTGGTGGGATGGGCGGATTGATTTCCTCCATGCACAGCACAACATGCTGATTCAAGCTGATGGCTCATGTCATGACAAGGGTTATTACAGCAGCAGCAGGCAGCTGGTGCTGGAGCGCGACTTTGAGTTCTGCGCTGCAGCATATGACAACTGGCTGCAGCCAGGGGGCAGTGTGCTGCGCGTGAGCACGCGCGGATGTGACATGCACCAATCCTTGCACATTGGTTTCCAGCTTGCTGCTGCAGGTGGTGTCATTGTACTGTCACCAAGTTACTCTGCTGTTATGTTCACAGCAGAGGACGGGCAGCGCTGCAGCTTCACTACAGCACTAAAAAAAGCACTGCGGGACTGTTACTACACAGTACAGCAGGGCTGGCATGTCTTTCAATGGCAGGCGCCTGCGCAGTAGCAGCGCACACTCACCATGTACGGTACATTGAGGTTGCCAACATGGTCCTTGTTGTCTGTTGTGCCGGTGACAAACTTGCAGTAGACGGGCCCGTGCACAGCGTTGACGGCGCAGACAAAGTGCAACTTGACCGGCTCTGCGTCCTTGCCCTTGCGCATCCATTTGCATGGCAGCACAGCATGCACGTTTTCATCGTGTGCATCACAATAGACCTTGACGGAGCCGCCTGCCAGGTCTGACATCCAGAATTTGCACTCATCAATGAAATATATGCGCTGCAGCATGTCGGGGTCACTTTGGTACTTCTGCCACAGCGCCGCAGCTGCTGCCTTTCGCCTTTGTTTCTGTATCTTTGTCAAGTCCAGCTTCACATCTATTCTCCTGCGCACCAGGTCGGGGTCAGCCCATTTCATGTACTTCAGCAGTCTCTTGGGTGTGATGTTGTAGTCAGTGCACAGCTGGCGCAGTGTGTCATTTTCCTGACATGCGACTTCGATTGAAGTCCACCACACGTGCACATCAACCTTTCTCTTTGATTCTGCAGATGGGTAGGCCTTTACCACCTTGCCAGCCTTGAATATTGTGCTGGCATGGAAGGCGACAGCATGTGGGACATTTGAGGGCCTGCCGCCATGCTTGGGTGTAGCCACTGTGCCGTTTGCTGTGAAGTTCTTGTGATGAAGTTTGCAGAACCGGTTCAGGTCCCCGTGTACCTCCTTGGCGTAGTCAGGGTACTGCTCTCTGTAATAATATGCGGGCGTAAACTTTTCGTCAGCTGTGGTCAAAGCCATTATCACACACACCACCGCCGCCACCCTCATGGCCGTGGTGCTGCGGTTGCTCTTCCATCCTGAAGGGTGCTTGCGCACCATGGACAGCCCCCCTGCAGGCATGAATCCAAAACATATGGATATGTTAGCTGTGCTTCTAGCAGCAGTGTGAACAGAAGTAACTGGTCAGGTCAAACAACAGCCTGCGGCATCATGGAGTTTGACCGGTCTCAGCTGGGCATGGTACAAATGTAGCGAACAAGTGGCCTACATATAAATGTCAAGCTTTCAACGACGAATCTAAATCAATTTGAGCTGTTAGCAGTGGCACAGTGTGCTGCAAGAAAAGTGCTAAAACACGTTGCCCTGAAGTGCCCCGACTCGGCTGTTACATATGTTAACTTGCGCTGTAGAGTGTTGCTGTGGGTGCTGCTGCCTGCAACATGTTTTGATGTGTATTGTAATTCTTCTGGGCTTCCCTTGCTGGCTGATCAGGCACTGCAGTTCTGGTGTGCCAAGTGCCCTGCCGCTGCTGTTGCGCTCTGCTGCTTGGCGCTGTGCGCTGCACATACAGTTTCAACTGTCATATCTGTTACATACTGCGCAACACCGCTTCAGGCCCACCGGCAGCTGCTGCGCGCGTGCAGCTAGTGTGGCTGCACAGAGTTTGTTGAGTACTAGTATTCTACACAGTTTCCTGCAAACATCCTTCTTGTGTGATCAAGGCGAATTCTGGAGCTCAAAATTACTAGCAGTTTGGAGCTGCTGCTGCTGGCAGGTGAGGCCCTGCTGTGCAGTTGGGATGCAAGCAAACCAAAGCAGCAGCACTGGCAGCTGTGCCTTACTGTGCCTGCCACATACAGCAGGTTGCTATGCCAGCATGGCTGTCTGCTTGCAAGCTGTGTTGATTTGTTGCAAAATGCAGATGCTGCGTTTGTACCATGCCCAGCTGAGACTGTGATTGCATGCCAGCCTTTGCTGCAGCAGTTCTTAGCCTGCACTGCATCCCTTCTGTTGCTGTTCCTGGACTTGGTGCCTGAAGTGCACACCTACCTTTTTATGCTATGGCTGATGTGCTCCTGCTGCTGCTGGGTATGCAGCTGATTTTACTGCGGCAGTAGCACTGTTTGCAATCTATGATATCTGCCTGGGCAGGAGCAGCAGCAGCAGCAGACGACAGGAAACGTTACAGCTATGTGTGCTTTGAATCACGGTGGCATGTGCTTTTCAACTGCAGTTGTTGGTGGGCGTGACAGCAGCAGCATGTGCCAGCAGGTGCCTCACTGCTGCTACCTAATTTTTTTGCGAAGGCTTTCAGTACAGCGCTGTGTTCAACGTCGTTTAATGTTCATTCCAAATTGTTTACAGGTGCTGCAGCAACGCGATTGAGCTGCAGTGCTCTGGACATCCGTGTTGACCCGTCAGGCTCACCTGCAACGTGGGCTTGCGAGGGCCCTTCAGGATTGGTTTTCTGCCTCAACCAAAGGTACGTTGCATAATGTGTCGACGATGATGAGTTGGCAGCGTGGCAGCTGTGTGGCTCGGAGCAGGCTTGTTTCAGGGCACCTTTCCGTCTTGAAGTTCTTCACCATACCGCAGTTTATTTCGGCTCGAGCCATGCTTAAATCAATCATCAAATATAAAAGTTAATTTACCGCAAGGTTTCTTGCAGGCTCCGTGCATAAAGCTTGGCAGGCCAACAGTCGTCACAACTCACGCGAGTGACAGCAGCAGGAGCCATGTTCAAGAGCTACGAGCGTAGTTGAATTATGCCAGGAATTTTTCCGTTACATTCGGCAATTCAGCATGACTGCAAATGCCTGTATGTGAAATGGCCACCAAGTGCCTTGCTGCCTTGCAGCAGTTGTTTGAAGCAGGAACCGCTCCTGACAAGTCTGAGCACCAAAGCACAACATCCACATGTAGTTTACTCATACAATAAGCTTCTGAACATGCCATTTTGTTCCCACACTCGCTCTCAGGTGAACACCAGGAAGTAACCACCCTACAGCAGCATGGTGCCAGCACCTCCCAAGCCCCGGGCGGTGCGAACATGCAGGACGGCGACAAGCGCAGGTGCCCTCAAACAGGTGAGCTCAAGGGCTCTCTGAGTGACACCCTGTGCACTGCTGGCTAGCCATCTTGCATGCAGCTGACAGCCACAATCCCTACATGCCATGCAGCAGCACAACAGCAGACTCAGCGCTGGTCTTTCCTGGGGTAGTCGCCAGCAGTGCCGCGGCGCTGCTTCCCGTCTCGGCACACACAAAGACTCCTCTTGCGGCTGCGCACCATGTTCCACAAATCTGGCAGCTTCAATACATCAGCCATGACAGATGCAGCTGTGATCTTCATAAAGGTGTTGTACAGGCCGTGCTGCAGGTCTCGCGGCTTCACATCAGCACCACCCAGCTGGCAGCTGTTATACAAGTAGTTGCGGAAGGCTGCTTTGAGGCTGCCAAATGCATGTTCAATGGGCTTGTTGAAATCTGGGGAGTAGGGTGCAAAGTGCAGCAGTTGATCTTCATTGATGCCACCTGCAACCAACATCTGTAGGCCATCCTTCCCCAGGTGAACACTTGGGTTGTCAAAGATGTACAGCGGCGTAGTGCCGCGCTGCGCCTGCTGTTGGTTGGCTATGTCTTTGATCTCCATCATGCAGTGAACAAACTCCAGCTGAGTCATGCTCTTGGCCTGCTGGGTTGGTTTGTCCTTCAACTGCAGGTGCAAGAATTGCCGGATTGGCAGCGCGCAGCCTTGTTAGCAGCGCAGGAGCGCAACGCAGCGGTGTGGATGGATGCGATGGGACGCTTCTACATCAGGCTCAGTGCAGACAAGGTCAGATACATCACCAAGTCTATGAGGGGGCAGAGATTGTTCTGGGGCTTGACTGGCTGCTTGCCAGGTGTGCAGCACTTCAAGTTCTGCGCGCCGCGTGCAGTCGCCACAGCAGCAGCGCTTCAGTGCAAGATGTGTGCATGTGTGCTGGCTGATATGGTTGGCACATGCATGGGCTACATGCACACAAGCGAGGAGCAGCTGGTGTGCATGCTGTACTGGTTAGGCACCAGCAGCAGTATGTGTGCTCAGGTAGCAGTGGACTGGTGGGATGGGCGGATTGATTTCCTCCATGCACAGCACAACATGCTGATTCAAGCTGATGGCTCATGTCATGACAAGGGTTATTACAGCAGCAGCAGGCAGCTGGTGCTGGAGCGCGACTTTGAGTTCTGCGCTGCAGCATATGACAACTGGCTGCAGCCAGGGGGCAGTGTGCTGCGCGTGAGCACGCGCGGATGTGACATGCACCAATCCTTGCACATTGGTTTCCAGCTTGCTGCTGCAGGTGGTGTCATTGTACTGTCACCAAGTTACTCTGCTGTTATGTTCACAGCAGAGGACGGGCAGCGCTGCAGCTTCACTACAGCACTAAAAAAAGCACTGCGGGACTGTTACTACACAGTACAGCAGGGCTGGCATGTCTTTCAATGGCAGGCGCCTGCGCAGTAGCAGCGCACACTCACCATGTACGGTACATTGAGGTTGCCAACATGGTCCTTGTTGTCTGTTGTGCCGGTGACAAACTTGCAGTAGACGGGCCCGTGCACAGCGTTGACGGCGCAGACAAAGTGCAACTTGACCGGCTCTGCGTCCTTGCCCTTGCGCATCCATTTGCATGGCAGCACAGCATGCACGTTTTCATCGTGTGCATCACAATAGACCTTGACGGAGCCGCCTGCCAGGTCTGACATCCAGAATTTGCACTCATCAATGAAATATATGCGCTGCAGCATGTCGGGGTCACTTTGGTACTTCTGCCACAGCGCCGCAGCTGCTGCCTTTCGCCTTTGTTTCTGTATCTTTGTCAAGTCCAGCTTCACATCTATTCTCCTGCGCACCAGGTCGGGGTCAGCCCATTTCATGTACTTCAGCAGTCTCTTGGGTGTGATGTTGTAGTCAGTGCACAGCTGGCGCAGTGTGTCATTTTCCTGACATGCGACTTCGATTGAAGTCCACCACACGTGCACATCAACCTTTCTCTTTGATTCTGCAGATGGGTAGGCCTTTACCACCTTGCCAGCCTTGAATATTGTGCTGGCATGGAAGGCGACAGCATGTGGGACATTTGAGGGCCTGCCGCCATGCTTGGGTGTAGCCACTGTGCCGTTTGCTGTGAAGTTCTTGTGATGAAGTTTGCAGAACCGGTTCAGGTCCCCGTGTACCTCCTTGGCGTAGTCAGGGTACTGCTCTCTGTAATAATATGCGGGCGTAAACTTTTCGTCAGCTGTGGTCAAAGCCATTATCACACACACCACCGCCGCCACCCTCATGGCCGTGGTGCTGCGGTTGCTCTTCCATCCTGAAGGGTGCTTGCGCACCATGGACAGCCCCCCTGCAGGCATGAATCCAAAACATATGGATATGTTAGCTGTGCTTCTAGCAGCAGTGTGAACAGAAGTAACTGGTCAGGTCAAACAACAGCCTGCGGCATCATGGAGTTTGACCGGTCTCAGCTGGGCATGGTACAAATGTAGCGAACAAGTGGCCTACATATAAATGTCAAGCTTTCAACGACGAATCTAAATCAATTTGAGCTGTTAGCAGTGGCACAGTGTGCTGCAAGAAAAGTGCTAAAACACGTTGCCCTGAAGTGCCCCGACTCGGCTGTTACATATGTTAACTTGCGCTGTAGAGTGTTGCTGTGGGTGCTGCTGCCTGCAACATGTTTTGATGTGTATTGTAATTCTTCTGGGCTTCCCTTGCTGGCTGATCAGGCACTGCAGTTCTGGTGTGCCAAGTGCCCTGCCGCTGCTGTTGCGCTCTGCTGCTTGGCGCTGTGCGCTGCACATACAGTTTCAACTGTCATATCTGTTACATACTGCGCAACACCGCTTCAGGCCCACCGGCAGCTGCTGCGCGCGTGCAGCTAGTGTGGCTGCACAGAGTTTGTTGAGTACTAGTATTCTACACAGTTTCCTGCAAACATCCTTCTTGTGTGATCAAGGCGAATTCTGGAGCTCAAAATTACTAGCAGTTTGGAGCTGCTGCTGCTGGCAGGTGAGGCCCTGCTGTGCAGTTGGGATGCAAGCAAACCAAAGCAGCAGCACTGGCAGCTGTGCCTTACTGTGCCTGCCACATACAGCAGGTTGCTATGCCAGCATGGCTGTCTGCTTGCAAGCTGTGTTGATTTGTTGCAAAATGCAGATGCTGCGTTTGTACCATGCCCAGCTGAGACTGTGATTGCATGCCAGCCTTTGCTGCAGCAGTTCTTAGCCTGCACTGCATCCCTTCTGTTGCTGTTCCTGGACTTGGTGCCTGAAGTGCACACCTACCTTTTTATGCTATGGCTGATGTGCTCCTGCTGCTGCTGGGTATGCAGCTGATTTTACTGCGGCAGTAGCACTGTTTGCAATCTATGATATCTGCCTGGGCAGGAGCAGCAGCAGCAGCAGACGACAGGAAACGTTACAGCTATGTGTGCTTTGAATCACGGTGGCATGTGCTTTTCAACTGCAGTTGTTGGTGGGCGTGACAGCAGCAGCATGTGCCAGCAGGTGCCTCACTGCTGCTACCTAATTTTTTTGCGAAGGCTTTCAGTACAGCGCTGTGTTCAACGTCGTTTAATGTTCATTCCAAATTGTTTACAGGTGCTGCAGCAACGCGATTGAGCTGCAGTGCTCTGGACATCCGTGTTGACCCGTCAGGCTCACCTGCAACGTGGGCTTGCGAGGGCCCTTCAGGATTGGTTTTCTGCCTCAACCAAAGGTACGTTGCATAATGTGTCGACGATGATGAGTTGGCAGCGTGGCAGCTGTGTGGCTCGGAGCAGGCTTGTTTCAGGGCACCTTTCCGTCTTGAAGTTCTTCACCATACCGCAGTTTATTTCGGCTCGAGCCATGCTTAAATCAATCATCAAATATAAAAGTTAATTTACCGCAAGGTTTCTTGCAGGCTCCGTGCATAAAGCTTGGCAGGCCAACAGTCGTCACAACTCACGCGAGTGACAGCAGCAGGAGCCATGTTCAAGAGCTACGAGCGTAGTTGAATTATGCCAGGAATTTTTCCGTTACATTCGGCAATTCAGCATGACTGCAAATGCCTGTATGTGAAATGGCCACCAAGTGCCTTGCTGCCTTGCAGCAGTTGTTTGAAGCAGGAACCGCTCCTGACAAGTCTGAGCACCAAAGCACAACATCCACATGTAGTTTACTCATACAATAAGCTTCTGAACATGCCATTTTGTTCCCACACTCGCTCTCAGGTGAACACCAGGAAGTAACCACCCTACAGCAGCATGGTGCCAGCACCTCCCAAGCCCCGGGCGGTGCGAACATGCAGGACGGCGACAAGCGCAGGTGCCCTCAAACAGGTGAGCTCAAGGGCTCTCTGAGTGACACCCTGTGCACTGCTGGCTAGCCATCTTGCATGCAGCTGACAGCCACAATCCCTACATGCCATGCAGCAGCACAACAGCAGACTCAGCGCTGGTCTTTCCTGGGGTAGTCGCCAGCAGTGCCGCGGCGCTGCTTCCCGTCTCGGCACACACAAAGACTCCTCTTGCGGCTGCGCACCATGTTCCACAAATCTGGCAGCTTCAATACATCAGCCATGACAGATGCAGCTGTGATCTTCATAAAGGTGTTGTACAGGCCGTGCTGCAGGTCTCGCGGCTTCACATCAGCACCACCCAGCTGGCAGCTGTTATACAAGTAGTTGCGGAAGGCTGCTTTGAGGCTGCCAAATGCATGTTCAATGGGCTTGTTGAAATCTGGGGAGTAGGGTGCAAAGTGCAGCAGTTGATCTTCATTGATGCCACCTGCAACCAACATCTGTAGGCCATCCTTCCCCAGGTGAACACTTGGGTTGTCAAAGATGTACAGCGGCGTAGTGCCGCGCTGCGCCTGCTGTTGGTTGGCTATGTCTTTGATCTCCATCATGCAGTGAACAAACTCCAGCTGAGTCATGCTCTTGGCCTGCTGGGTTGGTTTGTCCTTCAACTGCAGGTGCAAGAATTGCCGGATTGGCAGCGCGCAGCCTTGTTAGCAGCGCAGGAGCGCAACGCAGCGGTGTGGATGGATGCGATGGGACGCTTCTACATCAGGCTCAGTGCAGACAAGGTCAGATACATCACCAAGTCTATGAGGGGGCAGAGATTGTTCTGGGGCTTGACTGGCTGCTTGCCAGGTGTGCAGCACTTCAAGTTCTGCGCGCCGCGTGCAGTCGCCACAGCAGCAGCGCTTCAGTGCAAGATGTGTGCATGTGTGCTGGCTGATATGGTTGGCACATGCATGGGCTACATGCACACAAGCGAGGAGCAGCTGGTGTGCATGCTGTACTGGTTAGGCACCAGCAGCAGTATGTGTGCTCAGGTAGCAGTGGACTGGTGGGATGGGCGGATTGATTTCCTCCATGCACAGCACAACATGCTGATTCAAGCTGATGGCTCATGTCATGACAAGGGTTATTACAGCAGCAGCAGGCAGCTGGTGCTGGAGCGCGACTTTGAGTTCTGCGCTGCAGCATATGACAACTGGCTGCAGCCAGGGGGCAGTGTGCTGCGCGTGAGCACGCGCGGATGTGACATGCACCAATCCTTGCACATTGGTTTCCAGCTTGCTGCTGCAGGTGGTGTCATTGTACTGTCACCAAGTTACTCTGCTGTTATGTTCACAGCAGAGGACGGGCAGCGCTGCAGCTTCACTACAGCACTAAAAAAAGCACTGCGGGACTGTTACTACACAGTACAGCAGGGCTGGCATGTCTTTTAATGGCAGGCGCCTGCGCAGTAGCAGCGCACACTCACCATGTACGGTACATTGAGGTTGCCAACATGGTCCTTGTTGTCTGTTGTGCCGGTGACAAACTTGCAGTAGACGGGCCCGTGCACAGCGTTGACGGCGCAGACAAAGTGCAACTTGACCGGCTCTGCGTCCTTGCCCTTGCGCATCCATTTGCATGGCAGCACAGCATGCACGTTTTCATCGTGTGCATCACAATAGACCTTGACGGAGCCGCCTGCCAGGTCTGACATCCAGAATTTGCACTCATCAATGAAATATATGCGCTGCAGCATGTCGGGGTCACTTTGGTACTTCTGCCACAGCGCCGCAGCTGCTGCCTTTCGCCTTTGTTTCTGTATCTTTGTCAAGTCCAGCTTCACATCTATTCTCCTGCGCACCAGGTCGGGGTCAGCCCATTTCATGTACTTCAGCAGTCTCTTGGGTGTGATGTTGTAGTCAGTGCACAGCTGGCGCAGTGTGTCATTTTCCTGACATGCGACTTCGATTGAAGTCCACCACACGTGCACATCAACCTTTCTCTTTGATTCTGCAGATGGGTAGGCCTTTACCACCTTGCCAGCCTTGAATATTGTGCTGGCATGGAAGGCGACAGCATGTGGGACATTTGAGGGCCTGCCGCCATGCTTGGGTGTAGCCACTGTGCCGTTTGCTGTGAAGTTCTTGTGATGAAGTTTGCAGAACCGGTTCAGGTCCCCGTGTACCTCCTTGGCGTAGTCAGGGTACTGCTCTCTGTAATAATATGCGGGCGTAAACTTTTCGTCAGCTGTGGTCAAAGCCATTATCACACACACCACCGCCGCCACCCTCATGGCCGTGGTGCTGCGGTTGCTCTTCCATCCTGAAGGGTGCTTGCGCACCATGGACAGCCCCCCTGCAGGCATGAATCCAAAACATATGGATATGTTAGCTGTGCTTCTAGCAGCAGTGTGAACAGAAGTAACTGGTCAGGTCAAACAACAGCCTGCGGCATCATGGAGTTTGACCGGTCTCAGCTGGGCATGGTACAAATGTAGCGAACAAGTGGCCTACATATAAATGTCAAGCTTTCAACGACGAATCTAAATCAATTTGAGCTGTTAGCAGTGGCACAGTGTGCTGCAAGAAAAGTGCTAAAACACGTTGCCCTGAAGTGCCCCGACTCGGCTGTTACATATGTTAACTTGCGCTGTAGAGTGTTGCTGTGGGTGCTGCTGCCTGCAACATGTTTTGATGTGTATTGTAATTCTTCTGGGCTTCCCTTGCTGGCTGATCAGGCACTGCAGTTCTGGTGTGCCAAGTGCCCTGCCGCTGCTGTTGCGCTCTGCTGCTTGGCGCTGTGCGCTGCACATACAGTTTCAACTGTCATATCTGTTACATACTGCGCAACACCGCTTCAGGCCCACCGGCAGCTGCTGCGCGCGTGCAGCTAGTGTGGCTGCACAGAGTTTGTTGAGTACTAGTATTCTACACAGTTTCCTGCAAACATCCTTCTTGTGTGATCAAGGCGAATTCTGGAGCTCAAAATTACTAGCAGTTTGGAGCTGCTGCTGCTGGCAGGTGAGGCCCTGCTGTGCAGTTGGGATGCAAGCAAACCAAAGCAGCAGCACTGGCAGCTGTGCCTTACTGTGCCTGCCACATACAGCAGGTTGCTATGCCAGCATGGCTGTCTGCTTGCAAGCTGTGTTGATTTGTTGCAAAATGCAGATGCTGCGTTTGTACCATGCCCAGCTGAGACTGTGATTGCATGCCAGCCTTTGCTGCAGCAGTTCTTAGCCTGCACTGCATCCCTTCTGTTGCTGTTCCTGGACTTGGTGCCTGAAGTGCACACCTACCTTTTTATGCTATGGCTGATGTGCTCCTGCTGCTGCTGGGTATGCAGCTGATTTTACTGCGGCAGTAGCACTGTTTGCAATCTATGATATCTGCCTGGGCAGGAGCAGCAGCAGCAGCAGACGACAGGAAACGTTACAGCTATGTGTGCTTTGAATCACGGTGGCATGTGCTTTTCAACTGCAGTTGTTGGTGGGCGTGACAGCAGCAGCATGTGCCAGCAGGTGCCTCACTGCTGCTACCTAATTTTTTTGCGAAGGCTTTCAGTACAGCGCTGTGTTCAACGTCGTTTAATGTTCATTCCAAATTGTTTACAGGTGCTGCAGCAACGCGATTGAGCTGCAGTGCTCTGGACATCCGTGTTGACCCGTCAGGCTCACCTGCAACGTGGGCTTGCGAGGGCCCTTCAGGATTGGTTTTCTGCCTCAACCAAAGGTACGTTGCATAATGTGTCGACGATGATGAGTTGGCAGCGTGGCAGCTGTGTGGCTCGGAGCAGGCTTGTTTCAGGGCACCTTTCCGTCTTGAAGTTCTTCACCATACCGCAGTTTATTTCGGCTCGAGCCATGCTTAAATCAATCATCAAATATAAAAGTTAATTTACCGCAAGGTTTCTTGCAGGCTCCGTGCATAAAGCTTGGCAGGCCAACAGTCGTCACAACTCACGCGAGTGACAGCAGCAGGAGCCATGTTCAAGAGCTACGAGCGTAGTTGAATTATGCCAGGAATTTTTCCGTTACATTCGGCAATTCAGCATGACTGCAAATGCCTGTATGTGAAATGGCCACCAAGTGCCTTGCTGCCTTGCAGCAGTTGTTTGAAGCAGGAACCGCTCCTGACAAGTCTGAGCACCAAAGCACAACATCCACATGTAGTTTACTCATACAATAAGCTTCTGAACATGCCATTTTGTTCCCACACTCGCTCTCAGGTGAACACCAGGAAGTAACCACCCTACAGCAGCATGGTGCCAGCACCTCCCAAGCCCCGGGCGGTGCGAACATGCAGGACGGCGACAAGCGCAGGTGCCCTCAAACAGGTGAGCTCAAGGGCTCTCTGAGTGACACCCTGTGCACTGCTGGCTAGCCATCTTGCATGCAGCTGACAGCCACAATCCCTACATGCCATGCAGCAGCACAACAGCAGACTCAGCGCTGGTCTTTCCTGGGGTAGTCGCCAGCAGTGCCGCGGCGCTGCTTCCCGTCTCGGCACACACAAAGACTCCTCTTGCGGCTGCGCACCATGTTCCACAAATCTGGCAGCTTCAATACATCAGCCATGACAGATGCAGCTGTGATCTTCATAAAGGTGTTGTACAGGCCGTGCTGCAGGTCTCGCGGCTTCACATCAGCACCACCCAGCTGGCAGCTGTTATACAAGTAGTTGCGGAAGGCTGCTTTGAGGCTGCCAAATGCATGTTCAATGGGCTTGTTGAAATCTGGGGAGTAGGGTGCAAAGTGCAGCAGTTGATCTTCATTGATGCCACCTGCAACCAACATCTGTAGGCCATCCTTCCCCAGGTGAACACTTGGGTTGTCAAAGATGTACAGCGGCGTAGTGCCGCGCTGCGCCTGCTGTTGGTTGGCTATGTCTTTGATCTCCATCATGCAGTGAACAAACTCCAGCTGAGTCATGCTCTTGGCCTGCTGGGTTGGTTTGTCCTTCAACTGCAGGTGCAAGAATTGCCGGATTGGCAGCGCGCAGCCTTGTTAGCAGCGCAGGAGCGCAACGCAGCGGTGTGGATGGATGCGATGGGACGCTTCTACATCAGGCTCAGTGCAGACAAGGTCAGATACATCACCAAGTCTATGAGGGGGCAGAGATTGTTCTGGGGCTTGACTGGCTGCTTGCCAGGTGTGCAGCACTTCAAGTTCTGCGCGCCGCGTGCAGTCGCCACAGCAGCAGCGCTTCAGTGCAAGATGTGTGCATGTGTGCTGGCTGATATGGTTGGCACATGCATGGGCTACATGCACACAAGCGAGGAGCAGCTGGTGTGCATGCTGTACTGGTTAGGCACCAGCAGCAGTATGTGTGCTCAGGTAGCAGTGGACTGGTGGGATGGGCGGATTGATTTCCTCCATGCACAGCACAACATGCTGATTCAAGCTGATGGCTCATGTCATGACAAGGGTTATTACAGCAGCAGCAGGCAGCTGGTGCTGGAGCGCGACTTTGAGTTCTGCGCTGCAGCATATGACAACTGGCTGCAGCCAGGGGGCAGTGTGCTGCGCGTGAGCACGCGCGGATGTGACATGCACCAATCCTTGCACATTGGTTTCCAGCTTGCTGCTGCAGGTGGTGTCATTGTACTGTCACCAAGTTACTCTGCTGTTATGTTCACAGCAGAGGACGGGCAGCGCTGCAGCTTCACTACAGCACTAAAAAAAGCACTGCGGGACTGTTACTACACAGTACAGCAGGGCTGGCATGTCTTTCAATGGCAGGCGCCTGCGCAGTAGCAGCGCACACTCACCATGTACGGTACATTGAGGTTGCCAACATGGTCCTTGTTGTCTGTTGTGCCGGTGACAAACTTGCAGTAGACGGGCCCGTGCACAGCGTTGACGGCGCAGACAAAGTGCAACTTGACCGGCTCTGCGTCCTTGCCCTTGCGCATCCATTTGCATGGCAGCACAGCATGCACGTTTTCATCGTGTGCATCACAATAGACCTTGACGGAGCCGCCTGCCAGGTCTGACATCCAGAATTTGCACTCATCAATGAAATATATGCGCTGCAGCATGTCGGGGTCACTTTGGTACTTCTGCCACAGCGCCGCAGCTGCTGCCTTTCGCCTTTGTTTCTGTATCTTTGTCAAGTCCAGCTTCACATCTATTCTCCTGCGCACCAGGTCGGGGTCAGCCCATTTCATGTACTTCAGCAGTCTCTTGGGTGTGATGTTGTAGTCAGTGCACAGCTGGCGCAGTGTGTCATTTTCCTGACATGCGACTTCGATTGAAGTCCACCACACGTGCACATCAACCTTTCTCTTTGATTCTGCAGATGGGTAGGCCTTTACCACCTTGCCAGCCTTGAATATTGTGCTGGCATGGAAGGCGACAGCATGTGGGACATTTGAGGGCCTGCCGCCATGCTTGGGTGTAGCCACTGTGCCGTTTGCTGTGAAGTTCTTGTGATGAAGTTTGCAGAACCGGTTCAGGTCCCCGTGTACCTCCTTGGCGTAGTCAGGGTACTGCTCTCTGTAATAATATGCGGGCGTAAACTTTTCGTCAGCTGTGGTCAAAGCCATTATCACACACACCACCGCCGCCACCCTCATGGCCGTGGTGCTGCGGTTGCTCTTCCATCCTGAAGGGTGCTTGCGCACCATGGACAGCCCCCCTGCAGGCATGAATCCAAAACATATGGATATGTTAGCTGTGCTTCTAGCAGCAGTGTGAACAGAAGTAACTGGTCAGGTCAAACAACAGCCTGCGGCATCATGGAGTTTGACCGGTCTCAGCTGGGCATGGTACAAATGTAGCGAACAAGTGGCCTACATATAAATGTCAAGCTTTCAACGACGAATCTAAATCAATTTGAGCTGTTAGCAGTGGCACAGTGTGCTGCAAGAAAAGTGCTAAAACACGTTGCCCTGAAGTGCCCCGACTCGGCTGTTACATATGTTAACTTGCGCTGTAGAGTGTTGCTGTGGGTGCTGCTGCCTGCAACATGTTTTGATGTGTATTGTAATTCTTCTGGGCTTCCCTTGCTGGCTGATCAGGCACTGCAGTTCTGGTGTGCCAAGTGCCCTGCCGCTGCTGTTGCGCTCTGCTGCTTGGCGCTGTGCGCTGCACATACAGTTTCAACTGTCATATCTGTTACATACTGCGCAACACCGCTTCAGGCCCACCGGCAGCTGCTGCGCGCGTGCAGCTAGTGTGGCTGCACAGAGTTTGTTGAGTACTAGTATTCTACACAGTTTCCTGCAAACATCCTTCTTGTGTGATCAAGGCGAATTCTGGAGCTCAAAATTACTAGCAGTTTGGAGCTGCTGCTGCTGGCAGGTGAGGCCCTGCTGTGCAGTTGGGATGCAAGCAAACCAAAGCAGCAGCACTGGCAGCTGTGCCTTACTGTGCCTGCCACATACAGCAGGTTGCTATGCCAGCATGGCTGTCTGCTTGCAAGCTGTGTTGATTTGTTGCAAAATGCAGATGCTGCGTTTGTACCATGCCCAGCTGAGACTGTGATTGCATGCCAGCCTTTGCTGCAGCAGTTCTTAGCCTGCACTGCATCCCTTCTGTTGCTGTTCCTGGACTTGGTGCCTGAAGTGCACACCTACCTTTTTATGCTATGGCTGATGTGCTCCTGCTGCTGCTGGGTATGCAGCTGATTTTACTGCGGCAGTAGCACTGTTTGCAATCTATGATATCTGCCTGGGCAGGAGCAGCAGCAGCAGCAGACGACAGGAAACGTTACAGCTATGTGTGCTTTGAATCACGGTGGCATGTGCTTTTCAACTGCAGTTGTTGGTGGGCGTGACAGCAGCAGCATGTGCCAGCAGGTGCCTCACTGCTGCTACCTAATTTTTTTGCGAAGGCTTTCAGTACAGCGCTGTGTTCAACGTCGTTTAATGTTCATTCCAAATTGTTTACAGGTGCTGCAGCAACGCGATTGAGCTGCAGTGCTCTGGACATCCGTGTTGACCCGTCAGGCTCACCTGCAACGTGGGCTTGCGAGGGCCCTTCAGGATTGGTTTTCTGCCTCAACCAAAGGTACGTTGCATAATGTGTCGACGATGATGAGTTGGCAGCGTGGCAGCTGTGTGGCTCGGAGCAGGCTTGTTTCAGGGCACCTTTCCGTCTTGAAGTTCTTCACCATACCGCAGTTTATTTCGGCTCGAGCCATGCTTAAATCAATCATCAAATATAAAAGTTAATTTACCGCAAGGTTTCTTGCAGGCTCCGTGCATAAAGCTTGGCAGGCCAACAGTCGTCACAACTCACGCGAGTGACAGCAGCAGGAGCCATGTTCAAGAGCTACGAGCGTAGTTGAATTATGCCAGGAATTTTTCCGTTACATTCGGCAATTCAGCATGACTGCAAATGCCTGTATGTGAAATGGCCACCAAGTGCCTTGCTGCCTTGCAGCAGTTGTTTGAAGCAGGAACCGCTCCTGACAAGTCTGAGCACCAAAGCACAACATCCACATGTAGTTTACTCATACAATAAGCTTCTGAACATGCCATTTTGTTCCCACACTCGCTCTCAGGTGAACACCAGGAAGTAACCACCCTACAGCAGCATGGTGCCAGCACCTCCCAAGCCCCGGGCGGTGCGAACATGCAGGACGGCGACAAGCGCAGGTGCCCTCAAACAGGTGAGCTCAAGGGCTCTCTGAGTGACACCCTGTGCACTGCTGGCTAGCCATCTTGCATGCAGCTGACAGCCACAATCCCTACATGCCATGCAGCAGCACAACAGCAGACTCAGCGCTGGTCTTTCCTGGGGTAGTCGCCAGCAGTGCCGCGGCGCTGCTTCCCGTCTCGGCACACACAAAGACTCCTCTTGCGGCTGCGCACCATGTTCCACAAATCTGGCAGCTTCAATACATCAGCCATGACAGATGCAGCTGTGATCTTCATAAAGGTGTTGTACAGGCCGTGCTGCAGGTCTCGCGGCTTCACATCAGCACCACCCAGCTGGCAGCTGTTATACAAGTAGTTGCGGAAGGCTGCTTTGAGGCTGCCAAATGCATGTTCAATGGGCTTGTTGAAATCTGGGGAGTAGGGTGCAAAGTGCAGCAGTTGATCTTCATTGATGCCACCTGCAACCAACATCTGTAGGCCATCCTTCCCCAGGTGAACACTTGGGTTGTCAAAGATGTACAGCGGCGTAGTGCCGCGCTGCGCCTGCTGTTGGTTGGCTATGTCTTTGATCTCCATCATGCAGTGAACAAACTCCAGCTGAGTCATGCTCTTGGCCTGCTGGGTTGGTTTGTCCTTCAACTGCAGGTGCAAGAATTGCCGGATTGGCAGCGCGCAGCCTTGTTAGCAGCGCAGGAGCGCAACGCAGCGGTGTGGATGGATGCGATGGGACGCTTCTACATCAGGCTCAGTGCAGACAAGGTCAGATACATCACCAAGTCTATGAGGGGGCAGAGATTGTTCTGGGGCTTGACTGGCTGCTTGCCAGGTGTGCAGCACTTCAAGTTCTGCGCGCCGCGTGCAGTCGCCACAGCAGCAGCGCTTCAGTGCAAGATGTGTGCATGTGTGCTGGCTGATATGGTTGGCACATGCATGGGCTACATGCACACAAGCGAGGAGCAGCTGGTGTGCATGCTGTACTGGTTAGGCACCAGCAGCAGTATGTGTGCTCAGGTAGCAGTGGACTGGTGGGATGGGCGGATTGATTTCCTCCATGCACAGCACAACATGCTGATTCAAGCTGATGGCTCATGTCATGACAAGGGTTATTACAGCAGCAGCAGGCAGCTGGTGCTGGAGCGCGACTTTGAGTTCTGCGCTGCAGCATATGACAACTGGCTGCAGCCAGGGGGCAGTGTGCTGCGCGTGAGCACGCGCGGATGTGACATGCACCAATCCTTGCACATTGGTTTCCAGCTTGCTGCTGCAGGTGGTGTCATTGTACTGTCACCAAGTTACTCTGCTGTTATGTTCACAGCAGAGGACGGGCAGCGCTGCAGCTTCACTACAGCACTAAAAAAAGCACTGCGGGACTGTTACTACACAGTACAGCAGGGCTGGCATGTCTTTCAATGGCAGGCGCCTGCGCAGTAGCAGCGCACACTCACCATGTACGGTACATTGAGGTTGCCAACATGGTCCTTGTTGTCTGTTGTGCCGGTGACAAACTTGCAGTAGACGGGCCCGTGCACAGCGTTGACGGCGCAGACAAAGTGCAACTTGACCGGCTCTGCGTCCTTGCCCTTGCGCATCCATTTGCATGGCAGCACAGCATGCACGTTTTCATCGTGTGCATCACAATAGACCTTGACGGAGCCGCCTGCCAGGTCTGACATCCAGAATTTGCACTCATCAATGAAATATATGCGCTGCAGCATGTCGGGGTCACTTTGGTACTTCTGCCACAGCGCCGCAGCTGCTGCCTTTCGCCTTTGTTTCTGTATCTTTGTCAAGTCCAGCTTCACATCTATTCTCCTGCGCACCAGGTCGGGGTCAGCCCATTTCATGTACTTCAGCAGTCTCTTGGGTGTGATGTTGTAGTCAGTGCACAGCTGGCGCAGTGTGTCATTTTCCTGACATGCGACTTCGATTGAAGTCCACCACACGTGCACATCAACCTTTCTCTTTGATTCTGCAGATGGGTAGGCCTTTACCACCTTGCCAGCCTTGAATATTGTGCTGGCATGGAAGGCGACAGCATGTGGGACATTTGAGGGCCTGCCGCCATGCTTGGGTGTAGCCACTGTGCCGTTTGCTGTGAAGTTCTTGTGATGAAGTTTGCAGAACCGGTTCAGGTCCCCGTGTACCTCCTTGGCGTAGTCAGGGTACTGCTCTCTGTAATAATATGCGGGCGTAAACTTTTCGTCAGCTGTGGTCAAAGCCATTATCACACACACCACCGCCGCCACCCTCATGGCCGTGGTGCTGCGGTTGCTCTTCCATCCTGAAGGGTGCTTGCGCACCATGGACAGCCCCCCTGCAGGCATGAATCCAAAACATATGGATATGTTAGCTGTGCTTCTAGCAGCAGTGTGAACAGAAGTAACTGGTCAGGTCAAACAACAGCCTGCGGCATCATGGAGTTTGACCGGTCTCAGCTGGGCATGGTACAAATGTAGCGAACAAGTGGCCTACATATAAATGTCAAGCTTTCAACGACGAATCTAAATCAATTTGAGCTGTTAGCAGTGGCACAGTGTGCTGCAAGAAAAGTGCTAAAACACGTTGCCCTGAAGTGCCCCGACTCGGCTGTTACATATGTTAACTTGCGCTGTAGAGTGTTGCTGTGGGTGCTGCTGCCTGCAACATGTTTTGATGTGTATTGTAATTCTTCTGGGCTTCCCTTGCTGGCTGATCAGGCACTGCAGTTCTGGTGTGCCAAGTGCCCTGCCGCTGCTGTTGCGCTCTGCTGCTTGGCGCTGTGCGCTGCACATACAGTTTCAACTGTCATATCTGTTACATACTGCGCAACACCGCTTCAGGCCCACCGGCAGCTGCTGCGCGCGTGCAGCTAGTGTGGCTGCACAGAGTTTGTTGAGTACTAGTATTCTACACAGTTTCCTGCAAACATCCTTCTTGTGTGATCAAGGCGAATTCTGGAGCTCAAAATTACTAGCAGTTTGGAGCTGCTGCTGCTGGCAGGTGAGGCCCTGCTGTGCAGTTGGGATGCAAGCAAACCAAAGCAGCAGCACTGGCAGCTGTGCCTTACTGTGCCTGCCACATACAGCAGGTTGCTATGCCAGCATGGCTGTCTGCTTGCAAGCTGTGTTGATTTGTTGCAAAATGCAGATGCTGCGTTTGTACCATGCCCAGCTGAGACTGTGATTGCATGCCAGCCTTTGCTGCAGCAGTTCTTAGCCTGCACTGCATCCCTTCTGTTGCTGTTCCTGGACTTGGTGCCTGAAGTGCACACCTACCTTTTTATGCTATGGCTGATGTGCTCCTGCTGCTGCTGGGTATGCAGCTGATTTTACTGCGGCAGTAGCACTGTTTGCAATCTATGATATCTGCCTGGGCAGGAGCAGCAGCAGCAGCAGACGACAGGAAACGTTACAGCTATGTGTGCTTTGAATCACGGTGGCATGTGCTTTTCAACTGCAGTTGTTGGTGGGCGTGACAGCAGCAGCATGTGCCAGCAGGTGCCTCACTGCTGCTACCTAATTTTTTTGCGAAGGCTTTCAGTACAGCGCTGTGTTCAACGTCGTTTAATGTTCATTCCAAATTGTTTACAGGTGCTGCAGCAACGCGATTGAGCTGCAGTGCTCTGGACATCCGTGTTGACCCGTCAGGCTCACCTGCAACGTGGGCTTGCGAGGGCCCTTCAGGATTGGTTTTCTGCCTCAACCAAAGGTACGTTGCATAATGTGTCGACGATGATGAGTTGGCAGCGTGGCAGCTGTGTGGCTCGGAGCAGGCTTGTTTCAGGGCACCTTTCCGTCTTGAAGTTCTTCACCATACCGCAGTTTATTTCGGCTCGAGCCATGCTTAAATCAATCATCAAATATAAAAGTTAATTTACCGCAAGGTTTCTTGCAGGCTCCGTGCATAAAGCTTGGCAGGCCAACAGTCGTCACAACTCACGCGAGTGACAGCAGCAGGAGCCATGTTCAAGAGCTACGAGCGTAGTTGAATTATGCCAGGAATTTTTCCGTTACATTCGGCAATTCAGCATGACTGCAAATGCCTGTATGTGAAATGGCCACCAAGTGCCTTGCTGCCTTGCAGCAGTTGTTTGAAGCAGGAACCGCTCCTGACAAGTCTGAGCACCAAAGCACAACATCCACATGTAGTTTACTCATACAATAAGCTTCTGAACATGCCATTTTGTTCCCACACTCGCTCTCAGGTGAACACCAGGAAGTAACCACCCTACAGCAGCATGGTGCCAGCACCTCCCAAGCCCCGGGCGGTGCGAACATGCAGGACGGCGACAAGCGCAGGTGCCCTCAAACAGGTGAGCTCAAGGGCTCTCTGAGTGACACCCTGTGCACTGCTGGCTAGCCATCTTGCATGCAGCTGACAGCCACAATCCCTACATGCCATGCAGCAGCACAACAGCAGACTCAGCGCTGGTCTTTCCTGGGGTAGTCGCCAGCAGTGCCGCGGCGCTGCTTCCCGTCTCGGCACACACAAAGACTCCTCTTGCGGCTGCGCACCATGTTCCACAAATCTGGCAGCTTCAATACATCAGCCATGACAGATGCAGCTGTGATCTTCATAAAGGTGTTGTACAGGCCGTGCTGCAGGTCTCGCGGCTTCACATCAGCACCACCCAGCTGGCAGCTGTTATACAAGTAGTTGCGGAAGGCTGCTTTGAGGCTGCCAAATGCATGTTCAATGGGCTTGTTGAAATCTGGGGAGTAGGGTGCAAAGTGCAGCAGTTGATCTTCATTGATGCCACCTGCAACCAACATCTGTAGGCCATCCTTCCCCAGGTGAACACTTGGGTTGTCAAAGATGTACAGCGGCGTAGTGCCGCGCTGCGCCTGCTGTTGGTTGGCTATGTCTTTGATCTCCATCATGCAGTGAACAAACTCCAGCTGAGTCATGCTCTTGGCCTGCTGGGTTGGTTTGTCCTTCAACTGCAGGTGCAAGAATTGCCGGATTGGCAGCGCGCAGCCTTGTTAGCAGCGCAGGAGCGCAACGCAGCGGTGTGGATGGATGCGATGGGACGCTTCTACATCAGGCTCAGTGCAGACAAGGTCAGATACATCACCAAGTCTATGAGGGGGCAGAGATTGTTCTGGGGCTTGACTGGCTGCTTGCCAGGTGTGCAGCACTTCAAGTTCTGCGCGCCGCGTGCAGTCGCCACAGCAGCAGCGCTTCAGTGCAAGATGTGTGCATGTGTGCTGGCTGATATGGTTGGCACATGCATGGGCTACATGCACACAAGCGAGGAGCAGCTGGTGTGCATGCTGTACTGGTTAGGCACCAGCAGCAGTATGTGTGCTCAGGTAGCAGTGGACTGGTGGGATGGGCGGATTGATTTCCTCCATGCACAGCACAACATGCTGATTCAAGCTGATGGCTCATGTCATGACAAGGGTTATTACAGCAGCAGCAGGCAGCTGGTGCTGGAGCGCGACTTTGAGTTCTGCGCTGCAGCATATGACAACTGGCTGCAGCCAGGGGGCAGTGTGCTGCGCGTGAGCACGCGCGGATGTGACATGCACCAATCCTTGCACATTGGTTTCCAGCTTGCTGCTGCAGGTGGTGTCATTGTACTGTCACCAAGTTACTCTGCTGTTATGTTCACAGCAGAGGACGGGCAGCGCTGCAGCTTCACTACAGCACTAAAAAAAGCACTGCGGGACTGTTACTACACAGTACAGCAGGGCTGGCATGTCTTTCAATGGCAGGCGCCTGCGCAGTAGCAGCGCACACTCACCATGTACGGTACATTGAGGTTGCCAACATGGTCCTTGTTGTCTGTTGTGCCGGTGACAAACTTGCAGTAGACGGGCCCGTGCACAGCGTTGACGGCGCAGACAAAGTGCAACTTGACCGGCTCTGCGTCCTTGCCCTTGCGCATCCATTTGCATGGCAGCACAGCATGCACGTTTTCATCGTGTGCATCACAATAGACCTTGACGGAGCCGCCTGCCAGGTCTGACATCCAGAATTTGCACTCATCAATGAAATATATGCGCTGCAGCATGTCGGGGTCACTTTGGTACTTCTGCCACAGCGCCGCAGCTGCTGCCTTTCGCCTTTGTTTCTGTATCTTTGTCAAGTCCAGCTTCACATCTATTCTCCTGCGCACCAGGTCGGGGTCAGCCCATTTCATGTACTTCAGCAGTCTCTTGGGTGTGATGTTGTAGTCAGTGCACAGCTGGCGCAGTGTGTCATTTTCCTGACATGCGACTTCGATTGAAGTCCACCACACGTGCACATCAACCTTTCTCTTTGATTCTGCAGATGGGTAGGCCTTTACCACCTTGCCAGCCTTGAATATTGTGCTGGCATGGAAGGCGACAGCATGTGGGACATTTGAGGGCCTGCCGCCATGCTTGGGTGTAGCCACTGTGCCGTTTGCTGTGAAGTTCTTGTGATGAAGTTTGCAGAACCGGTTCAGGTCCCCGTGTACCTCCTTGGCGTAGTCAGGGTACTGCTCTCTGTAATAATATGCGGGCGTAAACTTTTCGTCAGCTGTGGTCAAAGCCATTATCACACACACCACCGCCGCCACCCTCATGGCCGTGGTGCTGCGGTTGCTCTTCCATCCTGAAGGGTGCTTGCGCACCATGGACAGCCCCCCTGCAGGCATGAATCCAAAACATATGGATATGTTAGCTGTGCTTCTAGCAGCAGTGTGAACAGAAGTAACTGGTCAGGTCAAACAACAGCCTGCGGCATCATGGAGTTTGACCGGTCTCAGCTGGGCATGGTACAAATGTAGCGAACAAGTGGCCTACATATAAATGTCAAGCTTTCAACGACGAATCTAAATCAATTTGAGCTGTTAGCAGTGGCACAGTGTGCTGCAAGAAAAGTGCTAAAACACGTTGCCCTGAAGTGCCCCGACTCGGCTGTTACATATGTTAACTTGCGCTGTAGAGTGTTGCTGTGGGTGCTGCTGCCTGCAACATGTTTTGATGTGTATTGTAATTCTTCTGGGCTTCCCTTGCTGGCTGATCAGGCACTGCAGTTCTGGTGTGCCAAGTGCCCTGCCGCTGCTGTTGCGCTCTGCTGCTTGGCGCTGTGCGCTGCACATACAGTTTCAACTGTCATATCTGTTACATACTGCGCAACACCGCTTCAGGCCCACCGGCAGCTGCTGCGCGCGTGCAGCTAGTGTGGCTGCACAGAGTTTGTTGAGTACTAGTATTCTACACAGTTTCCTGCAAACATCCTTCTTGTGTGATCAAGGCGAATTCTGGAGCTCAAAATTACTAGCAGTTTGGAGCTGCTGCTGCTGGCAGGTGAGGCCCTGCTGTGCAGTTGGGATGCAAGCAAACCAAAGCAGCAGCACTGGCAGCTGTGCCTTACTGTGCCTGCCACATACAGCAGGTTGCTATGCCAGCATGGCTGTCTGCTTGCAAGCTGTGTTGATTTGTTGCAAAATGCAGATGCTGCGTTTGTACCATGCCCAGCTGAGACTGTGATTGCATGCCAGCCTTTGCTGCAGCAGTTCTTAGCCTGCACTGCATCCCTTCTGTTGCTGTTCCTGGACTTGGTGCCTGAAGTGCACACCTACCTTTTTATGCTATGGCTGATGTGCTCCTGCTGCTGCTGGGTATGCAGCTGATTTTACTGCGGCAGTAGCACTGTTTGCAATCTATGATATCTGCCTGGGCAGGAGCAGCAGCAGCAGCAGACGACAGGAAACGTTACAGCTATGTGTGCTTTGAATCACGGTGGCATGTGCTTTTCAACTGCAGTTGTTGGTGGGCGTGACAGCAGCAGCATGTGCCAGCAGGTGCCTCACTGCTGCTACCTAATTTTTTTGCGAAGGCTTTCAGTACAGCGCTGTGTTCAACGTCGTTTAATGTTCATTCCAAATTGTTTACAGGTGCTGCAGCAACGCGATTGAGCTGCAGTGCTCTGGACATCCGTGTTGACCCGTCAGGCTCACCTGCAACGTGGGCTTGCGAGGGCCCTTCAGGATTGGTTTTCTGCCTCAACCAAAGGTACGTTGCATAATGTGTCGACGATGATGAGTTGGCAGCGTGGCAGCTGTGTGGCTCGGAGCAGGCTTGTTTCAGGGCACCTTTCCGTCTTGAAGTTCTTCACCATACCGCAGTTTATTTCGGCTCGAGCCATGCTTAAATCAATCATCAAATATAAAAGTTAATTTACCGCAAGGTTTCTTGCAGGCTCCGTGCATAAAGCTTGGCAGGCCAACAGTCGTCACAACTCACGCGAGTGACAGCAGCAGGAGCCATGTTCAAGAGCTACGAGCGTAGTTGAATTATGCCAGGAATTTTTCCGTTACATTCGGCAATTCAGCATGACTGCAAATGCCTGTATGTGAAATGGCCACCAAGTGCCTTGCTGCCTTGCAGCAGTTGTTTGAAGCAGGAACCGCTCCTGACAAGTCTGAGCACCAAAGCACAACATCCACATGTAGTTTACTCATACAATAAGCTTCTGAACATGCCATTTTGTTCCCACACTCGCTCTCAGGTGAACACCAGGAAGTAACCACCCTACAGCAGCATGGTGCCAGCACCTCCCAAGCCCCGGGCGGTGCGAACATGCAGGACGGCGACAAGCGCAGGTGCCCTCAAACAGGTGAGCTCAAGGGCTCTCTGAGTGACACCCTGTGCACTGCTGGCTAGCCATCTTGCATGCAGCTGACAGCCACAATCCCTACATGCCATGCAGCAGCACAACAGCAGACTCAGCGCTGGTCTTTCCTGGGGTAGTCGCCAGCAGTGCCGCGGCGCTGCTTCCCGTCTCGGCACACACAAAGACTCCTCTTGCGGCTGCGCACCATGTTCCACAAATCTGGCAGCTTCAATACATCAGCCATGACAGATGCAGCTGTGATCTTCATAAAGGTGTTGTACAGGCCGTGCTGCAGGTCTCGCGGCTTCACATCAGCACCACCCAGCTGGCAGCTGTTATACAAGTAGTTGCGGAAGGCTGCTTTGAGGCTGCCAAATGCATGTTCAATGGGCTTGTTGAAATCTGGGGAGTAGGGTGCAAAGTGCAGCAGTTGATCTTCATTGATGCCACCTGCAACCAACATCTGTAGGCCATCCTTCCCCAGGTGAACACTTGGGTTGTCAAAGATGTACAGCGGCGTAGTGCCGCGCTGCGCCTGCTGTTGGTTGGCTATGTCTTTGATCTCCATCATGCAGTGAACAAACTCCAGCTGAGTCATGCTCTTGGCCTGCTGGGTTGGTTTGTCCTTCAACTGCAGGTGCAAGAATTGCCGGATTGGCAGCGCGCAGCCTTGTTAGCAGCGCAGGAGCGCAACGCAGCGGTGTGGATGGATGCGATGGGACGCTTCTACATCAGGCTCAGTGCAGACAAGGTCAGATACATCACCAAGTCTATGAGGGGGCAGAGATTGTTCTGGGGCTTGACTGGCTGCTTGCCAGGTGTGCAGCACTTCAAGTTCTGCGCGCCGCGTGCAGTCGCCACAGCAGCAGCGCTTCAGTGCAAGATGTGTGCATGTGTGCTGGCTGATATGGTTGGCACATGCATGGGCTACATGCACACAAGCGAGGAGCAGCTGGTGTGCATGCTGTACTGGTTAGGCACCAGCAGCAGTATGTGTGCTCAGGTAGCAGTGGACTGGTGGGATGGGCGGATTGATTTCCTCCATGC
Source organism: Tetradesmus obliquus (assembly GCA_030272155.1). Lineage (NCBI taxonomy): Eukaryota > Viridiplantae > Chlorophyta > Chlorophyceae > Sphaeropleales > Scenedesmaceae > Tetradesmus > Tetradesmus obliquus. Next base: position 766,278 of record CP126206.1, read on the forward strand.
ACAGCACAACATGCTGATTCAAGCTGATGGCTCATGTCATGACAAGGGTTATTACAGCAGCAGCAGGCAGCTGGTGCTGGAGCGCGACTTTGAGTTCTGCGCTGCAGCATATGACAACTGGCTGCAGCCAGGGGGCAGTGTGCTGCGCGTGAGCACGCGCGGATGTGACATGCACCAATCCTTGCACATTGGTTTCCAGCTTGCTGCTGCAGGTGGTGTCATTGTACTGTCACCAAGTTACTCTGCTGTTATGTTCACAGCAGAGGACGGGCAGCGCTGCAGCTTCACTACAGCACTAAAAAAAGCACTGCGGGACTGTTACTACACAGTACAGCAGGGCTGGCATGTCTTTCAATGGCAGGCGCCTGCGCAGTAGCAGCGCACACTCACCATGTACGGTACATTGAGGTTGCCAACATGGTCCTTGTTGTCTGTTGTGCCGGTGACAAACTTGCAGTAGACGGGCCCGTGCACAGCGTTGACGGCGCAGACAAAGTGCAACTTGACCGGCTCTGCGTCCTTGCCCTTGCGCATCCATTTGCATGGCAGCACAGCATGCACGTTTTCATCGTGTGCATCACAATAGACCTTGACGGAGCCGCCTGCCAGGTCTGACATCCAGAATTTGCACTCATCAATGAAATATATGCGCTGCAGCATGTCGGGGTCACTTTGGTACTTCTGCCACAGCGCCGCAGCTGCTGCCTTTCGCCTTTGTTTCTGTATCTTTGTCAAGTCCAGCTTCACATCTATTCTCCTGCGCACCAGGTCGGGGTCAGCCCATTTCATGTACTTCAGCAGTCTCTTGGGTGTGATGTTGTAGTCAGTGCACAGCTGGCGCAGTGTGTCATTTTCCTGACATGCGACTTCGATTGAAGTCCACCACACGTGCACATCAACCTTTCTCTTTGATTCTGCAGATGGGTAGGCCTTTACCACCTTGCCAGCCTTGAATATTGTGCTGGCATGGAAGGCGACAGCATGTGGGACATTTGAGGGCCTGCCGCCATGCTTGGGTGTAGCCACTGTGCCGTTTGCTGTGAAGTTCTTGTGATGAAGTTTGCAGAACCGGTTCAGGTCCCCGTGTACCTCCTTGGCGTAGTCAGGGTACTGCTCTCTGTAATAATATGCGGGCGTAAACTTTTCGTCAGCTGTGGTCAAAGCCATTATCACACACACCACCGCCGCCACCCTCATGGCCGTGGTGCTGCGGTTGCTCTTCCATCCTGAAGGGTGCTTGCGCACCATGGACAGCCCCCCTGCAGGCATGAATCCAAAACATATGGATATGTTAGCTGTGCTTCTAGCAGCAGTGTGAACAGAAGTAACTGGTCAGGTCAAACAACAGCCTGCGGCATCATGGAGTTTGACCGGTCTCAGCTGGGCATGGTACAAATGTAGCGAACAAGTGGCCTACATATAAATGTCAAGCTTTCAACGACGAATCTAAATCAATTTGAGCTGTTAGCAGTGGCACAGTGTGCTGCAAGAAAAGTGCTAAAACACGTTGCCCTGAAGTGCCCCGACTCGGCTGTTACATATGTTAACTTGCGCTGTAGAGTGTTGCTGTGGGTGCTGCTGCCTGCAACATGTTTTGATGTGTATTGTAATTCTTCTGGGCTTCCCTTGCTGGCTGATCAGGCACTGCAGTTCTGGTGTGCCAAGTGCCCTGCCGCTGCTGTTGCGCTCTGCTGCTTGGCGCTGTGCGCTGCACATACAGTTTCAACTGTCATATCTGTTACATACTGCGCAACACCGCTTCAGGCCCACCGGCAGCTGCTGCGCGCGTGCAGCTAGTGTGGCTGCACAGAGTTTGTTGAGTACTAGTATTCTACACAGTTTCCTGCAAACATCCTTCTTGTGTGATCAAGGCGAATTCTGGAGCTCAAAATTACTAGCAGTTTGGAGCTGCTGCTGCTGGCAGGTGAGGCCCTGCTGTGCAGTTGGGATGCAAGCAAACCAAAGCAGCAGCACTGGCAGCTGTGCCTTACTGTGCCTGCCACATACAGCAGGTTGCTATGCCAGCATGGCTGTCTGCTTGCAAGCTGTGTTGATTTGTTGCAAAATGCAGATGCTGCGTTTGTACCATGCCCAGCTGACAATTGTCCTGTGGCGCTGGCGCCGGGCTCTGGAAGCACAGGGACAAGTTGTACCCAGCTTACTAGTAATAGCGATCGACTCGGGTAATTTTCTTCGTCGAGCTTCACGGCCCCCATTTAACAGCTGCAGTAGAGCCCTAAGTGGCCACTTCAGCAAACACGCGGCAACTATCAACCATGAGGACGCTAGTTGCCTTCCTACTCTTCGCCGGGGCTCTAGGAGTGTTCGCAGGCCGAACAACGTCCTTCAGTGAGTAGCAGCTGCAGGCTGTGCTGCCTGATTCGCAGCTGTCACGTGAACCGGCCGGGGTACTGCTCGAGGCTGCGTGTGTGGCCGAAAAGCAGGCTTTAGACGAGAACTTACAGCGAATTGAATTACTTACCACCTTATGAACTGCCTTATACTGCCCGCAGGCCGCAACCTCCAGCAGGTCACCTACAACTGCACTCTGGAGTTGGGATGCACTAGCTGTCCTGTTGGATGCAATGCTACCGCCGTGGGCAGTTGCATTGCGGGTGACACAGCTGGCCGCTTCAGGTGCATGAGGTGCCAGCTGCTACCCAACGCAAACAACACGAAGCAAAACCTGAGGCCCGCAGCTGACGGGTCCTGCGGTACGTGCCAAACTGTCACATGATTTGCATGTCTGTGACAGACGCTGCAGCACTCATGAATTGGAACTACACACAGGCCAGAACAAAAGCATCCAGCCGTGTTGTGATGGTTGAACCATGCCACATCACATTTCCAGCATGTGACAACTAAGCAGCTGCAGCAACGCCGCGTGTGTCCCATCAAACATATCATCATCAAAGGTTGCTGCAGCACTGCTGCATCAACACGGATCAAGATCCTGCACACCTGCAGCAATGTTCCTGTGATGCTTGTACCGCTTTTCTTCTCACAGCTGCTCAATCTTCACTGCTTGCACTACCCCTGCCTCCCCCTACCTCACTCCCCCGCATCCACCTCAGGCTGTGCTCCTGGCTGGTACCTAAACACCAATGCCAACCCCAGGAGGTGTGTCATCTGCCCGAAGGACTCCTGGTGCCCCGGAGGCACAGAGTCTGCCTCCAAGTGGGTGACGTCAGGGGACCCTGGCATTGTTGCCTGCCCCAACCTTATGGTGACCATCAACCCCGGTGCTAACAACAGGCTGATGTGCGGTGAGTGCCATGCGTAGGGCTGGCTGCGTATGTACCTGCATTGTGCACACATTTTAAAACATGCAGGCCTTTGCTGGTTGCATTCAGTGCACCAACAACGCATTTGAGGCTGTCCGGCGCAGCAACCTATGCGGTAATCACAGCCTGCAGGCACGTGTCGGTGTAACGCATGTTGCCACGACAACTCACGCCATCGGCCTTTGCAGCTGTGTCAGTACCGACGATAAATCGCTAACTAGACCCAAACCGCTGCCCTCCCTGTGCTGCTCTGTAGTGAACCTGTGATCACACCTCAACTGCTGCCCTCCCTGTGCTGCTCTGTAGTGAACCAGCCTGGCTATTCATGGATCAAGCCAGTTGGCCAAGCAGATCCTTCCGTGGCTGTGTGCCCTGAGAACACATTCAGCACCGGCCTGAGGAAGCAGCCAAACTGCACAGCTTGCCCCAGTGAGTAGCTGCAAAGGGCCCGCGCCAGCACCAAGGTGGCATGGTTAGCCCTGGGTTGTTGAGCCAGGCCTTGTTGTTCTGGCCTCATGAGTGCTGCAGCAGGCACAATAGCTGCGTTCGAGCTGCAGCAAGCACACTAGCTGCAGCAGGCACAGTAGCTGCATTCGAGCTGTAGCAAGCACACTAGCTGCAGCAGGCACAGTAGCTGCATTCGAGCTGTAGCAAGCACACTAGCTGCAGCAGGCACAGTAGCTGCATTCAAGCTATAGCAGGCACAGTAGCTGCATTCGAGCTGTAGCAGGCACAGTAGCTGCATTGCAGCTGTAGCGGGCACGGTAGCTGCATTGAAGCTGTAGCAGGCACAGTAGCTGCATTGGAGCTGTAGCAGGCACAGCGCCTGCCGGGGGGCAGCCTTCCGCTCTGCAAACCATGCGACCATGTTGACATCAGCAAAGCACTTCCCTGGCATGTTTGCAAGTCTTGATTGGCACTCGGCTGTGCAACCCTCAGCGCTGATTGACGCTATGCTGCATCATATACACCGCTGCCTTTGACAACTGTCATGTTGGGCGACTCGTGAAGTTATGTATCAACTTTTGCTGATCTCTCTGTTTGTTGCTGGTGAGCTGCTGCCACCAGAGTCCTTTATTGACCAGGCTGTGTTCAACACCGCCATTCGTTGCTGCTGTACTGTTCAGGCGGTATGAAGACCAACAATGGCTTGCCAGTCATCAACTTCAGCCCCAATGCTCCTAATGGCTATGCCAATACTTACAACGACAGCGCAGGCACTACTACGCGTGTGTCTGCAGATGCTTGCCGTGAGTGCACTGCTCACCAGATGATTGCTTGAACATCATGTCACTTTCGATGTCCCTGCCCATAAGAAGTAAGCACGGTTGCTAAGGACTACATCAACTCATGAACAGGCGGAACTATGACACGTCACAGTAGATCAGCATGTCAGTCTGCGTGCCACGTCTGTAGCAGCCCCTACAACATCTGGGGCAGCACCTACCGCCTTGTATATGCTGGAGCAGCATGCACCAGCAGGTCAGGCAAGAAGTCTCGTGCCATGCACAGTGTGTTGTGGTGAGATAGGGCACAGCAGCAAACTTGAGGTAGATCGATATAAATAGCGCTGCTTCTGAGTGCATTTGCCCAGTCAAATCCGCCAGGGCATGGCAATGCCACAAAGCATGCCCAGCATGTCGCAGAGATGCTCAGTGTCTCTAGAACACTGCTCACATGACGCTCACATGCCTGGCGTGTGCCACACCGCTGTCCCTGCAGTGGTGCCGCCTGGCTGGTACTACACCAGCAGCAACAAGGTGGTGCGCTGCCCCGAAGGAGAGTACAGGGCAGGCTATGTTGCTGCAAACGCCACAGGGGCCAACCAGTGTGTGCGCTGCCCCAGGGGCACCACCACCTTTGCTTCCGCGAGCCCAGAAATCAAGTACTGTGATGGTGAGTGCAACATGGCTGCTCTTCACAACCTGTCATATGTGGAGCCAGCTACTGTGTTACAACAATATAATACATTCAAACCAGCTGCAGCCTCAAGCACCAGGACTGTACTGCCAGCAGTGCAGGCCTTGCAGCGGTGCGGATAGTGCCGTTCACACTGCTCGAGGTGAAGTGCATGCTCTTGCATGTGCATCTGGCAGTTGCGGTGCGCTCGAGCACCTCTCTTGCTGGCCATGCAGAGTAGGGTCCGATTGATTATGCGCTTTGCGTGCATTGTGCAGTCCTGGTGCCTGGTTTCTACTGGATTGACAGCACCAAGAGGCCAGGCTTTGGAACCACACCCAATGGAAATCCTCCCCAGTACACCAAGATATGCGAGCAGAACTTTTACTGGTGAGTGTCATTGAGGAATCCGAAAGGTTCTATTCAAGTTATGTGCTGAAACATTTTGCTGGTGTTTGTGCATATTTTATTGCTGAACCAAGCTCCTTCTGCTGTGTGTCACTGCCTCCACGGACGAAACCCATATGCAGCCATTTGCACCAAACCCACTTGTTGCAAGGTTTGCAAGTTGCTCTTAATGTGCGTGGGTCTGACACCCAAAGCTGCACTCGGTGGACCAGCCTAGCACTGCATAGGCAGGAGCTGTTGACTGTACATGGCCATATCTACACAGGATGTGCTATGCATGACGACACGTAATCTGTGCAGGCCTGCAGGCGTTTTTTCAGAGGTGCTTTGTAGGCGTTAGTCAGTGTGGCAGGAGGTATCTGCGCCGCGGCTACAACCATGCTTCGTACACACCTCAACTGTCAGTCAGCTGTCAGCGGTAACCATTCACGGTGGGCATCATATGAAGCTCTGACTGCAGTTATCATAGTCGTCCATTTACTGACGAGCAGTGCTGCCGCTTGCTGCCGCTGCTTGCTGCAAACAGCCCAGGAAACTATCCTTCCGACTCAGACGGGAAAACCGATTGCCCCAGAGGCCTGTGGACCAAGAACGTCAGGTCGACCTCTTCTGCAGACTGCTGTAAGTGCACAGCTACTCCAGCGTTATCCAACTACTTCTGAGCGCAGCATTCCTCCCAGATGCACCCAACAGCCCATCCGTTGCAGCTCCTCACATGTATGTTTTGGTGCTCACGGGTGCTGATGCAAGCTAAGCTGTGCTCGTTACTCAATACCTCGAGCCCTGCGTCTGCACCTGGCCACGGGCTGAAATTCTGGCAACCAACTCGTTTGTTGCCCACTGCTTCTGCTTGCCTCTGCCTACAGTGGTGCCGCCAGGGTACAGGCTTCCAGCCACAGCAGGGTCAAACATCACCAAGTGTCAGAACAACCAAGGGGAGTACTTTCCCGAGTGGAGGCGCACCACAGAAGCAGATGTGGACACGTGCAAGACATGCGGCTCAGGCATCATGTCCGACGACAACGAGCCAATCAACCAGTTTGCGCTGGACTCTACCGGCTTTGCCGCGGCCGCACCTACCTTTGTGTACGCGCCGCAGACGTCTGCCTCCTGCTGTGAGTTGGCGGGTGCTGACGCTAGGTGGTAGCCAGCCTGCACACGCAGCAACCGCAACAACAGCTGCAGCAGCAGCTGCCAGTTCAGCACGCACCGCCAGCGCATAAATGTATGCGGCCATGCAGAGCCCCACAACTTGCACACCAGACGAGTGCAGTCTCTGACGACAGAATGCACTTGCCAAGGTGCACAGCAAGCCAGTGGCTACGCCTGCGCAACAGCCACAAGGAACCCATCGGCGGCTCTGTGTACTCCGTATGTGTCGGCTCCACCAAAGGCAACAGGCCAAGTACACGCATGCCGTGCGCCCTGCAAATAGCCATTGTTGGTCATCCAACAGTACCTGCATACTCCGCCCTTGCTTCGTCTGTTGCCGTGACAGTGCACCACTGACGACACCGAGTTTAAATCTTGCCGCAGACATCAGCCAAGGCCAGGGCATGTCCACAAACATGTCTGACCCAACCCAGTTCAGGGCAACAACCTGCACTGGCAACACTTACGGCGTTGCTGAGAAGACATACGAGCTGCGCGTAAACCCCTGCAAGGACTGCCCCGCCAACACCTTCACAACCGGCAGCGGCGTGTGTGGAAACAGCGACTCCTACAGGGCTCCTGGCAGTGGCGGCTTCTTTGACCCCCGGGCCTGCTGCACCAGGCCAGGCTGGGGGTATGACGGCGTCAGGGCTGCTGTGTGCGCTCAAGGTGAGGAGCCTTGCTGCAACTGACCTGTGTGGAGTCAGTCCCGCAATCATTTACAGGTGGCAAATGTTTACTTTGACAGAGAGAGGTCTAGGGTTTAGGGTTTAAGGTTGAGGCGTGTGTGGAAACAGCGACTCCTACAGGGCTCCTGGCGGTGGCGGCTTCTTTGACCCCCGGGCCTGCTGCACCCGGCCTGGCTGGGGCTATGACGGCGTCAGGGCTGCTGTGTGCGCTCAAGGTGAGGGGCCTTGAACCCACTGTATTTACACGTCGCTGGTTTCATGGGCCTGATGACGGCGGCCGTGTTGCTGGGGCTATGACGGCGTCAGGTCTGCCGTGTGCGCTCAAGGTGGGCTACTTGTATTGCTTTTCTATGAGAGGGAGCGAAGCTTGAGCTGCCTCAGGCCCGCTTAGATTCAAGGCTTCTGGATTCACGGGCCAGATGACGGCGGCCATGTTGCTGGGGAAATGATGGCACTAGGGCTACCATGTGCGCTGCATGTGAGGCCATGCCACCTGTGCATGCACCTGCCTCTGTGCAGATGCTGATGTGTGCAGGCACCTACAGCCTGGCCGAATCCAAGCCGGAGCTGCTGCATGCCTTGGTACTGGCACATGATTGTGCACTTTGGCAGGCTGACACGCAGTGTCTGGCCAACCTGATGCGTGCGTCACCTACAACCCGGCCGACTCTGCAGTAACTGTTACACGCCTTGCACTGCATGGTGATGTTCCCTGCAAAATTTGACATGCAGTTGTCGTCCAACGTCTTGATGATGTGTGCAGGCACCTACAACCCGGCCGACTCCGAGCCTGCAGACAAGTGCAGGGACTGCCCTCCTGGTACCACCACGGCCCCTGGCAACGTGACTGCGGCCGCCGTTGACAACATCAACGACTGCAGCTTCACGCTGCCTGGCTTTGGAGTCCAGGATGCCGCCAACGAGCTGAATGCTGGTGTCATCAAGCAAGCTGGCCTCAGGGAGTGCGACGTTGGTGAGCAGCAGCTGCCCGCGAAAGTTGAAAGTTGAAAGTTGTATGCCAGTGCTGCACGTACAGCATGCAAGTGCAGGCGCCATGTGCAAGCTGCAACGCAGGCTGTGTCGTCTTTTTGGGTGCAGAGTTACCGTGCAAACGGCAAATTTTGTTGGTGCTGTCACATGCAACCCCTTGCAAGATGCAGAGGGTGTTGTGCGTGCAGCAGCATCATGCACCTGCCTGGGCATGCAAGATTGTCCTAGTGTGTGAGCTGAGTATAGGCCACTGCAGCAGCAACATCATTTAAGATATTTGAAAAGGAATTTGATGCTGCTGCGCACATGCCCAGTCAGTCAGCACATGCCCACTGCTCCCTCCCCACTACACATGTGTACTGCCCCCTCCCTCCTCCCCTTGCAGGCAAGTTCAGCATTGGCGGTGAGGCGTTAACCACTGCCAACTGCCAGCCGTGCCCAAAGAAGAGGACGACACGGTTCTCAGGAGCAACAAATGGAACCACCGAGTGCGACGGTGAGGCCAGATGCATAGCTGATGCTTGCTGTTGCATATCACATCACGTGCACCACCTGCTGTTAAACCTACCATGTGTAAAACGGAGAGCTTGCGAATCTCATGACTTGTTTCAGGTGCAGCTGTGTGGAGTGCTGGTGTATGCATTGTCCCTTGGCTCAGCTTTTCATCTTCTGCCATGTCAATCTTACTAGTCTCCTCCTCACCTTCTTCTTTCCCATGACCACCCATAATCCTCGCCCTTGCACAACCAAAGAAACTACATCCAAGCCGTGTACATGTCTGCCGCTGCATGTGTACGTGTACGTGTATGCGCACCTGATGCCACTTGCTCTGTTGCTTCAATACATTATGTATGCTCTGCCGCTGTCGTTGTGTGCAGTGTGCCCTGCTGGGATGGGAACCACCAATGCCGCAGGCACCGCAGGCGACTGCAACAACTGCAACCCCGGTTTCTTCGGTGACATCGGCCGCGAAGGTGGTGACACCGAGTGCAAGCAGTGCCCTGGCAACCTCGTCAGTTCCTTCAACTTCTACATCAACGGCAGCGCAAACACACTTGATGTTGGCGTTGTGAGCGAGGCTGGGGCTGTCTCCTCGCAGCAGTGCCTGCTGCAGTTTGCTGCCATCGAAACTGGCAACTGGTGAGCGGGGGCCACTGCTGTTGGAGATGAATAGACACCACATCACGCATCACGCTGTTTGCTGCAACCAAGACTGGCGACTGGCGTGGGGCGACTTGCTGGCAGTAGTAATAGACACGCATCACTCTTGAGCAATGCCTGTTGCAGTTTGCTGCTATTGAGACTGGCGATTGATGATTGGGGCAACAGCTTCTTTGACAAGGGCATCATGCGTGACCTTGCCACAGCCGGCACATGCCAGCTCCGATGAATGAATGAATGAATGTATGAGCTACGCGTGGTGTGTTCACACTAACACCCGCGTTAGTTAAGGAGGGGGGCGTGTGAGGCCATAAGGAATCACATGCGCCTCCACGCCTTCTACCATGGCCAGCTCCATGCAAGCTGCAGTGCCCGCTTGAACTGAAGTGTGTCTGGCCGGTGGGTTGCTGCTGCGCTGACCAGGTTCCTGCCGACAACAGCCGGTGTGGTTCTGTCAACGATCACCCTGACATCTCCCCCAACAGATCAGAAGTGCATGGATGCTTGCCAGGCGGACGACCTTTGCCAGTTCTTCACGTACGACTACAACAGCCAAGCATGCCAGCACAGGAGGGCCCTCACAGCGTCTAACCCTAGTCAAGCAACTGGCTTGTGAGTGCTCTGTTGGTCTTGCACCATATGCACAGATGTCTGGTTGTTGCTGCTTGGCTGATATGTTGAACACCCTGCAACACATGCATATGCCCAAACCAAGTGTAGAACCAACACAGTTTCAGGGTAAAAAGAAGGCCAGAGTCGCTCTTTGAAGGTTAACTCTGCAGTGTCCTAGCTATGGGCATCCTTCGATTTGCCGTCATCAGCAGCGTAGCTCTGCTCGCTGGGGTAGTTCCTTGAGGCAGGTTTCAGTCTTGAGATGCATTGAAATGTTATGCTATATTTCTACACGTCAGTGCAGGCATTCTGACATTGTGCACGCTATCAGCTGCTAATGATGTGCCATGCGCGGCAAGGATCTGACCCGCATACCGCATCCACGCCGCTGCTTCCTGCTACAGGACAAAGATCGCCTACAAGGTGCTGGCTGGCAATGGCCTGGGCTTCGAAAACAGGCTGGCCAAAACCCCGGTTAACCCCAAGGAGGCCGGCTCCGGGGTTTTCTCGTGGTTCAACGATGACAAGGCAGCTGAGATTGGTGACACCTTCACCATCAGCCCCGCGCCCAGTCCCGTTACAATCGTCAACTGCCTCACCGCGTGCAATGACGAGCCAACGTGTGCCGCAGTGGTGCTGACCATGACGAATACCACCTCCAACACCCTGGCGACAACAGGCACCCCATGCGTGTTCAAGCGTGGTGTGCTCAGCATGCCTTCCACATCCCCAGGAACCTCTGACACAACCAACAGGCGCACCATGGTCAAGTACAGGACGACCCCAGGCGCTGTGAGGCCGTTTTAGATGGGCTGGCAGCTGTCTGGCTGAAGTGAGATTCCTCAGCAGCCGTGTGGCAGGCACTTTGGGCGTTTGCAGGTGTAGCTTGTGCAAGCAAGGATGGATTCTACACACTGCTTGCTGGAGGGCGGCGCGGATGCAAAGTAAGCATGGCATGCATGAAGAATTGCATGGCTGCCCTGAGAAAAATTGTGTTTGTGGAAATGACGATGTGCAGCCACTGGCAAATTCCTGTGCAGCTGCTGGCTGCCTGCAGGCTGCTGTCCAGAGAGATGCTACAGCTACTGCTGCACTTGCTTGGTACATATCAATATCTTGTGTTCCGTGTGTTGAGTATATTGAGCTTTGAGACAGCTGGCACGTGCACGTTGCATGAGTTTGCCAGGCAGAGATACTACTGCCACATATGCACTATTATTGGTGCTTATCTTGCACGACATGTGTTGAGTACTTTGAGCTTTGAGACAGCTGGCACGTGCACGTTGCATGAGTTTGCCAGGCAGAGATACTACTGCCACATATGCACTATTCTCAGTGCTTATCTTGCACGACAGGTGTTGAGTACTTTGAGCGCTGAAAAAGCTGGCAATGCACGTTGCATGACTCTGTCAAGAAGAGATACTACTGCTACTGATACACTTTGTTTGGTTCCTATCTTGCGCGACATGCGTTGAGTACTTTGAGCGCTGAGACAGCTGGTGTTGCATGTTGCATGGCTTTGCCAGGCAAAGATACTACTGCCACTGATGCAGTTTGTCTGATATGTATCTTGCGCTACATCTGTTGAGTTCCTTGAGCGCTGAGACAGCTGGCATTGCATGTTGCATAACTCTGCCAAGAAGAGATGCTACTTATATAAGTTGGTTGCTATGTATATCTTGCGCGCCATGCGTTGAGTACTTTGAGCGCTGAGACAGCTGGCATTGCATGTTGCATAACTTTGCCAGGCAGAGATACTACTGCTACTTCTGCAATTTTCTTGGTGTCTATCTTGAGCGGCATGTGTTGAGGTATTGAGCTGTGAGACATCTGGCATTGCATGCTGTATGTCTCATCAAGCTTGAGAGGCTCTGGTATGGTAGCATACAGCAGGCACAGCAAAATGGCAGTTGTGGCTTGTGTATCAGCCAGTAAAGCCTTTATGCTCTAGAGGGTTTATCTGCTGTACAGCTGACATACACGTATGTTTGCAAGCCTCTAGCTGTGGCCCTTTGCTGGTTTCTCTTGTTATGACCTGCATGCTTTCAGGGCACTTATACCAAGCACTGTATAGATCGAGTGTGAAGCTGTCGTTTGACCAGCCTCAGTTGTTGTACGGAGTCTGCCAATAAGGGTTATTGAAAGCCAGCACAGGCAAGGAAGGTCGAAATCTTTGCTGTGTGTGGCTTGGTGATGTCATTGTGTGTCCCTATGAATCAAGCACCATGGCATGCCTGTGACGCTGTCCGATTGCTGAGACTGTGTCTGCCTTGCAATGCCCGCATCTATTGTGTGTCAACAGTCAGCACACGAGAGGCCAGAGGCCAGTTTTATGTTGTGCGGCTGAGCACTGCCCGCCTGTCGGTACCGTGGATCCGGATTTTCATCAAGAGACGAGGGCTTGTGCAGTTGGTACCAGATTACGTTCCAGCCAAGCAATACGCATGCTGTGTACACAAAGTGCACGTGGTGGTTTACAGCCTTTGATATGGCGTGGCCATGCAGTGTGGCTAGTGTCCTTGAGGGCTGGACTTGGTGCAAGCAGCTTGACAGCTCATACGTAGCTAAACGCTTTTTGGCAAGCCCCACAGAACTTGTGTGCTGATGTGTACTTGATATTGCAATCAATTGCAGCCGGTTTTGGCTGCAAGGCCTGCTGCTTGACTCAGAGGGTGACAGGAACCGTTCCTCCCTCTCTCTTTGAGCCATGCGAATGATGCTGCACAACATTGGTTTGCACACTGCACTGCCGTATGGTGCCTTGCTTGTCACTGCCTAAGGCATGCCTGGGCAGGATCGCGGGCATCAGCAGCTGTGGCAGTAGCTATTGCAGCGGTTGACCCCTCAATAACTTTAACTTGAAGGCGTGGTTTGTCACTGCTGTGAATATGCGTTCAGGTGAGGCCACCGGACATGTTGCCAGTGGCTCTCACCCTGCGCTGATCAGAACACTGCTTGGCTGTTACAATTATGTAAAGCAAAGGGGCACACAGTGGATTGGCACGGCGTCAAGACGACCTGCTAGCGAAACAAAACACCTGCACTTCTCAGGGCAGGTGCAGCCATGATGGGCAACAGGCCTTACTAGCTGAGACAATAATGACCTGCTCCTTCTGCCCGCACATGTTGCACATCACAGTGCTCTAAAAACAAACACAACACAGCTGCTGTCTCAGGTGCAGGCTTCTGATCACAGGGGCTTCATAAAGGCAAGCTTTGCTGTCGTACTGCTGTCACATGTATGGCCAAGGTGCCTGCAATTGCTGCGGGGCCCTGCTTGACAAACTGTTTTGAAGAAAGGCACACAATGCAGCAGGCAGACGAACAGCAACACAATGTGTACCACACACCATTTCATACGGAGCCGCTGAGGCAATGTAGTGACTCCTTGGTGTGGCCCCTGCAATGCACGCAGTTGCGCCAGTGGGGCCGCAAATTACAACAGCAGAAGATATATAAGCGCAGGTGATGGCGCAGGTGGTGGCGGGCAGGGCGCACCATATATGTGCTGTGTAAATGATTGAGGCAGGGGTGTGCGCTGTAGAGCGTTGGATGCTGGAATGAAAGGCCTCGCGGATGAAGTTGGTGGTGCGCAGGGCAATCAAAGGTGGCAGCTAAGCCAGCTGTGCCTGCAGGGTGCATTTAGGTGAGCCAGGATGTGTGTGCAGTTTTGCAGCACCTGCAAGAGCAAGGGCGACATGCCCTGTTAGCGCCTGTTTCTGGGGTGCCTGACGCAGCACTGGTGCTGCTGGGAGAGACATATGTATTCCGCAGCATCAAGGGAATAGCAATTGACCACAGGCTGCGAGGCCTGCCACAAGCAAGGGAGGGGTGATGCTGGCAAGCCAGCTGTGGTGTTTTGGCGGTCGGTGCGGGTGCTGCGTCTTGTTGGTGCCTGGCAGTAGAGGATACGCAGGGCTTCCCTATCAGGCCTGCATATGCAGAGAAGGCACTGAAGCCTGTTGGGGTGCAGAAGTGGCATCTTCATGCTTCGCAGTCAATGCGCAGGGGTGGGGCGAGCTGGGCCTGCTAGGCTCCTTTACATACTACTGCTGCAGTTGCCAAACCTACCATGTGTGTAACTTACATTTGCAGTGGACCAGGACTTGCCGTGTCGGACTGAGGCAGGGTTCCCAGCCGGACACGGTTACAATGCTTGTAGTGAGGCCCAGCAATGCCAGCTTGGCCATTTCTGATGAAGTGCCCCTGGCCCTTCTGGCAGATGTGCCATTAGTCCCCTATGAGCAGGGCCTGCAACAACACGCACGCACACGCACACGCACACACGCACGCACACACGCACGCACGCACGCACGCACGCACGCACTGTAACGACTGAGGAAGCGTAGGGAAGCGTATAGAAGACAAAAATGATTAATAGGATATTATGATAAGCCCGTGGGGAACTCTCAGGAGTCGAATCCCTCCCCTCCTACATTGCAGGGCCTATGTAGTTCTCTCGTCCAACTACCCCGGCTAGGGTATAGGTCTCATCTTTGACCTACGGCACGGCTCTCTCTCTAGACCCTACAGTATCTATTATACTGTGCCGTTACATACCTCCCCCCTTAGGTAGATTGACTGCCCTCAGTCAGCACTTAGAGGCGTGTAACGCATATATGTTTTGTATGAACATATCTGGCCAAAACTGCTACAGCACACAGCTGCACAGCAGGGGTACCACCAAAATCACTCCTCAAACTACAACCAGGTTGCAGAGAGCTCAGCGTAGCACCCTTGAGGTTAGGCTACACGACAGGCTTCGCTCCCCCAGTTGCAGTACAGCACCGAAATGCGTGATCCCAGTAAGAGTGTAAAGCACTTGGCTGGTGACACCAGTCACCACACTCGTGGGTCTGTAGTGTGTGTTTAATGCCCCATGAAGGCAACGCGCGCATAAATGTGAATAAACCTTTACACACCAGAAGCAGTAGAACGTAAACGCTTGGATGAGCGCACAGGCTGTAGACCTCCATCTACAGTACGTTTCTGCTTATTCGTGCCGGCTCCTGCTCGGATTCGAGCAAAGTAAGCATCGATCTGGTCCTGGCAATTAGTACAATTGCGCTCAGGCTCCCATGTGTTGTTGCTCTCATCAAAGCCTTTCCACTTGATGAGGTATTGCCTTGCCAGAACAGGCGTCTTTGCTCTGTTCTTCTTCCTTCTCACTTGTACATCTCTGTGAGCCAAAACTGACTCAACCTCGTACTCCAGCTCACCTTCCAAGAGCTCAGGTACGGGAGGTGGTTGCACACGCCCACCTTGCTGGTAAGGCTTCAGCAGTGACACGTGGAACACAGGATGAATCTTGAGACTTGGAGGCAGTGTCAACTTGTAGGCCACTTCATTCACACATTGAAGTACCTTGAACGGGCCAATTCACTTTGGCAACAGCTTGTGTGTTCCAGCTGTTTTCACCTTGATGTTCTTTGTGCTCAAAAGAACTTCATCACCAACTGCCAACAGCAGCTCTCTTCTGTGCGTATCTGCATACGCCTTCTGTCTTTGCTGTGCTGCCTGCAAACATAACTTTGCCCGTGCAACAGCAATCTGTATGCGTTCAGCCAGTGATGTTGCTGAATCACATGTGGCAGTGCTCTCCTCCCCCCTTGGAAGCACAAGATCCAAAGGCAGGTAGGGCCGTTTGCCATACAGCAGCTCAAAGGGTACAGCGCGGATGGATTCCTGGTAGGACTTGTTGATGGAGAATTGCACCATCGGCAGCAATGAATCCCAGGTGGTCTGTGTGGGATCAATGTAGTGCCGCAGCATATCTTCCAGCACACGATTAACACGTTCAGTGTTACCATCGCTCTGTGGGTGGAATGCAGTGCTCATGCCATGCTGAACACGCATCTGGGCCACAAAGGCCTTCCAGAACTTACTTGTAAACCTAATATCGCGATCTGTAACAACACAGCGGGGCACACCATGATTTGCCACCACCTGAGCAACAAAGATGTCCGCTAGTTGCTCAGCGCTCACATCATCAGCACATGGCGCCAGGTGCACCATTTTTGACAACCTGTCAACAAAGACAGCGATGGCTGTGAATCCTGCAGCAGTCCGCGGCAGGGACACGATGAGGTCCATGCTAACGGACATTCAAGTGTCACCAGGCACTGGCAGAGGACGCAGCATACCAGCAGGTTTCTGGTTGCTGCTCTTGTTGCGTTGGCAGGAGTCACACTCCTTGACATACGCGCAACATCACGTGCTATGCCAGGCCAGTAGAAGTATCGTTGCACATTCTTCAACGTGCGCTTGGTTCCAACATGACCAGCATACAGCGCATCATAACATTCGTACAGCACCAGCTGCTGCAGCGCAGCATCGGCTGGCAGTACCAGTGTCTTGCCTTTGTAAAAGAGACCAGCCTTTTCTGTCCAACTGTTTGCATCTGGTGCAAAAGCAGTATCAACGGCATATGCTGCACGCAACCGCACCATAAAGGCTGAGTTCTGCAGCAGTGCGGCCTGGACAGTAGATGCTGTCAAAACACCAACATATGACACCATACCTGGCTCTGAGTCCACTGCAGGATGACGACTGAGCGCGTCAGCCACAACATTTTGCTTGCCAGGCTTGTAATTCCATTTCAGCCTGTAGCCCTGCAGCGCTTCAAGCCATCTTGCAGACCGGCGGGACTGCATGGTGTTAGTGTCAAAGAAGGTGTTGGGTTTGTGATCTGTAAATACATTCACATCTCTGCCTTCAATGTAACAACGCCACTTCTTGACGCAGTACACCACAGCAAGCATCTCAAGCTCTGTGGGCGAGTAGTTACGTTCTGCTGGTGTTAGTTTGCGTGATTCAAACGCAATTGGATGCCCTGTTTGCATCAACACACCAGACACACCCAAATATGATGCGTCACACACCATTTCAAATGGTTCCTGACTATGCCAGTCCGGCAAAATCAACACAGGTGCTGTCGTCAACAGCTCCGGAAGGATCCTTTACTTGTTCAAACGCAGTGTGACAAGCTGTCGACCAGCGAAAAGCTGCGTCGCCTTTCAGAAGGTCTGTCATAGGATGAACAACCTGTGCATATCTCTTGATGAATTTCCTGAAGTAATTCGTCAGCCCGAGAAAAGAACGTAGGTGTGAAACATCTTTAGGTGCAGGGAACTCCTTGACTGCTTTCACTTCAGCAGGGTCAACGCGAACTCCCTGTGCATCGACAATATGCCCGAGGAATAACACTTCTTTCTGATAAAAGGAACATTTCCAATGAGCAGCTGTCAAGTTGTTCGCCTTGAGAATGTTCAGTATGATTCTCAAGTGTTTTTCGTGTTCTGCTTCATTCTTACTGTACACGATGATGTCGTCAAGGTACACCATAACGAACTTGTACAGGTGCTTCGCAAATAGTTTGTTCATCAGGCTCTGGATCGCTGATGGGGCGTTCACCAGACCGAAACTAAGTGTTAGGTATTCATAGTGACCGAAGGGCGTCCTAAACGCCGTCTTTGGTACATCCGTATCAAGCACCTTTGCCTGATGATAAGCTTGACGAAGATCAATCAAGCTGAACACCTTTGCACCTGTCAAGTGGTCCAGCATCTCGTCAATACGAGGAAGTGGGAAGGCAATACGCCTCGTTAATCGATTTATCGCTCGATAATCGATGCACATACGCAGCTCAGTTGAGCGTGGTTTCTTAACAAACAGCACAGGAGCACCAAACGGTGACAGTGAAGGCTGTATGTAACCAAGCTCAAGTAGCTGCTGTATCTGCTTCTCCATTTCTTCCATTTCAGCTGGAGAATAACGAAACATAGGTCGCAAAATAGGCGACGTACCTGGTTCCAGAGGAATCACCTCATAGTCGATCTGGAGTTTTGAGCCTCCATGTGGTGGGTGGTCCGTGAACACCGTAGGGTAATCAGCTTGCAGTTGTGCCACACGAGGATCCTGTGACTCAGTAGCTGCAGCTGCACACACAACAGTAGCATCACTGTCAGTGGGTGCATGTACCTGTTTCACCACAAACAAGCAGTACCAGAACTCTTGTTTACTCAACCGTTTAGCTTGTGCATAAGATAATACAGTAGGCTGAACAGGCGAAGGCTTCTGTGAAGGCACATCCATGAACAAAATAACAGGGGTTTTACCCTTGCCCTTGACTGTACATGTGGCAGATGCATAATCTAGCTGAGCCTTCATACTGGTCAGCCAAGCATCTCCAAGAATAACATCAAATGCTGAAGGCATGTCTATCACAACAAAGTTGAGCTGTGACGCAAACCCTTGCATACGTAAAGTGACAGTGCACTGCTGCGCAGCGTGTGCAGCAGCGCCTGCAACACCAATCACAGACAGCGGGCACTTGCTCTGTCGCAGTGCAACTCCAACTCTCCAACTCTCTCACAGAAAGCAGCAGAAATGTAGTTATGCTGTTCTGCGCCACTGTCAAACAGCACTTGTGCTGTGGCACCCGCAACGGCACCAGTCAGTTGCATCACATGTGTTGTGGTAGGACGCACAGTGTCCTCCTGACTCGTATCAGGTGTATCAGCAGCAGTAGAGGCACAGAACTGTGCTCGTGCCTGCTGTACTGACTCAATATGTGGCTTGTCCACATACACAACAAAATCACACTTGGATCTCACAGTTTGCCCTGAGGCGGCATCAACAAACAGCGGCGTATTGCGCGCAAAACGCCGCAACAGTGTCATGCCGCGCAGCACTGGTGATCTGTACTTGGCTGGAAGCAAAACGCAGGCGCCAAGCTCTGGACACCGCAGCTTATGCAGCCTGTACCTGGTGAGAAACAACTCACAATGCTGTCTAGGGGTATGTAACCAAAGGAAGTCACCAGCTGCAAATTTTCTATCAAAGAATGACTTGCTACCAGCAGCACAGTAATCTGGCAGCAGTGCATTACTGCCATCTGCTACTGCACATGCATCAATCCTGCATGTCGTAACAAGCTCACTTTGCAGCTCAGCAAAAATGGCTGGAGTGATCTGCAGTTCATCGTCTGCGTCGAAAGGATTTATTTGCTGGGTAACAGCCGCAGTTACGCCGTGCTGTGAGCCACCAGCTACACCACTCTCCTCACGCTGCTGCCTGGCAGCACCCCAACTCTGCTGCTTCGGCACGCCAGCTGCAGAAAAACTGCACACTCCAGCAGCTTGCACACTAGCGTCTGCTAGCTGCTGCTTGCTCTGCATCTTGCAGGAACCACCATCCGCCTGGCCTGCAGGCCTGTCACTGGCGGTGTGGGCTGCGATCAGCGCATCCAGCGCTGCCAGCTCATCACTTCTGCTGCACACAGCAGGCACAGTGGCAACAACAGCAGTAACCACGTTACTCTGTTTGCTCACTGAAGCAGTAACCTCGTTACTCTGTGCACTCACTGCACCCTCACGGCCCGCAAAGGGATCATATGAGGTACGGCCTAGGCCGAAGATGGCATCACGCCATTCAGTTGACATGTCAGCAATCAGTGCATAGTAACGCTCCTCCAGCGTCGCTTCACTGCCTTCTGACAGCGTGCTTGCATCTGCTGACAGCTCAGCATCACGCAGCTCATCTAGCGCTGCGTAGCTGTTTGCATGTACAGGCAGTATGCTAGCACACAGGTCTGCAGCAGGCGGCAGGCATGCATCAGGCTCGGCCGCACTGGACACAGCGCGCAGCATCTCCTGCTGGCCTGCTACACTGCTGAGCAGCATGTAATCCTGCTGCGTAAGACTGCTGCCAACTGCAGCACATATTGACGGCTCTGCACTGCTGCTGTGCAGCTGCACAGCACTGCTGTCAATGCAAGGCACAGCCACTGCTGTGCTCACCTGTGCCTCCTTGGGGCAGTTGCGCTTGATGTGCCCCTGCTCGCCGCAGCCGTAGCAGGTCACTGGCTCACGCTTGCCGGTGAACTTGGGCTTGGGCTGGAACTTACCCTTGCCGTGCTGTGGCTTCTGCACGCCGCCAGCTGGTTTGAAGGGCTGGCGCGGAGGGAAGCCACGTTGCTGGCTGCGGCGGTCGCAGGAGTTGAAACCATTGCCGCCGCCGCCGTTGCTGGACTGGCGCGCTGCTGCGCGAGCAGTCTGCTGGTCAAAAGGCACTGCGTGATTGACCACGTTAGCACGGAAGTCAGCATAGAGCAGCCATGGTTTCATGTCAGCTGTGTATGCAATCATGTCCTTCAGCTTTGCATGCACTGCTCTGTGCACCAAGCAGATCTTGAGGAAGTCACTCACTGGCTTCTGCACGCACGCACGCGCGCGCGCGCGCGCACACACACACGCGCACGCACGCACGCACGCGCGCGCGCGCGCGCACGCACACACACACGCGCGCGCGCGCGCACGCGCACACACACACACACACACACACACACACACACACACACACACACACACACACACACACACACACACACACACACACACACACACACACACACACACACACACACACACACACACACACACACACACACACACACACACACACACACACACACACACACACACACACACACACACACACACACACACACACACACACACACACACACACACACACACACACACACACACACACACACACACACACACACACACACACACACACACACACACACACACACACACACACACACACACACACACACACACACACACACACACACACACACACACACACACACACACACACACACACACACACACACACACACACACACACACACACACACACACACACACACACACACACACACACACACACACACACACACACACACACACACACACACACACACACACACACACACACACACACACACACACACACACACACACACACACACACACACACACACACACACACACACACACACACACACACACACACACACACACACACACACACACACACACACACACACACACACACACACACACACACACACACACACACACACACACACACACACACACACACACACACACACACACACACACACACACACACACACACACACACACACACACACACACACACACACACACACACACACACACACACACACACACACACACACACACACACACACACACACACACACACACACACACACACACACACACACACACACACACACACACACACACACACAGCACGTACTGCAGGTGCCTTGTGTACTGTGATGGATCACAACTCTGCAGATCAGATATGTGACACATTATGTGTTACAGGGCTATGCCGGCCAGCTGCTGCAGCCAGTATATTCTGCAGCATGGCTCGATACAAAATACGAACAGCCGCAAGCATAGCGCTGTGCAACCACGCTGTCGTGGCACATCAGAGACAGCAAAGTGTGGGGGAGGGGCAGTAAAACTCTGGCAACAGCCTGTACATCAGCATCAGAAGCGGCAGGCGAGTGCAGCCTTCAACTGTACTGGGACAACATGGAGCCCAGCCAGACCAGCCGGGTTGTGCACCTCTGTCGAGGAATGCACACACAAGTGCAGTGGGGCTCCCCAAGGAAGCGCTTGGCTATATGTGCAAGGGCTTTTGAAATGAAGCTCTCGACTAGGTATATGGCTATCAATAGAAAGCGCTTGGCTATGTGTGGGCTGACGGGTCGAGGCGCCTGTAGCAACACGCAGGGCAAACAGCCAAGTATGGCCGTGCCCTGTTTTAATGCCAGAAAACCAAGCACACGTGGTGTGCAGATCATGCATTGAGCGTGCAAGGTGTACACAAGGCACCTGTTATCACCATCCAGATTTCATCTCAACCATTTATTGTGTCCACACAATTGAATTGCAGCGCCGTGACAGTTGCGCAAAGCAGATTATATACCCTTCCGTCATGCGCTGGCCTTTACACACATGGCTGCAACGGCTTGTGGAAACAAAGCATGCCTGGCGACCATGCAGCAGCTCACATAACCCTATGGTTGCTGGCTGTATGCATGTATGCCTTGCACCTCGTGCCTCGTAGATGTATTCGGATCTCTTTATGTGCCACAGGTGGAAGAACACATACCAAAAAGCACCCGCACTCAAGACAAGAACACAAGCAAACAAGCACCCGCCCTCTAAACTGCTGGAGATGCACTCGCATAACGT
Organism: Tetradesmus obliquus; assembly: GCA_030272155.1. Classification (NCBI taxonomy): domain Eukaryota; kingdom Viridiplantae; phylum Chlorophyta; class Chlorophyceae; order Sphaeropleales; family Scenedesmaceae; genus Tetradesmus; species Tetradesmus obliquus. The sequence goes on from CP126206.1 coordinate 788,562, forward strand.
GTGAGTGGCTGGCATGTCACAAGCAGGTGGTGACCAAAGCAAACCCCAGCATCTGTCTGCGCCATGATGCGACGCCATCAATTTCCAGGCTCGATCACTGCCAAACATGCGTTTTGCAAACATGCACACTAAGCAAGCATCAAGAGGTCTGATACGCAGGACATCCCTGCAGAGGAAGCCAGGAAGCTGCCATTAGCTGGGCAACATTCTTACAACCACCATGACTGGCGACTCGGCAGTGCCTGGGAATTGTTTGACATGACCAGTCGCCAGCAACGCATGTGCCACATTAAAACTTCTGTGCAATGCCTGCATGCACAGCTCCTCATGCCGCGAGCCAGGTGAGACTCTTTGCAACAAAGCATGTACCACGGTGCGGTGCGGTGCGCAGTCCAGCACGTTCTCACTCATGGATGCATGCCTCAAGCAACCTGATCACCGGCGCTGCTGGCACACACCATGCAAGCTGGTGCACTCCTGCCCAAGGCCTGTCAGCCTTATGGCCCTATTACCACGGCAGAGGGGGCTTGACTAATGCAACAGAAGCCTCGGTCCTGTACCGCACCATGGTGCGCTTGGTGGAGTCAGAGGGCAGGGAGGAGCCTGATGGCACACTCACAATGCCGCGCTTGAACACACACCGATTACTCGCTGATATCAATGTTGCAGAGCCGGGGACATTGAACCTGAGCACGACTGCTGCGCAAGCTGCTTCGTCATTGCACTGCTGCAGGCAGGCTGCGACTGTATTGGCAGCTGACATGGTGGTTATGGTGTCGCCGATTTGGTCTGCCTCGTCGTCATCAAACCAGGAGAATATGCCTGAGCCAATCTCCTTGCGCTTGACGCCTCCCAGCAGTGAGCGCTTCCTATTCTCGCTGCCCAGCCCGTTGCCAGCCAGCACCTTGTAGGCGATCTTCATCCTGCAGGAACAAGCAGCACCATCGAACGTGTTTCAGCCTTGCACAATGGATGTGGTATTATGATCGAACATGGCTGATTGCCTTCAGTTGGCCTGTCGTCAAAGCACCTGCAACACGTCTGTCCGTGGTTTTGCAGCAACCCTAGGTACGTCTCTGTTTTGGGGTATGTAGTGTACATGTGCAGCTGCTAACGCTGGCTAAGGTTACGTAACAGCAACGTGGTGGGCCAACGTGTTTAGTGAACAGAGCAAACATGGTTGAGAGGTGAGGTCTGTGGAGCTGGGCGTGGCTAAAAGAGCGTAGCAACAGGCCGTGCATGATGGCTTCCGTCGAAGGGTTGCGACAGCTATTGGTGCTGTTGTAATGGATAAACCACATCATAGACTAATTTGTGCCTGCCTTCAAACCACCCTGTAGAGTGCAGTGGGTAGCACCACAGGCTGGGGTCAGGCACTCACGTGCCAGTAGGAGTAAGTCCGGCCTTCCTGTAGTAACACGTCCCATCCAAGTAATCATATGTAAAAAACTCGCACAGTGCGTTGACATCATTCCTGCATGCTGTCATGCAGGCTGCAGCATCTGCTTGAGATGAGGTCTCCAGGTTCAGACCTGCTGCTGTTGGAAGGTACCTGATCAGGGCAGCGGCAGCCAACAGGGGAAGGGTGCATTTATCAGGCATGTGCGTATATTGGTAGCAGCACCGCTGAATTCTCAGTGCTGGCTATTGCCATGTGCGGCTGCCGCTTCTTACCTAGCTGACAGTTTATCGCTTGACTTTATACATACTTGTGTTGAGGCACCAGTCTGCTGCAGCTGCTGCTGGGGCTGTGTTTAACCGATTAATGCTAGCAGCATTGCACGCGAGCCGCCAGGGTTGACAAAAAAGAACACAGCTGGACGCGTCCACCAAAAAACACATAGCGCCTCTGATCTCATCGCCACTTGCTACATGCCGTCAAGCAAATTGCAGTCGCCCCAGGAGGCACTTGCATCTTGCAATGCGCTGATTTGCCCAGAACATGGTGGGTACATGCCTGATACCAGCACGGCAGTGGTTCCTCTCACCAGTTGTCTGCCTCAATCGCAGCAAACTCTAACAGGCAGCTTTGGGCGGATGTGGCGCCTCCCTCTGACACGGGGTTGACGCTAACTGTGTTTGGGCTGTTGTTGATCTGGAAGTTGAAGGAGCTGCCGGCGGTGCCAGGGCATGCGCTGCAAGCATAAGTGCCACCTGGGCGGCTGATGTCACCGAATTGGCCCACAGGGCAGGCGGCGCAGGCGACTGATGCAGGGGCAGTGCTACCCTGTCCAGCAGGGCACACTGCGCAAACAGCACGGCGGAGCACACACGGTTGTCAGTAATTGTCAAGTGGGTTCCAGCAGGTAACAATGTAGTGCCAATGCTTTGGGTTTGAACTCAGGGTGCTGGTGCTGTGGATCTTGTAAAAGGTGACGTTTGCTGTCGGTGCGCAGGATGCGGCATGTGCTCATCGCGCCACATGACTACCAGCACTGGAGGGATCGGTCAGACATATACAGGGTTTACAAAACCTCAAGAGGGCGTGTTGATTGACCTGCATCACAAAAGGCTGGTTGTTGCTGCCAGCCGTCAGGACTGGCATTTCAAGACTCTCACCGTCGCACTCTGTGTTTCTTGTCGCTCCTTCAAACCGAGTGGATTTCCCTAGGGGACATCCAACGCAGTTGCCGCCTGCGTTGATCGCCGTGAAACCAGTGCTGAATGTCCCTGCAACGGCGGCACGGTGATTGGGATGATTATGAATTGTCGGTAGACTGAAAAGTAACCAGGAGTGTAAGCTGATTTATGCTGCCAGGCGTTGTTGCTGTCCCGTCCTGTCATGCCAGGGTGTTGATGTCTACAGCACGAGCACTGAATTCTGCACTGTTACACTTCTTATGGTGTGCAATGTGACGCTTGTGTCGATGCCAACTCAAAATTGACAGATCTGGGTATCAACAGGTGAACATGCAGCATGCTCTTTCTTCAAGGCTCTGCAGTAGTGCTGGCATCACACAGTGTACTGGCTACGTCTCTGCAGCAGCATCTCAGACGCTGCGGCAACTTGTGCTGTTACAGGGGCTTACGAGAGCCAGCTGCAGCCCTTGATATATGTACTGGAGTGATGTTTTGTTTAAGGTCATTGTACACAGTGCTGGACAGTTTGATGCAGACGTTATGTGCGGAATTTTGTGTATTGGCTACACGTCAGCTTGCAGCTGAAGCTCACCAATGGGGCACTCCTGGAGGCCTGCAGGGTTGCCCGGCACATCTCCCGCAGATTGAGCCCCGAAACCAGGAAGAGTGTTGGAGCAATCCATGATATCATCGACGTAGGACGGAAGTGTGGGTGTGCTGGGGTTGGTTGTGGTGCCAGGTGGGCAGTCCTTGCACTTGTCAGCTGGCTCAGATGTTGCCGGGTTGTACGTACCTGCACGCATCAGTCAGCAGCTGCAGGTCAGCCACCCAGGCGAAGCACTGCCAATGCTATTCGAACAGCAGTGACTGAGCAGCACACCACATGATGCCTAGTGCCTAGCAGTTCCGTGCCGCACACGACCTGTACTGCAGGTACCAGCAACAAAAGCCAGCAGCACGCTGCAAAAATAGGCATTGGTGGCTCCTGTTGTGGCCTTACCTGCAGCGCAGATAGAAGCCCTGACACCGTCGTAGCCCCAGCCTGGCTTCGTGCAGCAAGCCCCAGGGTCGAAAAATCCGCCTTTGCCTGTCGTTGTCAGCGCTTTGTAGTTGGAACCACCAGTGTAGCATACACCGGAGGCGTCTGTCTGCATGTTGGTTGGGCAGTCCTTGCAGGGAGACAGGCGCAGCTCGTACTGCTTGTTAGCAACACCGTAGTTGTTGCCCACACAGTTCACTGCCCTGTAGACAGGGTCTGCCGTACTGGTGCCAGGCGAGACCAGCATGGTTCCCTGTCCCTTCTCAATAACTGCACACATACAACAGAGTTCGAGCATAGTTGGTCTTGTACCTGATGTGCTGGATGATGAGCTGGCAGCAGCGCAGGCATTGGACGTTGGTCAGTGGCAGCTGCTTGCAAGCGATGAGCTGCCGTGTTGAGCTTGTCAAGGTAAACCTTTTCAACTGTATGTGCACGCCACCTGTGTTGCATCTAGTCATGGACACTTTACGCATGATGTGCCAGAGCCGGCAGACAACAACGCGCCTGACGTCGCCTTATATCTTCAGACAGGCAACTCACAGCATGAGGCAGATGTCTGCGGCACCTTCAGGACTGGCCCGGCAGCGGCAACAAAGCCGGATGCGTCCAGCCCAAACACGCCCAGGGGCTCCACATCATCAGATTGGATACCAGAGCCACAAACTTTGCAAGAGTCGGCCCCAGTGCCGGGCCTCCTCCAGGTAGGAGCATACTCGCCGGGATCGTTGCTGCACTTGGTGACAGTTCCTAATGCCAGCTTGTGTCCTGGTGGGATCACTGCAAACAGAAGACAGCAGGAGTAGCACGCACGTGATTGATGGTGCAGTTGCACACTTGGTACACCTGCTTTATGACAGCCACCCAAAACAGCTGTGCATTCGAACGTCACACGACTGTTGACTGTTGATGTGATTTATATGGACGGCTTACAAGCATTCTGTGGTTGCCACCAGGCCTTGCACATGTTGCTTTTGTATGTCACTGGCTCCGCAGGTGACATGCACTCACCCAAAAAAAATTGATGAGCTGGCTCTGGAGCAAGGTTTGCTCGAACTGACGTGTGGGCGGCTACTAACACGTGCAGGAGTAGCACTGCTTACAGCTCTGTGACACGTTGACGGCAAACTGCCATCCCCATCATCTGCTTACAATTCTGTGACATGTTGAAGGCAAACTGCCACCACCATCATCTGCTTTTATGCATACTGTGATGGCTGTGCCAGAGCTGAAATACACTCACAGCAGTCGGTGTCGGCTGTTGCCCCAATGTTTTTTGTCCAGAGGCCGTTGGGACACATAAATCTCCCATCAAAGTTGTCCGTGTCAGTAGGATATCCTCCAGGGCTGTTTCAAGCAGCAGCAGCAGCAGCAGCAGCAGCAACAGCAGCAGCAGCAGCAGCGGAAGCAAGCTTCACGTCGCAGGCTGATGCACTGAATGCAGCAGCACTCGGTCCCCATGCAGTTTGCGGTTCCGCTAGATACATTACAGACTCATGCGGGCAGAACATGCAGCAAGAATGACATCGTGCATCTTGCTAAAATCCATGGTCGAAAATCCACTCCAAGCATAATCAGAGCGTATCATTCAGCTTAACCCGGGTGCATTCGTGCTTGGCAGCTTCTACCTCATTTTTGTGTTTGACAGTTTTGCCTCCAGTTTCACATGGCTACTGTCTGCCACAGAACCGGACACTGTCAGTGACTGGCTCCCGATTTTACAACACTGCGTGGCGAGTTGACTAGTGTGGTGCAGCCTCCATGGCGGTGCAACTCACCAGTATGAGCTTTGCGCGCAGGGACTGGTGTAAATCCCATTTGCAGGCACATTCTGCCATCCCGGCCTCACTTCTGGATCCACCCAATAGAAGCCACGAACCAAGACTGCAGCATGGAGCACAGATTTCACTGGTCAGGGCGCAGTATGCGTGGCGGTGTTGGCGCGTGGCGTGCAGCAGACAGCTTGTCGCTGTGACAGTGCCCTACCCTGAAATGTGATAAATAAAACTCTACACACCAAAGGCAGCACACCCAAAGAGCATTATATCAAGGGAAATTTCATCAGGGGCTGCAGCCTCACTACACGCGCTGCATGACAGCTATACAATGACCGAGAGGCTTGCTGGTGAGTTGCATAGCTGGGTGGAAACTCACCATCGCAGAACCTGAACTGAGGGCTTGCTGCAGCATTGGTGGTGGTTCCTCTTGGGCAGCGCAGGCACTTGTTGGCCGATGCACTCGTTGGAGAAACATAGGTCTCCCTGAACTCGCCTTTAGGGCAGCGGACCACTTTGTTGCTGCTGGTGACGTACCAGCCGGGTGGCACCACTGCGGGTGCGGGAGTTGGTGACACACAGCACATGCTCAGGGCCATGAGGTTGTTGAACAGACCATGCATGTTATTGTGAGGGAGGCATGCACAACTGTGAGGGAGGCATGCGCAACTGTGAGGGAGGCATGCGTACACATTCAAACACACTCCTATCTTGTCTCCTGCCACTGTGTGTACTTATGTGCTATCCCATCCTCGCGTCTCGTCATGTAGCTTCTCTTTATAAATAATCTGCATTGAAAAAAGTACAACTGACCCAAGACATAAATAGTAGCAAGCACGTCCTGCCAAAAACCATGCATGAACATTACGGGTTTGCTTTTGGGCTTTGATACTTACGGCAAGCAAGAGCAGATACCTCTTGCGTAGACCCAGCTCCATCGTCGAAAGTCGTGGCATAGTTGGGGAGAAGCGTTGTGCTGAAGGCGGTAGGCGGCAGTCCCTTGTCCGTCTTCATACCACCTGCAGTGGACAGCAGCAGACAATCACATATGGTCGTGACAGAAGACTTGACAGGAAATCAGCAGCCCAACACCAACAACACAGCCTGAAATCGATCATTAGCAGATCTCTACAACACTTTGATGTCAGCAAGTTGGGCTGAAACAAGCCTGTCCTCGCCACCCTGCAACAGGAGCTGTCAGGTCATGTGCTCAAGGGAGCCTCTTGCAAACGTCCAAGTGTTGACCAACGCTAACATTCAGGCTGGTCACTGTTTCTGAGGATCAACTCACTGGGGCACGGTGTGCAAGCGGCCTGGCGCTTCAAGCCAGCGCTGAATGTGTTCTCAGGGCATGACACTTGGTTAGGGTTTCCTGTGCTGGGGTCTGGGTTGACGTAGGAGAAGCCCGGCTTGTTGACTGCAGAGCAGCAAGGCAGCAAGCCTATATGTAAGAAAGCAGACCTTGAGGCAACAACAGAGCGCTATTAGAGGTTAAAATGGTGTACATGATCATGGTTTTTGGCAGTGCAGCACATTGCTCCCAGAGTTGCTGCGTTGGCTGCCAGTTGCTGCATATGGCTGTCTACAATTCCTCAGGAAAGGCAGTGCTGTGCAAAAGGCATGCAGGCATGTCGCTCACCGCAGCGAAGGATGCTTGGGGCGGCAAGGTTGACTGTGACCAGCAGGTTGGGGCAGGTGACTGGTGCTGCTGATGACTCGGCCTCCGTGCCGCCGGGGCAGTAAGAGTCAGCAAGGCATGGCGCGCACCTCCTCGGATTGAATGCTGGGTTGATGTACCAGCCAGGGGCACAACCTGCAGTGCCAAATCAATGGTGTGTGTGCGCAGACAGAGGAGAGTCAAGGGCAGTGCAGGTGGTGAGAATCAGCTGGAGAAGTGCATGCTGCTTCACAGCATCAACAACCCCCAACATGTGGCTACGCAAGCCACACCTTGACTTCAACAGGTTCACAATTCGCTCAACTGTACAGACTGCATGCTGCTGCAGGCTCTGAAAAGCAAACAATGTTTTCCCGTGCGACAAGACTGTTGCTGCTTGGCATGTTGCGCGCAAATAATCTGTAGCACTACAGTTGCACTAATGCAGCACTCACCGCATGACCCGTCAGATGCAGGTCTCAGACTCTTCTTGGGGTTGATTGGTGTGGAAGAATCTACAGTGCACCTCTTGCACAGGAAGAGGCCATTGGTGTCCGCTCCAATGCAGCTCCCAGGAGTTGAAAGCAAGCACCCGTCTGGACAGCGGGTGCAGCCTTGTGCTGTACATGTGTAGAGTGCTTGCTGGAGGGTGCGGCCTGCGATGCGATCAGTCAGGTAATTCTTAGCGACCAGGCAATTTGTTGAATGCGTTGAGCATGGCGCTTGCTGTTGGATCGGGTGCAACTGCGAGCCAAACCGACCACGACGAGCACACGCGTGCACGCGCACCACTGGTGCGCTGAGCTGGGACAACATATATGCACCTGCCACTCACCGAAAGTTGGCGCACGGTTAGCAAGCGTTTCGAGCGCCCCAATGAGGAACAGGAAGGCTACAAGAGCCCTCATGGTTGGTGATCAGCGCGTGCTGACTTGGGGCCCGTTTCTTTGGCCGTGAACACCTGACCGTGACCGTGTTGTGTCACCCTGATCGCACCGAGATGCCTTAACCATGTAGAGGCACGCTGATTTATAAGTTTTGGCATTTAGTGGTCTGGTACATGTTTTGTCTCTGTAGTTGGGACAAGGTCAGGGTATTGTACCAGCACTGACGCCAGTGCCCAGGACAATTATTTGTCCTGGCGAGCAATACAGCAATTACAGCAGCAGTCAAACACACTGAAGAAAATTTGTCGTGGATAGTCGGCTCAGCATATCAGGATCCACCAAAGCGCTAGTCATGTGCAGGCGCTGGCGTGCAAGCTTGTCAGATCTCGACTGCAGCGACGAGCAGCTGCCTCGATTGATGCTCTCACAGTGCAATTGTAGCTCGCTCTAAAATATGAGCAGTCGAATTGCCTTGATAAAGCGGTTATACACCTTCAGGACTGGATTATGCCGCATCCTGCCCATGTCATACAGATCAGCATGCTACGTAGTATACTGCATGTTACTGCCGCAGTAACTTCAGCTGGTACAAGCTAAGAACAGTCCACGCAACCATGCACCGCAATTCCAGAATAACAGCAATATCGTAGATGACTTTGGGCGAGTTAGGCTGTCCCGTGCACGGCATTGCTTGCCGGAGAATTGTGTTCTCTGTGCATGGCGCAGCATTCGGGATCCTTGGGTCAAGGGCATGCTGCAACGTGGCACCGGTTTCTGTTAGGACAGTTTTGTTGTCGTTCAAGCGCCAGCCATCCTCCATGGTCTGAGAAACAATGTAAAAGCGGCCTAGGTGTCAGGCTGCAAATACAGCTTAAGCAGCATCAACTGCCACAAAGGAGGATGCAGAGCAGTAGGCTGCAAAAAGAAGCCTGACGGTTGTTGTATTGCCGGTTGATGCAAGCATCGATTCAGCGCTCGAAACTCCAGCATTACGTTTATTGGTGTCCCACTTGTACTCCCAGAAGTACGGGCGGAACAGCCTCTGCAGCCACACAAAGCATCCCAGAACTCGTCGTGTTACCAATGAAAAAGTAACAACATAGGTTTGACCGCGCTGCACTCTGCAAGCACAGCCGCTGAGGACCGGCTCGCACCAGCCGCGCACGCAGGGGCCTTTGGGTGACACCACCAGCAGCAGCAGCACAGGTGGGCAGCAACACGACCAGTGCATTTTACATTCTGCACAGGCACCAAAAATAGGGGGCTCCAAAACACGTCTTTTCAGTGCCAGGCAGTCATGGCAGCACACAGTCAGCTGCCAGTTGCAAGATGCGTGCAACACATCATCACGAATACACACATGCAGCTGCAGCACAAGGCACGCAATAGACAATAAGAAACCAATGAGGCATTCCAGGAACAGCAGGGGGGCTGCAGCAGCCAGAAACAGCCGCTCCCGCCATTTCTTAAGGGCACCCGTTTAATCGAATTGTGGAGTCTACAGACGTCCCAGCGGCAATATAAGCACACCAGATGGCAGCCACACATCTCGTATTTCATCCATCAATTTGGCTCAGACTTCCGCCGTATCCACCAATTTGGCTCAGACTTCTTTTTGCAGCCTACTGATGCGGTGCAGGCGTTTGGAGGTTTTGGTACATTCGGCACTTGCTGCTAGCACGCTTGATCTCCAGGCCCCTCGCTTTTCGTAATTGTGCATTCACTATACTAGTTTGTTTGTATGGCGTCTGAGCTTCGTTTGTCTCCGCTTGAGATCGGCAGCAGCTGAGAAGTACTGCTTTTGCTCTGTTGGCCCTTCGTGGGCACATTGTAGCGACACAGATCCATGGCTGCAGTTCGAATCAGCTTCTTGTTTATTACAAGCATCTGATGTGCCAGGCACGCTTGTAGCAGCGCCGGATTGTGTCAGCTGAGGGCCACCAGACAGGACCGCACCAGCCAGGCTTACGCTGCCGTCTGCCATCGCAACGCCGGCGAACTGGCAGGTATGCGCTCTTCCAAACAACTTGAAATAAACGTGTGACAAACTTTGCAGCATGCAGTGGCAGTGACCTGCGCAGCAGCGTGCACTTCACTCGCCATGCTTCAAGCAGCAGTTGCTGCCCAAGAGGCACAAAGGATTGCAGGAACATGACTAGAGCGCGTAAATGCTTTCAAAATAATATACTGAAACACGTGCGTTGTGGCCTGGGGCCATGTCTGCTGCCTGCTGCAGGCATTTGAACCAAATACATCTGCACTGCTGCTGGCTGCAGCAGCAGCACCAACGGATCAGTAAATGGTGTACAGCACCAGGAGCAAGGGCAGGGCCCCCACAGCAGGTGATTATTGTGCATGCTGGACCTATGCAAAAACAACCACAGTATCTTAATAGCCTGCCATGTACAAAGGGGTTCAGTATGCTTGCACTGCTGTGCAGCACGCAGTAGCAGCAGCGCGCAGCCCGTGGCAGCGCTCAGCGGAACTGGCTGGTGACATGGCCACCACCAGCCAGAACAATGGCCTCATATGTCTCCACCAGGGACTCCACATCCCTCTGAATGCTCTCCTTCTTCAGCACATTGTAGAAGAGGTGCTGCAGCTGCTGCTTGCATGCGTCAATCGTCAGCTCCTTGCGGTTTTGCTTCTGCAGCCAGAGCTGCATGTGGTGATCCAGCCAGCCATGCACGTGCTCCACCGTCTTGTGCATGTCACTGGACAGCTCAGGCAGGTCAAACCTGTGCTCTGGCTTGATCCCCATCTTGCTCATGTCAGCCCCCTTGTGGATCTTGTCATTGTCCCAGCTGTACAGCCAGTGCTCGCCACGGCGCAGGTGCGCCATGTTTCCAGGCTCCTCTGCCTTCTCCTTGAACAGCTTCATGATGTCGTTGACCTCCATGGATGTGACGCCCCTTGCCTTCTTGCCCTTCTTGGTCTGCAATGCAGTTGCAGGTGTGCAGCAGCAGCGGCGGCGCAGGGGGCGGCCGCGTCAGCGATTGCCAGCAGCAGCATATGCCGCCTACGTGCCACGGCTGAACAAGGGCAAGCTGGAAGTACAGCCTTCTTACAGCTCAGTTAAGAAGGTGTTTAAGAGCAGCTGCAGCTGCAGGACACACATGCGTGTTATGTCCTGCCAGCAAGTGACACGCACAGATGCGGCGCTGCCCTGCAGAGTGTGCAAGGGCAAGGGCAGCAGTTATGAGCGCGAAGCGTACGCAGCACTGGATGAGTCCACACTAATCACAGCCTGGGCAGCTGAGGCATATGTTGTGCAGGAGACAGTTGTGCATCAGGGGGAAGAGGTGAATGCAAGCAGACGCAGCTACGATATTGCAGTGTTAGAACCTGGCAAGGTGCTGGTTGAGGTGCAAGGCGAGCAGCACAGCAGCAAGCTTAACACTCAGGCTAACAATGCTGATGCAAGCCTGGCTGACAGGGTCGGCAGGGACGCAGCACTGGCAGCTGCAGCCAAGGCAGCAGGTTACAGTGTGGTGTGGCTCAGGGTGGAGGCTGCGCACACTCAGACCAACCGGCGGCAGCAGCGGCGCGGGACCATCGAGCGCGCAGTGCGCTACATGCAAGTAAAGAGCAATCAACACAAGCCGATGGAGTTCCATGGCTGAACTCACCTTGTAAGGTGCGCCGGGGTTGCGGTCAGCTGGCATGCCGGTGGTGCCTGTGTAGAACACCAGCTCCAGCGCGCCCAGCAGGTAGTTGACTGCTATGTAGTACTTGAGCACCAGCGGCTGCTTCAGGTTGGTCGGCAGCGTTGTCTCAAACGTGTCCTTCTCTGAGGGGACGAACCAGCCCTTCTTGCTGTTCACCTGCATGGGCATGGTCTTTGCATCTATCCAGATGACGCGCTGACCCACCCTGAAGCTGGTGGTGAAGGTTTCGAGGTGCCCTGCAGCTGTGCTGTACCTGTCGTTGAGCTGCTTGCATGTGTACTTGGGCTTGACTACTAGATCTCCAAATACCATCTCTGGGCACTCATATTGCACTGCCCGCTCCACGGTGCTTTCTGATGCACCTCTGGCCTGCAGCATCTCATCCAACTCCGGACACTCTTGCCGTAGTTCTCTGATTGACCCGTACACCCCGCCGTCTGCGTCTACCCTGCCTTTCTTCAGATACCCCACCACCAGCTGACCATCATCCGATGAGAGCATGCGCTTCCGGCCGCTGTTGCTGCCATGGCCCTCGATGGACCCGTGCTCCACCCAGCGCTGCCCCACCGCTCAACAAAGCTGGCTGCGTCCCTAGGAGCTTTGATCTCCAGATTCTGGCAGCGCGTGAGGAACTCGGCTGTGGCTGTTGGTATGTCACCCTTTTTTGCAACATACGCTTCTGCTGCAAGCGGGCGGTGCATGTCTGCAAACTCCTTCATGTGGGACTGTGGGGGTGGGGGCAGAACATTGGACAAATTTGCAAGGGCAGCAGCGCGGCTGTTTGTGAGTGAATTGTGGCAAGCTTGATGGTGCATATGCATGTGTGGGTGGTGTGCGCAACTGCGTTTGTGGCGGCACTAAACCCTGTGCCCTGGCAGCTGTGCACTGGTCTGACTGCGGCATCAGTAGGCTGCAAAAAGAAGCCTGACGGTTGTTGTATTGCCGGTTGATGCAAGCATCGATTCAGCGCTCGAAACTCCAGCATTACGTTTATTGGTGCCCCACTTGTACTCCCAGAAGTACGGGCGGAACAGCCTCTGCAGCCACACAAAGCATCCCAGAACTCGTCGTGTTACCAATGAAAAAGTAACAACATAGGTTTGACCGCGCTGCACTCTGCAAGCACAGCCGCTGAGGACCGGCTCGCACCAGCCGCGCACGCAGGGGCCTTTGGGTGACACCACCAGCAGCAGCAGCACAGGTGGGCAGCAACACGACCAGTGCATTCCACATTCTGCACAGGCACCAAAAATAGGGGGCTCCAAAACACGTCTTTTCAGTGCCAGGCAGTCAAGGCAGCACACAGCCAGCTGCCAGTCGCATGATGCGTGCAACACATCATCACGAATACACACATGCAGCTGCAGCACAAGGCACGCAATAGACAATAAGAAACCAATGAGGCATTCCAGGAACAGCAGGGGGGCTGCAGCAGCCAGAAACAGCCGCTCCCGCCATTTCTTAAGGGCACCCGTTTAATCGAATTGTGGAGTCTACAGACGTCCCAGCGGCGATATAAGCACACCAGATGGCAGCCACACATCTCTATTTTTATCCACCAATTTGGCTGAGACTTCTTTTTGCAGCCTACTGAGAGGCATACGTCCGCCAAGTTAGGTTTGCTTGGTCGGCCCATGATAGCACCATGGGCACTACGGCAGTCCTGCCCTACAGAGAGGCACAGCAAAGCATAGCATATCTCTATATTGCAGGTCGAAGCAAGCAATAGAACTGCACACCAAGCGGCCAGCAGTGGTTTTGATTTGGCAGGGTACAAATAGTATGATTGAGTCATACTTCAGACCAATTTCACCGCGCAAAACTTTTAAAAAGGAAGCAGCTGCTGCAGCTGCAGTTGATCTGCAAGCAGACAGGTAGCAATGGTGTATGTTTTTTTTACATCTTTTTTGTCCCTCATGCAGCATCTCATGCTGTCGTACTCCACTGTTGTTGTACTGGACTCCATGCTGACGGGGCTTTGAAATGGTTTGGACATTCTCAACAACCAGCACAGTCCCTTCAGAGCCTTGCACAATCAGAACCACGCAACTGCCCCTGAAGGTGCATGCATGACTCTGTGTGCAGCTTGTCTGCTGAACGCACTGCTGGCAGCAAGCGACTGGATATCATGCCTGCATCAGTGGCATATCACAGATGCCACACTCCATAACAACGGCGCTGCGTGTTGGCACGCACGCAGCGCAGGGGGCTGTGGATGCACAACGTGTCACATTGCCGTCCACTTGGTAGCTCGGATGTTGCTGAGCTTTGGGCTGCTGCAAATGTCAGCCAGCCGGCACCAGCCAGCAGTGTATCATAATCAAGCATGTAAAACAGTGTAGAAGTCAGAAGTGTGTAGGCAGGATGCCTTGCAGTCTCGTACGCCACAACATGCTCCATTCACAACGTACATGACGCATGATACTATAGCATGCTTGCATCTGTTGCAGCATCGATGATGCTGTACGGGAAAGTGTGCAGCCCTCCAGGAACTTTTATTCGATAGCCCAACAAGCCATTGCCAACGTCAACGACAGCTGCATGGTGTGCAGCAGCAACGCTCGCAAAGCGAGCAAGCTGTGCACAGCATACACATCAGCACAGTGAGCTTTGCATTGCATGCAGGCATGCTGCGGCTCTGCCCAGGCCCCACCCAGCCGAAAACAACGTGAATCAGGAGGCGCGATATGCACTCAACATACTAGAGCAGCAGATTGTAGCAGAGCAAGCCAGCAGGCTGTCTGCACTTGCTGGGCAAGCAGATAGATCTGCATGGTTGACACTACTCGTATGATCAGGATGCTTTAAGTGTACATGGGGCAGCAGTGCAGCAATTTTGTACTAGAAGGGTTGTGACCAGCATACAGCCCGGTTTTGGCAAGGCAAGCCATCAGCCTGAGGCAGAACAGCACCCATGTGGAGGTATGAGACAGCTGTATGGTAGCAGGCAGCAGCGCCACAACAGACACACCTGCTGCGGCTGCGGCTAGAAGCCACAGGTTGGCAGCTGCCACAGATTGGCAGCACTGCTGAAACAGGCAAGCAGTGCTGCTGCCACGGAATCGAAGTGCTGCTGCCCTGCCACAGAAAAAGAACAGCTGCCACCAAAATCCAGCTGCCTTTGAAAAGCAAGCGCTGCTGCCGCCAACAGCTAGCGCTGCGGTCACAGACGTGAAGCACTGCTGCCACGGACAGGCAACACCGTCACAGACAGAAGTCTGTGTTACTTCATCAAGGCTTCATGAAGGCAGTGCTGCTGCCACAGACAGGCAGCGCTGCTGCCGCAGACATGAAGCACTGCTGCCACCGACAGCAAGCGCAGCGGCCGAAACATGGAAGCACTGCTGCCATACAAGGGCCGAGCTGCTGCCACAGACAGGCAGAGTTGCTGCCTGCGCCTGCGAGGTTACAACCTGCTCGCAGGGATTCTCAAGTATACTTGAGAATGAGTTGGGGGCAGTCTCTCCACAAGCTGGCCCTGAACATTAAAGTGCATCATGGAAAGACAACAGCTGTACAATTTGTTGTATGTATGTGATATGAGTGTGGTGAGAGCACCGCAGCTGACATCCTGCATGAAGCAGGGTGCACTGACACAAAATTAAGACCATACCTGCTGCTCAGTCACTCAGGCCAGGCGTTCACCTCGATTTCATTATGAGATGCCGGTGCTGCACACAACCGACAACCTGCCTACTCAAACCCACATGCAGAGACTGCAAAAAAGCAGAGCGTAATGCCACATGCGCTGCCCATCTATGCCGCAGGCCTGTTGTGTGAGCAGGTAAAGTGGGTGGAAATGGGGCCGGGATACACCAGGGATGTGCCAACAAGCCCCAGACTGCCAGCATACATTGTGTGCAGCACAAGTACAGCATCTGGAGATGCACTCAACCCTATTCGCGCTCAGATATGTAGCCGAAGCAGCCTGCTGCCTTGCTGCTGTGCACATCCAGGGCAGCGCAGCAAATTGCAAGAGGCCAGAGGCCGGTCTACCAGACAGAGGCTACCCTGCAGGCGCTTGGCAGCCACCAGGTGGGTACAGAACGCATGCATACGGCAGTGCAAAAGAAGCACACACCACCCCGATTAAAAAAGGGCGCAAACCAGTCATGCTGCCTCTTACAAGCAGAAATGATGCGACCATAGCCACCTTGCAGGACAACCTGCGCCTGCAGTGCGTTACCCTTTCTCCATGGAAACAGTGGCTGCACATGTGGCAGTGGTCGCCATACCTCCAACAAAGGTGGCCATATGCTTGAGTAGGGACCGTTCCTTGGCTAATGTGCTGAACATATGATCAGCACACGCATTGAAACTGATCAAAGTCGACGCAACATTGTGTCGGCACCCAGCTGTGTGAACGCCATCCCTGCTCAGCAGTGTCAAACACAGCTGTGATTGCACGAGACCACGCGTGTAAGCGCAGATTAGTATGATATTAGTCATCTGCATGACCTGCGCAAGCAACACACCCAAAAGATTCCCTGCTCAGCAAACCCAACAGCTCGTGGGGTGGCTGTGCCCTACATCTGTCTGCTGTGCCATAGACTGCTATGCCATAGACTGGTCAGTAAAACCCTGAAAAACCTCAGCCTGTTGTCCTTGCATTTGAAGGACGTCCATTGACTGCATTGTGGACAGCACACTCTGCGCACCATGTAACATGTAGAATATACATATTCAACGCCTTGCAGCTGATGCAGCAGCTAGCGCACTCTTTCCTGCAAATGTCTAAGGACGTGTAGCCTCCGGACAAAGCATCAACTGCTGCCAGCTCCCTGCCATTTGCTGCCGAGCTGCATGACACATGCCTGTCTCTGGTCTGATTGCACTTTAGCAACCGGCAAAAATGGTCCACAGCTGATCGGAAACAACAGCAAAGATGGTCTGCCAGATGACACCATTATATATCTTCTTCTGTACTCGACGCTGTAAACCCGGCGCCATATGAAACCCCTGCAGAGGCACACCACAATCAGCAACCTGAGAACTAGCACGACACATCATCCTGCAGCAAAGTGCTCCACACTTGCCCTGCTTGCAGCACGCCCATCAGCTCTGCTGGTAATAGTCCGCGCCAGGCTAGGCCGACAGACGGTGACCTAGCAGTGCAGTGCAACGCCTACCGCACGGTGCAGCTGCTCAGCTGAAACACAATACAGTCAGGTTTTCCACCTGACCCAGCTACAGCGGAATGCTCATCCAGAACAGGATATGAGCGTCATATGCACTCTGCTGGGCAGCCAGCAAGGGCGTATCTGCATGCATGCTTTCTGTCAAGACCCATGTCGTCATGCACTCTGCGTGCCAGTTTCATGTCGGAACCGCATGCAGCAGCGACCATCCTGTGCGCACTGCGAGTGCATCGCCCTGTGCACGCCTGGCGCCAATTCCAGCATTGGCGGTGCAGCAGGTGCCTGCCTGTGCCGCACAACACCAGAAGCAGCAGCAGCTGCCAGAAGACGTTATGCTCAAAAGACACACACAGCCTCATCACAGACACTGCCTGCTAGCCACAGAGAGGTCTCATGGTGATATTCGCGCTGGCGCTTGCGCTTTTGAAACATATGTAACTGCGGAAATTGCAGTCAACCACCATAATAGCTGAAATGGCCACATCTCAAAGAACCCCACCCTCGCCAACCTCGCCCCCCTTGAGTGTGTGGATTGTGTCAGCATCTTGATGGCAAAGACACCACACCAGTGCAGCCGTCAACCCAGAACTGCTGTGCGTGCAGCAGCCGCCAACATCCCCCAAATCAGACCCTCTGCAGCATGCGTTGCATTGTTATACTTCATGGTATGAGACACCCACAGACGCCCTATAAAGGCCATCCGCATTTAAAACCATCCTGTACGCCATCATAACAGCAAACCAGACACTACTTCGGACACTGCAAAACTGAGGTCAGCGTGCTGCCATTGGACGGACTCAGCACAACTTCCCCACACTGTGCAGGTTCAATGCATCATCACGTGGACACAGCACAGCACACACCCGCCAAAGAAAGAACACCGCATTTGAAACCTCCCTACAAGTTGAAACATCTTTCTCCACAATCTCGAACACGCCTCGGCACTGTGTATTTGCCCGACCACATTCTTAGTTGACACAACTCCAGTGTGACCCGTGTGCCACGCCCAGCTGTGTTCTGTGAAGCGTGTCAGCATCATTTGCCGGCACCGCACTCACACAAACCAGCAGCCCACCCATTACAACCATGCCCAAGCACCCGCTGCTGATATTGCCGCCACCAAGATCACGCCTGTAAGACCGCATGATCTTAGGCAATTATGCCCAACTCTGCATCACAGACAACAAGCTAGGCATGCCCGAACAATTGCTGCCGTTTATGATTCCCACTTCTTCCACACCAACCAAAGTGAAGCTTGACTGCTGCACACGACCTGGCAAATTACTGCCAAGCAATGAGCCCTGATAAGGTGGCAAAGGTACAAGCGCATTTGACGGCTGTCGGCAGTAAACAACACAGCCAACATCCTCCCACCAACCTCTGTTTGTGTGTGTACTGCAGCGCTCAGCAGCATTCTTCACACTGTGAAGTTCACAGGCACATGGCGGGCAATCAACACCAGCCTATTCTCCATGTTGCAAGGACCTGTCTCCCCCCCCCCAATCACCACCACCAAAAAAAAAACGCAGACCCAGTGAACCAAGGCCACAAGTGCAGGAGTGCAGTGTACGTACGCCTGCGATACTGCATAAGCAGCAGTACTGCCCTTAAAGCAGCACAGCTGTGCCACTTGCGCGCCTGTGAGAAGCGCTTGATTCTAAATGTGAACAAGCAGCATGTTGGCTGTAACGCTGCATTGCTCTATTGTGTGCTCTAAAAGCGAACGGTGTCAGAACCCAATGCACCGGCTGTGCCTCCAGAGGCACATGTTCTGCCTGCCTCCCTAATACAACCGGCCCACACCTCCAAGCGGCATACAGCAGCCACAGTTTTCAACCATCTCATGGGACAGAGCCGCACGAAGCCATCCTGTGTCACAAAGCCACATGTTATACCAGACACCATCCCTAATAAGAATTGGGCCGATTGGCCCGAGAACCCAGGGTGCACACCTTGGTGCGAAGTGCATCTACACATGCGCCTGATCCTCTAAACGCATGTGTATCCCGCCACCAGCCGATCGGCAGCTCCAGCCAAACCCTAAACTATGGACACACCTGAACCCTGCCACATGCCTAAACCTTGCCACCAGCTCATCAAACCCTGAACCTGCACAAACAGCCGTTGCTGCCAGGACCCCCGCAACCTATGCAACCTTCCTCCAGGCGCATGCGTCAGCCCAGCCCGGCCGCCAGCGCACTGCACAGATGCAGCACACATATGCATCACCACACAGCCGTAAAATACTCAATGCATGCATTGCTGTCACAAGCGTTGATGAACACAAAGCCCAGCATATTTTTGTTTGCCTGAGCCCTGCCACCCGCTGCCAGCAAGTTCAACGATCAAGCATGCATTGGCGTGCAGGAATCTTCAACACTCAAACCCTAACAGTGCTTGTCACCTCCCGCCAGGTGCTTGCTTACTGCCAGCATCAGCCCAGCCCTGCCGCCATCGCACTGCACAGCTGCAGCACCCAGAAAAAAGCCACACAGCCGTAAAGTAATCGATGCATGCATTGCTGTCACCAGCTACCCCAGGCCCTGGGCAGCACTGAAAACAACACCCTGCACATGTTGTGTGCCTAAGCCAGCACCAACTTCACCATTAAGCGCACGCAGCAGCCATGGATGCATAGACCCTCTCCATCACAGAATGTGCCTGCATCAGGCCAGCCCTGCCACCAGCGCACTGCACAGCTGCAGCACACATACGCATCACCACACAGCCGTAAAGCAATCGATGCATGCATTGCTGTGACGATCCACCCCAGGCCCTGGGCAGCACTGGAAACAACACCCTGCACATGTTCATGCCTAAGCCAGCACCAACGCCACCAATAACCGCACGCAACAGCCATGCATGCGTAGACGCTCGCTATCACAGATTGTGCCTGCATCAGCCCAGCCCGGCCGCCAGCGCACTGCACAGTTGCAGCACACATACGCATCCGCACACAGCCGTAAAGTACTCGATGCATGCATTTCTGTCACAAGCTACCCCAGACCCTGGGCAGCACTGAAAACAACACCCTGCACATTGTGTGCATGCCTGAGCCCTGCCACTCGCCGCCAGCAGCTCCGGATTTCAACCGCACGCAGCAGCCATGGATGCACAGACCCTCCTTCAGAGATCGGCACATTGCCTGCGTCAGGCCAGGCCTGCCACCAGCGCACTGCACAGCTGCAGCCCACATACGCATCACCACACAGCCGTAAAGCAATCGATACATGCATTGCTGTGACAATCCACCCCAGGCCCTGGGCAGCACTGAAGTCAACACCCTGCACATTGTGCATGCCTAAAGCCCTGCCACCCGCCACCCTCCACCAGCAACTCTGAATTTCAACCGCACGCAGCAGCAATGGATGCATAGACCCTCCTTCGGAGATCGGCACATTGCCTGCATTAGGCCAGCCCTGCCACCAGCGCACTGCACAGCTGCAGCACAGACACGTCTGCTCCGCCACCCCTCGCAGCCAGCTGCTGCAGGCCTGCCAGCCAGCCAGCCGCAACGTGTGCGCTAATGCTGCTGGAAGGAGCTGCGCCGCTGCACATCAGCGCCTGCCCCAGGCTAGCCAGTGCAGCCAGCAGGCTGTCAACCAGGGCCTTCACTGCAGGCCTTGCAGCCAGCACGCCAGCAGCATATGCATTGCTGGCGCCAGCAGGCACGCTCAAGCTGCGTGAGAAATGCAGCATCAGCTGGCACAGCAGCTGCGTGGCGCACGCGCACGCGCTGCTCTGCTGCTGGCCGTTGTTTTGGGCAGAGGCTGCGGCTGCCTCCAGCTGCCGGCGGGCCTGTGACATCCAGGCAGACACTTCGCCAAATGCGCAGCCGTTGTCGCGGTGCAGCATCAGGGTTGCATTGAGCTGCAGCAGGTGCGCAGCACTGACCCGGACAAAGCCCAGCACATCCTCACACCTGCAATGCTCGGCCTGCCAGCAGCAGCTGCAGCAAGCATGGGTGCTGCTGCTGCAGCAGCAGCAGCAGCAGCAGCAGAAGAGCTTGCGCCCATCAGCTGTGGTGTTGCTGGCAGCACGTACGCCGTGCCAAAGAGCTGCGGCTGCTGCTGTTGCTGCTGCAGCGGCGGCAGATTGTACAGGTACTGCTGCTGCTGCTGTTGTTGCCCTTGCATGCTGCTTGGCAGAGGCACCTGCTGCAGAATTATGTCCCACTCAGCATTGGCCTGTGGTGCCAAGAAGACACCATGCTGCTGCTGCTGCTGCTGAAAGAGGCTGGCTGTGCCGGCAGTTTGAGATGATGTGCCGGCTGCTGCTGGCATGCCCACAACAGCAGCCCCGGGGCCCGGCTCAATGACAGCCGCCCTCAACCCAGCATGCCCCTGCTGCTGCTGCTGCTGCTGCTGCAGTGCAGCGAGGTTGTGTGGTGCAGCAGCAAAGGCGCCGGCAACGCTGTTGTTGCCCCGGCCGTCGCTGCTGATGCCAAAGTTGCTGCTGCCGCTCCTCTCAAGAGGCGCGTACACGTTGGGTGCAAAGTTGTAGTCGTGTTCACCAGCTGCGTGGAATGGTGCAGCGCCAGCAAATGCAGGCGCATTCATGCCGTGCATTGCTGCCCAGGGGTCTGCTGCAGCTGGCATCGGGTCAAACCAGCCTAGCCCAAGGCCAAGGCTGTCAGCTGCTCCTCTGTTGTGTGGCATGCCGCCCGCCGCAGCGCCCTGGAACGCTGCTGCTGACGCATGCTGTGCTGCGCGGCTGGTGCTGGCTGGTGCGCCCGCTGCTGCTGCTGCTACTGCGCCAGCAGCCACAGAGTGCCCAGAAGCTCCGGGAGATGACGGCCCTGGGTCAGGCATCCCCATCTGAGCTTGCAGCAACTGCAGATCTGGCAGTGCGTGCTGCTGGTGCCCCAGCAGCTGCTGCTGGTCATTTGGCAGTGGGCCGAGCTGCTGCATGAAGGCTGCAGCAGAGAGAGCCATGTCAGGATCCTCATCTGGCTGCTCACTGTCACAGATGGCAACAAGGCCCGTCAGGCCGCTGCTGCTGCTCAGCAGCAGCTGCTCAGCCAGATGCTGCTGGGCAGCAGCTTGCTCAGCAGCTGCCGCCGCTTGAGCTGCAGCCGCTGCTTCTGCGGCCGCAACTGCTGCCGCCGCCACCTCTGCTGCCGCGGCCGCTGCTGCTGCTGCCTCCTGCTCCACTGCATTGTTGCCGTATCTGCTGCTGCCGTGCTGCTCCAGCATCCGCAGCACGAAGACCTTCACCTTCGACAGTGCTGCGGAGTCTCTCAGCCGATGAAACCTGGGATCGTAGTTTGTGCGGGATCCTGGCCGCAGCTCTGTGATGGCTGCGTCGTACGCAAGACGGGCTGTGATGACTTCCGCGAACCTGCGGTGATACGCCAGTGAAGACACATCAGTGTGTTGGTTAAAGGTCAATGAAACTTGAAGTACAGCCACTCCATGGCTGCTATGGATGCGCGTGCAGTGAGGGTGCTGAGGTGCCAGGGCACTGCTTCAACGCTGTAAACACCAGAGATGACGCCGGGACAGCGAGCAAACATAATTTATAATGTTTGGTAATTTCATCGAGGCACATTTGAAGCGAATCGTGGAATATTATAAAGGAGGGTGCGTCCGGTCCCATTGCACTTTACCCACCTGCCCAGGAATTGGGCCTTGCCATGGACGCAGACGCGCACTTTGAAGCAGATTCCATCGGGTCGGTTCTCATGGCTAACGCCAATGCCCCACGCGCCCCAAGCCATGTGGCCTTCCGCTGCACCGGCCATTTCTGCAAGAGCGGTGCTTCACGTTGATCCGTTAAAGAGCTTAATATATGCTGATATTGCGGCCAATAAGACAGGGTTTCTTGGTTCACTGTGTGGTAGGACTAGATGCAGTCAGCACTTCTCAACACGCGTCGATCAGCGAACGTAAAGCAAGTTACCAGGTCAGCTGATCCACATTGTTATGTGCCGGCGTTCTCGAACAAGCACGCACACCGAGGCTCAGATGGGTTTTTGTTATTAGTCATGTCACCGGTGGGCGCCCGGTCCGAACGGCCGAAGCGTCTGCTTGACTGTATGATGGGTAATTTAACAAAGTACAAAAAAAACTTTGCATCAATGTTCCATGCTGGGCATGTGATGATTCCGTGAAGTCAGTCACTAGCGTTGGCTCAACGTCACTGACGATCACTGACATGATGTAAAATACAACATGAGTTCAAACACATCACGAGTACAGCCCGGCTGTACCTGGCCCGAGCAGGGCCCAGGTCAGGGCTTAGACCAGAAGGTAGCGATGCAGATCCTAAAGGCAGTACTACCGTAGCCCAAGTGACTGGCCCAGTCATGACTGATCACTGGGCCGCCCAGTGGGGCCCACTGATTGTTGCTGCGCATCTGGCATGTGACAGGCACCTGCCACAGTGTCAGGCCGCCTGATCAGTCAGTGACGTCAGGTCGACCTTGGTAACGGTGCTGACCTTCAAGCCATCACGCAGCCTGGGAGCGGCTCCGAGCTTGAGTCAACTGTGCAGGCTGCCCAGCTGAGCTTGGTGCCTAGGCACTGTAGTGCGCCTGCAGCAGCATGTGTGTGCATCTGCATCATCACTTCTGGCAGTGCTGCTGCTGCCATCTGGCAGACAGCAGCAGCAGCAGCAGCAGCAGCAGCAGCAGCAGCAGCAGCGGTAGATGCATACAGAGGCTGTGGCCCTGGCTCAACTTGAGACACTTGTCACCTGTGACACACAACGCCTCAGTGACTCCGTGATGCAGTGTGCAGCAGCACCGGTGGTACCACCCCTGGTTCTCTTGAAGATATTATACGTTTATGAATGATGCAGGTAAATACATGCCATGTTCCTGGTGTGTGTCCTTACATACAACAAACATACAACACTGCTTACATGTACAGCAAACACGTGAGTGCACTCTCTGTAACTGGCACGTACAATGACACTTGCGGGCACAGCGCCTGCTTGCTCAGCAGGGTCAGCATGATGCAGCCGCTGCGGCTGCATCCGCACAGCTGTCACAGCTGCACGGTTCGGCACAGCTGCGTGGCAGCAGCAGCTGTGCGGCAGCAGCAGCAGCAGCGGCTGTGCACTGTCAGACCCTGCCGCACAGCTGTGCGGCAGCAGCAGCGGCTGTGCACTATTGCAGTGCTGGTAAATCTTTCCTTGCAGGAGCAGGCATGTTGCTGTATGGCACAAAAAACAACACCCGTGTTGCTGCAGCTGCATGCAGTAACAAGCTTGTCCTGCACACGGTTCAGCTGATACAGCTGCTGCATCACTTTTGTCTGTTTGCATATGGATCCACGCACTCGATGATGGCTGCAATCGCCATTTCCATGTGGCACGCAAGCACCCCCGCCTGCCGTTCAGACTCTGAACATATGATATGTACATGCCGCATGCACCCCCGCCTGCTGTGCAGATACCTACAGAGCACGATCATTACCGCCTGCTGTGCAGATATGTACAAAGCACGATCATTCCCACCTGCTGTGCAGCCATGTACAAAGCACGATTATTCCCGCCTGCTGTGCAGCCATGTACAAAGCACGATCATTACCGCCTGCTGTGCAGCCATGTACAAAGCACGATCATTCCCGCCTGCTGTGCAGCCATGTACGAGCCGCAAGCACCACCGCCTGCCGCTCAGAGTTGCACAAGCCGCCCAAAATGTGTCGATGACATGCGTGACAGCACATTGGCTGCCACATTCATCACGTGCCAGACAGATGTTCAACAGTGTGTGTATGCACTGACGGCATTCAGTACAGTCTTCCTGCGTATATACTGCAAGGAAATCGGACCTGCAGCTCCGGCCACTGCACTAGGAACCTATCCACCATCCTGCCGTAGTAGAGGATCTTGCCTGACAGGCTCAACTTGCGCACTCGCGCAATGCTCTCCACATAGACAACCCTGCAGTCAAACAGCGCCAGCATCCTGCACCAGCAAACCGTGCAGCAAGCATTCAATGTACAAGCAAGAAGCAGAACAGGACAGACAGCTCAAGATGGGGCTTGCGGCGCGCTGGAATGCTGCGTTAGTGTAGCAGCAACAGCTTCAGGTGCTGTTGCAGCAGCCTATGCTAGCGAAGCGATGACAGTTCAAAGAAGAACATGGGGAGAAACGCAGTGTCTGCATAAGCATTGCTCAAGCATCCTGCAAGCCAGCATGCAAGAAGGCAGCAACAGGATGACCACCATAGGATGACAGCCACAGCGATGCATGCATTACATCCGTCCTGACAGCGCAGCCCCGTATGAAAACCAGCAAATCAAAAGAAATAAGACTAAGGAAGCACACAACATTGGTGCGGTCAGCTGGTTGGACTTGCAGCACTCTTATTTTGCCGGCAGTCTTGCACCCTGTATCCTGACTTGCGAGCAAAGCTACACGACACATACTAATCCTGCTTGCACTGACAGGCATATTTCTGGTGTACATACTAGAGGAGTGCTCTGGGGTGCCATGACCCAACATGCGAGGCCACCATGCAGGCTGCTTGCCCTGCTAGCCCACCTGTACAAGCACGCCATGGCACACACTGGCACACATGTACTTGGGCCATTCACCAGCACCTGCAGACACATGCAGAGAAATTGCACAATCAAGGGACTTCTGTACAACTGATCCCGCCACTCCCATTCTCCAAAAT
This sequence comes from Tetradesmus obliquus, assembly GCA_030272155.1. NCBI lineage: Eukaryota > Viridiplantae > Chlorophyta > Chlorophyceae > Sphaeropleales > Scenedesmaceae > Tetradesmus > Tetradesmus obliquus. The sequence goes on from CP126206.1 coordinate 813,935, forward strand.
TCATTTTGTGTGAAATTGATCCCACAAAGCAGTACTTGATCGATAATATTGTGCCGCAGCACCACCCGCGCAGCACACAGCAGCGAGTACAGCACTCACAACTCTCTAGCCGGGACTTTTGTCGTACAGAACTCACCAGCTGTCGTACAGGACTCACCAGCTGGGGCTTGTGCCGCAGCACCACCCGCGCAGCAACCAGCAGCGAGTACAGTACTCCGAGCTCACTAGCCGAAGCTGTTGTCGTGCAGGACGCACCAACTGTCGTACAGGACTCACCAGCTGGGGCTTGTGCCGCAGCCCCACCCGCGCAGCACACAGCAGCGAGTATAGCGCTCAGAACTCACTAGCCGAAGCTGTTGTCAGACAAAACACACCAGTTGTCGTACAGGGCTCACCAGCTGGGGCTTGTGCCGCTGCCCCACCCGCGCAGCACACAGCAGAGTTGCGAATAAAAAGCAGTTGATTTGGACTGTTGAAAAGCAGTGACAGCCAGTCGGCAGCTAACCCTTAAAAAAGGTGGCTCACCAGCTGGGGCTTGTGCCGCAGCACCACCCGGGCAGCACACAGCAGCGAGTACAAGGTGGAGAAGGCGGAGGTGAAGTACGACTGGCCCACCTCCCTGCCACGAGGGATCTGCTCAACTGACACATCTCCTGGGGTGTCCTGCAAGAGTAGTCACCAGGCAGAGCAAGCAGCAGCAGCAGCAGCAGAAGCAGCAGCAGTGGCACCCTGCCAGTGCTGAGCAGGACGCCCACCTCCCTGCCACGAGGGATGCTTTCAACTGTTAGTGCCAAGGGCGGCCCCTGCTGACACAACAGCAACAGCAGCAGCAGCAACATGGACAACAACATCAGGGGCAGCACCAAGGTGGTGAAGGCGGAGGTGATGTACGACCGGCCCACCTCCCTGCCACGTGGGATTGCCTCAACTGTCAGTGCCACGGACGACCCCTGCTGACACAACAGCAACAGCAGCAGCAGCAACATGGATACAACACCAGGGGCAGCAGCAAGGTGGTGAAGGCAGAGGTGAAGTACGACTGGCCCACCTCCCTGCCACGAGGGATCGTCTCAATTGTTAGTGCCACGGACGACCCCTGCTGACGCAGCAGCAGCAGCAGCAGCAGCAGCAGCAGCAGCAGCAGCAGGAGGGGTTAGGTTGGGTTGTATTAGAGGGTTTAGTTTTAAACTCTAAACCCTAAAGCCAACAGCAGGAGGCGGCACATGTGCCAGTTGCAACGTGCTTGTAAGAGTGCTGCCACGGGCCATGCCAACTGCCAGTGACAGGCAATCACTGCGGCATGGGTGCCACACTATAAGTATGTCTATCGCATGACCGTGCTACTGGACTGCGTGATCAGACCACTTGGAGCGCCAGAAGCCATCAAACAGGGGGGCTTCTGGTCCAGCATCGCATGCAGGTGCGCAGTGGTGCATTTACCATGCCTGAAACTGTCATTTTGCACGTTACACTACTGGTAGCCTCCCACTGGCCATTGCTAGCCTGCATTGCTGCAATGCAGCTGTTGAACAGCTGACCTACAGTCATATGCTAGGGGAGGGCTTACATGTACAGCATGACTGTGTGCAGCTGTGCAGCTGTGCGACATGCTGGACTGCTGTGGGCTGCGGACGTGCCACTTTGTGGGGATGTTTGAGTGTCCTCATCTGTAACCACTGCAGCAGGCGTGACTGCTGCTGCAAATATCCGCAAAATACTCTAGATAATTCTCTCTAGAAATCACCTTGCTGACAGCCCACTCTTGCTCCCTGCTGAGAGCTCTTGTGGCGCTCATGTGGTCCGTGTTTGCTGCAACATACACCCTGGGGCAGTAGAAGGCCCTGTCCATGCTTTCCAGCAGCATCAACATCTCCGCTGTGTGCCCTCCTACAGTTTGCAACAATGTGCGTGTTGCTGAAGCAGATGCAATTCGTTATACTGCATCCTGCAGCCTCAGCGAGCCTTATCAATCACGTGCAGAGAGCCTTTTTATCACATGCACTCACCAGACCCCAGCACGATCATGGTCTTCACAGGCCCGGTTGTTATGAATGGTTGCATGGTAATATATAGGCCTAATCAGATTGAGCTGATCATCGCCAAATAGAACGACGCTGCTGCTGTACCCCTGTGCAATCAGCCCGTCAGCTCAGACTGCAGGGCGACTTGATTTACTATACATAAACCGATCATTTGACCGTCGCTGTCATGCTAAACTGTTCGGGAGCTTGCAGCGTGTTGCCCGGCTGTCGGGTGACACGGGTGTTTTTCTAACATTTTCAGACAGGTCTACATGAGGACGGTCGGTTTGAGCCATTTCGCCGTTTTGCAGTGCTGTTTTGCATTAGCATTTGTGTGGCTGCACTTCCTGGCTGGTATAGGGGGCATAGAGATCCTTCTCAGCAGAAAACAGGGAAAAAAGTTACAGTGACAACAGTCTGGTTAGTAGTGACACCACTAGTGACTACTAGTCACAACACGGTGACAACGTTGACCAGTGTGTGCCACCGCACAGCAGAGCAACAGCACAGCAGAAAAGAGCAGCTGGGAGATGTGGCCAAATGATTGCTGGTTGTGCAGTTGCTACGATTGCAACATCACAATCTTCCCCTCCCTCCTCTTCCCCTGCACTGAGTTAGGGACAGGCCACTGGCTGCTGCTTACGGTCTCGATCTTCACCAATTGACCCACCCACGCCACCCCTCCAGTTTAGAAGAGGGGCAGTCAAGTGCACATGCAGCCTGCTTCTGCAAGGGGGCTGGGGCTCATGGCAAAACAAACAAACAAACATGGCAATCACTTGCTAGCAGCACCAGCACGCATGCACGCAAGATGCCCTACGCTATGCACAAATTCCGACTACCACATGTGCAGGAAGCAGCTGAGCAAAACATTGGATGGCTCGATAATTGGCTGTGTTGCGGTTGTGTAACACATAAATGTCTCATCAATCGTGAAGCTTCACTTAAGCCACTCAAGGCACCAGACCAGTTCGAGGGTGGCGCGTGCATATTGGAGGGCTGGGAGCCCGGATACATAACAGTGCTTTTGAAATGACAGAAGTACAGCAGTGTGCCACAAGAACACTCAACAATCCCTCTCTTGCTTCAACATGCAGATATGAATAGCTGAAGCTGTCTCAGCTATGCAGAGGCCTCCTATACACACTCATCGCCAGCTGCTGCTGATCTGCCCATAAGTTGATCCAGCAGCTCAGCTATGCCACAAGCAGCCTTTGCAGGGAAGGGTTTTAGCTGCATGCAGTCCAGGCTGGCCACAGCTGACAGCAGCCCCTCAGGCGTAGTGCTGATCTGCAGCAACGGCAGCAGCAGTGGCAGCAGCAGCAGCAGATGTGTTGCAGGGAAGGGTTTGAGCTGCGTGGAGCCCAGGCTGGCCACAGCTGACAGCAGCTGGTCAGGCGTAGTGCTGATCTGCAGCAACGGCAGCAGCAGTGGCAGCAGCAGCAGCAGATGTGTTGCAGGGAAGGGTTTGAGCTGCGTGGTGCCCAGCTGGCCACAGCTGATGGCAGCTGGTCAGGCGTAGTGCTGATCTGCAGCAACGGCAGCAGCAGTGGCAGCAGCAGCAGCAGATGTGTTGCAGAGAACGCTTTGCAAGGGTTCTTAGCTGCATGGAGCCCAGGCTGGCCACAGCTGACAGCAGCTGGTCAGGCGTAGTGCTGATGTACAACAGCAGCAGCAGTGGCAGCAGCAGCAGCAGCAGCAGAAGCAGCAGCAAGCATCTACTCACAAGCTGCCACAAGCTCCAGGCACTGCTGGTCAAACATCAGTCAGCAAGCATCGGCTTTATCCCCAGCGTGCACAGGCAGCCTTCGCATCAAGTTCACTAGCCGGACCAGAGTACAGCGCCTTACCACCACCTGCATGGATGCCAGATGATCTGCCAGCTCAGCATCCAAGCGACACATCCGCACTGCTGATGAAGCACGGGTAAGCAAGCATCTACTCCCAAGCTGCCGCAAGCAAGCATCTACTCCCAAGCTGTCGCAAGCTCCAGGCACTGCTGGTAAAGCAATACAATACAATACAATACAGTACACTTTCGGGACTGAACCCGCCCCCAGGCACTAGCCCAGCGAGCCGCTAATCCGCTCATGGGGGGTAGTAGTAATTGTACTTAGTCTTTCCTTCGTTGTTTGGGCATCGAAACCACCCGCGCAAGTCCGTCAATTCCAGTTGCTTTTTATCCCCAGCCACGGGCCATAGTCGCAAGCTTTTTAGGCCCAGCCACGGGCGGTTGGACCAGGATTCGAACCAGCATCAGCCAGCAAGCATCATCTTCTATCCCCAGCGCCCAAGGGTAGCCTTCAGATCAAATACACCAGCAAAACCTGCTTCAAGCGCCTCACCACGACCTGCATGGATGCCAGATGATCTGCCAGCTCAGCTTGATGGTTGTCCATCATCAGAGGGTTGGCCACCACGATCAACGGCTTTTGCGCCAGCAGCGCTTCAAACACACTGCCAGCACCTAGCAGCACACAACAGCAGCGGCATCCATGGGGTTGGCCACCACGATCAATGGCTTCTGCGCCAGCAGTGCTTCAAACACACTGCCAGCACCTAGCAGCACACAGCAGCAGCAGCAGCCATGGTCAGTGCTCGGCACATGCAGCAGCGCATGAGCAAGGCTCTCCTTGGCCAGCATTGCTTCAGGGTGCGCAGCCTTGCATTCAAGGTGTAAACTGCTTGTGTCTACATCATGGATCATCATGATGCGGCTGCCTGCAGCAGCGACCGTGGTCTCTTACAGCCCCCACAGCTCACCTGCATGACAGACAGCGTTGTTATGCTGCTGCTGCTGCTGCTGCTGCTGCTGCTGCTGCTGCTGCTGCTGCTGCTGCTGCTGCTGCTGCTGCTGCTGCCGCCTAAGCTTATCGCCCCTCCAGCTCACCTGCATGACAGACAGCATCACTATGCTGCTGCTGCTGCTGCCTCATCAGCCCCCACAGCTCACCTGCATGACAGACAGCATTACTCTGCTGCTGCTGCTGCAGCTGCTGCTGCCTCGTCAGCCCCCACAGCTCACCTGCATGACAGACATCATGTCTATGCTGCTGCTGCTGCTGCTGCTGCTGCTGCTGCTGCTGCTGCTGCCTCGTCAGCCCCCACAGCTCACCTGCATGACAGACAGCGTTATTAAGCAACTGCTGCTGCTGCTGCTGCTGCTGCTGCTGCTGCTGCTGCTGCTGCTGCTGCTGCTGCTGCTGCCGCCTAAGCTTATCGCCGCTCCAGCTCACCTGCATGCCAGACAGCATTACTATGCTGCTGCTGCTGCTGCTGCCTCGGCAACCCCCACAGCTCACCTGCATGACAGACAGCGTTACTAAGCTGCTGCTGCTGCTGCTGCTGCTGCTGCTGCTGCCTCGTCACCCCCACAGCTTACCTGCATGGCTGATGACGAGGCCCGCTGAGGACATGTACGCAGCCAGACTTGGGCAGAAGTCAAAGTACCTGAGGGCAACAACACCAACAAGGATTACCATCACCGGCTGATTGGCAAGTCCATTGCCAGGGACCGTGAACATTAGTATTATTACTGCTGGCGGCAATGGATTTGCTGGAAGTCGTGCATTTTTGACTTTGGCATCAGTGCCAATACATCCGGCTCCAGGCGAGCTGATGTTTTGGCTGGACAAACAGATGCACAAAGAAACCACGTTTTTAAAAAGATCGGCTGTGGCAATGTCTGTACGTTGGAAGCGACAGTGCATTGCAATGGTGTAAGGATATGCTTTATATCCTCTGCATGTTTTGATTGCAACCTGGCTAGCATGCTGCTGCTGCAGTGCGTGCCCTAAACACCAGCAAACTTTGCACACTCACGTAACCCGCGCGCCACTGGTATGTATTAACTGACAACTCACTCAACAGATACAGGCACCACGCGACAAAACACTCAACCCACACTCACTCAACGCACACGCCACTGGCATGCTGTGCTGCGGTTGTGCCGGCAGGCACCAGCTGACACGGCACGTATTTGCCTGCGCCCTTCTGTATCATCAGCCGCGTGTAACCCTTGGCTGCCAGTGCTGCTGCAAATTCAGGCCTGTCTACTGCTCTGCGCAAGCAGCAGCAGCAGCAGCAGCAGCAGCAGCAGCAGCAGCAGCAGCAGCAGCAGCAGCAGCAGCAGAAGCAGCAGCAGCAGAAGCAGCAGCAGGCCAACAGCATGTTTCAAAGCAACATTGGAGGCTGGCATCATACCCCAACAAGCGCCTGCCACAGGGCAGGCAGGGGCTGCCGTGTCAGGCAGTGTATCCTGTGCATTGGCTGTTGCAGGAGGGTGCAGAAGCTCATACCGCGCTTGTCTCCTGTTGTGAGCAACACTTGAGCGACTGCTAGTTGTGACCATAACTAGCAAAGAGCAGGTTGCAAGCAAGCTGGCTGTGCGCCACGTAGCTGTATACAGCGTGCTGCTGCTCACCTGATCAACGCCTCAAACTTTGAGGTGCCAACGGTGACAAAGACTGTGCGGCTTTTGCCTGCCTCATCCATACTGCTGTTCAAAAACCGTACGTTCAAACGTAAGTTGATCTGCTGCAGGGGCAGGCTCACATCATCACCCTAGTATGTGTACTGCAGCCCAGGGGGTGCTGCCACGCTGCTGCAGCAGCTGGTGCTGTGGAAGATGACACCAAGAAGACCACAACAGGTGTTACCCGAGGGGTTGGCAACACAAAAGGCAGAGGACACATCAATACATCAGCGGCTATCTACGCAGGGGTAGTGTGTATTCGTAAGGCAAGACTGTTTTGTGATGGGAGGGCCTTGACAGTGTGAAGGGACTCGCTTGCCTACGACTGCTGTGCTGGTGTGTTCCTGCTTAACATGCGCTTGCGGCCCTAAAACAGCAAATGAATCGTCAGGGTTGAGCTCGAAGCAATGGCGCGACCTCAGATTCTATCTTCCGAACAGAACAGCCCGTGGCGCGGTTCGCACACATACGGCAGTGTACAGCAAGTGGTGCTGGCATGCTAACATCTAAGCATGTCATTGTTTTCTTGAACAAGAGCTGATGCTCTAGGCAAGACACGCTGGGGCCGTTCGCCCATGTTTCCATGCACCGTCACTGCCTTTCCGGGGTGACAAGCCTGTGTTGCAGCGTATGCTGGTAAACAGTGCAGAAACATGATTTAACGCAAACTATGCGGAAAACTACATTTTTTTTCTCGCGCTGCTTGCTGCATCAAGCGAGCAACACAGCCACACTGGGTGGTACTGCCAGTGCTCTGGCAGCACTGCTGCTGGTGGGTGACCCACGCCGCCTCAACCCACGCTGTGCCTGCAGTGATCCTGTACACCATCACAAGCTTTGCTGGCACCGAAAGGCACTTGGTAATCTGTGGTGTGTTTTTCAAGACAAGTATACGCAGTAAATGCAAGGCTTTGCACATTTAAGCAAAGCAGTACACATACACAGTCACTGTGAAAATTTGTCCTGTTACACATCTCCAGGACTGCCACCGCCAACTATCAGTGACTGCTTCAACAACAGCCAATGCTGCATACTCACTTCACCATGGTTGGCCAACCACCATCACCATTGTCCACACTTTGTGATTGCAGGTGCCCTTGAGTGTTTGGGCAGTGCCAATTAGCTGCAGCCGCCCGCTCAGCCACCGGCATGCTGGCCAGAGCGCCAGCAGCTGTCGTGGACTGTGTGCTGAGTATTCAAGACACACTGACTGAACAACTCGAGCCGCTGAATTGCACCACACCACACGCACGCCATCTGCCTGTTGTGCGCCAGTAACAGCAGCATCCCATGGGATGCCACGCTGGCCAGTGTGGCAGTCAGAACGGCTGCCATGCTCGGTTCATAGAATTGGTAACATCCATTGGCAGTGGCAACCTGTCGATGCACACAAGCACCACACCTACGTCAGCACCATCCACACAGGCACAGCTCCCAGCCATGTGCACGCACCCTGGCACACCACAGCAGCAACCGCAGACCCCCAGCTGTAGCATGTCCCAGCCTCCCTTCTGCCTTTCATCAATGGGAGTAATAGCAGTACAGAAACCTAACATCCGTTGTGTCTGTAACAATAGTAACATCTGCCGCGCAAGCCGGTGCCCGCTGAGCTGCAAACATGCTGGCCTGGCGGGTGTTACTGACGGCATGCTGGCAGTGTTTGAAATGACAACAGCTGCCATCCCACAGCAGGCAACAGGCACATCACAGGCGGTGCCAACCTTTTGCTGTAGTTGCTCGATTCAACAGTAGTAGTGGCAATGCAACAGATGCACCTCTGTCTGCTGTTCTGACATACACAAGCCTTGGATAGCACCCAATCGGTTCTTACAGCCGCCAGTACATTGCCGGGCTGCATGCATGCCTGCCTGCTTGGTGTGGGCCAAGCTGCGCCTCGCGCACCACCGGCTACACAGCCAAGCTGCCATTGCTCCAACTTTCACAACTGCTCTGCTGTCAGCCAGTCGCACATCTCAGAACCCCGTCCCTGATGCAGTACTGCCACCTAATGGGTGACGCGTGTACAACTGTGGTCGCTGTATACACTGGCTGCCGCGCGTGCATCCTAGAACGCAAGACATGCACGGTCGTTGCCCTGACATGCTGCAAAACAAGCCTTTCAAAGTGTCGTGCCCACACCCCGCTAGTGGAACACCTCTCCTCAAGCTGACGGTACATGCATGTGCGTCTCGCACAAGCATACATATGATCCCAAACCCTCATGCATGACCTCCCGTCGCGTGAGATATGCAAACAGTTTCTGGATTCTTCCACCACGCACCACAGTAGGTTTGCTGCACCCCACACAGCCAGACAGCAGCAGGCTGTGCATTGCGCAACGCATGCTGCGACAGCTGCACCACCACCACCAACTGCATGCTGCAGCCGCGTGCCAGTCACAGCCAGCACCACCTCAGGCTGCATCAGGCACAGCAGCCAAGCCATAACAGCCATAGACAGCAGCACCAAGGTGTAAGTCACAGCCAGCACCACCTCAGGCTGCAACATGGCACCAGCAGCCAAGCCAAGACAGCCATCAAGGGCTACACCAAAGGTCAGAAGCGGCTGATTGCTGCACCTGCAGGTGCCGCACATCACTCCTCTTCACACAATGCCTCAGGGCATAACACATGGCATAACACATGGCATAACACAATGCCTAAGGGCATAGAAGAACATGCTGGTCGCTGCAGGAAGCGTGAGGCTCCCTTGCATCCACTGCTGCTGCTGGTTGTGGCTGGTGCTGCCGCTGATGCTGGTAGCAGAGAGTAACAGATCATTTGTTCGGCTGCACGTCTTCGTTCAGCTGCTCGTCTGGTGCTGCGTTAGCAGGCAGCACTCCCAGGCCCTGAATCATCCCCAGCAGCATGGCTTGGTTGCCAGCAAGCATCTCATTGCCAGCAGCACCAGCCGCAGCTGCAGCAGGCGGGCCATTCAACTGGTGAGCACCAGCAGCAGGTGCTGCTGCTTCTGCCGCTGCTGCTGCTGCCGCCGCTGCTGCTGCTACGATTTCAGCAGCTGCTGCCAGTGCCTGGTGCTGTGCTCCAGCAGCTCCCGCATTCGCCATTGCAGCTGCCATGGCAGCAGCTGCTGCTGCCAAGGCGTCTGCAGCATGCTGGGGCAGCACCATGCCACTGGCTGCAGCGGCAGCTGCTGCTGCCTGTGCATTGGCAGCAGCAGCTGCCATAGCTTCAGCTGCAGCGGCTGAAGCTGCAGCAGCATGCACCTGGGCCGTTGGTTGAGGGAACTTGCCAGCCATTTGGACCTGGATGTTGGGATGTTTCGGCAGGGAAGGTCGTGGTGCAGTCAGATGAACTGTATTGAACAGGCACAAACGACAAATCGAATCACGATAAAATCAATGAGGCACTGCAGGCGGGCTGATCACACGTATGCTCGCGATATGACTGGGCGAGGCAGTGGTGGTTGATCCTGAACATGCAGCATCACACAGCCTAAGCGGATGATTAACTGCAAGATGCATCAAAGTGATTATTCGCGCCCTTCCTGGCTTGGCAGAGTAAGGGTATCGCATGATCTGCTGGTAAACACAGCAAACTACCAACCCACGGTGTTGAGGCAAGCACGAGACACCACTGACGGCGTGCATCTAGCGGTTTTAAAGCATGGTTTGCATTTCAGCTTCTCACCTGGTCGCTCTTCAACTCTCTCCGAGCAGTTCTGGTGAACTGCTGTGCGAGTGCCAACTCTGCGCAGGACTGAGCTGTATGCAGAGCACGGGTAACAGCTGATCTTTTTTGTGATGGAGCTTTGAAGGAGGACGTGAGGCCACGCGAATAGATATGACAGACGTGGCCATCACTCAGTCAACCATACCATGTCACATGGTGGTTTAAACTTTGAAAGTTCAACCCCTTGTACTCAAGAACCAGCGATGGAGTTCGTGCGGCTGCTGATGCAATGAAAAACACAACCGCAATTGCTGCAAGTCACCTGGGCATGCCTCACGCACCAGCACACCTTCGTGCTCCAATCAGCGCAAGCCAACATCATGCCTGATGAAGGGGGTGGTGATCACGCTTAAGTACTGTAACCAGTGTGGTAGCAGGCATGTACCTCTGTGTACTTAAGGGATCTGGCTCGGCAGAAATAATTGGCATAGGCCACCCACACCAAAGCCACCTTGGGTACACCAAAAGTCGGTACCGTTGAAAATTTCTGCCTTTTCGGCCTGTATTTTGTACCTCCTCCAATGCTGTACAGCGCAAAATGGCTGTACTTTGTACCTTTTGCACTGAAGGCTCTGGCTCAGGTACACCGAGTGTACCCCAAACACGTACTTTGGCGCTCAAGGGTTCAGGGTTTCTGAGGGTTTTGTTCACAATGTAGTACACTTTCATAAGTGTACCTAATTAGGTACACCAAAGTACACAGCAGGTGCGCTTTATACCTCAAGTTGACCTGCACTGGCCGCCAGGCCTGTACTTTGTACCTCTGCGTACCTCAGGGTACACGTGTGTACCTACTCATTGGAATTAAAATGGGCATAGTACATATATTATATTGGTGCCAGCAGATCCCTTAGGTACACAGGGGTACATGCCCACTACCACACTGGTTACCGTACTTAAGTGTAGTCACCACCCCCTTGCCTGATGATCAGGCAGAGTACTACTATTATAGTCTAGTAGGCCAGTAGGCCAGCCTATTAGGCCAGCTGGCCAGCTGCAGCACATGCATATCAAGTCAGTGACACACAACCTTCAATTAGGTTGTACTCTTTCCAAGCTGCTTTCACAAGCAACCCAACACCACCACCACCACCTCCAACCCTGCCTCCCAGGCCACCATATCATATAACTGGGTTATGCATCACCACGCCACCAGGCAGCACCAAGCACCAGCATTTCTTTTGTTTTTTCGATGCACCAGCATGTCTTTTGTTTTTTTCCGATGCACCAGAATTTCTAAATTTTTTTTGATGCACCAGCATTTCAGCATGAAAACAGCTGCAAACGCAAAAACAAAGGGGGGCAGCTCTTGACACTGTGATCACAACAGTCACAGCTGCCGCATGCCAGTGCCCGTGTTCACTGCGAGCCCCCCTCTCTCACTCCTCACAGCCCATCCAGTGCGGCGGCTAGCACAGCATGCGCTTGCAGCTGGGCATGGTACAAACGTAGCGAACAAGTGGCCTACATATAAATGTCAAGCTTTCAACGACGAATCTAAATCAATTTGAGCTGTTAGCAGTGGCACAGTGTGCTGCAAGAAAAGAGCTAAAAACACGTTGCCTTGAAGTGCCCCGACTCGACTGTTACATATGTTAACTTGCGCTGTAGAGTGTTGCTGTGGGTGCTGCTGCCTGCAACATGTTTTGATGTGTAATGTACTACTTCTGGGCTTCCCTTGCTGGCTGATCAGGCACTGCAGTTCTGGTGTGCCAAGTGCCCTGCCGCTGCTGTTGCGCTCTGCTGCTTGGCGCTGTGCGCTGCACATACAGTTTCAACTGTCATATCTGTTACAAAGTGCGCAACACCGCTTCAGGCCCACCGGCAGCTGCTGCGCGCGTGCAGCTAGTGTGGCTGCACAGAGTTTGTTGAGGACTAGTATTCCACACAGTCTCCTGCAAACATCCTTCTTGTGTGATCAAGGCGAATTCTGGAGCTCAAAATTACTAGCAGTTTGAAGCTGCTGCTGCTGGCAGGTGGGGGCCCTGCTGTGCAGTTGGGATGCAAGCAAACCAAAGCAGCAGCACTGGCAGCTGTGCCTTACTGTGCCTGCCACATACAGCAGGTTGCTATGCCAGCATGGCTGTCTGCTTGCAAGCTGTGTTGATTTGTTGCAAAATGCAGATGCTACGTTTGTACCATGCCCAGCTGAGACTGTGATTGCATGCCAGCCTTTGCTGCAGCAGTTCTTAGCCTGCACTGCATCCCTTCTGTTGCTGTTCCTGGACTTGGTGCCTGAAGTGCACACCTACCTTTTTATGCTATGGCTGATGTGCTCCTGCTGCTGCTGGGTATGCAGCTGATTTTACTGCGGCAGTAGCACTGTTTGCAATATATGATATCTGCCTGGGCAGGAGCAGCAGCAGCAGCAGACAACAGGAAACGTTACAGATATGTGTGCTGTGAATCACGGTGGCATGTGTTTTTCAACTGCAGTTGTTGGTGGGCGTGACAGCAGCAGCATGTGCCAGCAGGTGCCTCACTGCTGCCACCTAATTTTTGGCGAAGCCTTTCAGCACTGCGCTGTGTTTAACGTCGTTCAATGTTCAAAACAAATTGTATGCAGGTGCTGCAGCAACGCGATCGAGCTGCAGTGCTCTGGACATCCGTGTTGACCCGTCAGGCTCACCTGCAACGTGGGCTTGCGAGGGCCCGTCAGGATTGGTTTTCTGCTTCAACCAAAGGTACGTTGCATAATGTGTCGACGATGATAAGTTGGCAGCGTGGCAGCTGTGTGGCTCGGAGCAGGCTTGTTTCAGGGCACCTTTCCGTCTTGAAGTTCTTCACCATATCGCAGTTTATTTCGGCTCAAGCCATGCTTAAATCAATCATCAAATTTAACAGTTAATCGACCGCAAGGTTTCTTGCAGGCTCCGTGCATATCGCTTGGCAGGCCAACAGTCGTCACAACCAACGCGAGTGACAGCAGCAGGAGCCATGCTCAAGAGCTACGAGCGTAGTTGAATTATGTCAGGAATTTTACCATTACATTCGGCAATTCAGCATGACTGCAAATGCCTGTATGTGAAATGGGCACCAAGTGCCGTGCTGCCTTGCAGCAGTCGTTTGAAGCAGGAACCACTCCTGACAAGTCTGAGCACCAAAGCACAACATCCACATGTAGTTTACTCATACAATAAGCTTCTGAACATGCCATTTTGTTCCCACACTCGCTCTCAGGTGAACACCAGGAAGTAACCACCCTACAGCAGCATGGTGCCAGCACCTCCCAAGCCCCGGGCGGTGCGAACATGCAGGACGGCGACAAGCGCAGGTGCCCTCAAACAGGTGAGCTCAAGGGCTATCTGAGTGACACCCTGTGCACTGCTGGCCAGCCATCTTGCATGCAGCTGACAGCCACAATCCCTACATGCCATGCAGCAGCACAACAGCAGACTCAGCGCTGGTCTTTCCTGGGGTAGTCGCCAGCAGTGCCGCGGCGCTGCTTCCCGTCTCGGCACACACAAAGACTCCTCTTGCGGCTGCGCACCATGTTCCACAAATCTGGCAGCTTCAACACATCAGCCATGACAGATGCAGCTGTGATCTTCATAAAGGTGTTGTACAGGCCGCGCTGCAGGTCTCGCGGCTTCACATCAGCACCACCCAGCTGGCAGCTGTTATACAAGTAGTTGCGGAAGGCTGCTTTGAGGCTGCCAAATGCATGTTCAATGGGCTTGTTGAAATCTGGGGAGTAGGGTGCAATGTGCAGCAGTTGATCTTCATTGATGCCACCTGCAACCAACATCTGTAGGCCATCCTTCCCCAGGTGAACACTTGGGTTGTCAAAGATGTACAGCGGCGTAGTGCCGCGCTGCGCCTGCTGTTGGTTGGCTATGTCTTTGACGTCCATCATGCAGTGAACAAACTCCAGCTGAGTCATGCTCTTGGCCTGCTGGGTTGGTTTGTCCTTCAACTGCAGGTGCAAGAATTGCCGGATTGGCAGCGCGCAGCCTTGTTAGCAGCGCAGGAGCGCAACGCAGCGGTGCGGATGGATGCGATGGGACGCTTCTACATCAGGCTCAGTGCAGACAAGGTCAGATACATCACCAAGTCTATGAGGGGGCAGAGATTGTTCTGGGGCTTGACTGGCTGCTTGCCAGGTGTGCAGCACTTCAAGTTCTGCGCGCCGCGTGCAGTCGCCACAGCAGCAGCGCTTCATTGCAAGATGTGTGCATGTGTGCTGGCTGATATGGTTGGCACATGCATGGGCTACATGCACACAAGCGAGGAGCAGCTGGTGTGCATGCTGTACTGGTTAGGCATCAGCAGCAGTATGTGTGCTCAGGTAGCAGTGGACTGGTGGGATGGGCGGATTGATTTCCTCCATGCACAGCACAACATGCTGATTCAAGCTGATGGCTCATGTCATGACAAGGGTTATTACAGCAGCAGCAGGCAGCAGGTGCTGGAGCGCGACTTTGAGTTCTGCGCTGCAGCATATGACAACTGGCTGCAGCCAGGGGGCAGTGTGCTGCGCGTGAGCACGCACGGATGTGACATGCACCAATCCTTGCACATTGGTTTCCAGCTTGCTGTTGCAGGTGGTGTCGTTGTACTGTCACCAAGTTACTCTGCTGTTATGTTCACAGCAGAGGACGGGCAGCGCTGCAGCTTCACTACAGCACTAAAAAAAGCACTGCGGGACTGTTACTACACAGTACAGCAGGGCTGGCATGTCTTTCGATGGCAGGCGCCTGCGCAGTAGCAGCGCACACTCACCATGTACGGTACATTGAGGTTGCCAGCATGGTCCTTGTTGTCTGTTGTGCCGGTGACAAACTTGCAGTAGACGGGCCCGTGCACAGCGTTGACGGCGCAGACAAAGTGCAACTTGACCGGCTCTGCGTCCTTGCCCTTGCGCATCCATTTGCATGGCAGCACAGCATGCACGTTTTCATCGTGTGCATCACAATAGACCTTGACGGAGCCGCCTGCCAGGTCTGACATCCAGAATTTGCACTCATCAATGAAATATATGCGCTGCAGCATGTCGGGGTCACTTTGGTACTTCTGCCACAGCGCCGCAGCTGCTGCCTTTCGCCTTTGTTTCTGTATCTTTGTCAAGTCCAGCTTCACATCTATTCTCCTGCGCACCAGGTCGGGGTCAGCCCATTTCATGTACTTCAGCAGTCTCTTGGGTGTGATGTTGTAGTCAGTGCACAGCTGGCGCAGTGTGTCATTTTCCTGACATGCGACTTCGATTGAAGTCCACCACACGTGCACATCAACCTTTCTCTTTGAATCTGCAGATGGGTAGGCCTTTACCACCTTGCCAGCCTTGAATATTGTGCTGGCATGGAAGGCGACAGCATGTGGGACATTTGAGGGCCTGCCGCCATGCTTGGGTGTAGCCACTGTGCCGTTTGCTGTGAAGTTCTTGTGATGAAGTTTGCAGAACCGGTTCAGGTCCCCGTGTACCTCCTTGGCGTAGTCAGGGTACTGCTCTCTGTAATAATATGCGGGCGTAAACTTTTCGTCAGCTGTGGTCAAAGCCATTATCACACACACCACCGCCGCCACCCTCATGGCCGTGGTGCTGCGGTTGCTCTTCCATCCTGAAGAGTGCTTGCGCACCATGGACAGCCCCCCTGCAGGCATGAATCCAAAACGTATGGATATGTTAGCTGTGCTTCTAGCAGCAGTGTGAACAGAAGTAACTGGTCAGGTCAAACAACAGCCTGCGGCATCATGGAGTTTGACCGGTCTCAGCTGGGCATGGTACAAACGTAGCGAACAAGTGGCCTACATATAAATGTCAAGCTTTCAACGACGAATCTAAATCAATTTGAGCTGTTAGCAGTGGCACAGTGTGCTGCAAGAAAAGAGCTAAAAACACGTTGCCTTGAAGTGCCCCGACTCGACTGTTACATATGTTAACTTGCGCTGTAGAGTGTTGCTGTGGGTGCTGCTGCCTGCAACATGTTTTGATGTGTAATGTACTACTTCTGGGCTTCCCTTGCTGGCTGATCAGGCACTGCAGTTCTGGTGTGCCAAGTGCCCTGCCGCTGCTGTTGCGCTCTGCTGCTTGGCGCTGTGCGCTGCACATACAGTTTCAACTGTCATATCTGTTACAAAGTGCGCAACACCGCTTCAGGCCCACCGGCAGCTGCTGCGCGCGTGCAGCTAGTGTGGCTGCACAGAGTTTGTTGAGGACTAGTATTCCACACAGTCTCCTGCAAACATCCTTCTTGTGTGATCAAGGCGAATTCTGGAGCTCAAAATTACTAGCAGTTTGAAGCTGCTGCTGCTGGCAGGTGGGGGCCCTGCTGTGCAGTTGGGATGCAAGCAAACCAAAGCAGCAGCACTGGCAGCTGTGCCTTACTGTGCCTGCCACATACAGCAGGTTGCTATGCCAGCATGGCTGTCTGCTTGCAAGCTGTGTTGATTTGTTGCAAAATGCAGATGCTACGTTTGTACCATGCCCAGCTGTTGGCAGCAGCCACCATCATAGCCAACATGATAATGCGTTGTCAAACAAGTCAGCTGGTGGCAGCAACTGCACATCACTGCTCACAGCCCATCTAGTGCGGCGGCTAGCACAGCATGCGCTTGGCAGCCGGCATGCTGCCATGCAGCAGCACACTGGCGGGCCGCTTGCTGCCGACTGCCCGCTGCGCTGCTGCCTGCCGCGCTGCGCCACCAGCCGCCCTCTCCTCTGATGGACTGGCAGCAGCAGCAGCAGCAGCAACAGACTGCTGCTGGTCCTTGAGGACCCCCTGTGTGTCAGCAGCAGAGATGCACGCGCTGCTGCGCAAACCGGCTTTGTTGCCCCTGCTCTTGCTGCTGTGGCTGCTGCCGCCGCGCGTATACGTTGCGTCGCGCTTTTGAACGTCAATGTTGCTGCCATCTACCGCTGCTGCTGCTGCTGCTGCTTTCATACAGCCGCTATCAGCCATTGCGCCAACAGCAAGCCTGCGGAGCCGCTCACGCCGCGCAGCAATGCTGTTGTCGGCAGCACCCTGCTGCTGCTGCTGCTGCTGGGGCCAGCTGCCATCACCAGCTGCCACCTCATACCCCTGAGCAGCAGCAGCAGCAGCACGTACCTTGCCGCTGCTGCTGCCATGCACTGGAGCCCAGGCAGCTCTAGCAACCCATTGCTGGTGCTGCCGCTGCTGCTGCTGCTGCTGCTGCTGCTGCTGTGGGGATACACTGTGGGCAACCGGCCGTGCCAGAGCCATGGCAGTGACGGTGTGCACATCGCCTGCTGCTGCTGCAGCAGCTCCATCATGCAGCGCCTGCTGCTGCTGCTGCTGCTGCTGCTGCTGTTGCAGCCTTGCACTGTGGGTACCCGGCCGTGCCAAGGCCATAGCAGTGACGCCGCTGTGCACAACGCCTGCAGCAGCAGCAGCAGCTCCATCATGCAGCGCCCGCTGCAGCTTGCCGAGCAGCGGAGCTGCTGCTGCTGCTGCTGCTGCAAGCTTCGTGGCAATAGCTAGTGCCGCAGCAACGCCGTCCCAGTCTCCTGCTTCTACTGCTGCCTCTACAGCGTGCAGCACCTGCTGCAGCTTGCTGTCGAGCTCAGCGGCTGCTGCCATTTCGGCCGATGCTGGCTGCGTGCCCTTAGGGCTTGCTGCTGCTGGCTTTGAGCCAGCAGCAGCAGCAGCGTCCGCCTGGTTTTTTGGCCAAATGGCTGCTGCTGCAGGCTGTTCAACGCCCTGACTGTTTGCTGCTGCTGCTGACTGAAAGGCAGCAGCAGGGGCAGGTGATGCAGGGTTTACCACTGGCGCCTGCAGCGGCAGCGGCAGATCCTGTGCGGGAAACGCAGCCGCACCAGCAGCTGCTGCTGGTGACAGCTCAGGCAGGGGTGCCTCAGGTGCAGCAGCCAGCATCTGTGCCATCAGCGCCCGGTGGGCCATGTCCCGCTGCTGCTGCTGCTGCTGCTGCCGCTGCCGGCTCATGGTCCCCCAATGAGGAGCCTCCTGCTGCTGGCTGCTGTACACATCTAGCATCTCCTCTGCAGCATGCAGCACAGGCTCAGGCGGGCCGTCTGCTGCTGCTGCTGCTGCCGCTGCTGGAACTGCAGCAGCAGCAGCAGCAGCAGCCACATCCTGCTGCGCGTCTGAGTCAGTGAGCAGGTGCTGCTTAGATGCCGGCACCTTTGCCACTGCTGCTGCTAGTGCCTCTGCAGGCAGCATGCCGTTGCCAAGGCCGTGTATGTACTGCCAGAGGAACCCGCTCCTGGCACTGCTGCTGCTGCTGCTGGAGCACAGGCCCTGTTTCGACACAGTGTGCCATCGCCCCCTCACAGAACTGACAGAGCGCCCGGGTATTGCTGCGGCAATCTTCACCCAGCTAAGAGTGCAGGGAGGAGTGAGCATACATGCAGCAGCGGCAGAAGGGTTGGTGAGGCCATTGGAAACAGGGAGGAGCAGCTACGCAGTCCATGCACAGTCAGTGCACAGTCAATGCACAGTCCATGTACAGTCAACGCATGGTCAATGCACGGTGATTGCACAACCAATGTACAATGAAGTGCACAGTCAATGCACAGTCACTGCACGGTCACTGCACGGTCAATGCACGGTCAATGCACAATCAATGAGCCTCGAGGAAGGCGGCGAAGGCAGTGGGGCAAATGCACTGTGATACAGGCCGGCTTAGTCATGAATAGAACATGTTAGTCCGCTCACTTGTTTCCTAGCCGTGCGTGCATTGAGGCCATGCGGAAGTCCTCCGTCAGCGTCCATAGCTGCAGCAGCAGCAGCAGCAGCAGCAGCAACAGCAGCAGCAGCAGCAGCAGCGGCAGGAAGGTGGGTGAGTTTGCGCATGTGGCGTATGCATGCAGGGCTGCAGTGTGCTGGCAATGCGGCAGTTGCGCCCACCTGCAGCGAAGCTCAGTCACACAGCCCGGCACAGTCAAATGCTTGGTCAGTGCACGGTCAAAGCACGGTCAATGCGCGGTCATTGCGCGGTCAATGCACGGCTGACGCACAGTCGATGCCCCAGCCATGCTCACCTGCTTTGTCTCAGCCACATGCAGCTCGTAGCATTCCCTGCACTGGTTGCTGCTGCGCCCACGCAGCTTCGCAGCCACTGCAGTCCAATTGCGCCCGTGCGGCTACACATGTGGTGCACACCAGTGCACACCAGCCATGCCCACCTGCTTCTTCTTGGCCACATGCAGCTCATAGCATCCCTTGCACTGGTCAGCTGTATACACACTGTTCACACACAGCATCTTGAACAAAACACATCCAGTGCACAACAGCCATGCTCACCTGCTTCTGCTCAGCCACATGCAGCTCGTAGCACTCCCTGAACTGCTTGCTGCTGCGCCCACGTAGCTTCGCAGCCACGGCAGGCCAATTGTGCCCATGCTGCGCCACCAGCTTTAGCAGCTTGCCCTGCTCAGCAGCAGACCAGGGCTCAGAATCAGGCAGCTGCGGCGGCGGCGGCGCCACCAGCTTCAGTGACTTGCTGTACTTAGCAAGAGACCAGGGCTGAGACGCAGGCAGCAGCTGCTGCTGCTGCAGCGGCCGGCTGCTGCCACCTGCAGCAGCAGCAGCAGCAGGGTGGCTGCTGTGCCTGTCAGCATTGCCAGCTTCTGCTTCGCAGCCAGTCAGGCGTGTTGAACAAAGTGGCAGAGGGGCATCAAAGCCTGCAGCCTGCTGCTGGTGCGCCTCCACTGCTGCTGCTGCTGCTGCTGCTGCTGCCGGCACTGCAGCGGCAGCAGCAGCGGCATCCTGCTGCTCGTCTGCCTCTGTCACCAGGTGCTGCTCACATGCCGGCACTGCTGCTGCTGCTGCCGCGAGGGCCTCAGCAGGCGTCACGCTGTGCTGCCGAATGCAGCAGCAATATGTCCGCAGAAAGCGGCTGGTGACACGCGAAGCGCTGCTTGCGCCTAGCCAGCGGTTTTTCACACAAGCCTGAGAGCGCCCAGGCAGCGCTGCGGCAATGTGGTTCCACCTGCACATGCAGGGAGACGCGTGAGGATGCAGGCAGCAGCAGCAGCAGCAGCAGCAGCAGCAGCGGTGGCCACACTGTTGCAAGGCAGGCGGCAGCGCTTGCACAGTCAAGAAGCAGCAGGGTAGGTAGCAGAGGCTGTGGCAGTGGTAAAGGTTCCTATCCATTCTGTAGAGATATCTTGTATCTTAAGCAAAACACATCGTTTGGCACACCTGCTTCCCAGCTGTGCGTGCAGTGAGGCCAGGCGGAAGTCCTCTGTCAGCGTCCAGCCACCCTGCAGCAGCAGCAGCAGCAGCAGCAGCAGCAGCAGCCGCAACAGCAGCAGCGGCAGCAGCAGGACGAATAGGTAAGCATGTGCCTGATGTTGCATGCATGCAGAGCTGCACTGTGGTGGGGTTGCAGCCATGCAACACTCCCACTAATTGGCGCTTTGGTAATCCAGGCTGCGCTGTTGCAGCTGACCGCACAGGATCACTCTGTCAATCTAAATTGATTTCCAGCTGCTGGGAAACACACGCAACACAACACAACCAACACAAGCAGCAGCTGCAGTGTGTTGGTGTTGCAGCATTGAGACCCTCACCAATGCAGAGCTGCTAGACCACACAATCTTGTCACCAAGCTTGTCACCCATCTTGTCACAACCTTTTGACAACCTTGTTAGCGCACACGGCAGGACTCGACAGCACTCGGCAGCTATACACTCGCCGGCACGCTGTGTCATTCTTGTCACAAGCATACACACACAGCACATGTCATGTGCACCCATAAAACCCATCTTGCACACCAGCACACCAGCCGCACGCACCTGCTTCGTCTTGGTCACATGCAGCGCATGGCGGCCCCTGCACTGCCTGCGGTCCCGCCCAGGCATCTCGGCAGCCACGCTAGGCCAGTGGCAGCCGTGCTGCGCTATATGCACTTACCGGCACACCGCAACATCCTCGTCACAAGCATACACAAACAGCGCATGTCAAGTGCGCCCATAAAACCCATCTTGCACACCAGCACACCAGCCGCACGCACCTGCTTCGTCTTGGTCACATGCAGCGCATAGCGGCCCCTGCACTGCCTGCGGTCCCGCCCAGGCATCTCGGCAGCCACGCTAGGCCAGTGGCAGCCGTGCTGCGCCACCAGCGCCAGCAGCCGCTCATCCTCCGCGGCGGACCAGTGCTGACGCTGCTGCCGCTGCCGCTCCTGCTGCTGCCGCTGCTGCTGCTGCTGCTGCCGGATGCCCCGCACTGCGCGTGTGCGGCGTCGCTGACGGCGCAGCGTGTTTGAAGCAGCCTCGTCACTCTGCTCGTGATCCTCGCTGTCATCATCATCCGCTGCTGCCGATGAGTGATTTGAGTCCTCACTCGATGCCCCTTTTGCGCGGAATTCCTGCTGCTGCTGCTGCTGGAGTGCGTTGTCTGCGCTTTCAGCCATCGGCGCATTCAGGCAGGCGTGTCTGCTGCTACTGGCAACGGCGTCAGCAGCAGCAGCAGTAGCGGGTGCAGCTGCTGCTGCAGGGGTGCTCTGCTGCGCCTGTGTTGCAGGCAGCATGAGCTGACTGGGCAAGCCTGCACGCTGCCGCCGCTTGCCCATGCTGTTGGGCCTGGCAGCTGCTGCTGCTGCAGCTGCTGCTGGGTGGTGCATTTCGGGCGCAGCTGCTGCTGTGAAGTCTAGCTGCAGGTTGTAGGCAGCTGGGGCTGATGGTGTAGCGGCAGCAGCAGCAGCAGCAGCAGCATCCCAGGACATGGTGTGAGGCATGCCTGGTGCTGCTGCTGCACCTCCCCACTGGTACTGCTGCTGCTGATGTTGCTGATGCAGCTGCCACACCTGATGCTGCTGAGAGTGCCGCTGTGCAAATGCTGGACAGTCCTGGTCCTGCTGCAGCACCTGCTGCTGCTGCTGCTGCTGCCAGTCTGGCTCTGCTGCTGCAGCCTCCTGCATGTTATGACTGTCACCTGCTGCGCCTGGCTCTGGGCTAGCCTGCTCAACAGTCTGCTCTGGCTGGGCACCTGCGCGCCCAGCCTGCAGCTCACTCAGCTGCTGCTGCTGCTGCTGCTGTTCTGCGATTGCCCTCAGCATCTTCCCATGCGGGTTCAGTGTGCAGTCCTGCCCTCGCTGCTGCTGCTGCTGCTGCTGCTGCAGCGGCAGCAATCGTACTGCTTGCTGCTGGGGTTGCCCTGCCGGGGCCTGTTGCTGGGAAGGTGCGATGTGGATGTGTGCATCTGGCGAAACAAAATATACTCTACATGTATCTACGCGTTGCTGCAGAAATTGGTGTGCGTAGCCAGGCGTGGGAGCAAGAGCTGTGGTTCTTGCAGCAAGAGTCCTGCTGCTGGTGCTGGTGCCACTGCTTCCGCTGCTGCTTCTACTGCTGCAACAGCAACTGGAACTAAAAGTGTGGATTTTTGTGGAATGGCGTGTCCAAAAGCCAGTGAGCCGTGAAGCATCGGCTTAGGCCTCACCAGAAGTTTGTGTTTTGTTGTAAGGCGTGATCGTTGTGCAGCCAAGCGGCTGCCTGCAGACAATATACAATATACACAGCAGATAAACTACGTAGCGCTGCAAGCTATACGATCACACGATGCTTGCAGATAGAATGTCACCGTAGTTCTACGCCATACGACAGTGTTTGAAATTCCTGTGTTTACGGACCCTAGGATCGATCCTAGGACGCCGCAAACAGCCTTTATATTGAATTAGAGTCATAATGTTGCATGCTCCACACTTCAAACCCTTATATGTGTGTCGTGCGTGCTGGTGCCCAGCTGTGCTGTGCCCACTGGGCCAGCATAACATGGGTGATCACACACAGTGTGATTTTCTGCTGTCACGCTTGGCCCTAGGGCCTGCCTGCCTCGTTAAAATGAAATGAGACAGGTACTTCCTAGCCGGATTCCAGCCATCAAAGTGAATAGCATCAATGACAGAAGTAGGATTTACACCTGCCAGCCTGGCAGCTGAGCTGGCATCACGAAAATGGCATCAAAGACTCCTTCTGAAAATGGCATCAATGCATTGATGCGCTTCCGCAAAAGCAGACATGTCCAGAATTCTTGCAGTGAAGGCATTGCCGCGTGCCACACAAATTCATGTGTCAGTGACACAATTGCGCAATTGCATGCATGCAAGCCTTGCACACTGTGGTGGCGGCCCCCACAGGAGCACAGCAGGCATTTCCACCTGAAACACGGCCCACACAAGTGCTTTGTTTCTGTTAATAGGAACACAGCAGGCATTGCCGTGCAACACAAGGCCCCCACAGGAGCACAGCAGGCATGGCCGCGCGACACAAGGCCCCAACAGGAACACAGCAGGCATCGCCGCGCAGCACAAGGCCCCCACAGGAGCAAAGCAGGCATTGCTGCCTTGTGCGAATCCCCCACAAGGCCACAGCAGACATTGCCGCGCGGCACAAGGCCCCCACAGGAACACAATTCCATGTTAAGAGCAGGCATTGCAGCCTTGTACACATCCCCCACAAGGCCAAAGCAAATGCCTGCGGCCATAGTACTCCCTCACTGCTGCGCCATCTACTAGCAGCACAGAGAGTTGTACCGTCCTGGACAGACAGCACCAATCTTTGCCCAAGCAGCAATGTATGGTGCGCAACACACGCACAAAGAAGGCGGAAGGACTGCAAACAGCACGGGCAACTTGCCTGTTTCGAGAACACATGTCAGTATGCAGCGGCATGTCATCAACGGCTCGATGGCAAGATAATGATGTTGTGTCCAGTAGGCCTGCCCATCCACAAACAAAACAACTTCCACATTTGCAGAAGTGCAGCCCAATCAGCACAACCCCAGTAGGCGTTCACCAACCAAACCGTTTGGGTTGGCTGACAGCTTCCACATTTGCAGAAGCGCAGCCCAATCAGCACAACCTTATGTGCTCTGCAGACATTCTGCAGGCCAGATGATACTATCTACTGTGCTCGGATGTACTATCAGCTGGTACTATCAACTGATACTCAGATGATACTATCATCTGATCCTGCAGGCCAGATGATACTTTCAACTGTGCTCAGGAACAGGCCACAGCACACATGCATTACACTGCTGTTCGTATCCTTCGCGTGTTGCGAGGCGTAACTGAGCCATACTGGCTCATCACCACAGCACAACTGCGCAAACGTAAAAAAGTTTTCTCCACCCCCACACACCAACCAGTCCAGCTGCCATGCATGCCAACAATCAAAGCCAGCAGCAGAGCATGCAGCCACCTGTTGCTACCACCCAGCTGCAGACAGTCACGTTCAGCAGCAGAGCATATAGCAACCCGCTCCTACCACCCAGCTGCAGACAACAGAAGCCAGCAGCAGAGCATATAGCAACCCGCTCCTACCACCCCGCTGCAGAGTCACCAAAGCTTGGCAAGCTGCAGCCACTCAAGCTGCAACCACCACAAGCACAGCAGGCAGCTTGGCAGCTGGTGTCGTCTGCCCTGGCTGCAGTGGCTGCCCAGCAGACAGCATGCACTGCTGTTGCACTGCGGCAAGCCCTGCAGTGCAGAGTCACCAAGCTTGGCAAGCTGCAGCCACTCAAGCTGCACCCACCGTTCAAGCTTCTTGCACCCCTGTGAACATACTGCCCACAAACACTGCCCATTCTTGCACCCCTGTGAATACAACACCCCTGTGAATTTACAAACGCTGTCCCCTTCTTGCACCCCTGTGAAAATACTGCCCACAAACAGGGCTGCAGCAATATTGACACCACACGCTGAGTGCTACACACCAGTTTCTGTGTCCAGGTGTTTATTCCTTGCGCACGTCAGCAAGAAGCCTGATCCACAGCACACACACACGCACAATTTACGCGGCAGATGTACACCCCCGTGCATGCCTCAGTGCTGGCAGCGTCTCAGCCACCACAGACACAAGCCGCCTCAGCATCCCCCCCCCCCCCCAGGAAAAAACACCCACCCACCCACACCCACCCCACCATCACCACCACCACCACCAAATGCACTCAACAAAGCGCTGCCGCTTGCTCCATGTGTCTGCGACTGCAGGATGATATTATACGGCATCAATGCAGCACAATACAACACACCACAGGACTGACACCTGCCTCAGGCATTAGCCTAGCGAGCCTATATATTTATATCAAACGGTAAAATAACTCCATGCCACTCCGGCCCACCACATAAACAACACATATGTTAGGAGCCTTTGTGCATGTTTGCCCATGCAGCACAGGAGGCTACGATAAAGTGTCATTAGCACAGGAGGCAATGATATCATCATAGCATATGCATGCAGCACCCTTCTTGCCTACAACACACGCGCTTTGAAGTTTCCATGCACACAAGCAATTGTCCTTGCAAGATGCCGCCCACTGTGGGAAAACAATACACACATCACAGCAAAGCAACGTGTTGACATGCACATTCCATGCGGCCATGCACACAAGCAAACGTCTTTGCGAGATGGGGCCTTCTGTGGGGCAGACTACACACAGCACAGTAAAGCATCATGCACATTCCATGCGGCCAAAAGGAGCCATGCAAGGCTAGATGATGACCCAGAAAACATATGCCGGGACGTTGGCCGTGTAAAGTCCCGTTGGTATGTTGTTGACCAGCAGTCAATGCATACCCATGACACACCACCCAGCATGCAACTCCCATTACAAACATGCAACAGCGTTACTGCACAGCTGCGGCACAACTCCTACTTTCCAGGGTGCTGCCAGCAGCAGCGGATGTTTTATCATGCACTGACGTGGCAACACCGCACATTTGCAGCAGCAGCAGCAGCAGCAGCAGCTGCAGAAGATGACCAAGTAGCCAGCCTCTACTCCATCTATATTACCATCAGTAGTCCTGCAGGAGGCCTGCATCCATGGCAAGCATTCACAAAGGCCAATGCATGGCACACGCTGATGTGCGCAGCACCAGACGCCAGCGTGCGCCCATACTGCTGTGCAGACACACCCGGTCATGCACTACTTGATGATATCTGTGCAGACACACCATGCCAGGGTCATGGCACTCTCAGATCAGCACTATTTTATGTTATCTGCAGCACCACCATGCCATCGGTTGTGTGATACAACTCCTATGATACACAGCACAGCCTTCAAAACCTGTCCTTTTGACAAATACACACGACCTTAGAAAACTCTTCCACTGCCACTGCCAGCACCAGCACTGCTCATGCCTATGATGTTTCATCGCATGCCCTGGCATGATGCAGGATATATAAGAACGAATTTACACATCCGCTGAGTCCTTACGGACTGCATTGGATGCGAAACATGCAAGCAAAGCTGCGCCAGAAGACCTCTCGGATGTGAAACAGACGTCTTCATGCGTTGTATGCATACGCTTCATGCGGTAAACCGCTTTCCAGCCACAATGCACATGCCAGCCCGCTTTTGTCGCCAGCTGATGCAGCAGCTGTGATCAGCAGCCAGCCGCAACAACAGAGTTGGCATTAGTGTTGGCAATCATGGTGGGGTTGACAGACAATTTGCTGGGCCCGCACCATCGATTAAACTCTGTCCTGCACACATGAGGACAGTGTAGCTAGTCTAGTTGCAGTTGAGAAACATGCATTGCACAATGGCCAGCATACAATGCACTCGAGGCCCCAAACTCTGCCTGCCTGAGCAAGCGTATGCACAGCAACCAGGGGCAAGCACTGTCCACCAGTGCCAGCGCATGCAAATCATCCAAGGCCAACCAGAGCTGCTGGCAGCCAATTTACTGAACTCGCAGTCACCAAACTTCATGTGCTACTAGCACAACAATGTGGAAAGGTAAGCCCTGGATTTTAGAATTAAGCAGCTCAACTCACCACCCAGCAGGTGGGTTGAGGCAGGCAGCTGCATTTCGCTCAACTAGCAGCAGCCTTGCAGCAACTGGGCCGGCAGCTACCACCAATGGTGAACTGCACACCCCCACTTGCTGCTGTTGAGCAGGCACCTACCGGTTACGCATATTTACCTGCTGCTGCTGCCGCTGCTGCAGCCCAGGCACATGAGGTGACAGTAACAGCGGGGCATCCCTGCTTGCTGCGCCACCCACCAAGGATGGCAGCGGCCACTGCTGCAGCGCAGCAGTGCTGAGTGCTGGCGGCGTTGCTGCAGGAAATGGCATAGCTGCTGTCAACTGTGCGGGCTGCAGTGACAGCTGCAGTGGTAGGGTGTCAGCCGACACAGCAAAGCGAGGCCCTGCCAGCAGGCCTGCACTGCACTGCACAGCTCTGCTGCTGTAAGCTCCCTGCTGCTGTAGGGGCACCTCAGCCGGCACAGCATAGTGAGGCCCTGCCAGGAGGCCTGCACTGCACTGGCCAGCTCTGCTGTTGTAAGCCTGCACTGCCTGCACTGCACTGCAGCCTGCACTGCCTGCACTGGATTGCACTGCACAGCTCTGCGGAGGCCCTGCCAGGAGGCCTGCACTGGCCAGCTCTGCTGCTGTAAGCACAGCAGGCAGCTTGGCAGCTGGTGTCATCTGCCCTGGCTGCAGTGGCTGCCCAGCAGACAACATGCACTGCTGCTGCAGCTGGTACTGCAGACTGTGCTGCTGCTGCTGCTGCTGCTGCTGCTGCTGCTGTTGAAGCAGCAGGGCTGCGCTGCAGGTGTTGGTCACTGGCAGTGCTGCTGACGCCTCCAGCCAGGCATCTGACAGGCCAGATGGTGTGGAGCTTAACAGATAGCCGCCAGCACTGCCAGCACTGCTGGCATATCCGCCGGCACTGCTTGGTAAGTGCAGTAAGCTGTTGCTGCCAGCACTGCTTGCATAGCCGCAAGGCCGGCTTGCATAGCTGACTGCTTGCATGCTGGCATTGCTGACAGCGGCCGCCAGAAAGGTTGAAGCAGTAGCCAGCGGCAGCAGCAAGCTGTCAGCCTGCTCAACTGTGACCAGCATATGTTGCTGCTGCTGCTGCTGCAGCAGCAGCAGGTTTGGTGTGCCTGACGGTGCAGTGCGTGCGTCCCATGAGATCGGAGATCTGCCCGCTGCAGGCAGCAGCTGCTGCGGCTGGTTCCCCACAGTGGTAACTGGCAGCACCAGCTGCTGCTGCTGCTGCTGCTGCTGCAGCTGCTTATGCATGGGTTGCGCTGCGTACATGGGTAGCTGGGATGTGTGTGCAGCTGCTGCCAGCTCCAGCCTACCGGCCACTGCTGCGCCAGGTGCTTGGTGTGCCTGCTGC
Source organism: Tetradesmus obliquus (assembly GCA_030272155.1). Taxonomy (NCBI): domain Eukaryota; kingdom Viridiplantae; phylum Chlorophyta; class Chlorophyceae; order Sphaeropleales; family Scenedesmaceae; genus Tetradesmus; species Tetradesmus obliquus. The sequence goes on from CP126206.1 coordinate 842,183, forward strand.
AGCTGCTGCGCTGCCGATATTGCCCCAACCAGGTGTGGCGTCTGCGGAGGCGGTTGTCGCACTTTCAGGTGGCTGTTTGCCTTGGCTTGGACAATGAAGTCGCTGACCTGTACAAACGACCAGCGGCACAGGCAGGGGTAGCAGCTTCAGCACAGGTCAAACTTCAGGATTTGGCCACGTCCCGCCTGCTACTGGACACATCTCACGTCCTGTCTTCTGCTGACAGCTGATACAACTGTATCGTTGGTTGTGGCGTAGAAAGGATACCAGATAGGAGCAGGTGGCTGTAGCTGATGTTTTGGAGGAGGCAGCAGCAGCAGCAGCAGCAGCAGCGGCAGTGCGCACCTCTGTTGGGTCCTCCTGGCACGCCGCAAGCCCAAAGTTGGTGACAGCGCCGGCACCATATAGGTAGACTGCCGCCTTGTCATACGCCTTGGCAGCTTCTCCCTCATCTTCGTAGCGGCCTACACGGCAGCAAGCAGCAAGACAGCAACGAGATGCGCCTTTTTAAATGGCGCCAGGATGCAGGCGCAACTGTTCATGACTGATGACACAGCCTTGCCAGCGGCTGAGCCCTGCAGCAGCATCCCGCTCGTCTTTGTAGCGGCCTGAAAGGCAGTAAGGCAGCGAGGCAGCGAGGCAGCAAGGCAGCGAGGCAGCAACAAGATGTGTCTCCTTCAGGCGGCGTCATGATGCAGGCACAACTGATTATGAGCGCTGTAGCAGCACCATCCTGAATGCAGAGCAGCTGGCAGGGCTGTGACGATTCCAGCGCAATCTGTGAACTCTTTTTATTTTGACTGGGCAGCTGCAGGCAGCGCCGCCACAGAGTGTTGCGTGCACATGAGGGTGTGAGTGAGCCCGTTCCTGCAAGCGTGCCACAACTCCTAAGCACGAGCGAATTGCTGTTATTGGGTAGTGTGCTTGGACACAATACCACAGGCATCAGCACACCCACCCTCAACTGCATCCGCTGTCTTGGTGTAAGCTGGCGATGTAGCTGGACAGCAATGCTGATGATGGTCAGGCACCCAATCCATTACACCATGCTGTACCAGTGCCATGATGCGCTGTTGCCGTAAACATAGCATTGATTAATCTCCGTTTGAAGCCATCGTACATCAAACACGGCTGTGCTGGCACTGCAAGTTCCGCTGTCGCGGGCGTACATATGAAACCCCAACTGCTACTGTTTCGCACCCCCACAGCCATGCCACCTACCAACGTGCCGCTGCTTCCCAGCAAATTATATCCTGCAGAAAAAGCACTTGACGTCAACGGAACTGCTGCTGGCGCAATGTCGAGCCATTCTACCAGAGTGCAGCATGCAGTGCGGTGACGCTTTTGCGTGTTGATCACCCTGGGGTCCTACATTTCCGATGATTCTGTTCTGCGCACCTCACTCTCCACACTGGTCGCAGTCAGAAGGCCAGGAAGTAGGTGAAGGCAGCAACAATATAAAGACGGTTCAGTTTGGTTGAACGCATACCGTCCGTGCAAGTCTGAAACGGCAGTATAACTTTCAAAACTACCATGATACTTCTCATCCCAGCTGAGGCCTTTGTATCTAGCTGGATGATGGGGCTGTCCGCCATCCAACCCTACAGAATCATCAAGGGACATGCTGCAGTGCTGATACGATATTGAATACAACAATAGTAAACCTTGATGATCGGAGAGCTGCGGCTCAGGTGCCGCCCCTTAGACAACCTGCATATGGTGGGTCTGTTCAAATTACCTCTAATTGGAGGTTCTTGCAGAAACCAACTGGTCAGGACCCCAGCCTTCAAGTGAGGTAATGATCCCCACACACTATTTGAATTGTAGTGTTATTTAGTGATTGGATATGAACTGTTGTTATCAAACTTCAGGGCTGCATGCACACAGTGAAGTACCAAACAGTCTCCTGCTGCTGCTGTGCTTAGTCACCGGGGTTACACCACACCATTGGCTTGAAAACAATCGTCAAGCACCCAGATGTTTTTAAGCTAAAGCGATTGTGCAGTGTTACTGAATGACACCAGGCTTGTGAGTGTGAGAACGTGCACGTGCAACAGGCCCAACTTTCCTGCCCTTTGCTTGCTGTTGGGTCTGCTCCCCGTTGATACAGCTCGCATTTATCCCAAAGTACGCTATTTTCCCCGCTTTTTGTTAACATTAGCGACCTGTTTGCGAGGAAGCCCTCTCAGCTGCTGTCTGCGAACATACTGTGGTGTGTCCGGAGCCTGGTTGCCATGCTGCTTGCGGGGGCAGCAACTGCCGCAGCACGTTGCGTTTATTCCAGATGGCAACAGGCGGTTCGCAGCGCAGCTCGGACTCAAGGCCGTCATAGGCCACTATCTGGGCAACAAAAAGGTGAGGGCCAGAGGTGCACGGCGACACCAGCCCAGCGAGAGGCTAGACGGGTCGTATTGTGTGGAAAGCATTCTTTGTTGAGTGTGTTTGCATTTAAATGCACTTTATATTGCCATACAAAGCCAGCGCTTGAGAGGCAGCAGCAGCAGCAGCAGCAGTAGGAGCAGCAGGAGCAGCACAGCAACCTGCTGTCTTTTTGCATGGCACTCTGTACTGTGCAGCATGCAGATAGTATACCACACGTGGTCTGCACTTCACATGTACCTGGCTGTACCCACCACCTGGGACTGCTCTGATAGCAGCAAGTTGCTTCAGACACTGGCCATGGTGTAAGTTAACACCAGCACTGCTTTTTATTTGCATCCCAGTGCGCTTCACTGAGCGTGCTGCAAAAACACACCCGCTGCATCCCATTGTGTGATGCTGGCAGCTTCTTGAGTCCATGTCCACCTGCAGCAGCCAGCATGCACTGTTCGCCTCACACCACCTGCACCGCCATTTTTGGCCGACGCTGACTCCACCCCACACCTGGCTTCAACCGCGCTGCAGCTGAAGAACGTCGTGCATTGGTGCCGGGAGCTTGGCATTCGCTACGTCACCATATACGCCTTCAGCACAGACAACTTCAAACGCTCAGCAGAGGAAGTGGCGAGGCTCATGAAGCTGGCAAGAGCACAGTTTGAAGCGCTTGTGAATGTGAGTGCGACACAGCTGCAGCCAGCTCAATAGGTGCAGCACCTGTGGCGCATTGAAGTTGCCCAGCAGCAATAGCTGCTGCTGAAAGCTTTCAGCAGCAGCTGCAGGAGCATGTTACTCCTTTCTCAGCAGGTTGCAGCGTTTGTATGTTCTCTTCAAAAACGTGGCTCAGAGGGGGCGGTTTAGTTGAAGCTGAGACACCCAGTTCGTCTGTGGAGGGGTAACAATCGCTTACCGGGGGTCAGCTAGGCAACAGGTGTTGCCTGAAAAAGTCGCTTGCCGCTTCACCCCCCTCCCCTGTGAGGCTTTCACTGTACTTCAGTGTGTTGACTGGCAGTGACCAGTTCGCTTTCCGCTTACCCCCCCCCCCTGAAGCACAGCAAGACCCGCCCTCGCTGGTCGCTGACCCCCGGTACAAACGAACTGGGTGTCGCAGCTTCAACTAAACCGCCCCCAGAAGCAGCAGCAGCAGCAGCAGCAGCAGCAGCAGCAGCGGCGTTGCTGCGGCAACATTTCATGCCTGAGACTGCTGCAGCAGCGCACTAGCCTGCAACCTGAAAGCAATTCTGTCATCAATGAACACGCCAGCTGCATCAACTGCATGCAGTAGGCACCCTGCCGCTTCTCATCTGTGACATCACAGACCTCAAAATAGACGCGCGACAGGTGTTGCTGGTGGCCACAGTACACGCCAGCTACGCGTTATGATCAGGGCAGGTACTCAACTGTTATCTGACCCCATTGCCAACTGTAACCGTCCTGCGCTGCTGCTGCCTGTGCAGTGTCTAACACTGTTGCTGACGCTGACGCCATTGCTACGCTAATCCTCATGAGCGGAGTATCGGCTCGCTGGGCTTGTGTCTGAGGGAGGTTTCAATCCTCAAAGTTTTGTATTGTATTGTATGGCTGTTGCTGCTGCTGGCAGGACGAGGACATACCAATGTGGAGGGCGGAGGTCCGTGTCATCGGCGACCTGCCCACGCTGCCGCCAGCAGTAGCAGCAGCAGCAGCACATGCCATGACAAGCTCCCAGGAGCGCAGCCAGACCATCTCTGTGCTGAACGTCAGCTTTTCATACACGTGAGTCGCCTGGCGTGCTGCAGCAGCAGCGGCAGCGCAGCGGCAGCGGCGGGCACCAGCCGCCTGTTGATGGTGAAGTGCGTGCTTGCAGCAGCACAACAGGCAGGCAGGATGGAGCATGTGATGCCATCAAGCAGAGTAATGTTGCAGCAGCTGCAGCCGTCACGTATGCTCCAGCAGTCATGCAGCAGCCCCGCAGGCAGGCCATGATCATCCAACACGCCGCGCTGTTTGTTACAAATAAAGCCATAGCGTCATCGCCATCAGCCCCGCGCCCCACAGACAGGGCATGATGAAACATGCCCAGAACTGAAGAGATGGATCAAGCCAGCAGGCTAGGCAGGCCAGGCCAGCAAGCAAGCAGTGCAGACAGGTGTGCCGGCCGGCAACAGCAGCAGCAGCAGGCAGCAGCAGGCAGTGCAGACAGGTGTGCCGGCCCGCGGCAGCAGCAGCAGCAGCAGCAGCAGGCAGTGCAGACAGGTGTGCCCGCGGGCAGCAGCAACTAGCCGTGTCTGTGCTGGTTGAGTATGCGTCGCTCTTTCAATACAATAGCAAGCACAAGGAGTGAAAAGGGATCCTCTTCAGCGGCTGCGTGGCGTGATGCCGTCCTGCTGTAATGCTGCCAAACAATCACTGCTTCATCATGTCGTGATTATTGCAGGTCAAGTGAGGATCTGCAGAGTGCAGTGCAGCAGGTGGTGGCTAGTGTGGAACAGGGCCAGCTGCTGCATAGTGTGATGCCGTCCTGCTTTCTTGCTGCCAAAGTGATGTTCATCGTGTGTTGATTGCAGGTCAAGTCAGGATCTGCATAGTGCAGTGCAGCAGGTCGTGGCCAGTGTGGAACAGGGCCAGCTGCTGCCAAGTGACATCACCCCGGGCCTGCTTCAACAGGTGAGGTGTGCGGCATTTTGCCAAGATGTCTGTAAATCTTTTTTAAATCACCACTCAGCACAGCACAGCACAGCACTCTCAGCACAGCACAGCACACTCAGCACAGCACAGCACAGCCCAGCCGGTGTCAACACCAAAGGCAGTGCATGTAATTGTGTGCAGATGTCACTAAACTTGGCAGAGAAGCTGACCTTTCCACAAGCACCGTGCCGCAGCCATCTGCCTGTGTCGGCTGCACGCGGCAGGCATATGCGCACTGGCAATTAACCACCAGTCGATCTGCGCATACGCATTTCAAGCGAGCAGCTTTCACAGATCTTGCCGAAATGCGCTGTACCATGTGATACATGACATCGTGCCGTTGACATGTCACACAACATCATGTTGTGCATGATGCTGCATGCTGCTATGGTAGGAGGCGTGGAGGCGCATGGGGTATCCTCATCGCCACATACGTCCCCTTCCTTAACTCACGCAGGTGTATGAACACACCACGCGTAGCTCAACCATTCATTAATACATGCATGCCGCATGCAGGTGATGCACACGCGCGATGTTTGTAACGTGTCACATGCAGGTGATGCACACGCGCGATGTTTGTAACGTGTCACATGCAGGTGATGCACACGCGCGATGTTTGTAACGTGTCACATGCAGGTGATGCACACGCGCGATGTTTGTAACGTGTCACATGCAGGTGATGCACACGCGCGATGTTTGTAACGTGTCACATGCAGGTGATGCACACGCGCGATGTTTGTAACGTGTCACATGCAGGTGATGCACACGCGCGATTGCCCGCCAGTGGACCTGCTCATCCGCACGTCAGGCGAGCAGCGCCTATCTGACTTCCTGCTGTGGCAGAGCAGTTATGCGCTGCTGCACTGGGAGCGCTGCCTCTGGCCGGAGTTTGGGTATGCGCAGCTGCTGCGAGCCCTGTTGGCATGGCAGACTGCTGCTGCAGAGCTGCTGCTGCTGAAGCAGGCCGCAGGCAGGGCCACGCAGCACCTGTGGGGGCAGCCACCATGCCAAGAGGAGGGCAGCGTCGAGCAGCAAGCCAGCACAAACTTGGTCATTGCCAGCAGCAGCAGCAGCAGCAGCTGGCGGGAGATTCGTCAAGCGGCATGCAGCTGCGTGTTGCCAGCTTCTTAGCTGACTTTGACAAAAGGATCGCCAGCCAAGTGCAGCAACTGGCAGCAGGTGCAGGTGCATTGTCATAGCAGCAGCAGCAGCAGCAGCAGCAGCAGCAGCCAGATGCAAACTGCATGATCGAGTCCTTGAAGCATAACATCACATCATGAAATCACTAACAGCATACTGTACAATACTGCATGTCAGTTAGTGCAATCTGAAGCAGGACCTTGGAAACTGGCGAGTTGTCATTGGTGTTGTTTGCCCCAGGTGACGGCCCTGTTTTCCCCTGTATTATTATTACCAGGGCCCCCTGGGGGACGAAAGTTTTTTCTTTATGAGTCTGTCGTTGGCTCCTGACTGGGGTTCCCACTCCCCGTTTGGGTGGAGCATGTAATGTAATGTAACATGATGTTCTCCAAAAGCATGAGCTGAGTCAATCAAGTTGCCACCATTAGTGTGCACATGCCATCATGCGTAGGGTAGGATTATGTATGCGTTGGCAATTCCTACTGTCGATGATCACACAATAACCTGGCCCGTGTGCTGATCCAGGTTGACATGTAGTTGCTCTGTTATACATGCCACGTGGCAAACATTCGCAGGTGATACTAGGACAAATAGGAGGAGCAGCAGCACCAGAACATCTGAAGTAGCCATGATTATACACAGCGCCCGGCGCAGGGGTCCCCTGTAAGGATCATGCGTTGCGGATACAACAGGTGTCTCCTGCGCCAAGAACAGCATGAGCATATGCGTAAAGATGGACAGTCTAGCATGGCACATGCAAATCCGCGCACTTTCAAGCATTGCTGGACCATGGGTACAAGGCTCATACTCCTTGGATACTGCCAAGTGTAGGCATGATCAAGGCCTGACATTGCAAGTGTGGGGGAAGCCACAGCATACTCGCTGCAGCTTGGGCGGCAGCGGCAGTCACACACTGGCTGACCCTGGAACCACATGTCTGCTGCTGACTGCTGCCAGCCACACGGCAAAGTCAACATCCGTGCAGGCTCCTGTGCACAAAACACACATCACACACCTGTTCATCCTCATGTGGCCAGTTCTCCAACCATTCAACCAGTCATACTGGCAATGCTAATGCTCCTGTGCCACAAGGCACACCCATGCAGGCAGTTATGCCATACACACCCATGCAAGTTCCTGTGCAAACGCACGTCCATGCAAGCTCCCGTGTAGAGACACTTCAACCGCAAATGCGAACAAGCCCCAAGCCCGCTTTCCCCTGCAAGCTCCTGTGCAAACCATGCCTGTGCAGGACCCTTTATAACAACCTTTCAATCGCAAAATATATTACACACCCAAGCCTGCTTCACAGGGGGCCGGCTACCAACCAGCCAGCCAACCAGTCATACTGGCAATGCTAATGCGCCTGCGCCAAAAGGCACATGTGGGTGTACACCCATGCAGGCAATCATGCCATACACACCCATGCTGGCTCCCTGTGCAAATACACAATCATGAAGGCTCCTGTGTAAAGACACTTCAACCACAAGTCCCACCTGGCACCCAAGCCAGCTCCATGACTCGGCTACCAAGCAACTAGCCATGGCCAGATGGTAGGAGGTGTGAAGGCGCATGGGGTATGCTCATTGTCAAACACACACCCTCCCTTAACTTACACAGGTGGCCAGTATTAACACACCACGTGTAGGTCATTCATTCATTCACCAACCAGCCAATGCTGGCCTCAGATGCTGACCTGCAGAAAATAAAGCTTGGGTTGCAACCCAACTGGCGCCACTGCAAGGCGGTCGTGGGGCTGAGCAGACAAACACTGCTGGTCTCATACAGCCCAATGCTGCTGATCACATTGTCCTGCAATCCACAGTTTCACAGTGCCACGGGAACCTCAGCAGGCAGTACTGGTCGCACTGCTGCGCATAGCACTGGCTTCATGCCAGTCAAGCCGACCCCTCACAGTTGACCAGCCTTGTCCCTACCAACGCCTGTACCGTCATAAATAAGCCATCTGCAGTTGGTTATGAATTGCTACAAAACATCCGCCTGCGCCTATTTCAAAGCAACAGCCCATGGACAACAAACAATGTTTCAAACGTCAACAGCCATTCACCCCATGAAACCCACGCGTGTGCCATAGGTACCAGGTGTCTGTGGTGGCGTATGCCGCATGAACACACCATGTAACCCCTCTATCTATCTGGGTGTGTCATATGCACCCAGGCCACCACAATTTGAATGAGCTCGTCGTCGCCATGGTGTCATCACGCCCCAAGAGCAGCCCGGCTGAACAAACCTTCCTTACGCCTACAGCTGCGCAAATTTACTTTTTTTGTGACAGACTGTCCATCTTCAACAATGTTGAAGGCTGCAATATTGCTGGCAAACCTTCCCTTCAGGGCACTGCTGCCAGATCAGCCAGCATGTACTGCCAACTCACAGCAGCCGCAGCAGCAGCAGATGTGTGCAGCACGTTGACCGCGTCATTCGTCATCCAGGCAAACCGCCCCTGCAGTGTTGCACCTAGGTAGCTCTCCAGCAGGTTAGCGGCAGCAGCTACCACAGTGGTCAGCAGCGCTGTGCCGACCAAGGGCTCCTGCAAAAAGGGAGCAGAGAGGATGATTGGGGTGATCAACGTGCGAGATGAAGTAACGTGTTTGATGGTGTGAGGCGCACCGGCAGTGCACATGTCAACAATAGGGCGGCTGTCTGTGCCTTCTATGCTTCTTGGGAGTGACGTGTAGTAGCATGCATGGTAGGTTTTACCACCAACCTAGGGTCTCGGGCTATCTATACCAGTACAGTATGTGGCTAGCCTGCTTGCATGCTTTCAAACGCACTACGCCTGTTGTGCACATAGAGACTACAAATGGTTACCAATGTACATGTAAGCAAGGACATAAACTGGCTTCAGCATGTAAGCAAGGACCTGACTGACGCCCATCCCTCTGGCAGCCCCTCTCTCGTAACTAGCTAACTCGCTGCAGTGACAACATTCTGCATTGTGGGTCGTGAGTTCCCTGCACTGTGTAGAGATGGTGCAGCAGCCCTAAAGCTCCCCAGCTGCCTGCTCTGGCCCAGAGGTGTGTCCCACCCGGGGTGTGTCCCTCCCGGGGTGTGTCCCTCCCGGGGTGTGTCCCTCCCGGGGTGTGTCCCTCACGGGGTGTGTCCCTCCCGGGGTGCGTCCCACCTGGTAAGCCAGCATCGCGGTGACAGGAAACCCAGCTGCCGCAATGACGCCTGCGAGCGTGCCCTGCAGGCTCACGGCTCCTTCTGTCCCTCGTGGCACCTCTTTGAGGGATGTTATCAGGTACGTCGAGGTGCCGTATGCCTGTGAAGCAGCAGCAGACGCAGCAGCAGCAGCAGCAGCAGCAGAAGTTGCGGCAGCATTATGCCAGACATTGTCTTGCAAAGGCGTAATGGAGTGCAGCTGAATAGCGCGGTGATCCATGTCCTGGTAGGCACACATACTAGTCTGGGTGGGATTGTTTTGATTGTTTTCAGACCAACATGACTCTTGCATCAGCTGTCAGCAACAGCACACTCAAGATTTCAAAGGTCCTCCTCGCTGGTCTTCCGTACCTTTCCTATCTCAGAGGACACTGTGTCTGCCAGCTTACTAGCCAAGCTTGCGACATAGCCAACCTGTAGTCAGCCGCATAACAACATCACGTTAGTGCTGCACACCAGTGAGCAAATAACAGCAGCAGGAAAACAAACATGCCCCAAGGCCAGCCATGCAAAAAAGACAGCGCAGCTGCGGTACAAGAGAAGTTGTGATCAAACGCATCAGCACAAGATGTACTCTGTATCGCTGGCGCAAAACATAACGTTGTGTTTGGAACTGCTGCCACTGTACAACATGCCGCTTTGTTATTTGTGGCTGGCACAAACCTACCGGCTGCTGCCTGTATGTGTGCTGCTGCTGGTTATACCTACATTAGCACACCTCCTGCTGACACAGTGGCGGGACAGAGTTGGCGCGTCAACAGTCACCCAGCGCCACAAATAACAAGGTCAGTGATGGTGATGCATTGCGCTTTGCAAATGCCTTTGCTTGACACGAGATGTAACAAGCATCCTTATGCTTACTCCCTAACAGTGATGGTGATGCGGCATGCTCACCTGCCAGATGTCTGGCCGCCGTGTCATCATTGCAAGGGCGGCGCATGTGAGGGCAGCTGCCCCAGAGCCCCACACACTGCCCTGCACACAACGAAACACATTGGGGCGCGGGGCCGGTGGCATTGATGCTATGGCTTGATGCGTAACATGATGATGATGAGGGCAGCACATGTGAGGCTGCTGCCCCAGAACCCAACACACTGCCCTGCACACAACGAGACACACTTCAGCGGCTTGGTTGACCGACGCAAAGAGAGCACAGCAGGTGATGACCCTAGCTGCGAAACTTGTGACAAACGTGATGACTACACCGTTCTTCATTAGTCGTGCTGCTGCTGCACACATGCTGGCAAGGTGCTGGCAAGCAGGCAGCAGCAACAGCACCAGCAGCAGCAGCAGCAGCAGCAGCAACAGCGAAGCCACCACATGCAGGAGGCTTGGATTGCTGTGAGCAGTTAGTTGCAGGCACGCTTCATGCAACGCACCACTCCTCTTCAGCAGCAGCAGCAGCAGCAGCAGCAGCAGCAGCAGCAGCAGCAAACTGCACGACACTGCAGATGGCCGAAATATGCTGTGAGCACGGCATGCATGCTCCAGCGACGCACCACTCCTCTCCGTCCCCCATGTGCCTCGGCAATATGCTCCTGCTGCTTCTGCTGCAGCTTGACACGCGTTACCTGCAAGATACACCACAACAAAAGACAGCGCATCTCAGCAATGGGACTCGCCTCAAGCAATAGCCGAGCAAGGCTTTCTGGTCAGGACAGCGGCAGTAGGGTTGCCGGTCAGGACGGCCGCAGTAGGATTGCTGGTCAGGAAGCTCACCAGGGTGCCGACGATGAAGTACAGGCACATCAACAGGGTGCCAACATGACTCATTGTACAGGCGGTACTGGCGGTACATGTGGTGCACTTGATACACTTGATGCAGGCAAAACACCAGGGTGGCAGCTCACCAGGGTGCCGATGATGAAGTACAGGCACTGTGCCGTCACTGAATGGCAAACATCAAATCTTGCCGGCTATGCCTGTGAAGTGGGCGCAGTTTCAGACGGATGCATCTTTGACAGGTGCAGGCGGTGAGCCATGTGTGGGCATTTGGCTGCAGGGTGCGTACAACTCATTGTCGTGCACGCAGCTCTGCAGTTGCTTTGCTGATGTACCAGAGAAGACTGCGCATATCTCTGTGTGGGAGATGTATGCGGTGGTGGTGTGTGTGCGTTTGTATGGAGATTACATGGCAGGCCGCTACTGGCGGGTGCGGACGGATAATAGCCAGGTGGTGGCATGGTTCATGAAAGGTGATGCGCCGCCTCACCTAGTGTCTTTGTGGCTGAAGGAGATGGCCACACTGTCCGTGCCGCTCAGGTTCCGTATCGGGGCGAAGCACATCCCTGGTGCTGCCAACTGTATGGCAGACGCGTTGAGTCGATGTGCTTGGAGTGTGGTGCATACGCTACTGCAGCGCTGGGTTGTTTCACAGTCAGAAGATTGGCTGCTGGTACCTGACGCTGCTGCGCCTCCTTTGACCTACAGGGGCGGAGTGCTTCCCGCCAGGGGTGGCGGCGACACAGCCGAGGCTGGCGCTGCATCAGGAGGCGCTGGGCTATTTGAAGCATGACTTGGCTGACTCCACTCTGGGGCAGTATCAGCAGTCGCTGAAGTATGTGGTGCGCGTGCTGCTGCTGCTGGGTTTGCTGCCGATGCTGTGGGCCCCGCAGGAGCTGGTAGTGTGTTGGGTAGTGGCGTTTTTTGCGCGGTCCGCGTCTTACAAGACCATTGTGAACTACTTGAAGGCTTGGAAATACTTCCTGGGCGTGCATGGCTGGGATGTGAGTGTGTGGCAAGGTTGGCAGCTGCTGCCAAGGCTGTTGAGGGGGGTGAAGCGTGTGAAAGGCGATGCGGCAAAGCCCAAGCTGCCCATCACCCCGGCCCTGTTACTCAAGTTTGTGCGGGCGCTGCCGCTGGGCGGCCCTGCACTTGCTCTGTGGGCAGCAATACTGGTGGGATTCTTTGGCTTTCTCCGCAAAGGGCATTTGTGTGTGGACGGTGTTGGGCTTGGAGCTGTGTCTATGGCAGTGTTGCGGCGCAAAAACTTTGTGTTTGACCATGCGGCTTACTGTGTGCATATCACAGTTACCATGTCAAAGACCAACCAGTTTCGGCAGCGGCAGCAGGTAATCACCATTCAAGGGGTGAAGGGACACGTTTTGGACCCGTACGCCTGGCTGCAGAAGCTGTTCACGTTGCATCCTGCAGATGGGGATGCACCGGCGTTTGGTCATGTGCAGGGTGGTGTGTATGTGCCCCTGACATACTCTCGTCTGCTGGTGGGTCTGAAGGATTTGATTAAGGCGTGTGGCCTGGACCCCTCTGCATATGGTGGGCACTCGCTGCGGCAAGGCGGCGCCACGTGGGCCTTTCAATGCGGGGTGCATCCGCTGTTCATTCGCATACAAGGTGACTGGCAGTCTGACACGTGGTTGCTGTATGTCGGCATGTCGGCAGCGCAGAAATGTGCTGTCACGCGCATGATGCAGGAGAAGATCGCAAGCCTGCCTGGTGCAGCAATATGAGTGAGGTGGGGAGTGGGTTGGGATGTGTGCTGTGTGCTGCTCAGCTGAGAATGCTGAGCTGTCACTGCTCTGGCGGCTGCTGTGTGCGCGGCACACGAGTAGCCTGCCCGCTTCTGGCCCAACCTCACTCATTGCTGGCATGTCTGTTGTTATGTTAAGTCAGGATGGGGATATTGTAACACACCTAAGGCAATCATGATCTGGTAAGCACGTTTTGTGCTGCAGGGATCATGAGGACTGACAGGTGTTAGTTTGACTAGGCTGTTGTCATCAGGGTTCAAGTGCATGGTAGTGTGATTTTGCTCTATTAAAGCAGATACAGATTGGCTTGAATGCCAGCTGTTTGATTGTACGGGAGCAACGTTTGTGCATGCGCGTTTCCCTCCCACCCACCCTTGATACTCCATTGATGGGCTGTCATTTGCCTCTGCTTGACTACATACCACCATGTCAGTACTGTTTGGGATGTGTGCTGTGTGCTGCTCAGCTGAGAATGCTGAGCTGTCACTGCTCTGGCGGCTGCTGTGTGCGCGGCACACACGTAGCCTGCCCGCTTCTGGCCCAACCTCACTCATTGCTGGCATGTCTGTTGTTATGTTAAGTCAGGATGGGGATATTGTAACACACCTAAGGCAATCATGATCCTCCTGACTGGGGTTCCCACTCCTCGTTGAGTGGAGCATGTAATGTAATGTAATGTAATGTAATGTTATGAAGTGCATTTGAATATCGTGGATCAAGCTTTTCATGAAGATAGAGGCATGTTGAGGTGGTACCAGAGTACCTTCCAGCCAAGCAATACGCATGCTGTGCACACAAAGCGCATTTGGTGTTTTACAGGTTTTGAATTATGGCACGGTCATGCTATGTGGCCAGTGTCCCTGATGGCCGGACTTGGTGCAAGCAGCTTGTTACTTCAGACTCAGCTAAACACTTTTGGGCAAGCCCCACTGAACTTGTGTGCTGGTGTGTATTTATTATTGCAATTAACTGCAGCCTGTATGGGCGCTGCAAGGACTGCTGCCTGGCTCAGAAGGTGACAAAAATGTGGCAAGGACCTTCCCTCACTCCGGGAGCCATGCCAGTGATTTTGCACACCATTGTGTTGTGCACGGTACTGCCGTATGGTGCCGTGCATGTCACTGCATTTGGCGGAGTTCAGCAGGGCTGCAGGCATCAGTAGCTGTGGCAGTAGCCTATGCGGCGGCTGACCCCTCAACTGATTGCAATTAGGCGTGGTTTGTCACTGCTGTGATTACGTACTTGGGTGATGCCACTGGACAATTTTCCAGTGGCTCTCACCCTGTGCTGGATACAAACACTGCTTGGCTGTTACAATCATGTAAAGCAAATGGCCCACATGGTGGATTCAAGGCGTCTAGACGATCTGCTATAGCCCTTTGATACTGATCTGCTAGCGAAACACAACACCTGCGCTTCTCAGGGCAGGTGCAGCGATGATGGGTAACAGCGTAGTCTGATGCCCACCCATGGTCCACCCCTGGTCCCCTTCAAAATACTGTACTATTTTGAATGACGCAGGTAAATACATGTGATGTTTCTGGTGTGTGTTGTTACACACAACAAACACACAGCACTGCTCACATGCTAACAGGAAACACTTTCTGTCACTGCACTGGCTGGCACGTACAGTGACACTCTCGGTCGCTGTTGACAGCGCCTGCTGGCTCAGCAGGCTCAGTATGATGCAGGCGCTGCGGCTGTGCAGCAGCAGCAGCGCCTGTGCACTATTGCAGTGCTGGTACATCTTCTCTTGCTGAAGCAGGCATGCTGCTGCATGGCATGAACTAAACACCCGTGCCGCTGCAGCTGCATGCAGTAACAAGCTTTCCTGCACACTGTTCAGCTGATACAGCTGCTGCATCACTTTCGTGTGTTTGTATATGGATCCACGCAATTAATGATGGCTGCAACCGCCATTCTCAAGTAGCACGCAAGCACCCCCGCCTGCCGCTAACATATGTACATGCCGCAACACCCTTGCCTGCTGTGCAGATATGTACAAAGCACAATCATTCCCGCCTGCTGTGCAGGCATCTACGAGCCGCAAGCAGCACCGCCTGCCGTGAAAAGTTGTACAAGCCGCCCAATATGTGTCATTGACATGCGTGTCAGCACATTGGCTGCCACATTCATCACGCGCCAGACAGATGTTCAACAGTGTACACATGTGTGTATGCACTGACGGCATTCAATACAGTCTTCCTGCATATATACTGCGAGGAAATCGGACCTGCAGCTCTGGCCACTGTACCAGGAACCTATCCACCATCCTGCCATAGTAAAGGATCTTGCCTGATAGGCTCAGCTTGCGCACTCGCGCAATGCTTTCCACATAAACAACCCTGCAGTCAAACAGCGCCAGCATCCTGCAGCAAGACATACGGGCAGCATTTACAGCACAAGCAAACCAGTCACTGCAGGACAACAGACAGCTCAGGTTGGGGCTTGCGGCGCGCTGGGATGCTGTGTCAGTGTAGCAGCGATAGCTTCAGGCGCTGCTGTTGCAGCAGCAGCCTGTGTCAGCTAAGCGTGGACAGTTCCAAAAAAAAACATGGGGAGAAACGCAGTGTCTGCATATGACATGTCTCCATTGCTGAAGCATCCAGCAAGCCAGCATGCATGAAGGCAGCAACAGGATGACCACCATAGGATGACAGTCACAACGATGCATGCATTACATCCGTCCTGACAGCGCAGCCCCGTATGAAAACCGACAAGTTGCAAGAAACAAGTTGCAAGAAACAAGACTGAGGAAACACACAAGATTGGTGCGGGCAGCTGGTTCAACTTGCAGCACTCTTATTTGCCGGCAGTGCCGCATCCTGTATCCCGACTTTCAATCACAGCTACACAACACATACGAATGCTGCTTGCACTAGACAGGCATACTGGAGGAGTGCTCTGGGGTGCAATAACCCAACATGCGAGGCGATCATGCCCTGCTAGCGCACCTGTACAAGCACGCCATGGCACACACAGGCACACAAGTACTGGGGCCATTCACCAGCACCTGCAGACACATGAAGAAAAATGGCAGGATCAGGGGAAATCAGTACAATGTACTGATCCCACCACACCCATTTGCCAAAGTTAGGTTTGTGTGAAACTGATCCCACAAAGCAGTATATAATCTTCTGTATATGATCAATGCGCCTGCTGCAGGCATGCGGGGCGCGGGTGGCCCACCAGCCGAGGCATTGTGAGGGGTAGTTGCAGACTGGCTTTCACTGCTTCATCAACGAATTGTACATTACACCATGTTACTTGCTTGCTGTAAGTAGTGTTACACGTGAGCTCGCTGTAGCAGGTGGCTCACCAGCTGAGGCTTGAGTTGCAAATAAAAAAAACCTAGAGTCGGGTTGTTGAAAAGCATTGACAGCCAGTCGGCAACCAAACCCTCACAAAGAGTGGCGCACCAGCTGGTGAGGTTTGTGCCGCTGCACCACCCGCGCAGCAAACAGCAACGAGTGCAGTACTCAGAGCTCACTAGCCGAAGCTTTTGTCGTACAGGGCTCACCAGCTGGGGCTTGTGCCGCAGCCCCATCCGCGCAGCGCACAGCAGCGAGTACAGCGCTCAGAACTCACTAGCCGAAGCTGTTGTCAGACAAAACACACCAGTTGTCGTACAGGGCTCACCAGCTGGGGCTTGTGCCGCAGCCCCACCCGCGCAGCACACAGCAGAGTTGCGAATAAAAAGCAGTTGATTTGGACTGTTGAAAAGCAGTGACAGCCAGTCGGCAGCTAACCCTTAAAAAAGGTGGCTCACCAGCTGGGGCTTGTGCCGCAGCACCACCCGGGCAGCACACAGCAGCGAGTACAAGGTGGAGAAGGCGGAGGTGAAGTACGACTGGCCCACCTCCCTGCCACGAGGGATCTGCTCAACTGACACATCTCCTGGGGTGTCCTGCAAGAGTAGTCACCAGGCAGAGCAAGCAGCAGCAGCAGCAGCAGAAGCAGCAGCAGTGGCACCCTGCCAGTGCTGAGCAGGACGCCCACCTCCCTGCCACGAGGGATGCTTTCAACTGTTAGTGCCAAGGGCGGCCCCTGCTGACACAACAGCAACAGCAGCAGCAGCAACATGGACAACAACATCAGGGGCAGCACCAAGGTGGTGAAGGCGGAGGTGATGTACGACCGGCCCACCTCCCTGCCACGTGGGATTGCCTCAACTGTCAGTGCCACGGACCACCCCTGCTGACACAACAGCAACAGCAGCAGCAGCAACATGGATACAACACCAGGGGCAGCAGCAAGGTGGTGAAGGCAGAGGTGAAGTACGACTGGCCCAACTCCCTGCCACGAGGGATCGTCTCAATTGTTAGTGCCACGGACGACCCCTGCTGACGCAGCAGCAGCAGCAGCAGCAGCAGCAGCAGGAGGGGTTAGGTGAAGGGGCTTAGGTTGGGTTGTATTAGAGGGTTTAGGTTTAAACTCTAAACCCTAAAGCCAACAGCAGGAGGCGGCACATGTGCCAGTTGCAACGTGCTTGTAAGAGTGCTGCCACGGGCCATGCCAACTGCCAGTGACAGGCAATCACTGCGGTACGGGTGCCACACTCTAAGTATGTCTATCGCATGACCGTGCTACTGGACTGCGTGATCAGACCACTTGGAGCGCCAGAAGCCATCAAACAGGGGGGCTTCTGGTCCAGCATCGCATGCAGGTGCGCAGTGGTGCATTTACCATGCCTGAAACTGTCATTTTGCACGTTACACTACTGGCAGCCTCCCACTGGCCATTGCTAGCCTGCATTGCTGCAATGCAGCTGTTGAACAGCTGACCTACAGTCATATGATAGGGGAGGGCTTACATGTACAGCATGACTGTGTGCAGCTGTGCAGCTGTGCAACATGCTGGACTGCTGTGGGCTGCGGACGTGCCACTTTGTGGGGATGTTTGAGTGTCCTCATCTGTAATCACTGCAGCAGGCGTGACTGCTGCTGCAAATATCCGCAAAATACTCTAGATAACTCTCTCTAGAAATCACCTTGCTGACAGCCCACTCTTGCTCCCTGCTGAGAGCTCTTGTGGCGCTCATGTGGTCCGTGTTTGCTGCAACATACACCCTGGGGCAGTAGAAGGCCCTGTCCATGCTTTCCAGCAGCATCAACATCTCCGCTGTGTGCCCTCCTACAGTTTGCAACAATGTGCGTGTTGCTGAAGCAGATGCAATTCGTTATACTGCATCCTGCAGCCTCAGAGAAGACGCTTTTATCACGTGCAGAGAGCCTTTTCATCACATGCACTCACCGGACCCCAGCACGATCATGGTCTTCACAGGCCCAGTTGTTAGAAATGGTTGCATGGTAATCAATAGGCCTAATCAGCTAGAGCTGATCATCGCCAACTGGAACGACGCTGCTGCTGTACTCCTGTGCAATCAGCCTGTAAAGTCAGACTGCAGGGCGACTTCAAATTGCAATACGGAAAACCGATCACTTGACCGTAGCGGTCATGCTAAACTGTTCGGGGGCTTGCAGCGTGTTGCCCGGCTGTCGGGTGACACGGGTGTTTTTCTAACATTTTCAGACAGGTCTACATGAGGACGGTCTGCTTGACGCATGTCGCCTTTGAAGTGCTGGTTTGCATTGGCATTTGTCTTGCTGCACTTTCACAAGACTTCCTGGCTGGTATAGAGCTCCTTCTCAGCAGGAATCAGGTGAAAAGTTACACTGTAACTTTTTTATCTGTGACAACAGTCACTACTAGTGACTACTAGTCACAACATGGTGACAACGTTGACCAGTGTGTGCCACCGCACTGCAGAGCAGCAGCGCAGCAGTAAAGAGCAGCTGGCAGATTTGGCCAAATCATTGCTGGTCACCAGCAAGTTGTGCAGACCCCGCATGGCGCACATGCTGCCTGCTTCTGCAAGGTGGCTCCTCGCAAACAACATGGAAATAAATCGCCAGCAGCACCAGCACACATGCACGCAAGATTCCCTGCGCTATGCACAACTCCCGACTACCAGTGGTAGTACCACATGTGCAGGACTCCTGCTGCTTGAAGCAGCGGAGCGAAACATTGGATGGCTCGAACATGGGCTGTGTTGCGGCCATATCACACACAAATGTCTGATCAAGCTTGAAGCTTCACTAAAGCCACTCCGAGTCCTTGAGTCAAGGTACCACACCAGTTTTAGAGTGGCGCGTGCATGATGCACGGCTCTGAGCCCAGATACAAAAGATTTCTTTTGAGATGACACACGCACAGCATTGTGCCGCAAGAGCACTGAACAATACCCCACATAATCACCACCTGCCGCTGATCTGCCCAATCGCTCAAGGCATGTGCACTGTAGACCTAGCATTCCTTCAACATGCAGCTGCATGTCTGTTTCAATATGCATTATGCATGTCTGCATAACTGCAGATACGGAAGAAAACAGTTGAAGCTGTCTCAGCTATGCAGAGGCCTCTTACACACACTCATCACCCGCTGCTGCAGATCTGCCCATCAGCTGAT
Source organism: Tetradesmus obliquus (assembly GCA_030272155.1). Classification (NCBI taxonomy): domain Eukaryota; kingdom Viridiplantae; phylum Chlorophyta; class Chlorophyceae; order Sphaeropleales; family Scenedesmaceae; genus Tetradesmus; species Tetradesmus obliquus. The sequence continues at coordinate 861,511 of CP126206.1, forward strand.
CCAGCAGTTTAGCTATGCCACATGCAGCCTTTGCAGGAAAGGGCTTGAGTTGCATGGAGCCCAGGCTGGCCACAGCTGACAGCAGCCCCTCAGGCGAAGTGCTGATCTACAGCAACGGCAGCAGCAGTGACAGCAGCAGCAGCAGCAGGTGTGTTGCATACAACGGTTTGCAAGGGTTTTAGTTGCATAGAGCCCAGGTTGGCTACAGCTGACAGCAGCCCCTCAGGCGTAGTGCTGATCTAAAGCAGCGGCAGCAGCAGTGGCAGCAGCAGCAGCAGCAGCAGCAGATGTGTTGCAGAGCACGCTTTGCAGGAAAGGTCTTTAGCTGCATGGAGCCCAGGCTGGCCACAGCTGACAGCAGCCCCTCAGGCGAAGTGCTGATCTACAGCAGCGGCAGCAGCAGTGGCAGCAGCAGCAGCAGCAGCAGATGTGTTGCAGAGCACGCTTTGCAGGCAAGGTCTTTAGCTGCATGGAGCCCAGGCTGGCTACAGCTGACAGCAGCTGGTCAGGCGAAGTGCTGATCTGCAGCAACGACAGCAGCAGTGGCAGCAGCAGCAGCAGCAGATGTGTTGCAGAGAACAGTTTGCAGGGAAGGGTTTTAGCTGCATGGAGCCCAGGCTGGCCACAGCTGACAGCAGCCCCCTCAGGCGACGTGCTGATCTACAGCAGCAGTAGCAGCAGCAGTGGCAGCAGCAGCAGATGTGTTGCAGAGAACGCTTTGCAAGGGTTTGAGCTGCATGCAGCCCAGGGTGGCTACAGCTGATAGCAGCTGGGCAGGCGTAGTGCTGATCTACAGCAACGGCAGCAGCAGTGGCAGCAGCAGCAGCAGCAGCAGCAGCAGCAGCAGCAGCAGCAGCAGGAGCAGCAGCAGGTGCACTTCAGCACACGGTTTGCAAGGTCATGATGCAACGCATTGTGGATGCCATCCAGGGAACACACCACTTTGCATCCAGCAGTCGAGCATTGCATGGCTGCTTCAAAAAAAGTCCAATGCAGGACATAAACAATGCATTCTGGATGGCCGTCCTACGCCTGATTGTTTGTCACGGTGTCACCAGCTCCAGGAGCTATCGGTGATTGTGGCGCAATGCACAGCACACTGCTACCCTCTTTGAGCAATGTGCAAGAGCTTGTTTGCTGCAGCTAGTGCTGCCAACATCACAACACTGCAGAGCGAAGCATGCTATTCTAGCGACAGAGCTGCACTGAAGCTGTCACAAGGTCCTGGCACTGCTGTAGAGCATCAGTCAGCAAGCATCTGCTTGTATTCCCAGCGTGCACGGGCAGTCTTCGCATCAGGTTTACCAGCCGGACCAGCGTACAGCGCCCAAGGGTAGCCTTACGCATCAGTTTTACCAGCAAAGCCAGCTTAAGGCGCCTTACCACGACCTGCATGGATGTCAGATGGTCTGCCAGCTCAGCCTGATGGTTGTCCATCATCAGCGGTTGGTCATCAGACTACCCACTGAGCATAGCAACAAACCCATGGGCATAGCAACAAACCCAGTGGCCACTGGCCCCACTGAGCATAGCAACTACGCCACTGGCCCCAATGAGCACAGCAACAACGCCACTGGCCCCAACAACGCCACTGGCCCCGCTCACCACGACCTGCATGGATGCCAAGTGATCTGCCAGCTCAGCCTGATGGTTGTCCATCATCAGCGGGTTGGCCACCACAATCAACGGCTTCTGCGCCAGCAGCGCTTCAAACACACTGCCAGCACCTAGCAGCACACAACAGCAGCCGCAGCCACTTCCTGGTTCAGCGGGGTGGCCACCGCGATACATGGCTTTTGTGCCAGCAGCGCTTCAAACACAATACCAGTACCTAGCAGCAATCGGCAGCAGCAGCAGCAGCAGCAGCAGCAGCAGCCACCTCTGAGTTCAGCGGGTTGGCCACCAAGATATATGGCTTCTGCGCCAGCAACGCCTCAAACACACTGCCAGCACCTGCCAGCACACAACAGCAGCAGCAGCAGCAGCAGCAGCAGCAGCAGCAGCAGCAGCAGCAGCAGCAGCAGCCACTTCCTAGTTCAGCGGGGTGGCCACCACGATCAAAGGCTTTTGCGCCATCAGCGCTTCAAACACACTGCCAGCACCTAGCAGCACACAACAGCAGCCGCAGCCATGGGGTTAGTAACAACGATCAATGGCTTGTGCGCCAGCAGCGCTTCAAACACACTGCCAGCACCTGCCAGCACACAACAGCAGCAGCAGCAGCAGCAGCAGCAGCAGCAGCTACTTTTGAGTTCAGCGGGTTGGCCACCACAATAAATGGCTTTTGCGCCAGCAGCGCTTCAAACACACTCCCAGCACCTAGCAGCACACAACAGCAGCAGGAGCCATGGGGTTAGCCACCACGATCAATGGCTTCTGCGCCAGCAGCGCCTCAAACACACTCCCAGCAACTAGCAGCACACAACAGCAGCCGCAGCCATGGTAAGTGCTCGGCACATGCAGCAGCTTTTAGGCGAGGCTCTCCTAGGCCAGAATTGCTTCGAAGCAATAAAACCTAATACTTAGCCAAGCATTGCTTCGAAGCAATAAGCCTCAACCCTGAATTCAGGGTGCGCAGCCTTGCATTCAAGGTGTAAACAGCTTGTTCTACAGGCGGCTGCCTGCAGCAGCCACGGCCGCTGTCACCTACAGCCTAAGGCATTGACTTCACTCAAACGCTACCACCAGCCCCAGCCAGTGTAAAGCTGCATATGCCAGCTGTGGACACTTCTAGCAGTGCTGCGTGCTGCTGCTGCTGCTGCTGCTGCTGCTGCTGCCTCGTGCTAGCGCTGCGTGCTGCCACTGTCGCCTACAGCCCAGAGCATCTCTCATCATCAGACCACCCACTGAGCATAGCAACAACGCCATTGGGCCCGTGCCCCTGTGGAGCAGCAAACAGCTTAAGCGGTGCCCCAACTCAAACACTGACACCACCCCCAGCAAGTGACAAGCTGCAATGCCAGCTGTTGACATACAGCGCTGGCAGCGCTACGTGTTCAGCTGGCTGTGGTGGTTACATCTCAGCATGCAAGGCGTCCATGAGCAACATACAGCGTTATTATGCTGCTGTTGCTGCTGCTGCTGCTGCTGCTGCCTCATTGCCCCCCACAGCTCACCTACACGACAGACAGCGTTACCATGCTGCTGCTGCTGCTGCTGCTGCTGCTGCTGCTGCTGCTGCTGCTGCTGCTGCTGCTGCCTAACCTTATTGCCCCCACAGCTCACCTGCGTGACATACTGCGTTACTATGCTGCTGCTGCTGCTGCTGCTGCTGCTGCTGCTGCTGCTGCTGCTGCTGCTGCCTCGTCACCCCCCCCTCCCCCGCCAGATCACCTGCATGACAGACACCATTACTATGCTGCTGTTGCTGCTGCTGCTGTTGCCTCGTCACCCCCCACAGCTCACCTGCATGGCTGATGACAAGGGCCGCTGAGGAGATGTACGCAGCCAGACTTGGGCAGAAGTCAAAGTACCTGATGGCAACAACACCAACAAGGATTGCCATAACCGACTGGTGAGGGACCATGAATACTGCTGGCGGCAATGGGTTTGCTGGAAGTTGCATGCAGTTTTGACTCACGCATCATTGCCTAAGTATGTACATCCTGCTCCAGGCGAGCTATGCAGCTTGCCTGCTGCTGATGTTTGGGCTTGACAAACAGATGCACAAGAAACCACATTCGAAAATGCTCCGCTGTGACAATGTCTGTGCGTTGTAAGCAAAGGTGCACTGCAAATGGTGTAAGGGTATGCTTTACACTGCTCTGCATGCAGTGCGTGCCCTGCGACACCAGCACACTCACTCAACCCACACGCCACTGGCATGCTGTGCTGCGGTTGTGCCGGCAGGCAGCAGCTGACAACTCACTCAAATGAGACAGGCACCAATCAGCAACACACTGAACCCACACTCACTCGACCCACACTCACTCAACCCACACGCCACTGGCATGCTGTGCTGCGGTTGTGCCGGCAGGAACCAGCTGGCATGGCACATATTTGCCAGCGCCCTTCTGTATTATCAGCCGTGTGTAGTCCTTGGCTGCCAGTGCTGCTGCAAACTCAGGCCTGTCTACTGCTCTGCGCAAGCAGCAGCAGCAGCAGCAGCAGCAGCAGCAGCAAGGCCAAAAGCATGCTTTATGCAGCATCTGAGGCTGGCATCATACCCCAGTGAATGCCTGGCACATGGCAGGCAGGGGCTGCCGTGCCAGGCACGGCACGCTGTAGCGCACATCAGCTTGCTTGCTTGCTTGCTTGCTTGTGGCATGGCAGGCAGGGCTGCACATGGCAGGCTGACACGGCACATGGCAGGCACATGGCAGGCGGGGCTGCACATAGCAGCCCTGCCGTGTCAGGCAGCATTGCTGTACAGCATTTCCAGCAGAGCCTGTGCATCGGCTGCTGCTTGGCGCCAGGGTGAGGAAGCTTACACCGCACTTGTCTCCTGTCGGTAAGAAGCAACACATCTACTGCTGACTGTGACCGTGCTGCAGCAAAAAGCAGGTCACATGCAAGCAAGCTGGCTGTGCGCTACAGTGCAGTTGTGCTTTTACCATGCCTAAAACTGTCATATTACAGCGTGCTGCTACTCACCTGATCAAGGCCTCAAACTTTGATGTGCCGACGGTGACAAAGACAGTGCGCCTTTTGGCTGCCTCATCCTGCTGCTGCTGCTGCCCCCTCTGCTGCTCCGCTGATGCACGGCTTTCGCCCGAATTGCTGCTAGCTGCACTATCCTTGGCGGCCTCATCCATCATTGCTGTTTAATTAACATACGTTCATATGCTGCAGGGGCAGGCTCACAGCACCCTAGTATGTCTACTGCAGCACAGGGGGTGCTGCCACACTGCAGCAGCAGCTGGTGCTGTGGAAGATGACACCAAGAACACCACCACAGGTGCTACCCAAGGGGTTGGAAATAATTAAGGCAGAGGACACATCAATAAGTCAGCACCTATCTACGCAGGGGTAGTGTGGGTTTGCAAGGCAAGACTGTTTTGTGATGGGAAGGCCTTGACAGTGTGAAGGGACTCCCTTGCCTACGACTGCTGTGCTGGTGTGTTGCTGCTTAACTGCGCTTGAAAATATCAACCCCAAAGCAGCAAGGAATAATCAGGGTTGAGCTTGAAACAATGGTGCGGCCCTCAGGTCCTATCTTCCGAACAGAACAGCCCGTGGCGTGGTTCGCACACATACGGCAGTGTACAGCACGTATGCCTGGCATGTCAGCATCAAAAAGTGCAATACTGTAAAAGCTGATGTTATAGGCAAGACACACTGGGGCCGTTCGCCCATGTTTCATGCACCGGTACCGGCACTGCCTTCCCCGGGTGACAAGCCTGCGTTGCAGCGTATGCTGGTGAACAGTGCATAAAAATGATTCACCGCAGATTATGCGGAAAACTACATATTTATCTGGCGCTGCTTGCTGCATCACGGGAGCAACACTAGCCAGGGGTCACCCCTGAGGGGTGCAGATCGAGGCCATGCAATGAAGCTGGGGGCACTTTTGCAGTCACGTACTTTGTAAAGCCTTTGACCAGCTGCAGGCTGCACACCACACAGCATCACTGGCGCCCCGCTCTGGTTGACCTTCCTGCCTCTGCATGTTGTGCTGTCAGCAGTTGTCGATTTTCCAGTTTCTGTCAAGGGCATGTTGCATGTGGTGGGTGTCGCAGCGCTGGTTTCTCAGCTCTTTCCTCCGTGCTGCATGTTTCTGTCCTTGTCAGCAGTGAGGATTGCAGAAGCAGCAGAGCCCTAGTTTGCCTTAGTTTGCCTTAGTTTGCTTTGATTTGCCTGTCGGTCGTACACCGCGTCAGTTATGCATGCTCCTGCTTGCTGCAGTCTGGTGAGTACAGCAGTGCCTTGATGCAATCATGCCAGACATTTATGGTGAGCAGCACCTTTGTGCACCCCGCTTGCTGTTTGGACTATGCTTGTCCTTCCCTGTGCGCTTTCTGCCTGGTGCGTGGAGCACATGCTGCTTTTCGTGCTGCATTTCGCACTTGCTGCCCTGCATGTACATGTTCGTTTATGGGGAGATAGAGGCTGCGAGACGCCTCTGGAGTTTTCTTTGGTGGCGTCTTGTGGCTTGCTATCGAGTTCATACGATATGTGAGCTGAAAGTAGGGCAAGTGACTCACTCTCGGGTGATAGCTTGCCTTCTCCTGTAACAAGCCTCTCTCTCTCTCAAGCAGTTTAGCATGCCATTGAACTGTTGATTTACAGTGACAGTGACAGTGGATGCGTGCAATCGCATGCTCATGTGTACATCAACCAGACTGCCACTGGCACTGGCGAAGTTTGCTGGCAGCACTGCTGCTGGTGGGTGACCCACGCCGCCTCCACCCGCGCTGTGCCTGCAGTGATCCTGTACACAATCACAAGCTTTGCTGGAACCCAACGGCACGTGGTATTCTTTGAAGTGTATCCAGACAAATTTACGCAGTAAATGCAAGGCTTTGCACATTCAAGCAAAGCAGTACAATATCCTGGCTTTGTATCAAAATCGTTATTTTTACAATATACATTCACTGTGAAATCCTGTCCTGTTACACATCTCCAGGACTGCCACCGTCAACTATCAGTGACTGCTTCAACACCAGCCAATGCTGCATACTCACTTCACCAACCACCATCACCATCGTCCACACTTTGTAACTGCAGGTGCCCTTGAAGTTTGGGCAGCGCCAACCAGCTGCCCGCTCAGCCGCCGGCATGCTGGCCAGAGCGCCAGCAGCTGTCATAAATTGTATCTGCTGGGTATCAAAAACGCTAAATTAGCAGGTGGCAGCAGTTGAGCCACGTGCTGAAGTTTCTGGGAACTGTAGCGGACAGGGCTGGCTGATGTGGCAGGCAGCAGGTGAGCCACAGGCCAAGTATCTTACCAGGCAGGCAGCAAGTGAGCCACAGGCCAAGTATCTTACCAGGCAGGCAGCAAGTGAGCCTTGTGCTGCAATATCTGAAGCGGACGGGCTGGCTGATGTGGCAGGCAGCAGGTGATCTGAAAATAATACAAATTGTTTCAGGAGTGTCCTGCTGCCTCTCTTCAACGATGCTTGCAAGACTTTGTTTTTCATCTGATGCTTGCAGGTGGGGCAAGGGTAAGTAAACAGACAGACGTACGCACGGTGATTGCCACAAAGTATCTTGGATAAGATATCTGGAAGGCAATTGTCTTGCATTTCATCTGCTGCTTGCAGGTGGGGCAAGGGCAGGCCGCTGCCGTGGAACAGCAGCAAGAGCTGGCCCGGCAGTGCTGCCATGCTGCTGGGGTCGTTTGTAACAGCAGTCGGGTGAGTGGCCACAAAATCATCAACAAATGACAATGACCTTGACTGATGTTTTAAGTGGTGTTAGAAGGCTTGGTTTGCCAACAGCATCGTTTGGCTGCTGACCTGCTGTGGCGTCTCATCAAGCAGCCTTACCGTATGATTGACAGTCACAAGCCACAGCATCAAATCACCCATTACGGCAGGGATCTGCATGTCTGTTGTCGCCGTTGTTTTGCAATTGGCGTGCCGGGAGGATTGATGCAGCTCTTTGCAGTTTTCTTGTGCTATTTCAGTGCCACGTAACAGCCAACCACGGCACCGCAGCGCGCATGGGTGCTGGATTCTGACGTGGCATTATCATACAGGATTTGTGTTGTTACCACCTTCAAGCAATGCTGGGCTGTGCCTGCAGGATGCTCTCCCACTTAAAGTGCATGCCGCCATAGCATCAGCCACTATTTTCAACATCCACCAGCATTCATGTCAATCTTTTTGATGTGTGCCTGGACTGTGCCTGCAGAATGCTATCCTACTTCACAGCCATGGGGTGCATGCAGCCCCTACAAGCACTTGGATTGGCTGCAACGGTGCAGCGGGTGGCGCTGATTGCCGCTGCCTGCACGCTTGTGGAGTCCCTCCCTTCCTGGTGGCTTGATGACAACATAACAGTGCCAGCTGCTGCTGTAGCACTCGGCGAGGCATGGCTGCCAGGGGCCTGGCCGGCAGCAGCACACATGAGCACACTATGGCAGGCGGCTCATGCAGCAGCAGTACGCGCTGCTGCTGCACAGCCGGGCCTGCTGGTGGGAGCTGCTGCCAACAGCCTGGTGTTTGCTGTGGGGCTGCCGGTGCTGCGCAAGGGCCTGTCAGATCAGGCCATCGGCCATGCCTGGCTGCTGGGCAGTGCTGTGTATGGCGTGTTTAGAGCCGGGAGCTACTTGCTGATGTGCCTGTACTTCATCATCGGCACCCTGGTGAGTGGTCAATTTGTCATCTTGTGACGCGTGTCACCGTTGCCACCTTGTCATTTTCGCTAGTGTGTCACCCTGGCGGTGGGGGCCGCTGCCAACAGCCTGGCGTTTGCTGTGGGGCTGCCGGTGCTGCGCAAGGGCCTGTCAGATCAGGCCATCGCGCATGCCTGGCTGCTGGGCAGTGCTGTGTATGGCGCGTTTGGAGCCGGGAGCTACTTGCTGATGTGTATGTACTTCATCATTGGCACCCTGGTAAGTGGTCACCCTGGTGTTTTGCCTGCATTAATTAGTAACAAGTGCACCACCTGCACCGCCTGTACCATCAGCCATGTTGGCACCCTGTTGATGTGCCTGCATAGTTGCACGAAACGTGGGGTCCGGCTGTTTATAAAACGAAACGAAACGTTTAAAACGTGCGTTTTAAACGCCATCAGTGTGAAACGCTGTATCTAAACGGCAGCTCTAGTGGGGCTCAGGCGTTTGAATGCAGAACCCCTCGTTACTCGGCCTAGCGGCCCGTTCAGGTACTCAGGGCTCTTCAAAACATTTACTGTATATCTTTGTTGGTATTTGAATACTTGTTGTTCTCCTATCAGTCACCGATACATGCCAATGCTTGCTGCTCAGTGTCTGTTGTGTTTCAGCCAGCATGGTGCTGAGGTTTGGATGATTGTGCATTGAGTCCAACAGATTAACACAATGACATTTAATGTGTCGCGACTCTGCAGCTATGTTTACAGTTGCTTGTGTGTTCCTGTAACCAGTGGTCGCTGCTTTCTTGGTAAGAGACTCAACTGCTGCATTATTAATGTTGCCAGTTTGCTTCTTTGCGTAAACCTTGGGATGAAAGCTCATCCCTGATACGCCGAGCAGCTATCCAGCTGCTGTGGTGCCTCGCTGCACATGGTCCGTGGACATCAACGCATTCACACGATATCACGATTAATAAATAGATTACGCACTGGCACCTCAATTCATTTTGACTTTGCGAAGAGCTGTCGTGCGACGATCGCCAAGTATGTTCAAGTGTTGGAGCTGTACTGCTGTCAACTAGTCAAGCCTGCTGCCGTGCCTTGGCAGCCCTCCAAGCCCGGCAGGCACAGTTCTGGGGTCAATTAATGACTATAAAGACTAGTATTGATCATTTACAAACAATAAAAATGCAAAGAATTGATGTAACTGGCCTCTACATGCCTCTAGAGTGCATACTGTGACATGGCGTTTCAGCAGCGTTTCAGCAGCGTTTCAGTCCAGGCACTGGCGTTTTAAACGCGTTTAGAAACGAAACGTTTCGTGCAACTATGCTGCCGCTGCTGCTGCCTTTCAGTCAGCAGCAGCAGCAAACAGTCAGGGCGTTGAACAGCCTGCAGCAGCAGCCATTTGGCCCAACAACCAGCTGCAGGCGGACGCTGCTGCTGCTGCTGGCTCAAAGCCGGCTCAAAGCCGGCTCAAAGCCAGCAGCAGCAAGCCCTAAGGGCACGCAGCCAGCATCAGCCGAAATGGCAGCAGCCGCTGAGCTCGACAGCAAGCTGCAGCAGGTGCTGCACGCTGTAGAGGCAGCAGTAGAAGCAGGAGACTGGGACGGCGTTGCTGCGGCACTAGCTATTGCCACGAAGCTTGCAGCAGCAGCAGCAGCAGCTCCGCTGCTCGGCAAGCTGCAGCGGGCGCTGCATGATGGAGCTGCTGCTGCTGCTGCAGGCGATGTGCACAGCGGCGTCACTGCTACGGCCTTGGCACGGCCGGGTACCCACAGTGTAAGGCTGCAACAGCAGCAGCAGCAGCAGCAGCAGCAGGCGCTGCATGATGGAGCTGCTGCTGCTGCAGCAGGCGATGTGCACACCGTCACTGCCATGGCTCTGGCACGGCCGGTTGCCCACAGTGTATCCCCACAGCAGCAGCAGCAGCAGCAGCAGCAGCAGCAGCAGCAGCAGCAGCAGCAGCGGCAGCACCAGCAATGGGTTGGTAGAGCTGCCTGGGCTCCAGTGCATGGCAGCAGCAGCGGCAAGGTACGTGCTGCTGCTGCTGCTGCTCAGGGGTATGAGGTGGCAGCTGGTGATGGCAGCTGGCCCCAGCAGCAGCAGCAGCAGCAGCAGGGTGCTGCCGACAGCAGCATTGCTGCGCGGCGTGAGCGGCTCCGCAGGCTTGCTGTTGGCGCAATGGCTGATAGCGGCTGTATGAAAGCAGCAGCAGCAGCAGCGGTAGATGGCAGCAACATTGACGTTCAAAAGCGCGACGCAACGTATACGCGTGGCGGCACCAGCCACAGCAGCAAGAGCAGGGGCAACAAGGCCGGTTTGCGCAGCAGCGCGTGCATCTCTGCTGCTGACACACAGGGGGTCCTCAAGGACCAGCAGCAGTCTGTTGCTGCTGCTGCTGCTGCTGCTGCCAGTCCATCAGAGGAGAGGGCGGCTGGTGGCGCAGCGCGGCAGGCAGCAGCGCAGCGGGCAGTCGGCAGCAAGCGGCCCGCCAGTGTGCTGCTGCATGGCAGCATGCCGGCTGCCAAGCGCATGCTGTGCTAGCCGCCGCACTAGATGGGCTGTGAGCAGTGATGTGCAGTTGCTGCCACCAGCCGACTTGTTTGACAACGCATTATAATGGTGGCTATGATGGTGGCTGCTGCCAAGCGCATGCTGTGCTAGCCGCCGCACTGGATGGGCTGTGAGGAGTGAGAGAGGGGGGCTCGCAGTGAACACGGGCACTGGCATGCGGCAGCTGTGACTGTTGTGATCACAGTGTCAAGAGCTGTCCCCCGTTGTTTTTGCTTTTGCAGCTGTTTTCATGTCTGAAATGCTGGTGCATCCAAAAAACATAAGAAATGCTGGTGCATCGGAAAAAACAAAAGAAATGCTGGTGCATTGAAAAAACAAAAGAAATGCTGGTGCTTGGTGCTGCCTGGTGGCGTGGTGATGCATAACCCAGTTATATGATATGGTGGCCTGGGAGGCAGGGTTGGAGGTGGTGGTGGTGGTGTTGGGTGGCTTGTGAAAGCAGCTTGGAAAGAGTACAACCTAATTGAAGGTTGTGTGTCACTGACTTGATATGCCTGTGCTGCAGCTGGCCAGCTGGCCTACTAGGCTGGCCTACTGGCCTACTAGACTATAATAGTAGTACTCTGCCTGATCATCAGGCAAGGGGGTGGTGACTACACTTAAGTACGGTAACCAGTGTGGTAGCGGGCATGTACCCCTGTGTACCTAAGGGATCTGCTGGCACCAATATAATATATGTACTATGCCCATTTTAATTCCAATGAGTAGGTACACACGTGTACCCTAAGGTACGCAGAGGTACAAAGTACAGGCCTGGCGGCCAGTGCAGGTCAACTTGAGGTACAAAGCGCACCTGCTGTGTACTTTGGTGTACCTAAGTGTACTTCATTGTGAACAAAACCCTCAGAAACCCTAAACCCTTGAGCGCCAAAGTACGTGTTTGGGGTACACTCGGTGTACCTAAGCCAGAGCCTTGAGTGCAAAAAGGTACAAAGTAGAGCCATTTTGCGCTGTACGGCATTGGAGGAGGTACAAAGTACAGGCCAAAAAGGCAGAAATTTTCAACGGTATCGACTTTTGGTGTACCCAAGGTGGTTTTGGTGTGGGTGGCCTATGCCAATTATGTCTGCCGAGCCAGATCCCTTAAGTACACAGAGGTACATGCCTGCTACCACACTGGTTACAGTACTTAAGCGTAGTCACCACCCCCTTCATCAGGCATGATGTTGGCTTGCGCTGATTGGAGCACGAAGGTGTGCTGGTGCGCGAGGCATGCCCAGGTGACTTGCAGCAAGTGCGGTTGTGTTTTTCATTGCATCAGCAGCCGCACGAACTCCATCGCTGGTTCTTGAGTACAAGGGGTTGAACTTTCAAAGTTTGAACCACCATGTGACATGGTACTAGTGGTTACCCGTGGCTCCGCCACTCGCATCTGGCACGGAAGACAGGCATGGAGGTGCATTGTGTTGTTCAGGTGTGCTGCTGCGGGACAAAGGTGGCCTGACATCTGTCCTAACCCTTTGGTGTGAGGCAGCTTTGGTAACTGCAGCTGCACGCATATAGCATAGTTACTTATGCCAGAGCGGCATCTATTGAGTATCTTAGGCACACTGCTCCAGTGCCAAGTGTGGTGCTCATACCCCAACGTCCTGGAACACCTCATGTTACACAACATCTTGCGTGTACACACCAACTGTAGCTGGTGTGTTACATGAGCAAAACGTGGCCAGCGGCTTGTTGCAGCATGTGACATTTGCAGCTACCGCAACCACTGCAGCTGCAGCATGATAGATTACAAATACATGCCAGAGCTCCAGGGCCGAGTTCCTCAAGCACACTGTTCCAGTGCCGAGTGTGAAGCTCAAACCCCGATGCCCTGGAACACCTCACGATACACAACATTCTTAGTGTACACACCAGCTGCAATAGCCGCAGTAGCTGCACGGAAGCCCCCAACCACCAACACCTTGAGGGCACTCCAGATGCCAACCCGCGAGAAGGCAACATACAACTGACCATGCGAGAACACAGGGCGAGGCAGGTACACACCTGCTGCCTTGAGGGTCTGCCCCTGCGCCTTGTTGATTGTCATGGCATATGCAACGCGCACTGGAAACTGGCGCCTGCACATATCAAAAGGCATAGCCTGTGCATCAGAGGGCTGCAGGTTCAGGCGTGGCAGCCACACCACTCGGCCCTTTACAGGGCCTGTGGCCACCTTTGCCTGGATGAAGTTGTCCATGAGTTTCATGACCACCATGCGTGTGCCATTCGCCAATCCTGCAGACATGTTGCGCAGCAGAATGATAGGGCACCCAACGTGCAAGCGCAGCTTGTGTGGCGGCAAGCCAGACATGCGCAGAGTGTTCAAAAACTCTGATGGATACAGGTGACCTTGTTGCTCACCGCGCACCACTGAGTCAGCACTGCTGTACACACGGCTCTCAACCTGAACACCGTCAGGCCGGGGTGCACACATCCTTGCTGTCATCAGATCATTCACTGCATCAACATCATCATTCAGAGGCGTAAGGATCGCACGCTCCACAATGTACTGCTGTCGTGCAGCATCACCGCTTTGGCTGTCAATTACCCCATACACAGCATCTATCAATTCCTGCAAAGTGCCCTCTTGCTGCCCTCCGCCACACACGACCTCATCAGGCAGGCGTATGTAATCCTCGCCTACAGCAGCGCATTCTGGTAGGCAGACTGCACAGGCTGCGGTGCAGAGAGCATGCTGGCAAGGAACTGTTGCTGCCGCTGCTGAACATTGGGTGGCAGCTGGCCCACTGGCTCTGTGGCAGCACCTGCAGGCAGGCAGGCAGGCAGGCAGGCAACATCATACATGAGCTGCTGGAAGACGTCAAGCTGAACATCAAACGTCCAGAAGCTGCTTTCATGGAAATTCCAACATTCCAGCATCGTCTGTTGTGCTGGCTGTGCTGCTGCTGTTGACGCACCTGGTGTCTGAGCTGCTGCTGGCTGAGCTGCATCTGTTGCAGGTGGACTGGCGAGTGGAGCTCCAATTGCAGCGGGTGAAACTCCCACTGCAATATCAACAATCGGCAGCAGGAATGGAAGCGTTTAGCGCAGCCCACCTTGCCTCACAGTGACGATCACTGCTCGCTCTGCATAAGTTCGCGAACATTCTGCAGACATCAGTGCCCGCACAACATCCATACCGGCACCACTCACCTTCCTCGTGTCGATCATCGCGATCTGCTTGCCTCGCAGCGTGCTGCTGCCGCTGCAGAGACGCCCTGCTGTTGGGTGTGGTGGTTGCTGCAGCCGTGGCAGTGATGGCCAGCAAGATCACGCTGATCACTGTCCACCACCTCATGTACAGCTTAGACGCATCCTTCAAACTCCACAGTCAATGACGCAGTGCTTGGTGGGTACAACCGCGACAGCAGTTCACTGCAGCATTAAGGAACAGCGCTGATCGCAAGTCGTTGCATCTCATAGGTGTGCGGTAAAAAAAACCTGATCTTGATACGACGCTGCACTGCTGTGTTCACGGAGTTCCGCAGACGCCCTCGGGTTCAACGGCCAGGTCCTAAGCCAGGCTTCTGACTGACTGACTGACTGACTGACTGACTGACTGACTGACTGACTGACTGACTGACTGACGGACCGTATTTCTTTTTAGTAATGGATGGTTGACTGAGTGATGGCCACGTCTATCATATCTATTCGCGTGGCCTCACGTCCTCCTTCAAAGCTCCATCACAAAAAAAGATCACCTATACCCGTGCTCTGCATACAGCTCAGTCCTGCGCAGAGTTGGCACTCGCACAGCAGTTCACCAGAACTGCTCGGAGAAAGTTGAAGAGCGACCAGGTGAGAAGCTGAAATGCAAACCATGCTTTAAAACCGCTAGATGCACGCCGTTAGTGGTGTCTCGTGCTTGCCTCAACACCGTGGGTTGGTAGTTTGCTGTGTTTACCAGCAGATCATGCGATACCCTTACTCTGCCAAGCCAGGAAGGGCGCGAATAATCACTTTGATGCATCTTGCAGTGAATCATCCGCTTAGGCTGTGTGATGCTGCATGTTCAGGATCAACCACCACAGCCTCGCCCAGTCATATCGCGAGCATACGTGTGATCAGCCCGCCTGCAGTGCCTCATTGATTTTATCGTAATTCGATTAGTCGTTTGTGCCTGTTCAACACAGTTCGTCTGACTGCACCACGACCTTCCCTGCCGAAACATCCCAACATCCAGGTCCAAATGGCTGGCAAGTTCCCTCAACCAACGGCCCAGGTGCATGCTGCTGCAGCTTCAGCCGCTGCAGCTGAAGCTATGGCAGCTGCTGCTGCCAATGCACAGGCAGCAGCAGCTGCCCCTGCAGCCAGTGGCATGGTGCTGCCCCAGCATGCTGCAGACGCCTTGGCAGCAGCAGCTGCTGCCATGGCAGCTGCAATGGCGAATGCGGGAGCTGCTGGAGCACAGCACCAGGCACTGGCAGCAGCTGCTGAAATCGTAGCAGCAGCAGCAGCGGCAGCAGCAGCAGCGGCAGCAGCAGCAGCACCTGCTGCTGCTGCTCACCAGTTGAATGGCCCGCCTGCTGCAGCTGCGGCTGGTGCTGCTGGCAATGAGATTCTTGCTGGCAACCAAGCCATGCTGCTGGGGATGATTCAGGGCCTGGGAGTGCTGCCTGCTAACGCAGCACCAGACGAGCAGCTGAACGAAGACGTGCAGCCAACAAATGATCTGTTACTCTCTGCTACCAGCATCAGCGGCAGCACCAGCCACAACCAGCAGCAGCAGTGGATGCAAGGGAGCCTCACGCTTCCTGCAGCAACCAGCATGTTCTTCTATGCCCTTAGGCATTGTGTTATGCCATGTGTTATGCCATGTGTTATGCCCTGAGGCATTGTGTGAAGAGGAGTGATGTGCGGCAGCTGCAGGTGCAGCAATCAGCCGCTTCTGACCTTTGGTGTAGCCCATGATGGCTGTCTTGGCTTGGCTGCTGGTGCCATGTTGCAGCCTGAGGTGGTGCTGGCTGTGACTTACACCTTGGTGCTGCTGTCTATGGCTGTTATGGCTTGGCTGCTGTGCCTGATGCAGCCTGAGGTGGTGCTGGCTGTGACTGGCACGCGGCTGCAGCATGCAGTTGGTGGTGGTGGTGCAGCTGTCGCAGCATGCGTTGCGCAATGCACAGCCTGCTGCTGTCTGGCTGTGTGTGGTGCAGCAAACCTACTGTGGTGCGTGGTGGAAGAATCTGGAAACTGTTTGCATATCTCACGCGACGGGAGGTCATGCATGAGGGCTTGGGATCATATGTATGTATGTATGTATGTATGTATGTATGTATGTATGTATGTATGTATGTATGTATGCTTGTGCGAGACGCACATGCATGTACCGTCAGCTTGAGGAGAGGTGTTCCACAGGCGGGGTGTGGGCACGACACTTCAAAAGGTTTGTTTTGCAGCATGTCAGGGCAACGACCGTGCATGTCTTGCGTTCTAGGATGCACGCGCGGCAGCCAGTGTTTACAGCGACCACAGTTGTACACACGTCACCAATTAGGTGGCAGTACTGCATCAGGGGACGGGGTTCTGAGATGTGCGACTGGCTGACAGCAGAGCAGTTGTGAAAGTCGGAGCAATGGCAGCTTGCTGTGTAGCCGTGGTGCACAAGGCGCAGCTTGGCCCACACCAGGCAGGCATGCATGCAGGCTGGCAATGTGCCAGCTGGCAAGCAGCCTTTAAAAGTGACCTTCCAGTCGCTGCAAAGTGATGTTCTGGCTGTGCAGGTAACTGCAGCTCAGCTGGGCTGACATGAGTATGTCAGCAGCACAGGCTGGTGCCCCTGCAACCTTGTGCATGCCTTACAGATGATCTTTGCCGTGCTTTGTGTGTACCACCAGCTGTTCTCATGGGGTTTTGCGGTGGGCTTGCGGCTGTTTAAAAGGACCCCCGGGTTTGACCACCTCTGCAGCTCTTCTTGTCCTGCCTGGACCCCAAGGCGGCGCCTTTGAGGGTTGTACTTGTTTCAGTTTTTACTAGGTGTGTGATCGATGTGTGATGGTTGCATGTGCATGGCTCAAGGCGGGGCAACCTCTGTAGTGTGTCTGTCATGAGGCGGAGCAGCATGCCTGCTTGCCAACTTTGTGAAAAGGGCTTTGGGGTCTTCCGGTCTTGCAGATCTTCCGGCTTCTGCCAGGCCTACGACATGGGCCTGCTATGCAAGTTGTGTGACAACAACTTGCGTGGCAGCACATCCTTGAGGTTGTGGCGCGCGCAGCATGAGACAAGGGCTTTGGGGTCTTCCAATCTTGCAGACATTCCATGTGCTTGCATGGATGTGGCACTGTTGCTGGCGGCTATCAGCACCAAGTGGGTGCTTGTGTATGTCAGCACAGCAGACAAAGGTGCAAAGTGGGTGCTTGTGTATGTCAGCACAGCAGACAAAGGTGCAAAGTGGGTGCTTGTGTATGTCAGCACAGCAGACAAAGGTGCAAAGTGGGTGCTTGTGTATGTCAGCACAGCAGACGAAGGTGCAAAGTGGGTGCTTGTGTATGTCAGCACAGCAGACAAAAGTGTGTATATTGCGTTGCTACTACTATTACTGTTGAATTGAGCAACTACAGCACAAGGTTGGCACGCATGTGGTGTGCCTGCTGCCTGCTGTGGGATGGCAGCTGTTGTCATTTCGAACACTGCCAGCATGCCGTCAGTAATACCTGCCAGGCTGGCATGTTTGCAGCCCAGCTGGCACCGGCTTGCGCGGCAGATGTTACTACTGGCATCTGTGTGGTGCTTGTGTGCATCAACTGGTTGCCAGTGCCAACGGCTGTTACTGCTGTTGTGAATTAGCACGGCTGGCGTTATGACTGCCATGCTGAGATGCTGCTATTACTGGCGCACAGCAGACAGATCCCCCAGGACTTATTCGGTGGGTATAACGTTATAAAGTGACAATGTGAAATGTCACATTTTTACCATGTGACAATCGGTATTTCACATCACCGAATAAGTCCTGGGGGAATACCGTGGACAATACGTGGATTTTTGTTTCCTCCGTGAATATTCGGTGTAATACTACCGATTGAGTATATAGGACAGACCCCCAAACAGCTTCATATGTGACGGACAACCCCTGGTAAGAATTCACATTTCATACATAGTCTTCATATGTGAAACAATGGCACGGCTGCCCGCAAGGGCCCTTTGACATACCTGTGATTCGGTCACAAGCAGCCCTACTGGCACTCAGCCGAATTCAGCGTCAAATTTCCTATAACAAAACGCCTCTCCATATGAAAATTTAATCGGTCCCTATGTGAACCTATATATTCATATGTGAATCCGCCGATTCATATATGAAAACAGATGTGAAGGACGGGGCCCACGGCTCAACACTGACACTGGTCACTGCCACCACCGATACATATCACTGTTGCCGCCAGCACTGACCCCCCCGTCGTTCATTTTCCAATCAACATCGCCTTGTTATTCATCACGAGCAGGAATGTATCATCTTTCAACTCCCTCATCAGAGACTTATCTTCATTGTAGATCTTTTTCAGCCATCTCAAAGACTCATCCACCTGTACATCATCCAATTCATCTTCCACATCATCCTTGTTATCCTTGTAATACGTCTGAAGTACCCTGTATCCATTCATGATCAGGTGCTCCAACACCTCGTCTTTCTTTTTCACTACCCACTTACCTCCATCTGCATACTCCATCAGGTTCTTTTTCACATTCTTGACACGCACGTTGTGATTTTCTGGATGTTCTGGGTGGAAATGCAACTCTTCCAACAACTTTACCATGTCCATTTCTTTCAAACACTCCATCAGAAACTGTGAGTCCAGATAATCCTTATTTTCCCCTCTGGCAAAATCTCTTGGAGTCACATGGATATGTATGTTGTTATTCTGTGTGTTGTTGTTGTTTTGCGTATTGTTGTTTATGGTTGACGACACACCACGGGCCCTCAAATCGTTCAGTTCAGCTTGAAGCATTGCCACTGTATTGGCTAATTGTTGTACAGTAGGAACTGCTGACACCAACTCTGTTGGCCCCTTGCATAACTTCTGGTGACGACACTTTGATTGGGGATTGATGAATCCCTTACCACACTTTTTGCATATGTGTTTCTTCTTTCTCTCACTGTCATCAATCAGTTCTTGTAAATACTCTGATATGGCTACATCAGATACCCTTGGCTCACATGGTTTGGTTTTCTTAAGATGTCCTAGTAATCTTGATAGATAGTCAAAGCTGTCTCCACACCTTTTACATATGCATAACCCTTTACTCATTGTTATCTATTATACATTTGTTTCTTTTAAATGTCTTGCAAATGTATACGTTTTTATGCAAGTGTATAATTTTATTATACAATTTAATGAAAAATGAAAGAAGAGGGGTACTTTGTTTTTATAACTTTGTGGTAAGAACAAAATGAAATCCCACAAACTTTTACACAAATTCTCATTTTCTGTTTTCTAAAGATGTTTGGTTGATTGCGTCATGTGTGGACGTGGCATGGCACATCCTGGTATATATACCAGATTTGAGCAAAGGCAAACAGGGCATAGTTCATGTTGACACCCACCTATTGGCGATAACACCCATTACCTTTCATGTTTACACCCACCTATTGGCATGAATACCCATTGTTGTTAACGTTAACACCAATCGGGTTAATGCCGAGTCAGTGGTTTGAATTCTGGTCAACCGTTGTTGGCTGGCTGGATTTGGTCAATCTGGACTTGGAACGGTGTGAATGATTTACATGTTGATGTGGAGCCAGCTCAGCTGCATGTATGTCTGCCTGTACAACTTTTCGATGCGCATCTGGTGCCCGTCATCACGACGCCACTGCCTGAGCCATGTGCCATGCATCATGCTGGAAGCCGGAATAACACCCTCCATGATCTCGTACACTAGACGCCCTATCAATGAATATGCAAAAATTACATTTCATGCACAGTCTTCACATGTGAAACGAGGACGTGGCATGTGGCATGTACCACCAAGCATTTATGAAACCCACTTAAAGCTTCATCATATATCCATATTCACATGGACATCAAAACTGCTCTCGCTTTGGCAGACAAGGATGCTGGTAAGAAAATTCAACTTGTGTTGGAATCTCATGGATACAGCGACCATACACAAGATGTCAAACTCATGTTTGCAGACTTCATCATGGATGCCAACTTATTCACTCAAAAGGAAAACATGCCTAAAGTGTGGAAATCAGATAGCTCACTCGCACAAGGATTCGATGCTTTGAGGCTTTTCATAGAAATTCAAGAAATCAAAACACATCTCATTGAATCATTCGGACAAAGCAAATATGATACCTTGCACAGCAACATATACGATCTCAAGAAAAAACATCAGAGAATGGCGAAAAACAAAATAAAGCCCGACAATCATATCGTCACAGAACCCGTACAGCAAGTCGACAACACACAAAACGAAGTAGTACAAGCACCAAACCAGGAGGAACCCGAAGATTCTGATACTAACACAGATTCGACAGACGACGAATCTATCAGTACCGAAAGTGAAGTCACATGGTCTCAAGAAGATATTAACGCGATAATAGTACAGAATGATTGTGCCTTGAAATTTATATGGGACTTGGCCGTATCTGAACAAGACCCATTCAAAAAAATTACATTGCAAAACCTTCATAGATCCATCAAAGCTATCGGACCTCTGTACAAACAAAGGTCTTCCCCTTCTTCTTCATGATAAACTTACTACCAGGCTTGGTCACATTCTTTTTTTCTTTCTTTGCGTTTTGAAGTACATAGGCCAGATGTGTCTCTAGTGATTGACCCATGTCCTTTGCATCCTCAAGCCTTTCGCCTAGTGTTAGAGTCCTGTCATTGTTCCTGTGTGTACTGTACGCATGTCTAAGTGAATTTACAGTCACAGGTTTCTTCCATATCCTCTTTAGAATCCTAATAGTGGCCTTAGTGTAGCTGTTGGCAACGCTGTAAGGCTTACCATCCTTCTTTTCAAACATGTACGAACGTGGACTCTTTTCGAGACTCCACCTGATCAACTCGACATGTTCCGGTAGTAAAATCTTTTTCCATGCCTTGTGCCATTTCGATGTTTTATACTCTCTTTCTTCGATGTAAGGCTCTTTCACTCTCAAATCTATAAAACTATCTTTACTGTCCGTGGGTAGATCCTCATCTTTCCCTTTCAACAGTCTTATACGATGATAGTCCATCTGACGCCTCGGCTTAAATAGGTAATAGAACGACAACCGCAGATGAGCCTTCGAACCATAACGCTCTCTCTTCAGCTTGTTAAACATCTTACCCACTTCTTCCCAACTGACCTCTGCTTCCTTTTGACGTTCTGTCGGTTCATTGCTCAATCTCGCTTTCTTCACCTCTTGGAACAATGGTAGACAAACCTCATACCAAACATCGAACAACCTCTTGTTCTTGTGTTTCTCACCCGTATGTTTCAGTACGCCTAACACCGACGATACTGTAGTATTCAATGTAGACCCCTTCAGGTTTGCAGCCAGCTTTGCATATGTCTCCTTGGGATCACGGATCGATTCACATAATGATTTGCCCGTTATCTTGGTGATCCGCTTCAAAGAATATATATATGATTCTTTGGTACCTGCCTTGATATTGTTTGTTTCATTCAATACCTTGTAAAAATCTTCATCTGTTTTTGCACTACAGATCAACTTCATCACTATATATAATAGTTATACATCTTTAAGTACCTTTGTCAATGAAACGGTATGAATACAGCATAGAGTAGTCATGGCACCGCATATGTTTAGCATAAACTTCGAGGCATTCTGTAGTTAGATATCTTGTATTCAAGGCGGTAGCAAAAGATCTTCTTAGTGTGATGATGTCAGCAACGACAGGATCATACATGTTGGATACCAAATTAGCGTATGAATCAAAACCCATTGGTTCATTCGTGTCTTCGAAACTGCAGAACATATATTTGCGAGGAAGTTTTCTTATACTAGCACGTATAACGGTTTTAACCTTTTTGATATCAACATTTAGATATGCTGGATAGTTGATATCGTCTAGATAAAGTTCGATGGGTTCATTGTGGTTGTCGTCTTTGGCAAGGTGCAACAACATACTTGACGTGTCGAGGTGGTTTATGTCATCGCTTGTATCTGAAGGTCGATCCGGATGCACCACCATAACACCAAATTCGTCGTTGAGCGGAGGCATTGCTGTGTTAAGGATGCTTGCCAGGTATGTGAGATGGTTCTTGATGTCTTGAGGTGATGTTCCCTTAGACTTGGTGTATAGGTTCTTGAGTTTTGTGTCTCTTATTTTAATTTGTGTCTTCAATGAAATCCATTTTGGTCTGTTGGCTTGAGACAACGTACCTTTGACAAGTTCATCGAAATCTGCGATAATATGTTTATAGGTGGGTACAGTTTTCTTTATTTCGACATTGACATACCTTTGTCCTTGAATGGGATTGAGCGCGAGTATTGTTCTCATCCATTCTACCTTGTTACCATGTACTTGGTGTTTGCTCTTGAATTGAGATGTCATGCAAAAGATAGTATATCTGTACTCATCCTTGATGTCATCGACATAGTTCTGCACTGAACCACTATGGTCAAGGCCCATCCACAACTCATCCACAAATCGTCCACATCAGGTCATCCACAGTGCCATCCACAGCGGACTACGGCCATCCACAGGCCATCCACAGGCCAACCACATCCGTCTGGGTCCACATGGCGTGTGGATGAACTTCGCACACTTGTGGATGAAGTTGTGGATAGCGTAAACCAGCCTCGAATCATTGATTAAACATGTTCAACAATGATATATAACAATAATCGATGATTTCGCGTCGCACTGGCGCCGGGTACGCGAGCACAGCGTGCAGCAACAGAAGCAGCAGCAGGTACAAAGCTTGCAAGGCCAAGTCACTGCTGCTCCTGCTGCACCTGTAGTGCCAGGCCACATGTACACAAAAACAGACAAGAATGCCGCAAGATGTGCTATGTCCCTGCAACGCAACACCATGCTGTGACCTGCCACATGCAACCTGAACCATTGTGTTCTGTCTGATGCTGCTCAGTCAGTAGCATGCTGCTTGCCACTCCAGCAGCCCGTCTTGCTGTGTCAGGCCGTAAGCTGCTGCTAAACCGTGCATTTGATGGAATGAAAGCTCCACGATGCCTGCTTGCTGCAGCAACACATAGCATGCAACTTGGTAACCTGCACATCAGCTTGCACTGCACTGGGCAAGTCAGCAGCAGTCGCAGTAGCAGCAGCAACAACAACAAAGGCAGCAAAGTGTTTTAGGGGTCTGTGTTGTACGTGCAACTGCTACAGCAGCGCTGCTGCTTTCAAACCCCCATGCAGGATTTGTACAACTTCGCTGCTTCTTAAAGGAGTGGCCGGCCGCTGCTGCTGCTTCTCATAGAAGCACTGGCATATCAAGACCCCACACAACATGTGGCGCAAGTCTGACGCTGCTACTGCTGCGGAGGTGATCTGACACTAGGCAGGCATGCGATCTGTGTTGCGCTGCAGAACCCTGGATGGCGCCCTGCATGCTCAACCTTGCACGTACCTGTCAACAAGTTCCAGACTGTTGTTGACAGTGAGATTGTTGTGCGCGAGTAAAGCCGTGGCGCTGCAGGCTGCTTGCCTGCAAACAGCCCGATGCACTGGACGAACCTGCAGCAAACCATCACGTGTGGTGAGTGCTGTGCAAACGGCAGCTGCTACTGCATTGATGCTTGCAGGCACCCCGTGGTGCGACCCAAGCCAACATGCATCACAGGTGCTGCTGCTGCTTCTGCTGCCAGTGTTGCCGTGATGTCGTGCGCATGCAGGGCAGCCGCTGCAGCAGCTAGTGCCATCACATGCTACTGCAGCCACTGCCAGCTGTTGTCGTTGCTGTGCACTGCCTCTGGGTTCATGAAGCTGTCGCTGAACCTGTGCTTCTGCTGTACACCTAGCAGCAGATCCTGTCACCTGGCATCAAGCTGTTGCAGCCGCTGAGTGTGCCGTTGTTGCTTGACATCATCAGCGCAGCTTCACAACTTGGCATCTAATTCAAGGAATGTAGCCGTGGCAGCCTTTGCGCAGTGTTAAAATGTGCACAAATGCGATCCGTAAGCCATGCATGCGCAACAACATACATGTGAATTCATGCATGTTCAGTATGCCACACAGCACTGCTTCACTTGCGCTACCGTGACAAAGCTGTTGCGGGCTAAGCGTTGACCCTACGGCTGATTGCCCCTCGCAAATCCACCGCTGACTGCCTGCAGGACAAGATGCACATGCGTGCAGAGGGACTGCAGTCCGCTGCTGTGCTCGGGGCAGCTGCTGATGTCACCACCTGCCTAGTGGCTTGCACAGCTTGCTCACCTGCTGTCTGCTGCTTTACGTTTGGTGCAATAGCAGATCCAGCGTCCAGGATTTGCCGCCCACACATGTGTGCTTTGGCGTGCATGTATGTTGTGGATGCCTGCGGCTGCTCCTGCTGCTGTGCAACTCCTGCTGCATCAGCTGGCACTAGTGTGGTCAACGCTGCAATAACGCTGCTAGAGACATAGAGTATGTTTATATAGTAACGAATGAAGCAGGCGCACGACAGTGATGGGCCCAGGATCACCCACAACAGCCATGGTTGCTGTTGGTAGCAGCACTGTTGATCTGGCTGATCCTGGGCTGGTCACTTGCATTAAACCTGTTGTACTCATTGTAATCGCTACGACGTGATATTTTGCGTGAAGATGTCGTCATCAATCGCTGTAAAAGCAGCCCGGCAGGTACGCTGCAACCCCTCACGATGCTGTGTACGCAGGCATTACTCAGGCGCAGTTGAAAGCAGGTTCATTGAAGTCAAAGCTTCAATTTCATATGTTGCGCTTGCATCAGCCATGGGGTGCTCCGCATTAGGGTGGGCTGTCAGTTCCAAACCACGATGTTTGAACAGATGTCAGGAGCGCGACCAATGCTGTCAGGCGCATTCCTTCTAACAAACCGTTTGATTCGAAAATGTATTACAAATGGGCGCCCAGTTTGTGCTGGCAGCAAGATGTGCCATCGGCACACCAAGTGCTTCAGCCCAGTCCTGCAGGGTTGCAAGGGAACTGCAGTAGTACAACAACCACGGCTGAACGATTATAAGTAATAAGAAAGTAGCATAGTCTGCCTCTACCGTGCATGTGTCCTGCCAGGCCTGCACCTGCACCTGACATCTGGGGCCCCCCAGGAGGGGCTCCTGCAGTACAACTGTTGCGGCTGCACAGGTGTGCTGTCCTTGAATAACCAAGAATGCACTTAAAAACACATCCACGGCATCATTTACAGCTTCTGTGAGCAGCCACTGAACAGTCATCCACAGCAGCATGCTGTGGATGCACCAGTCAGGCGCTGTGGACGACTTGAGGATGGTTTGTGGATCAGGCTTGGCCATAGAGCGTTAACGCTTGGTGCAAAATGTGTTGCATATCACAACATTCATTCCATTTTGCAAGGCTTTCATTACTTCAGCCTTGCAAGTTTCATGTGCTTTGTTACAGTTTTGTTGGTTGAACTGGTATGCTCCGTCGACGTACCTATAATCATCTGCTGAGAAAAGTACATGATCAGGAAAGTGCATTTTTGCATAGGAAGTTTTACCCGATCCAGGCGAACCACGGATTATGATGAGTTCATTTTGACTGCTCATTACAGCACTTAGGTCCATTTGGCTTTAAGCACTAATGCTACTACTGCTGTGACAACCACCTTGAACAGTTCATACTATCATATAACAACCACTATTTTTTAAGTCAGTTAGCTATAGCCTTGGGTGTATGAAACCCTGGCCACGGGGTTTGACCCCCTTGGTATCTTCTCAGATATTGTTTGGTAGTAGTATAGGTCCATGATGTTGTAGAAATCCATGATGATACCATGTGACCATGTTGTCCAACACCGAGTTGGCCTCTTGATGTCTGTGTATGTATTGTTTCCTCACCGCCTCCACGGCTTCAGCAGCTGTGCCTCCAGAGTAAATGATGATGATGGCGATGATAATACAGCTGATGCCACAAGTTCCCCCATACCCCACGCCTTCGTGTTCAAATATATACTGCACCGTCCCCCTCGCAAACGCCGACATGATGCTGAATGGCGTGAAGCCCTCCACCAGCGCAGTGTAGCTCATCCTCTGTGACACTCCATCATCTCCAAAGTATCCACACGGATCCACAAACCCCTGCCCCCCCCTCCTCCACGTCCCATACCAACAGGCAAGAGTGTCCCATATTGTCATCATGGTGACTGAAAACACCAATGTGCAACAGCAGGATAGACCCCTTGGACCGGTTGCTGATGATCTGTTGCAGGTCTGGTAGGTTGTGGAATTGAAGCTTTGGTGCCTGCTGGTCGTTGTACGTGATGTAGGCATTGGTGTTCTCGTAGGGGATCAGCAGTTCCATCCTCTGTGACAGCTCAGCAAAGAACTGGTTGTAGTACTCCCAGTCACGGTCCCAATCAGCTGGCCTGCCGTTGGCCATGATGGGAGCCACATCAGGATGAGAGAAGAAGGCGTTGAAGAACGCTGGCAACTCCATGGCTGGTTGCTGTTTGTTTGCTGGGTTTGCTTGGTTGCTCAAGGTGTGTTGGTGCGGTTGGCATGTGGCAGTGGTATATAAAGCAGAGTTGAGCAGCAGGGAGAGGGCAGCAGTTAGCGGTAACAGCTGGCTATTGGCATGAACAGCAATTGCCGTTAACACCAACCGGGCTGATGCTGACTGGCTAGTCAGTAGTTTGAATTGAATCTGACACAGTCCATCATCACAACCAACATTTCGGTGCCGTCTGAACTACTTAACCTTCATTAGTTCTTTGTTCGTCATCACCAGCTCGTATATATCTTCCTTGATCTTCTTGAACAACTCCTTGTCCTCATCGTAAATCCTTCGCAACCAAAAGATTGCTTCACGGATCTCATCCTCATCCAACGTTTCTTCGATCTCTTCCTTGTTCTTCTTGCTATATCTATCCAGAATTCTCCAACCATTCATTACCATCTCGTATAACACTTTGTCCTTTTTCTTCACAATCCACCGTCCCTGATCAGCATACTCCATCAGGTTTTGTTTCACGTTTCTCAACCTGACATTGTGATTCTCTGGATGCTCTGGATTAAAATGCAGTTCCTCCAACACTTTGACCAGATCCATGTCCTTAAAACATTCCATCAAAAACTCATTATCTAGATACTTCGTATTCTCTTGACCTCCAAGATCCCTCACGTTGATATGTATATTGATGTTGTTTTGCATATTATTATTTGTTATATTGTTGGTGGCACCATTTCGACAAACCAATTCTTTTAGCTCGTTCACTTCTCTTTCAAGCGCCTCGATTTGTTGTTTATCAGTCGGCTTGCCTTTGCACGTTTTCTTGTGTCGAGAAAGGTTTGATTGGTATGTAAACCTTGCATTACAAGCGGCACACACATACAATTTGTTTTTGTCGTCACACAAGCGTTCTAGCAGAACGTCAACGGCCACCGAACTTTCTACAGGGTTACATTTAGTTTTGTTCCTGAAATGTGGTATCAAATTTGATTTTTGCGGTGTAGCATATCCACACCGTTCACACGTGAACAAACTCATGGTTGATCCTTTACTTATCCTTTTATATCATTTATCTGATCAAATGATAATAAATGATAAGATTGAAGTATCAACTTTTATGTAAAAGTATCGTTGATGTTACCAGTAGTATAGGTCTGTTCAATGAAATGAAGAAGAAATGATAAAAATGAATAAGAGAGGGGGTGTTTCGTTTTATTAACTTTGCCGGAACAACAAAATGAATCCCACAAACTTTTGCAAAATAATTTCCTTTTCATATATCTATAAGAATGAGCTTCTTTAAGTTGGTTTGCGGTGAACACCCCCAACTGTTCACACCAACACTTGAGCACCTGACCTTTACCTTTACCTTTACTTGAGCTGGGGTATGTGGACGGACGGGGACAAGAATGCTGTCTCCAAAACCATTACCCGGTCATCAGATGTGCTCGTTGTTGACCGTTGTGATTTGCGGCAACAATCTGTCACTTTTCATAATACTTACTTTACACAGGTGCTACTCCGCTGCCTGTTTGGCGGGAAAGATGGGTGTGGAGGTGGTCGCCTCGGGGCACAGCGGGTCGTGGCGCGCTTGCCTCCGTTGCTGCCAATGTGTGTTCCGGTGTATCATGTGTGCATATAACTGTGTATACCGGCGGTGTATGCGCGCTGACCCCTCCTCTGCACTGCCACCCTCGCCCTCCGCCGCGTCGAAGTGTGTGATAACAGATCACTCCCGGCCGCCCGTAGGTTGTGTGCGTTGCGCCGTTGGGCGATGCAAACGCGAGTCAACAAGTACGGCACTGGGTTGGATAACAATATTTTATTACTGCAGTACCCTAAACCCGTAAGGTAAGGTTACGTTAAGGTGACCTGTAGTGTGCAGAAACAGTCGACACATTGCCTGATCATGTCGTGGGTGGGGCACCTGTTGTGTGCCGTGGGCTCGCAAATGTTATTATTACTATAAAACGCCCAGCATATATTTTCAGACAATGGGAGGGGTTTTCTGTGGTACGCAACAGAAGCTAAGAGGAGCATCCAAGCAAAGGCTAGAAAGGCTATGTAGGCACTAGGATGGTAGCCAACGGAACGAACACAGTCCGCTTACACCTGCAGAGGCATCAGCCTCATACACAAGCCAATGAGCACCACCCCCATCATCGGACGGTACACGATACCACGGCTTACTAGCACCCCAGCGACCAAGTCCTTGGCCAAGGTGTACACTTGCATGGCTGGGGGGCTGTCATTAACATGTACAACACGATCAATACTGCACCTTTTTGCGCGATGGTGCAGCTGCCAGGACTCCACATGGCCCACCATGTTTCGCCATCACCTGGTACCCCACGACAGTTTGAACCAGGGCTGCGGGTTGATCAACACGCAACCCATCACGGTATGCAACCATCCTGCTGGGCTTGCGGGCCAGAATTGGTGACGAGGACGCATCATGGCGACAGAGAAGCGTGCCAGTCATTGCGTCACTGCATTGCCACACAATTGCACCCTTGGATGGTGCTATAACCCCAACAACCATGCAACCGCTGACCACCACACCAAAGCCCAGATAGAAAACCTCGAAGAGCCTCCACCCGCCTTCATTGGTGCAGCCGTGCTACCGGTTTCCATTGCAGGCGGGGCCCCTGTGCGTGGACCGCTGCAGTTGACCCAGAATGGTGCTAGGATCAATTGGTTGCCTCTGGCTGCCTGTCCCACCATGAGGTAGGTGCCATTGGCTGGCAGCACTACGTCTGTCCTGATGTAGGGCCCAAAGGCAGCTGGGGTAGTGCTAGACATACCAGGCATGTCCGCCATGTCGCTACCATTTGTTGCAGCCAGGCGGCGCCTAGCAGCAAGACAATGGGTGGCTGCATGCCTTGGGCCACGTGCTGCAGCTGCGGGCTGCGGTGCCTTAAGGCGTCTGCCATGGTCCATGCCTGGCATTGCGGTGTTGTTTGGCGCACTGCTGGTTGTTGTGGCATTGGTGGTGCCAGATGCTGGCTCGGGCGAGGTGCCATTGGCCACTGTGCCGTGTTCGTGTGCCAGGAAGGTCAGCTCAGCATTGGCCACTGCCAGGTGCATGGGTGCCCCCAGGTAGATGTTCAAGTCCGTGATCGGTGCCCCTGTGCTGCTGTTGTAGAAGGCCCAGTAGTACGACTGCTGCACTCCAGGAATGCACGCCGTGTGCTGTGGACCGCTCAGCATCACATGGTAGCTGGTGCCACCAGCAGATGTTGTTGGGGACATGAGGGAGGAAAGCCGGACAGCAGGCTGGTAAGATAGTCTCAGTGGCACGCTTGTGACGTTGATGGTGGTACGCCATGCCATGTTGCACATTGTAGCAGGGTCCATAGCAGGTTGGCCGGTTGCATTCACGTACGTGTGGTTGGCCACAGGTCCATCAAACAGCTGGCCGTCAAAGCCAATGATGTACCGACCCGCTGCTGGGAATGACACGTCCGAAAACGTGAAATTAGCGCCAGGGCCGGATTGCGTTGGGTGCCAGTGCGCGAACGCGTCTAGGTCTTGGCCGACCGCCACCAGGTGCAGCACCCGATCGTGAGACACCACAAACGCACTCGATGGTATGTGCGAGCCGTTTGGTTCCTTGAAGTCGACGACAATCGTGGCATTTTGTCCAGCAACCACGTCCGTTGGGGCTGTCTGCAAGGTCAGCTGCACTGGCACATATTCCTCTGCCGAGGCGCAGGCGCAACCACGCCACAAAGCTAGCAGATACAACAGAGAACACATCAAAGGTAGCGGCCGTGCCATGGCGCTTGCAGCGGCAGTGGTGCGGAAGAAGCAGACTCCTGATCGTCTCCTTCTCACGTGCCAAGGTGTGCAAGTGCACGTTGTTCAGCCCAGCCTCTGTAGGTGATAGGGTAATAAAGTCATATGACTGTTGACACGGTGATAGGACTCAGCATCGTAACACCTTGTGGTTGATAGGGCAGTCAGCTGGGCATGGTACAAACGTAGCGAACAAGTGGCCTACATATAAATGTCAAGCTTTCAACGACGAATCTAAATCAATTTGAGCTGTTAGCAGTGGCACAGTGTACTGCAAGAAAAGAGCTAAAAACACGTTGCCCTGAAGTGCCCCGACTGTTACATATGTTAACTTGCGCTGTAGAGTGTTGCTGTGGGTGCTGCTGCCTGCAACATGTTTTGATGTGTAATGTAATACTTCTGGGCTTCCCTTGCTGGCTGATCAGGCACTGCAGTTCTGGTGTGCCAAGTGCCCTGCCGCTGCTGTTGCGCTCTGCTGCTTGGCGCTGTGCGCTGCACATACAGTTTCAACTGTCATATCTGTGACATACTGCGCAACACCGCTTCAGGCCCACCGGCAGCTGCTGCGCGCGTGCAGCTAGTGTGGCTGCACAGAGTTTGTTGAGGACTAGTATTCTACACAGTTTCCTGCAAACATCCTTCTTGTGTGATCAAGGCGAATTCTGGAGCTCAAAATTACTAGCAGTTTGAAGCTGCTGCTGCTGGCAGGTGGGGGCCCTGCTGTGCAGTTGGGATGCAAGCAAACCAAAGCAGCAGCACTGGCAGCTGTGCCTTACTGTGCCTGCCACATACAGCAGGTTGCTATGCCAGCATGGCTGTCTGCTTGCAAGCTGTGTTGATTTGTTGCAAAATGCAGATGCTACGTTTGTACCATACCCAGCTGAGACTGTGATTGCATGCCAGCCTTTGCTGCAGCAGTTCTTAGCCTGCACTGCATCCCTTCTGTTGCTGTTCCTGGACTTGGTGCCTGAAGTGCACACCTACCTTTTTATGCTATGGCTGATGTGCTCCTGCTGCTGCTGGGTATGCAGCTGATTTTACTGCGGCAGTAGCACTGTTTGCAATATATGATATCTGCCTGGGCAGGAGCAGCAGCAGCAGCAGACAACAGGAAACGTTACAGCTATGTGTGCTGTGAATCACGGTGGCATGTGTTTTTCAACTGCAGTTGTTGGTGGGCGTGACAGCAGCAGCATGTGCCAGCAGGTGCCTCACTGCTGCCACCTAATTTTTTGGCGAAGCCTTTCAGCACTGCGCTGTGTTTAACGTCGTTCAATGTTCAAAACAAATTGTATGCAGGTGCTGCAGCAGCGCGATCGAGCTGCAGTGCTCTGGACATCCGTGTTGACCCGTCAGGCTCACCTGCAACGTGGGCTTGCGAGGGCCCGTCAGGATTGGTTTTCTGCTTTAACCAAAGGTACGTTGCATAATGTGTCGACGATGATAAGTTGGCAGCGTGGCAGCTGTGTGGCTCGGAGCAGGCTTGTTTCAGGGCACCTTTCCGTCTTGAAGTTCTTCACCATATCGCAGTTTATTTCGGCTCAAGCCATGCTTAAATCAATCATCAAATTTAAAAGTTAATCGACCGCAAGGTTTCTTGCAGGCTCCGTGCATATCGCTTGGCAGGCCAACAGTCGTCACAACCAACGCGAGTGACAGCAGCAGGAGCCATGTTCAAGAGCTTCGAGCGTAGTTGAATTATGACAGGAATTTTACCATTACATTCGGCAATTCAGCATGACTGCAAATGCCTGTATGTGAAATGGCCACCAAGTGCCTTGCTGCCTTGCAGCAGTCGTTTGAAGCAGGAACCGCTCCTGACAAGTCTGAGCACCAAAGCACAACATCCACATGTAGTTTACTCATACAATAAGCTTCTGAACATGCCATTTTGTTCCCACACTCGCTCTCAGGTGAACACCAGGAAGTAACCACCCTACAGCAGCATGGTGCCAGCACCTCCCAAGCCCCGGGCGGTGCGAACATGCAGGACGGCGACAAGCGCAGGTGCCCTCAAACAGGTGAGCTCAAGGGCTCTCTGAGTGACACCCTGTGCACTGCTGGCCAGCCATCTTGCATGCAGCTGACAGCCACAATCCCTACATGCCATGCAGCAGCACAACAGCAGACTCAGCGCTGGTCTTTCCTGGGGTAGTCGCCAGCAGTGCCGCGGCGCTGCTTCCCGTCTCGGCACACACAAAGACTCCTCTTGCGGCTGCGCACCATGTTCCACAAATCTGGCAGCTTCAATACATCAGCCATGACAGATGCAGCTGTGATCTTCATAAAGGTGTTGTACAGGCCGTGCTGCAGGTCTCGCGGCTTCACATCAGCACCACCCAGCTGGCAGCTGTTATACAAGTAGTTGCGGAAGGCTGCTTTGAGGCTGCCAAATGCATGTTCAATGGGCTTGTTGAAATCTGGGGAGTAGGGTGCAATGTGCAGCAGTTGATCTTCATTGATGCCACCTGCAACCAACATCTGTAGGCCATCCTTCCCCAGGTGAACACTTGGGTTGTCAAAGATGTACAGCGGCGTAGTGCCGCGCTGCGCCTGCTGTTGGTTGGCTATGTCTTTGATCTCCATCATGCAGTGAACAAACTCCAGCTGAGTCATGCTCTTGGCCTGCTGGGTTGGTTTGTCCTTCAACTGCAGGTGCAAGAATTGCCGGATTGGCAGCGCGCAGCCTTGTTAGCAGCGCAGGAGCGCAACGCAGCGGTGTGGATGGATGCGATGGGACGCTTCTACATCAGGCTCAGTGCAGACAAGGTCAGATACATCACCAAGTCTATGAGGGGGCAGAGATTGTTCTGGGGCTTGACTGGCTGCTTGCCAGGTGTGCAGCACTTCAAGTTCTGCGCGCCGCGTGCAGTCGCCACAGCAGCAGCGCTTCAGTGCAAGATGTGTGCATGTGTGCTGGCTGATATGGTTGGCACATGCATGGGCTACATGCACACAAGCGAGGAGCAGCTGGTGTGCATGCTGTATTGGTTAGGCATCAGCAGCAGTATGTGTGCTCAGGTAGCAGTGGACTGGTGGGATGGGCGGATTAATTTCCTCCATGCACAGCACAACATGCTGATTCAAGCTGATGGCTCATGTCATGACAAGGGTTATTACAGCAGCAGCAGGCAGCAGGTGCTGGAGCGCGACTTTGAGTTCTGCGCTGCAGCATATGACAACTGGCTGCAGCCAGGGGGCAGTGTGCTGCGCGTGAGCACGCGCGGATGTGACATGCACCAATCCTTGCACATTGGTTTCCAGCTTGCTGCTGCAGGTGGTGTCATTGTACTGTCACCAAGTTACTCTGCTGTTATGTTCACAGCAGAGGACGGGCAGCGCTGCAGCTTCACTACAGCACTAAAAAAAGCACTGCGGGACTGTTACTACACAGTACAGCAGGGCTGGCATGTCTTTCGATGGCAGGCGCCTGCGCAGTAGCAGCGCACACTCACCATGTACGGTACATTGAGGTTGCCAGCATGGTCCTTGTTGTCTGTTGTGCCGGTGACAAACTTGCAGTAGACGGGCCCGTGCACAGCGTTGACGGCGCAGACAAAGTGCAACTTGACCGGCTCTGCGTCCTTGCCCTTGCGCATCCATTTGCATGGCAGCACAGCATGCACGTTTTCATCGTGTGCATCACAATAGACCTTGACGGAGCCGCCTGCCAGGTCTGACATCCAGAATTTGCACTCATCAACGAAATATATGCGCTGCAGCATGTCGGGGTCACTTTGGTACTTCTGCCACAGCGCCGCAGCTGCTGCCTTTCGCCTTTGTTTCTGTATCTTTGTCAAGTCCAGCTTCACATCTATTCTCCTGCGCACCAGGTCGGGGTCAGCCCATTTCATGTACTTCAGCAGTCTCTTGGGTGTGATGTTGTAGTCAGTGCACAGCTGGCGCAGTGTGTCATTTTCCTGACATGCGACTTCGATTGAAGTCCACCACACGTGCACATCAACCTTTCTCTTTGAATCTGCCGATGGGTAGGCCTTTACCACCTTGCCAGCCTTGAATATTGTGCTGGCATGGAAGGCGACAGCATGTGGGACATTTGAGGGCCTGCCGCCATGCTTGGGTGTAGCCACTGTGCCGTTTGCTGTGAAGTTCTTGTGATGAAGTTTGCAGAACCGGTTCAGGTCCCCGTGTACCTCCTTGGCGTAGTCAGGGTACTGCTCTCTGTAATAATATGCGGGCGTAAACTTTTCGTCAGCTGTGGTCAAAGCCATTATCACACACACCACCGCCGCCACCCTCATGGCCGTGGTGCTGCGGTTGCTCTTCCATCCTGAAGGGTGCTTGCGCACCATGGACAGCCCCCCTGCAGGCATGAATCCAAAACGTATGGATATGTTAGCTGTGCTTCTAGCAGCAGTGTGAACAGAAGTAACTGGTCAGGTCAAACAACAGCCTGCGGCATCATGGAGTTTGACCGGTCTCAGCTGGGCATGGTACAAACGTAGCGAACAAGTGGCCTACATATAAATGTCAAGCTTTCAACGACGAATCTAAATCAATTTGAGCTGTTAGCAGTGGCACAGTGTACTGCAAGAAAAGAGCTAAAAACACGTTGCCCTGAAGTGCCCCGACTCGACTGTTACATATGTTAACTTGCGCTGTAGAGTGTTGCTGTGGGTGCTGCTGCCTGCAACATGTTTTGATGTGTAATGTAATACTTCTGGGCTTCCCTTGCTGGCTGATCAGGCACTGCAGTTCTGGTGTGCCAAGTGCCCTGCCGCTGCTGTTGCGCTCTGCTGCTTGGCGCTGTGCGCTGCACATACAGTTTCAACTGTCATATCTGTGACATACTGCGCAACACCGCTTCAGGCCCACCGGCAGCTGCTGCGCGCGTGCAGCTAGTGTGGCTGCACAGAGTTTGTTGAGGACTAGTATTCTACACAGTTTCCTGCAAACATCCTTCTTGTGTGATCAAGGCGAATTCTGGAGCTCAAAATTACTAGCAGTTTGAAGCTGCTGCTGCTGGCAGGTGGGGGCCCTGCTGTGCAGTTGGGATGCAAGCAAACCAAAGCAGCAGCACTGGCAGCTGTGCCTTACTGTGCCTGCCACATACAGCAGGTTGCTATGCCAGCATGGCTGTCTGCTTGCAAGCTGTGTTGATTTGTTGCAAAATGCAGATGCTACGTTTGTACCATACCCAGCTGAGTGAGTCGCAACACTCAGTCCGCCAGATAAGTTGCGCTATTGGCGTGCACGCCAATAGCGCAACTTATCTGGCGGACTGAGCATTACCACGTGGTAAGGAGGCTGCTTGAGGTGATGTTCCCTTAGACTTGGTGTACAGGTTCTTGAGTTTTGTGTCTCTTATTCTAATTTGTTTCTTCAATGAAATCCATTTTGGTCTGTTGGCTTGAGACAACGTACCTTTGACAAGTTCATCGAAACCTGTGATAATATGTTTATAGGTGGGTACAGTTTTCTTTATTTCGACATTGACATACCTTTGTCCTTGAATGGGATTGAGCGCGAGTATTGTTCTCATCCATTCTACCTTGTTACCAGGTACTTGGTGTTTGCTCTTGAATTGAGATGTCATGCAAAAGATAGTATATCTGTACTCATCCTTGATGTCTTCGACATAGTTCTGCACTGAACGCTTGGTGCAAAATGTGTTGCATATCACAACATTCATTCCATTTTGCAAGGCTTTCATTACTTCAGCCTTGCAAGTTTCATGTGCTTTGTTACAGTTTTGTTGGTTGAACTGGTATGCTCCGTCGACGTACCTATAATCATCTGCTGAGAAAAGTACATGATCAGGAAAGTGCGTTTTTGCATAGGAAGTTTTACCCGATCCAGGCGAACCACGGATTATGATGAGTTCATTTTGACTGCTCATTACAGCACTTAGGTCCATTTGGCTTTAAGCACTAATGCTACTACTGCTGTGACAACCACCTTGAACAGTTCATACTATTATATAACAACCACTATATTTTAAGTCAGTTAGCTATAGCCTTGGGTGTATGAAACCCTGGCCACGG
Organism: Tetradesmus obliquus; assembly: GCA_030272155.1. NCBI lineage: Eukaryota > Viridiplantae > Chlorophyta > Chlorophyceae > Sphaeropleales > Scenedesmaceae > Tetradesmus > Tetradesmus obliquus. The sequence goes on from CP126206.1 coordinate 897,646, forward strand.
GGTTTGACCCCCTTGGTATCTTCTCAGATATTGTTTGGTAGTAGTATAGGTCCATGATGTTGTAGAAATCCATGATGATACCATGTGACCATGTTGTCCAACACCGAGTTGGCCTCTTGATGTCTGTGTATGTATTGTTTCCTCACCGCCTCCACGGCTTCAGCAGCTGTGCCTCCAGAGTAAATGATGATGATGGCGATGATAATACAGCTGATGCCACAAGTTCCCCCATACCCCACGCCTTCGTGTTCAAATATATACTGCACCGTCCCCCTCGCAAACGCCGACATGATGCTGAATGGCGTGAAGCCCTCCACCAGCGCAGTGTAGCTCATCCTCTGTGACACTCCATCATCTCCAAAGTATCCACACGGATCCACAAACCCCTGCCCCCCCTCCTCCACGTCCCATACCAACAGGCAAGAGTGTCCCATATTGTCATCATGGTGACTGAAAACACCAATGTGCAACAGCAGGATAGACCCCTTGGACCGGTTGCTGATGATCTGTTGCAGGTCTGGTAGGTTGTGGAATTGAAGCTTTGGTGCCTGCTGGTCGTTGTACGTGATGTAGGCATTGGTGTTCTCGTAGGGGATCAGCAGTTCCATCCTCTGTGACAGCTCAGCAAAGAACTGGTTGTAGTACTCCCAGTCACGGTCCCAATCAGCTGGCCTGCCGTTGGCCATGATGGGAGCCACATTAGGATGAGAGAAGAAGGCGTTGAAGAACGCTGGCAACTCCATGGCTGGTTGCTGTTTGTTTGCTGGGTTTGCTTGGTTGCTCAAGGTGTGTTGGTGCGGTTGGCATGTGGCAGTGGTATATAAAGCAGAGTTGAGCAGCAGGGAGAGGGCAGCAGTTAGCGGTAACAGCTGGCTATTGGCATGAACAGCAATTGCCGTTAACACCAACCGGGCTGATGCTGACTGGCTAGTCAGTAGTTTGAATTGAATCTGACACAGTCCATCATCACAACCAACATTTCGGTGCCGTCTGAACTACTTAACCTTCATTAGTTCTTTGTTCGTCATCACCAGCTCGTATATATCTTCCTTGATCTTCTTGAACAACTCCTTGCCCTCATCGTAAATCCTTCGCAACCAAAAGATTGCTTCACGGATCTCATCCTCATCCAACGTTTCTTCGATCTCTTCCTTATTCTTCTTGCTATATCTATCCAGAATTCTCCAACCATTCATTACCATCTCGTATAACACTTTGTCCTTTTTCTTCACGATCCACCGTCCCTGATCAGCATACTCCATCAGGTTTTGTTTCACGTTTCTCAACCTGACATTGTGATTCTCTGGATGCTCTGGATTAATATGCAGTTCCTCCAACACTTTCACCAGATCCATGTCCTTAAAACATTCCATCAAAAACTCATTATCTAGATACTTCGTATTCTCTTGACCTCCAAGATCCCTCACGTTGATATGTATATTGATGTTGTTTTGCATATTATTATTTGTTATATTGTTGGTGGCACCATTTCGACAAACCAATTCTTTTAGCTCGTTCACTTCTCTTTCAAGCGCCTCGATTTGTTGTTTATCAGTCGGCTTGCCTTTGCACGTTTTCTTGTGTCGAGAAAGGTTTGATTGGTATGTAAACCTTGCATTACAAGCGGCACACACATACAATTTGTTTTTGTCGTCACACAAGCGTTCTAGCAGAACGTCAACGGCCACCGAACTTTCTACAGGGTTACATTTAGTTTTGTTCCTGAAATGTGGTATCAAATTTGATTTTTGCGGTGTAGCATATCCACACCGTTCACACGTGAACAAACTCATGGTTGATCCTTTACTTATCCTTTTATATCATTTATCTGATCAAATGATAATAAATGATAAGATTGAAGTATCAACTTTTATGTAAAAGTATCGTTGATGTTACCAGTAGTATAGGTCTGTTCAATGAAATGAAGAAGAAATGATAAAAATGAATAAGAGAGGGGGTGTTTCGTTTTATTAACTTTGCCGGAACAACAAAATGAATCCCACAAACTTTTGCAAAATAATTTCCTTTTCATATATCTATAAGAATGAGCTTCTTTAAGTTGGTTTGCGGTGAACACCCCCAACTGTTCACACCAACACTTGAGCACCTGACCTTTACCTTTACCTTTACTTGAGCTGGGGTATGTGGACGGACGGGGACAAGAATGCTGTCTCCAAAACCATTACCCGGTCATCAGATGTGCTCGTTGTTGACCGTTGTGATTTGCGGCAACAATCTGTCACTTTTCATAATACTTACTTTACACAGGTGCTACTCCGCTGCCTGTTTGGCGGGAAAGATGGGTGTGGAGGTGGTCGCCTCGGGGCACAGCGGGTCGTGGCGCGCTTGCCTCCGTTGCTGCCAATGTGTGTTCCGGTGTATCATGTGTGCATATAACTGTGTATACCGGCGGTGTATGCGCGCTGACCCCTCCTCTGCACTGCCACCCTCGCCCTCCGCCGCGTCGAAGTGTGTGATAACAGATCACTCCCGGCCGCCCGTAGGTTGTGTGCGTTGCGCCGTTGGGCGATGCAAACGCGAGTCAACAAGTACGGCACTGGGTTGGATAACAATATTTTATTACTGCAGTACCCTAAACCCGTAAGGTAAGGTTACGTTAAGGTGACCTGTAGTGTGCAGAAACAGTCGACACATTGCCTGATCATGTCGTGGGTGGGGCACCTGTTGTGTGCCGTGGGCTCGCAAATGTTATTATTACTATAAAACGCCCAGCATATATTTTCAGACAATGGGAGGGGTTTTCTGTGGTACGCAACAGAAGCTAAGAGGAGCATCCAAGCAAAGGCTAGAAAGGCTATGTAGGCACTAGGATGGTAGCCAACGGAACGAACACAGTCCGCTTACACCTGCAGAGGCATCAGCCTCATACACAAGCCAATGAGCACCACCCCCATCATCGGACGGTACACGATACCACGGCTTACTAGCACCCCAGCGACCAAGTCCTTGGCCAAGGTGTACACTTGCATGGCTGGGGGGCTGTCATTAACATGTACAACACGATCAATACTGCACCTTTTTGCGCGATGGTGCAGCTGCCAGGACTCCACATGGCCCACCATGTTTCGCCATCACCTGGTACCCCACGACAGTTTGAACCAGGGCTGCGGGTTGATCAACACGCAACCCATCACGGTATGCAACCATCCTGCTGGGCTTGCGGGCCAGAATTGGTGACGAGGACGCATCATGGCGACAGAGAAGCGTGCCAGTCATTGCGTCACTGCATTGCCACACAATTGCACCCTTGGATGGTGCTATAACCCCAACAACCATGCAACCGCTGACCACCACACCAAAGCCCAGATAGAAAACCTCGAAGAGCCTCCACCCGCCTTCATTGGTGCAGCCGTGCTACCGGTTTCCATTGCAGGCGGGGCCCCTGTGCGTGGACCGCTGCAGTTGACCCAGAATGGTGCTAGGATCAATTGGTTGCCTCTGGCTGCCTGTCCCACCATGAGGTAGGTGCCATTGGCTGGCAGCACTACGTCTGTCCTGATGTAGGGCCCAAAGGCAGCTGGGGTAGTGCTAGACATACCAGGCATGTCCGCCATGTCGCTACCATTTGTTGCAGCCAGGCGGCGCCTAGCAGCAAGACAATGGGTGGCTGCATGCCTTGGGCCACGTGCTGCAGCTGCGGGCTGCGGTGCCTTAAGGCGTCTGCCATGGTCCATGCCTGGCATTGCGGTGTTGTTTGGCGCACTGCTGGTTGTTGTGGCATTGGTGGTGCCAGATGCTGGCTCGGGCGAGGTGCCATTGGCCACTGTGCCGTGTTCGTGTGCCAGGAAGGTCAGCTCAGCATTGGCCACTGCCAGGTGCATGGGTGCCCCCAGGTAGATGTTCAAGTCCGTGATCGGTGCCCCTGTGCTGCTGTTGTAGAAGGCCCAGTAGTACGACTGCTGCACTCCAGGAATGCACGCCGTGTGCTGTGGACCGCTCAGCATCACATGGTAGCTGGTGCCACCAGCAGATGTTGTTGGGGACATGAGGGAGGAAAGCCGGACAGCAGGCTGGTAAGATAGTCTCAGTGGCACGCTTGTGACGTTGATGGTGGTACGCCATGCCATGTTGCACATTGTAGCAGGGTCCATAGCAGGTTGGCCGGTTGCATTCACGTACGTGTGGTTGGCCACAGGTCCATCAAACAGCTGGCCGTCAAAGCCAATGATGTACCGACCCGCTGCTGGGAATGACACGTCCGAAAACGTGAAATTAGCGCCAGGGCCGGATTGCGTTGGGTGCCAGTGCGCGAACGCGTCTAGGTCTTGGCCGACCGCCACCAGGTGCAGCACCCGATCGTGAGACACCACAAACGCACTCGATGGTATGTGCGAGCCGTTTGGTTCCTTGAAGTCGACGACAATCGTGGCATTTTGTCCAGCAACCACGTCCGTTGGGGCTGTCTGCAAGGTCAGCTGCACTGGCACATATTCCTCTGCCGAGGCGCAGGCGCAACCACGCCACAAAGCTAGCAGATACAACAGAGAACACATCAAAGGTAGCGGCCGTGCCATGGCGCTTGCAGCGGCAGTGGTGCGGAAGAAGCAGACTCCTGATCGTCTCCTTCTCACGTGCCAAGGTGTGCAAGTGCACGTTGTTCAGCCCAGCCTCTGTAGGTGATAGGGTAATAAAGTCATATGACTGTTGACACGGTGATAGGACTCAGCATCGTAACACCTTGTGGTTGATAGGGCAGTCAGCTGGGCATGGTACAAACGTAGCGAACAAGTGGCCTACATATAAATGTCAAGCTTTCAACGACGAATCTAAATCAATTTGAGCTGTTAGCAGTGGCACAGTGTACTGCAAGAAAAGAGCTAAAAACACGTTGCCCTGAAGTGCCCCGACTGTTACATATGTTAACTTGCGCTGTAGAGTGTTGCTGTGGGTGCTGCTGCCTGCAACATGTTTTGATGTGTAATGTAATACTTCTGGGCTTCCCTTGCTGGCTGATCAGGCACTGCAGTTCTGGTGTGCCAAGTGCCCTGCCGCTGCTGTTGCGCTCTGCTGCTTGGCGCTGTGCGCTGCACATACAGTTTCAACTGTCATATCTGTGACATACTGCGCAACACCGCTTCAGGCCCACCGGCAGCTGCTGCGCGCGTGCAGCTAGTGTGGCTGCACAGAGTTTGTTGAGGACTAGTATTCTACACAGTTTCCTGCAAACATCCTTCTTGTGTGATCAAGGCGAATTCTGGAGCTCAAAATTACTAGCAGTTTGAAGCTGCTGCTGCTGGCAGGTGGGGGCCCTGCTGTGCAGTTGGGATGCAAGCAAACCAAAGCAGCAGCACTGGCAGCTGTGCCTTACTGTGCCTGCCACATACAGCAGGTTGCTATGCCAGCATGGCTGTCTGCTTGCAAGCTGTGTTGATTTGTTGCAAAATGCAGATGCTACGTTTGTACCATACCCAGCTGAGACTGTGATTGCATGCCAGCCTTTGCTGCAGCAGTTCTTAGCCTGCACTGCATCCCTTCTGTTGCTGTTCCTGGACTTGGTGCCTGAAGTGCACACCTACCTTTTTATGCTATGGCTGATGTGCTCCTGCTGCTGCTGGGTATGCAGCTGATTTTACTGCGGCAGTAGCACTGTTTGCAATATATGATATCTGCCTGGGCAGGAGCAGCAGCAGCAGCAGACAACAGGAAACGTTACAGCTATGTGTGCTGTGAATCACGGTGGCATGTGTTTTTCAACTGCAGTTGTTGGTGGGCGTGACAGCAGCAGCATGTGCCAGCAGGTGCCTCACTGCTGCCACCTAATTTTTTGGCGAAGCCTTTCAGCACTGCGCTGTGTTTAACGTCGTTCAATGTTCAAAACAAATTGTATGCAGGTGCTGCAGCAGCGCGATCGAGCTGCAGTGCTCTGGACATCCGTGTTGACCCGTCAGGCTCACCTGCAACGTGGGCTTGCGAGGGCCCGTCAGGATTGGTTTTCTGCTTTAACCAAAGGTACGTTGCATAATGTGTCGACGATGATAAGTTGGCAGCGTGGCAGCTGTGTGGCTCGGAGCAGGCTTGTTTCAGGGCACCTTTCCGTCTTGAAGTTCTTCACCATATCGCAGTTTATTTCGGCTCAAGCCATGCTTAAATCAATCATCAAATTTAAAAGTTAATCGACCGCAAGGTTTCTTGCAGGCTCCGTGCATATCGCTTGGCAGGCCAACAGTCGTCACAACCAACGCGAGTGACAGCAGCAGGAGCCATGTTCAAGAGCTTCGAGCGTAGTTGAATTATGACAGGAATTTTACCATTACATTCGGCAATTCAGCATGACTGCAAATGCCTGTATGTGAAATGGCCACCAAGTGCCTTGCTGCCTTGCAGCAGTCGTTTGAAGCAGGAACCGCTCCTGACAAGTCTGAGCACCAAAGCACAACATCCACATGTAGTTTACTCATACAATAAGCTTCTGAACATGCCATTTTGTTCCCACACTCGCTCTCAGGTGAACACCAGGAAGTAACCACCCTACAGCAGCATGGTGCCAGCACCTCCCAAGCCCCGGGCGGTGCGAACATGCAGGACGGCGACAAGCGCAGGTGCCCTCAAACAGGTGAGCTCAAGGGCTCTCTGAGTGACACCCTGTGCACTGCTGGCCAGCCATCTTGCATGCAGCTGACAGCCACAATCCCTACATGCCATGCAGCAGCACAACAGCAGACTCAGCGCTGGTCTTTCCTGGGGTAGTCGCCAGCAGTGCCGCGGCGCTGCTTCCCGTCTCGGCACACACAAAGACTCCTCTTGCGGCTGCGCACCATGTTCCACAAATCTGGCAGCTTCAATACATCAGCCATGACAGATGCAGCTGTGATCTTCATAAAGGTGTTGTACAGGCCGTGCTGCAGGTCTCGCGGCTTCACATCAGCACCACCCAGCTGGCAGCTGTTATACAAGTAGTTGCGGAAGGCTGCTTTGAGGCTGCCAAATGCATGTTCAATGGGCTTGTTGAAATCTGGGGAGTAGGGTGCAATGTGCAGCAGTTGATCTTCATTGATGCCACCTGCAACCAACATCTGTAGGCCATCCTTCCCCAGGTGAACACTTGGGTTGTCAAAGATGTACAGCGGCGTAGTGCCGCGCTGCGCCTGCTGTTGGTTGGCTATGTCTTTGATCTCCATCATGCAGTGAACAAACTCCAGCTGAGTCATGCTCTTGGCCTGCTGGGTTGGTTTGTCCTTCAACTGCAGGTGCAAGAATTGCCGGATTGGCAGCGCGCAGCCTTGTTAGCAGCGCAGGAGCGCAACGCAGCGGTGTGGATGGATGCGATGGGACGCTTCTACATCAGGCTCAGTGCAGACAAGGTCAGATACATCACCAAGTCTATGAGGGGGCAGAGATTGTTCTGGGGCTTGACTGGCTGCTTGCCAGGTGTGCAGCACTTCAAGTTCTGCGCGCCGCGTGCAGTCGCCACAGCAGCAGCGCTTCAGTGCAAGATGTGTGCATGTGTGCTGGCTGATATGGTTGGCACATGCATGGGCTACATGCACACAAGCGAGGAGCAGCTGGTGTGCATGCTGTATTGGTTAGGCATCAGCAGCAGTATGTGTGCTCAGGTAGCAGTGGACTGGTGGGATGGGCGGATTAATTTCCTCCATGCACAGCACAACATGCTGATTCAAGCTGATGGCTCATGTCATGACAAGGGTTATTACAGCAGCAGCAGGCAGCAGGTGCTGGAGCGCGACTTTGAGTTCTGCGCTGCAGCATATGACAACTGGCTGCAGCCAGGGGGCAGTGTGCTGCGCGTGAGCACGCGCGGATGTGACATGCACCAATCCTTGCACATTGGTTTCCAGCTTGCTGCTGCAGGTGGTGTCATTGTACTGTCACCAAGTTACTCTGCTGTTATGTTCACAGCAGAGGACGGGCAGCGCTGCAGCTTCACTACAGCACTAAAAAAAGCACTGCGGGACTGTTACTACACAGTACAGCAGGGCTGGCATGTCTTTCGATGGCAGGCGCCTGCGCAGTAGCAGCGCACACTCACCATGTACGGTACATTGAGGTTGCCAGCATGGTCCTTGTTGTCTGTTGTGCCGGTGACAAACTTGCAGTAGACGGGCCCGTGCACAGCGTTGACGGCGCAGACAAAGTGCAACTTGACCGGCTCTGCGTCCTTGCCCTTGCGCATCCATTTGCATGGCAGCACAGCATGCACGTTTTCATCGTGTGCATCACAATAGACCTTGACGGAGCCGCCTGCCAGGTCTGACATCCAGAATTTGCACTCATCAACGAAATATATGCGCTGCAGCATGTCGGGGTCACTTTGGTACTTCTGCCACAGCGCCGCAGCTGCTGCCTTTCGCCTTTGTTTCTGTATCTTTGTCAAGTCCAGCTTCACATCTATTCTCCTGCGCACCAGGTCGGGGTCAGCCCATTTCATGTACTTCAGCAGTCTCTTGGGTGTGATGTTGTAGTCAGTGCACAGCTGGCGCAGTGTGTCATTTTCCTGACATGCGACTTCGATTGAAGTCCACCACACGTGCACATCAACCTTTCTCTTTGAATCTGCCGATGGGTAGGCCTTTACCACCTTGCCAGCCTTGAATATTGTGCTGGCATGGAAGGCGACAGCATGTGGGACATTTGAGGGCCTGCCGCCATGCTTGGGTGTAGCCACTGTGCCGTTTGCTGTGAAGTTCTTGTGATGAAGTTTGCAGAACCGGTTCAGGTCCCCGTGTACCTCCTTGGCGTAGTCAGGGTACTGCTCTCTGTAATAATATGCGGGCGTAAACTTTTCGTCAGCTGTGGTCAAAGCCATTATCACACACACCACCGCCGCCACCCTCATGGCCGTGGTGCTGCGGTTGCTCTTCCATCCTGAAGGGTGCTTGCGCACCATGGACAGCCCCCCTGCAGGCATGAATCCAAAACGTATGGATATGTTAGCTGTGCTTCTAGCAGCAGTGTGAACAGAAGTAACTGGTCAGGTCAAACAACAGCCTGCGGCATCATGGAGTTTGACCGGTCTCAGCTGGGCATGGTACAAACGTAGCGAACAAGTGGCCTACATATAAATGTCAAGCTTTCAACGACGAATCTAAATCAATTTGAGCTGTTAGCAGTGGCACAGTGTACTGCAAGAAAAGAGCTAAAAACACGTTGCCCTGAAGTGCCCCGACTCGACTGTTACATATGTTAACTTGCGCTGTAGAGTGTTGCTGTGGGTGCTGCTGCCTGCAACATGTTTTGATGTGTAATGTAATACTTCTGGGCTTCCCTTGCTGGCTGATCAGGCACTGCAGTTCTGGTGTGCCAAGTGCCCTGCCGCTGCTGTTGCGCTCTGCTGCTTGGCGCTGTGCGCTGCACATACAGTTTCAACTGTCATATCTGTGACATACTGCGCAACACCGCTTCAGGCCCACCGGCAGCTGCTGCGCGCGTGCAGCTAGTGTGGCTGCACAGAGTTTGTTGAGGACTAGTATTCTACACAGTTTCCTGCAAACATCCTTCTTGTGTGATCAAGGCGAATTCTGGAGCTCAAAATTACTAGCAGTTTGAAGCTGCTGCTGCTGGCAGGTGGGGGCCCTGCTGTGCAGTTGGGATGCAAGCAAACCAAAGCAGCAGCACTGGCAGCTGTGCCTTACTGTGCCTGCCACATACAGCAGGTTGCTATGCCAGCATGGCTGTCTGCTTGCAAGCTGTGTTGATTTGTTGCAAAATGCAGATGCTACGTTTGTACCATACCCAGCTGAGTGAGTCGCAACACTCAGTCCGCCAGATAAGTTGCGCTATTGGCGTGCACGCCAATAGCGCAACTTATCTGGCGGACTGAGCATTACCACGTGGTAAGGAGGCTGCTTGAGGTGATGTTCCCTTAGACTTGGTGTACAGGTTCTTGAGTTTTGTGTCTCTTATTCTAATTTGTTTCTTCAATGAAATCCATTTTGGTCTGTTGGCTTGAGACAACGTACCTTTGACAAGTTCATCGAAACCTGTGATAATATGTTTATAGGTGGGTACAGTTTTCTTTATTTCGACATTGACATACCTTTGTCCTTGAATGGGATTGAGCGCGAGTATTGTTCTCATCCATTCTACCTTGTTACCAGGTACTTGGTGTTTGCTCTTGAATTGAGATGTCATGCAAAAGATAGTATATCTGTACTCATCCTTGATGTCTTCGACATAGTTCTGCACTGAACGCTTGGTGCAAAATGTGTTGCATATCACAACATTCATTCCATTTTGCAAGGCTTTCATTACTTCAGCCTTGCAAGTTTCATGTGCTTTGTTACAGTTTTGTTGGTTGAACTGGTATGCTCCGTCGACGTACCTATAATCATCTGCTGAGAAAAGTACATGATCAGGAAAGTGCGTTTTTGCATAGGAAGTTTTACCCGATCCAGGCGAACCACGGATTATGATGAGTTCATTTTGACTGCTCATTACAGCACTTAGGTCCATTTGGCTTTAAGCACTAATGCTACTACTGCTGTGACAACCACCTTGAACAGTTCATACTATTATATAACAACCACTATATTTTAAGTCAGTTAGCTATAGCCTTGGGTGTATGAAACCCTGGCCACGGGGTTTGACCCCCTTGGTATCTTCTCAGATATTGTTTGGTAGTAGTATAGGTCCATGATGTTGTAGAAATCCATGATGATACCATGTGACCATGTTGTCCAACACCGAGTTGGCCTCTTGATGTCTGTGTATGTATTGTTTCCTCACCGCCTCCACGGCTTCAGCAGCTGTGCCTCCAGAGTAAATGATGATGATGGCGATGATAATACAGCTGATGCCACAAGTTCCCCCATACCCCACGCCTTCGTGTTCAAATATATACTGCACCGTCCCCCTCGCAAACGCCGACATGATGCTGAATGGCGTGAAGCCCTCCACCAGCGCAGTGTAGCTCATCCTCTGTGACACTCCATCATCTCCAAAGTATCCACACGGATCCACAAACCCCTGCCCCCCCTCCTCCACGTCCCATACCAACAGGCAAGAGTGTCCCATATTGTCATCATGGTGACTGAAAACACCAATGTGCAACAGCAGGATAGACCCCTTGGACCGGTTGCTGATGATCTGTTGCAGGTCTGGTAGGTTGTGGAATTGAAGCTTTGGTGCCTGCTGGTCGTTGTACGTGATGTAGGCATTGGTGTTCTCGTAGGGGATCAGCAGTTCCATCCTCTGTGACAGCTCAGCAAAGAACTGGTTGTAGTACTCCCAGTCACGGTCCCAATCAGCTGGCCTGCCGTTGGCCATGATGGGAGCCACATCAGGATGAGAGAAGAAGGCGTTGAAGAACGCTGGCAACTCCATGGCTGGTTGCTGTTTGTTTGCTGGGTTTGCTTGGTTGCTCAAGGTGTGTTGGTGCGGTTGGCATGTGGCAGTGGTATATAAAGCAGAGTTGAGCAGCAGGGAGAGGGCAGCAGTTAGCGGTAACAGCTGGCTATTGGCATGAACAGCAATTGCCGTTAACACCAACCGGGCTGATGCTGACTGGCTAGTCAGTAGTTTGAATTGAATCTGACACAGTCCATCATCACAACCAACATTTCGGTGCCGTCTGAACTACTTAACCTTCATTAGTTCTTTGTTCGTCATCACCAGCTCGTATATATCTTCCTTGATCTTCTTGAACAACTCCTTGCCCTCATCGTAAATCCTTCGCAACCAAAAGATTGCTTCACGGATCTCATCCTCATCCAACGTTTCTTCGATCTCTTCCTTATTCTTCTTGCTATATCTATCCAGAATTCTCCAACCATTCATTACCATCTCGTATAACACTTTGTCCTTTTTCTTCACGATCCACCGTCCCTGATCAGCATACTCCATCAGGTTTTGTTTCACGTTTCTCAACCTGACATTGTGATTCTCTGGATGCTCTGGATTAAAATGCAGTTCCTCCAACACTTTGACCAGATCCATGTCCTTAAAACATTCCATCAAAAACTCATTATCTAGATACTTCGTATTCTCTTGACCTCCAAGATCCCTCACGTTGATATGTATATTGATGTTGTTTTGCATATTATTATTTGTTATATTGTTGGTGGCACCATTTCGACAAACCAATTCTTTTAGCTCGTTCACTTCTCTTTCAAGCGCCTCGATTTGTTGTTTATCAGTCGGCTTGCCTTTGCACGTTTTCTTGTGTCGAGAAAGGTTTGATTGGTATGTAAACCTTGCATTACAAGCGGCACACACATACAATTTGTTTTTGTCGTCACACAAGCGTTCTAGCAGAACGTCAACGGCCACCGAACTTTCTACAGGGTTACATTTAGTTTTGTTCCTGAAATGTGGTATCAAATTTGATTTTTGCGGTGTAGCATATCCACACCGTTCACACGTGAACAAACTCATGGTTGATCCTTTACTTATCCTTTTATATCATTTATCTGATCAAATGATAATAAATGATAAGATTGAAGTATCAACTTTTATGTAAAAGTATCGTTGATGTTACCAGTAGTATAGGTCTGTTCAATGAAATGAAGAAGAAATGATAAAAATGAATAAGAGAGGGGGTGTTTCGTTTTATTAACTTTGCCGGAACAACAAAATGAATCCCACAAACTTTTGCAAAATAATTTCCTTTTCATATATCTATAAGAATGAGCTTCTTTAAGTTGGTTTGCGGTGAACACCCCCAACTGTTCACACCAACACTTGAGCACCTGACCTTTACCTTTACCTTTACTTGAGCTGGGGTATGTGGACGGACGGGGACAAGAATGCTGTCTCCAAAACCATTACCCGGTCATCAGATGTGCTCGTTGTTGACCGTTGTGATTTGCGGCAACAATCTGTCACTTTTCATAATACTTACTTTACACAGGTGCTACTCCGCTGCCTGTTTGGCGGGAAAGATGGGTGTGGAGGTGGTCGCCTCGGGGCACAGCGGGTCGTGGCGCGCTTGCCTCCGTTGCTGCCAATGTGTGTTCCGGTGTATCATGTGTGCATATAACTGTGTATACCGGCGGTGTATGCGCGCTGACCCCTCCTCTGCACTGCCACCCTCGCCCTCCGCCGCGTCGAAGTGTGTGATAACAGATCACTCCCGGCCGCCCGTAGGTTGTGTGCGTTGCGCCGTTGGGCGATGCAAACGCGAGTCAACAAGTACGGCACTGGGTTGGATAACAATATTTTATTACTGCAGTACCCTAAACCCGTAAGGTAAGGTTACGTTAAGGTGACCTGTAGTGTGCAGAAACAGTCGACACATTGCCTGATCATGTCGTGGGTGGGGCACCTGTTGTGTGCCGTGGGCTCGCAAATGTTATTATTACTATAAAACGCCCAGCATATATTTTCAGACAATGGGAGGGGTTTTCTGTGGTACGCAACAGAAGCTAAGAGGAGCATCCAAGCAAAGGCTAGAAAGGCTATGTAGGCACTAGGATGGTAGCCAACGGAACGAACACAGTCCGCTTACACCTGCAGAGGCATCAGCCTCATACACAAGCCAATGAGCACCACCCCCATCATCGGACGGTACACGATACCACGGCTTACTAGCACCCCAGCGACCAAGTCCTTGGCCAAGGTGTACACTTGCATGGCTGGGGGGCTGTCATTAACATGTACAACACGATCAATACTGCACCTTTTTGCGCGATGGTGCAGCTGCCAGGACTCCACATGGCCCACCATGTTTCGCCATCACCTGGTACCCCACGACAGTTTGAACCAGGGCTGCGGGTTGATCAACACGCAACCCATCACGGTATGCAACCATCCTGCTGGGCTTGCGGGCCAGAATTGGTGACGAGGACGCATCATGGCGACAGAGAAGCGTGCCAGTCATTGCGTCACTGCATTGCCACACAATTGCACCCTTGGATGGTGCTATAACCCCAACAACCATGCAACCGCTGACCACCACACCAAAGCCCAGATAGAAAACCTCGAAGAGCCTCCACCCGCCTTCATTGGTGCAGCCGTGCTACCGGTTTCCATTGCAGGCGGGGCCCCTGTGCGTGGACCGCTGCAGTTGACCCAGAATGGTGCTAGGATCAATTGGTTGCCTCTGGCTGCCTGTCCCACCATGAGGTAGGTGCCATTGGCTGGCAGCACTACGTCTGTCCTGATGTAGGGCCCAAAGGCAGCTGGGGTAGTGCTAGACATACCAGGCATGTCCGCCATGTCGCTACCATTTGTTGCAGCCAGGCGGCGCCTAGCAGCAAGACAATGGGTGGCTGCATGCCTTGGGCCACGTGCTGCAGCTGCGGGCTGCGGTGCCTTAAGGCGTCTGCCATGGTCCATGCCTGGCATTGCGGTGTTGTTTGGCGCACTGCTGGTTGTTGTGGCATTGGTGGTGCCAGATGCTGGCTCGGGCGAGGTGCCATTGGCCACTGTGCCGTGTTCGTGTGCCAGGAAGGTCAGCTCAGCATTGGCCACTGCCAGGTGCATGGGTGCCCCCAGGTAGATGTTCAAGTCCGTGATCGGTGCCCCTGTGCTGCTGTTGTAGAAGGCCCAGTAGTACGACTGCTGCACTCCAGGAATGCACGCCGTGTGCTGTGGACCGCTCAGCATCACATGGTAGCTGGTGCCACCAGCAGATGTTGTTGGGGACATGAGGGAGGAAAGCCGGACAGCAGGCTGGTAAGATAGTCTCAGTGGCACGCTTGTGACGTTGATGGTGGTACGCCATGCCATGTTGCACATTGTAGCAGGGTCCATAGCAGGTTGGCCGGTTGCATTCACGTACGTGTGGTTGGCCACAGGTCCATCAAACAGCTGGCCGTCAAAGCCAATGATGTACCGACCCGCTGCTGGGAATGACACGTCCGAAAACGTGAAATTAGCGCCAGGGCCGGATTGCGTTGGGTGCCAGTGCGCGAACGCGTCTAGGTCTTGGCCGACCGCCACCAGGTGCAGCACCCGATCGTGAGACACCACAAACGCACTCGATGGTATGTGCGAGCCGTTTGGTTCCTTGAAGTCGACGACAATCGTGGCATTTTGTCCAGCAACCACGTCCGTTGGGGCTGTCTGCAAGGTCAGCTGCACTGGCACATATTCCTCTGCCGAGGCGCAGGCGCAACCACGCCACAAAGCTAGCAGATACAACAGAGAACACATCAAAGGTAGCGGCCGTGCCATGGCGCTTGCAGCGGCAGTGGTGCGGAAGAAGCAGACTCCTGATCGTCTCCTTCTCACGTGCCAAGGTGTGCAAGTGCACGTTGTTCAGCCCAGCCTCTGTAGGTGATAGGGTAATAAAGTCATATGACTGTTGACACGGTGATAGGACTCAGCATCGTAACACCTTGTGGTTGATAGGGCAGTCAGCTGGGCATGGTACAAACGTAGCGAACAAGTGGCCTACATATAAATGTCAAGCTTTCAACGACGAATCTAAATCAATTTGAGCTGTTAGCAGTGGCACAGTGTACTGCAAGAAAAGAGCTAAAAACACGTTGCCCTGAAGTGCCCCGACTGTTACATATGTTAACTTGCGCTGTAGAGTGTTGCTGTGGGTGCTGCTGCCTGCAACATGTTTTGATGTGTAATGTAATACTTCTGGGCTTCCCTTGCTGGCTGATCAGGCACTGCAGTTCTGGTGTGCCAAGTGCCCTGCCGCTGCTGTTGCGCTCTGCTGCTTGGCGCTGTGCGCTGCACATACAGTTTCAACTGTCATATCTGTGACATACTGCGCAACACCGCTTCAGGCCCACCGGCAGCTGCTGCGCGCGTGCAGCTAGTGTGGCTGCACAGAGTTTGTTGAGGACTAGTATTCTACACAGTTTCCTGCAAACATCCTTCTTGTGTGATCAAGGCGAATTCTGGAGCTCAAAATTACTAGCAGTTTGAAGCTGCTGCTGCTGGCAGGTGGGGGCCCTGCTGTGCAGTTGGGATGCAAGCAAACCAAAGCAGCAGCACTGGCAGCTGTGCCTTACTGTGCCTGCCACATACAGCAGGTTGCTATGCCAGCATGGCTGTCTGCTTGCAAGCTGTGTTGATTTGTTGCAAAATGCAGATGCTACGTTTGTACCATACCCAGCTGAGACTGTGATTGCATGCCAGCCTTTGCTGCAGCAGTTCTTAGCCTGCACTGCATCCCTTCTGTTGCTGTTCCTGGACTTGGTGCCTGAAGTGCACACCTACCTTTTTATGCTATGGCTGATGTGCTCCTGCTGCTGCTGGGTATGCAGCTGATTTTACTGCGGCAGTAGCACTGTTTGCAATATATGATATCTGCCTGGGCAGGAGCAGCAGCAGCAGCAGACAACAGGAAACGTTACAGCTATGTGTGCTGTGAATCACGGTGGCATGTGTTTTTCAACTGCAGTTGTTGGTGGGCGTGACAGCAGCAGCATGTGCCAGCAGGTGCCTCACTGCTGCCACCTAATTTTTTGGCGAAGCCTTTCAGCACTGCGCTGTGTTTAACGTCGTTCAATGTTCAAAACAAATTGTATGCAGGTGCTGCAGCAGCGCGATCGAGCTGCAGTGCTCTGGACATCCGTGTTGACCCGTCAGGCTCACCTGCAACGTGGGCTTGCGAGGGCCCGTCAGGATTGGTTTTCTGCTTTAACCAAAGGTACGTTGCATAATGTGTCGACGATGATAAGTTGGCAGCGTGGCAGCTGTGTGGCTCGGAGCAGGCTTGTTTCAGGGCACCTTTCCGTCTTGAAGTTCTTCACCATATCGCAGTTTATTTCGGCTCAAGCCATGCTTAAATCAATCATCAAATTTAAAAGTTAATCGACCGCAAGGTTTCTTGCAGGCTCCGTGCATATCGCTTGGCAGGCCAACAGTCGTCACAACCAACGCGAGTGACAGCAGCAGGAGCCATGTTCAAGAGCTTCGAGCGTAGTTGAATTATGACAGGAATTTTACCATTACATTCGGCAATTCAGCATGACTGCAAATGCCTGTATGTGAAATGGCCACCAAGTGCCTTGCTGCCTTGCAGCAGTCGTTTGAAGCAGGAACCGCTCCTGACAAGTCTGAGCACCAAAGCACAACATCCACATGTAGTTTACTCATACAATAAGCTTCTGAACATGCCATTTTGTTCCCACACTCGCTCTCAGGTGAACACCAGGAAGTAACCACCCTACAGCAGCATGGTGCCAGCACCTCCCAAGCCCCGGGCGGTGCGAACATGCAGGACGGCGACAAGCGCAGGTGCCCTCAAACAGGTGAGCTCAAGGGCTCTCTGAGTGACACCCTGTGCACTGCTGGCCAGCCATCTTGCATGCAGCTGACAGCCACAATCCCTACATGCCATGCAGCAGCACAACAGCAGACTCAGCGCTGGTCTTTCCTGGGGTAGTCGCCAGCAGTGCCGCGGCGCTGCTTCCCGTCTCGGCACACACAAAGACTCCTCTTGCGGCTGCGCACCATGTTCCACAAATCTGGCAGCTTCAATACATCAGCCATGACAGATGCAGCTGTGATCTTCATAAAGGTGTTGTACAGGCCGTGCTGCAGGTCTCGCGGCTTCACATCAGCACCACCCAGCTGGCAGCTGTTATACAAGTAGTTGCGGAAGGCTGCTTTGAGGCTGCCAAATGCATGTTCAATGGGCTTGTTGAAATCTGGGGAGTAGGGTGCAATGTGCAGCAGTTGATCTTCATTGATGCCACCTGCAACCAACATCTGTAGGCCATCCTTCCCCAGGTGAACACTTGGGTTGTCAAAGATGTACAGCGGCGTAGTGCCGCGCTGCGCCTGCTGTTGGTTGGCTATGTCTTTGATCTCCATCATGCAGTGAACAAACTCCAGCTGAGTCATGCTCTTGGCCTGCTGGGTTGGTTTGTCCTTCAACTGCAGGTGCAAGAATTGCCGGATTGGCAGCGCGCAGCCTTGTTAGCAGCGCAGGAGCGCAACGCAGCGGTGTGGATGGATGCGATGGGACGCTTCTACATCAGGCTCAGTGCAGACAAGGTCAGATACATCACCAAGTCTATGAGGGGGCAGAGATTGTTCTGGGGCTTGACTGGCTGCTTGCCAGGTGTGCAGCACTTCAAGTTCTGCGCGCCGCGTGCAGTCGCCACAGCAGCAGCGCTTCAGTGCAAGATGTGTGCATGTGTGCTGGCTGATATGGTTGGCACATGCATGGGCTACATGCACACAAGCGAGGAGCAGCTGGTGTGCATGCTGTATTGGTTAGGCATCAGCAGCAGTATGTGTGCTCAGGTAGCAGTGGACTGGTGGGATGGGCGGATTAATTTCCTCCATGCACAGCACAACATGCTGATTCAAGCTGATGGCTCATGTCATGACAAGGGTTATTACAGCAGCAGCAGGCAGCAGGTGCTGGAGCGCGACTTTGAGTTCTGCGCTGCAGCATATGACAACTGGCTGCAGCCAGGGGGCAGTGTGCTGCGCGTGAGCACGCGCGGATGTGACATGCACCAATCCTTGCA
The DNA here is from genome assembly GCA_030272155.1 of Tetradesmus obliquus. NCBI lineage: Eukaryota > Viridiplantae > Chlorophyta > Chlorophyceae > Sphaeropleales > Scenedesmaceae > Tetradesmus > Tetradesmus obliquus. The sequence goes on from CP126206.1 coordinate 916,008, forward strand.
CATTGGTTTCCAGCTTGCTGCTGCAGGTGGTGTCATTGTACTGTCACCAAGTTACTCTGCTGTTATGTTCACAGCAGAGGACGGGCAGCGCTGCAGCTTCACTACAGCACTAAAAAAAGCACTGCGGGACTGTTACTACACAGTACAGCAGGGCTGGCATGTCTTTCGATGGCAGGCGCCTGCGCAGTAGCAGCGCACACTCACCATGTACGGTACATTGAGGTTGCCAGCATGGTCCTTGTTGTCTGTTGTGCCGGTGACAAACTTGCAGTAGACGGGCCCGTGCACAGCGTTGACGGCGCAGACAAAGTGCAACTTGACCGGCTCTGCGTCCTTGCCCTTGCGCATCCATTTGCATGGCAGCACAGCATGCACGTTTTCATCGTGTGCATCACAATAGACCTTGACGGAGCCGCCTGCCAGGTCTGACATCCAGAATTTGCACTCATCAACGAAATATATGCGCTGCAGCATGTCGGGGTCACTTTGGTACTTCTGCCACAGCGCCGCAGCTGCTGCCTTTCGCCTTTGTTTCTGTATCTTTGTCAAGTCCAGCTTCACATCTATTCTCCTGCGCACCAGGTCGGGGTCAGCCCATTTCATGTACTTCAGCAGTCTCTTGGGTGTGATGTTGTAGTCAGTGCACAGCTGGCGCAGTGTGTCATTTTCCTGACATGCGACTTCGATTGAAGTCCACCACACGTGCACATCAACCTTTCTCTTTGAATCTGCCGATGGGTAGGCCTTTACCACCTTGCCAGCCTTGAATATTGTGCTGGCATGGAAGGCGACAGCATGTGGGACATTTGAGGGCCTGCCGCCATGCTTGGGTGTAGCCACTGTGCCGTTTGCTGTGAAGTTCTTGTGATGAAGTTTGCAGAACCGGTTCAGGTCCCCGTGTACCTCCTTGGCGTAGTCAGGGTACTGCTCTCTGTAATAATATGCGGGCGTAAACTTTTCGTCAGCTGTGGTCAAAGCCATTATCACACACACCACCGCCGCCACCCTCATGGCCGTGGTGCTGCGGTTGCTCTTCCATCCTGAAGGGTGCTTGCGCACCATGGACAGCCCCCCTGCAGGCATGAATCCAAAACGTATGGATATGTTAGCTGTGCTTCTAGCAGCAGTGTGAACAGAAGTAACTGGTCAGGTCAAACAACAGCCTGCGGCATCATGGAGTTTGACCGGTCTCTGAGACTGTGATTGCATGCCAGCCTTTGCTGCAGCAGTTCTTAGCCTGCACTGCATCCCTTCTGTTGCTGTTCCTGGACTTGGTGCCTGAAGTGCACACCTACCTTTTTATGCTATGGCTGATGTGCTCCTGCTGCTGCTGGGTATGCAGCTGATTTTACTGCGGCAGTAGCACTGTTTGCAATATATGATATCTGCCTGGGCAGGAGCAGCAGCAGCAGCAGACAACAGGAAACGTTACAGCTATGTGTGCTGTGAATCACGGTGGCATGTGTTTTTCAACTGCAGTTGTTGGTGGGCGTGACAGCAGCAGCATGTGCCAGCAGGTGCCTCACTGCTGCCACCTAATTTTTTGGCGAAGCCTTTCAGCACTGCGCTGTGTTTAACGTCGTTCAATGTTCAAAACAAATTGTATGCAGGTGCTGCAGCAGCGCGATCGAGCTGCAGTGCTCTGGACATCCGTGTTGACCCGTCAGGCTCACCTGCAACGTGGGCTTGCGAGGGCCCGTCAGGATTGGTTTTCTGCTTTAACCAAAGGTACGTTGCATAATGTGTCGACGATGATAAGTTGGCAGCGTGGCAGCTGTGTGGCTCGGAGCAGGCTTGTTTCAGGGCACCTTTCCGTCTTGAAGTTCTTCACCATATCGCAGTTTATTTCGGCTCAAGCCATGCTTAAATCAATCATCAAATTTAAAAGTTAATCGACCGCAAGGTTTCTTGCAGGCTCCGTGCATATCGCTTGGCAGGCCAACAGTCGTCACAACCAACGCGAGTGACAGCAGCAGGAGCCATGTTCAAGAGCTTCGAGCGTAGTTGAATTATGACAGGAATTTTACCATTACATTCGGCAATTCAGCATGACTGCAAATGCCTGTATGTGAAATGGCCACCAAGTGCCTTGCTGCCTTGCAGCAGTCGTTTGAAGCAGGAACCGCTCCTGACAAGTCTGAGCACCAAAGCACAACATCCACATGTAGTTTACTCATACAATAAGCTTCTGAACATGCCATTTTGTTCCCACACTCGCTCTCAGGTGAACACCAGGAAGTAACCACCCTACAGCAGCATGGTGCCAGCACCTCCCAAGCCCCGGGCGGTGCGAACATGCAGGACGGCGACAAGCGCAGGTGCCCTCAAACAGGTGAGCTCAAGGGCTCTCTGAGTGACACCCTGTGCACTGCTGGCCAGCCATCTTGCATGCAGCTGACAGCCACAATCCCTACATGCCATGCAGCAGCACAACAGCAGACTCAGCGCTGGTCTTTCCTGGGGTAGTCGCCAGCAGTGCCGCGGCGCTGCTTCCCGTCTCGGCACACACAAAGACTCCTCTTGCGGCTGCGCACCATGTTCCACAAATCTGGCAGCTTCAATACATCAGCCATGACAGATGCAGCTGTGATCTTCATAAAGGTGTTGTACAGGCCGTGCTGCAGGTCTCGCGGCTTCACATCAGCACCACCCAGCTGGCAGCTGTTATACAAGTAGTTGCGGAAGGCTGCTTTGAGGCTGCCAAATGCATGTTCAATGGGCTTGTTGAAATCTGGGGAGTAGGGTGCAATGTGCAGCAGTTGATCTTCATTGATGCCACCTGCAACCAACATCTGTAGGCCATCCTTCCCCAGGTGAACACTTGGGTTGTCAAAGATGTACAGCGGCGTAGTGCCGCGCTGCGCCTGCTGTTGGTTGGCTATGTCTTTGATCTCCATCATGCAGTGAACAAACTCCAGCTGAGTCATGCTCTTGGCCTGCTGGGTTGGTTTGTCCTTCAACTGCAGGTGCAAGAATTGCCGGATTGGCAGCGCGCAGCCTTGTTAGCAGCGCAGGAGCGCAACGCAGCGGTGTGGATGGATGCGATGGGACGCTTCTACATCAGGCTCAGTGCAGACAAGGTCAGCTACATCACCAAGTCTATGAGGGGGCAGAGATTGTTCTGGGGCTTGACTGGCTGCTTGCCAGGTGTGCAGCACTTCAAGTTCTGCGCGCCGCGTGCAGTCGCCACAGCAGCAGCGCTTCAGTGCAAGATGTGTGCATGTGTGCTGGCTGATATGGTTGGCACATGCATGGGCTACATGCACACAAGCGAGGAGCAGCTGGTGTGCATGCTGTATTGGTTAGGCATCAGCAGCAGTATGTGTGCTCAGGTAGCAGTGGACTGGTGGGATGGGCGGATTAATTTCCTCCATGCACAGCACAACATGCTGATTCAAGCTGATGGCTCATGTCATGACAAGGGTTATTACAGCAGCAGCAGGCAGCAGGTGCTGGAGCGCGACTTTGAGTTCTGCGCTGCAGCATATGACAACTGGCTGCAGCCAGGGGGCAGTGTGCTGCGCGTGAGCACGCGCGGATGTGACATGCACCAATCCTTGCACATTGGTTTCCAGCTTGCTGCTGCAGGTGGTGTCATTGTACTGTCACCAAGTTACTCTGCTGTTATGTTCACAGCAGAGGACGGGCAGCGCTGCAGCTTCACTACAGCACTAAAAAAAGCACTGCGGGACTGTTACTACACAGTACAGCAGGGCTGGCATGTCTTTCGATGGCAGGCGCCTGCGCAGTAGCAGCGCACACTCACCATGTACGGTACATTGAGGTTGCCAGCATGGTCCTTGTTGTCTGTTGTGCCGGTGACAAACTTGCAGTAGACGGGCCCGTGCACAGCGTTGACGGCGCAGACAAAGTGCAACTTGACCGGCTCTGCGTCCTTGCCCTTGCGCATCCATTTGCATGGCAGCACAGCATGCACGTTTTCATCGTGTGCATCACAATAGACCTTGACGGAGCCGCCTGCCAGGTCTGACATCCAGAATTTGCACTCATCAACGAAATATATGCGCTGCAGCATGTCGGGGTCACTTTGGTACTTCTGCCACAGCGCCGCAGCTGCTGCCTTTCGCCTTTGTTTCTGTATCTTTGTCAAGTCCAGCTTCACATCTATTCTCCTGCGCACCAGGTCGGGGTCAGCCCATTTCATGTACTTCAGCAGTCTCTTGGGTGTGATGTTGTAGTCAGTGCACAGCTGGCGCAGTGTGTCATTTTCCTGACATGCGACTTCGATTGAAGTCCACCACACGTGCACATCAACCTTTCTCTTTGAATCTGCCGATGGGTAGGCCTTTACCACCTTGCCAGCCTTGAATATTGTGCTGGCATGGAAGGCGACAGCATGTGGGACATTTGAGGGCCTGCCGCCATGCTTGGGTGTAGCCACTGTGCCGTTTGCTGTGAAGTTCTTGTGATGAAGTTTGCAGAACCGGTTCAGGTCCCCGTGTACCTCCTTGGCGTAGTCAGGGTACTGCTCTCTGTAATAATATGCGGGCGTAAACTTTTCGTCAGCTGTGGTCAAAGCCATTATCACACACACCACCGCCGCCACCCTCATGGCCGTGGTGCTGCGGTTGCTCTTCCATCCTGAAGGGTGCTTGCGCACCATGGACAGCCCCCCTGCAGGCATGAATCCAAAACGTATGGATATGTTAGCTGTGCTTCTAGCAGCAGTGTGAACAGAAGTAACTGGTCAGGTCAAACAACAGCCTGCGGCATCATGGAGTTTGACCGGTCTCAGAGACTGTGATTGCATGCCAGCCTTTGCTGCAGCAGTTCTTAGCCTGCACTGCATCCCTTCTGTTGCTGTTCCTGGACTTGGTGCCTGAAGTGCACACCTACCTTTTTATGCTATGGCTGATGTGCTCCTGCTGCTGCTGGGTATGCAGCTGATTTTACTGCGGCAGTAGCACTGTTTGCAATATATGATATCTGCCTGGGCAGGAGCAGCAGCAGCAGCAGACAACAGGAAACGTTACAGCTATGTGTGCTGTGAATCACGGTGGCATGTGTTTTTCAACTGCAGTTGTTGGTGGGCGTGACAGCAGCAGCATGTGCCAGCAGGTGCCTCACTGCTGCCACCTAATTTTTTGGCGAAGCCTTTCAGCACTGCGCTGTGTTTAACGTCGTTCAATGTTCAAAACAAATTGTATGCAGGTGCTGCAGCAGCGCGATCGAGCTGCAGTGCTCTGGACATCCGTGTTGACCCGTCAGGCTCACCTGCAACGTGGGCTTGCGAGGGCCCGTCAGGATTGGTTTTCTGCTTTAACCAAAGGTACGTTGCATAATGTGTCGACGATGATAAGTTGGCAGCGTGGCAGCTGTGTGGCTCGGAGCAGGCTTGTTTCAGGGCACCTTTCCGTCTTGAAGTTCTTCACCATATCGCAGTTTATTTCGGCTCAAGCCATGCTTAAATCAATCATCAAATTTAAAAGTTAATCGACCGCAAGGTTTCTTGCAGGCTCCGTGCATATCGCTTGGCAGGCCAACAGTCGTCACAACCAACGCGAGTGACAGCAGCAGGAGCCATGTTCAAGAGCTTCGAGCGTAGTTGAATTATGACAGGAATTTTACCATTACATTCGGCAATTCAGCATGACTGCAAATGCCTGTATGTGAAATGGCCACCAAGTGCCTTGCTGCCTTGCAGCAGTCGTTTGAAGCAGGAACCGCTCCTGACAAGTCTGAGCACCAAAGCACAACATCCACATGTAGTTTACTCATACAATAAGCTTCTGAACATGCCATTTTGTTCCCACACTCGCTCTCAGGTGAACACCAGGAAGTAACCACCCTACAGCAGCATGGTGCCAGCACCTCCCAAGCCCCGGGCGGTGCGAACATGCAGGACGGCGACAAGCGCAGGTGCCCTCAAACAGGTGAGCTCAAGGGCTCTCTGAGTGACACCCTGTGCACTGCTGGCCAGCCATCTTGCATGCAGCTGACAGCCACAATCCCTACATGCCATGCAGCAGCACAACAGCAGACTCAGCGCTGGTCTTTCCTGGGGTAGTCGCCAGCAGTGCCGCGGCGCTGCTTCCCGTCTCGGCACACACAAAGACTCCTCTTGCGGCTGCGCACCATGTTCCACAAATCTGGCAGCTTCAATACATCAGCCATGACAGATGCAGCTGTGATCTTCATAAAGGTGTTGTACAGGCCGTGCTGCAGGTCTCGCGGCTTCACATCAGCACCACCCAGCTGGCAGCTGTTATACAAGTAGTTGCGGAAGGCTGCTTTGAGGCTGCCAAATGCATGTTCAATGGGCTTGTTGAAATCTGGGGAGTAGGGTGCAATGTGCAGCAGTTGATCTTCATTGATGCCACCTGCAACCAACATCTGTAGGCCATCCTTCCCCAGGTGAACACTTGGGTTGTCAAAGATGTACAGCGGCGTAGTGCCGCGCTGCGCCTGCTGTTGGTTGGCTATGTCTTTGATCTCCATCATGCAGTGAACAAACTCCAGCTGAGTCATGCTCTTGGCCTGCTGGGTTGGTTTGTCCTTCAACTGCAGGTGCAAGAATTGCCGGATTGGCAGCGCGCAGCCTTGTTAGCAGCGCAGGAGCGCAACGCAGCGGTGTGGATGGATGCGATGGGACGCTTCTACATCAGGCTCAGTGCAGACAAGGTCAGATACATCACCAAGTCTATGAGGGGGCAGAGATTGTTCTGGGGCTTGACTGGCTGCTTGCCAGGTGTGCAGCACTTCAAGTTCTGCGCGCCGCGTGCAGTCGCCACAGCAGCAGCGCTTCAGTGCAAGATGTGTGCATGTGTGCTGGCTGATATGGTTGGCACATGCATGGGCTACATGCACACAAGCGAGGAGCAGCTGGTGTGCATGCTGTATTGGTTAGGCATCAGCAGCAGTATGTGTGCTCAGGTAGCAGTGGACTGGTGGGATGGGCGGATTAATTTCCTCCATGCACAGCACAACATGCTGATTCAAGCTGATGGCTCATGTCATGACAAGGGTTATTACAGCAGCAGCAGGCAGCAGGTGCTGGAGCGCGACTTTGAGTTCTGCGCTGCAGCATATGACAACTGGCTGCAGCCAGGGGGCAGTGTGCTGCGCGTGAGCACGCGCGGATGTGACATGCACCAATCCTTGCACATTGGTTTCCAGCTTGCTGCTGCAGGTGGTGTCATTGTACTGTCACCAAGTTACTCTGCTGTTATGTTCACAGCAGAGGACGGGCGGCGCTGCAGCTTCACTACAGCACTAAAAAAAGCACTGCGGGACTGTTACTACACAGTACAGCAGGGCTGGCATGTCTTTCGATGGCAGGCGCCTGCGCAGTAGCAGCGCACACTCACCATGTACGGTACATTGAGGTTGCCAGCATGGTCCTTGTTGTCTGTTGTGCCGGTGACAAACTTGCAGTAGACGGGCCCGTGCACAGCGTTGACGGCGCAGACAAAGTGCAACTTGACCGGCTCTGCGTCCTTGCCCTTGCGCATCCATTTGCATGGCAGCACAGCATGCACGTTTTCATCGTGTGCATCACAATAGACCTTGACGGAGCCGCCTGCCAGGTCTGACATCCAGAATTTGCACTCATCAACGAAATATATGCGCTGCAGCATGTCGGGGTCACTTTGGTACTTCTGCCACAGCGCCGCAGCTGCTGCCTTTCGCCTTTGTTTCTGTATCTTTGTCAAGTCCAGCTTCACATCTATTCTCCTGCGCACCAGGTCGGGGTCAGCCCATTTCATGTACTTCAGCAGTCTCTTGGGTGTGATGTTGTAGTCAGTGCACAGCTGGCGCAGTGTGTCATTTTCCTGACATGCGACTTCGATTGAAGTCCACCACACGTGCACATCAACCTTTCTCTTTGAATCTGCCGATGGGTAGGCCTTTACCACCTTGCCAGCCTTGAATATTGTGCTGGCATGGAAGGCGACAGCATGTGGGACATTTGAGGGCCTGCCGCCATGCTTGGGTGTAGCCACTGTGCCGTTTGCTGTGAAGTTCTTGTGATGAAGTTTGCAGAACCGGTTCAGGTCCCCGTGTACCTCCTTGGCGTAGTCAGGGTACTGCTCTCTGTAATAATATGCGGGCGTAAACTTTTCGTCAGCTGTGGTCAAAGCCATTATCACACACACCACCGCCGCCACCCTCATGGCCGTGGTGCTGCGGTTGCTCTTCCATCCTGAAGGGTGCTTGCGCACCATGGACAGCCCCCCTGCAGGCATGAATCCAAAACGTATGGATATGTTAGCTGTGCTTCTAGCAGCAGTGTGAACAGAAGTAACTGGTCAGGTCAAACAACAGCCTGCGGCATCATGGAGTTTGACCGGTCTCAGCTGGGCATGGTACAAACGTAGCGAACAAGTGGCCTACATATAAATGTCAAGCTTTCAACGACGAATCTAAATCAATTTGAGCTGTTAGCAGTGGCACAGTGTACTGCAAGAAAAGAGCTAAAAACACGTTGCCCTGAAGTGCCCCGACTCGACTGTTACATATGTTAACTTGCGCTGTAGAGTGTTGCTGTGGGTGCTGCTGCCTGCAACATGTTTTGATGTGTAATGTAATACTTCTGGGCTTCCCTTGCTGGCTGATCAGGCACTGCAGTTCTGGTGTGCCAAGTGCCCTGCCGCTGCTGTTGCGCTCTGCTGCTTGGCGCTGTGCGCTGCACATACAGTTTCAACTGTCATATCTGTGACATACTGCGCAACACCGCTTCAGGCCCACCGGCAGCTGCTGCGCGCGTGCAGCTAGTGTGGCTGCACAGAGTTTGTTGAGGACTAGTATTCTACACAGTTTCCTGCAAACATCCTTCTTGTGTGATCAAGGCGAATTCTGGAGCTCAAAATTACTAGCAGTTTGAAGCTGCTGCTGCTGGCAGGTGGGGGCCCTGCTGTGCAGTTGGGATGCAAGCAAACCAAAGCAGCAGCACTGGCAGCTGTGCCTTACTGTGCCTGCCACATACAGCAGGTTGCTATGCCAGCATGGCTGTCTGCTTGCAAGCTGTGTTGATTTGTTGCAAAATGCAGATGCTACGTTTGTACCATACCCAGCTGAGTGAGTCGCAACACTCAGTCCGCCAGATAAGTTGCGCTATTGGCGTGCACGCTTATCTGGCGGACTGAGCATTACCACGTGGTAAGGAGGCTGCTTGAGGTGATGTTCCCTTAGACTTGGTGTATAGGTTCTTGAGTTTTGTGTCTCTTATTCTAATTTGTTTCTTCAATGAAATCCATTTTGGTCTGTTGGCTTGAGACAACGTACCTTTGACAAGTTCATCGAAACCTGTGATAATATGTTTATAGGTGGGTACAGTTTTCTTTATTTCGACATTGACATACCTTTGTCCTTGAATGGGATTGAGCGCGAGTATTGTTCTCATCCATTCTACCTTGTTACCAGGTACTTGGTGTTTGCTCTTGAATTGAGATGTCATGCAAAAGATAGTATATCTGTACTCATCCTTGATGTCTTCGACATAGTTCTGCACTGAACGCTTGGTGCAAAATGTGTTGCATATCACAACATTCATTCCATTTTGCAAGGCTTTCATTACTTCAGCCTTGCAAGTTTCATGTGCTTTGTTACAGTTTTGTTGGTTGAACTGGTATGCTCCGTCGACGTACCTATAATCATCTGCTGAGAAAAGTACATGATCAGGAAAGTGCGTTTTTGCATAGGAAGTTTTACCCGATCCAGGCGAACCACGGATTATGATGAGTTCATTTTGACTGCTCATTACAGCACTTAGGTCCATTTGGCTTTAAGCACTAATGCTACTACTGCTGTGACAACCACCTTGAACAGTTCATACTATTATATAACAACCACTATATTTTAAGTCAGTTAGCTATAGCCTTGGGTGTATGAAACCCTGGCCACGGGGTTTGACCCCCTTGGTATCTTCTCAGATATTGTTTGGTAGTAGTATAGGTCCATGATGTTGTAGAAATCCATGATGATACCATGTGACCATGTTGTCCAACACCGAGTTGGCCTCTTGATGTCTGTGTATGTATTGTTTCCTCACCGCCTCCACGGCTTCAGCAGCTGTGCCTCCAGAGTAAATGATGATGATGGCGATGATAATACAGCTGATGCCACAAGTTCCCCCATACCCCACGCCTTCGTGTTCAAATATATACTGCACCGTCCCCCTCGCAAACGCCGACATGATGCTGAATGGCGTGAAGCCCTCCACCAGCGCAGTGTAGCTCATCCTCTGTGACACTCCATCATCTCCAAAGTATCCACACGGATCCACAAACCCCTGCCCCCCCTCCTCCACGTCCCATACCAACAGGCAAGAGTGTCCCATATTGTCATCATGGTGACTGAAAACACCAATGTGCAACAGCAGGATAGACCCCTTGGACCGGTTGCTGATGATCTGTTGCAGGTCTGGTAGGTTGTGGAATTGAAGCTTTGGTGCCTGCTGGTCGTTGTACGTGATGTAGGCATTGGTGTTCTCGTAGGGGATCAGCAGTTCCATCCTCTGTGACAGCTCAGCAAAGAACTGGTTGTAGTACTCCCAGTCACGGTCCCAATCAGCTGGCCTGCCGTTGGCCATGATGGGAGCCACATCAGGATGAGAGAAGAAGGCGTTGAAGAACGCTGGCAACTCCATGGCTGGTTGCTGTTTGTTTGCTGGGTTTGCTTGGTTGCTCAAGGTGTGTTGGTGCGGTTGGCATGTGGCAGTGGTATATAAAGCAGAGTTGAGCAGCAGGGAGAGGGCAGCAGTTAGCGGTAACAGCTGGCTATTGGCATGAACAGCAATTGCCGTTAACACCAACCGGGCTGATGCTGACTGGCTAGTCAGTAGTTTGAATTGAATCTGACACAGTCCATCATCACAACCAACATTTCGGTGCCGTCTGAACTACTTAACCTTCATTAGTTCTTTGTTCGTCATCACCAGCTCGTATATATCTTCCTTGATCTTCTTGAACAACTCCTTGCCCTCATCGTAAATCCTTCGCAACCAAAAGATTGCTTCACGGATCTCATCCTCATCCAACGTTTCTTCGATCTCTTCCTTATTCTTCTTGCTATATCTATCCAGAATTCTCCAACCATTCATTACCATCTCGTATAACACTTTGTCCTTTTTCTTCACGATCCACCGTCCCTGATCAGCATACTCCATCAGGTTTTGTTTCACGTTTCTCAACCTGACATTGTGATTCTCTGGATGCTCTGGATTAAAATGCAGTTCCTCCAACACTTTGACCAGATCCATGTCCTTAAAACATTCCATCAAAAACTCATTATCTAGATACTTCGTATTCTCTTGACCTCCAAGATCCCTCACGTTGATATGTATATTGATGTTGTTTTGCATATTATTATTTGTTATATTGTTGGTGGCACCATTTCGACAAACCAATTCTTTGAGCTCGTTCACTTCTCTTTCAAGCGCCTCGATTTGTTGTTTATCAGTCGGCTTGCCTTTGCACGTTTTCTTGTGTCGAGAAAGGTTTGATTGGTATGTAAACCTTGCATTACAAGCGGCACACACATACAATTTGTTTTTGTCGTCACACAAGCGTTCTAGCAGAACGTCAACGGCCACCGAACTTTCTACAGGGTTACATTTAGTTTTGTTCCTGAAATGTGGTATCAAATTTGATTTTTGCGGTGTAGCATATCCACACCGTTCACACGTGAACAAACTCATGGTTGATCCTTTACTTATCCTTTTATATCGTTTATCTGATCAAATGATAATAAATGATAAGATTGAAGTATCAACTTTTATGTAAAAGTATCGTTGATGTTACCAGTAGTATAGGTCTGTTCAATGAAATGAAGAAGAAATGATAAAAATGAATAAGAGAGGGGGTGTTTCGTTTTATTAACTTTGCCGGAACAACAAAATGAATCCCACAAACTTTTGCAAAATAATTTCCTTTTCATATATCTATAAGAATGAGCTTCTTTAAGTTGGTTTGCGGTGAACACCCCCAACTGTTCACACCAACACTTGAGCACCTGACCTTTACCTTTACCTTTACTTGAGCTGGGGTATGTGGACGGACGGGGACAAGAATGCTGTCTCCAAAACCATTACCCGGTCATCAGATGTGCTCGTTGTTGACCGTTGTGATTTGCGGCAACAATCTGTCACTTTTCATAATACTTACTTTACACAGGTGCTACTCCGCTGCCTGTTTGGCGGGAAAGATGGGTGTGGAGGTGGTCGCCTCGGGGCACAGCGGGTCGTGGCGCGCTTGCCTCCGTTGCTGCCAATGTGTGTTCCGGTGTATCATGTGTGCATATAACTGTGTATACCGGCGGTGTATGCGCGCTGACCCCTCCTCTGCACTGCCACCCTCGCCCTCCGCCGCGTCGAAGTGTGTGATAACAGATCACTCCCGGCCGCCCGTAGGTTGTGTGCGTTGCGCCGTTGGGCGATGCAAACGCGAGTCAACAAGTACGGCACTGGGTTGGATAACAATATTTTATTACTGCAGTACCCTAAACCCGTAAGGTAAGGTTACGTTAAGGTGACCTGTAGTGTGCAGAAACAGTCGACACATTGCCTGATCATGTCGTGGGTGGGGCACCTGTTGTGTGCCGTGGGCTCGCAAATGTTATTATTACTATAAAACGCCCAGCATATATTTTCAGACAATGGGAGGGGTTTTCTGTGGTACGCAACAGAAGCTAAGAGGAGCATCCAAGCAAAGGCTAGAAAGGCTATGTAGGCACTAGGATGGTAGCCAACGGAACGAACACAGTCCGCTTACACCTGCAGAGGCATCAGCCTCATACACAAGCCAATGAGCACCACCCCCATCATCGGACGGTACACGATACCACGGCTTACTAGCACCCCAGCGACCAAGTCCTTGGCCAAGGTGTACACTTGCATGGCTGGGGGGCTGTCATTAACATGTACAACACGATCAATACTGCACCTTTTTGCGCGATGGTGCAGCTGCCAGGACTCCACATGGCCCACCATGTTTCGCCATCACCTGGTACCCCACGACAGTTTGAACCAGGGCTGCGGGTTCTACGAGCCTGGCGAGGCCTTGCAGCTGCTGGTTCGCTGGAAGCCCTCCTGCGGCTGGTGTTTTCTGCTGGCCTGCTGCGTTCACGACCTCTGTTGGCTGCTGCAGGGCATGCAGGCACCCTATTGCTACCCCTGTACCTATGTTGCTCGCTATACGCATTAGCAGCGGCCGCAGCATCCCTTGAATCGAACTCCAACGGGTCCATACTGCTGCAGTATTACTGCACAACCGCACGGTGACCGCAGCTCAGCATTTCAGGGCCATAATCATTCGCTTACACGTTCTTGATGTTGCAAAACATTTCGAGCGGATCAAACGGAAGGAAAAGCGCGTATTCAGTAGATAAGGGACAGTAATCGGTGTCACTGGTGTGAGCAGGCGAGCGTTGTGCGACTTGGGGTCCTATCACCCACGGAGTGTTAGGGTGACAACTCCTATCACCCTGTCACTAGTCATAGGACTGCTAGTCCTATGACCGTCGAGGCACTAGTGAGACAGCATGTCAGCAGAAGAGCATGCCGCAAACCACCGCTCATAAGTACTGTAGACACCATGACCAACACTATGGTCACCAGGAAGTCCAGTCGCAGGTCCAGGCACGCTCAGGCACGTCCAGTTGCCACACATTGCGTCCAGTTGGCTGTATGCGAGTCCAGATGCACGTCCTGGCACCATGCAACTTGACATGTGCTGCTGCTGCAACGTTGACTCCTGAAATAAGGCGTCACCGCCGCGTCGAACACATCGCATGGGTGTTTTCTGCTATTTACCGCTTGAATGTGGCCCGTTTGGCAGCTTTCGTGCTTATGCAACCTGCTGCAGGGTTTGTTGATACCAGCGCCGATTATCACAGCAGATGAGGCCATAAATTTACATTGATTGTGAACAAACAAGCTTTCAAGGGTGGCTGCCTCGAAGACACTGCTGCATTTGTGAACTAAAGCCTGTCACCGACCTGCTGTGACCATTCTGCGATCCTCATCATGCAAATCCAATGTTGTTGCCCGTAAACAAAGGATTTGCAGGGTTACTCTGGCTATCATCAGCCTTTCTGAACGACACAAGCGCACAAAACATCTCGCGGGCCCGCTTGCCGAGTCGCTGTTTAGATAACGTTGTAAATGCCTAAAACTAAAACAGAACGTTACAATGCTTACGAAGATGCCCCCAAGCGCCCGTCAAATAGCGTGCCTGGAGAAGTGGAGAGGCACTGCCCCGTCTGCGGCGCCTGGGATGACTGCAGCAGCTCCACATGGTACAGGAAACATGTAACTGGCAAATGCAACTCAAAGAACACGCGACAGGGTGCAGGTACGGCATGCCTACCAACTGCAGTAAAACTTGCAGGTGTCACTTACCAGCCGGCAGGCTCAGCATTCGCTAGCGTCACCAAGCAGGCACAATGGCCAACAGCTGGCTTAGTGCGCGGCTGCTGTCCAGCGCTTGTTTTCTTGCAGCTCCCAGGGCGGGTTCCTGCTGTTGTAGCTCACACAGCTGCACCATCTGCAGGTGTGCAGCAGGAGGCTGTTGGTGCCAGCCCAGGACAACAGAGAGGAGCAGCAGCAGCGTCAGCAGCAGCAAGAGCAGCAGCAGCAGCTGCATCAGCAGCAGCTGGAGCAGTATCACCACCAGCAGCAGCAGCAGCAACACCACCACCAGCGGCTTCTCATGCGCTTGCAGGAACAGGCCGGACGCAGCACTCAGCGCTGCACATGCGGCTTCCTTGGCTGCACCAGCTGCCAGCAGCACAGATCAACTGCTGTGGTGAAGCACTGCGAGTGCAAGCCAGACAGCTGCCGCATCATGGCATGCGCAGCGCCCGCTTGCGCACACATTCTCTTGAAGCCGCGGCGCTGCGCTGTGCCTGTTAGACAACAGGGGATGAGCCGCATGGTGGCGCAGAAGACATTCTTGTCAGCATTCAAACCGCTGCCACATCCGCTTCTCATGCGCTTGCAGGAACAGACCGGACGCAGCACTCAGCGCTGCACATGCGGCTTCCTTGGCTGCACCAGCTGCCAGCAGCACAGATCAACTGCTGTGGTGAAGCACTGCAAGTGCAAGCCAGACAGCTGCCGCAGCATGGCATGCGCAGCGCCCGCTTGCGCACACATTCTCTTGATGCCGCGGCGCTGCGCTGTGCCTGTTGGACAACAAGGCATGAGCCTCAAGGTGGCGCAGAGCACATTCATGTCAGCATCAAAACTGCTGCCACATTAGCCGCAAATGCGCTTGCAGGAACAGGCCGGACGCAGCACTCAGCGCTGCACATGCGGCTTCCTTGGCTGCACCAGCTGCCAGCAGCACAGATCAACTGCTGTGGTGAAGCACTGCGAGTGCAAGCCAGACAGCTGCCGCAGCATGGCATGCGCAGCGCCCGCTTGCGCACACATTCTCTTGATGCCGCGGCGCTGCGCTGTGCCTGTTAGACAACAGGGGATGAGCCGCATGGTGGCGCAGAAGACATTCTTGTCAGCATTCAAACCGCTGCCACATCCGCTTCTCATGCGGTTGCAGGAACAGGCCGGACGCAGCACTCAGCGCTGCACATGCGGCTTCCTTGGCTGCACCAGCTGCCAGCAGCACAGATCAACTGCTGTGGTGAAGC
This sequence comes from Tetradesmus obliquus, assembly GCA_030272155.1. Lineage (NCBI taxonomy): Eukaryota > Viridiplantae > Chlorophyta > Chlorophyceae > Sphaeropleales > Scenedesmaceae > Tetradesmus > Tetradesmus obliquus. Next base: position 931,617 of record CP126206.1, read on the forward strand.
ACTGCAAGTGCAAGCCAGACAGCTGCCGCAGCATGGCATGCGCAGCGCCCGCTTGCGCACACATTCTCTTGATGCCGCGGCGCTGCGCTGTGCCTGTTAGACAACAAGGCATGAGCCTCAAGGTGGCGCAGAGCACATTCATGTCAGCATCAAAACTGCTGCCACATTAGCCGCAAATGCGCTTGCAGGAACAGGCCGGACGCAGCACTCAGCGCTGCACATGCGGCTTCCTTGGCTGCACCAGCTGCCAGCAGCACAGATCAACTGCTGTGGTGAAGCACTGCAAGTGCAAGCCAGACAGCTGCCGCATCATGGCATGCGCAGCGCCCGCTTGCGCACACATTCTCTTGAAGCCGGCGCTGCGCTGTGCCTGTTAGACAACAGGGGATGAGCCGCATGGTGGCGCAGAAGACATTCTTGTCAGCATTCAAACCGCTGCCACATCCGCTTCTCATGCGCTTGCAGGAACAGACCGGACGCAGCACTCAGCGCTGCACATGCGGCTTGCTTGGCTGCACCAGCTGCCAGCAGCCCAGATCAACTGCTGTGGTGAAGCACTGCGAGTGCAAGCCAGACAGCTGCCGCAGCATGGCATGCGCAGCGCCCGATTGCGCACACATTCTCTTGATGCCGCGGCGCTGCGCTGTGCCTGTTAGACAACAGGGGATGAGCCGCATGGTGGCGCAGAAGACATTCTTGTCAGCATTCAAACCGCTGCCACATCCGCTTCTCATGCGCTTGCAGGAACAGGCCGGACGCAGCACTCAGCGCTGCACATGCGGCTTCCTTGGCTGCACCAGCTGCCAGCAGCACAGATCAACTGCTGTGGTGAAGCACTGCGAGTGCAAGCCAGACAGCTGCCGCAGCATGGCATGCGCAGCGCCCGCTTGCGCACACATTCTCTTGATGCCGCGGCGCTGCGCTGTGCCTGTTAGACAACAGGGGATGAGCCGCATGGTGGCGCAGAAGACATTCTTGTCAGCATTCAAACCGCTGCCACATCCGCTTCTCATGCGCTTGCAGGAACAGGCCGGACGCAGCACTCAGCGCTGCACATGCGGCTTCCTTGGCTGCACCAGCTGCCAGCAGCACAGATCAACTGCTGTGGTGAAGCACTGCGAGTGCAAGCCAGACAGCTGCCGCAGCATGGCATGCGCAGCGCCCGCTTGCGCACACATTCTCTTGATGCCGCGGCGCTGCGCTGTGCCTGTTAGACAACAAGGCATGAGCCTCAAGGTGGCGCAGAGCACATTCATGTCAGCATCAGAACTGCTGCCACATTAGCCGCAAATGCGCTTGCAGGAACAGGCCGGACGCAGCACTCAGCGCTGCACATGCGGCTTCCTTGGCTGCACCAGCTGCCAGCAGCACAGATCAACTGCTGTGGTGAAGCACTGCAAGTGCAAGCCAGACAGCTGCCGCAGCATGGCATGCGCAGCGCCCGCTTGCGCACACATTCTCTTGATGCCGCGGCGCTGCGCTGTGCCTGTTAGACAACAGGGGATGAGCCGCATGGTGGCGCAGAAGACATTCTTGTCAGCATTCAAACCGCTGCCACATCCGCTTCTCATGCGCTTGCAGGAACAGGCCGGACGCAGCACTCAGCGCTGCACATGCGGCTTCCTTGGCTGCACCAGCTGCCAGCAGCACAGATCAACTGCTGTGGTGAAGCACTGCGAGTGCAAGCCAGACAGCTGCCGCAGCATGGCATGCGCAGCGCCCGCTTGCACACACATTCTCTTGATGCCGCGGCGCGGCGCTGTGCCTGTTAGACAACAGGGGATGAGCCGCATGGTGGCGCAGAAGACATTCTTGTCAGCATTCAAACCGCTGCCACATCCGCTTCTCATGCGCTTGCAGGAACAGACCGGACGCAGCACTCAGCGCTGCACATGCGGCTTGCTTGGCTGCACCAGGCCCAGATCAACTGCTGTGGTGAAGCACTGCGAGTGCAAGCCAGACAGCTGCCGCAGCATGGCATGCGCAGCGCCCGATTGCGCACACATTCTCTTGATGCCGCGGCGCTGCGCTGTGCCTGTTAGACAACAGGGGATGAGCCGCATGGTGGCGCAGAAGACATTCTTGTCAGCATTCAAACCGCTGCCACATCCGCTTCTCATGCGCTTGCAGGAACAGGCCGGACGCAGCACTCAGCGCTGCACATGCGGCTTCCTTGGCTGCACCAGCTGCCAGCAGCACAGATCAACTGCTGTGGTGAAGCACTGCGAGTGCAAGCCAGACAGCTGCCGCAGCATGGCATGCGCAGCGCCCGCTTGCGCACACATTCTCTTGATGCCGCGGCGCTGCGCTGTGCCTGTTAGACAACAAGGCATGAGCCTCAAGGTGGCGCAGAGCACATTCATGTCAGCATCAAAACTGCTGCCACATTAGCCGCAAATGCGCTTGCAGGAACAGGCCGGACGCAGCACTCAGCGCTGCACATGCGGCTTCCTTGGCTGCACCAGCTGCCAGCAGCACAGATCAACTGCTGTGGTGAAGCACTGCGAGTGCAAGCCAGACAGCTGCCGCAGCATGGCATGCGCAGCGCCCGCTTGCGCACACATTCTCTTGATGCCGCGGCGCTGCGCTGTGCCTGTTAGACAACAAGGCATGAGCCTCAAGGTGGCGCAGAGCACATTCATGTCAGCATCAAAACTGCTGCCACATTAGCCGCAAATGCGCTTGCAGGAACAGGCCGGACGCAGCACTCAGCGCTGCACATGCGGCTTCCTTGGCTGCACCAGCTGCCAGCAGCACAGATCAACTGCTGTGGTGAAGCACTGCGAGTGCAAGCCAGACAGCTGCCGCAGCATGGCATGCGCAGCGCCCGCTTGCGCACACATTCTCTTGATGCCGCGGCGCTGCGCTGTGCCTGTTAGACAACAGGGCATGAGCCTCAAGGTGGCGCAGAACACGTTCATGTCAGCATCAAACCGCTGCCACATCCGCTTCTCATGCGCTTGCAGGAACAGGCCGGACGCAGCACTCAGCGCTGCACATGCGGCTTCCTTGGCTGCACCAGCTGCCAGCAGCACAGATCAACTGCTGTGGTGAAGCACTGCGAGTGCAAGCCAGACAGCTGCCGCAGCATGGCATGCGCAGCGCCCACTTGCACACACATTCTCTTGATGCCGCGGCGCTGCGCTGTGCCTGTTAGACAACAGGGGATGAGCCGCATGGTGGCGCAGAAGACATTCTTGTCAGCATTCAAACCGCTGCCACATCCGCTTCTCATGCGCTTGCAGGAACAGGCCGGACGCAGCACTCAGCGCTGCACATGCGGCTTCCTTGGCTGCACCAGCTGCCAGCAGCACAGATCAACTGCTGTGGTGAAGCACTGCGAGTGCAAGCCAGACAGCTGCCGCAGCATGGCATGCGCAGCGCCCGCTTGCGCACACATTCTCTTGATGCCGCGGCGCTGCGCTGTGCCTGTTAGACAACAAGGCATGAGCCTCAAGGTGGCGCAGAGCACATTCATGTCAGCATCAAAACTGCTGCCACATTAGCCGCAAATGCGCTTGCAGGAACAGGCCGGACGCAGCACTCAGCGCTGCACATGCGGCTTCCTTGGCTGCACCAGCTGCCAGCAGCACAGATCAACTGCTGTGGTGAAGCACTGCAAGTGCAAGCCAGACAGCTGCCGCAGCATGGCATGCGCAGCGCCCGCTTGCGCACACATTCTCTTGATGCCGCGGCACTGCGCTGTGCCTGTTAGACAACAAGGTATGAGCCTCAAGGTGGCGCAGAGCACATTCATGTCAGCATCAAAACTGCTGCCACATTAGCCGCAAATGCGCTTGCAGGAACAGGCAGGACGCAGCACTCAGCGCTGCACATGCGGCTTCCTTGGCTGCACCAGCTGCCAGCAGCACAGATCAACTGCTTTGGTGAAGCACTGCGAGTGCAAGCCAGACAGCTTCATTCATTCATTCATTCGCTCATACACGTGCGCTTGCCCTTCCATGCATTTTACATCAAATATGCGTAGATCTTCTACCTTGTAACACACCCAAACACGCGCACACACAAACACAGGGCTGCACAGAAGCGCAAGACACTGTGCCGCAGGCTGCGGCTCAACCTGGCGCCATTGCTGCCATTTAGCAGCCGAATGAACGAATGTGCTACGCGTGGTGTGATCACACTCAACACCCGCGCAAGCAAAGGCAGGGGACGTTTATGGCGATGAGGACACCTCATGCGCCTCCACGCCTCCTCCCTTTCCCAGCAGCTGCCCAAACAGCTGCGCACACAGTGCAGATGCTGTTCTGTCAGCGGTGAGCAGCAATGATTGATTGCTGCTGTGTATGGGGCGCCAGCGCACACTGGCCACCTGCTTGCAGGCACACACATGCCCCAGCTTGCTCCAGCTGCGCTGCGCTGCCTGGCCACCGTCACAGCAGCGCGAGACACCTGCGGCTCAACCTGGCCCCATTGCTGCCATTTAGCAGCTGTATGAATGAATGTGCTACGCCTGATGTGATCACACTCAACACCCGCGTAAAGGCATGGGACGTTTATGGCGATGAGGACACCTCATGCGCCTCCACGCCTCCTCCCTTTCCCAGCAGCTGCCCAAACAGCTGCGCACACAGCGCAGATGCTGTTCTGCCAGCGGTGAGCAGCAATGATAGACCGCTGCTGTGCATGGGGCGCCAGCGCACACTGGCCACCTGCTTGCAGGCACACACATGCCCCAGCTTGCTCCGGCTGCGCTGCGCTGCCTGGCCACCGTCACAGCAGCGCAAGACACCTGCGGCTCAACCTGGCGCCATTGCCGGCAACCCAGCAGCCGAATGAACGAATGTGCTACGCGTGGTGTGATCACACTCAACACCCGCGCAAGCAAAGGCAGGGGACGTTTATGGCGATGAGGACACCTCATGCGCCTCCACGCCTCCTCCCTTTCCCAGCAGCTGCCCAAACAGCTGCGCACACAGCGCAGATGCTGTTCTGCCAGCGGTGAGCAGCAATGATTGATTGCTGCTGTGTATGGGGCGCCAGCGCACACTAGCCACCTGCTTGCAGGCACACACATGCCCCAGCTTGCTCCAGCTGCGCTGCGCTGCCTGGCCACCGTCACAGCAGCGCGAGACACCTGCGGCTCAACCTGGCGCCATTGCTGCCATTTAGCAGCTGAATGAATGAATGTGCTACGCCTGATGTGATCACACTCAACACCCGCGTAAAGGCATGGGGCGTTTATGGCGATGAGGACACCTCATGCGCCTCCACGCCTCCTCCCTTTCCCAGCAGCTGCCCAAACAGCTGCGCACACAGCGCAGATGCTGTTCTGCCAGCGGTAAGCAGCAATGATAGACCGCTGCTGTGCATGCGGCGCCAGCGCACACTGGCCACCTGCTTGCAGGCACACACATGCCCCAGCTTGCTCCGGCTGCGCTGCGCTGCCTGGCCACCGTCACAGCAGCGCAAGACACCTGCGGCTCAACCTGGCGCCATTGCCGGCAACCCAGCAGCCGAATGAACGAATGTGCTACGCGTGGTGTGATCACACTCAACACCCGCGCAAGCAAAGGCAGGGGACGTTTATGGCGATGAGGACACCTCATGCGCCTCCACGCCTCCTCCCTTTCCCAGCAGCTGCCCAAACAGCTGCGCACACAGCGCAGATGCTGTTCTGTCAGCGGTGAGCAGCAATGATTGATTGCTGCTGTGTATGGGGCGCCAGCGCACACTAGCCACCTGCTTGCAGGCACACACATGCCCCAGCTTGCTCCAGCTGCGCTGCGCTGCCTGGCCACCGTCACAGCAGCGCGAGACACCTGCGGCTCAACCTGGCGCCATTGCCTGCAACCCAGCAGCCGAATGAACGAATGTGCTACGCGTGGTGTGATCACACTCAACACCCGCGCAAGCAAAGGCAGGGGACGTTTATGGCGATGAGGACACCTCATGCGCCTCCACGCCTCCTCCCTTTCCCAGCAGCTGCCCAAACAGCTGCGCACACAGCGCAGATGCTGTTCTGCCAGCGGTGAGCAGCAATGATAGACCGCTGCTGTGCATGCGGCGCCAGCGCACACTGGCCACCTGCTTGCAGGCACACACATGCCCCAGCTTGCTCCGGCTGCGCTGCGCTGCCTGGCCACCGTCACAGCAGCGCAAGACACCTGCGGCTCAACCTGGCGCCATTGCCGGCAACCCAGCAGCCGAATGAACGAATGTGCTACGCGTGGTGTGATCACACTCAACACCCGCGCAAGCAAAGGCAGGGGACGTTTATGGCGATGAGGACACCTCATGCGCCTCCACGCCTCCTCCCTTTCCCAGCAGCTGCCCAAACAGCTGGGCACACAGCGCAGATGCTGTTCTGTCAGCGGTGAGCAGCAATGATTGATTGCTGCTGTGTATGGGGCGCCAGCGCACACTGGCCACCTGCTTGCAGGCACACACATGCCCCAGCTTGCTCCAGCTGCGCTGCGCTGCCTGGCCACCGTCACAGCAGCGCGAGACACCTGCGGCTCAACCTGGCGCCATTGCTGCCATTTAGCAGCTGAATGAATGAATGTGCTACGCGTGGTGTGATCACACTCAACACCCGCGTAAAGGCATGGGGCGTTTATGGCGATGAGGACACCTCATGCGCCTCCACGCCTCCTCCCTTTCCCAGCAGCTGCCCAAACAGCTGCGCACACAGCGCAGATGCTGTTCTGCCAGCGGTGAGCAGCAATGATAGACCGCTGCTGTGCATGCGGCGCCAGCGCACACTGGCCACCTGCTTGCAGGCACACACATGCCCCAGCTTGCTCCGGCTGCGCTGCGCTGCCTGGCCACCGTCACAGCAGCGCAAGACACCTGCGGCTCAACCTGGCGCCATTGCCGGCAACCCAGCAGCCGAATGAACGAATGTGCTACGCGTGGTGTGATCACACTCAACACCCGCGCAAGCAAAGGCAGGGGACGTTTATGGCGATGAGGACACCTCATGCGCCTCCACGCCTCCTCCCTTTCCCAGCAGCTGCCCAAACAGCTGCGCACACAGCGCAGATGCTGTTCTGTCAGCGGTGAGCAGCAATGATTGATTGCTGCTGTGTATGGGGCGCCAGCGCACACTGGCCACCTGCTTGCAGGCACACACATGCCCCAGCTTGCTCCAGCTGCGCTGCGCTGCCTGGCCAGGCCATGGCCATTGTCACAGCAGCGCAAAACGCCTGCGGCGCAACCTAGTGTCATTGACTGCACCCCAGCGGCTGAATGAATGACTAGCTTCGCGTTGTGTGTTCACACGCAACGCCCGCATAACTCAAGGAAGGGTGTGTGTGTAGCGATATCGCATCATCGATGAGGACACCTCATGCGCCTCCACGCCTCCCACCATGCCCAGCAGCTGCCCAAACAGCTGCGCACACATTGTCTTTGCTCCTGTGAAGCAGGGCTGCCATTTATTTTCCGTTTGTGTAGGCATGCAGGGTGTGCGCATTGTGTGCTTCCCTGTCATGCATATGATACCCTCTTTCTCTCAGTCACCGCTTACTATGTTATCGGCTTGCTGTGGTATGCAGCCATACAAGCCGACAGGCTGCGGCCTGGGATACCTTTGGTTTGACTGAATTGTGTGAACACGTCAAGACTCAAGGCTCTGGAGCTGCTCTCGTGCATCCCATTGTCGCGTCTGCTGCTGCTGCCTGCAATGTTTGGAGGTGTTGACGTATATTAGACTGCACAGAAGCAGCAGTTTGATCTGCTGGATCTCTGGAGAGATGTCAGCAATGCAAGAGCAACGCAGGTACCTGCACCGGTGCAGCCCCTGAGAAAAGTATCAGGCGGGTATACCAATGAGCATCAAACTCAAAGTCGACTGATGTAATAATTTCTTTTTCAGGTTGGTGAGCTAGCAATCACATAGTCTATATGGCACTGCTGGCCCAGATGTTATGTAACAGCTGCAGCTGTGTCGTTTAAACCACAGATCAAGATGACAAGTGATTCATCACTAACTTCGACCAAGGCGCTCGACGCTTTGCGCTCCCGTGTTATGCTTTGTAGATGGGTTTGAAATGATCGGCTGAACATGGCAGCAACTCATGATGATCACTTGGACGCCATTGTGTTTGACATCGACGGCCACAAGCTTCTAAAAATCGCATGGGTCTATGAAGAGAACGATGGCCTAGACACAGTTTATGAGGAGGTGTGGGGCGAGATCAAGAAGGCAACACGCGCAGCAAGCGAGGACGACCTCCAGATCATCACAGCCAAGGGGGCGATACCCCTGCGCAGATGCCTGCAGAAGGCGCTGCAGGGCAACGCAGCAGTAGTTTCCACAATAGACGATGGGCAGCTGATGCTCAAGGTGGAGGTGCTAGGCAAGGTGGCAGGCAACGGGAGGGCCACAGGTAAAGCAGCTGGATGTGCAGGCAGGATGCCTGAGGCAGCTGCACCAGTTACCCAAGCTCAACGCCCCAAGCAGCAGCACAGTACCACGCACATCCATGTTCATATGTCACCTAAGCTGGTGCTATGCACTGCAGGTGCCAGCAGGGCCAGGAGCACAGGCAGGAGTATGGCCAGGCAGGCCAGCAGCAGCAGCGCAGCAGCAACGTCAACAGCAGCAGCAGCAGCAGCAGCAGCAGCAGCAGCAGCAGCACCAGGAGGCGCAGAAAGACCAGCGGCTGAGGACAAGTCAAGCAAGCTGCTTTCAAGAGTGTTTGTCATGTGGCCGAAGCACACACAGACTGTGCTGGTACGAACATGCACATACACAGCTCTGGATATGGCACACTATGTTCGGTCACAGAACAGTTGAAGCAAATGCATATGCGCGTGCTTCCCAGCTCAAAGCGCGCATGCTGCAGCACTCAGCAGCTTCAAGCAACAGCACCTGCAAACAACAGCAACTGCAAGAGCTGTGTCGTTGTTGCGCTTCACCTTGCGCAGTATGCTGCTTTTGCCCGCAGCAATTATGCATGCACTGTATGCATACGTGCAGTGACGCTGTGTTGTGCGTGTGCAGGCGTTCATGACCACAAGCGACGGCAACCCAGATCTGGATGACATGGGCAACCCCAAGGTGGACCACAAGAACAGCTGCTACAAGGGGCAGTGCATCAAGGTGTCCGAGAAGGACCTGGTGTGGGAGCCGCTGCGCCTGGCCATTGTCCAGGTGATGGAGGACGTGTTCGGCGTGAGCACCCAAGATGCTGCAGAGAAGATCAGAAAGTGAGTGGCAGCATGCTTTCCAGAGGAAGGCCATTGTTTTACAGTTGTCCTTCTATAGCTTTGCAGCTCTTGCATCAGTCAAAGTCTTGTGATCAGATGCACAAGTGCACCAGAGAGCAAGGAGGGGCGGGTTCTGACTTAGAGGCTGCGACCGTTTTTGTAGCCGATGACCACACAACGTTGCACTTGAGAACTTGCAATCACCAAGAAAAAATGTCGGATGCTACAGTTGCTGCCACCTCCCTTGCTGCCGCAGGAAAGCCTCCCAGCAGGCCAAGACCATTGAGCACGCCCATGCAGCGGCTGATGCTGCCAAGACAGCAGCTATTGCGGAGATGTTGAGGGCAGCAGAACATGGCAGCATGGGCGCAGAGGCAGCAGACGAGATCAGCGAAGCAGTGGAGGCAGCAGTGGCTGCTGCAGTGCCAGCCACCGTCACAAAGCGCAAAGATCTCGCGGCAGCTGAAGCAGCAGCAGATGCCTGGAAAGAGAGCTTCTGGGAGCTGTACGAGCGACGGCACGAGCAGCCTGCGCCACTGCAAGAGCAGCTGCTGCCGTTCGCAAAGCTCGCGGACAAGGCAGCTGAGCGGCGCGCAGCGACAGCACAGGGTGCCACAGATGAGGAGTTCGCACGCGCCCTGGGCGAGACTGCAGAGCTGGCCAGCCAACAGCCTGCACCTGGCAGCCTGGTCGCCCGCTGGTTCCCAGATCAGGTGAAATGACAAACACATTGTCAAGACAGCAGCATTTTGGAAGTGTCTTTAGCTCTGTGATGGTGAAGTGCTTTCGTAATAGCATCTGCTGGTGTATGAAGTGCAAGTGCTGGTTGGCAAGATGCACTGAAAGTATTTCAAATATCAACCACAATCAGGGCACATAAGCGTATCGTGCTCTACCTCATGTATGATCTATCTTGCTGCACCGCTGCAGGCTCTGGGCGGCGCTGCAGATGTTCCAAGGCACAGCGCTGGAGCAGCAACAGCAGGGCACGAAAAGGTGGGCTACACAGTTGTGCAGAGTCATGCAAGGCAGCATGGGTGGTGTGTGCCAAAGGCGCCACACATTCAACGTTGCTCTGACAGCAGCAACAGCGGCAACAGCGAAAGCAGCTAACAAACATGCTTGATGCTATTGTTTCTTGTGTGAGATGTGTCTGGCTGATACCGGCAGCAAGATATAATCTGCCACAGCGCAAGCTTAAGGCTCAGCAAGCTTATTGACTGTTGATGTGCACAGCTGCTGAGCTTGCTCTTCTGCTTGTGTTTTTGTCTGCATGTGGCACGCGTTCATTTTTTGCTGTGTACCTACAGACAGCAGACACAGCTGCTGGCGGCACCGCAGGAGCGGAGCAGCACCGGGTGAGTGACACCATCCTTCTGCTGCAGTGACGGCCTATGCAATGGTACATCTTCCTGCAAACTGCAGCAGCACAATCACAACTGCAATCGTATATTTCGACAGGCGGTAAGAAGTGGTGTTTTTTTTTCGGTTGGAACCAGCATGAATGTTGGGGGCATTAGTACAGCAACAGTGCAGAATGCAGCAACAACATCATCAGCTGCTGTGCATTCCATATGAAAACTTCAGAAAAATGCTGATGCTTAATTTGCACTCGTTTGTTTTGTTGTTACCACACCAATGCAGGCACCCTCACAGTCCTCAGCAGCTGCTGCGCAGCGGCAATGTACAGTTGCCAGCGCAGCTGCAGCAGTTGAGCCAGCAGCAACGCCTGCAGGGGCAGCAGCAGCAGCAGCATGATGAGACGCAGAGCCTCGACAGCGCTGTGGCTGCTGGGGTAGGCAGCCACGCCTCCAGCACAGCACCCAGCAGGCGTGCTGTGCATGACCAGCACCCACGGTCTGCAGCTGCACCTGCCGCAGCTAGTGCAGCTGGTGCTGGCAAGGGCTCACATGGCGGTGCTGCTTGGAAGAACCTGAACAAGCTGCTAGGCGCGCATCACGTGCCTCCAGAGTTGGTGCAGGAGATTGGACTGGCCAGGGTGAGCTGTCTGGTGACACTTGATTCAGCATGCTGCTTTTGAAATTTTTAATCTTTTCTTTCTCTGGTGTGTTGTCCAGGTTTCCTGTGAGTCTGCAGAGAGCACCAAAACAGGCGCAGTCACCTTTGTCTCTTCAACTTGAAATTCCCACACGGCGCATGCAGCTACATGGTGGTTTGGAACATATGACACTGCTCTGGTAAGTCATTGCGTCCTGACTGCAAAGGATAGGCGTGACAACGATCGATGGCAGCCAAATGACCACGCGTTGCAATATCAACACTGCACACTTACTGTTGCTGTACAGGTCCAAGTTTTACATAGCGTCTCTGACAGACATGCATACACTGCCATCAGTGCTGCTGCAACTGTTGTCCCGCTGCACTTGCAGGAACACATGTCAAGTGCACAGCATCATTTTTCATTGAGTCCCCCTGAGCAGCCTCTGACGTATGTGCATGCATCTGCTGTTGTAAATGCTGTTTGCAGAAAGGCGTGGTTGGAGCTATGCAGGCCGGAGACCGCCCAACCGTTGACCAGCTACGCAGGGATGCCACAAAGGGCTTGCTGGCTTTCCTGCCAACTGCAGCGAGCAAGGTAGCTGAAAAGCACGGCAAAGACCACGACGGGGACAAGGCTGCAGCGAAGCGCCTGAGGAGGAAGCGCAGGGCTGAAGCAGCAGGCAATAAGGGTGCCGACAGCGGCGCAGGTGGGGCGGCAGGCGGCAGCAGGCAGCAGCGTCAGAAGCGGCAGCCGCCAAAGCGCAAGAAGCAGGAGTCTGAGGAGTCAGAAGAGGAGGCAGACAGCGACAGCAGCAGCAACAACAGCAGGGACGAGGACGAGGCTGCAGGCAACAGCGATGACATGGATGATGATGCAGCAGCAGCAGCAGCAGCAGCAACGAATGGCAGGAGCAGGAGGGCAGGGGCAGGTAGGAACCAGAGATTGGAAGAGTATGAGAGGTAGGGACAGGGCATGCTGAGGGAAGGCCCACCACGTTAACCTGTTGGTGTTGACGTGAGTGTGTATTTCATACATTGGTGTGAGCAGTGGTGTTCAGCGGTTGTGTATTTTTGATAGCAGAAGATGCTGCTGAGCATCAAAGCACTGCATCCGCATTTGTCTTTGTGCATGATGCGTTTGCTGTTTGGTGTTTACAGTCGTGTCCTGCAAGCCTTCACATGCATGCACATTGTGCAGTGACAGCAGGCAGTGGCCAGTCACCAGTGCCGAGGGCGACCACCATCGAGGTGTTGTTGACTGCAGCTTTACTGTGGCGTCGAGATACGCATATAGTGCTTTTGTTACAGCTTTTCTGGTGCTGTAACACGTGTCCAGTTGCACGTCCAGTGCTCGTCCAGTTTGACGTCCAGTCTGCCTCCTCGACGTCCAGTGCACAACTGGACGTGCTCACGTCCAGTCGCAACTTGACGAGCTACATGTCACGTCCAGTTGCATGATGTGCAACTGGACGTGCCTTGACTTGCATCTTGATTGTTTGGTGATCATAGTGCAATAGCAGCATCACGCGGGTTGACAGGGCACCCCTGCCACTGCTGATACAAGACGCCATCAAAAGCACGCGCTATGGTTTTCAGATCCAGAGACTGGAAGTTTTGCAGCCTTTGCACGGCATCTCCCAGCTGCTGTGAGTGGGCATGCACATATTCAAGTACACGTCGCAACTGTGTGCACCACACTGCGCCGCTGCTGGAAACAGTGGACAGCCGTAAGTTGTCACGCATAGCACAGACCAAAAGGGAGGACGCATCCATATCCACAACCCTATTCCACATGCTCACTGCCGCACGAAGCCACAAACTGACCAAAGGCTGGGCCCCAAATTCTCTTGACAGAAGCAAGCGAGCAGTGGACTTGCGGACGCGTCCTGCAAGTGTACGCAGAAACACAGAGCCATATACATTAGTATCAAACATAGTGTCTAACCCATCGACAAAGTTTTGTGAATGATCACGCAATATGTTATGAGTGACATCTTCAACCGTTGGACATGATAAATTGATGTCTATGTCTGACTTGAAGGTGTTGCTACCTACTTACGAAGCAAAACATTGTTTGGCTTTATGGCAGTGATGTCTGATAAGACCTTGAACATAGTCTTTTCGAAATGAGTCAAACAATTTTAGCTGTCGAGCATCCGCAAATATTACTATCAGACTCCATTGGAACCGTATGTAGATTGTGTCGTCAATCACCCTTACCAAATGTTGTATATTGTGCTTGCAAAACTCATACTCGGACTTTTTACGTGGTGACAGGGGAAAGTAGCAAACCTTGTCTATAGTGACTATGCCGATCCCTTTAATTTTGTTCATTTAATTCTATGTGAGAGATTTGTAGGTTGTTTTGGGAATGTTGGAAGTAAGAAATTGTGTTCATATAAATAAATATGTCGAAAGCATTTCAATTGGATGCTGGTATCTACAAGTTTTCCCTTGTCTATGATGTTGATGCTGAATATACTATATCGCTGCATATATGTCCATTGACTAGAAGTAGCGGCAATGCACCAATGCGCGGTAATTCCAGTTTATTTGGTAATGCCGACAATAAGGAATGGGATTCTATTGTAGTAAAACTGGAACAACCACGCACGTTTCAAATCAATGAAATCGAAGGACATGATTTTACCGAAGCAGGTGATTACGACGTACACACAATCACTAAAGAGCTGTATTTCAATGATCCCAAGTTGGGATGGACCCAAGTTGGAGAATGGTACTGGACATACCCAGCTGGTTCAATCCAATACGATGTTGAGCCTGATCATGACGAATATAACAAAGAAAATTATACAGCAAACTTTATGCCGAGTGGAGAGTTTACAGAGTATAAAGCAGAAGCAAACGCGACGTTTGGGAACCGCATATTTGGCAAGTCTGTGGAGTCAGTGCCATTAGAATTAATCATCAGTATGAGTTACTTGAACAAAGCATTGAAAGACAATCGTGTCGAGTTGAGTAAACTTTGTACATGTTTTGGACACAGACATGCCATGAAGCTCTTTAGCAAAGATAAAAACCATGATTTGAGAGAACATCTGAGATACATGGATGGCATGTCTCGTGAAGAGATACTAAAAACCTATAATGAATTCCAGTCAGATATCGAAAAATCCACCGTGGCACTCATCGAAGGGGCTCCAAGGGGTGGCAAGGCCAAACAGCAAGGTAAGAAGTCATCTAAGCAAGGGAAGAAACCACAGAAAAAGAAGTAATCATGGCTGGACGACAATGCTCTCCTTCCCATCATACTCGCCAATATACCAAGCTAGAACTTGGGGTGCATCACCGATTGTGAGCTGACAATAACCTCCACTCGCGCAAAGCAATCCCATTTCCATATCACTACAGTCATCCAAGGACTCAAGATTGAAAGAGTCATGATACATCATTAAGAACCTCATAGCTGACTCAGTGTAATGATGTTGACATTTCCAAATAGCAAAATGATTTTCCGTATAATCCTGTACAGCATCCAAGAAAGTGTAGCGATGGTGAGTCTTAGGATTCTCCTCCCATTTCTTTCTCATATACCATGGTGTTTCCTTGTCACTAGCTTCTTCAGGATAAACGATAGTTTTGTTTTTTAGGACTAAGGCTTGGTACTCGGGTCCAATGAGTTCTGTGATGCTAGCTTCATATTGTTGCTTTTGAATCAAGGCAGCTTCTTTGTTCTCAGACAACCATCTTAGCAATGATGCTTTGTCATAATCTTTCAGTTTACTTACGTCGAAGTTGTAGAGTGGTACATGGTTTATCTCTGTGTTCGACCCAAAGTTGGATTCATCTTCTGCTTTGACAATGTCAAAGGCATGTTAAATCCTTTGTATTTCTGTTTCGGAGAACTGTACTGAAGACGTGAGACGAAAAATCTCCTTCATTCTATACTTGTTATACGAAGAAATCAACTTGGCAATGAATGGTTATTCCTTTTTACATTGTTTCCCAAATTGCTCGACATAAGCAACATGCTTGATCCTTTCTTGCTTGAGGGTGAGTGCGCTAAGATCCTGTTTTAGATTGGGAAAGTGCCGTTCGAATTGACTACTATACCCATATCCACCATATGCTTTATTGTATAGTACTTTGACTTCTGGAAGCTCATCCGAAAGTTCCTTCAAAGCAGTAAACACATAGTCTTTGATTCTCTCGTGACTTACTTTATGTTCGATTACCAGTGTCTGTGTTATTGTCTTCAATTGTTGAACAAGTTGATCCATGTTGTTATCTATTGGTAATCGTTTATATGCGTTTCTTCCAGAATATGATCTATTTTTGCGTTCGTTCAAAATGGAATATAAATTCCTCTCTGGAAAATATAAAATGACGGGGATGTTATCATGTGAAGCTTGCCAAAAAGTTTACTCCACGCCTCACAACATTAAGAAGCATTGGAAGCGCCAACCACTATGTGAGCAATGGATCAACTTGCAACCGGGGCTCAAAGACTTTATCGATCATAAACTTGGTCTCGAGAACAAAGACCAACTAGAGACCAATACAACATGTATGGCATGCAAAACCACTTTTGCAAACATAGGCAACCTGAATAGACATTTGGCTACAAGTCTTGTTTGCAGTAAATGGGATCTTTATAATGACCTTGAGCCAATCCATGGTTACATGGGAAAGCTGTTTAGCGAATTCGATGCACCCAAGTATTCACTATGTCACATCATCTGGAATGTTTTTTCTCATTGATAAAGAGTTTGCCAAGAAACCCGAGATGATTGAAATTATGAAGGAGAACAATGCCAAGTATGTCATTGCAATCCTCCACGAAGAGGATGGTGTTGAAAACTACGACTGGTTGCATAACCTGGGTGTTGATCATACTATCATGAAGTATAAAGGACATGATATGAATATCGATGTGGATGAGTTCAACGTCCAATGCAAAATGATTGAGCAATATAGGAGCAAGAGGGAAAACGTGTTTTTATTCTGCAACAATGGTTACCAAAGATCTATACCCTTTCTCACTCATTACCTTTGCAAACACCATGCTGATGAAGTCCCCACAATCGAGAGAGCCATTGATATGATACTTCCTCAGGTTGATAAGCACAACTACTCCCATCTCAGAGGTAAGTACATCGAAAGCATGCAAACACTTTTTGGTGGTATATGAGCATGTTGTTGTTCTTGTACTTTATTGGTGACGGTTCCCCATGGAAAGTATATATTGTCTTTATCAAACAACGCAATGTCATTGTCGAAAACAAGTTTATTGCCCAAACAAGCAAATGGACTCGTTCGGAATCTGTCTGACAGTGCACCTGTACCCTTCTCTACATCATATTGCACTTTTGTTGATCTTGGCTCTATATAGTCTGACCCATACATCATGCCTTCATATGTACCAGATATGATGTCGGTCTTACACATACCACTGTCCCTTCCCGCATAGTTTACTTTATCACTCCGCGTAATCCCTTTTTTATTCTCAATAGTGCCAGTTAAAAAATAAGACGGTGCGGATAATGTTGTTTTGTCTTTTTTACTATCATATTCGCAAGTAAAATGTTTATCTCTACCATTTATTGTTCCTGAATTCGTATCTGGATAATAGTAAAACAGAATTTTTGCTGCCTTCTCAGCTTCACCTGGATTTTTGCGTTTGGTGTATATCCCCGATATGTAATCCGCGCCGCCGGGTTTCAATCCACATCTGTTGACAAAATGCTCTACGGAATTTGTGTTGTTGGCTGGTCACTCGCATGCCAATAGCCCTTGCGCACTGTAATGACAATGTGACATTTATAGTATATAAAGGAAAAATAATTCAAGGTTGGCTTGGCTAAAGAGCTGATTTGTTTGTAAAAGCTACCCCATTACTCCAGTAGATGTTATAATTATCAAACACGCCGGTGACATCCTTCCACTGTGGATGATCAACAATGATTTTGTTACCAACACATGTAAATGGAACCGAGTCATTGATGAGTCCGGTCTTTTGATTTGAATCATACTTCACTTTCGCTACCATAGCATACGTTTCATTGTTGTAAGTGTAGTTGTTGTAGTTGCCAGAAATCCTATCTTTTTTACACAATCGATCATTTCTCCCTGAATAGTTTACGTTGTTGTCCCAATTGATTTGTATACTATCAAGTTGACCCCCTATACCCCAACTTGGTACAGTTATCCTCGTTTTGTTCAAGCCATTTGTATTATCATAAGAACATGTAAACTTTGCGGTGTAGTTTATAGTGCCTTCCAAAGTATCTGGATTATAATGCACTACAGTATTTCCCACCTTATCAGCCTCTCCCGGATTTCTGTATTTGGTATAGACACCAGATATGTAATCAACCCCTTTGCTGTTTACCCCACAAGCTCCGTTTGCAAAGTGTTCAACTGTCGATGATTTTGATGTTTCTGTTGTTTTTGTTGGTTGCTGGCATGTGAAACCGCCATGAGCACTATACTGACAATAGGACATTAGATATATAATGTTATGATTTATTTTCTTGATTATCAGTGTTTAAAATTGAAAGGAAGATGCTGATAGGATTTTAAGTATGAGTGATGCAAAATGACGATCATTAATGTAAGTAGATCATGTAAGTAGATCATTAATGTAAGTAAGTAGTAGTAGTAGAGTATGGTGGGGTGTCCGTAGAGGTGTTTAGCAAGATCCAAGCAGCCAAGGCAGAGATAATAGGGTTCACATGGCATGGTGACGGGGAGGCGCGCATTTCCAATGACACCATTGTGGTTGTGAGGGACCACATGTGCCACTTCACAGATGCTGAGCTGGCATTGCTGGCTCACGGGTTCCTGCGTGGTGAATCCAAGGAGTATGTGAAGGCAGCCAGGGAGATGATGATCCGCCTACGTTACATAGCGGCAGCTGGCATTGCTAACATACGCACACTCATCACGGCCAGCAGCATCCTGTGTGAGCCAGAGTCATGCCTAGGTACCTTCAAGGACAGCCAGAACAACACTGGCAAGAAGTGTGATAAGGAGCGCAAGGTTGGTTGTGTGGTGTGCTGCTACCACACGTCCCAGGCCAATGTATTTGCTGGCCGTGTCTAGGCTGGCAGTAGCATACTTAATTTTACATGCATCTCATGTAACGCTTTCTGCTGCTGATGCCTTTCTGCCCTGCATAGAGATTGAGCGCACAATGATGGGCGTCACATCCGTCTCGGCCTTGGTGAAGGCCGTATCTGAATTCACCAGCAGATGTAGTGGGCGGTGTGTTGTGGCAGAACCCGACCGATACAACTACAACTGTCACCCATGCCGTCGTGTGAAACAGCGCTTGTGCAACTACTACCATGGCAGCGACACTCGGCAGCCACCAGCCATCGAGCTGATTGCACGGCTAGTGTACGAGATCAAAGAGGGTGTTATTCCGGCTTCCAGTGTGATGCGTGGTACATGGCTTAGGCAGTAGCACCGTGATGAAGGGCACCAGTTTCGTATCGAGAAATTGTACAGGCGGGCATATGCACAGCTGAGCTGGCTGCCTTTCAACATGTAACTTATTAACACCGTTCCAAGTCCACATTGACCAAAGCTAGTCAGCAGCAGTTGACCAGAACTGCCGACTAGCCAGTCAGCATCAGCCCGGTTGCTGTTAACGTTCACAGCAATTGCTGTTTATGCCAATAGCCAGCTGTTTTCCGCCGACTGCTATACCACTCCACCAGCAGGTATAGGAAGCCAAACATTGCATGCAAAACAGGAACCGTCCAAGATAAGCAACCCAGCATACAGCAACCACCATGGACCATACTGGGAGTACTAAAACAAGTTCTTTGCTGAGTCACAACAGATGGAAGTGCTGGTCCCCTACGACCACCTGAAAACACTAACACCTACATCACATACAACAACCACCAGTTTGCAACGACCACCAGTTTGGTGGTGTCCAACTGCAGCCCAACCAATCAGTCATCCTGGCTGAACGAGGTAGGGTTGATGAAAACGGACACCAGCAGGTACATATTCAGCCCAGCAATGACTAGCGCCACCATCCCAGCCAAGCTTGCCATGAGCCAGGAGTTGACAAGCTTGCCCATAAACTTCTTGCAGCTGGTGAAATGCACCAGAGGAACCACCGCAAAGCTCAGCTGCAACGACAGCACCACCTGGCTCACCAACAGTAGCTTACCGACCGCCCTGTCCCCCATGACAGCAGCCACTACCAGAGCAGGTGCAAGAGCCAACCCACGAGTGATCAACCTGCGGATCCATGGCTTCAACTTCAACCTCAAAAAGCCCTCCATCACGACCTGGCCAGCCAGGGTAGCCGTCACTGTGGCGTTGAGTCCCGCCAAGAGCAAAGCCACAGCAAAAATGGTGCTGGCCGCAGATGCGCCAAGCGTCGGGGACAACAGCTGGTAGGCATCGCTAATGTCAGCCACGTTGCGTAGCTCAGCATCGGCGCTGCACCACACACAGCAGGGCACACACAGCAGGGGCATAGCAGTTGGCAACTGCGAGTCAAGCCAACACCTTCATGACATGCAGCCGAAACGCATGATCCACACGCACATGGTTTGGCGGGCAACATAACCAGCCAATAGCCATGCTAGTTGCTGACTATCAGACACAGTCACTACATCGTTCATGCGGGCGTGTCCGACATCAGGTGCTACACACGAACATACAAAAGTATGGGCTACACCACAGGACCCCTCCACAAAGACTACATGTGTCATGCTGTGCAAGCTCATACCTGGCTTGTCGACTAACCACTAGGATGTCATGGGCTAGACGGTTGCCAGAAACACCCCTCATGCACTTGTGACCCAGCAATCAGCAACCGTCACAGGGCTCACCTGTAATGGAAGGTGGCGCCAGCCAGAATCAAAATAGCAGCGTTGATGAAAAAAGCAAAGGCCAGGGAAATGGAAGAGTCGATTGTGCCATACTTGATGGCAAACTTGCGCCCTGCTGTAGTTCGCGGGAAGTTGCGGGTCTGGACAATGCTGCTGTGAAGGTACAGGTTCTGCAGCAGCAATAGCAGCAGGAGAGGGCGCAACCGGGTCCTGAGATTGTGACTCCAAAAAAGGGGTGTGATTGCCTCAAACAGGCGCGGGCATGTAGGCCCCGGGACACACGCTTGTGATGGGGGACAACTGGACTTGGAACACATCAAATGATCACTGCGTGTGCAAGGCCATACACAGCCAACTTCCTCAACGTGGGTAGGTATTACCGCCAGATACAGCCGGTCACTTGCTTTGAGTGCTGCACTGCAGCGTGGCATGGTCCATCAGCATGGCAACATGGACGCCCATCAAGCGCGGCTGTACATACAACAACCAGGCTCAGCACAAGCTGTCCAAGCCCCACACATGTCTCACGAAATATAGGCCATGTGCACACGTAGTTGTACCAGCCAAACCCACGGCAATGTGAACGCTATGGTACTGTTGCTGGATAGCTGCATCGCTCAACCAAAATTATCATTACTCACATGTGGCATGACGGTGGCTCCCATGATCCCAATCGCCACAAACAGCATGTCATAGTTAGTCAATATCATAGGCTGGGGCACCAGGCCCCACGCCACATCCTTCCAATTGGGGCTGCTCACTGCCATCTCGTACACAAAGCACCCGAATATGCTGAAGATCAGCAGCCCGATGAACACCTCCTGCAAAGGCAACGACCAGAAGCAAATGTGAGCAGCAGTCAACATTGGTGAACAGCAGTCGTGCACAGTGCGTACCATGCGACACATACAGTTGCAACATGCTATCTGCGAGTATGGGTGAGCTGAACTTGGGTGCGACTCCCAGCCCTTGATGACCAATGCAAGATCTAGCAATATCAACTGCGTACCACATATCGTGTCCTGCTCACACTTACCAGGATACGGAAGCTGCGCAGCTCAAAAATAATCACCAGTGCAACATCCACGCCCGTTATCAGCACGCAGGCCCACAAGGGGATGCTGCCTGCGCTCAGCAACCGAATGGCCACAGCTGAACCAATGACCTCTGCCATGTCACAGGCCGCAATGCCAATCTGGGGCAGCAGCGGCAGCAACAGCACTCGTTACTAGCTGGGATGCAAGAAAGGGAGTAAGACAGCGCACAAGACAGCGAGACAGCTGGGTATCAGAGCTATGTGTCAACATGGCAAACATCGACCAGTCACAACAATTGCCCTCTTTGGCATCATGCACAGGTGTTCAACATTCATGACGGGAGCGTAAGCTGAAAAAAGGGGTGACGCGTGGTTGAAATGGCATGCCAGATTGTCAGCATATGAACTGTACATGACCATGCAGAATAGGCACTGCATATCACTGAAGTGTGTTCGATACAACCGTCTACTTCTGCAAGTGCCCAGTATCCACAGCCACCCACCTCGGCCAAGATCCACAGCGCAATGTTCACCGGGTGCCAATATGCATCTCTGCAGCACTGGGCAAGGTCCCTGTTAGTGGCCACTCCCAACTTGAGGGCCATGTGTTGCAGGAACATGGCCACCAGGGAGGACAGCATCACCACAGACAGCAGCGTGTAGCCAAATTTGGCACCACCTGCGATGTCAGTGGCCCAGTTGCCGGGGTCCATGTAGCCCCTGCGACGAGAGAAACACAGCAGGTGGTGCGTGTGCGTGTCAGTGGGTGTAGTGGTCGATGCTGCTGCAAAACTGACATCTGTTCATGACACACTTGCGGGCTACAGGGGGAACGAGTAGATCATCCTGTGTGTTGCTGACCAGTTCCCCATGAATACAAATGCAACTGCAGGATGCAGAAATAGCCCTGCGAGTAGCCATGCGTCCCCGCATGTATTGAGCTGGCCGACACAGCAACTACTTCAGCACGACAGCTTACACACTGATCAGCAACCCCATGCCGCTGAATGCCAACAGCTTCTTCCAAACAGGCGCGTTCAACGGGGGTACAGAGATGCTGGCGTAGGACTCGGGCAGACTAGGCTCCCCCAGGTCCTTCTTCCAGCCCCGCACGCCATCGTCGTTGTCCCCCGAAAGCACCTGCACTGTTTCATCCCTTTCGGACCCACTGCCAACGAACGTGTCCGCCTCTCTGCAGCATGCAAGTTCAGTGAGATCAACCGTGGGGGTTTGGAATTAATACCATGCAGACGCGACAGAAGCGGCATGCATGCGAAGGCACAGTCCGTCCTGTCGCCATTGGCAGCCCACCTCACACAAGTCGCAAACCGCATAGTGATTAACGCAGTCGGCTGGGAAACACTGCTGGATTCCAGCAGTGCAAAAACAGCCTCCTGCGCGGTCCTAGACTGTGCTACGCCAGAGCCCTGGTTTGCAACGCAATCGCTGGAAGGGCAACCGCAGGATGAGACTTTCGTCACGCGGGACACAGCAGTGTTAACTGGGATTGCGTAGATCAATTTGCCTGGCCCTGACATGAGACACCGTGGCGGCGCACATCTGTGCACACGCTGAGCACATCTGTGCACACGCTGAGCACACGCCGGTGAACACGCTGCGCATGCGACGCAAGCACAACGATTGTGCCGTCCGACAACAGTTTATCAGCGAATCTGGTACCTGTATTGTCGAAAAATACTCGGTGGCAGCCTGCACTGGGCAAGTGGGACTCATACTCTGACCACTGACAAAGGCGTTGGTTCTGTTGACAGCGCGGAGCCCCTTCAGGTGCGCCCATGCCTTGCAGCAAGCAACGCACACTATCTTTTGCTGATTGATGCTGAGCGTATTAGGCAAGATGCAGCTGTTGGTGCGCTAGCCAGCTACGGGCATTCTGTCCACGTCCTGTGACGCTGGCAAGGGCGCTGGCCAGCAGAACTGGCACTTCAGTCCGGGCCTCTTTGTTGGAGTGCTTGTTGTGACTTGCTTCTTGTGTGATTGCCACGCTCACACTGCATGCCTCACGACCAGTCCTCGAATATGCTCGTGGTGTGCAGGAAAAGTCGACATCGTGAGCATGTCAGCTGCTCTCGCAGCTGTGGTGGTTGAGGCGAAGGATGGCAGTCGATCTGGCTGTTGTGGCACACCGGCTTGCGGCCACACTGTCATACAGCATGGCAGTCATAGAGGCTTCCTGAACAATGGACAGGTGAGTTGGCCTTCTCGTGCATTGAAAGTCGTGGCAGGTGCCTGCTGGCTGGAACACTACTCGAACGGTCAGTTGCTGTGTTTTGTAACTGATATATGGCATGAGCTGGCAACTTTGGTCTTGTTGTGTGTAGCTGCTGTGCAGGCCTGCAGTGGGGTTGCCGTTGGTGCCCTGCACTCTGGACATGGACGACTGGAGCTGCAGCCTTATTGAGGGCCAGGATGGTCACATTCACGGCCCTGGTTGCGGTCATGAGCAGGTGAGGTACAGGATGCAACATGCAAGGTTGGCGAGACTACCTTTCCATGTTCGCACCTCGACCCTTGGTCCTGGTATGCATGCAGCCGTTGTATTGATTTGCGCACCTGCTGTCTGCGCAGGTCCCTCATGGTGAGCATATGGACTACTTGGTGGGAGGGCGCCTGCATCACCAGGTAGCAAGCGGCATTTGCTGCTCAAGAAGCTGCCTCAAGGGTGAGAGATGGAGAGGTGTTGGCATGCAGCTTGTTGTACTCTGCCTTGTGTCATAACAGTCTTTTGCTTGTGCAGCGCCTGTAACCGGCGTCATCAGCAGACTTGCATGTCTGAGCTGCTGATTGTTGCATGTTGGTGTAGCTTTGACGTAATGTCAGGAGCTGGAGCAGTGAACAAGCTGACATGCACATGCTCACATGCCTTGTTGGTGTGTCCTGTGCGTCTGACCGCCTGCTACCTGCAATCAAGAGCTACCCATTTCGGCAGTGGTGGACCATGGTCCTGTGACGGTGTTGCGCCACCGCAGCACGGCACAGCGGCAGCCGCAGGACTGCAGCGCCTCCACAAGCAGCAGGGCACAACTGACACTCAACGATGAGCAACCGGCGTCAGCCATGCATCGCAGCAGCAGCCACCTCAGCGATGACAGCAGCGTGGTTCAGCAGCCAGAGAATGAGGTGATTACCAAGGTGTACGCTGCTGGTATCTGCTGCCCTTCCGAGGTGGGCATCGTCCACCGCGTGCTCGAGGGGTTGCCAGGTGAGCTGGGAAGTGTTAACCTTGGCAATCATGATCGGCGTTTGCGTGATGTGATGACGCAGCTTCAGTGCGCATGTGTCCACATCTTGGCCGCGTGCCCCCCCAAAAGCAGGTTTGTTGTCATCAATGTTCCCAGCAGGCATTGGATTGCCATGTGCTGTGAGCAGTTTGGACGATCGAGTTGGTCGGGGCGCAGTACGGTGAGTGGCAGGGCACACCCACAAGCTGCCCGTAGTACCCACTTTGTTGCAAATGCATCTGCTGCTTGCATTCTGCAGGCGTGAGCGAAGTGCAGGTCAACGCTGTGAGCAAGGTAGTCACGGTGAGGCATGATGCGGCAGCCACCTCGCCCGCCACCCTGGTGGCCACCCTCAATGCGGCTCGGCTGGAAGCCACGCTGGGCACCAAGGAGGTAGTAACTGGTGAGGTTCACAAGACAGGTATCCACCTTATGTATCCAAAGTGGCTACGGCTTATGCCTGCATTTTTGATCAACACATGCCGTTGTCACCCATAGCTGTGTCAGCACTGTTGTCCAGAAGCAGGCATTTTGGGCTCCATCAATGTCATGCTACTTCAAATGCGCCTTCACGCAATTTCTCATTGCTGTGCTGCCATCTGTATTCCTTCCAGGCCGCGCCTCCTGGTTACCCCCGCATTACATCCTGGGCTGCGGGCTGCTGCTGTTGGTGTCACTGTTTTCGTATCTGCCAGCAAGCGGCACTGGCTACCTGAAGTATGCGGCACTGGGCTGTCTGGTGCTGGGCATGCCCCCCGTGCTGCTCAAGGCTTGGGTGGCGCTGAGGGGCTGGCAGGTTGACATCAATGTCCTTATGACAGTAGCTGTTGCAGGTGGGTATAATGCCGGCATTTGTCTGCAACAGTTCGCTCAAAATTTGAGGAAGGGACTGCCCATGTGCTGCGGCATCAACCTGTTGCTTGTCAGCAGAAGGAGCTGAATTGGCTATGCAAACAAAACAAAACTCCGCCCCAGCAGCTGCTGTTGGGACGCTCCTGTAGTTCATAGGATGAGTACATGTACCCTAGGGTAGGGGTGAAGAACAAGCGCCAGCAAAGCAGCTAGACAAGGCCATGGTTGTTACTTGCTGCTTGGCCGCTGCAATTGTATTACTGTGATGATGTATACATTTGCTCAATGTCGTGGTCCTGTCGCTGGTTGTTTCATACGTCCTGTGTCATATTTGTGCCTGACAGGTGCTCTTGCCCTGCAAGATTTTGTTGAGCCAGCCATCATCGTCTTCCTCTTCTCCTTTGCCCAGTGGTTGGAGCACAGGTGAGAACTAATCAAAACAGCTGCAATGCCAGCTGCAATCACAGCGATATGATCATGAATTCTCCTTGTAAAACCAAGTGGTGCTGTATGTGATGTGGTCCATGTGGCAAGTTGCATCTTTGAAGCGCCGTCTTCACACCTGTGCCACACCTGTGACTGTGCCTGTGGGCATGGGGCTGTCAGCGATGTTCCAACTCCGGTTCCTGTTGCGATCCACGCCATTCCTGTTCCGAGTCCTGCGCCAGCTTGATTGTACCATACGTTCTGACCAGTAGGTGGGTCCACCTGCCTCTCACACCGCGCCTGCAGGTGTATCAGCCAAGCCAGCAATGCTGTGGCAGCATTGCTGACCTTGCAGCCTGAAACAGCAGTGCTGGCCGACAGTGGCATGGCAGTGCCTGTGGGACAGGTGGTGGTTGGCGATCGCATCTTGGTTCGCCCAGGGGATCGTGTGGCCTGCGATGGCGTTGTGGAGTCGGGCTGTGGTTCTGTGGACCAGAGTATGCTAACAGGTAGGGGTGAGCGCTGCAACAGCAAAGCACAGCACATGGTGACAGTTTTTGAAGCTTAGGTGTTGAGGTGTGACGTCATGGGAATGCCTCAGTTTTCAGATTAAAATTGGAGCTGTTTGCTGCTATTCCAGGGCATTTGTTCTGATCGCTGCATAGTTGCTGAGCCTGTCCTTGTCTTGCGCTTGTGTGCATCTGAATCTGCTGCAAGCAGGTGAGGCCCGCGCTGTGGTGAAGTCGCTGGAGGATGCAGTGTTTGGCGGCACTATCAATGTGGGCGGCACCACACTTGTTGTTCGGGTGACTTCAGCGAGCGCTGACAGCTCCCTGGCCAAACTGGCACAGGTGCGGACATCGAGGTGGTTGTGTGTTGTAACCAATGCATTTGAAGAGCAGTGGAGAGCAGTCATACTCTACTCAAGTACAATGCTGGCTGATGCTCATCTGCCTGGGTTGTGGGGATTGTGCGTGGGTTGCGTGTTGTGCATATTATTTCTTTGATGACGGTTGATACTGCTGGTCTTGGTCCACAACACTGTTCAGGTGATGGAGTCTGCCATGGCCCACAAGACCAAGAGGGAGCTGGTGCTGGAGCGTTTTGCCCGCATCTACTCCCCAGTCGTCATTGCTTCCGCAATCCTGCTGGCCGCAGTGCCATCAGCCCTCGACCCCAGCCAGTGGCATCACTGGGTGTACCTGGCTTTGGAGGTCTTGGTCACTGCCTGCCCTTGCGCCCTGGTTTTGAGTGCTCCAGTGGCCAATGTGTGCGCACTGACAAGGGCAGCACAGCACGGAGTGCTCCTGAAGAGCAGCAGTGTGCTGCAGGCATTTGCGTCGCTTGAGGTTCTGTCTTTTGACAAGACCGGCACGCTTACCCAGGGGCATTTTGCGCTGGTGGAGACCTTGACCATGCCGCACAGGTGGGGAACAGCAGCAATAACCAACAATCGTGTGTGCATGCAGTGATGAAAACTGCGCGATTTGCTGGTGTGCAGTTTCTGGACCCGAGTACCTGGTACCAACTCAAATTTTGTTGAACTGTTCACCCCCTGCTGGTGCAACAGTTGCAGTGCAGACGCGCCCACAGCACCCATGCTTGTTATATCCTCTGCGCTGAAAGACTGCCCCACCTGTCGTGACTTGTTGCATTGCTGGCTGCAGGTGGACAGAGGATCAGCTGTTGCAGTTAGCAGCTGCCTTGGAGCAGCACTGCAACCATCCGCTGGCAGCCTCCATCATTGGCGAAGCTGCCAGCAGGGGTCTGCCCTGGCTGATGGCTGATGATGTTGTAGTGCTACCTGGTGTGGGCGTTGAAGGCCGGGTGGGCAGCCACTTGGTGACTCTGTGCAGCTTGGGTGAGGCCAAGAGGCGAACGGCGTTGGTTGCAGTCAGCAACAGTGCTACAGCAGCAACACAAAGTAGGGTGTGGGAAGTGGTGTTGGCCAGCACAGGCACTGCTTGCTGCCTACTGGTGGATGGTACATGGGCTGGCGCATTGGTGCTGTGCGATCAGCCACGTCCTGAGGCAGTAGCGGTTGTAGCACGCTTGCGCGCGGACGGCATTCGCTGTGCGCTGCTGAGCGGGGATAACGAAGATATTGTGGCGAAGGTGGGACAGCAGCTGGGGCTGGATCCCCATGCAGTGTATGGGGGCCTGCTGCCCGAACAGAAGCTTGAGATCATTCGAGCCCTCAAAATGTCGAGCACGACTTTTGGGATTCATGCTAACAGCAGCTCTGGTGACGTGGATGTGGGCAGCGGAAGGCATCCGCAACCATGCACCAGGGGGCGGCAGCTAGTGGTTGCACATGTGGGAGATGGGATGAATGATGCCCCAGCACTGGCAGCGGCTGATGTGGGGGTGGCCATGGGGGTGGGTGGGAGCAGCTTGGCAATTGAGGCTGCTGATGTAGCGTTGTTCACAAATAACCTTGGCAGCCTAGTGTTCCTCAGGGCCCTTGCAAAATACACCACCTGGTTGATTGTCTGCAACATCAGCTGGGCTGTCATCACCAAGGCAGCCGTCCTCATTCTGATCGGGCTGGACAAGGCATCACTGGTGATTGCAGTTTCTGCAGATGTTGGCAGCAGCTTGGTTGTGGTGCTGATCAGCCTTACAGTCTTGCGCTTCACCCACGCTTTGCATGGGCAGGTGCACACGGCAGATGGTGCTACTAGCACCAAAGGCAGTTGGATTGTGCGGCGTCTGGGCAAGCTCGTAAAAGTGAGGCCACGCAGTTGTTGCCATGGCAACCACAGCCACCCACATCAGCCGGAGGGCAGTGGGACAGATTTAGAGCACGAGGCACACCAGCACCCCTGTCACCACAGCACCCGCAGCCAGCAGGTGCCAGATGGTGGGCAGCACTGCCAGGCTGCACACGAGTAAACATCGCATCGACGGGTGTGTGGGCATGCATGATATCTTGTTTGAACCATGCAGTGAGTGTGGCACCGTTGGTGTGCCGCAGGCTCACGATGTAAGGTGCACCGGCTGCGATGAAGCGAGTGCACGCAATCAGCGTTAACTTGGGGCGACTATGGCACCGCAGGTTGTTGAACAACAGCGCAGGACAGTCTTGGACAGGTGCATTGACCTCAACACGCTCCCACACTTGTTTGCATTGGCATTGGTGGCTGAGACACCAGGTGTGTGCCGTAGGGTCGCCAAGTGTAAAGATGGTTTTTTGTACCAGCAATTGGGCGATGGACCACCCGCTGAGTATGCAGGTGCAGTGGATCACATCCCCTTGGCGCTTGAGTCCAACGCAGCAGTATGCGATTGCAAGCCAGCAGCACTGTAGCGGGTGCTGCATGGTTGTAAGTGTGCAGCACAAGGCTAGAGGGGCTAGAGGGTAGACCTCCCTTGGGTAGTGCACAGCAATGCATTGTGACGAGTTGTGATGCATGCGTTCATGGTGCGCATTACGTCCCTGCTGACCCATGTGGCGCCAACACAACAGTACCCAACAAGACTGACATGGTGGCTGATTAACACACCGCCGCCTGGGTGTGTGTGATATGGAACCGCAGTTTGTATGTCGTTTGATTACATACTGATTTATCACAACATACGTCCAGTTGCCTGGCAGCGGCTGCGTGCACCGGGGAAGGCTCTCATGATGTGTTAACACGGTCGACCCTACTTAGAGTCTTGTTGTGTTACGTGTGTTTGGTATGCTCAGTAGCCCGCCTCAGTTGGTTCGCTACTTTGAGCTTTGAACGTGCATTTGTGTGTGACTGCGGGTCAAGTATGACTTCGCAGTGCATTCCACGCACTGGTTCGCGCCGCCGCGTTCCCAGTGACAGCGAGTGAGTATTGCACGCTCGTTTGCATGAGCGTGCATTTGCTGCCATACTATTCGAGTATGCGCAGGAACTGCTTGATTAGTCTTGTAACTTCAAGACTTGAGCGACCAGTTCATGGTAAGCCCCGATCATGAGCTGTGTAGCTCACGGGCCGGGTTGTATGATGCTGCAGTGAGTTACTGTGTGGTCGCCGAAGGTACCTGTTGGTTTTTGGAACAACTGAAACAACTTAGACAACTCTTATTTGATACAACTTAAAACAACTCTTGTCCTGTGAACTCACAGAGATGTAGCATGTGCAGCGGAGACGCCGCTGGTATGGGATGTGGACCGATGAGAGTTGTGGAGGTTGGGTACCCCACAAAAGCTTATGGCATGGTGAATGAACGCTTTTCCTTTGTTCCTTTCAGGGTTCTTACACGAGTTGTTACACTGGAGGGAGGGAGGTGAGGCGTGCAAGTATCTCACGTGGCAGGTGGATGCTCCGTGGTACCATGGTGGGGGACCCTACATGCGGTCCGAACAGCACCAACACCTTTACCTTTACTGGAGCAGCTTACCAGCTCAGCAGCTCAGCACATGCCGCCAGGCACACACTAGACCGGGTGACCTTAAAGTAACCAACCAACCAACCAACACCAGCGGGGGCACAAGCCCCACTACAGTAACCCCATCAAAGGCTGTAATATTATTATTTATTAAAGTTGGACAAGTGACATGGACACAGATGCGCCAGGCCCACACCGCTGAGCAAAGTGACGCACGCCCATGGCCTGGTGCTCGCTGCTGCGTGAGCGGCAGGCGGAGGTGCCGCATGGCGGAAGCAGCATGTTGGTCGCTGACCAGCAGCGGGTGTGTCACTTACCGGGGTATCCCTGGAAAAATAAGTGACATACCAACAGCCGGCGCTGGCAAGCAGACATGCAACCCTCCAGCACACCACTGCACCCCTCTGAGTGGCACATGAGCACATCATGGTGCGTCCACATCCACGCCAGTGGATGATGAGGATCACTGTGTTTTGGAGTGCCAGGCACCTTTGCTGGTCAGCATGCGGTCTGATGTGCGGCAAGCCATCAGGCAAGTTTGGCCACAGGCACCACTCGATACATTCAGGTCATTCTGTCAAGCAATTGAGGAGTTGCACACACGGCACGCACATGCTGAGAAGCACAAATGTGTGTTGCTTCTGGTGTTGTGCTTCAAGCAAGCATTCAGTTGTCACCAGTTACCGGCAGCATACGATGCACAGTTTGGGGCAGCAGCCCCAGAATCTGATGCTCCGTTTGAGGCTGTGGTCTGATGGGGATGAGGATGCATCTGAACTGGTGGAAGTGACAGGCCCAGACCGGAGGCATATACATGCGTGCTGAGTCTGTGTGAATGGAGTCTGTCTGAGTATGGATGTATGTGTGCACGTATGAATTGTTCTCTACGCATGCAGGTACATATGTGAGCAGATGTTAAGCATCTATGGCCTACACCCAGTAGCGGGTGTAGGAAGATCACTGTTCAACATGCGTGGTGCCATGCGTCGTTAACGACGTCCCGTGCACCCTGTAAAGATCTTCCTCTTCTTCTTCTTCTTCTTCTTCCACAACAGAGGATACACAATCAGCGCCGCCGGGGGTTAATTGCGTGGCGCTGCGAAACTGGCCGTGGAAGCTCGCTGCAGCCTGCCAAGCCCCAAGCCATATGCAGACGTGACCTATGACAAACACTAGTGCCTCGACGATCATAGGACTAGCAGTCCTATGACTAGTGACAGGGTGATAGGAGTTGTCACCCTAACACTCCGTGGGTGATAGGTTGTTACAGCGCCTGCTCGTGTGCTCGGCCCAGCATGGACACATGGGGTCGCAGGACCTTATGCACGGCATTGTTTTGTTTTACAATGACATTGTAATGTATCGATTCATGCTCACCGCTATCCATTTTGCTTCAAAACGTGCCCACCCGCCCTCCCGGACGCATCCTCACCTGCAGGGTTCTGGGATGGGGGCCGCTGGGTACTGCTGCTGCTGTTGCTGGCCCACCTGCATGGACAAGGAATGGGGCCGGCAAGGGCAGCAAGTTACCATAGCGATCCCAGCTCCAAGCCCCAACCTTCCACACTGCTACATTTCAATAATCCAGCTTGGAGCAGCCCACTGAGGCAGACAGTCTTCCAGGATCAGCACTAAAGCACTTTACACAACTTTGCTGTATGAGCTGGGTAGCGATAAGCAGAACTACTGTACTAGTGTGCCAGTGACGAGTCTGCGAGCATCCCTGCCAGGCGAGTTGTCAGCAGCGCAGGAGAAGCTGAAATGCTATGCTAGTATATACCAGGCATGTATGACACCGATCGCCTGTGAATCGCAGCTGTCAAGTTGTCTGCATGAGCTTATGGGTCTTGGTCGCCGCTTGAGTGGCTAGCGTGGAGTGCTGTGGCAAGCACTGATGCATCACCAGCTTGTTACTGCTTTCTACTGGAAGCATTGCCGTACGAGTGACCGGAGAGAGTACAGAAAGGCCCATCACCATATTCCACCCTCCTTCCCTGTCGCTGTGTGCTGAAAGAAACAATCAACGCCTACAACATGCACTAAAAATATGCGTCAGTCTGTTGTTTGATGCAGGGTACTCGCAGTAGCAGGGGCGGGTACCTCGCGCCTATCTCAGCACCAGCCTTTGGCAGAGTCACTTCTCGGCGCCAGCCTATCAACTTTGTCCCTAACATCAATTTTCTCTTGCTTTTTGTAATACGCAGGTGTTGTAGGTTCTGCGGTCAGTCGTCACCAGGCACCTGCAGCTGTGCAACCAGGCTGGCAGCTCGTACACGGCAAATCAGCACGCACGAAGCAACAACATCATTAGAGCTATCTTGCTGCTGGGAGCTTTGTGTGCGCTGCTGCATGGTGGGTGACGCAGCCTCAGGCAGTCACTGCCGGTCATAATCACTAGTGATCAGTGCTGCGGCAGGTCACTTCTGGTAGCACCAGTAGGCAGTGCGCCAGGTGCAGCGGCCCACATGGGAAGTGAAAAGTACTGGTACATACTAGTCCTGCAAGCAAAATCAACCCAACAGTTGGCAGCAAAGAGTCTGTGGCAAGGACGGAGAGCGGCAGCTGCACAGTGTGCTTTGCTTGAGGTTTGCTTGTTCTGGCGTACGGCGCGCAGTGGTGCAGCCAGCTGCTGCTGATGATCCGTCATACAGTACATCTGCTACATGTAGCCCTGCTGAAGCAGAGCAACGCTACCGGCGCAAGTTGCTCTGCACGCATCGTGTTCCTTGCAGCAGGTGGAAGGCACGTGTAACTCCTGGGGACCACAGGCAGTAATGCGCAGCACCCTTCTCTGAGCCCCCTTTCAGCCAGCACTGGCTGCCGCTGCCTCCCGCAGACCTGAAACCCTTGCTGCTTCCACAGCGCTGCAGTTGTGCCGCTCCCCGTGCACAGGATGTGCCCTACTGGCTAAGATGTGATGCATAGGATGTGCCCTACTGGCTAAGATGTGATGCCCAGAATCATGCTTGTGTCCCACTGCCACTGCCTCACACTGCCACTGCCTCACTGCCACTGCCTCACTGCCACTGCCTCACTGCAACTGTGTGTTGCATTGGCACCTGCATGCAGGCGCAGGTGCTGCTGGCGCAGCAGCTGACGCGGCTGGGCCTGCCGGTGCAGAAGCAGCACCACGCCACGTGCTTGCAGCTGTGCCTGCAGCACGCCCCCTGGCCGCAACACATGTTGCTGGCCCTGCAGGGCCGGCAGAGCGGCCTGCATTCGTCCCGCAAAGCGCTGCAGCTGTGACAACTTCAGGCCAGGCGCTAGCAGCTGTGCCTGTGGCCGTCCCCCAGCCCGCTGCAGCTGTGGCAGCTTCAGGCGAGGTGCTAGCAGCGGTGCCTGCATCAGTCCCCGAGGGCGCTGCAGCTGTTGCTGCTGGCCCTGCAGGTCTGTCTGAAGGGCCTGCATTTGTACCCCAGGGTGCTGCAGCTGTTGCCGGCCCTGCAGGTCCGCCTGAGGCATCAGTCCCCGAGGGTCCTGCAGGGGCAGAGCCGCCAGGCCCGTTTGCCCGCACGCTTCTTCAGGGGGCTTCTGGCCCGTGCTTGAACAGTGCCCTTGCCACCCCGCCAACCAATGCAGCATGGACGTCAATCAACAAGTGCAACGATCCACAGCAACAGACAACAGGTGGCAACACATGCACTGCGCAGTGCGCGGCAGGCTTTGTGTCTGCTGGCCGCTACATCCAAACATGCGTCTTTAATTCGCAGGGGGTGTGGAGCTTCGCCAATGCAGGCGACAACTCGCTTACGTGCACAGGTGATTTCTGACGCATTTTTGCTACTGACACATTGCTACTGACACAGGGTTTATTCCTGGCCAGGCCCCTCTACACCAAATGTAAATCTGCAACAGCCTGCGTCACTGTCATTTAGCGGCTTCAGCTATCGCCATGGACAAGCTGACATCAGCATGCAAGCGGCAGTGCTGCTGCTGCTGATGCTGCTGCCACATGCGCCTCAACCAGTCCCATTGACCACGTGCATTCACCAACCACCAGCGACAAAATCAGGCTTGCCAGCCCACCCACATGGCTGTCACTGCGACTGCTAATGCTGACTCGCGCTCGCGCTGTCCGCCCTGCTGCTGAAATTGAATGAATGCGCAGTCCCCGGGTGCTCCGGCACACCCTCTGCAGCTGGCTGCTAATGCTGACTCGTGGTCGGGGTGTGCCCTGCTGCTGAATGCTGCTGCTGCTGCTGCTGCTGCTGCTGCTGCTGCTGCCCTGCTGCTGAATACTGCTGAATGCGCAGTCCCCGGGTGCAGCGGCACACCCTCTGCAGCTGGCTTTGCTCTGCCATCCAATGCCCAGTGGGCTTGCGGCGCCAGCATTACCAGCACAGGATCTAGCTGCACAGCCGAGAGTGCGGCTGGCTACAAGCTTTTTGGAGGCCCTTGGGTGTCAACGTGTGCGGCAGGTGGAGCGTGGCAGGCCCCTTCTGG
The DNA here is from genome assembly GCA_030272155.1 of Tetradesmus obliquus. Taxonomy (NCBI): domain Eukaryota; kingdom Viridiplantae; phylum Chlorophyta; class Chlorophyceae; order Sphaeropleales; family Scenedesmaceae; genus Tetradesmus; species Tetradesmus obliquus. The sequence goes on from CP126206.1 coordinate 965,976, forward strand.
CACAGCTATTACATGTGGCCTGATAGGTGAGGATGCGTCCCATCCCATGACATGCGCAGCTAGTGTGGGGTGCTGCAGCATATACAATACCAACACCGCAGCAGCAGCAGCAGCGGCAGCAGCAGCAGCGGCAGCGCATGGCAGCAGCACAGCTTGGCAGCTTGGCAGGCCCCTAGTGGCACAGCTATTACATGTGGCTTGAGTGTGAGGATGCACTGAATGCATCCCAGGACATGCGCAGCTAGTGTGGTGGATAGGTGGCAAACATGATGCTGTTGTTGTAGTGTTTACAACACGAACAAGTCCAACACAGCAGCAGCAGCAGCAGCAGCAGCAGCAGCAGCGACGACAGCAGCACTGCTGCAAGCTGCAGTGGATGCTGTTATTGCAGCAGCTGTTACAGCACATCCAGATGCTGCTGATGCTGATGGCACTGCCAACAGCATGTTCGCTGTGACAGCATGTCAGCTGCCGGCATGCGCTTGCTTCCAGCAACACAAACAGTGGTTTGCTTGTGCACCCCCTGACTTGTGTACCCCCTCACTGTTGCACTTGCGATGCTGCTGCAGTGCCTGGAGGGCCCTGCCCCAACGACCCTGGGCCTGCTACTGCGGGGCTGCCTGATAACGCAGCATGGTGAGCGTTGGCGTGCGTCGTGCGTCAGTCAGGCCAGCAGCAGCAGCAGCAGCAGCAGCAGCAGTATCAGCAGCAACGAATGCCTACAGCATGTATTGGGCCAGATCTACGCCTCAGTAGCGTGTGATTGTTGACATCATCAGTTCAGTGTGCTGTGGAGCTGCGTTGTGTTGTATGCGTGCGTGCTGCAACACCTCAATAACCCTGCTCTGCCCTACATGCATGTCAAAGTCAACAGAGGCGTTAAACTGTCGGCAGCAGTGGGGCAAGTTGGTCAAATGTAAGTAGCCACACTACACAGACTGTTCATGGTGTCCTGCAGAACAACAGTTTTTGTTTTGGTTGCTGCTTCACCCGCCATACCTTGCCAGGTCTGGTTCTAGGTCCAGCACAGCCAGCATTTGGTACAACATGCTGCTGCTGCTGCTCCTGCTGCTGCTGCTGCTGCTGCTGCTGCTGCTGCTGCTGCTGCTGCTGCCAAATTCACCCTGCCAGGGCTTGTTCTGGGCCCAGCACCGTCAGCGGGACAACGTGCAAAGCCAACTGCAAAGCTGGCTTTGGCAATGTTGCTGCCACCACCTATGAGGCTGCCTGCCAGGATGGGCTGTGGCAGCAGCCAACAGGGGGCCTGACTTGCGCCGTGGGTGAGTGGCCTTTGGTTCTTGAGCTGGCCTTGCCATGTTGCATGCTGCATGCTGCCACCACCTACGAGGCTGCCTGCCAGGACGGCCTGTGGCAGCCGCCAACGGGGGGCCTGACTTGTGCTGTAGGTGAGTGATGCTGCTTTGGGGCAGGCCTTGCCATGCTGCAGGTGCTGTATACATCGCCGAGATGGCCTGTGGCAGCAGCCAGCAGGGGGCCTGACTTGCGCCGTGGGTGAGTGGCGTTGGAGTGCCCTTTGCTTAATCCCGAGTGGCATTTCCTTTCATTGGCCTTTGCTTTCGCTTGAGTGGCCTACTGCTTGACTTGCGCCGTGGGGCAGTGGCCTAGAAGTGGCCGTTGCTTTTGCCCGAATGACTTTTCCTTTGCTTTTGCCTGAGCGGACTTTCGCTTGACTTGGGCCGTAGGTGAGTGGCCTTTGAGTGGCCTTTGATGTCGGGCGGGCCTTGTCATGCTGCATGTGCTGCTCGCCCCCTTTCACTGCCATGCACGCATGCGTTGAAACTGTGCTGCAGGTGACGTTCTGTGATGTTAAGGGGGAAGGATATAATTAGCTTTTCTGAGGCTGCAGGGTGTCAGAACTTGAATCCAAAGCAAAGCTTGTACAAATAAAGTGTTTTTGAGTCGTTTCAGCGAATCCATCGCGGTGGTCCAGACGAGGGACCCAGGGTGTGACCAAAAATAAAAAAATCACGGCAGCACAAGTAGACGTAAGAAACGAGTGCTCAACGAGTGCACACTTCTTGCAATATGGAATCGGGCCGGAAGGCGAAATTCTGATTATGATTCGATAACAACCAACTCTGTTTGGGCCGTGTTGCTTTGGTCGCTCTTGTTGTTACGCCCAGGACCCTCCTTGCTGAGTCCAAGGATGACTCCAGGCACTACAGTAGCCGAGGCGGGTGCAGTACTGGCCTCCAAAACGGCCGAAACAACTTCGTTAGCTATAACAACTTAGCAAAAGTGCAAAAACATGCCACCCCACCCCTGGGCAGAGCAGTCCAGTCACTTAATTCTATTGTATCCTTCCCCCTTAACTCTTGGCGCCTACAGACCCACAAACATCTGTCAGCTACAGTGCTTGCGTGTGTTGTCTGGGTGGCTTGTGTTGCGACTTGCATTTGCTGTCATATCATTGAAGCTATGATTGGCTACCTACCTGATGGTGTAACCACATGTGGCGTGCTGTGCTGCTGCTGTTGCCTGCTGCAGCCACCGCGCCCTGCCCTTTTTTGCCTCCAAGCACATGGCTGCCTGCAGGGGGCGCCGCCCCTGGCCACACACATCCTCATAGCAGCTTCAGAGCTGCCTGGGTTTTCAATCACTCAGTCGCTCACTCTGCTGCTGTTTCCTGCCGCAGCTACCGCACCCTGCCCCTTCCTGCCTCCAAGCAGCTGGCTGCCAGCAGGGGGCGCCGCCCCTGGCCACACACATCCTCATAGCAGCTTCAGAGCTGCCTGGGTTTTTAACCACTCACTCCCTCATTCTGCTGCTGTTGCCTGCTGCAGCCACCGCACCCTGCCCCTTCCTGCCTCCAAGCAGCTGGTTGCCTGCGGGGGGCAAGTGGGACTGCCCCAATGAAGTGAGCCAAGGCAGCGCCTGCACAGCGTCCTGCGAGGCAGCCTACAGCAAGACAGGCAACCTCAACGCCTTCTGCTTCGACGGTGAGCATACGTGGGTTTGATATTTTGATGATTCGTAGTAAATAGCCCGCCTGCTGCTTCAACGGCTAGCATGCGCGGGGCCTATACCGTAATCCAACCCGGCTTTTGAGTTGGCGGTGAGCACGTGTAGGGTCGATGTTTTGAACTCCAACCCGCCTCCTGCTTCAGTAGTAAGCACATGTGGGGTCGATATTTGCAAACTCTAACCCGCCTGCTGCTGCAACGGCAAGTACGTGTGGGATCGCTGTTTCACACTTCAATCCGCCCTCTCCATGTTTTCAGCGGCGTGCAAATGCTTTGCTGTGCCTGTAATTCACCTCACAAAATGAATTACGCCCCCAGCCTGGCAACCGTTGCGGTTTGCGTGCTTGCGCATATGCGGGCCCGCGTCGCATGACAAATTTTGACTGGCAGCTTGCCATGGACGATTTGCTATAGGCAGCCTGCAGACGATTTGCTATAGGCAGCCTGCAGACGATTTGCTATAGGCAGCCTGCAGACGGTTTGCTATAGGCAGCCTGCAGATCAGTGCATGATGCTCACTACACACAGAACACCTCCTTTACCCCTGCTACCTACAAGTCTTATGCTTGCCGCTGATGTCGGCTTTCACTTCTTGCTGACCAAGGCATGCATTGTGCTGTGTTGTGCCCGCGCTGTGCTGACCAAGGCAAGCATTGTGCTGTGTTGTGCCCGCGCTGTGCTGACCAAGGCATGCATTGTGCTGTGTTGTGCCCGCGCTGTGCTGACCAAGGCATGCATTGTGCTGTGTTGTGCCCGTGCTGTGCTGACCAAGGCATGCATTGTGCTGTGTTGTGCCCGCAGGTGCATATGCTCAACCAAGCACAGCCATGACCTGTTCACCTGCGGGTAAGCAAAGGAGGCGTGTGTCGTCTGCTTCACTGCAGAAACTGCAGAAACTATTGGCACAGCAGTGGCTGCAGACTGCGGTTTGCTTTGCTTTTGCACTGCAGCTTCAAGACCTGATGGCTACGGGGTAATGGATCACTCTTCAGCTATAGCGCCTATCTTGACATGCACTCAATGATGTTTTGAGGCAGGACAGCACAGCTTGTGCAGTGTCTCCTTGCATGCATGCCAAGCCATACATGCTGTTCCCAACAAACGTGACAGCCAAGCAGCCTGGTGCTGCTCGACCTGTCATGGCAATGCATCAATCAGGCCAATAGCTGTTACACCTGCTAATACACTTTGCCGCTTTTTTGAAGAACCCTGGACATTCCGTATAACCTGCTGCAGGTTGCAGCGGCAACCCGAGCGGCGAAATCGACCCAGATGCTGTCTGGAGCTGCGCCTCCCCCTCCCCACACGCCGCCAAGTGTGCAGCTGGATGCAAGGGTGTTGCAGCCCCACCCAACCCTCCCACTGTCATCTGCGACTTTGGTGAGCGGCCTCTCGTGACGTTGGCATCACATTAACAGCTTTCATGTGTGACTGTGAGTGGGTTGTCATGTATTTGTGTCTTGTGAGCCGTTATCTGCGAACACTACAGAAAGTTGCACACGTTTCTTTTTGCAACATTGCAGGCAGCTGGGTGTACTCCAATGGCTCCTGTGCCGATGAGACCACCAGGAACTTTTTCTTCACCATCACAGGTGAGTGTTTAGTGATGATACGCATCTAAGTGTGCACCAGGGATAGTAGTGCAACCACAGGATGTTTGTGCAGGCTCAATCGGATGCACTGCATGGGAATTTTTTGTTACTATCAGCTGTAAGATTAGACAGCAGACCAGGCTGATGCATCACATGATTTCACGCGAGATGACTACATACAGCTCCTTGCACCACATAAAAACAGCATGAGCCATAGCAGCAGCATGGCATGTACCGAGACCAGGAAGCAAAATATCAGACAGTACTGCTATCATCTGTCCGAGACAATAGAGATATCACTGCTCACGCTTTCACACTGCACCTATGTGCACATGTTGCTGCGGAGCATCCGATGAGCTCATTGACCGGCACAGCAACAGCATGGCATGCGCCTAGACCAGCAAGTAGAAAAGCACTGCTGTAATCTGACACAGGCTAGATATATTATTGCTCATGCCTGCACGCCACATACCTGCATTGTGATACGCAGCGCCTGACGAGCTCATCAACCGTCTGGAGGGTGCCATTCAAAGGGACAGAGGCCCCTTCCTCGCCAACAACATCCTGCAGCAGCCGTGGATCTGTGAGTGCCCTGCTCATGCTAGTCAACCCCTGCGCATGTTTTAGTGTTGTACAGCACATCTCATGTGTGTATGTCCCTGCGCGTGTATCAGTGTTGTGCAGCACATGCACATATGCTCAATTGCACATGTGCACTCTCATATGACGTCACTGTGCATACTCGTGCACTGCGTCCGGCACGCTGCTGCATCTCGCACACGTCTGCGTGCCAGCACCTGCAGTTGCAGCGCGCAAAACAGCAGTTGCAGCTCACAGTACAGCACTTGCAGCTCACACACGCATGCACGCCAGCACCTGCTGACACGTTGCCTCGCACTGCTGCAGCAGCAATGCTCTGAAGATTGCGTTCATGCCCCAATGCACATTGCTTGAATGCTACTCATTATGCTGACTTGATATGCAACAATTGGACAAGTATCAGCTCAGCTGCATGCATGCGCGGAGATGGCAGCATGCATCTAGCAGTGTGTCAGTGACGTCATGGTACGCATGTGCTGCTGCTGGGTGTAGCTAAAGGCCGTGAGTAGAGTGATGAGTCGCTTGTCCTAAATGCAGCGTCCTGGTGAATATGTGCTGTTGCTGGCAATCAATGAATGTTATGTCCTCCGTCTATGTTCTGCAGCCGGGCTGGTTCCCTATAGCCCATCATCCGTGAAGGTCACTGACACCTGGATATCGCAGTCCAACAGCACCAACCAGAAGCGGCGGCTGCTTGCTGTGACAGGCAAGAGCCTGGTGGTGGTTGGAGTGAAGGTGGGCAAGCCTCTGCTAGGGTTTAGGGTTTAGGGTTTGGTGGTACAGCCTATGTATGGCGGTGTTCAACGAGGCGGGGTTGCCTTGAGTGCGCTTGCATTGGTTTAATTTGACAAAGCGCACGGCACAGACTAGCTGGCACGCCAATGCAATGCAGAAGGAGGTGCTTGCGATGTGCTTGATATATTTGAAATGAACCTGACCGCAGCTGCTTGCGTGCCGCATGCGTAGGATCCGAGGTTTCTGCCAATGTGTGTGCTGCTTTCACTACTGTCTGCATGTGCTCAGGTGTCGGTGGGTTCAGGCATTGTTGCCCAGGCGGCAGGGGCAATCGTGAATGCAGCTTTCAGCTCCCCTGCTGCATCCAACTTCATACTGGCGCAAGGCCTCGATGTATGGAGGGGCAACTTTGTAGAGGAAAATCTCCTGCAGCAGGTCGAGTGCATTCCTGCAAATAAGATGATTCCTCCCCCCCCCCCCGCCACCCCCCCCCCCCCCCCCTTGCCCCCCATCCTGTATGCTTGTCCCCTCTGTGATGCTATACTGCTGTATAGCAACATGTCTGGAGGGGCAACTTTGTGATGAGAGCCTGCTGCAGCAGGTGCGAGTGCAGGTTGATTTGCTCTGTTAGCTTTCAGCTTCTGGCGAGCTCTCGTTGTTTTCCTAATCGGATCAGGAAATGCTGATGAGGCCCTCCTGCAGCAGGTGCAACAGTACAAAAGAGGATTCTGCTTGCATGCAGCATTCTTATCATTGATGATGTATGCTAAGTCGTGTTGGCCCTGTGAGCTTTCAGGTTATTGTGCGCCTGTTTGCGTCCCAAAAACAGTGCTGCAACCATGGATGGGCCCTGTCTGTGCTGCTAAACCTAAACCCTGGATCTGTCATTTTCCTCACAGGTGACGCTTGGCCTGAGTGACAGCACTGGCAGGTTTGTTGGCGAGCCAGCAGGCGCAGGTGAGCGAGCCACAGACAGCGTCACAGTCACTCAATTATGTCTTGCAAGCGCCTTTCAAAGTGCCTGAATCAGTCACGCAAAGTTGCAGCGGTAGAATGTGTAGTCAATTTGAAATGTCACTTTTTGAAACTCCATGGTCAACAAGCTTGTATGAAGTACCTGCGGCTTATGGGAACATGTAAGTCTGTGCCTTTGCTGAGCAGCATGCACTCTAGGCGATAGCAGGCAGTCCTACTGCCTTGCTGTCCTTTCCCTGTTCCCCAAGGCTTACATCTGTCTCCATCTCCCCTGTTCGCACTCTTCTTCCGTTTCCTTGATTTCATCAGACGGTTGCCTTGTGGAGATGCTGCCCACCACTTGCTAGCTTGATGTCCTTCTCCTGTTCACCATGGTTTACGTCCGTCCTGGTGTCCCCTGTTGGCACTTCGCTTCTGCCGTTTGATGCATGTCCAGACGGGTGCCTTGAGGAGATGCTGCCCACAACCACCTTTTGCTGCAACCCGTGGCTTACACTTACGTTCCTCGCTGTTTCCCCTGTTGGCACTTCTGCCGATTAACGCATGTGCAGACGGGTGCCTGGTGGAGATGCTGCCCACCACTACTGCCAACAACTCCATCGGCATTCTAAGCACACAGCAAAGGGGGCCGGTGTTTGACGTGAACATGTGCAGCGGCTGGGACACACTCTACGCCTCATATAAGTACAAGGCCAGCAGGTGAGAGCTGTTCTCCATGGGGAGCGGAGGCTGCTCATCATCATCATCAGCAGCATGTTTCCCGTCAAGCCATAGCATCAATGCCATCGGCCCCGCGCCCCAATGGAACGGCATCAAAAATGAGCACTACACCATCATGCTTGCTGCATCAGCAGTAGCTTCATGAACATCAGCCACCTGTGCAGCGGCTGCAGAGGCATGTACTAGTACAAGGCCAGTAGGTGAGAGCTGTTCGCCATGAGGAGCGGAGGCTGCATCACCATTAACAGAAATAACATCAGCCACCTGTGCAGCGGCTGCAGAGAGGTGTACAAGTAAGGTACAAGGCCAGCAGGTGATTACATGTCTTAAAGGACCTAGGTTGCGACTGAATATTCACCAGCCATGAGTTGGCAGTACCATAGATACGCCACCTGCTACTTGGTCATAGTACCACTCTAGCTTTGTGTTTGGTGTTTTGTTTCAAAAAACAAGCAGTTGTCTGAGTTCCGATAAACAAGCAGCGCTGAGCCATATTTACACGCGGCCTTGTCCTTTGATGTATCATGCAGCAGCATCTGCTGCAGACCAACACAAAGGACGCAAACACGCGTGTGTGTTCCGTACCCTGCTGCTGGTGTGCTGCTGACACTGCAGCTCCGTCAATGTGTGACAGCACCACTGTGTGCCACCTGGCGGGGGCTCACTCTTTTGCTGTATCCTTCTTTTTGTGTGCTGCTGACACTGCAGCTCGTCAATGTGTGACAACACCACTTTGTGCCACATGATAGGAGCTCACTCTTTTGCTGTATCCTGCTTTTTGTGTGCTGCTGACACTGCAGCTCCGTCACTGGTGCCACAAAGCTGTCTGCTGCCATCATCAACAGCACCACCACCCGCTGCACAGTGAGCCGTGGTGAGTGGTTTGCTTGATGAGGCGGCATTAGGTAGTGCACCAAGGCTTGCGATCAATAAGTGGGCCACTTGGTATGTTGCATATCGAGCTGCTTGGTGGGGGGGGTTGCATCCAGCATTTGCTGCACAGTGAGCCCCTGCATGTCGCCCGCTACGCCTGCTGCGGCCATCATAAACAGCACCACCACCCGCTGTAAACATCATAAACAGCACCACCCGCTGTAAACATCATAAACAGCACCACCACCCGCTGTACCGTGAGCCCCGGTGAGTGGCCTGCTGCTTGTTAATGGAGCAGGAGATGTACTTATGCTTACATCGCCAGCTGCTTGGTCAGGGATGCAGCTAGCGTTTGCTGCACAATGAGCCCCTGCAAGTCGCCAGCATGCCAGCTGCTTGGTCAGGGTCGCTTAGGCCCGGCACGACGTCGTGTTGTACTGCACTGCACTGCACTGCACTGTACTGCACTGCACTGCAATGTACTGCACTGCAAACCTGTGCAGAAAGCTTTGGTGGCTGGCTACGCATTCGCGCACATCACTCAAGCATAAAGTTGCGGTTGCAGCAATAGACAGCAGCTGATCACTATGAAAACAGGTGGAAGCAGCTCTACAGAATAATGCGGCTCTGTGTTATAACAACTGCTGCTGCTGCTGCTGCTGCTGCTGCTGTTCACATCACATTTTTTTCTGGCAGAGAGCACTGTTGCGAGGGCGTCTTCGTTTGAGGTCGCGTGCAAGAACTTGGACGGCACGCCCTTCTCAGCTGCTGCAAACTACGCAGTGCTGGTGAGAGCCGGCGCCCCCTAGTTACTTTTGTCCTTCGTACTTTAGTACTTTAGTACTTATTTCAGTAAACCCTGGGCTCAGCAGAGGCAGGCCTTGGTGCTGCCTTTATGCAATACGCCTGTCAGCAACGCACAATATTTAATCAATTCCCAACATCCATTCCTACAAGGGCTCAGCAGAGGCAGGCCTTGGTGCAGCCTGTTGTGTTACATGTCAGTCAGGAGCATCCGCTTAGACTGCCTTACGTGTGAGGTGCTGTGCTGGCCCAGCACAGCGTTTCAGATCTCATAACAGATCTCTTGTTGCTTGATGGGTAACATGTTGTTGATGATGATGAACAGATCTCATGTGCAAACTTGACGACCTTGGCGGCAGCGCTGCAACTGCAACGTAGTCGTGCCGCAGCGAGTGCGGTTTGCAGGTGCATACCACTGGGTGCTGCTGTGACGCTGCCCTCCTGTCTGTTGCGCCTTGCAGTTGACTGCCAACTACACATGCGGCAGGCATCCGGCTGCACCTACTGTTATGCAGTATGAACTACGATGCTGTGACGCTGCCCTCCTGTTTATTGTGCCTTGCAGGTGACTGCCAACTACACATGCGGCAGGCTTCTGGCTGCACCTACTAATGTTATGCAGTATGAACTACGATGCTGTGCCGCTGCTCTCCTGTTTCTTTGTGCCTTGCAGGTGACCGCCAACTATACATGCGGCGGGCAGCCGTCCGCATTTTTCGACACAACCAATGTGGCTGTCTTGACGGGTCCCTCGCTGGCACTGAGGGCCGGGAAACAGCCGGAGCCCGGCTGCGGAGGCAAGCCAGCTGTTGCTGTCTTCAGGTACAATCTGAAGAACCTGCAGCTGTTCCAGGACTTCCAGCTGACAGCACAAGTGGCGCCATCCTGCACCGCCCGGCTCATCTCTCGTGAGTGCAAGGCAGGCCTTGATTGTGGACGATTTGATGATAGCGGAGGATTTGATTGTGAACATTGATTGATTGCTTGTGGATTGATTGTGGACGCACAGCAGCTGATGCTTGCTGCTACATCATGTGACGACAGCTGAGTTCCGGTACCATCATGTACAATGAGAATTTAGTGAAATTCCAAAAACATGAACCCTAAAACCCTGTACCCTAAACCTGTAAACTATGTATGTCAACAAACGGCTGTTGTGCTGTTGCCACGCAGGCCCTCCAAGTCCAACGGCCTTGCTGTCGTGACATGCAGAGGAGCCCTCCTGCGTGTGTCCCTTGGTTACATCAAGACAGACCTGCCATAATACAATTAACTGTCTGTGTACTGTTTCACTGCAGTCCTGCCCACGTACAAGAGCGCTCGTGACATGCAGCAAAGGCATCCCGCTGGGAAACCCCAAAACCCTGTACCCCAAACCTCTATCCTATGTACGTCAACAACGGCTGCCGTGCTGCTGCGATGCAGGCCCTTCGAAGTCCAACAGTCTTGCTGTCGTGACATGCAGCGGAGCCTTCCCGCCTGATGTCCCTATTCAAATCAAACAGACCCCGCATGTACTGTGTATACCATCGGCTGTCTTTGTGCTGTTTCACCGCCGTCCTCTCCACTTACAAGAGCGCTCGTGGCATGCAGCAAAGGCATCCCGCTGGGAAACCGCAAACCTTGTACCCCACATCTCTATCCTATGTACGTCAACAACGGCTGCCGTGCTGCTGCGATGCAGGCTCTCCAAGTCCAACGGTCTTGCTGTCGTGACATGCAGCGGAGCCCTCCTGCCTGGCGTGCCTATTCACATCACCAAAAACCCCCCATATACATCCTTCAACCCTGAATCAACAGTTTCAGTACGTTGTTGTGCTGTTGCGATGCAGGCCCTTCCAAGTCCAACGGCCTTGCTGTCGTGACATGCAGCGGAGCCTTCCCGCCTGGCGTGCCTGTGGCGGTGGGGCTCAACCTCACTGCCTCTGTGCAGGGCTGCCGCAACATCACAAGTGAGCTGCATTGTCACTCGATGCCGTCTTCTGCTGCTTGTACTAGCTATCAAGTGATACAGATATAATATACAGATATAATATAGAGCGGGCTGTTATGGCAGGGTTGTGACCTTGGGATCCAGCAGCAGGTGCAGTCGGTGTGCGCAGGGATGGCTGGCACCTGGCCCTGCTGCTGCTGTTGTCAAGTGTGGCTGATGGCTGGCCACTCGGCAGCAGGCTCAACCTCACTGCCTCTGTGCAGGGCTGCCGCAACATCACAAGTGAGCTGCTTTGTCACTCATTACTAACTCCTTTTGCTTCGACTAGCTTTCAAGTTGTACATAGAGCGGGCTGTTATGGCAGGGTTGTGACCTTGGGATCCAGCAGCAGGTGCAGTCGGTGTGCGCAGGGATGGCCGCTACCTGGCCCTGTTGCTGCTGTGATTGAGTGCGGTGGGTTACTGGCCACTCGGCAGCAGGCTCAACCTCACTGCCTCTGTGCAGGGCTGCCGCACCATCACAAGTGAGCAGCGATGTGCGCAAACGTATGAAGCGTGGATTTATACAGTTTACAAAACGTTTTATATGCCACAGGTGGCCTTATATGCCTGGCGTAGGCGCACATAAAACCTGAATGGAGCTGCGCTGCCACCAGTGCTGTGATACGTGTTTGGGAGTCCTCGGCGACAGAGCATGCAGTGCCGAGCAAATTGAGGTGGCCGGCACTGTGGCAGGGGAGTGCAGAGGGGGGACGCCAAAAACCCCAGAGCTCCAGCGAATTGGGTGTCAATTTAAGTATATTAGGAACGCATCTACACATTATAATAGACAATTTGCAGAAGATGCAGCCGTATCGAAAGTGTCTGATGTGCTGGTAAAGTTTTCAGACCAAGTAAACGGCGCCATCATAACTGTACGTCCCAGCAGCCGCACCCAGTCGAAGCTGTTTGCTTCTACAAAGCCTGCCACAATGTCATAACATAAGCGATCCAAGCAAAGACAGCAGTCTGCGCTGTGTTCCCTCACCAGGCAGCATTGCCAACTGCTGGCTGCGCACCTAACAAATCAATGCTTGCACCTTCTGCCTGCGCTGCCGGTACAGGCGCCTTTCCAATCAGCGTCCCCGTCACGTGCTGCGTCACCGGCAGCAGCTACGCAAAAGGCGCAACCGCCGCCAGCCCTTCCTGCTTCAGCCACTTCAAGCCAGGCACGACAGCCGCACAGTGCTCGAAGCCAGTCAGCGCATCTGGCTACTTGAACCGCGGGCCAGGGAATGCGACACTGTTCCTGGCACAGAGCACCAGCAGCTGCAGCGACAGCTTTGCTGTGGGCAGTGTGTCTGTGACTTGTCCTGCTGGGGCCTCCGGCCAAAAGCTGCGCTTTGCGATCACATCTCCTGCTTCCAGGTGAGACACAGCCTCGGCTGTTGTCACTGTCAGGGTTGTGAGGGCTGTGAGAGTCGTGAGGTTGTGCCATTTTGATGTCTGTCAGGGTGTAGGTAATGTGTCCATCACCTGCCCTGAGGGAGCCTCAGGCCAGCGGCTGCGCTTTTCCATCACAGCTGCAGCTTCCAGGTAAGGCTCGAGAGCTTCTGTTAGTGTCAAATTAGTCAGCGTGTGGGCAATGTGTCTGTCACTGTGTTCTGTGGCTTTTTCTTGTTTTTTTAAATGTGCCTAGATCTGTTTTTCACCCTGGCAAGGCTCACACTGTCTCCAGATGGTGCCAGCACCCGCGTGTGGCCACCGTCCTTCCTTTTCCTGCTTCTGAATCATGCACACCAATGCCCCTTCGCCCCGCAGGTCGGCTGACAGGCGTTACCTTGTGCTCTGTTCACCCCCCACGGCACCTCTGCAGTGCCCCAACCCGCGATGGATCAGCACCAGAGCCAAGCCAGGGCAGCCGGGCCTGCCCGAAGGCCTCAACACCACCACAGCCAACGGAGCAAGAACCGAGGAGTTCAGCGTGTCAGCGCGCTGCGCGTGCAGCAGCGCGTACTATGCCGTGGTCGAGTCTGTGCAGTACCGCAACCTGCCTGCTGCGGCCTGCGGCCGTTAATAACATACCTGTGCGGTCCGCTGCGGCGCACACATCACTGACCCCCATCTGAAGGTGGGCGCTGTAGAAGTGATTTGAGGAGTTGAGGAATTTGAGGAGGTGTTGAGGAACTTGAGGAGGATGTGTGGTGTACTGTTGTCATACTATGCACTGGGAAATACATGCTTGCTGGAGGTTTTGTACTAGGTTTTGAAGTACTTAGGATCTTCATGGCATTGGCTCATGTGAGGCCATCCTGAGCTGGATGGCTGGTTGATGGCCGGCCCCCTGTGAAGCAGGCTTGGGTGCTTGATACGTGTTGTATGTATTGTATGTATACATTTTGAGGTTGAAAGGTCTTTATACAGGGTCCTGCACGGGCATGTGTTGGCGCATGAGCTTGCATGGACGTGCGTTGGGTATGTTGGGCACTGAGCAATGCATGCGCTTGGAGTACTATCATACTTGAAGGCTGCTGGCGCTGCCGCGGCTGTGGCCTGATGTGAGGCTATCACGGCCTCATGAGGGGCTATCATTGGCGGGGGTGGTTTACAGCCTCCTTCTCCCACCCCACCCCCAGGGGAAAGCGGGCTTTGGGCTTGATCGCGTTTGTGGTTGAAGTGTCTTTACACAGGAGCTTGCATGGACGTGTGTTTCCACAGGAACTTGCATGGGTGTGTATGGCATAACTGCCGGCATGGGTTTGCCCCCAGATGAAATCATCGATGGCTCTGTCACTGAGCCCAGCTCTTCACGCATGGTGTTTGCCAGCAGTGGTGCAGGATCCATTGTTGGTCCTGGCTGCTGCCTTAGTTGTTTAGATCAGGTGCATCGGCGGTGGTTGAACTTATTCAGCTGTGGCAGCACAGCCATTGCATGTTGCAGGCGGCGTTGTCACTTGATGAGGCTCCCTCAGTTTCAAAGTGTCGAAAACGTATCAGCCAACACATTAGCGCATATTGTGCTAACAACTGCATGATGTGTTCATCAAATTCTTAGGCTGAGATGTGTTCTGCACATTGTTCATTTGATCCTTGGCAGCTCTGCAGCAGCTGCAGCCTGATGCAGGCAGCCGTGCTGGCACAGCTCCGATCTGTTGCGCGTGACATTGCGCAGTGCTGCTGCCATGTGGTTCCGGGCACGTGATTTGTGGCAAACATCTGGGATATATATCCAGATAAAGCCATCGACGGCTCTGTCACTGAGCCCAGCTCTCCACGCATGATGTTTGCCAGCAGTGGTGCAAAACCACAGTGGTACCGTATTAGTACAGAACCCAATGGTGGTCCTGACTGCTGCCTTATGTGTTATGATCAGGCGCGTCAGGGGTGGTTACATTTCCACCACGTTCATCTGATCCTGCAGCATTTGCACCCCAGCTGCAGCCTGATGCAGGCAGCCGTGCTGGTCACGGTTCCCAGTTGATTGTTGGCAAACACTCGCATCGCGAACCACTGCCGCCGCTGTTTGTCCATTGATTGATGTGCGGCAAGGATCTGATATGGCTCTATGACTGAATCCACCTCTCAACGCTTGTTGGCCAGCAGCAGCTCAGGATGTACCTGTGGTCCTGGCTGCTGCTTTCTGCGTGCTGATCTGGTGTTTTGCTGGGCAAGATTTCACTGGGCAAGGTTTGCACCATGCTCACACCAGGTTTGCACCATGCTCACGCAATCCTTGGCGTTTGCAGCACATCTGCAGCGTGATGCAAGCAGCCGTGCTGGTCGCGGTTCCCATGTGTTGCGCGGCAAACGTCCCGCAGTGCTGCTGCAGTTGTTTTTCATACATACGTGATGCGGCAGGGAGGGTGGCACTTTGGAGTACCAGCTCTGACGCATGTTGGATTGGCAGCAGTGGTTCAAAACCCATGTTTTGCTGGGGCTGCTGCTTCGTGTACACAACACACACGTGTGTTCATCAGGTGTACGTACATGTACGCATGCCGGTATACCGGCGGAGATGGAACTTGCGGCATATCTCCTTGATCCTTGGCAGCTCCGCAGCAACTGCAGCCTGATGCAAGCAGCCGTGCTGGCACAGCTCCTACACATTGTGTGGCAAACATCTCCGCGCAGTGCTGCTGCCTTTGTATTAATAAAAATGTTTCATTTACACCAGGTGCGGCAAGGAGCCGGGATGGCTCTATCACTGGAGCCATCTCTCAACGCATGTTGGTTTGCCAGCAGTACTGGTGTTCCACATGATTCACCAGTGGTGCTGGCTGCTGCGTTGTGCCTTCGAAGGTGTACTCACCAACAGTACCACTCGGCACAGCTGGGATGAAATCTGCACAATGTTACACTTGATCCTCGGCAGTTGCAGCGAAGCTGCAGCCTGATGCAGGCAGCCGTGCTGGTCACGTCCAACGCAGTGGTGCTGCCGTTGATTCTATGTCTTGCGATGTGCAGTAGAGAGGTGGCTGTTTTACTGGACCCGTTCTCAATGCATCGTTTGCAATCGGCAACTTTCTTTATATCGTTTGCCTGTAGTGGATGTTGGAGTGGTTCCTGGCCGCTGGCTTCCATAATGACTGCCACCCCTGATATGAATAGCACAATCCCAGGCGTTTTTGGACGGCGTACAGGGGTCGGCGGATGGCGTGCATGCTTCAGGACATGAGTGCTGTTGACAGACATTGGCGTGCCCTCTATGGGTCCCCTGGGCAGCACAGTTTACCTGAGGAGGGCGCAAGCCCTACCTCTTTTATGGCGAAATTGTTGTCACAGTGCCAGGACGGCCCAGCTGTGGCTGCTACATCGCACCTGAATGATCCTTTTTCTGCGGGTGAGATGGAGACTGTGTTGCTGCGAATGCATAATGGGCGGATGCCAGGGCCAGATGGGCTGCGTGGTGAGCTGTTCAAGGGTGCATATAATGTTTATGTCACGAGTCGAGGTTACAAAAAACACCTGTATGTCCTGCATGAGGACTTGAGTGCAATTTTCACAGCAGTCATGAAGTGTGGTCAGGTGCCTGGAGTGTGGTGTTCTGCTTACCTGTCAGCAGTGTTCAAAAAGGGTGACCCCAGTGACCTGGATAACTACCGTGGTATAGCTGTTGGCTCAGTCATGGGCAAAATGTTCAGTATGTTGATCGAGAAGCGTTTGGCAGCCTTCTGTGAAGAGCGTGGTTACAGGGCGTGGGGACAGGCTGGTTTTAGGGATAGGCACAGGACGTGTGACCATGTTTTTGTGCTCAAGCACCTTGTGGATCGCAGCCGTTTGGGTCACGGTCGCTTGTTTGCTTGCTTTGTGGATTTCAGGAAGGCGTATGACCTGGTTCGACGCGACCTGCTTATGCGGTGCCTGGCAGACATTGGCTTGCGGGGCAATGTGCTTGCATCTATCGTTTCTATGTACTGGAATGCGCCTATGATCACTAAGTTGTCAGGCAGAGTTGGGCAGCCCTTTGACAGTACCCGTGGTGTGAAGCAAGGCGATCCACTATCGCCTCTGCTGTTTGGCATATTCATCGATCGAGTGGAGCAATGGCTAGCCGACCGCTGTGGTGCGTGTGGCACGGCTCTGGGCAGCAGAATGGTGAGACTGCTGCTGTATGCTGATGACCTGGTGCTGCTAGCAGAAACAGCCGGCAAACTACAGCAGCTGCTGGATGCCCTGCAATCATTTTGTAGCGAGTATGACATGCAGGTTAATGTGGGCAAGACAGAAGTAGTTGTGTTTGACAGGAAGCGCTACAGCGGTGCAGCAGTGTGGCAGTACCAGGGGCAGCAGGTTCCGGTGTCACAGCAGTTCAGGTACTTGGGCGTCCAGTTCCATTCCACTCAGGGTGTGTTTGTTTGCACTGATGCTCTGGCTGCAGCTGGTAGTAGAGCGATGTGGGCTATGCTGGCCAGATGCAAGGAGCATGGCATTCGCAGTTTGTCAATGCAGGTGCAGCTGTTCAACTCTCTTGTGTCTCCAATTCTGTGCTACTGTTCCGAAGTGTGGGGTCCAGCCCTGCTGAGCCAGGCGGGCTCGGGTGCTGCTTTGGTCAGCAAGTTGCAGAACAATGTCATCAGCAGGGTGCAGTTCACGTTTCTGCGTACACTTGCAGGACGCGTCCGCAAGTCCACTGCTCGCTTGCTTCTGTCAAGAGAATTTGGGGCCCAGCCTTTGGTCAGTTTGTGGCTTCGTGCGGCAGTGAGCATGTGGAATAGGGTTGTGGATATGGATGCGTCCTCCCTTTTGGTCTGTGCTATGCGTGACAACTTACGGCTGTCCACTGTTTCCAGCAGCGGCGCAGTGTGGTGCACACAGTTGCGACGTGTACTTGAATATGTGCATGCCCACTCACAGCAGCTGGGAGATGCCGTGCAAAGGCTGCAAAACTTCCAGTCTCTGGATCTGAAAACCATAGCGCGTGCTTTTGATGGCGTCTTGTATCAGCAGTGGCAGGGGTGCCCTGTCAACCCGCGTGATGCTGCTAGTGGTCATGGTGTCTACAGTACTTATGAGCGGTGGTTTGCGGCATGCTCTTCTACTGACATGCTGTCTGTGAGCCCAGCTTTATGGTGCCCAGATTATGTCTCTCAAACTGCTGGGATCAACAGAGAGCATCTGGGGTCCTTGACCCGTTTCCGTTTGGGTGCTCATGATTTACGTGTCTGCAGTGGCAGGTGGCAGCGACCACCTGTGCTGCGAAGTGACAGGGTGTGCCTACGCCCTGGCTGCCAGTCTGAGGTTGTTGAGGATGAGTTTCATATGGTCTTTGAGTGCCCTTTCTATGCACCAGTCCGCGAGCGATTTGCTATGTTGTTCGAACCCTTCGGGGACTCGTCACAAACATGGGCTACTATTGCTGGTTGTCACCCAGCAGGCGATGACATGATCACTTTTATGAAGCAGGCACCTGCTTTGGTGGCCGCTTTTGTGCACTGCTGCTATCTGATGCGGTGTCACCCGGACACTGATCCTGAGGTCCTTCTGTCCTCTCAGGCTATTGCTCAAGCTATTGATGATGCTGATGAGTTTTTTTCTGCGTTTTCGTCTGACGGTTTGGACGATGATGAGTTGTTCTTCGATGTTTCCTCCCCCTATGAGCCTCTCGTTGGCTCCTGACTGGGGTTCCCACTCCTCGTTGAGTGGAGCATGTAATGTAATGTAATGTAATGTAATGAATACCACCCATGGCTAGCATCACCAGCGTCACGCCTTACACACAAAGGTGTTCCTGGGGTGGAACCTCAGAGTGACAGCCCGAGCTGAGCTGCTTGCAGCTTTTTATTTTACCAGGTGTCTGTAGTGGCGTATGCCGCATGAACGCACCGTGTAACCCCTCTATCTGTCTATTTATCTACCTATCTATCTACCACCCATGGCTCCGGCTTCAAGCGTTCAATACGTCATTAAACATCAGCCACCCTGCCAGCCACAGCCAAACTTTGCAACTGTCCTCATTCACTGAGCCATCGCCTACTCCGAACACGAGGGCGCGCCTAGTGCAGCACACACGCACACACGCACACCAATGCCATGTATGCGGTCAGTGCACACAGCAACAAAACCCGTTCTCACAGCTCTGCAATCACGACTTGTACAAGTCACATGTGTGTCACACAAAGAGAACACAGCCCGTTGTCAGGACCATGACAGTCTCATTCGAGCAATCACCGATTCCAACCTCACAATCACTGCATTGAACGCTTCAAGGACGGTCCTACGCACTGCGTATGTGGTGGCATGTTGAGCAGTAGGGGCTCTGGCTTGCTAATGTGAGAAGATAGTTACATGTGGATCCTGGCACCATCTTGCCAAAACGTTGTGGCTTATAAGCTTCGCAGGTGTGAGCCACAACAGGATGAACACATGGTCTGAGACCAGAAAGGAGAGTGAGCACCGTAGAACACAATCCACACCCTTGAACGCCAAATCTCTCATGATATACCCAGAGACATCTTACTGCCATGCGCAGCGGCACCCCACCTAATGCCATGCTTTGCCTCTCCTGTGACACCTCTTGGCGAGCACCTTGGCCACAAGATATGAACCCATGCCAACCAGCAGCACAAAGCAAGCCAGCTGCAGCAGCAGCAGCAGGACATGGTGCGTCTGAAGCACCCCAAACTCCAGGGCATGTTGCAGGCAGGGCGGGTGGCGTGCAAGCACAAAGGGCATGTTCATGCCATCAGGTGGCACTGCTGCTGCCTGGTGCTGGTTTGTTGCAGCAGCATTGGCAGCAGCGCCATACGCTGCTGGAGGGTCTACACAAGCACTCTTCCTTGCCACTGTCACAAAGAATGTCCGTATCTGCATTGGGTTCAAGCGTATGCTTGTGGTGCCTGGGATTGGTCCCACCAAACGGGCATTAATGAAGCTGAACAAAGAGGGAGGCAGAACCAGCGGAGGCTTCCAAACTGTGAGTGTGTGGCTGATGTTGAACACTGGCCGCATGCTGTCACTGACAGTCAGAGGCCGTTCTCCAAACAGTGTGGTCTCCTGCACGCTTGTGATGTTCGCCCGTAGCAGCTCTGCCACTGCTGACAGCTGCACCCTAGCAGGCCGTGACAGCGTCGGATGCTCCCCTGATTGAAACATATGGCTCAGGCGCAACAGCACAGTGTTGCAGCCGAGCCACTTTGCAGTGGGCAAATGGACGTTCGCCGGCAGGTTGTCTGCGGGGTCTTGTGTTCCAGAAGTGGCCTGCAATTCTGCGTGTTCTGTGTTGGGTATGGCACCAAACGCCAGCTGCAACGGGTCATTTAGCATCTGCACAAACAGCAGAAGCACCGAAGGCATCACGCAAGTGTGAGCATGGCATGCAGAAGCGCAGCAGCAAGGCAGCTGCTCAGTGTCCGCGTGGCGCATGCGCTGTTTTGCGCTAAAGCCGAGGAGGGGGTGCAATATGTAACACTAGTTGATACTGGTAAACGAATGGATAGATGTTTGTGGAACCAGGAGTCATGTCATTATTGCTGCTGCTGTTGCTGCTGTGATCCATGCAAGCCTCATTCCCTGTCGACAGTGCGTGCACTCATACAAGGTGACTGATGCTTCCACGCATACATGGCATTGTACAGCTTGACGTCGACCAGCAACATCATTCAGCATCTAACACACACGTCCCCACCTGCTCAAAGTGCCTCGAGGCCTGTGGCACGCCTCCCGCATTGCTGTGGCTGAAGTTCCCTGTGAAGTTTTCAAAGAAGGATATGGTGTGGCTTCCAGCTGCCACATGGCTATCCATAAGTGGCTCCACCATCCCCCTGTGGTCATCCCCTGCAGTGGTCCTGTGCAAGTGGATGTCCAGCTGGCCATCAGCCAGCGACACAGCACCATGCGCATGGTCCACAGCAACATGCATCTGCCGCGGCTGCAACGGCTGAGCGTTATCCTGCAAGCGGCAGCCTGTCGTGATCGGGTATATGTTGCTCGCCAGGGCAGCTGCTGCAGCAGGGAGTTTGAAGGACGGGCGGTACTGGCGCTTCCGCTGCTGGTACTCCCTGCCGTTTGCATCAGTGAACCAGAGGCCCTCTGATTTGATGCTGCTGCTGTAACGCACAAACACCTCCCAGCCAGTTCTAACAGCCGGCGGTGGGCCCACAGCCCATTCGACTTCTAGATATGGCTTGCCATCCCACATGCGTGTTGTCAGCACGCCTAGGCCCGGGTAGTGCTGCTGCACCTCTTGCACCACAGGCCCTTGTGTTATTACCACTTTGGATGGAGTTGGAGATTCAGGCTGGCCCTCTGCCGTAAATATGTATGCCCCAGCCCCCGGGTGCCGGCCCTGATACTTGATGATCTGAGATCGGAATAACATCCGGCGGCCTTCGAATGTGACGCTGCTGATCCCTGCTGGCCCCACTTCAACCGACAGCTGCGTGTTTGCCAGAGTCCTGTTGGTGGATGTATGGACGGCCTCAGAAGTTGTTGCTGCGGAGGCGTGCTGCGGCTGCGGCTGCTTGTCGCTGGAGGCACCATCTGCGTTAGAGGCATTGCTGCGGCCTGACAGCCGCATCACCTTGTATACGGCATGCCCAAGTGCCGGTGCTGACACAAGCAGCGCCAGCTCAGAATCCGGCCTGCTGCTGTCCTCTTGTGCTTCTTTACTGCTGCTCCAAGCAAGCTGTGCCGCATTTGACACCGGCAGCAGCTGGCTCCGCACAGGCTTTCCCTGCGGGTCCGTCACTGCATAGCTTCCATTAGCCACAGGTACCCGGATCCCTCGAGCATATTCCCAAGAGAGAGGGTTGTACACAACCAGCAGGAACCCACTCCCTTTTGATAAAGCAACTGAGCTGCTGCACAGGCTGATGTTTAGGTTCAGGCACATGCTGAGCACGAGCGGTTTGGTCTGAGGGGTGGCATCGCTATCATCGTTTGTGCCGAGGTAATGCTGAAGGTCAAAATCCTCATCATCAGGCGCCTCTCCCATTGCCAGCTTTCGTCTAAATACTGTCCCTTGTCGGGAATGCTGGCGAAGTGGCAAGGCAGTCGCAGCCTCTGAGTTACTGCCGTGCATCTTGGGGAACACAAGCTGCTGTAAGCCCTGCAAAAACTTTGGTGCTGCCTTGACCATGCCAATGTGCAGCCACTGCTCGTAGTTTTGCGCAACTTGCTGTCTCTGTGTCCCTGCAACAGTTGAATGCAGGCATGGAGGTCGTGCAAAAATTTGAACATATGCGCCTGGGTTGAGTTGAAGGGTGCCGCTGTTAGCATCTCTGGTCCTGGATTGTCTTGGAAGCAAGCTGCGGGGTGCCACAGCACAGCGCTACAGCATCACACAGCACAGCGCACAACATCACACAGCACAGCACCACAGCACAGCACAGCACAACACAGCACAGCACACACAGCACAGCACACACAGCTCAACACAACACAGCATTACGCAGCACAGCGCCACAGCACATCACAGCACAGCATCACACAGCACATCACAGCGCCACAGCATCACACAGCACAGCGCCAAGGGCAGGCTGTAACCTGCATGCGCCGAAGCCGTGCACAGCAAACCCACTCATGAGACAGCGTCATGTTACCATCCGCAATCGTGACTACAGATATTTTTCAACCACCGCACCCGCACCTGTGATGCCGTCGTGGTGCAGGCTTGTCGCCAGTGCAAACTCGAGCACAGCTGGGTCATGGTCAGGCGCTAGTTTGCTGCCGAGCCGCGCTGTCTCTGATGCGTCAGCAGGGTGGTTGTACTGCAGGCCCATGCTGGTGGCCAATCTGCTGCTGCCTGGCTGCAGCTGTGCCAGCACTTCCAGCTGCTGCATGGCACGCAGCAGTGCCCAGCCGCGGCGGATCTGCAGTTGCGCGACAGCAATAACCGTAATGTCAAATCTTGCGGTTGACAGTGTTCAATGTAGGCCCCACACCTCACCCCTGTGCAGGCAAAATCTGATGATCCAATTTACAGGCATAAAGTAGACCGTGCAGACCAAGTGTGCAGTTGCATGACCCGCTGACAACAGTGCCAGCACTTCCATCGTGGCACGCAGCAGTTTCCAGCCGCGGCGGATCTGCGGTTGCGTGACGTCAACAGCAATATGGCCACACATAGCCCTTGAAACAAAAGCCATACGGTCCGACAAGGCGCTGCATGTCACCCCTGGAGAGGGGAACATGGATGCTGAACATCCACTCTAAGGTGGATGGTATTAGCCACAACAGGCTGCACACATGCTCCGAGACCAGAAGTGAGGGAAAGGCCAGCAAACAGAGAGCGAAAAGAGAGCGAATACCATGCATCACCTGAGTTTTGAGAGTGGGGCGGCTGGTGTAGAAACCTGCCCAGTACTCATCGCCAGCCTCAGAGCTGCTGTATGGAAAGAAGTCGTCTGTCTTCAGGGCCAGTTGCAGGCCTGGAGTTAATAGCTTTGCTGCTGTGTAGCGTGCAGGGGTGCTGTAGAGCGCGTTGACCCTGCCGTCCTTGTTCACATAGTGGATCAACTGTTTAGGCACAGCAGCAGCAGCAGCAGCAGCAGTGCCATGCATGTATAGTGCCATGCATGTACTCAGTAGGGACAGCAGCAGCAGCAGCAGCAGCAGCAGCAACAGAAGCGTCATGTGCCGGTGACACATGCACATGGCTGCTACAACCTGCAGCCACTGCTGACTGCGAGGGCAGTGCTGCACGCATCTTGTGAGTGTTGATGCACGCACCTGCTGCACACACACGCTGCACACACCCGCTGCTCATGCCTACTGCACACACCTTGTCAATGTCGCTGAACCACGCCCTGTTACTTCTACTGAACCACGCCTTGTCAATTCTAGTGAACCATGCCTTGTCAATTTTACTGAACCGCACCTTGTCAATGTTGCTGAACCACATGCGTGCTTCGCTGTGGGTGAAGTCGTGTCCCATCAGAAAATAAATGTCATCACCTGCACAACAGCAAAGCACGTGCAAGGGTTGCAGCAGTGTGCCCTTTGGTGGGCAAGCATTGCTGTTGAATGGAAACACAACAAGCGCATGCCTCAAGTAACACGCGCAAGGCCTCGCTGCAGTTCTCTCCAATTTGCAGATTGGTTATAGGAGTAGTACGCGCAATAATCTGGCCTTCACTCTTGCGAAATGGGACGTGCAACAGCCTTCGCCTCGTTGGCATGCTGTTGCTCGCGCACAGCAGCGCGGCGGGTGCTGCAGCCTCGCACCTCTTACACATCGCTGTCATGGCACCACACCACACCACACACACTGTGCCGCCACCCCACTGTGCTGCCACCCCACTGTGAAGCCACCCCACTGTGAAGCCACCCCACTGTGAAGCCACCCCTCTGGATGCAGCCACGCACCATGCATGTATTGCTGCCACTCCTGTGCCTTCTGCACAAACAGGTCCACCGCCTTGTCCACTGTGAAACTGCCAGTCTCAGGGTCGTCATCAATGTGCGCAGGCAGGGGCTTCTCTGCAGGATAATTTCAATGATGCAACAAATAGCAGGGCCAAAGGGTAAGCAGAATATAACGGCATGATTCAGGTGTGCAGCAGCAGGCAAAACACTGCCAGTTTCAGGGTCATCATCTATGTGGGCAGGCAAGGCTTCTCTGCAACAGACAGAATCGAGGCAGCATATGATGATCGTGCAGCATGATTCAGTTGGGCAGCAGCAGGCAAAGAAGGCCCAGCTGATGCACATGCGCCTCGTGCCGGCCAGAACGCAAGTGCATGCACAGGGGCACTCGTGTAGGCAGACTAGGGTGTTGCTATTCAAACAACCCTTGAGGGACCGCTGCTTAGATTTAGCTGCCTTAGCACTGTAGATCATGAGATCCTGATATCATGTTCTGCTCCAAGTAAGAGTCACTCTTTGTGGTGAATTTGCAAACAGCAAGTATCACGTGCCAACAGCACCCTCACCTTGAAGGTTCTGTTCAAAAAACCAGTCCATGGTTGGAGGCCCTGCAAGCATTCGCACAACGCATCAGTACCATCAGCAGGAAATGCACCTGCTGCTGTATCATCCCCAGTATCTGCCGTTTTTTTTTGCTTTCGTTCATCATGCGGCGCTCACTGCACAGCATGCTTGGAATCACTAAGACTTTGTTGCAACACACCATGGCAAAACCAATGTCGAAGAGATGTTAGAAATGGTTGCTTGCAGGTTTCTGCAGATCATGGAGTCCTGCACATGGTTTGTCCTGCACGTTGACGTACACATCCAAGACCACAGAGTACGAAATACAACACTGATTCAGGTTTTCTCGCAGTGTCATACCATGATGGGTATGCTGTGTTACGTGCAAAGTGACACTCCGGAAAGGACAGTTGGCAAGCACTCACCGTAATTGCCTTGCGACAGCGGCAGCGTACGCGTTCACCAGCAATGCATGTGCAGCGGCGGCAACACAAGAGTGAACAAATACGTGACAGTAGCATCAGTGATGTGCAACAACAGCGCGTGCAGCATGTAGCGAAATAGACGCACATGCAGGGCTTGCATATCTTCTAGCTGTTCCGCATCTGTCACTTGCTGTGTTGCCCCCCTTTGCTGCACCACATCTGTCAGTTGCTGTGCATGTGGTGCATGCATGTTGTGATTGCATTCAAGATGAGCCACAGAAATGATGCTTCTGGCTACCAGTGCAAGCACATTACAAGCAGGTGGTAATCTTTCGCATTGTTCAAGCCGATGCCTGTCAGTGCGTATATGCGTGGCAGTCCTCTCAGAAGCGTTGTGCTTGGAAGCTGCCACCAGCAACATGCATATCTGCTTGACCGCTCTACAGCCTGTGCAACTGCACGACCAGATGGCTTAGGGATCCTCACATACCTGTCGGGCATTGTGAGACAAATAGGTCGCTTTGAGCGCCATACGACTCGCTGCCGCGCCACACAAACTCCAGGCTGCGGTTGCTCTTGCGCTGCTGCATGTCAGCCATGTCAGATCTGCAGTAGCAGCAGCAGCAGCAGCAGCAGCAGCAGCAGCAGCAACAGCAGCAACGGCAATGTGTGAAAGCTGCCAGGGACTTGCAGCTGCGGCCTGGTGTAGTGACACACACAGATGTATAGTGACCTG
Organism: Tetradesmus obliquus; assembly: GCA_030272155.1. Classification (NCBI taxonomy): domain Eukaryota; kingdom Viridiplantae; phylum Chlorophyta; class Chlorophyceae; order Sphaeropleales; family Scenedesmaceae; genus Tetradesmus; species Tetradesmus obliquus. The sequence continues at coordinate 991,699 of CP126206.1, forward strand.
TGCATATGTGTAGCGCCATAGGTTTGCCTGCAAGCATCATGCTTATGTTTAGCATCACAAACATACAATGTTTGCTTTGTTTGGCTGGCCAACACGTCTTTGTTGCAATCAATGCGCATCTCACCTTCCAATGAACAGCGCCTGAAAGCCTCCCATGGACTTTAGGAGTGCCTCAGTGCAGCTGTGGCCGAATCCATCCAGCTGGCAGCAGTCAGTAGCGGCCAGCACATGGCAGCGGGGGTGACAGTGGCAGCGGCAAGAAGCAGTGGCAGCAGCAAGGTGTATAGAGACGTCGGCAGTGGTCAGATATATGCCTCAGGCAGAGGATCGCGCAGCAGTCAGTAGCGGCCAGCACATGGCAGCGGCAGCAGCAAGCAGTGGCAGAAGTCAGCAGTGGCAGAATTCCTGCAGCGCGCAGCGATCAGTAGCAACCAGCACGTGACGGTGGCAGTAAGCAGTGGCAGAGGTCAGCAGTGGTCAAACCCATGCAGCTTGCAGCAATGAGAAGTGGCCAGCACATGACAGTGGCAGGAAGCAGTGGCAGAAGTCAGCAGTGACATCATACATGCAGCGCGCAGCGATCAGTAGCAACCAGCACGTGACGGTGGCAGTAAGCAGTAACAGAGGTCAGCAGTGGTCAAACCCATGCAGCTTGCAGCAATGAGAAGTGGCCAGCACATGACAGTGGCAGGAAGCAGTGGCAGAAGTCAGCAGTGACATCATACATGCAGCAGTGGCATAAGCCAGCAGCAGCATAGGTCAGCAGTGACAGCAGCAGCAGCAGTAGCAGCAGCAGCAACAGCAGCAGCAGCAACAGCAGCAGCAGCAGCAGTGAGATCATACATGCAGCTAGCAGCCATCACAGTAGCATGCAGTGCACATGGCAGGTGGGTTGGTGCAGGGGTCACGGCAGATGCAAGGTCAGAGGCAGGTGCAGTGAGTTTTTGCAACCTGCTGCCACAATGATGCACACATTGCTGTTGGGGGCTGAAGAGACAGCAGGCAGCCCCCGGCCATGCTCGCACACACCTGCCATGCCACTGTAGGAGCCCTGCCAAACTCCTGCTGCAGAAACCGCATGCCGAGGCTCATCTGGTCCACCATGCCACTGTAGTGGCTGGTGGCCTCGTCATGCTGCACGATGCCGCCCCCTGCGAACTCAAAGCGGCCCTGCTGCACCAGCTGCCGCACTACTGCTTTGGTGTCCTCGTGCAGCTCCTGCCACCACTTGACAAAGAAGGCCAAGTCAGCATACACAAAGGTCCTGTCTGGGTTGTCCACCAGGCTGCTAACGACTGTCTCGAGTATTGCTTCAACGCCTCCTGGTGGCGCAGCAGCAGCAGCAGCAGCAGCAGCAGCAGCAGCAGCAGCAGCAGCAGCAGCAGCAGCAGCAGCAGCAGCAGCGGCAACGGCGGCGGCGGGGGTTGCCTACAAGGCATTGTCTGGGGCTGGTGCCCTGTTGAAGCAGCAACTACGGCTTTCACAGCTGATGCAGCAAGAGTCTGATTGATTCCTCTGCTTTCTTAGTTCCACTGTCACTCCACAGCAAGTATGTGTTACAACCAACACAAGCACCCTGCATGTCTGTGCGCTCACCAACCACGCGGCCATTCAGTTCAAAAGGGCGGTGGTACTGTGCATAGCTGCGCAGCCAGCCAGGGTCGTTGTGTGTATGGCTGATGATGTGAACGTTTAGCTTTCCATTGACACGTGCAGCACTGGTGTTGTACAGGGCGCTCCTGCTTGCTGCCGCCTGGACCCACAGCAGCAGCAGCAGCAGCAGCAGTGGCAGCTGCCCCAGGGCCAGCAGCTCTGCACCACGTGATTTCACAGTGCCAGGGTTGTTGCTTATCCATGCGATCAATGTCATGCTTGCTGTGTCGCTATACGAGTGTCCATGCTTGGACGTACAGCTGCTTGCTGCTAAGCACTGCGAACTCTCAAGCACTGCCAACGGCACTTTGCTGAGATTTTTCCATAGTAAGTATCACGACTGTTCAAGCGCGGTCCGCGGAATATGCAGCTGTGGAGAGTAGTTGAATGCTCCCTGACATGCATCACATGCATCCCGTGGACAACCCTTTTGTTCGAAGTCAGTGGCACTAGTGACAACTGCGGACAGCCAGTGAACCAGAATTCTGCATGTCCACCAAGTGTGTTGTATTTGATCCTGATTTTCCTGGAATGGCACGATATATGTAGAGCGCGAGGCTATCATGCTACACTGTACAGTACCCGGTGCCTTGCAGCGTATCTTCGCTGCTCAAGGATTGCAATCCTGCAAACATTTCACCTTCAATGAGAAGGGCACCAGCGGCTGCATGCGTGACGCGAGTCACCTTTGCAGTGCTGCTGTGCTTGGCCCTGCAGGGCACAGCTGTGTCACACAGCAGCAGTGCTGCTGCTGCCACAGAATACTTCCTAGCTGATATGGAGCTTCTTCCGCAGCAAGCAGGTGAAGAGATATCGAGACGTAAATGATTGTGCTGGTGATATCACTACACCGTGTGGCATATCACTGCAGCACACTATGGGCCCAGTAGTGTGACGTGGTTGGATGCCATCCGCATGCGTGCACTGCTCAAGCTGGCAGCTTTCTGTGACACTGCATCAGTGGCTGTTACCAATGATCAATGCTGTGCCGCTTTACAGTGTGCATTACATGCTGTACCCCTTTTCCAGACAATGCGGTTGACAACAAACAGGAACAAGGGGGTGCCATCATTCACAAAGCCGCTTTGGGGTTGGCAACTGAGCTGCTGCAGAATCCACTCACTTGCACATGTGCAGGTGTGCCATATGCAGTCAAGGAGCTGAAAGATTTGGACAGCCTGATCACAGCCCACAGCACATACCAAACCCGTGTGCTGTCAAAAGGCAGCCATTCCGTCCCCCCACGTGCTCTTGTGGTGCACGCTTACCCACACATGGGGTTAGGCAACCGGCTACCGTCCATTGCCACGGGGTTTGTTATGGCACTGTTTACAGGGAGGATTCTGCTGGTAGATGCAACGGCTGTGCTTCAGCACATTGACCTTCCTTTCCCAGCAGACTGGCAGCAGCACAAGGGCTTATACTCGCATCTCGACTGCAGTCCCGTCGTTAATTGCAAGGACAATGTGATGTACTACTGCTCGAAGCAAGGCGACAACACCACAGGCCTCCATCTGGGCAATGCTGAACTCCTGCAGTACAGATCCTATGACTACGACATGCCGCTTCTCCAGATCAACCAGCAAATGGCTGCTCTGTTTGACAAATTCTTCTCAGATGGCGAGGTGTTCAATGCAGTGGCACGCCACCTGTTCCAGCCAGCAGCAGCTGTGACAGCTGCCATGCGGCCATACCTTCACCAAAAGCACGACTGCGCTGTGGGGCTGCACATGAGGCGCAGGAAACGCTACGAAGGCCAGCAGGTGCAGGCGGAGCACTTTGCTGACATCGCCCGCATGCTGGCAAGGTCTTCAATAGGCAGCATATTCCTTGCAAGTGACGCTGATGTGTTTGGCCGGATGCAGCAACTCCTAGGGCAGCAGCTGTGGTGGAGCAACTTGACCAGCACAAGCGTAGTGACCCACAACACGACTGCCGGCAACCCTGGCACAGAGCTTAGCGCATTTGTGGACATGTTCATGTTGACAAAGTGCGAAGCCATTGTGGTGTCGCCTGCATCTTCGTTTGGCTGCGTCGCAGCCGGCATCGCTGGAGTGAGGCCTGTGTATGCAGCATTCGGTGCACATGAGGCGCCGTTTGTCGACCCCTGGTTCTGGCAGTCCATTACGTCAGAGCCTTGCATGTACAAAGCCGGCAAGTACCATGGTTTTGGAGGCGAGATGCAGGCTAGGCTTAGGGCCGGCTATGCATTGTATCTGTATCAAACACAATGCCACCATTAACTGCCACTGGTCCTATTGTTCTTCAGTTGTCTTGCTTGCGCATGGCACGCTGCTGTAACGTGTGGCTGCCATTCCAACTGCATGTGTTAAATTAACTTTGAGCGTTTGCTTTTAGCTATAACATTGCTGAACAGCGCGTCGCCAAGGTTTTTGTTGTGGTACAGATGATGCGGATTCTATTACGTAAATGTACATACGTCTGACTCAAGATGCATTTGCTGTACCTGGTCACAAGTTAGTGGTTATACTAACGACAGCAGTGTTTTAGCGCATGGCACAACACACCTTCTTGACAGGAGCAGGATGAACGGAGGCGGTGTCGACAAGGCACTGATGTAATACGTGGCTTCAAATGTAACACTAGTTGTAATAGTCACTGACGGTCCTTCAGCATTACGCCACCAACCAAAACCGCAGCAGATCTTCTAGAAGTGCGGCACTGCGGTCACTGATCCTTGGACTGAGCTCATGAACAGATGTATAGATGTTGATCCTGGTGCTGAGGCCCTTGATACGTAACAATGGGCACTGCCGACCATCGCCAGCGTGCTTGCGCACGCACGCTGGCACTCTCTGAGACACGGACAGGCAAGCACACGGGACCCGTGTGAGTACCCGGTACTACCGTGACGCGCTTGGTCGGACGTGCATGCACACGCCCACACCTCTGCACCCGCAGGCAGACAATTGCCATCACGTGCAGGCACATACGAAACGTCAAATGCGCACGTGTAGGCAGGTGCGCACGCGCACGCACACAACGAGCAGGCAGACGCGCACACGCACGTGCGAAGGCACGCGCACGCGCACGCACACAGCTCTCACCAAGATGCTGACACGGCCCGTGCTGGTTCGCAACCCGCATCATCTCTGAGATGTCAGGTTGATTCCGAATCAGAAAGCAGTGAAAGATCCGTACTACGAATCTACGCCGCGATAACACTCATCACCGGGCTGTAGCCTGCATGCAGCGTGGTAGCTCAGCTGCTGTACAGCACATGTGCGCGCACTGCAGAAAGTATGCAGCTGCATGTTTACGCACATGCAGGTTGTACTGGACTTGACAACTGGAATATGTCCAATCATTCTACTTAAGCTACGCATGTGGGTGCGGCCAGCGCCGTTTGTCAAGCTTGCCGTCGCAGCAGCAAGCCCGCGGTTAGGCACTCGAAGATTGGACGCTCAATCTTATGATACCGTCGACGGTATCACCGGTGATAATTGTAACGCCCTTGAGGGGCGCCATGTTGGCAAAACGCCCATGCATTCAGTGCGCTGAGCGATAAACCCTCAACAAAATATATAACACGTATAAGAACAATGCGATTCACCATCGTTTGACAATAACAGATGGGATATTTGTAACTAATTAATGCCGTCCAGCACAGGAGGGCAGGTGCAAGCCGCGTCTACAAAACTATACCTTTTCATTGAAGCAGTTCATTATTCCTTGTATTGTGACGATCGTGAGGTATAGGTGCTTGTGGTCGTGTAACTCAGTATCCGTATTTTCGCCACATTGTGGTCTGTGACAGACGTCTATATAGACGTCTGTCACAGACCACAATATGGTCACCAGGAAGTCCAGTCGCAGGTCCAGGCACGCTCAGGCACGTCCAGTTGCCACACATTGCGTCCAGTTGGCTGTATGCGAGTCCAGGTGCACGTCCTGGCACCATGCAACTTGACATGTGCTGCTGCTGCAACGTTGACTCCTGAAATAAGGCGTCACCGCCGCGTCGAACACATCGCATGGGTGTTTTCTGCTATTTACCGCTTGAATGTGGCCCGTTTGGCAGCTTTCGTGCTTATGCAACCTGCTGCAGGGTTTGTTGATACCAGCGCCGATTATCACAGCAGATGAGGCCATAAATTTACATTGATTGTGAACAAACAAGCTTTCAAGGGTGGCTGCCTCGAAGACACTGCTGCATTTGTGAACTAAAGCCTGTCACCGACCTGCTGTGACCATTCTGCGATCCTCATCATGCAAATCCAATGTTGTTGCCCGTAAACAAAGGATTTGCAGGGTTACTCTGGCTATCAACAGCCTTTCTGAACGACACAAGCGCACAAAACATCTCGCGGGCCCGCTTGCCGAGTCGCTGTTTAGATAACGTTGTAAATGCCTAAAACTAAAACAGAACGTTACAATGCTTACGAAGATGCCCCCAAGCGCCCGTCAAATAGCGTGCCTGGAGAAGTGGAGAGGCACTGCCCCGTCTGCGGCGCCTGGGATGACTGCAGCAGCTCCACATGGTACAGGAAACATGTAACTGGCAAATGCAACTCAAAGAACACGCGACAGGGTGCAGGTACGGCATGCCTACCAACTGCAGTAAAACTTGCAGGTGTCACTTACCAGCCGGCAGGCTAAGCATTCGCTAGCGTCACCAAGCAGGCACAATGGCCAACAGCTGGCTTAGTGCGCGGCTGCTGTCCAGCACTTGCTTTCTTGCAGCTCCCAGGGCGGGTTCCTGCTGTTGTAGCTCACACAGCTGCACCATCTGCAGGTGTGCAGCAGGAGGCTGTTGGTGCCAGCCCAGGACAACAGAGAGGAGCAGCAGCAGCGTCAGCAGCAGCAAGAGCAGCAGCAGCAGCTGCATCAGCAGCAGCTGGAGCAGTATCACCACCAGCAGCAGCAGCAGCAACACCACCACCAGCGGCTTCTCATGCGCTTGCAGGAACAGGCCGGACGCAGCACTCAGCGCTGCACATGCGGCTTCCTTGGCTGCACCAGCTGCCAGCAGCACAGATCAACTGCTGTGGTGAAGCACTGCGAGTGCAAGCCAGACAGCTGCCGCATCATGGCATGCGCAGCGCCCGCTTGCGCACACATTCTCTTGAAGCCGCGGCGCTGCGCTGTGCCTGTTAGACAACAGGGGATGAGCCGCATGGTGGCGCAGAAGACATTCTTGTCAGCATTCAAACCGCTGCCACATCCGCTTCTCATGCGGATGCAGGAACAGGCCGGACGCAGCACTCAGCGCTGCACATGCGGCTTCCTTGGCTGCACCAGCTGCCAGCAGCACAGATCAACTGCTGTGGTGAAGCACTGCAAGTGCAAGCCAGACAGCTGCCGCAGCATGGCATGCGCAGCGCCCGCTTGCACACACATTCTCTTGATGCCGCGGCGCTGCGCTGTGCCTGTTAGACAACAAGGCATGAGCCTCAAGGTGGCGCAGAGCACATTCATGTCAGCATCAAAACTGCTGCCACATTAGCCGCAAATGCGCTTGCAGGAACAGGCCGGACGCAGCACTCAGCGCTGCACATGCTGCTTCCTTGGCTGCACCAGCTGCCAGCAGCACAGATCAACTGCTGTGGTGAAGCACTGCGAGTGCAAGCCAGACAGCTGCCGCAGCATGGCATGCGCAGCGCCCGCTTGCGCACACATTCTCTTGATGCCGCGGCGCTGCGCTGTGCCTGTTAGACAACAGGGGATGAGCCGCATGGTGGCGCAGAAGACATTCTTGTCAGCATTCAAACCGCTGCCACATCCGCTTCTCATGCGGTTGCAGGAACAGGCCGGACGCAGCACTCAGCGCTGCACATGCGGCTTCCTTGGCTGCACCAGCTGCCAGCAGCACAGATCAACTGCTGTGGTGAAGCACTGCAAGTGCAAGCCAGACAGCTGCCGCAGCATGGCATGCGCCGCGCCCGCTTGCGCACACATTCTCTTGATGCCGCGGCGCTGCGCTGTGCCTGTTAGACAACAAGGCATGAGCCTCAAGGTGGCGCAGAGCACATTCATGTCAGCATCAAAACTGCTGCCACATTAGCCGCAAATGCGCTTGCAGGAACAGGCCGGACGCAGCACTCAGCGCTGCACATGCGGCTTGCTTTGCTGCACCAGCTGCCAGCAGCACAGATCAACTGCTGTGGTGAAGCACTGCGAGTGCAAGCCAGACAGCTGCCGCCGCATGGCATGCGCAGCGCCCGCTTGCGCACACATTCTCTTGATGCCGCGGCGCTGCGCTGTGCCTGTTAGACAACAGGGGATGAGCCGCATGGTGGCGCAGAAGACATTCTTGTCAGCATTCAAACCGCTGCCACATCCGCTTCTCATGCGCTTGCAGGAACAGGCCGGACGCAGCACTCAGCGCTGCACATGCGGCTTCCTTGGCTGCACCAGCTGCCAGCAGCACAGATCAACTGCTGTGGTGAAGCACTGCGAGTGCAAGCCAGACAGCTGCCGCAGCATGGCATGCGCAGCGCCCGCTTGCACACACATTCTCTTGATGCCGCGGCGCTGCGCTGTGCCTGTTAGACAACAGGGGATGAGCCGCATGGTGGCGCAGAAGACATGCTTGTCAGCATTCAAACCGCTGTCACATCCGCTTCTCATGCGCTTGCAGGAACAGGCCGGACGCAGCACTCAGCGCTGCACATGCGGCTTCCTTGGCTGCACCAGCTGCCAGCAGATCAACTGCTGTGGTGAAGCACTGCGAGTGCAAGCCAGACAGCTGCCGCAGCATGGCATGCGCAGCGCCCGCTTGCGCACACATTCTCTTGATGCCGCGGCGCTGCGCTGTGCCTGTTAGACAACAAGGCATGAGCCTCAAGGTGGCGCAGAGCACATTCATGTCAGCATCAAAACTGCTGCCACATTAGCCGCAAATGCGCTTGCAGGAACAGGCCGGACGCAGCACTCAGCGCTGCACATGCGGCTTCCTTGGCTGCACCAGCTGCCAGCAGCACAGATCAACTGCTGTGGTGAAGCACTGCAAGTGCAAGCCAGACAGCTGCCGCATCATGGCATGCGCAGCGCCCGCTTGCGCACACATTCTCTTGAAGCCGGCGCTGCGCTGTGCCTGTTAGACAACAGGGGATGAGCCTCAAGGTGGCGCAGAACACATTCATGTCAGCATCAAAACCGCTGCCACATCCGCTTCTCATGCGCTTGCAGGAACAGGCCGGACGCAGCACTCAGCGCTGCACATGCGGCTTCCTTGGCTGCACCAGCTGCCAGCAGCACAGATCAACTGCTGTGGTGAAGCACTGCAAGTGCAAGCCAGACAGCTGCCGCAGCATGGCATGCGCCGCGCCCGCTTGCGCACACATTCTCTTGATGCCGCGGCGCTGCGCTGTGCCTGTTAGACAACAAGGCATGAGCCTCAAGGTGGCGCAGAGCACATTCATGTCAGCATCAAAACTGCTGCCACATTAGCCGCAAATGCGCTTGCAGGAACAGGCCGGACGCAGCACTCAGCGCTGCACATGCGGCTTGCTTTGCTGCACCAGCTGCCAGCAGCACAGATCAACTGCTGTGGTGAAGCACTGCGAGTGCAAGCCAGACAGCTGCCGCCGCATGGCATGCGCAGCGCCCGCTTGCGCACACATTCTCTTGATGCCGCGGCGCTGCGCTGTGCCTGTTAGACAACAGGGGATGAGCCGCATGGTGGCGCAGAAGACATTCTTGTCAGCATTCAAACCGCTGCCACATCCGCTTCTCATGCGCTTGCAGGAACAGGCCGGACGCAGCACTCAGCGCTGCACATGCGGCTTCCTTGGCTGCACCAGCTGCCAGCAGCACAGATCAACTGCTGTGGTGAAGCACTGCGAGTGCAAGCCAGACAGCTGCCGCAGCATGGCATGCGCAGCGCCCGCTTGCACACACATTCTCTTGATGCCGCGGCGCTGCGCTGTGCCTGTTAGACAACAGGGGATGAGCCGCATGGTGGCGCAGAAGACATGCTTGTCAGCATTCAAACCGCTGTCACATCCGCTTCTCATGCGCTTGCAGGAACAGGCCGGACGCAGCACTCAGCGCTGCACATGCGGCTTCCTTGGCTGCACCAGCTGCCAGCAGATCAACTGCTGTGGTGAAGCACTGCGAGTGCAAGCCAGACAGCTGCCGCAGCATGGCATGCGCAGCGCCCGCTTGCGCACACATTCTCTTGATGCCGCGGCGCTGCGCTGTGCCTGTTAGACAACAAGGCATGAGCCTCAAGGTGGCGCAGAGCACATTCATGTCAGCATCAAAACTGCTGCCACATTAGCCGCAAATGCGCTTGCAGGAACAGGCCGGACGCAGCACTCAGCGCTGCACATGCGGCTTCCTTGGCTGCACCAGCTGCCAGCAGCACAGATCAACTGCTGTGGTGAAGCACTGCAAGTGCAAGCCAGACAGCTGCCGCATCATGGCATGCGCAGCGCCCGCTTGCGCACACATTCTCTTGAAGCCGGCGCTGCGCTGTGCCTGTTAGACAACAGGGGATGAGCCGCATGGTGGCGCAGAAGACATGCTTGTCAGCATTCAAACCGCTGCCACATCCGCTTCTCATGCGCTTGCAGGAACAGGCCGGACGCAGCACTCAGCGCTGCACATGCGGCTTCCTTGGCTGCACCAGCTGCCAGCAGCACAGATCAACTGCTGTGGTGAAGCACTGCGAGTGCAAGCCAGACAGCTGCCGCAGCATGGCATGTGCAGCGCCCGCTTGCGCACACATTCTCTTGATGCCGCGGCGCTGCGCTGTGCCTGTTAGACAACAGGGCATGAGCCTCAAGGTGGCGCAGAACACGTTCATGTCAGCATCAAAACTGCTGCCACATTAGCCGCAAATGCGCTTGCAGGAACAGGCCGGACGCAGCACTCAGCGCTGCACATGCGGCTTCCTTGGCTGCACCAGCTGCCAGCAGCACAGATCAACTGCTGTGGTGAAGCACTGCGAGTGCAAGCCAGACAGCTGCCGCAGCATGGCATGCGCAGCGCCCGCTTGCACACACATTCTCTTGATGCCGCGGCGCTGCGCTGTGCCTGTTAGACAACAGGGCATGAGCCTCAAGGTGGCGCAGAACACGTTCATGTCAGCATCAAAACCGCTGCCACATCCGCTTCTCATGCGCTTGCAGGAACAGGCCGGACGCAGCACTCAGCGCTGCACATGCGGCTTCCTTGGCTGCACCAGCTGCCAGCAGCACAGATCAACTGCTGTGGTGAAGCACTGCGAGTGCAAGCCAGACAGCTGCCGCAGCATGGCATGCGCAGCGCCCGCTTGCGCACACATTCTCTTGATGCCGCGGCGCTGCGCTGTGCCTGTTAGACAACAGGGCATGAGCCTCAAGGTGGCGCAGAACACATTCATGTCAGCATCAAAACCGCTGCCACATCCGCTTCTCATGCGCTTGCAGGAACAGGCCGGACGCAGCACTCAGCGCTGCACATGCGGCTTCCTTGGCTGCACCAGCTGCCAGCAGCACAGATCAACTGCTGTGGTGAAGCACTGCGAGTGCAAGCCAGACAGCTGCCGCAGCATGGCATGCGCAGCGCCCGCTTGCGCACACATTCTCTTGATGCCGCGGCGCTGCGCTGTGCCTGTTAGACAACAGGGCATGAGCCTCAAGGTGGCGCAGAACACGTTCATGTCAGCATCAAAACTGCTGCCACATTAGCCGCAAATGCGCTTGCAGGAACAGGCCGGACGCAGCACTCAGCGCTGCACATGCGGCTTCCTTGGCTGCACCAGCTGCCAGCAGCACAGATCAACTGCTGTGGTGAAGCACTGCGAGTGCAAGCCAGACAGCTGCCGCAGCATGGCATGCGCAGCGCCCGCTTGCGCACACATTCTCTTGATGCCGCGGCGCTGCGCTGTGCCTGTTAGACAACAGGGCATGAGCCTCAAGGTGGCGCAGAACACGTTCATGTCAGCATCAAAACCGCTGCCACATCCGCTTCTCATGCGCTTGCAGGAACAGGCCGGACGCAGCACTCAGCGCTGCACATGCGGCTTCCTTGGCTGCACCAGCTGCCAGCAGCACAGATCAACTGCTGTGGTGAAGCACTGCGAGTGCAAGCCAGACAGCTGCCGCAGCATGGCATGCGCAGCGCCCGCTTGCACACACATTCTCTTGATGCCGCGGCGCTGCGCTGTGCCTGTTAGACAACAGGGGATGAGCCGCATGGTGGCGCAGAAGACATTCTTGTCAGCATTCAAACCGCTGCCACATCCGCTTCTCATGCGCTTGCAGGAACAGGCCGGACGCAGCACTCAGCGCTGCACATGCGGCTTCCTTGGCTGCACCAGCTGCCAGCAGCACAGATCAACTGCTGTGGTGAAGCACTGCGAGTGCAAGCCAGACAGCTGCCGCAGCATGGCATGCGCAGCGCCCGCTTGCGCACACATTCTCTTGATGCCGCGGCGCTGCGCTGTGCCTGTTAGACAACAAGGCATGAGCCTCAAGGTGGCGCAGAGCACATTCATGTCAGCATCAAAACTGCTGCCACATTAGCCGCAAATGCGCTTGCAGGAACAGGCCGGACGCAGCACTCAGCGCTGCACATGCGGCTTCCTTGGCTGCACCAGCTGCCAGCAGCACAGATCAACTGCTGTGGTGAAGCACTGCGAGTGCAAGCCAGACAGCTTCATTCATTCATTCATTCATTCTTTCATACACGTGCGCTTGCCCTTCCATGCATTTTACATCAAATATGCGTAGAACTTCTACCTTGTAACACACCCAAACACGCGCACACACAAACACAGGGCTGCACAGAAGCGCAAGACACTGTGCCGCAGGCTGCGGCTCAACCTGGCGCCATTGCTGCCATTTAGCAGCTGAATGAATGAATGTGCTACGCCTGATGTAATCACACTCAACACCCGCGTAAAGGCATGGGGCATTTATGGCGATGAGGACACCTCATGCGCCTCCACGCCTCCTTCCTTTCCCAGCAGCTGCCCAAACAGCTGCGCACACAGTGCAGATGCTGTTCTGTCAGCGGTGAGCAGCAATGACTGATAGCTGCTGTGTATGGGGCGCCAGCGCACACTGGCCACCTGCTTGCAGGCACACACATGCCCCAGCTTGCTCCGGCTGCGCTGCGCTGCCTGGCCACCGTCACAGCAGCGCAAGACACCTGCGGCTCAACCTGGCGCCATTGCCTGCAACCCAGCAGCCGAATGAACGAATGTGCTACGCGTGGTGTGATCACACTCAACACCCGCGCAAGCAAAGGCAGGGGACGTTTATGGCGATGAGGACACCTCATGCGCCTCCACGCCTCCTCCCTTTCCCAGCAGCTGCCCAAACAGCTGCGCACACAGCGCAGATGCTGTTCTGTCAGCGGTGAGCAGCAATGATTGATTGCTGCTGTGTATGGGGCGCCAGCGCACACTGGCCACCTGCTTGCAGGCACACACATGCCCCAGCTTGCTCCAGCTGCGCTGCGCTGCCTGGCCACCGTCACAGCAGCGCAAGACACCTGCGGCTCAACCTGGCGCCATTGCCGGCAACCCAGCAGCCGAATGAACGAATGTGCTACGCGTGGTGTGATCACACTCAACACCCGCGCAAGCAAAGGCAGGGGACGTTTATGGCGATGAGGACACCTCATGCGCCTCCACGCCTCCTCCCTTTCCCAGCAGCTGCCCAAACAGCTGCGCACACAGCGCAGATGCTGTTCTGTCAGCGGTGAGCAGCAATGATTGATTGCTGCTGTGTATGGGGCGCCAGCGCACACTGGCCACCTGCTTGCAGGCACACACATGCCCCAGCTTGCTCCAGCTGCGCTGCGCTGCCTGGCCACCGTCACAGCAGCGCGAGACACCTGCGGCTCAACCTGGCGCCATTGCTGCCATTTAGCAGCTGAATGAATGAATGTGCTACGCCTGATGTGATCACACTCAACACCCGCGTAAAGGCATGGGGCGTTTATGGCGATGAGGACACCTCATGCGCCTCCACGCCTCCTCCCTTTCCCAGCAGCTGCCCAAACAGCTGCGCACACAGCGCAGATGCTGTTCTGCCAGCGGTGAGCAGCAATGACAGACCGCTGCTGTGCATGCGGCGCCAGCGCACACTGGCCACCTGCTTGCAGGCACACACATGCCCCAGCTTGCTCCGGCTGCGCTGCGCTGCCTGGCCACCGTCACAGCAGCGCAAGACACCTGCGGCTCAACCTGGCGCCATTGCCTGCAACCCAGCAGCCGAATGAACGAATGTGCTACGCGTGGTGTGATCACACTCAACACCCGCGCAAGCAAAGGCAGGGGACGTTTATGGCGATGAGGACACCTCATGCGCCTCCACGCCTCCTCCCTTTCCCAGCAGCTGCCCAAACAGCTGCGCACACAGCGCAGATGCTGTTCTGTCAGCGGTGAGCAGCAATGATTGATTGCTGCTGTGTATGGGGCGCCAGCGCACACTGGCCACCTGCTTGCAGGCACACACATGCCCCAGCTTGCTCCAGCTGCGCTGCGCTGCCTGGCCAGGCCATGGCCATTGTCACAGCAGCGCAAAACGCCTGCGGCGTAACCTAGTGTCATTGACTGCACCCCAGCGGCTGAATGAATGACTAGCTTCGCGTTGTGTGTTCACACGCAACGCCCGCATAACTCAAGGAAGGGTGTGTGTGTAGCGATATCGCATCATCGATGAGGACACCTCATGCGCCTCCACGCCTCCCACCATGCCCAGCAGCTGCCCAAACAGCTGCGCACACATTGTCTTTGCTCCTGTGAAGCAGGGCTGCCATTTATTTTCCGTTTGGGTAGGCATGCAGGGTGTGCGCATTGTGTGCTTCCCTGTCATGCATATGATACCCTCTTTCTCTCAGTCACCGCTTACTATGTCATCGGCTTGCTGTGGTATGCAGCCATACAAGCCGACAGGCTGCGGCCTGGTATACCTGTGGTTTGACTGAATTGTGTGAACACGTCAAGACTCAAGGCTCTGGAGCTGCTCTCGTGCATCCCATTGTCGCGTCTGCTGCTGCTGCCTGCAATGTTTGGAGGTTTTGACGTATATTAGACTGCACAGAAGCAGCAGTTTGATCTGCTGGATCTCTGGAGAGATGTCAGCAATGCAAGAGCAACGCAGGTACCTGCACCGGTGCAGCCCCTGAGAAAAGTATCAGGCGGGTATACCAATGAGCATCAAACTCAAAGTCGACTGATGTAATAATTTCTTTTTCAGGTTGGTGAGCTAGCAATCACATAGTCTATATGGCACCAGGGGTGTTCCATTTCAGGTTTTTGGATCCTCGTGAAAGAAATTTCATGAAATCTGAAATGAAATTGAAAAGTGAAACGCGGAACGTGTAATAGTGAAAGATGGCTGAGCAGCAGCAACAACCAGCGGGCGGGCAAGTTCAAACTGCAAGCTCTGCCCGAGTCGGACTCGCGCGTTCACGGCACGCACTCGGCAACGATGATGAAACGTCTAACAAGAAGCAAAAGGGTGCAGCCCCCAGCTTTGCTCGCGACTGGATCAAGAAGGTTCAGGGCAAGCCCCACTGCACCCACTGCAACGAGAGCGTGTCTACTAACATTACGCGCGCCAAACTCCACCTGCTGAAATGCCGTAAGTTCCTTGAGAGCGAAGCAGCACAGGCAGAGGCGGACAACGGCAACAAAGAGGTTCAGCAGGCTCTGCTGGAGCACAGCAGCAGGTGAGATGCAGCAGCGACTGCAACAGCAGCAGCAGCAGCGGCAGCAATCATGATTGCGCTATGCAACATATCTGCTCACACTCCAAGTGTCCTTGCAGGCTTGGCCGGCAGGCGACACTCACTGGCCTGCTAAAAGGTGGCAGCAGCAGCGGTGCTGGTAGCAGTGCTGGCAGCGGCAGCGGCAGCGGCAGCGGCAGCGGCAGCGGCAGCGGCAGCGGGGACGGTGGTGGGGTGCCCTTCGTCAAAAAGTGGCCCAAGTTCACCAAGGAGGACTTTGAGGAGGCCAACACCCTCCTGGCCACAGCCATTTACTGCTGCAACCTGCCCATGACCATCGTTGAGCACCCGGACTTCCTGAAGTTCATCTACGGGGTGGCACCCTGGATGCAGGGCAAGCTGATTGGCCGCAAGGCCCTGGCAACCACGATGCTGGACAAGGTCTATGGCATGACTCGAAAGGAGGTGCAGCAGTTCCTGGACAAGCAGGTGATTGTCTGTAGGGATCCAAACATTGATATGCTGTTGCCAGCTCAGCAGTGTGCGATCACCGTCGGGGCTGACAGCGGCAGTCCATGCGCCCCTGTCCATATGCAGCAGCGCATTCCTGCACAGCAACATCTTGCACAAACAGTTTGTGGTTGCGTGCAGGATTTTGTGGCCACCAGCTCTGACGCCTGGTCCAGCGAGCACAATGCTGGCGCGCATGTGCTGAACGTGAACGCCATGGCCAATGGCACCAGCGTGTTCCTGGACATGGTGTTCACTGGTGCTGACAGCCACACTGGCAACTACATTGCCACCCAGGTGGGTGTTCTGTGCAATGCAGTTGCCAGCAGTGCTAGATTGTGGCTGTGCTGAAGTTGTACGCTTGCTGACCCACAAAGTGCATCCAAGCTTCTGCAGGTTTTGACATTGCTGAGTTTCAGCTGCAATGATCTACCAGTGTTGGCAAACACAACTTTGCTGCTGCATCACCTGCAATGCCGCAGGTGGAGGGTGTGCTGGGTGATTGGCAGCTCAAGGAGAAGACGGTCAGCTTTGTCACTGATTGGGGCAGCAACATGATGAAGGCTGGCGACAGCCTGAAGGAGATGCTGGGCAACTACGTCGGCAGCGTCAACTGCCTGCAGCACCTGATCAGCAACGGCCTCAAGGACTTTGCCAAGAACGAGTCCCTGGCCAGCGTCATCTCCAAGGCAAAGGAGGTGGTTCAGTACGTGACAGGCCACTGCGCTCCCCGCGCCATCTATGACGAGAAGAAGAAGGAGCTGCACGGCACAGCGCTCATCAAGGCTGGCGCAACACGCTTTGGCAGCAACGTGCTAGCCATGGAATCAGTGGAGCGCAACGAGTGAGTTGGCAGCAGTGCTTTAAGTCTTATGAGTGCAGCTTGCTGGGTGTGCTGCTGTGCTGGCTGCATGTGTTTTACGGCAAGCGTGTGGGCTGCAGCAGTCAGATGACACAATGTGCTGCAAGGCCATGCCCTCAAGCTACATGCGCTGCCTGTGCTGCATTCTCACAGGAAGGTGCTGCGAGCCACTGTCGGCAGCGCTGAGTACGACGCATACATCCAAAAGCAGAGCAAGGCAGCAGACAAGGCAGCAGCGGTCAAGATCAAGGGGCTCATAAATGACACCAGCTCCACCCTGTTCAGTGATACGAAATGGGCTGTGGACACCCTGGCCCCCTTCCAGTCAGCCATCAAAGAGGTGAGGTGTGCGCTGAACACAGCAACATAGCCGCACTGTGCTCTTGGGTGTAGCACTGGCGCAATTTTTCAGCATGCACAGTTGCACAGCACAGCATGCAATGACGTAGAAAACAATCCTTAACATTGCAAAGTATGCTGCTTAACATTGCAAAGTATGCTGCTATGTCCAATGTGTGCTGCTACCCTGCAGGTTGAAGGGGACACTGCCAAGCTGTCTGACGCCTACTACACACTGCAGGTGCTCAACAAGCACGTGAAGAAGATCAAGGCTGTGCAAGGCAGCCTCGTGCACGTGCTGGAGGATGACGACACGCCTGTGCAGACTCAGCTGCTGGCGCTTGACTTTGTCAACAGCGGCTTCGATGAGGCCTGGGAGCAGCGCACAAAGCAGGCGTGCACGGACATGGTGGTAGCAGCAGCGATCCTGGACCCCAGGTGTGTATGGTGATCACATGCAGGCCAGAGTGAACATGTGGCTTCTGAAATGCAGCTTCAGCAACAGTAGTAGCAGCAGTTTGTTGTTGCACAGGTACATTCATGATTTGCACACATGTAGCAAGGCTAGTCACAAACAGTTTGTTGCAGCTGCACATAACCACATGATCAGCATCTAGGTGTGCTTGTCCTGCATGCAGGTACAAGCACAAGATTGACAGCATGCCACCCGAAGACCTTACGCGCGGGGAGGCCTTCATTGAGAAGCTGGCAGGACGCATGTTTGGGCAGGAGGGTCAGATAAAGGCGACGGTAGGTGGCAACGCGCAGTACAACATGCCCAGCGTTGCACATTCAACTTCTATCTGTCAGAATGTGGGTGATGCAGCCTTCGTTGCATCATGCTGCAGTGTTTGTGGCAGGGAACGTGTCGTGGCTTGTTCACATTGAGCGATCTTCTTGCTGAACTTCGTGCATCGCTGCATTGCAGATGCGTCAAGTGTCTGTCTCTGTGGTGTTGTTCAATGTCGCATGCAGGCGCAGCTGATGCTGTACAAAAATGATCCAGACAAGATAGGGGCGAAGGCAACAGCAGTGGCTGCCACGCTCACGGGCGGCGGCCTGACAGTGTCGCCTGTGATGTTCTGGAAGGACATCAGCCACAGCTGTGCTGAGCTGTCAAAAGTGGCGCGCATGCTGCTGTTCATCCCTCCTGCCAGCGCCACCAGCGAGCGCGTCTTCAGCGCTGTGGGCCGTGTGTGGGACTGCAGCCGCAGCCGCATGACGAGCACACGCGTGCGCAAGCTGCTGTTCATTTACTTCAACAGCAAGGCCCTCAGCCGCGATGGTGCAGTGCGCGATGCAGAGGACTTCGCAAAGTACCAGGAGTGGCTGGACAGCATCATAGAAGACGAGGAGCAGCAGCAGCAGCAGCAGCAGCAGCAGGGAGAGGGGGAGGAGCAGCAGCAGGGGTAGCGCAGCATGCTACCTGGATCATGACACAAGATGAGCAGCAGCAGAGTGGCACTGAGCTGGGAATGTGGCTTTGTTTTGCATATGTTCATGCTTGCTTGTACTAACCGGTGATGTGTACAGTTATTGTTGGCATAAGTTGATGATGATGATGATGATGATGATGATGATGATGATGGTGAGTTGGTCTTGACAGGAGCGCCCTCCTGCCCCCCACGTGGCAGCAAGCTGCAGGGAGCGCCTTGCAGTTCACTGCAGTAGGTTGCTTTGCATGGGTTCCAGGGGCCTCTGCTATGCTGTAACCCCTAAAAGATATATTGTAATGCTAATCGACTATTTCTGATATATCCTTGCGTGAGCCAACGCGTTCCTCGCTCTCCAAAAGCCCATTTCGCTGTCATTTCACTTCGCGCAGTGGAGCCCAGATCGATTGAAATTTGAAATGAAATTTCAGTGAAATTACTGAAACAACTAAAAGTGAAATCTGTAACGGCACACCCCTGGTTTGAACGACACAGCTGCAGCTGTTACATAACATCTGGGCCAGCAGTGCCATACAGGGGTGTGCCGTTACAGATTTCACTTTTAGTTGTTTCAGTAATTTCACTGAAATTTCATTTCAAATTTCAATCGATCTGGGCTCCACTGCGCGAAGTGAAATGACAGCGAAATGGGCTTTTGGAGAGCGAGGAACGCGTTGGCTCACGCAAGGATATATCAGAAATAGTCGATTAGCATTACAATATATCTTTTAGGGGTTACAGCATAGCAGAGGCCCCTGGAACCCATGCAAAGCAACCTACTGCAGTGAACTGCAAGGCGCTCCCTGCAGCTTGCTGCCACGTGGGGGGCAGGAGGGCGCTCCTGTCAAGACCAACTCACCATCATCATCATCATCATCATCATCATCATCATCATCAACTTATGCCAACAATAACTGTACACATCACCGGTTAGTACAAGCAAGCATGAACATATGCAAAACAAAGCCACATTCCCAGCTCAGTGCCACTCTGCTGCTGCTCATCTTGTGTCATGATCCAGGTAGCATGCTGCGCTACCCCTGCTGCTGCTCCTCCCCCTCTCCCTGCTGCTGCTGCTGCTGCTGCTGCTGCTCCTCGTCTTCTATGATGCTGTCCAGCCACTCCTGGTACTTTGCGAAGTCCTCTGCATCGCGCACTGCACCATCGCGGCTGAGGGCCTTGCTGTTGAAGTAAATGAACAGCAGCTTGCGCACGCGTGTGCTCGTCATGCGGCTGCGGCTGCAGTCCCACACACGGCCCACAGCGCTGAAGACGCGCTCGCTGGTGGCGCTGGCAGGAGGGATGAACAGCAGCATGCGCGCCACTTTTGACAGCTCAGCACAGCTGTGGCTGATGTCCTTCCAGAACATCACAGGCGACACTGTCAGGCCGCCGCCCGTGAGCGTGGCAGCCACTGCTGTTGCCTTCGCCCCTATCTTGTCTGGATCATTTTTGTACAGCATCAGCTGCGCCTGCATGCGACATTGAACAACACCACAGAGACAGACACTTGACGCATCTGCAATGCAGCGATGCACGAAGTTCAGCAAGAAGATCGCTCAATGTGAACAAGCCACGACACGTTCCCTGCCACAAACACTGCAGCATGATGCAACGAAGGCTGCATCACCCACATTCTGACAGATAGAAGTTGAATGTGCAACGCTGGGCATGTTGTACTGCGCGTTGCCACCTACCGTCGCCTTTATCTGACCCTCCTGCCCAAACATGCGTCCTGCCAGCTTCTCAATGAAGGCCTCCCCGCGCGTAAGGTCTTCGGGTGGCATGCTGTCAATCTTGTGCTTGTACCTGCATGCAGGACAAGCACACCTAGATGCTGATCATGTGGTTATGTGCAGCTGCAACAAACTGTTTGTGACTAGCCTTGCTACATGTGTGCAAATCATGAATGTACCTGTGCAACAACAAACTGCTGCTACTACTGTTGCTGAAGCTGCATTTCAGAAGCCACATGTTCACTCTGGCCTGCATGTGATCACCATACACACCTGGGGTCCAGGATCGCTGCTGCTACCACCATGTCCGTGCACGCCTGCTTTGTGCGCTGCTCCCAGGCCTCATCGAAGCCGCTGTTGACAAAGTCAAGCGCCAGCAGCTGAGTCTGCACAGGCGTGTCGTCATCCTCCAGCACGTGCACGAGGCTGCCTTGCACAGCCTTGATCTTCTTCACGTGCTTGTTGAGCACCTGCAGTGTGTAGTAGGCGTCAGACAGCTTGGCAGTGTCCCCTTCAACCTGCAGGGTAGCAGCACACATTGGACATAGCAGCATACTTTGCAATGTTAAGCAGCATACTTTGCAATGTTAAGGATTGTTTTCTACGTCATTGCATGCTGTGCTGTGCAACTGTGCATGCTGAAAAATTGCGCCAGTGCTACACCCAAGAGCACAGTGCGGCTATGTTGCTGTGTTCAGCGCACACCTCACCTCTTTGATGGCTGACTGGAAGGGGGCCAGGGTGTCCACAGCCCATTTCGTATCACTGAACAGGGTGGAGCTGGTGTCATTTATGAGCCCCTTGATCTTGACCGCTGCTGCCTTGTCTGCTGCCTTGCTCTGCTTTTGGATGTATGCGTCGTACTCAGCGCTGCCGACAGTGGCTCGCAGCACCTTCCTGTGAGAATGCAGCACAGGCAGCGCATGTAGCTTGAGGGCATGGCCTTGCAGCACATTGTGTCATCTGACTGCTGCAGCCCACACGCTTGCCGTAAAACACATGCAGCCAGCACAGCAGCACACCCAGCAAGCTGCACTCATAAGACTTAAAGCACTGCTGCCAACTCACTCGTTGCGCTCCACTGATTCCATGGCTAGCACGTTGCTGCCAAAGCGTGTTGCGCCAGCCTTGATGAGCGCTGTGCCGTGCAGCTCCTTCTTCTTCTCGTCATAGATGGCGCGGGGAGCGCAGTGGCCTGTCACGTACTGAACCACCTCCTTTGCCTTGGAGATGACGCTGGCCAGGGACTCGTTCTTGGCAAAGTCCTTGAGGCCGTTGCTGATCAGGTGCTGCAGGCAGTTGACGCTGCCGACGTAGTTGCCCAGCATCTCCTTCAGGCTGTCGCCAGCCTTCATCATGTTGCTGCCCCAATCAGTGACAAAGCTGACCGTCTTCTCCTTGAGCTGCCAATCACCCAGCACACCCTCCACCTGCGGCATTGCAGGTGATGCAGCAGCAAAGTTGTGTTTGCCAACACTGGTAGATCATTGCAGCTGAAACTCAGCAATGTCAAAACCTGCAGAAGCTTGGATGCACTTTGTGGGTCAGCAAGCGTACAACTTCAGCACAGCCACAATCTAGCACTGCTGGCAACTGCATTGCACAGAACACCCACCTGGGTGGCAATGTAGTTGCCAGTGTGGCTGTCAGCACCAGTGAACACCATGTCCAGGAACACGCTGGTGCCATTGGCCATGGCGTTCACGTTCAGCACATGCGCGCCAGCATTGTGCTCGCTGGACCAGGCGTCAGAGCTGGTGGCCACAAAATCCTGCACGCAACCACAAACTGTTTGTGCAAGATGTTGCTGTGCAGGAATGCGCTGCTGCATATGGACAGGGGCGCATGGACTGCCGCTGTCAGCCCCGACGGTGATCGCACACTGCTGAGCTGGCAACAGCATATCAATGTTTGGATCCCTACAGACAATCACCTGCTTGTCCAGGAACTGCTGCACCTCCTTTCGAGTCATGCCATAGACCTTGTCCAGCATCGTGGTTGCCAGGGCCTTGCGGCCAATCAGCTTGCCCTGCATCCAGGGTGCCACCCCGTAGATGAACTTCAGGAAGTCCGGGTGCTCAACGATGGTCATGGGCAGGTTGCAGCAGTAAATGGCTGTGGCCAGGAGGGTGTTGGCCTCCTCAAAGTCCTCCTTGGTGAACTTGGGCCACTTTTTGACGAAGGGCACCCCACCACCGTCCCCGCTGCCGCTGCCGCTGCCGCTGCCGCTGCCGCTGCCGCTGCCGCTGCCAGCACTGCTACCAGCACCGCTGCTGCTGCCACCTTTTAGCAGGCCAGTGAGTGTCGCCTGCCGGCCAAGCCTGCAAGGACACTTGGAGTGTGAGCAGATATGTTGCATAGCGCAATCATGATTGCTGCCGCTGCTGCTGCTGCTGTTGCAGTCGCTGCTGCATCTCACCTGCTGCTGTGCTCCAGCAGAGCCTGCTGAACCTCTTTGTTGCCGTTGTCCGCCTCTGCCTGTGCTGCTTCGCTCTCAAGGAACTTACGGCATTTCAGCAGGTGGAGTTTGGCGCGCGTAATGTTAGTAGACACGCTCTCGTTGCAGTGGGTGCAGTGGGGCTTGCCCTGAACCTTCTTGATCCAGTCGCGAGCAAAGCTGGGGGCTGCACCCTTTTGCTTCTTGTTAGACGTTTCATCATCGTTGCCGAGTGCGTGCCGTGAACGCGCGAGTCCGACTCGGGCAGAGCTTGCAGTTTGAACTTGCCCGCCCGCTGGTTGTTGCTGCTGCTCAGCCATCTTTCACTATTACACGTTCCGCGTTTCACTTTTCAATTTCATTTCAGATTTCATGAAATTTCTTTCACGAGGATCCAAAAACCTGAAATGGAACACCCCTGGTGCCATATAGACTATGTGATTGCTAGCTCACCAACCTGAAAAAGAAATTATTACATCAGTCGACTTTGAGTTTGATGCTCATTGGTATACCCGCCTGATACTTTTCTCAGGGGCTGCACCGGTGCAGGTACCTGCGTTGCTCTTGCATTGCTGACATCTCTCCAGAGATCCAGCAGATCAAACTGCTGCTTCTGTGCAGTCTAATATACGTCAAAACCTCCAAACATTGCAGGCAGCAGCAGCAGACGCGACAATGGGATGCACGAGAGCAGCTCCAGAGCCTTGAGTCTTGACGTGTTCACACAATTCAGTCAAACCACAGGTATACCAGGCCGCAGCCTGTCGGCTTGTATGGCTGCATACCACAGCAAGCCGATGACATAGTAAGCGGTGACTGAGAGAAAGAGGGTATCATATGCATGACAGGGAAGCACACAATGCGCACACCCTGCATGCCTACCCAAACGGAAAATAAATGGCAGCCCTGCTTCACAGGAGCAAAGACAATGTGTGCGCAGCTGTTTGGGCAGCTGCTGGGCATGGTGGGAGGCGTGGAGGCGCATGAGGTGTCCTCATCGATGATGCGATATCGCTACACACACACCCTTCCTTGAGTTATGCGGGCGTTGCGTGTGAACACACAACGCGAAGCTAGTCATTCATTCAGCCGCTGGGGTGCAGTCAATGACACTAGGTTACGCCGCAGGCGTTTTGCGCTGCTGTGACAATGGCCATGGCCTGGCCAGGCAGCGCAGCGCAGCTGGAGCAAGCTGGGGCATGTGTGTGCCTGCAAGCAGGTGGCCAGTGTGCGCTGGCGCCCCATACACAGCAGCAATCAATCATTGCTGCTCACCGCTGACAGAACAGCATCTGCGCTGTGTGCGCAGCTGTTTGGGCAGCTGCTGGGAAAGGGAGGAGGCGTGGAGGCGCATGAGGTGTCCTCATCGCCATAAACGTCCCCTGCCTTTGCTTGCGCGGGTGTTGAGTGTGATCACACCACGCGTAGCACATTCGTTCATTCGGCTGCTGGGTTGCAGGCAATGGCGCCAGGTTGAGCCGCAGGTGTCTTGCGCTGCTGTGACGGTGGCCAGGCAGCGCAGCGCAGCCGGAGCAAGCTGGGGCATGTGTGTGCCTGCAAGCAGGTGGCCAGTGTGCGCTGGCGCCGCATGCACAGCAGCGGTCTGTCATTGCTGCTCACCGCTGGCAGAACAGCATCTGCGCTGTGTGCGCAGCTGTTTGGGCAGCTGCTGGGAAAGGGAGGAGGCGTGGAGGCGCATGAGGTGTCCTCATCGCCATAAACGCCCCATGCCTTTACGCGGGTGTTGAGTGTGATCACATCAGGCGTAGCACATTCATTCATTCAGCTGCTAAATGGCAGCAATGGCGCCAGGTTGAGCCGCAGGTGTCTCGCGCTGCTGTGACGGTGGCCAGGCAGCGCAGCGCAGCTGGAGCAAGCTGGGGCATGTGTGTGCCTGCAAGCAGGTGGCCAGTGTGCGCTGGCGCCCCATACACAGCAGCAATCAATCATTGCTGCTCACCGCTGACAGAACAGCATCTGCGCTGTGTGCGCAGCTGTTTGGGCAGCTGCTGGGAAAGGGAGGAGGCGTGGAGGCGCATGAGGTGTCCTCATCGCCATAAACGTCCCCTGCCTTTGCTTGCGCGGGTGTTGAGTGTGATCACACCACGCGTAGCACATTCGTTCATTCGGCTGCTGGGTTGCCGGCAATGGCGCCAGGTTGAGCCGCAGGTGTCTTGCGCTGCTGTGACGGTGGCCAGGCAGCGCAGCGCAGCTGGAGCAAGCTGGGGCATGTGTGTGCCTGCAAGCAGGTGGCCAGTGTGCGCTGGCGCCCCATACACAGCAGCAATCAATCATTGCTGCTCACCGCTGACAGAACAGCATCTGCGCTGTGTGCGCAGCTGTTTGGGCAGCTGCTGGGAAAGGGAGGAGGCGTGGAGGCGCATGAGGTGTCCTCATCGCCATAAACGTCCCCTGCCTTTGCTTGCGCGGGTGTTGAGTGTGATCACACCACGCGTAGCACATTCGTTCATTCGGCTGCTGGGTTGCAGGCAATGGCGCCAGGTTGAGCCGCAGGTGTCTTGCGCTGCTGTGACGGTGGCCAGGCAGCGCAGCGCAGCCGGAGCAAGCTGGGGCATGTGTGTGCCTGCAAGCAGGTGGCCAGTGTGCGCTGGCGCCCCATACACAGCAGCTATCAGTCATTGCTGCTCACCGCTGACAGAACAGCATCTGCACTGTGTGCGCAGCTGTTTGGGCAGCTGCTGGGAAAGGAAGGAGGCGTGGAGGCGCATGAGGTGTCCTCATCGCCATAAATGCCCCATGCCTTTACGCGGGTGTTGAGTGTGATTACATCAGGCGTAGCACATTCATTCATTCAGCTGCTAAATGGCAGCAATGGCGCCAGGTTGAGCCGCAGCCTGCGGCACAGTGTCTTGCGCTTCTGTGCAGCCCTGTGTTTGTGTGTGCGCGTGTTTGGGTGTGTTACAAGGTAGAAGTTCTACGCATATTTGATGTAAAATGCATGGAAGGGCAAGCGCACGTGTATGAAAGAATGAATGAATGAATGAATGAAGCTGTCTGGCTTGCACTCGCAGTGCTTCACCACAGCAGTTGATCTGTGCTGCTGGCAGCTGGTGCAGCCAAGGAAGCCGCATGTGCAGCGCTGAGTGCTGCGTCCGGCCTGTTCCTGCAAGCGCATTTGCGGCTAATGTGGCAGCAGTTTTGATGCTGACATGAATGTGCTCTGCGCCACCTTGAGGCTCATGCCTTGTTGTCTAACAGGCACAGCGCAGCGCCGCGGCATCAAGAGAATGTGTGCGCAAGCGGGCGCTGCGCATGCCATGCTGCGGCAGCTGTCTGGCTTGCACTCGCAGTGCTTCACCACAGCAGTTGATCTGTGCTGCTGGCAGCTGGTGCAGCCAAGGAAGCCGCATGTGCAGCGCTGAAGGAAGCCGCATGTGCAGCCGCATGTGCAGCCGCATGTGCAGCCCAGATCGATTGAAATTTGAAATGAAATTTCAGTGAAATTACTGAAACAACTAAAAGTGAAATCTGTAACGGCACACCCCTGTATGGCACTGCTGGCCCAGATGTTATGTAACAGCTGCAGCTGTGTCGTTCAAACCAGGGGTGTGCCGTTACAGATTTCACTTTTAGTTGTTTCAGTAATTTCACTGAAATTTCATTTCAAATTTCAATCGATCTGGGCTCCACTGCGCGAAGTGAAATGACAGCGAAATGGGCTTTTGGAGAGCGAGGAACGCGTTGGCTCACGCAAGGATATATCAGAAATAGTCGATTAGCATTACAATATATCTTTTAGGGGTTACAGCATAGCAGAGGCCCCTGGAACCCATGCAAAGCAACCTACTGCAGTGAACTGCAAGGCGCTCCCTGCAGCTTGCTGCCACGTGGGGGGCAGGAGGGCGCTCCTGTCAAGACCAACTCACCATCATCATCATCATCATCATCATCATCATCAACTTATGCCAACAATAACTGTACACATCACCGGTTAGTACAAGCAAGCATGAACATATGCAAAACAAAGCCACATTCCCAGCTCAGTGCCACTCTGCTGCTGCTCATCTTGTGTCATGATCCAGGTAGCATGCTGCGCTACCCCTGCTGCTGCTCCTCCCCCTCTCCCTGCTGCTGCTGCTGCTGCTGCTGCTGCTCCTCGTCTTCTATGATGCTGTCCAGCCACTCCTGGTACTTTGCGAAGTCCTCTGCATCGCGCACTGCACCATCGCGGCTGAGGGCCTTGCTGTTGAAGTAAATGAACAGCAGCTTGCGCACGCGTGTGCTCGTCATGCGGCTGCGGCTGCAGTCCCACACACGGCCCACAGCGCTGAAGACGCGCTCGCTGGTGGCGCTGGCAGGAGGGATGAACAGCAGCATGCGCGCCACTTTTGACAGCTCAGCACAGCTGTGGCTGATGTCCTTCCAGAACATCACAGGCGACACTGTCAGGCCGCCGCCCGTGAGCGTGGCAGCCACTGCTGTTGCCTTCGCCCCTATCTTGTCTGGATCATTTTTGTACAGCATCAGCTGCGCCTGCATGCGACATTGAACAACACCACAGAGACAGACACTTGACGCATCTGCAATGCAGCGATGCACGAAGTTCAGCAAGAAGATCGCTCAATGTGAACAAGCCACGACACGTTCCCTGCCACAAACACTGCAGCATGATGCAACGAAGGCTGCATCACCCACATTCTGACAGATAGAAGTTGAATGTGCAACGCTGGGCATGTTGTACTGCGCGTTGCCACCTACCGTCGCCTTTATCTGACCCTCCTGCCCAAACATGCGTCCTGCCAGCTTCTCAATGAAGGCCTCCCCGCGCGTAAGGTCTTCGGGTGGCATGCTGTCAATCTTGTGCTTGTACCTGCATGCAGGACAAGCACACCTAGATGCTGATCATGTGGTTATGTGCAGCTGCAACAAACTGTTTGTGACTAGCCTTGCTACATGTGTGCAAATCATGAATGTACCTGTGCAACAACAAACTGCTGCTACTACTGTTGCTGAAGCTGCATTTCAGAAGCCACATGTTCACTCTGGCCTGCATGTGATCACCATACACACCTGGGGTCCAGGATCGCTGCTGCTACCACCATGTCCGTGCACGCCTGCTTTGTGCGCTGCTCCCAGGCCTCATCGAAGCCGCTGTTGACAAAGTCAAGCGCCAGCAGCTGAGTCTGCACAGGCGTGTCGTCATCCTCCAGCACGTGCACGAGGCTGCCTTGCACAGCCTTGATCTTCTTCACGTGCTTGTTGAGCACCTGCAGTGTGTAGTAGGCGTCAGACAGCTTGGCAGTGTCCCCTTCAACCTGCAGGGTAGCAGCACACATTGGACATAGCAGCATACTTTGCAATGTTAAGCAGCATACTTTGCAATGTTAAGGATTGTTTTCTACGTCATTGCATGCTGTGCTGTGCAACTGTGCATGCTGAAAAATTGCGCCAGTGCTACACCCAAGAGCACAGTGCGGCTATGTTGTTGTGTTCAGCGCACACCTCACCTCTTTGATGGCTGACTGGAAGGGGGCCAGGGTGTCCACAGCCCATTTCGTATCACTGAACAGGGTGGAGCTGGTGTCATTTATGAGCCCCTTGATCTTGACCGCTGCTGCCTTGTCTGCTGCCTTGCTCTGCTTTTGGATGTATGCGTCGTACTCAGCGCTGCCGACAGTGGCTCGCAGCACCTTCCTGTGAGAATGCAGCACAGGCAGCGCATGTAGCTTGAGGGCATGGCCTTGCAGCACATTGTGTCATCTGACTGCTGCAGCCCACACGCTTGCCGTAAAACACATGCAGCCAGCACAGCAGCACACCCAGCAAGCTGCACTCATAAGACTTAAAGCACTGCTGCCAACTCACTCGTTGCGCTCCACTGATTCCATGGCTAGCACGTTGCTGCCAAAGCGTGTTGCGCCAGCCTTGATGAGCGCTGTGCCGTGCAGCTCCTTCTTCTTCTCGTCATAGATGGCGCGGGGAGCGCAGTGGCCTGTCACGTACTGAACCACCTCCTTTGCCTTGGAGATGACGCTGGCCAGGGACTCGTTCTTGGCAAAGTCCTTGAGGCCGTTGCTGATCAGGTGCTGCAGGCAGTTGACGCTGCCGACGTAGTTGCCCAGCATCTCCTTCAGGCTGTCGCCAGCCTTCATCATGTTGCTGCCCCAATCAGTGACAAAGCTGACCGTCTTCTCCTTGAGCTGCCAATCACCCAGCACACCCTCCACCTGCGGCATTGCAGGTGATGCAGCAGCAAAGTTGTGTTTGCCAACACTGGTAGATCATTGCAGCTGAAACTCAGCAATGTCAAAACCTGCAGAAGCTTGGATGCACTTTGTGGGTCAGCAAGCGTACAACTTCAGCACAGCCACAATCTAGCACTGCTGGCAACTGCATTGCACAGAACACCCACCTGGGTGGCAATGTAGTTGCCAGTGTGGCTGTCAGCACCAGTGAACACCATGTCCAGGAACACGCTGGTGCCATTGGCCATGGCGTTCACGTTCAGCACATGCGCGCCAGCATTGTGCTCGCTGGACCAGGCGTCAGAGCTGGTGGCCACAAAATCCTGCACGCAACCACAAACTGTTTGTGCAAGATGTTGCTGTGCAGGAATGCGCTGCTGCATATGGACAGGGGCGCATGGACTGCCGCTGTCAGCCCCGACGGTGATCGCACACTGCTGAGCTGGCAACAGCATATCAATGTTTGGATCCCTACAGACAATCACCTGCTTGTCCAGGAACTGCTGCACCTCCTTTCGAGTCATGCCATAGACCTTGTCCAGCATCGTGGTTGCCAGGGCCTTGCGGCCAATCAGCTTGCCCTGCATCCAGGGTGCCACCCCGTAGATGAACTTCAGGAAGTCCGGGTGCTCAACGATGGTCATGGGCAGGTTGCAGCAGTAAATGGCTGTGGCCAGGAGGGTGTTGGCCTCCTCAAAGTCCTCCTTGGTGAACTTGGGCCACTTTTTGACGAAGGGCACCCCACCACCGTCCCCGCTGCCGCTGCCGCTGCCGCTGCCGCTGCCGCTGCCGCTGCCGCTGCCGCTGCCAGCACTGCTACCAGCACCGCTGCTGCTGCCACCTTTTAGCAGGCCAGTGAGTGTCGCCTGCCGGCCAAGCCTGCAAGGACACTTGGAGTGTGAGCAGATATGTTGCATAGCGCAATCATGATTGCTGCCGCTGCTGCTGCTGCTGTTGCAGTCGCTGCTGCATCTCACCTGCTGCTGTGCTCCAGCAGAGCCTGCTGAACCTCTTTGTTGCCGTTGTCCGCCTCTGCCTGTGCTGCTTCGCTCTCAAGGAACTTACGGCATTTCAGCAGGTGGAGTTTGGCGCGCGTAATGTTAGTAGACACGCTCTCGTTGCAGTGGGTGCAGTGGGGCTTGCCCTGAACCTTCTTGATCCAGTCGCGAGCAAAGCTGGGGGCTGCACCCTTTTGCTTCTTGTTAGACGTTTCATCATCGTTGCCGAGTGCGTGCCGTGAACGCGCGAGTCCGACTCGGGCAGAGCTTGCAGTTTGAACTTGCCCGCCCGCTGGTTGTTGCTGCTGCTCAGCCATCTTTCACTATTACACGTTCCGCGTTTCACTTTTCAATTTCATTTCAGATTTCATGAAATTTCTTTCACGAGGATCCAAAAACCTGAAATGGAACACCCCTGGTTCAAACCACAGATCAAGATGACAAGTGATTCATCACTAACTTCGACCAAGGCGCTCGACGCTTTGCGCTCCCGTGTTATGCTTTGTAGATGGGTTTGAAATGATCGGCTGAACATGGCAGCAACTCATGATGATCACTTGGACGCCATTGTGTTTGACATCGACGGCCACAAGCTTCTAAAAATCGCATGGGTCTATGAAGAGAACGATGGCCTAGACACAGTTGATGAGGAGGTGTGGGGCGAGATTAAGAAGGCAACACGCGCAGCAAGCGAGGACGACCTCCAGATCATCACAGCCAAGGGGGCGATACCCCTGCGCAGATGCCTGCAGAAGGCGCTGCAGGGCAACGCAGCAGTAGTTTCCACAATAGACGATGGGCAGCTGATGCTCAAGGTGGAGGTGCTAGGCAAGGTGGCAGGCAAGGGGAGGGCCACAGGTAAAGCAGCTGGATGTGCAGGCAGGATGCCTGAGGCAGCTGCACCAGTTACCCAAGCTCAACGCCCCAAGCAGCAGCACAGTACCACGCACATCCATGTTCATATGTCACCTAAGCTGGTGCTATGCACTGCAGGTGCCAGCAGGGCCAGGAGCACAGGCAGGAGTATGGCCAGGCAGGCCAGCAGCAGCAGCGCAGCAGCAACGTCAACAGCAGCAGCAGCAGCAGCAGCAGCAGCAGCAGCAGCAGCAGCAGCAGCACCAGGAGCCGCAGAAAGACCAGCGGCTGAGGACAAGTCAAGCAAGCTGCTTTCAAGAGTGTTTGTCATGTGGCCGAAGCACACACAGACTGTGCTGGTACGAACATGCACATACACAGCTCTGGATATGGCACACTATGTTCGGTCACAGAACAGTTAGAGCAAATGCATATGCGCGTGCTTCCCAGCTCAAAGCGCGCATGCTGCAGCACTCAGCAGCTTCAAGCAACAGCACCTGCAAACAACAGCAACTGCAAGAGCTGTGTCGTTGTTGCGCTTCACCTCGCGCAGTATGCTGCTTTTGCCCGCAGCAATTATGCATGCACTGTATGCATACGTGCAGTGACGCTGTGTTGTGCGTGTGCAGGCGTTCATGACCACAAGCGACGGCAACCCAGATCTGGATGACATGGGCAACCCCAAGGTGGACCACAAGAACAGCTGCTACAAGGGGCAGTGCATCAAGGTGTCCGAGAAGGACCTGGTGTGGGAGCCGCTGCGCCTGGCCATTGTCCAGGTGATGGAGGACGTGTTCGGCGTGAGCACCCAAGATGCTGCAGAGAAGATCAGAAAGTGAGTGGCAGCATGCTTTCCAGAGGAAGGCCATTGTTTTACAGTTGTCCTTCTATAGCTTTGCAGCTCTTGCATCAGTCAAAGTCTTGTGATCAGATGCACAAGTGCACCAGAGAGCAAGGAGGGGCGGGTTCTGACTTAGAGGCTGCGACCGTTTTTGTAGCCGATGACCACACAACGTTGCACTTGAGAACTTGCAATCACCAAGAAAAAATGTCGGATGCTACAGTTGCTGCCACCTCCCTTGCTGCCGCAGGAAAGCCTCCCAGCAGGCCAAGACCATTGAGCACGCCCATGCAGCGGCTGATGCTGCCAAGACAGCAGCTATTGCGGAGATGTTGAGGGCAGCAGAACATGGCAGCATGGGCGCAGAGGCAGCAGACGAGATCAGCGAAGCAGTGGAGGCAGCAGTGGCTGCTGCAGTGCCAGCCACCGTCACAAAGCGCAAAGATCTCGCGGCAGCTGAAGCAGCAGCAGATGCCTGGAAAGAGAGCTTCTGGGAGCTGTACGAGCAGCGACACGAGCAGCCTGCGCCACTGCAAGAGCAGCTGCTGCCGTTCGCAAAGCTCGCGGACAAGGCAGCTGAGCGGCGCGCAGCGACAGCACAGGGTGCCACAGATGAGGAGTTCGCACGCGCCCTGGGCGAGACTGCAGAGCTGGCCAGCCAACAGCCTGCACCTGGCAGCCTGGTCGCCCGCTGGTTCCCAGATCAGGTGAAATGACAAACACATTGTCAAGACAGCAGCATTTTGGAAGTGTCTTTAGCTCTGTGATGGTGAAGTGCTTTCGTAATAGCATCTGCTGGTGTATGAAGTGCAAGTGCTGGTTGGCAAGATGCACTGAAAGTATTTCAAATATCAACCACAATCAGGGCACATAAGCGTATCGTGCTCTACCTCATGTATGATCTATCTTGCTGCACCGCTGCAGGCTCTGGGCGGCGCTGCAGATGTTCCAAGGCACAGCGCTGGAGCAGCAAAAGCAGGGCACGAAAAGGTGGGCTACACAGTTGTGCAGAGTCATGCAAGGCAGCATGGGTGGTGTGTGCCAAAGGCGCCACACATTCAACGTTGCTCTGACAGCAGCAACAGCGGCAACAGCGAAAGCAGCTAACAAACATGCTTGA
This sequence comes from Tetradesmus obliquus, assembly GCA_030272155.1. Lineage (NCBI taxonomy): Eukaryota > Viridiplantae > Chlorophyta > Chlorophyceae > Sphaeropleales > Scenedesmaceae > Tetradesmus > Tetradesmus obliquus. Next base: position 1,024,321 of record CP126206.1, read on the forward strand.
TGCTATTGTTTCTTGTGTGAGATGTGTCTGGCTGATACCGGCAGCAAGATATAATCTGCCACAGCGCAAGCTTAAGGCTCAGCAAGCTTATTGACTGTTGATGTGCACAGCTGCTGAGCTTGCTCTTCTGCTTGTGTTTTTGTCTGCATGTGGCACGCGTTCATTTTTTGCTGTGTACCTACAGACAGCAGACACAGCTGCTGGCGGCACCGCAGGAGCGGAGCAGCACCGGGTGAGTGACACCATCCTTCTGCTGCAGTGACGGCCTATGCAATGATACATCTTCCTGCAAACTGCAGCAGCACAATCACAACTGCAATCGTATATTTCGACAGGCGGTAAGAAGTGGTGTTTTTTTCGGTTGGAACCAGCATGAATGTTGGGGGCATTAGTACAGCAACAGTGCAGAATGCAGCAACAACATCATCAGCTGCTGTGCATTCCATATGAAAACTTCAGAAAAATGCTGATGCTTGATTTGCACTCGTTTGTTTTGTTGTTACCACACCAATGCAGGCACCCTCACAGTCCTCAGCAGCTGCTGCGCAGCGGCAATGTACAGTTGCCAGCGCAGCTGCAGCAGTTGAGCCAGCAGCAACGCCTGCAGGGGCAGCAGCAGCAGCAGCATGATGAGACGCAGAGCCTCGACAGCGCTGTGGCTGCTGGGGTAGGCAGCCACGCCTCCAGCACAGCACCCAGCAGGCGTGCTGTGCATGACCAGCACCCACGGTCTGCAGCTGCACCTGCCGCAGCTAGTGCAGCTGGTGCTGGCAAGGGCTCACATGGCGGTGCTGCTTGGAAGAACCTGAACAAGCTGCTAGGCGCGCATCACGTGCCTCCAGAGTTGGTGCAGGAGATTGGACTGGCCAGGGTGAGCTGTCTGGTGACACTTGATTCAGCATGCTGCTTTTGAAATTTCTAATCTTTTCTTTCTCTGGTGTGTTGTCCAGGTTTCCTGTGAGTCTGCTGAGAGCACCAAAACAGGCGCAGTCACCTTTGTCTCTTCAACTTGAAATTCCCACACGGCGCATGCAGCTACATGGTGGTTTGGAACATATGACACTGCTCTGGTAAGTCATTGCGTCCTGACTGCAAAGGATAGGCGTGACAACGATCGATGGCAGCCAAATGACCACGCGTTGCAATATCAACACTGCACACTTACTGTTGCTGTACAGGTCCAAGTTTTACATAGCGTCTCTGACAGACATGCATACACTGCCATCAGTGCTGCTGCAACTGTTGTCCCGCTGCACTTGCAGGAACACATGTCAAGTGCACAGCATTTTTTCATTGAGTCCCCCTGAGCAGCCTCTGACGTATGTGCATGCATCTGCTGTTGTAAACGCTGTTTGCAGAAAGGCGTGGTTGGAGCTATGCAGGCCGGAGACCGCCCAACCGTTGACCAGCTACGCAGGGATGCCACAAAGGGCTTGCTGGCTTTCCTGCCAACTGCAGCGAGCAAGGTAGCTGAAAAGCACGGCAAAGACCACGACGGGGACAAGGCTGCAGCGAAGCGCCTGAGGAGGAAGCGCAGGGCTGAAGCAGCAGGCAATAAGGGTGCCGACAGCGGCGCAGGTGGGGCGGCAGGCGGCAGCAGGCAGCAGCGTCAGAAGCGGCAGCCGCCAAAGCGCAAGAAGCAGGAGTCTGAGGAGTCAGAAGAGGAGGCAGACAGCGACAGCAGCAGCAACAACAGCAGGGACGAGGACGAGGCTGCAGGCAACAGCGATGACATGGATGATGATGCAGCAGCAGCAGCAGCAGCAGCAACGAATGGCAGGAGCAGGAGGGCAGGGGCAGGTAGGAACCAGAGATTGGAAGAGTATGAGAGGTAGGGACAGGGCATGCTGAGGGAAGGCCCACCACGTTAACCTGTTGGTGTTGACGTGAGTGTGTATTTCATACAATGGTGTGAGCAGTGGTGTTCAGCGGTTGTGTATTTTTTATAGCAGAAGATGCTGCTGAGCATCAAAGCACTGCATCAGCATTTGTCTTTGTGCATGATGCGTTTGCTGTTTGGTGTTTACAGTCGTGTCCTGCAAGCCTTCACATGCATGCACATTGTGCAGTGACAGCAGGCAGTGGCCAGTCACCAGTGCCGAGGGCGACCACCATCGAGGTGTTCTTGACTGCAGCTTTACTGTGGCGTCGAGATACGCATATAGTGCTTTTGTTACAGCTTTTCTGGTGCTGTAACACGTGTCCAGTTGCACGTCCAGTGCTCGTCCAGTTTGACGTCCAGTCTGCCTCCTCGACGTCCAGTGCACAACTGGACGTGCTCACGTCCAGTCGCAACTCGACGAGCTTCATGTCACGTCCAGTTGCATGATGTGCAACTGGACGTGCCTTGACTTGCATCTTGATTGTCTGGTGATCATAGTGATATAGCTAGCTAAATCTGTGGCTGTGCCCACGAATGTCGACATTCGCAGGCGCCTGCTTCACAGCTGTTGCTTTGTCAGTAAGCCACATGACAGTTGAACAAGTGTTGCAACAAAGGTGTTTTACTGCCGCGTCTGCAGTAGTGTTCAACATTACAGCGTACTGCTGTCCTGCAAGCCTTATCAGATAGGTTCGCAGCTTTCATTCAAAGGGTTGCGGTTTTGCGACAGTTATGCAAAGTATCCACCACCGCTGCGGCCTGCGGCCTGTAGGTGTTCCCATACATTCGCCCAATTGCAATCAACAGCTGTGCAATTGTGTAACCTGCAGATGCACCCATTTGCTTGCGCGCGCAAATGCACACTCAAAACTACACAAAATAACACATATACATGCACGAGCACCCACACACGTACTACGTATGTGGTTCAAGACCTGCAGGCGCGTGCACACGCGCGTATGCCTGGCGGGCACACAGCATGCGTGTATCCGAAAGACTATACACCACGATGCACCTTCTGACAGTCTTGCTGCACAACACCCGAAATTCTCGCTCTTCCTCAGAACCCTTCCTCAAAACCCTTCCAAGTAAACCCACACACACCTCGAGCAACAAGCGAATGTAAAGGCGGCGCTGACATGCGTGAGAGGTGGTCCTTTTCAAGCGTTGAACAACTAACACATACTGCAATATGGTACATCACAACAAGCATATTAAGCAGTCACAGCGGCACAACCAATCACACCGTGTGTGGCACAGCCTGCGTGTGTACTTTCACAGTTCTGAGAGAGTGCATGCAAGTAGCACATCATGTGCAGCAATGCTGCAGCGCAGCGTGTGACAAGACAGTTGTCTTTTACAAGCCCGTCACTGCTAATGCTGCACAGGCGCGGGCGCATCTTGCCGCTGCATGCAACGCCGACCAACAATTCCAGGCGGCCACTGTCAATCTGCATGCATGCACAAGCACTCTGGAGTGGCCGCAAGCAGCTGAGACCATCAGTGCAGCCTTTGCCAACGCGCCTCTGCACAGACTCTGAGAGCCACATTCTGCATCCAGCACAGTCAAAACATGCTGTGCACCCTTGCCCTGCAAACTGCAGCCGCTTTACACACAGCACCACCCCTCTCCTCTCTGAAGTTACATGTATATGCATATATGTATATATACATATTTTTGTCCAAAGCAAACAGCCCCGGCGTGTAACCGTGCCGAATCACTCAAAGCCTCTGGGTATGGCATACTTACACTTGCACAACAACACTTACACTTACAATTACACAACATGCAGCTCAACTCTGACTGGTGTGGTGTGATGCTGGGCTGGCTTGCAATCTTGGTGACACAAACACACAGAAGATACCTTTGCAAAGGGTGGAATACTTTGAGGCTGCGATACTGTGATATCTTGCACACACAGTACTGTGCACAGTACAGTACAGGGTGTACACATGTGAGGCTGCGGTGCTGTGGAATGGATACCTGCTCATTAGGATGCAAGCCTGGGGCCATGATTTCGGTGAGGCTGGTGCGTGATGTTGAATCAGCAAAAAACATATAGGTCACCACACATGTCTGCACGGCCCCAGACGCAAAACCACACTCTGTCATCACGCTGAAACACCCCGAGAACACCAAATTTTGCACGCTGAAACGCCCTGAGAACACTTTGAAGGGCGTGCAACGTGTGGACGCGCACGCGCCTGCGCACTACAAGGGCATATGCACTCAGAAGCCGCATCACAACAGCTAGCCGCAAAGATCGTCAGCCACCCGCCGCCGACAACTGACTTCGCTCAAATGCGTGCATGCACATGCAGTCACTTGGTCAACAACAGCCAATGCAAAGCTTGATGAGCCCCCAGTGATGAGAGCTGTTGCATTGAGCCAGGGATCACATGTCTGACCAAGCATCAATTGCCAAACAACACAACAGCATGACAAACCAACACAGGCTTCAACCACTGGCGCTCATGGAGTGTCATCTGACGACAGGCGCGTGCGCAGCAGCATGACAAGCCAACACAGGTTTCAACCACTGGCGCTCACGGAGTGTCATCTGACCACAAACACGTGCGCAGCAGCGTGACCAGCCGACGCAGTTTCAACCGCTGGCGCTCACGGAGTGTCGTCTGACGACAGCCGCGTGCGCAGCAGCATGACAAGCCGACGCAGGTTTCAACCACTGGCGCTCACGGAGTGTCATCTGACCACAAACACGTGCGCAGCAGCGTGACCAGCCGACGCAGTTTCAACCGCTGGCGCTCACGGAGTGTCGTCTGACGACAGCCGCGTGCGCAGCAGCATGACAAGCCGACGCAGGTTTCAACCACTGGCGCTCACGGAGTGTCATCTGACGACAGCCGCGTGCGCAGCAGCGTGCGCATGGAAGAGCCGTAGCCATCAGCGCCCTGGCGCAGCTCACAGCGCACAACACTGCTGCTGCTGCTGCTGCTGTCGGCAAACTCAAAGAACACAAGCGCGCACTGCGTGCTTTGGCTGCAGGCGGCCAGGCAGTCTGAAACGCTGCTGCCGGCCTCAGGCGAAGGCTGCAGCGGGGTGCCGATGCCATCTGCTGTGCTGCTTTCCTTCCACCAAGAGAACACACCATCGCCCATTGTGGAATCCTTGGGAGGGGCTGCCCTGCTGCCGCTGCTGCTGCTGCTGCCGGAGGGCAGCAGGTAACCTGTGACCAGTCTGTATGCCACGCGGAACCTGGCAGGTAGCAGCGGCAGCGGCAGCGGCAGCAGCAGTGCATGTTTAGCATGTGCCTTGTTTTCGCAGCGCAATGAAGTGCCATCCAGCTGACGGCAGCGGATTTCAGCAGCATGAGAGCTGCAATCCCGATGATAGCGCTTTCAGGTGCACTTTACATATACATTGGTCCAGCATCATTCTGGACCTGGTGGCTGCAGAGGCAGAGCTTGCGCTACTTCGGAGCATTTGCACAGTCCCTGCACCACACCAACGTCGTGCGCGTGCTGGCTTTCACCATCAACCTGACAGCAGCTAGCAAATTTGGTAAGAGAAACGCGCAAGCTCAACACAGCTACAGCTCAGCACAAGGACTTGCCAGCCACTGACAAGCCGTAAGCCTCACCTGCCGCTGGCCGCTGGAGGCAAACGCATCAGGCAGCTATTGCTGCTGTAGTTGAAGTTAACAAACTGGCATCCCGCGTCCCTACAGGCCTTCGTGCATGCCTGCAAGCTGTCGACTCGGCTGCCGCCGGCCTCAACCGCTGCCGCGCTCGCGTCAAATAACAAGCCGGCGTCGCACGGCAGCCACCAGTTTGCATCATTAACCGCTGTGAACTCCGGAAGGCAGTAGTTTGGCATTTTTGCGCCGGGATATGAAATTGAGGCAGGCTGGTACGGCTGATTGCTGCCACCATAGTAATACAGTGTGGCGCTGTAGGCCGGGCAGGGCCGGCAGGCAGTGTCTCGGACTTTTCGATCCTTCATGCCAAAATAGCCGCTGGCGCAGAGGCTGCAGGCGCCGCTGCTGCTGCTGCTGCCGGGGGGTGCTAGCAGGCTGTTGTTGGTGCCCCAGCCAGCACGGCAGTCTGCACAGGGAAGGGAGAGAGGCGGAGCAGCAAATCAGATAACCAACAACTGCTGGCAGAACCGGGTACAGCCTCTGTCAGCTACGCCTGACACCATGGCAATGCAGCACAATCAGCAGCTGCAGCGGCACTCTTACTAGTACACATGGAGCGCCGCGTGGCCCCTTCATTGGTCATCCACCTGTTGCCAGGGCAGGGTGTGCAGGCGCCTGAGCTGCCTGCGGTCAAGCTGCGCTGTGCAGAGCTGTAGGTGCCTGCAACAGAACCAGCAGCAGCAGCAGCAGCAGCAGCAGCAGCAGCAGCAGCAGCAGCAGCAAGAGCAGCAGCAGCGGTGCCGCTTTCAATGAGAACAGGCGTGCAGCAGTGACACGAGCTGTCCATGAACACGTGTGTGCTGCAAACAAGGCACAGCGAGCAACAGCACACGGTTACGGGCGAAACACAAGTACTTACAGTAGCACGAAAAGCCACCTACGCCTCCCCTGCGAGCTGACCCGCAACAAGTTGCCACAGTTATACGCTTGTCTTGGCAAAACCGATAATGTGTGCAAGTGTTGAGGCGCGGGGGTGGCTCTGGCGTGAGCTATATTCTGGACGTCTGCTGTTATCCTGTTATCTTTGCCGCTGATGCATGTGGCCCGCGGCAAAGCGCTGCATGTTGCCATTTTTCGAAATGGAGATATATTGAGCTGGTGGTGGTGGGGCATGGATGGGTGGCCATGTCATGTGGTGCTGTGTCACACTGTGGGCTCCTGCTGGCTGAAAGCTGCTGGCTGGCGCTGCAGCCTGCTGCCGCTGTTTTGATTTGGCATGTCAAAAACTCACTGGCAACTCGTGTTAGCGCCATAGCCATTGACTACATTTGAACTACAAGTAACCATCCACGCAGCTGTTGCCTCCTCATCGCTGCTTCTGCGATAGTTGTGATACATCTGCTGCTGGTGTCAGCTGCTGGGCGGGCTGGTGCTGAGTTCCAGTCACCAAGGTGAGCATGGCTGGGAGCCCGCAGTCCGGTTCGATCAAGCTTGCTGTGAAATAGATTGCTGCACTGTGGTTATGCGCTGCGGAATCTGTGGGGTCTATCGTAATCAAGTGTCTGTGCGACTGCCTTAATCCCCACTGAGGACGACGCTGGAACTGGGCTATCCTGCATGCTTCTGCTGCGCTGCTGCTGCAACGTAAATACTATATTTCACTGATCTCACGACCACTCACCGGCTGCTTTGTCCACGTCCATGCTGCAAGGTGCAAGGAAACAGCATTGACACACACGGCAGGAGCAGGACGGTTTGTGGCTCAACGGTTGCTTTTGTACGCCACGACGTGCACAAGTTAAATATGCTGCTCGGCGGCTCGTGCTGTATTGTGTCCGTGAACGCAGGCGAGCCAGGGTTGACATGCAGATTTGGGCACTGCAAGTGCCATCTAGTGACGTCCCGTGCATGCTCCATTTGCGCATGTTCGGTGCGAGCATTACTGCTGCTGACTTAAGGAATGTAAATAGCATCAGCAGCAGCAGGATGCCTTGGGGTTGCTGGCACTGCTGTCTCCCACAGCAGGTCACCTGGTCTCCATGTTGCTGCAGCTGCTCCCGCTCGTGGTTCCCAGATGTTTGCCGTTTTTCCAGCAGTTTGCTGGTACAGGCAGTGAAGTAAATCAGCTCCTCGTACGTGGCACCAGGCAAGCCCTTTATCTTTTCTGTTACCCAGTGCCCTGCCTTGAGGATCTTGGATGCAGCAAGTGCATCCTCCTCGCTGATGATGACCGGCCGCCCTGACCTGTGCGCATCAGCAATACAGCCAAACTCGCGGAAGTTTTTGTAATGCCGCTCAATAAAGACACTGTGCCTCTCCTTGACACGCTTGTGTACACCGCCACCATGCCTGGAGCGGAACAGGATTGCTGCCTTGTGTGGATCTATCTCCCCAGTGCCAAAGTCGAAGGTGGAAGCGGCGCATACCACCGCCCATTCCCTGGTCTCAGCATCCTTGCGCTGGCTAGAACCCTGGGTTTCAGCAGATTTTGAGGTACCTGCACATAATGACACCATACTTCAGTCATGTGATTTGTGCGCCAGTGTGTACACTTTGGCGGTACAGGCAGTACAGTACAGCCTTTTGTCAATTTGTCTGACCACCCTGCAGTAGCACGAAAAGCCACCTACGCCTCCCCTGCGAGCTGACCCGCAACAAGTTGCCACAGTTATACGCTTGTCTTGGCAAAACCGATAATGTGTGCAAGTGTTGAGGCGCGGGGGTGGCTCTGGCGTGAGCTATATTCTGGACGTCTGCTGTTATCCTGTTATCTTTGCCGCTGATGCATGTGGCCCGCGGCAAAGCGCTGCATGTTGCCATTTTTCGAAATGGAGATATATTGAGCTGGTGGTGGTGGGGCATGGATGGGTGGCCATGTCATGTGGTGCTGTGTCACACTGTGGGCTCCTGCTGGCTGAAAGCTGCTGGCTGGCGCTGCAGCCTGCTGCCGCTGTTTTGATTTGGCATGTCAAAAACTCACTGGCAACTCGTGTTAGCGCCATAGCCATTGACTACATTTGAACTACAAGTAACCATCCACGCAGCTGTTGCCTCCTCATCGCTGCTTCTGCGATAGTTGTGATACATCTGCTGCTGGTGTCAGCTGCTGGGCGGGCTGGTGCTGAGTTCCAGTCACCAAGGTGAGCATGGCTGGGAGCCCGCAGTCCGGTTCGATCAAGCTTGCTGTGAAATAGATTGCTGCACTGTGGTTATGCGCTGCGGAATCTGTGGGGTCTATCGTAATCAAGTGTCTGTGCGACTGCCTTAATCCCCACTGAGGACGACGCTGGAACTGGGCTATCCTGCATGCTTCTGCTGCGCTGCTGCTGCAACGTAAATACTATATTTCACTGATCTCACGACCACTCACCGGCTGCTTTGTCCACGTCCATGCTGCAAGGTGCAAGGAAACAGCATTGACACACACGGCAGGAGCAGGACGGTTTGTGGCTCAACGGTTGCTTTTGTACGCCACGACGTGCACAAGTTAAATATGCTGCTCGGCGGCTCGTGCTGTATTGTGTCCGTGAACGCAGGCGAGCCAGGGTTGACATGCAGATTTGGGCACTGCAAGTGCCATCTAGTGACGTCCCGTGCATGCTCCATTTGCGCATGTTCGGTGCGAGCATTACTGCTGCTGACTTAAGGAATGTAAATAGCATCAGCAGCAGCAGGATGCCTTGGGGTTGCTGGCACTGCTGTCTCCCACAGCAGGTCACCTGGTCTCCATGTTGCTGCAGCTGCTCCCGCTCGTGGTTCCCAGATGTTTGCCGTTTTTCCAGCAGTTTGCTGGTACAGGCAGTGAAGTAAATCAGCTCCTCGTACGTGGCACCAGGCAAGCCCTTTATCTTTTCTGTTACCCAGTGCCCTGCCTTGAGGATCTTGGATGCAGCAAGTGCATCCTCCTCGCTGATGATGACCGGCCGCCCTGACCTGTGCGCATCAGCAATACAGCCAAACTCGCGGAAGTTTTTGTAATGCCGCTCAATAAAGACACTGTGCCTCTCCTTGACACGCTTGTGTACACCGCCACCATGCCTGGAGCGGAACAGGATTGCTGCCTTGTGTGGATCTATCTCCCCAGTGCCAAAGTCGAAGGTGGAAGCGGCGCATACCACCGCCCATTCCCTGGTCTCAGCATCCTTGCGCTGGCTAGAACCCTGGGTTTCAGCAGATTTTGAGGTACCTGCACATAATGACACCATACTTCAGTCATGTGATTTGTGCGCCAGTGTGTACACTTTGGCGGTACAGGCAGTACAGTACAGCCTTTTGTCAATTTGTCTGACCACCCTGCAGTAGCACGAAAAGCCACCTACGCCTCCCCTGCGAGCTGACCCGCAACAAGTTGCCACAGTTATACGCTTGTCTTGGCAAAACCGATAATGTGTGCAAGTGTTGAGGCGCGGGGGTGGCTCTGGCGTGAGCTATATTCTGGACGTCTGCTGTTATCCTGTTATCTTTGCCGCTGATGCATGTGGCCCGCGGCAAAGCGCTGCATGTTGCCATTTTTCGAAATGGAGATATATTGAGCTGGTGGTGGTGGGGCATGGATGGGTGGCCATGTCATGTGGTGCTGTGTCACACTGTGGGCTCCTGCTGGCTGAAAGCTGCTGGCTGGCGCTGCAGCCTGCTGCCGCTGTTTTGATTTGGCATGTCAAAAACTCACTGGCAACTCGTGTTAGCGCCATAGCCATTGACTACATTTGAACTACAAGTAACCATCCACGCAGCTGTTGCCTCCTCATCGCTGCTTCTGCGATAGTTGTGATACATCTGCTGCTGGTGTCAGCTGCTGGGCGGGCTGGTGCTGAGTTCCAGTCACCAAGGTGAGCATGGCTGGGAGCCCGCAGTCCGGTTCGATCAAGCTTGCTGTGAAATAGATTGCTGCACTGTGGTTATGCGCTGCGGAATCTGTGGGGTCTATCGTAATCAAGTGTCTGTGCGACTGCCTTAATCCCCACTGAGGACGACGCTGGAACTGGGCTATCCTGCATGCTTCTGCTGCGCTGCTGCTGCAACGTAAATACTATATTTCACTGATCTCACGACCACTCACCGGCTGCTTTGTCCACGTCCATGCTGCAAGGTGCAAGGAAACAGCATTGACACACACGGCAGGAGCAGGACGGTTTGTGGCTCAACGGTTGCTTTTGTACGCCACGACGTGCACAAGTTAAATATGCTGCTCGGCGGCTCGTGCTGTATTGTGTCCGTGAACGCAGGCGAGCCAGGGTTGACATGCAGATTTGGGCACTGCAAGTGCCATCTAGTGACGTCCCGTGCATGCTCCATTTGCGCATGTTCGGTGCGAGCATTACTGCTGCTGACTTAAGGAATGTAAATAGCATCAGCAGCAGCAGGATGCCTTGGGGTTGCTGGCACTGCTGTCTCCCACAGCAGGTCACCTGGTCTCCATGTTGCTGCAGCTGCTCCCGCTCGTGGTTCCCAGATGTTTGCCGTTTTTCCAGCAGTTTGCTGGTACAGGCAGTGAAGTAAATCAGCTCCTCGTACGTGGCACCAGGCAAGCCCTTTATCTTTTCTGTTACCCAGTGCCCTGCCTTGAGGATCTTGGATGCAGCAAGTGCATCCTCCTCGCTGATGATGACCGGCCGCCCTGACCTGTGCGCATCAGCAATACAGCCAAACTCGCGGAAGTTTTTGTAATGCCGCTCAATAAAGACACTGTGCCTCTCCTTGACACGCTTGTGTACACCGCCACCATGCCTGGAGCGGAACAGGATTGCTGCCTTGTGTGGATCTATCTCCCCAGTGCCAAAGTCGAAGGTGGAAGCGGCGCATACCACCGCCCATTCCCTGGTCTCAGCATCCTTGCGCTGGCTAGAACCCTGGGTTTCAGCAGATTTTGAGGTACCTGCACATAATGACACCATACTTCAGTCATGTGATTTGTGCGCCAGTGTGTACACTTTGGCGGTACAGGCAGTACAGTACAGCCTTTTGTCAATTTGTCTGACCACCCTGCAGTAGCACGAAAAGCCACCTACGCCTCCCCTGCGAGCTGACCCGCAACAAGTTGCCACAGTTATACGCTTGTCTTGGCAAAACCGATAATGTGTGCAAGTGTTGAGGCGCGGGGGTGGCTCTGGCGTGAGCTATATTCTGGACGTCTGCTGTTATCCTGTTATCTTTGCCGCTGATGCATGTGGCCCGCGGCAAAGCGCTGCATGTTGCCATTTTTCGAAATGGAGATATATTGAGCTGGTGGTGGTGGGGCATGGATGGGTGGCCATGTCATGTGGTGCTGTGTCACACTGTGGGCTCCTGCTGGCTGAAAGCTGCTGGCTGGCGCTGCAGCCTGCTGCCGCTGTTTTGATTTGGCATGTCAAAAACTCACTGGCAACTCGTGTTAGCGCCATAGCCATTGACTACATTTGAACTACAAGTAACCATCCACGCAGCTGTTGCCTCCTCATCGCTGCTTCTGCGATAGTTGTGATACATCTGCTGCTGGTGTCAGCTGCTGGGCGGGCTGGTGCTGAGTTCCAGTCACCAAGGTGAGCATGGCTGGGAGCCCGCAGTCCGGTTCGATCAAGCTTGCTGTGAAATAGATTGCTGCACTGTGGTTATGCGCTGCGGAATCTGTGGGGTCTATCGTAATCAAGTGTCTGTGCGACTGCCTTAATCCCCACTGAGGACGACGCTGGAACTGGGCTATCCTGCATGCTTCTGCTGCGCTGCTGCTGCAACGTAAATACTATATTTCACTGATCTCACGACCACTCACCGGCTGCTTTGTCCACGTCCATGCTGCAAGGTGCAAGGAAACAGCATTGACACACACGGCAGGAGCAGGACGGTTTGTGGCTCAACGGTTGCTTTTGTACGCCACGACGTGCACAAGTTAAATATGCTGCTCGGCGGCTCGTGCTGTATTGTGTCCGTGAACGCAGGCGAGCCAGGGTTGACATGCAGATTTGGGCACTGCAAGTGCCATCTAGTGACGTCCCGTGCATGCTCCATTTGCGCATGTTCGGTGCGAGCATTACTGCTGCTGACTTAAGGAATGTAAATAGCATCAGCAGCAGCAGGATGCCTTGGGGTTGCTGGCACTGCTGTCTCCCACAGCAGGTCACCTGGTCTCCATGTTGCTGCAGCTGCTCCCGCTCGTGGTTCCCAGATGTTTGCCGTTTTTCCAGCAGTTTGCTGGTACAGGCAGTGAAGTAAATCAGCTCCTCGTACGTGGCACCAGGCAAGCCCTTTATCTTTTCTGTTACCCAGTGCCCTGCCTTGAGGATCTTGGATGCAGCAAGTGCATCCTCCTCGCTGATGATGACCGGCCGCCCTGACCTGTGCGCATCAGCAATACAGCCAAACTCGCGGAAGTTTTTGTAATGCCGCTCAATAAAGACACTGTGCCTCTCCTTGACACGCTTGTGTACACCGCCACCATGCCTGGAGCGGAACAGGATTGCTGCCTTGTGTGGATCTATCTCCCCAGTGCCAAAGTCGAAGGTGGAAGCGGCGCATACCACCGCCCATTCCCTGGTCTCAGCATCCTTGCGCTGGCTAGAACCCTGGGTTTCAGCAGATTTTGAGGTACCTGCACATAATGACACCATACTTCAGTCATGTGATTTGTGCGCCAGTGTGTACACTTTGGCGGTACAGGCAGTACAGTACAGCCTTTTGTCAATTTGTCTGACCACCCTGCAGTAGCACGAAAAGCCACCTACGCCTCCCCTGCGAGCTGACCCGCAACAAGTTGCCACAGTTATACGCTTGTCTTGGCAAAACCGATAATGTGTGCAAGTGTTGAGGCGCGGGGGTGGCTCTGGCGTGAGCTATATTCTGGACGTCTGCTGTTATCCTGTTATCTTTGCCGCTGATGCATGTGGCCCGCGGCAAAGCGCTGCATGTTGCCATTTTTCGAAATGGAGATATATTGAGCTGGTGGTGGTGGGGCATGGATGGGTGGCCATGTCATGTGGTGCTGTGTCACACTGTGGGCTCCTGCTGGCTGAAAGCTGCTGGCTGGCGCTGCAGCCTGCTGCCGCTGTTTTGATTTGGCATGTCAAAAACTCACTGGCAACTCGTGTTAGCGCCATAGCCATTGACTACATTTGAACTACAAGTAACCATCCACGCAGCTGTTGCCTCCTCATCGCTGCTTCTGCGATAGTTGTGATACATCTGCTGCTGGTGTCAGCTGCTGGGCGGGCTGGTGCTGAGTTCCAGTCACCAAGGTGAGCATGGCTGGGAGCCCGCAGTCCGGTTCGATCAAGCTTGCTGTGAAATAGATTGCTGCACTGTGGTTATGCGCTGCGGAATCTGTGGGGTCTATCGTAATCAAGTGTCTGTGCGACTGCCTTAATCCCCACTGAGGACGACGCTGGAACTGGGCTATCCTGCATGCTTCTGCTGCGCTGCTGCTGCAACGTAAATACTATATTTCACTGATCTCACGACCACTCACCGGCTGCTTTGTCCACGTCCATGCTGCAAGGTGCAAGGAAACAGCATTGACACACACGGCAGGAGCAGGACGGTTTGTGGCTCAACGGTTGCTTTTGTACGCCACGACGTGCACAAGTTAAATATGCTGCTCGGCGGCTCGTGCTGTATTGTGTCCGTGAACGCAGGCGAGCCAGGGTTGACATGCAGATTTGGGCACTGCAAGTGCCATCTAGTGACGTCCCGTGCATGCTCCATTTGCGCATGTTCGGTGCGAGCATTACTGCTGCTGACTTAAGGAATGTAAATAGCATCAGCAGCAGCAGGATGCCTTGGGGTTGCTGGCACTGCTGTCTCCCACAGCAGGTCACCTGGTCTCCATGTTGCTGCAGCTGCTCCCGCTCGTGGTTCCCAGATGTTTGCCGTTTTTCCAGCAGTTTGCTGGTACAGGCAGTGAAGTAAATCAGCTCCTCGTACGTGGCACCAGGCAAGCCCTTTATCTTTTCTGTTACCCAGTGCCCTGCCTTGAGGATCTTGGATGCAGCAAGTGCATCCTCCTCGCTGATGATGACCGGCCGCCCTGACCTGTGCGCATCAGCAATACAGCCAAACTCGCGGAAGTTTTTGTAATGCCGCTCAATAAAGACACTGTGCCTCTCCTTGACACGCTTGTGTACACCGCCACCATGCCTGGAGCGGAACAGGATTGCTGCCTTGTGTGGATCTATCTCCCCAGTGCCAAAGTCGAAGGTGGAAGCGGCGCATACCACCGCCCATTCCCTGGTCTCAGCATCCTTGCGCTGGCTAGAACCCTGGGTTTCAGCAGATTTTGAGGTACCTGCACATAATGACACCATACTTCAGTCATGTGATTTGTGCGCCAGTGTGTACACTTTGGCGGTACAGGCAGTACAGTACAGCCTTTTGTCAATTTGTCTGACCACCCTGCAGTAGCACGAAAAGCCACCTACGCCTCCCCTGCGAGCTGACCCGCAACAAGTTGCCACAGTTATACGCTTGTCTTGGCAAAACCGATAATGTGTGCAAGTGTTGAGGCGCGGGGGTGGCTCTGGCGTGAGCTATATTCTGGACGTCTGCTGTTATCCTGTTATCTTTGCCGCTGATGCATGTGGCCCGCGGCAAAGCGCTGCATGTTGCCATTTTTCGAAATGGAGATATATTGAGCTGGTGGTGGTGGGGCATGGATGGGTGGCCATGTCATGTGGTGCTGTGTCACACTGTGGGCTCCTGCTGGCTGAAAGCTGCTGGCTGGCGCTGCAGCCTGCTGCCGCTGTTTTGATTTGGCATGTCAAAAACTCACTGGCAACTCGTGTTAGCGCCATAGCCATTGACTACATTTGAACTACAAGTAACCATCCACGCAGCTGTTGCCTCCTCATCGCTGCTTCTGCGATAGTTGTGATACATCTGCTGCTGGTGTCAGCTGCTGGGCGGGCTGGTGCTGAGTTCCAGTCACCAAGGTGAGCATGGCTGGGAGCCCGCAGTCCGGTTCGATCAAGCTTGCTGTGAAATAGATTGCTGCACTGTGGTTATGCGCTGCGGAATCTGTGGGGTCTATCGTAATCAAGTGTCTGTGCGACTGCCTTAATCCCCACTGAGGACGACGCTGGAACTGGGCTATCCTGCATGCTTCTGCTGCGCTGCTGCTGCAACGTAAATACTATATTTCACTGATCTCACGACCACTCACCGGCTGCTTTGTCCACGTCCATGCTGCAAGGTGCAAGGAAACAGCATTGACACACACGGCAGGAGCAGGACGGTTTGTGGCTCAACGGTTGCTTTTGTACGCCACGACGTGCACAAGTTAAATATGCTGCTCGGCGGCTCGTGCTGTATTGTGTCCGTGAACGCAGGCGAGCCAGGGTTGACATGCAGATTTGGGCACTGCAAGTGCCATCTAGTGACGTCCCGTGCATGCTCCATTTGCGCATGTTCGGTGCGAGCATTACTGCTGCTGACTTAAGGAATGTAAATAGCATCAGCAGCAGCAGGATGCCTTGGGGTTGCTGGCACTGCTGTCTCCCACAGCAGGTCACCTGGTCTCCATGTTGCTGCAGCTGCTCCCGCTCGTGGTTCCCAGATGTTTGCCGTTTTTCCAGCAGTTTGCTGGTACAGGCAGTGAAGTAAATCAGCTCCTCGTACGTGGCACCAGGCAAGCCCTTTATCTTTTCTGTTACCCAGTGCCCTGCCTTGAGGATCTTGGATGCAGCAAGTGCATCCTCCTCGCTGATGATGACCGGCCGCCCTGACCTGTGCGCATCAGCAATACAGCCAAACTCGCGGAAGTTTTTGTAATGCCGCTCAATAAAGACACTGTGCCTCTCCTTGACACGCTTGTGTACACCGCCACCATGCCTGGAGCGGAACAGGATTGCTGCCTTGTGTGGATCTATCTCCCCAGTGCCAAAGTCGAAGGTGGAAGCGGCGCATACCACCGCCCATTCCCTGGTCTCAGCATCCTTGCGCTGGCTAGAACCCTGGGTTTCAGCAGATTTTGAGGTACCTGCACATAATGACACCATACTTCAGTCATGTGATTTGTGCGCCAGTGTGTACACTTTGGCGGTACAGGCAGTACAGTACAGCCTTTTGTCAATTTGTCTGACCACCCTGCAGTAGCACGAAAAGCCACCTACGCCTCCCCTGCGAGCTGACCCGCAACAAGTTGCCACAGTTATACGCTTGTCTTGGCAAAACCGATAATGTGTGCAAGTGTTGAGGCGCGGGGGTGGCTCTGGCGTGAGCTATATTCTGGACGTCTGCTGTTATCCTGTTATCTTTGCCGCTGATGCATGTGGCCCGCGGCAAAGCGCTGCATGTTGCCATTTTTCGAAATGGAGATATATTGAGCTGGTGGTGGTGGGGCATGGATGGGTGGCCATGTCATGTGGTGCTGTGTCACACTGTGGGCTCCTGCTGGCTGAAAGCTGCTGGCTGGCGCTGCAGCCTGCTGCCGCTGTTTTGATTTGGCATGTCAAAAACTCACTGGCAACTCGTGTTAGCGCCATAGCCATTGACTACATTTGAACTACAAGTAACCATCCACGCAGCTGTTGCCTCCTCATCGCTGCTTCTGCGATAGTTGTGATACATCTGCTGCTGGTGTCAGCTGCTGGGCGGGCTGGTGCTGAGTTCCAGTCACCAAGGTGAGCATGGCTGGGAGCCCGCAGTCCGGTTCGATCAAGCTTGCTGTGAAATAGATTGCTGCACTGTGGTTATGCGCTGCGGAATCTGTGGGGTCTATCGTAATCAAGTGTCTGTGCGACTGCCTTAATCCCCACTGAGGACGACGCTGGAACTGGGCTATCCTGCATGCTTCTGCTGCGCTGCTGCTGCAACGTAAATACTATATTTCACTGATCTCACGACCACTCACCGGCTGCTTTGTCCACGTCCATGCTGCAAGGTGCAAGGAAACAGCATTGACACACACGGCAGGAGCAGGACGGTTTGTGGCTCAACGGTTGCTTTTGTACGCCACGACGTGCACAAGTTAAATATGCTGCTCGGCGGCTCGTGCTGTATTGTGTCCGTGAACGCAGGCGAGCCAGGGTTGACATGCAGATTTGGGCACTGCAAGTGCCATCTAGTGACGTCCCGTGCATGCTCCATTTGCGCATGTTCGGTGCGAGCATTACTGCTGCTGACTTAAGGAATGTAAATAGCATCAGCAGCAGCAGGATGCCTTGGGGTTGCTGGCACTGCTGTCTCCCACAGCAGGTCACCTGGTCTCCATGTTGCTGCAGCTGCTCCCGCTCGTGGTTCCCAGATGTTTGCCGTTTTTCCAGCAGTTTGCTGGTACAGGCAGTGAAGTAAATCAGCTCCTCGTACGTGGCACCAGGCAAGCCCTTTATCTTTTCTGTTACCCAGTGCCCTGCCTTGAGGATCTTGGATGCAGCAAGTGCATCCTCCTCGCTGATGATGACCGGCCGCCCTGACCTGTGCGCATCAGCAATACAGCCAAACTCGCGGAAGTTTTTGTAATGCCGCTCAATAAAGACACTGTGCCTCTCCTTGACACGCTTGTGTACACCGCCACCATGCCTGGAGCGGAACAGGATTGCTGCCTTGTGTGGATCTATCTCCCCAGTGCCAAAGTCGAAGGTGGAAGCGGCGCATACCACCGCCCATTCCCTGGTCTCAGCATCCTTGCGCTGGCTAGAACCCTGGGTTTCAGCAGATTTTGAGGTACCTGCACATAATGACACCATACTTCAGTCATGTGATTTGTGCGCCAGTGTGTACACTTTGGCGGTACAGGCAGTACAGTACAGCCTTTTGTCAATTTGTCTGACCACCCTGCAGTAGCACGAAAAGCCACCTACGCCTCCCCTGCGAGCTGACCCGCAACAAGTTGCCACAGTTATACGCTTGTCTTGGCAAAACCGATAATGTGTGCAAGTGTTGAGGCGCGGGGGTGGCTCTGGCGTGAGCTATATTCTGGACGTCTGCTGTTATCCTGTTATCTTTGCCGCTGATGCATGTGGCCCGCGGCAAAGCGCTGCATGTTGCCATTTTTCGAAATGGAGATATATTGAGCTGGTGGTGGTGGGGCATGGATGGGTGGCCATGTCATGTGGTGCTGTGTCACACTGTGGGCTCCTGCTGGCTGAAAGCTGCTGGCTGGCGCTGCAGCCTGCTGCCGCTGTTTTGATTTGGCATGTCAAAAACTCACTGGCAACTCGTGTTAGCGCCATAGCCATTGACTACATTTGAACTACAAGTAACCATCCACGCAGCTGTTGCCTCCTCATCGCTGCTTCTGCGATAGTTGTGATACATCTGCTGCTGGTGTCAGCTGCTGGGCGGGCTGGTGCTGAGTTCCAGTCACCAAGGTGAGCATGGCTGGGAGCCCGCAGTCCGGTTCGATCAAGCTTGCTGTGAAATAGATTGCTGCACTGTGGTTATGCGCTGCGGAATCTGTGGGGTCTATCGTAATCAAGTGTCTGTGCGACTGCCTTAATCCCCACTGAGGACGACGCTGGAACTGGGCTATCCTGCATGCTTCTGCTGCGCTGCTGCTGCAACGTAAATACTATATTTCACTGATCTCACGACCACTCACCGGCTGCTTTGTCCACGTCCATGCTGCAAGGTGCAAGGAAACAGCATTGACACACACGGCAGGAGCAGGACGGTTTGTGGCTCAACGGTTGCTTTTGTACGCCACGACGTGCACAAGTTAAATATGCTGCTCGGCGGCTCGTGCTGTATTGTGTCCGTGAACGCAGGCGAGCCAGGGTTGACATGCAGATTTGGGCACTGCAAGTGCCATCTAGTGACGTCCCGTGCATGCTCCATTTGCGCATGTTCGGTGCGAGCATTACTGCTGCTGACTTAAGGAATGTAAATAGCATCAGCAGCAGCAGGATGCCTTGGGGTTGCTGGCACTGCTGTCTCCCACAGCAGGTCACCTGGTCTCCATGTTGCTGCAGCTGCTCCCGCTCGTGGTTCCCAGATGTTTGCCGTTTTTCCAGCAGTTTGCTGGTACAGGCAGTGAAGTAAATCAGCTCCTCGTACGTGGCACCAGGCAAGCCCTTTATCTTTTCTGTTACCCAGTGCCCTGCCTTGAGGATCTTGGATGCAGCAAGTGCATCCTCCTCGCTGATGATGACCGGCCGCCCTGACCTGTGCGCATCAGCAATACAGCCAAACTCGCGGAAGTTTTTGTAATGCCGCTCAATAAAGACACTGTGCCTCTCCTTGACACGCTTGTGTACACCGCCACCATGCCTGGAGCGGAACAGGATTGCTGCCTTGTGTGGATCTATCTCCCCAGTGCCAAAGTCGAAGGTGGAAGCGGCGCATACCACCGCCCATTCCCTGGTCTCAGCATCCTTGCGCTGGCTAGAACCCTGGGTTTCAGCAGATTTTGAGGTACCTGCACATAATGACACCATACTTCAGTCATGTGATTTGTGCGCCAGTGTGTACACTTTGGCGGTACAGGCAGTACAGTACAGCCTTTTGTCAATTTGTCTGACCACCCTGCAGTAGCACGAAAAGCCACCTACGCCTCCCCTGCGAGCTGACCCGCAACAAGTTGCCACAGTTATACGCTTGTCTTGGCAAAACCGATAATGTGTGCAAGTGTTGAGGCGCGGGGGTGGCTCTGGCGTGAGCTATATTCTGGACGTCTGCTGTTATCCTGTTATCTTTGCCGCTGATGCATGTGGCCCGCGGCAAAGCGCTGCATGTTGCCATTTTTCGAAATGGAGATATATTGAGCTGGTGGTGGTGGGGCATGGATGGGTGGCCATGTCATGTGGTGCTGTGTCACACTGTGGGCTCCTGCTGGCTGAAAGCTGCTGGCTGGCGCTGCAGCCTGCTGCCGCTGTTTTGATTTGGCATGTCAAAAACTCACTGGCAACTCGTGTTAGCGCCATAGCCATTGACTACATTTGAACTACAAGTAACCATCCACGCAGCTGTTGCCTCCTCATCGCTGCTTCTGCGATAGTTGTGATACATCTGCTGCTGGTGTCAGCTGCTGGGCGGGCTGGTGCTGAGTTCCAGTCACCAAGGTGAGCATGGCTGGGAGCCCGCAGTCCGGTTCGATCAAGCTTGCTGTGAAATAGATTGCTGCACTGTGGTTATGCGCTGCGGAATCTGTGGGGTCTATCGTAATCAAGTGTCTGTGCGACTGCCTTAATCCCCACTGAGGACGACGCTGGAACTGGGCTATCCTGCATGCTTCTGCTGCGCTGCTGCTGCAACGTAAATACTATATTTCACTGATCTCACGACCACTCACCGGCTGCTTTGTCCACGTCCATGCTGCAAGGTGCAAGGAAACAGCATTGACACACACGGCAGGAGCAGGACGGTTTGTGGCTCAACGGTTGCTTTTGTACGCCACGACGTGCACAAGTTAAATATGCTGCTCGGCGGCTCGTGCTGTATTGTGTCCGTGAACGCAGGCGAGCCAGGGTTGACATGCAGATTTGGGCACTGCAAGTGCCATCTAGTGACGTCCCGTGCATGCTCCATTTGCGCATGTTCGGTGCGAGCATTACTGCTGCTGACTTAAGGAATGTAAATAGCATCAGCAGCAGCAGGATGCCTTGGGGTTGCTGGCACTGCTGTCTCCCACAGCAGGTCACCTGGTCTCCATGTTGCTGCAGCTGCTCCCGCTCGTGGTTCCCAGATGTTTGCCGTTTTTCCAGCAGTTTGCTGGTACAGGCAGTGAAGTAAATCAGCTCCTCGTACGTGGCACCAGGCAAGCCCTTTATCTTTTCTGTTACCCAGTGCCCTGCCTTGAGGATCTTGGATGCAGCAAGTGCATCCTCCTCGCTGATGATGACCGGCCGCCCTGACCTGTGCGCATCAGCAATACAGCCAAACTCGCGGAAGTTTTTGTAATGCCGCTCAATAAAGACACTGTGCCTCTCCTTGACACGCTTGTGTACACCGCCACCATGCCTGGAGCGGAACAGGATTGCTGCCTTGTGTGGATCTATCTCCCCAGTGCCAAAGTCGAAGGTGGAAGCGGCGCATACCACCGCCCATTCCCTGGTCTCAGCATCCTTGCGCTGGCTAGAACCCTGGGTTTCAGCAGATTTTGAGGTACCTGCACATAATGACACCATACTTCAGTCATGTGATTTGTGCGCCAGTGTGTACACTTTGGCGGTACAGGCAGTACAGTACAGCCTTTTGTCAATTTGTCTGACCACCCTGCAGTAGCACGAAAAGCCACCTACGCCTCCCCTGCGAGCTGACCCGCAACAAGTTGCCACAGTTATACGCTTGTCTTGGCAAAACCGATAATGTGTGCAAGTGTTGAGGCGCGGGGGTGGCTCTGGCGTGAGCTATATTCTGGACGTCTGCTGTTATCCTGTTATCTTTGCCGCTGATGCATGTGGCCCGCGGCAAAGCGCTGCATGTTGCCATTTTTCGAAATGGAGATATATTGAGCTGGTGGTGGTGGGGCATGGATGGGTGGCCATGTCATGTGGTGCTGTGTCACACTGTGGGCTCCTGCTGGCTGAAAGCTGCTGGCTGGCGCTGCAGCCTGCTGCCGCTGTTTTGATTTGGCATGTCAAAAACTCACTGGCAACTCGTGTTAGCGCCATAGCCATTGACTACATTTGAACTACAAGTAACCATCCACGCAGCTGTTGCCTCCTCATCGCTGCTTCTGCGATAGTTGTGATACATCTGCTGCTGGTGTCAGCTGCTGGGCGGGCTGGTGCTGAGTTCCAGTCACCAAGGTGAGCATGGCTGGGAGCCCGCAGTCCGGTTCGATCAAGCTTGCTGTGAAATAGATTGCTGCACTGTGGTTATGCGCTGCGGAATCTGTGGGGTCTATCGTAATCAAGTGTCTGTGCGACTGCCTTAATCCCCACTGAGGACGACGCTGGAACTGGGCTATCCTGCATGCTTCTGCTGCGCTGCTGCTGCAACGTAAATACTATATTTCACTGATCTCACGACCACTCACCGGCTGCTTTGTCCACGTCCATGCTGCAAGGTGCAAGGAAACAGCATTGACACACACGGCAGGAGCAGGACGGTTTGTGGCTCAACGGTTGCTTTTGTACGCCACGACGTGCACAAGTTAAATATGCTGCTCGGCGGCTCGTGCTGTATTGTGTCCGTGAACGCAGGCGAGCCAGGGTTGACATGCAGATTTGGGCACTGCAAGTGCCATCTAGTGACGTCCCGTGCATGCTCCATTTGCGCATGTTCGGTGCGAGCATTACTGCTGCTGACTTAAGGAATGTAAATAGCATCAGCAGCAGCAGGATGCCTTGGGGTTGCTGGCACTGCTGTCTCCCACAGCAGGTCACCTGGTCTCCATGTTGCTGCAGCTGCTCCCGCTCGTGGTTCCCAGATGTTTGCCGTTTTTCCAGCAGTTTGCTGGTACAGGCAGTGAAGTAAATCAGCTCCTCGTACGTGGCACCAGGCAAGCCCTTTATCTTTTCTGTTACCCAGTGCCCTGCCTTGAGGATCTTGGATGCAGCAAGTGCATCCTCCTCGCTGATGATGACCGGCCGCCCTGACCTGTGCGCATCAGCAATACAGCCAAACTCGCGGAAGTTTTTGTAATGCCGCTCAATAAAGACACTGTGCCTCTCCTTGACACGCTTGTGTACACCGCCACCATGCCTGGAGCGGAACAGGATTGCTGCCTTGTGTGGATCTATCTCCCCAGTGCCAAAGTCGAAGGTGGAAGCGGCGCATACCACCGCCCATTCCCTGGTCTCAGCATCCTTGCGCTGGCTAGAACCCTGGGTTTCAGCAGATTTTGAGGTACCTGCACATAATGACACCATACTTCAGTCATGTGATTTGTGCGCCAGTGTGTACACTTTGGCGGTACAGGCAGTACAGTACAGCCTTTTGTCAATTTGTCTGACCACCCTGCAGTAGCACGAAAAGCCACCTACGCCTCCCCTGCGAGCTGACCCGCAACAAGTTGCCACAGTTATACGCTTGTCTTGGCAAAACCGATAATGTGTGCAAGTGTTGAGGCGCGGGGGTGGCTCTGGCGTGAGCTATATTCTGGACGTCTGCTGTTATCCTGTTATCTTTGCCGCTGATGCATGTGGCCCGCGGCAAAGCGCTGCATGTTGCCATTTTTCGAAATGGAGATATATTGAGCTGGTGGTGGTGGGGCATGGATGGGTGGCCATGTCATGTGGTGCTGTGTCACACTGTGGGCTCCTGCTGGCTGAAAGCTGCTGGCTGGCGCTGCAGCCTGCTGCCGCTGTTTTGATTTGGCATGTCAAAAACTCACTGGCAACTCGTGTTAGCGCCATAGCCATTGACTACATTTGAACTACAAGTAACCATCCACGCAGCTGTTGCCTCCTCATCGCTGCTTCTGCGATAGTTGTGATACATCTGCTGCTGGTGTCAGCTGCTGGGCGGGCTGGTGCTGAGTTCCAGTCACCAAGGTGAGCATGGCTGGGAGCCCGCAGTCCGGTTCGATCAAGCTTGCTGTGAAATAGATTGCTGCACTGTGGTTATGCGCTGCGGAATCTGTGGGGTCTATCGTAATCAAGTGTCTGTGCGACTGCCTTAATCCCCACTGAGGACGACGCTGGAACTGGGCTATCCTGCATGCTTCTGCTGCGCTGCTGCTGCAACGTAAATACTATATTTCACTGATCTCACGACCACTCACCGGCTGCTTTGTCCACGTCCATGCTGCAAGGTGCAAGGAAACAGCATTGACACACACGGCAGGAGCAGGACGGTTTGTGGCTCAACGGTTGCTTTTGTACGCCACGACGTGCACAAGTTAAATATGCTGCTCGGCGGCTCGTGCTGTATTGTGTCCGTGAACGCAGGCGAGCCAGGGTTGACATGCAGATTTGGGCACTGCAAGTGCCATCTAGTGACGTCCCGTGCATGCTCCATTTGCGCATGTTCGGTGCGAGCATTACTGCTGCTGACTTAAGGAATGTAAATAGCATCAGCAGCAGCAGGATGCCTTGGGGTTGCTGGCACTGCTGTCTCCCACAGCAGGTCACCTGGTCTCCATGTTGCTGCAGCTGCTCCCGCTCGTGGTTCCCAGATGTTTGCCGTTTTTCCAGCAGTTTGCTGGTACAGGCAGTGAAGTAAATCAGCTCCTCGTACGTGGCACCAGGCAAGCCCTTTATCTTTTCTGTTACCCAGTGCCCTGCCTTGAGGATCTTGGATGCAGCAAGTGCATCCTCCTCGCTGATGATGACCGGCCGCCCTGACCTGTGCGCATCAGCAATACAGCCAAACTCGCGGAAGTTTTTGTAATGCCGCTCAATAAAGACACTGTGCCTCTCCTTGACACGCTTGTGTACACCGCCACCATGCCTGGAGCGGAACAGGATTGCTGCCTTGTGTGGATCTATCTCCCCAGTGCCAAAGTCGAAGGTGGAAGCGGCGCATACCACCGCCCATTCCCTGGTCTCAGCATCCTTGCGCTGGCTAGAACCCTGGGTTTCAGCAGATTTTGAGGTACCTGCACATAATGACACCATACTTCAGTCATGTGATTTGTGCGCCAGTGTGTACACTTTGGCGGTACAGGCAGTACAGTACAGCCTTTTGTCAATTTGTCTGACCACCCTGCAGTAGCACGAAAAGCCACCTACGCCTCCCCTGCGAGCTGACCCGCAACAAGTTGCCACAGTTATACGCTTGTCTTGGCAAAACCGATAATGTGTGCAAGTGTTGAGGCGCGGGGGTGGCTCTGGCGTGAGCTATATTCTGGACGTCTGCTGTTATCCTGTTATCTTTGCCGCTGATGCATGTGGCCCGCGGCAAAGCGCTGCATGTTGCCATTTTTCGAAATGGAGATATATTGAGCTGGTGGTGGTGGGGCATGGATGGGTGGCCATGTCATGTGGTGCTGTGTCACACTGTGGGCTCCTGCTGGCTGAAAGCTGCTGGCTGGCGCTGCAGCCTGCTGCCGCTGTTTTGATTTGGCATGTCAAAAACTCACTGGCAACTCGTGTTAGCGCCATAGCCATTGACTACATTTGAACTACAAGTAACCATCCACGCAGCTGTTGCCTCCTCATCGCTGCTTCTGCGATAGTTGTGATACATCTGCTGCTGGTGTCAGCTGCTGGGCGGGCTGGTGCTGAGTTCCAGTCACCAAGGTGAGCATGGCTGGGAGCCCGCAGTCCGGTTCGATCAAGCTTGCTGTGAAATAGATTGCTGCACTGTGGTTATGCGCTGCGGAATCTGTGGGGTCTATCGTAATCAAGTGTCTGTGCGACTGCCTTAATCCCCACTGAGGACGACGCTGGAACTGGGCTATCCTGCATGCTTCTGCTGCGCTGCTGCTGCAACGTAAATACTATATTTCACTGATCTCACGACCACTCACCGGCTGCTTTGTCCACGTCCATGCTGCAAGGTGCAAGGAAACAGCATTGACACACACGGCAGGAGCAGGACGGTTTGTGGCTCAACGGTTGCTTTTGTACGCCACGACGTGCACAAGTTAAATATGCTGCTCGGCGGCTCGTGCTGTATTGTGTCCGTGAACGCAGGCGAGCCAGGGTTGACATGCAGATTTGGGCACTGCAAGTGCCATCTAGTGACGTCCCGTGCATGCTCCATTTGCGCATGTTCGGTGCGAGCATTACTGCTGCTGACTTAAGGAATGTAAATAGCATCAGCAGCAGCAGGATGCCTTGGGGTTGCTGGCACTGCTGTCTCCCACAGCAGGTCACCTGGTCTCCATGTTGCTGCAGCTGCTCCCGCTCGTGGTTCCCAGATGTTTGCCGTTTTTCCAGCAGTTTGCTGGTACAGGCAGTGAAGTAAATCAGCTCCTCGTACGTGGCACCAGGCAAGCCCTTTATCTTTTCTGTTACCCAGTGCCCTGCCTTGAGGATCTTGGATGCAGCAAGTGCATCCTCCTCGCTGATGATGACCGGCCGCCCTGACCTGTGCGCATCAGCAATACAGCCAAACTCGCGGAAGTTTTTGTAATGCCGCTCAATAAAGACACTGTGCCTCTCCTTGACACGCTTGTGTACACCGCCACCATGCCTGGAGCGGAACAGGATTGCTGCCTTGTGTGGATCTATCTCCCCAGTGCCAAAGTCGAAGGTGGAAGCGGCGCATACCACCGCCCATTCCCTGGTCTCAGCATCCTTGCGCTGGCTAGAACCCTGGGTTTCAGCAGATTTTGAGGTACCTGCACATAATGACACCATACTTCAGTCATGTGATTTGTGCGCCAGTGTGTACACTTTGGCGGTACAGGCAGTACAGTACAGCCTTTTGTCAATTTGTCTGACCACCCTGCAGTAGCACGAAAAGCCACCTACGCCTCCCCTGCGAGCTGACCCGCAACAAGTTGCCACAGTTATACGCTTGTCTTGGCAAAACCGATAATGTGTGCAAGTGTTGAGGCGCGGGGGTGGCTCTGGCGTGAGCTATATTCTGGACGTCTGCTGTTATCCTGTTATCTTTGCCGCTGATGCATGTGGCCCGCGGCAAAGCGCTGCATGTTGCCATTTTTCGAAATGGAGATATATTGAGCTGGTGGTGGTGGGGCATGGATGGGTGGCCATGTCATGTGGTGCTGTGTCACACTGTGGGCTCCTGCTGGCTGAAAGCTGCTGGCTGGCGCTGCAGCCTGCTGCCGCTGTTTTGATTTGGCATGTCAAAAACTCACTGGCAACTCGTGTTAGCGCCATAGCCATTGACTACATTTGAACTACAAGTAACCATCCACGCAGCTGTTGCCTCCTCATCGCTGCTTCTGCGATAGTTGTGATACATCTGCTGCTGGTGTCAGCTGCTGGGCGGGCTGGTGCTGAGTTCCAGTCACCAAGGTGAGCATGGCTGGGAGCCCGCAGTCCGGTTCGATCAAGCTTGCTGTGAAATAGATTGCTGCACTGTGGTTATGCGCTGCGGAATCTGTGGGGTCTATCGTAATCAAGTGTCTGTGCGACTGCCTTAATCCCCACTGAGGACGACGCTGGAACTGGGCTATCCTGCATGCTTCTGCTGCGCTGCTGCTGCAACGTAAATACTATATTTCACTGATCTCACGACCACTCACCGGCTGCTTTGTCCACGTCCATGCTGCAAGGTGCAAGGAAACAGCATTGACACACACGGCAGGAGCAGGACGGTTTGTGGCTCAACGGTTGCTTTTGTACGCCACGACGTGCACAAGTTAAATATGCTGCTCGGCGGCTCGTGCTGTATTGTGTCCGTGAACGCAGGCGAGCCAGGGTTGACATGCAGATTTGGGCACTGCAAGTGCCATCTAGTGACGTCCCGTGCATGCTCCATTTGCGCATGTTCGGTGCGAGCATTACTGCTGCTGACTTAAGGAATGTAAATAGCATCAGCAGCAGCAGGATGCCTTGGGGTTGCTGGCACTGCTGTCTCCCACAGCAGGTCACCTGGTCTCCATGTTGCTGCAGCTGCTCCCGCTCGTGGTTCCCAGATGTTTGCCGTTTTTCCAGCAGTTTGCTGGTACAGGCAGTGAAGTAAATCAGCTCCTCGTACGTGGCACCAGGCAAGCCCTTTATCTTTTCTGTTACCCAGTGCCCTGCCTTGAGGATCTTGGATGCAGCAAGTGCATCCTCCTCGCTGATGATGACCGGCCGCCCTGACCTGTGCGCATCAGCAATACAGCCAAACTCGCGGAAGTTTTTGTAATGCCGCTCAATAAAGACACTGTGCCTCTCCTTGACACGCTTGTGTACACCGCCACCATGCCTGGAGCGGAACAGGATTGCTGCCTTGTGTGGATCTATCTCCCCAGTGCCAAAGTCGAAGGTGGAAGCGGCGCATACCACCGCCCATTCCCTGGTCTCAGCATCCTTGCGCTGGCTAGAACCCTGGGTTTCAGCAGATTTTGAGGTACCTGCACATAATGACACCATACTTCAGTCATGTGATTTGTGCGCCAGTGTGTACACTTTGGCGGTACAGGCAGTACAGTACAGCCTTTTGTCAATTTGTCTGACCACCCTGCAGTAGCACGAAAAGCCACCTACGCCTCCCCTGCGAGCTGACCCGCAACAAGTTGCCACAGTTATACGCTTGTCTTGGCAAAACCGATAATGTGTGCAAGTGTTGAGGCGCGGGGGTGGCTCTGGCGTGAGCTATATTCTGGACGTCTGCTGTTATCCTGTTATCTTTGCCGCTGATGCATGTGGCCCGCGGCAAAGCGCTGCATGTTGCCATTTTTCGAAATGGAGATATATTGAGCTGGTGGTGGTGGGGCATGGATGGGTGGCCATGTCATGTGGTGCTGTGTCACACTGTGGGCTCCTGCTGGCTGAAAGCTGCTGGCTGGCGCTGCAGCCTGCTGCCGCTGTTTTGATTTGGCATGTCAAAAACTCACTGGCAACTCGTGTTAGCGCCATAGCCATTGACTACATTTGAACTACAAGTAACCATCCACGCAGCTGTTGCCTCCTCATCGCTGCTTCTGCGATAGTTGTGATACATCTGCTGCTGGTGTCAGCTGCTGGGCGGGCTGGTGCTGAGTTCCAGTCACCAAGGTGAGCATGGCTGGGAGCCCGCAGTCCGGTTCGATCAAGCTTGCTGTGAAATAGATTGCTGCACTGTGGTTATGCGCTGCGGAATCTGTGGGGTCTATCGTAATCAAGTGTCTGTGCGACTGCCTTAATCCCCACTGAGGACGACGCTGGAACTGGGCTATCCTGCATGCTTCTGCTGCGCTGCTGCTGCAACGTAAATACTATATTTCACTGATCTCACGACCACTCACCGGCTGCTTTGTCCACGTCCATGCTGCAAGGTGCAAGGAAACAGCATTGACACACACGGCAGGAGCAGGACGGTTTGTGGCTCAACGGTTGCTTTTGTACGCCACGACGTGCACAAGTTAAATATGCTGCTCGGCGGCTCGTGCTGTATTGTGTCCGTGAACGCAGGCGAGCCAGGGTTGACATGCAGATTTGGGCACTGCAAGTGCCATCTAGTGACGTCCCGTGCATGCTCCATTTGCGCATGTTCGGTGCGAGCATTACTGCTGCTGACTTAAGGAATGTAAATAGCATCAGCAGCAGCAGGATGCCTTGGGGTTGCTGGCACTGCTGTCTCCCACAGCAGGTCACCTGGTCTCCATGTTGCTGCAGCTGCTCCCGCTCGTGGTTCCCAGATGTTTGCCGTTTTTCCAGCAGTTTGCTGGTACAGGCAGTGAAGTAAATCAGCTCCTCGTACGTGGCACCAGGCAAGCCCTTTATCTTTTCTGTTACCCAGTGCCCTGCCTTGAGGATCTTGGATGCAGCAAGTGCATCCTCCTCGCTGATGATGACCGGCCGCCCTGACCTGTGCGCATCAGCAATACAGCCAAACTCGCGGAAGTTTTTGTAATGCCGCTCAATAAAGACACTGTGCCTCTCCTTGACACGCTTGTGTACACCGCCACCATGCCTGGAGCGGAACAGGATTGCTGCCTTGTGTGGATCTATCTCCCCAGTGCCAAAGTCGAAGGTGGAAGCGGCGCATACCACCGCCCATTCCCTGGTCTCAGCATCCTTGCGCTGGCTAGAACCCTGGGTTTCAGCAGATTTTGAGGTACCTGCACATAATGACACCATACTTCAGTCATGTGATTTGTGCGCCAGTGTGTACACTTTGGCGGTACAGGCAGTACAGTACAGCCTTTTGTCAATTTGTCTGACCACCCTGCAGTAGCACGAAAAGCCACCTACGCCTCCCCTGCGAGCTGACCCGCAACAAGTTGCCACAGTTATACGCTTGTCTTGGCAAAACCGATAATGTGTGCAAGTGTTGAGGCGCGGGGGTGGCTCTGGCGTGAGCTATATTCTGGACGTCTGCTGTTATCCTGTTATCTTTGCCGCTGATGCATGTGGCCCGCGGCAAAGCGCTGCATGTTGCCATTTTTCGAAATGGAGATATATTGAGCTGGTGGTGGTGGGGCATGGATGGGTGGCCATGTCATGTGGTGCTGTGTCACACTGTGGGCTCCTGCTGGCTGAAAGCTGCTGGCTGGCGCTGCAGCCTGCTGCCGCTGTTTTGATTTGGCATGTCAAAAACTCACTGGCAACTCGTGTTAGCGCCATAGCCATTGACTACATTTGAACTACAAGTAACCATCCACGCAGCTGTTGCCTCCTCATCGCTGCTTCTGCGATAGTTGTGATACATCTGCTGCTGGTGTCAGCTGCTGGGCGGGCTGGTGCTGAGTTCCAGTCACCAAGGTGAGCATGGCTGGGAGCCCGCAGTCCGGTTCGATCAAGCTTGCTGTGAAATAGATTGCTGCACTGTGGTTATGCGCTGCGGAATCTGTGGGGTCTATCGTAATCAAGTGTCTGTGCGACTGCCTTAATCCCCACTGAGGACGACGCTGGAACTGGGCTATCCTGCATGCTTCTGCTGCGCTGCTGCTGCAACGTAAATACTATATTTCACTGATCTCACGACCACTCACCGGCTGCTTTGTCCACGTCCATGCTGCAAGGTGCAAGGAAACAGCATTGACACACACGGCAGGAGCAGGACGGTTTGTGGCTCAACGGTTGCTTTTGTACGCCACGACGTGCACAAGTTAAATATGCTGCTCGGCGGCTCGTGCTGTATTGTGTCCGTGAACGCAGGCGAGCCAGGGTTGACATGCAGATTTGGGCACTGCAAGTGCCATCTAGTGACGTCCCGTGCATGCTCCATTTGCGCATGTTCGGTGCGAGCATTACTGCTGCTGACTTAAGGAATGTAAATAGCATCAGCAGCAGCAGGATGCCTTGGGGTTGCTGGCACTGCTGTCTCCCACAGCAGGTCACCTGGTCTCCATGTTGCTGCAGCTGCTCCCGCTCGTGGTTCCCAGATGTTTGCCGTTTTTCCAGCAGTTTGCTGGTACAGGCAGTGAAGTAAATCAGCTCCTCGTACGTGGCACCAGGCAAGCCCTTTATCTTTTCTGTTACCCAGTGCCCTGCCTTGAGGATCTTGGATGCAGCAAGTGCATCCTCCTCGCTGATGATGACCGGCCGCCCTGACCTGTGCGCATCAGCAATACAGCCAAACTCGCGGAAGTTTTTGTAATGCCGCTCAATAAAGACACTGTGCCTCTCCTTGACACGCTTGTGTACACCGCCACCATGCCTGGAGCGGAACAGGATTGCTGCCTTGTGTGGATCTATCTCCCCAGTGCCAAAGTCGAAGGTGGAAGCGGCGCATACCACCGCCCATTCCCTGGTCTCAGCATCCTTGCGCTGGCTAGAACCCTGGGTTTCAGCAGATTTTGAGGTACCTGCACATAATGACACCATACTTCAGTCATGTGATTTGTGCGCCAGTGTGTACACTTTGGCGGTACAGGCAGTACAGTACAGCCTTTTGTCAATTTGTCTGACCACCCTGCAGTAGCACGAAAAGCCACCTACGCCTCCCCTGCGAGCTGACCCGCAACAAGTTGCCACAGTTATACGCTTGTCTTGGCAAAACCGATAATGTGTGCAAGTGTTGAGGCGCGGGGGTGGCTCTGGCGTGAGCTATATTCTGGACGTCTGCTGTTATCCTGTTATCTTTGCCGCTGATGCATGTGGCCCGCGGCAAAGCGCTGCATGTTGCCATTTTTCGAAATGGAGATATATTGAGCTGGTGGTGGTGGGGCATGGATGGGTGGCCATGTCATGTGGTGCTGTGTCACACTGTGGGCTCCTGCTGGCTGAAAGCTGCTGGCTGGCGCTGCAGCCTGCTGCCGCTGTTTTGATTTGGCATGTCAAAAACTCACTGGCAACTCGTGTTAGCGCCATAGCCATTGACTACATTTGAACTACAAGTAACCATCCACGCAGCTGTTGCCTCCTCATCGCTGCTTCTGCGATAGTTGTGATACATCTGCTGCTGGTGTCAGCTGCTGGGCGGGCTGGTGCTGAGTTCCAGTCACCAAGGTGAGCATGGCTGGGAGCCCGCAGTCCGGTTCGATCAAGCTTGCTGTGAAATAGATTGCTGCACTGTGGTTATGCGCTGCGGAATCTGTGGGGTCTATCGTAATCAAGTGTCTGTGCGACTGCCTTAATCCCCACTGAGGACGACGCTGGAACTGGGCTATCCTGCATGCTTCTGCTGCGCTGCTGCTGCAACGTAAATACTATATTTCACTGATCTCACGACCACTCACCGGCTGCTTTGTCCACGTCCATGCTGCAAGGTGCAAGGAAACAGCATTGACACACACGGCAGGAGCAGGACGGTTTGTGGCTCAACGGTTGCTTTTGTACGCCACGACGTGCACAAGTTAAATATGCTGCTCGGCGGCTCGTGCTGTATTGTGTCCGTGAACGCAGGCGAGCCAGGGTTGACATGCAGATTTGGGCACTGCAAGTGCCATCTAGTGACGTCCCGTGCATGCTCCATTTGCGCATGTTCGGTGCGAGCATTACTGCTGCTGACTTAAGGAATGTAAATAGCATCAGCAGCAGCAGGATGCCTTGGGGTTGCTGGCACTGCTGTCTCCCACAGCAGGTCACCTGGTCTCCATGTTGCTGCAGCTGCTCCCGCTCGTGGTTCCCAGATGTTTGCCGTTTTTCCAGCAGTTTGCTGGTACAGGCAGTGAAGTAAATCAGCTCCTCGTACGTGGCACCAGGCAAGCCCTTTATCTTTTCTGTTACCCAGTGCCCTGCCTTGAGGATCTTGGATGCAGCAAGTGCATCCTCCTCGCTGATGATGACCGGCCGCCCTGACCTGTGCGCATCAGCAATACAGCCAAACTCGCGGAAGTTTTTGTAATGCCGCTCAATAAAGACACTGTGCCTCTCCTTGACACGCTTGTGTACACCGCCACCATGCCTGGAGCGGAACAGGATTGCTGCCTTGTGTGGATCTATCTCCCCAGTGCCAAAGTCGAAGGTGGAAGCGGCGCATACCACCGCCCATTCCCTGGTCTCAGCATCCTTGCGCTGGCTAGAACCCTGGGTTTCAGCAGATTTTGAGGTACCTGCACATAATGACACCATACTTCAGTCATGTGATTTGTGCGCCAGTGTGTACACTTTGGCGGTACAGGCAGTACAGTACAGCCTTTTGTCAATTTGTCTGACCACCCTGCAGTAGCACGAAAAGCCACCTACGCCTCCCCTGCGAGCTGACCCGCAACAAGTTGCCACAGTTATACGCTTGTCTTGGCAAAACCGATAATGTGTGCAAGTGTTGAGGCGCGGGGGTGGCTCTGGCGTGAGCTATATTCTGGACGTCTGCTGTTATCCTGTTATCTTTGCCGCTGATGCATGTGGCCCGCGGCAAAGCGCTGCATGTTGCCATTTTTCGAAATGGAGATATATTGAGCTGGTGGTGGTGGGGCATGGATGGGTGGCCATGTCATGTGGTGCTGTGTCACACTGTGGGCTCCTGCTGGCTGAAAGCTGCTGGCTGGCGCTGCAGCCTGCTGCCGCTGTTTTGATTTGGCATGTCAAAAACTCACTGGCAACTCGTGTTAGCGCCATAGCCATTGACTACATTTGAACTACAAGTAACCATCCACGCAGCTGTTGCCTCCTCATCGCTGCTTCTGCGATAGTTGTGATACATCTGCTGCTGGTGTCAGCTGCTGGGCGGGCTGGTGCTGAGTTCCAGTCACCAAGGTGAGCATGGCTGGGAGCCCGCAGTCCGGTTCGATCAAGCTTGCTGTGAAATAGATTGCTGCACTGTGGTTATGCGCTGCGGAATCTGTGGGGTCTATCGTAATCAAGTGTCTGTGCGACTGCCTTAATCCCCACTGAGGACGACGCTGGAACTGGGCTATCCTGCATGCTTCTGCTGCGCTGCTGCTGCAACGTAAATACTATATTTCACTGATCTCACGACCACTCACCGGCTGCTTTGTCCACGTCCATGCTGCAAGGTGCAAGGAAACAGCATTGACACACACGGCAGGAGCAGGACGGTTTGTGGCTCAACGGTTGCTTTTGTACGCCACGACGTGCACAAGTTAAATATGCTGCTCGGCGGCTCGTGCTGTATTGTGTCCGTGAACGCAGGCGAGCCAGGGTTGACATGCAGATTTGGGCACTGCAAGTGCCATCTAGTGACGTCCCGTGCATGCTCCATTTGCGCATGTTCGGTGCGAGCATTACTGCTGCTGACTTAAGGAATGTAAATAGCATCAGCAGCAGCAGGATGCCTTGGGGTTGCTGGCACTGCTGTCTCCCACAGCAGGTCACCTGGTCTCCATGTTGCTGCAGCTGCTCCCGCTCGTGGTTCCCAGATGTTTGCCGTTTTTCCAGCAGTTTGCTGGTACAGGCAGTGAAGTAAATCAGCTCCTCGTACGTGGCACCAGGCAAGCCCTTTATCTTTTCTGTTACCCAGTGCCCTGCCTTGAGGATCTTGGATGCAGCAAGTGCATCCTCCTCGCTGATGATGACCGGCCGCCCTGACCTGTGCGCATCAGCAATACAGCCAAACTCGCGGAAGTTTTTGTAATGCCGCTCAATAAAGACACTGTGCCTCTCCTTGACACGCTTGTGTACACCGCCACCATGCCTGGAGCGGAACAGGATTGCTGCCTTGTGTGGATCTATCTCCCCAGTGCCAAAGTCGAAGGTGGAAGCGGCGCATACCACCGCCCATTCCCTGGTCTCAGCATCCTTGCGCTGGCTAGAACCCTGGGTTTCAGCAGATTTTGAGGTACCTGCACATAATGACACCATACTTCAGTCATGTGATTTGTGCGCCAGTGTGTACACTTTGGCGGTACAGGCAGTACAGTACAGCCTTTTGTCAATTTGTCTGACCACCCTGCAGTAGCACGAAAAGCCACCTACGCCTCCCCTGCGAGCTGACCCGCAACAAGTTGCCACAGTTATACGCTTGTCTTGGCAAAACCGATAATGTGTGCAAGTGTTGAGGCGCGGGGGTGGCTCTGGCGTGAGCTATATTCTGGACGTCTGCTGTTATCCTGTTATCTTTGCCGCTGATGCATGTGGCCCGCGGCAAAGCGCTGCATGTTGCCATTTTTCGAAATGGAGATATATTGAGCTGGTGGTGGTGGGGCATGGATGGGTGGCCATGTCATGTGGTGCTGTGTCACACTGTGGGCTCCTGCTGGCTGAAAGCTGCTGGCTGGCGCTGCAGCCTGCTGCCGCTGTTTTGATTTGGCATGTCAAAAACTCACTGGCAACTCGTGTTAGCGCCATAGCCATTGACTACATTTGAACTACAAGTAACCATCCACGCAGCTGTTGCCTCCTCATCGCTGCTTCTGCGATAGTTGTGATACATCTGCTGCTGGTGTCAGCTGCTGGGCGGGCTGGTGCTGAGTTCCAGTCACCAAGGTGAGCATGGCTGGGAGCCCGCAGTCCGGTTCGATCAAGCTTGCTGTGAAATAGATTGCTGCACTGTGGTTATGCGCTGCGGAATCTGTGGGGTCTATCGTAATCAAGTGTCTGTGCGACTGCCTTAATCCCCACTGAGGACGACGCTGGAACTGGGCTATCCTGCATGCTTCTGCTGCGCTGCTGCTGCAACGTAAATACTATATTTCACTGATCTCACGACCACTCACCGGCTGCTTTGTCCACGTCCATGCTGCAAGGTGCAAGGAAACAGCATTGACACACACGGCAGGAGCAGGACGGTTTGTGGCTCAACGGTTGCTTTTGTACGCCACGACGTGCACAAGTTAAATATGCTGCTCGGCGGCTCGTGCTGTATTGTGTCCGTGAACGCAGGCGAGCCAGGGTTGACATGCAGATTTGGGCACTGCAAGTGCCATCTAGTGACGTCCCGTGCATGCTCCATTTGCGCATGTTCGGTGCGAGCATTACTGCTGCTGACTTAAGGAATGTAAATAGCATCAGCAGCAGCAGGATGCCTTGGGGTTGCTGGCACTGCTGTCTCCCACAGCAGGTCACCTGGTCTCCATGTTGCTGCAGCTGCTCCCGCTCGTGGTTCCCAGATGTTTGCCGTTTTTCCAGCAGTTTGCTGGTACAGGCAGTGAAGTAAATCAGCTCCTCGTACGTGGCACCAGGCAAGCCCTTTATCTTTTCTGTTACCCAGTGCCCTGCCTTGAGGATCTTGGATGCAGCAAGTGCATCCTCCTCGCTGATGATGACCGGCCGCCCTGACCTGTGCGCATCAGCAATACAGCCAAACTCGCGGAAGTTTTTGTAATGCCGCTCAATAAAGACACTGTGCCTCTCCTTGACACGCTTGTGTACACCGCCACCATGCCTGGAGCGGAACAGGATTGCTGCCTTGTGTGGATCTATCTCCCCAGTGCCAAAGTCGAAGGTGGAAGCGGCGCATACCACCGCCCATTCCCTGGTCTCAGCATCCTTGCGCTGGCTAGAACCCTGGGTTTCAGCAGATTTTGAGGTACCTGCACATAATGACACCATACTTCAGTCATGTGATTTGTGCGCCAGTGTGTACACTTTGGCGGTACAGGCAGTACAGTACAGCCTTTTGTCAATTTGTCTGACCACCCTGCAGTAGCACGAAAAGCCACCTACGCCTCCCCTGCGAGCTGACCCGCAACAAGTTGCCACAGTTATACGCTTGTCTTGGCAAAACCGATAATGTGTGCAAGTGTTGAGGCGCGGGGGTGGCTCTGGCGTGAGCTATATTCTGGACGTCTGCTGTTATCCTGTTATCTTTGCCGCTGATGCATGTGGCCCGCGGCAAAGCGCTGCATGTTGCCATTTTTCGAAATGGAGATATATTGAGCTGGTGGTGGTGGGGCATGGATGGGTGGCCATGTCATGTGGTGCTGTGTCACACTGTGGGCTCCTGCTGGCTGAAAGCTGCTGGCTGGCGCTGCAGCCTGCTGCCGCTGTTTTGATTTGGCATGTCAAAAACTCACTGGCAACTCGTGTTAGCGCCATAGCCATTGACTACATTTGAACTACAAGTAACCATCCACGCAGCTGTTGCCTCCTCATCGCTGCTTCTGCGATAGTTGTGATACATCTGCTGCTGGTGTCAGCTGCTGGGCGGGCTGGTGCTGAGTTCCAGTCACCAAGGTGAGCATGGCTGGGAGCCCGCAGTCCGGTTCGATCAAGCTTGCTGTGAAATAGATTGCTGCACTGTGGTTATGCGCTGCGGAATCTGTGGGGTCTATCGTAATCAAGTGTCTGTGCGACTGCCTTAATCCCCACTGAGGACGACGCTGGAACTGGGCTATCCTGCATGCTTCTGCTGCGCTGCTGCTGCAACGTAAATACTATATTTCACTGATCTCACGACCACTCACCGGCTGCTTTGTCCACGTCCATGCTGCAAGGTGCAAGGAAACAGCATTGACACACACGGCAGGAGCAGGACGGTTTGTGGCTCAACGGTTGCTTTTGTACGCCACGACGTGCACAAGTTAAATATGCTGCTCGGCGGCTCGTGCTGTATTGTGTCCGTGAACGCAGGCGAGCCAGGGTTGACATGCAGATTTGGGCACTGCAAGTGCCATCTAGTGACGTCCCGTGCATGCTCCATTTGCGCATGTTCGGTGCGAGCATTACTGCTGCTGACTTAAGGAATGTAAATAGCATCAGCAGCAGCAGGATGCCTTGGGGTTGCTGGCACTGCTGTCTCCCACAGCAGGTCACCTGGTCTCCATGTTGCTGCAGCTGCTCCCGCTCGTGGTTCCCAGATGTTTGCCGTTTTTCCAGCAGTTTGCTGGTACAGGCAGTGAAGTAAATCAGCTCCTCGTACGTGGCACCAGGCAAGCCCTTTATCTTTTCTGTTACCCAGTGCCCTGCCTTGAGGATCTTGGATGCAGCAAGTGCATCCTCCTCGCTGATGATGACCGGCCGCCCTGACCTGTGCGCATCAGCAATACAGCCAAACTCGCGGAAGTTTTTGTAATGCCGCTCAATAAAGACACTGTGCCTCTCCTTGACACGCTTGTGTACACCGCCACCATGCCTGGAGCGGAACAGGATTGCTGCCTTGTGTGGATCTATCTCCCCAGTGCCAAAGTCGAAGGTGGAAGCGGCGCATACCACCGCCCATTCCCTGGTCTCAGCATCCTTGCGCTGGCTAGAACCCTGGGTTTCAGCAGATTTTGAGGTACCTGCACATAATGACACCATACTTCAGTCATGTGATTTGTGCGCCAGTGTGTACACTTTGGCGGTACAGGCAGTACAGTACAGCCTTTTGTCAATTTGTCTGACCACCCTGCAGTAGCACGAAAAGCCACCTACGCCTCCCCTGCGAGCTGACCCGCAACAAGTTGCCACAGTTATACGCTTGTCTTGGCAAAACCGATAATGTGTGCAAGTGTTGAGGCGCGGGGGTGGCTCTGGCGTGAGCTATATTCTGGACGTCTGCTGTTATCCTGTTATCTTTGCCGCTGATGCATGTGGCCCGCGGCAAAGCGCTGCATGTTGCCATTTTTCGAAATGGAGATATATTGAGCTGGTGGTGGTGGGGCATGGATGGGTGGCCATGTCATGTGGTGCTGTGTCACACTGTGGGCTCCTGCTGGCTGAAAGCTGCTGGCTGGCGCTGCAGCCTGCTGCCGCTGTTTTGATTTGGCATGTCAAAAACTCACTGGCAACTCGTGTTAGCGCCATAGCCATTGACTACATTTGAACTACAAGTAACCATCCACGCAGCTGTTGCCTCCTCATCGCTGCTTCTGCGATAGTTGTGATACATCTGCTGCTGGTGTCAGCTGCTGGGCGGGCTGGTGCTGAGTTCCAGTCACCAAGGTGAGCATGGCTGGGAGCCCGCAGTCCGGTTCGATCAAGCTTGCTGTGAAATAGATTGCTGCACTGTGGTTATGCGCTGCGGAATCTGTGGGGTCTATCGTAATCAAGTGTCTGTGCGACTGCCTTAATCCCCACTGAGGACGACGCTGGAACTGGGCTATCCTGCATGCTTCTGCTGCGCTGCTGCTGCAACGTAAATACTATATTTCACTGATCTCACGACCACTCACCGGCTGCTTTGTCCACGTCCATGCTGCAAGGTGCAAGGAAACAGCATTGACACACACGGCAGGAGCAGGACGGTTTGTGGCTCAACGGTTGCTTTTGTACGCCACGACGTGCACAAGTTAAATATGCTGCTCGGCGGCTCGTGCTGTATTGTGTCCGTGAACGCAGGCGAGCCAGGGTTGACATGCAGATTTGGGCACTGCAAGTGCCATCTAGTGACGTCCCGTGCATGCTCCATTTGCGCATGTTCGGTGCGAGCATTACTGCTGCTGACTTAAGGAATGTAAATAGCATCAGCAGCAGCAGGATGCCTTGGGGTTGCTGGCACTGCTGTCTCCCACAGCAGGTCACCTGGTCTCCATGTTGCTGCAGCTGCTCCCGCTCGTGGTTCCCAGATGTTTGCCGTTTTTCCAGCAGTTTGCTGGTACAGGCAGTGAAGTAAATCAGCTCCTCGTACGTGGCACCAGGCAAGCCCTTTATCTTTTCTGTTACCCAGTGCCCTGCCTTGAGGATCTTGGATGCAGCAAGTGCATCCTCCTCGCTGATGATGACCGGCCGCCCTGACCTGTGCGCATCAGCAATACAGCCAAACTCGCGGAAGTTTTTGTAATGCCGCTCAATAAAGACACTGTGCCTCTCCTTGACACGCTTGTGTACACCGCCACCATGCCTGGAGCGGAACAGGATTGCTGCCTTGTGTGGATCTATCTCCCCAGTGCCAAAGTCGAAGGTGGAAGCGGCGCATACCACCGCCCATTCCCTGGTCTCAGCATCCTTGCGCTGGCTAGAACCCTGGGTTTCAGCAGATTTTGAGGTACCTGCACATAATGACACCATACTTCAGTCATGTGATTTGTGCGCCAGTGTGTACACTTTGGCGGTACAGGCAGTACAGTACAGCCTTTTGTCAATTTGTCTGACCACCCTGCAGTAGCACGAAAAGCCACCTACGCCTCCCCTGCGAGCTGACCCGCAACAAGTTGCCACAGTTATACGCTTGTCTTGGCAAAACCGATAATGTGTGCAAGTGTTGAGGCGCGGGGGTGGCTCTGGCGTGAGCTATATTCTGGACGTCTGCTGTTATCCTGTTATCTTTGCCGCTGATGCATGTGGCCCGCGGCAAAGCGCTGCATGTTGCCATTTTTCGAAATGGAGATATATTGAGCTGGTGGTGGTGGGGCATGGATGGGTGGCCATGTCATGTGGTGCTGTGTCACACTGTGGGCTCCTGCTGGCTGAAAGCTGCTGGCTGGCGCTGCAGCCTGCTGCCGCTGTTTTGATTTGGCATGTCAAAAACTCACTGGCAACTCGTGTTAGCGCCATAGCCATTGACTACATTTGAACTACAAGTAACCATCCACGCAGCTGTTGCCTCCTCATCGCTGCTTCTGCGATAGTTGTGATACATCTGCTGCTGGTGTCAGCTGCTGGGCGGGCTGGTGCTGAGTTCCAGTCACCAAGGTGAGCATGGCTGGGAGCCCGCAGTCCGGTTCGATCAAGCTTGCTGTGAAATAGATTGCTGCACTGTGGTTATGCGCTGCGGAATCTGTGGGGTCTATCGTAATCAAGTGTCTGTGCGACTGCCTTAATCCCCACTGAGGACGACGCTGGAACTGGGCTATCCTGCATGCTTCTGCTGCGCTGCTGCTGCAACGTAAATACTATATTTCACTGATCTCACGACCACTCACCGGCTGCTTTGTCCACGTCCATGCTGCAAGGTGCAAGGAAACAGCATTGACACACACGGCAGGAGCAGGACGGTTTGTGGCTCAACGGTTGCTTTTGTACGCCACGACGTGCACAAGTTAAATATGCTGCTCGGCGGCTCGTGCTGTATTGTGTCCGTGAACGCAGGCGAGCCAGGGTTGACATGCAGATTTGGGCACTGCAAGTGCCATCTAGTGACGTCCCGTGCATGCTCCATTTGCGCATGTTCGGTGCGAGCATTACTGCTGCTGACTTAAGGAATGTAAATAGCATCAGCAGCAGCAGGATGCCTTGGGGTTGCTGGCACTGCTGTCTCCCACAGCAGGTCACCTGGTCTCCATGTTGCTGCAGCTGCTCCCGCTCGTGGTTCCCAGATGTTTGCCGTTTTTCCAGCAGTTTGCTGGTACAGGCAGTGAAGTAAATCAGCTCCTCGTACGTGGCACCAGGCAAGCCCTTTATCTTTTCTGTTACCCAGTGCCCTGCCTTGAGGATCTTGGATGCAGCAAGTGCATCCTCCTCGCTGATGATGACCGGCCGCCCTGACCTGTGCGCATCAGCAATACAGCCAAACTCGCGGAA
The DNA here is from genome assembly GCA_030272155.1 of Tetradesmus obliquus. Classification (NCBI taxonomy): domain Eukaryota; kingdom Viridiplantae; phylum Chlorophyta; class Chlorophyceae; order Sphaeropleales; family Scenedesmaceae; genus Tetradesmus; species Tetradesmus obliquus. The sequence goes on from CP126206.1 coordinate 1,065,861, forward strand.
GTTTTTGTAATGCCGCTCAATAAAGACACTGTGCCTCTCCTTGACACGCTTGTGTACACCGCCACCATGCCTGGAGCGGAACAGGATTGCTGCCTTGTGTGGATCTATCTCCCCAGTGCCAAAGTCGAAGGTGGAAGCGGCGCATACCACCGCCCATTCCCTGGTCTCAGCATCCTTGCGCTGGCTAGAACCCTGGGTTTCAGCAGATTTTGAGGTACCTGCACATAATGACACCATACTTCAGTCATGTGATTTGTGCGCCAGTGTGTACACTTTGGCGGTACAGGCAGTACAGTACAGCCTTTTGTCAATTTGTCTGACCACCCTGCAGTAGCACGAAAAGCCACCTACGCCTCCCCTGCGAGCTGACCCGCAACAAGTTGCCACAGTTATACGCTTGTCTTGGCAAAACCGATAATGTGTGCAAGTGTTGAGGCGCGGGGGTGGCTCTGGCGTGAGCTATATTCTGGACGTCTGCTGTTATCCTGTTATCTTTGCCGCTGATGCATGTGGCCCGCGGCAAAGCGCTGCATGTTGCCATTTTTCGAAATGGAGATATATTGAGCTGGTGGTGGTGGGGCATGGATGGGTGGCCATGTCATGTGGTGCTGTGTCACACTGTGGGCTCCTGCTGGCTGAAAGCTGCTGGCTGGCGCTGCAGCCTGCTGCCGCTGTTTTGATTTGGCATGTCAAAAACTCACTGGCAACTCGTGTTAGCGCCATAGCCATTGACTACATTTGAACTACAAGTAACCATCCACGCAGCTGTTGCCTCCTCATCGCTGCTTCTGCGATAGTTGTGATACATCTGCTGCTGGTGTCAGCTGCTGGGCGGGCTGGTGCTGAGTTCCAGTCACCAAGGTGAGCATGGCTGGGAGCCCGCAGTCCGGTTCGATCAAGCTTGCTGTGAAATAGATTGCTGCACTGTGGTTATGCGCTGCGGAATCTGTGGGGTCTATCGTAATCAAGTGTCTGTGCGACTGCCTTAATCCCCACTGAGGACGACGCTGGAACTGGGCTATCCTGCATGCTTCTGCTGCGCTGCTGCTGCAACGTAAATACTATATTTCACTGATCTCACGACCACTCACCGGCTGCTTTGTCCACGTCCATGCTGCAAGGTGCAAGGAAACAGCATTGACACACACGGCAGGAGCAGGACGGTTTGTGGCTCAACGGTTGCTTTTGTACGCCACGACGTGCACAAGTTAAATATGCTGCTCGGCGGCTCGTGCTGTATTGTGTCCGTGAACGCAGGCGAGCCAGGGTTGACATGCAGATTTGGGCACTGCAAGTGCCATCTAGTGACGTCCCGTGCATGCTCCATTTGCGCATGTTCGGTGCGAGCATTACTGCTGCTGACTTAAGGAATGTAAATAGCATCAGCAGCAGCAGGATGCCTTGGGGTTGCTGGCACTGCTGTCTCCCACAGCAGGTCACCTGGTCTCCATGTTGCTGCAGCTGCTCCCGCTCGTGGTTCCCAGATGTTTGCCGTTTTTCCAGCAGTTTGCTGGTACAGGCAGTGAAGTAAATCAGCTCCTCGTACGTGGCACCAGGCAAGCCCTTTATCTTTTCTGTTACCCAGTGCCCTGCCTTGAGGATCTTGGATGCAGCAAGTGCATCCTCCTCGCTGATGATGACCGGCCGCCCTGACCTGTGCGCATCAGCAATACAGCCAAACTCGCGGAAGTTTTTGTAATGCCGCTCAATAAAGACACTGTGCCTCTCCTTGACACGCTTGTGTACACCGCCACCATGCCTGGAGCGGAACAGGATTGCTGCCTTGTGTGGATCTATCTCCCCAGTGCCAAAGTCGAAGGTGGAAGCGGCGCATACCACCGCCCATTCCCTGGTCTCAGCATCCTTGCGCTGGCTAGAACCCTGGGTTTCAGCAGATTTTGAGGTACCTGCACATAATGACACCATACTTCAGTCATGTGATTTGTGCGCCAGTGTGTACACTTTGGCGGTACAGGCAGTACAGTACAGCCTTTTGTCAATTTGTCTGACCACCCTGCAGTAGCACGAAAAGCCACCTACGCCTCCCCTGCGAGCTGACCCGCAACAAGTTGCCACAGTTATACGCTTGTCTTGGCAAAACCGATAATGTGTGCAAGTGTTGAGGCGCGGGGGTGGCTCTGGCGTGAGCTATATTCTGGACGTCTGCTGTTATCCTGTTATCTTTGCCGCTGATGCATGTGGCCCGCGGCAAAGCGCTGCATGTTGCCATTTTTCGAAATGGAGATATATTGAGCTGGTGGTGGTGGGGCATGGATGGGTGGCCATGTCATGTGGTGCTGTGTCACACTGTGGGCTCCTGCTGGCTGAAAGCTGCTGGCTGGCGCTGCAGCCTGCTGCCGCTGTTTTGATTTGGCATGTCAAAAACTCACTGGCAACTCGTGTTAGCGCCATAGCCATTGACTACATTTGAACTACAAGTAACCATCCACGCAGCTGTTGCCTCCTCATCGCTGCTTCTGCGATAGTTGTGATACATCTGCTGCTGGTGTCAGCTGCTGGGCGGGCTGGTGCTGAGTTCCAGTCACCAAGGTGAGCATGGCTGGGAGCCCGCAGTCCGGTTCGATCAAGCTTGCTGTGAAATAGATTGCTGCACTGTGGTTATGCGCTGCGGAATCTGTGGGGTCTATCGTAATCAAGTGTCTGTGCGACTGCCTTAATCCCCACTGAGGACGACGCTGGAACTGGGCTATCCTGCATGCTTCTGCTGCGCTGCTGCTGCAACGTAAATACTATATTTCACTGATCTCACGACCACTCACCGGCTGCTTTGTCCACGTCCATGCTGCAAGGTGCAAGGAAACAGCATTGACACACACGGCAGGAGCAGGACGGTTTGTGGCTCAACGGTTGCTTTTGTACGCCACGACGTGCACAAGTTAAATATGCTGCTCGGCGGCTCGTGCTGTATTGTGTCCGTGAACGCAGGCGAGCCAGGGTTGACATGCAGATTTGGGCACTGCAAGTGCCATCTAGTGACGTCCCGTGCATGCTCCATTTGCGCATGTTCGGTGCGAGCATTACTGCTGCTGACTTAAGGAATGTAAATAGCATCAGCAGCAGCAGGATGCCTTGGGGTTGCTGGCACTGCTGTCTCCCACAGCAGGTCACCTGGTCTCCATGTTGCTGCAGCTGCTCCCGCTCGTGGTTCCCAGATGTTTGCCGTTTTTCCAGCAGTTTGCTGGTACAGGCAGTGAAGTAAATCAGCTCCTCGTACGTGGCACCAGGCAAGCCCTTTATCTTTTCTGTTACCCAGTGCCCTGCCTTGAGGATCTTGGATGCAGCAAGTGCATCCTCCTCGCTGATGATGACCGGCCGCCCTGACCTGTGCGCATCAGCAATACAGCCAAACTCGCGGAAGTTTTTGTAATGCCGCTCAATAAAGACACTGTGCCTCTCCTTGACACGCTTGTGTACACCGCCACCATGCCTGGAGCGGAACAGGATTGCTGCCTTGTGTGGATCTATCTCCCCAGTGCCAAAGTCGAAGGTGGAAGCGGCGCATACCACCGCCCATTCCCTGGTCTCAGCATCCTTGCGCTGGCTAGAACCCTGGGTTTCAGCAGATTTTGAGGTACCTGCACATAATGACACCATACTTCAGTCATGTGATTTGTGCGCCAGTGTGTACACTTTGGCGGTACAGGCAGTACAGTACAGCCTTTTGTCAATTTGTCTGACCACCCTGCAGTAGCACGAAAAGCCACCTACGCCTCCCCTGCGAGCTGACCCGCAACAAGTTGCCACAGTTATACGCTTGTCTTGGCAAAACCGATAATGTGTGCAAGTGTTGAGGCGCGGGGGTGGCTCTGGCGTGAGCTATATTCTGGACGTCTGCTGTTATCCTGTTATCTTTGCCGCTGATGCATGTGGCCCGCGGCAAAGCGCTGCATGTTGCCATTTTTCGAAATGGAGATATATTGAGCTGGTGGTGGTGGGGCATGGATGGGTGGCCATGTCATGTGGTGCTGTGTCACACTGTGGGCTCCTGCTGGCTGAAAGCTGCTGGCTGGCGCTGCAGCCTGCTGCCGCTGTTTTGATTTGGCATGTCAAAAACTCACTGGCAACTCGTGTTAGCGCCATAGCCATTGACTACATTTGAACTACAAGTAACCATCCACGCAGCTGTTGCCTCCTCATCGCTGCTTCTGCGATAGTTGTGATACATCTGCTGCTGGTGTCAGCTGCTGGGCGGGCTGGTGCTGAGTTCCAGTCACCAAGGTGAGCATGGCTGGGAGCCCGCAGTCCGGTTCGATCAAGCTTGCTGTGAAATAGATTGCTGCACTGTGGTTATGCGCTGCGGAATCTGTGGGGTCTATCGTAATCAAGTGTCTGTGCGACTGCCTTAATCCCCACTGAGGACGACGCTGGAACTGGGCTATCCTGCATGCTTCTGCTGCGCTGCTGCTGCAACGTAAATACTATATTTCACTGATCTCACGACCACTCACCGGCTGCTTTGTCCACGTCCATGCTGCAAGGTGCAAGGAAACAGCATTGACACACACGGCAGGAGCAGGACGGTTTGTGGCTCAACGGTTGCTTTTGTACGCCACGACGTGCACAAGTTAAATATGCTGCTCGGCGGCTCGTGCTGTATTGTGTCCGTGAACGCAGGCGAGCCAGGGTTGACATGCAGATTTGGGCACTGCAAGTGCCATCTAGTGACGTCCCGTGCATGCTCCATTTGCGCATGTTCGGTGCGAGCATTACTGCTGCTGACTTAAGGAATGTAAATAGCATCAGCAGCAGCAGGATGCCTTGGGGTTGCTGGCACTGCTGTCTCCCACAGCAGGTCACCTGGTCTCCATGTTGCTGCAGCTGCTCCCGCTCGTGGTTCCCAGATGTTTGCCGTTTTTCCAGCAGTTTGCTGGTACAGGCAGTGAAGTAAATCAGCTCCTCGTACGTGGCACCAGGCAAGCCCTTTATCTTTTCTGTTACCCAGTGCCCTGCCTTGAGGATCTTGGATGCAGCAAGTGCATCCTCCTCGCTGATGATGACCGGCCGCCCTGACCTGTGCGCATCAGCAATACAGCCAAACTCGCGGAAGTTTTTGTAATGCCGCTCAATAAAGACACTGTGCCTCTCCTTGACACGCTTGTGTACACCGCCACCATGCCTGGAGCGGAACAGGATTGCTGCCTTGTGTGGATCTATCTCCCCAGTGCCAAAGTCGAAGGTGGAAGCGGCGCATACCACCGCCCATTCCCTGGTCTCAGCATCCTTGCGCTGGCTAGAACCCTGGGTTTCAGCAGATTTTGAGGTACCTGCACATAATGACACCATACTTCAGTCATGTGATTTGTGCGCCAGTGTGTACACTTTGGCGGTACAGGCAGTACAGTACAGCCTTTTGTCAATTTGTCTGACCACCCTGCAGTAGCACGAAAAGCCACCTACGCCTCCCCTGCGAGCTGACCCGCAACAAGTTGCCACAGTTATACGCTTGTCTTGGCAAAACCGATAATGTGTGCAAGTGTTGAGGCGCGGGGGTGGCTCTGGCGTGAGCTATATTCTGGACGTCTGCTGTTATCCTGTTATCTTTGCCGCTGATGCATGTGGCCCGCGGCAAAGCGCTGCATGTTGCCATTTTTCGAAATGGAGATATATTGAGCTGGTGGTGGTGGGGCATGGATGGGTGGCCATGTCATGTGGTGCTGTGTCACACTGTGGGCTCCTGCTGGCTGAAAGCTGCTGGCTGGCGCTGCAGCCTGCTGCCGCTGTTTTGATTTGGCATGTCAAAAACTCACTGGCAACTCGTGTTAGCGCCATAGCCATTGACTACATTTGAACTACAAGTAACCATCCACGCAGCTGTTGCCTCCTCATCGCTGCTTCTGCGATAGTTGTGATACATCTGCTGCTGGTGTCAGCTGCTGGGCGGGCTGGTGCTGAGTTCCAGTCACCAAGGTGAGCATGGCTGGGAGCCCGCAGTCCGGTTCGATCAAGCTTGCTGTGAAATAGATTGCTGCACTGTGGTTATGCGCTGCGGAATCTGTGGGGTCTATCGTAATCAAGTGTCTGTGCGACTGCCTTAATCCCCACTGAGGACGACGCTGGAACTGGGCTATCCTGCATGCTTCTGCTGCGCTGCTGCTGCAACGTAAATACTATATTTCACTGATCTCACGACCACTCACCGGCTGCTTTGTCCACGTCCATGCTGCAAGGTGCAAGGAAACAGCATTGACACACACGGCAGGAGCAGGACGGTTTGTGGCTCAACGGTTGCTTTTGTACGCCACGACGTGCACAAGTTAAATATGCTGCTCGGCGGCTCGTGCTGTATTGTGTCCGTGAACGCAGGCGAGCCAGGGTTGACATGCAGATTTGGGCACTGCAAGTGCCATCTAGTGACGTCCCGTGCATGCTCCATTTGCGCATGTTCGGTGCGAGCATTACTGCTGCTGACTTAAGGAATGTAAATAGCATCAGCAGCAGCAGGATGCCTTGGGGTTGCTGGCACTGCTGTCTCCCACAGCAGGTCACCTGGTCTCCATGTTGCTGCAGCTGCTCCCGCTCGTGGTTCCCAGATGTTTGCCGTTTTTCCAGCAGTTTGCTGGTACAGGCAGTGAAGTAAATCAGCTCCTCGTACGTGGCACCAGGCAAGCCCTTTATCTTTTCTGTTACCCAGTGCCCTGCCTTGAGGATCTTGGATGCAGCAAGTGCATCCTCCTCGCTGATGATGACCGGCCGCCCTGACCTGTGCGCATCAGCAATACAGCCAAACTCGCGGAAGTTTTTGTAATGCCGCTCAATAAAGACACTGTGCCTCTCCTTGACACGCTTGTGTACACCGCCACCATGCCTGGAGCGGAACAGGATTGCTGCCTTGTGTGGATCTATCTCCCCAGTGCCAAAGTCGAAGGTGGAAGCGGCGCATACCACCGCCCATTCCCTGGTCTCAGCATCCTTGCGCTGGCTAGAACCCTGGGTTTCAGCAGATTTTGAGGTACCTGCACATAATGACACCATACTTCAGTCATGTGATTTGTGCGCCAGTGTGTACACTTTGGCGGTACAGGCAGTACAGTACAGCCTTTTGTCAATTTGTCTGACCACCCTGCAGTAGCACGAAAAGCCACCTACGCCTCCCCTGCGAGCTGACCCGCAACAAGTTGCCACAGTTATACGCTTGTCTTGGCAAAACCGATAATGTGTGCAAGTGTTGAGGCGCGGGGGTGGCTCTGGCGTGAGCTATATTCTGGACGTCTGCTGTTATCCTGTTATCTTTGCCGCTGATGCATGTGGCCCGCGGCAAAGCGCTGCATGTTGCCATTTTTCGAAATGGAGATATATTGAGCTGGTGGTGGTGGGGCATGGATGGGTGGCCATGTCATGTGGTGCTGTGTCACACTGTGGGCTCCTGCTGGCTGAAAGCTGCTGGCTGGCGCTGCAGCCTGCTGCCGCTGTTTTGATTTGGCATGTCAAAAACTCACTGGCAACTCGTGTTAGCGCCATAGCCATTGACTACATTTGAACTACAAGTAACCATCCACGCAGCTGTTGCCTCCTCATCGCTGCTTCTGCGATAGTTGTGATACATCTGCTGCTGGTGTCAGCTGCTGGGCGGGCTGGTGCTGAGTTCCAGTCACCAAGGTGAGCATGGCTGGGAGCCCGCAGTCCGGTTCGATCAAGCTTGCTGTGAAATAGATTGCTGCACTGTGGTTATGCGCTGCGGAATCTGTGGGGTCTATCGTAATCAAGTGTCTGTGCGACTGCCTTAATCCCCACTGAGGACGACGCTGGAACTGGGCTATCCTGCATGCTTCTGCTGCGCTGCTGCTGCAACGTAAATACTATATTTCACTGATCTCACGACCACTCACCGGCTGCTTTGTCCACGTCCATGCTGCAAGGTGCAAGGAAACAGCATTGACACACACGGCAGGAGCAGGACGGTTTGTGGCTCAACGGTTGCTTTTGTACGCCACGACGTGCACAAGTTAAATATGCTGCTCGGCGGCTCGTGCTGTATTGTGTCCGTGAACGCAGGCGAGCCAGGGTTGACATGCAGATTTGGGCACTGCAAGTGCCATCTAGTGACGTCCCGTGCATGCTCCATTTGCGCATGTTCGGTGCGAGCATTACTGCTGCTGACTTAAGGAATGTAAATAGCATCAGCAGCAGCAGGATGCCTTGGGGTTGCTGGCACTGCTGTCTCCCACAGCAGGTCACCTGGTCTCCATGTTGCTGCAGCTGCTCCCGCTCGTGGTTCCCAGATGTTTGCCGTTTTTCCAGCAGTTTGCTGGTACAGGCAGTGAAGTAAATCAGCTCCTCGTACGTGGCACCAGGCAAGCCCTTTATCTTTTCTGTTACCCAGTGCCCTGCCTTGAGGATCTTGGATGCAGCAAGTGCATCCTCCTCGCTGATGATGACCGGCCGCCCTGACCTGTGCGCATCAGCAATACAGCCAAACTCGCGGAAGTTTTTGTAATGCCGCTCAATAAAGACACTGTGCCTCTCCTTGACACGCTTGTGTACACCGCCACCATGCCTGGAGCGGAACAGGATTGCTGCCTTGTGTGGATCTATCTCCCCAGTGCCAAAGTCGAAGGTGGAAGCGGCGCATACCACCGCCCATTCCCTGGTCTCAGCATCCTTGCGCTGGCTAGAACCCTGGGTTTCAGCAGATTTTGAGGTACCTGCACATAATGACACCATACTTCAGTCATGTGATTTGTGCGCCAGTGTGTACACTTTGGCGGTACAGGCAGTACAGTACAGCCTTTTGTCAATTTGTCTGACCACCCTGCAGTAGCACGAAAAGCCACCTACGCCTCCCCTGCGAGCTGACCCGCAACAAGTTGCCACAGTTATACGCTTGTCTTGGCAAAACCGATAATGTGTGCAAGTGTTGAGGCGCGGGGGTGGCTCTGGCGTGAGCTATATTCTGGACGTCTGCTGTTATCCTGTTATCTTTGCCGCTGATGCATGTGGCCCGCGGCAAAGCGCTGCATGTTGCCATTTTTCGAAATGGAGATATATTGAGCTGGTGGTGGTGGGGCATGGATGGGTGGCCATGTCATGTGGTGCTGTGTCACACTGTGGGCTCCTGCTGGCTGAAAGCTGCTGGCTGGCGCTGCAGCCTGCTGCCGCTGTTTTGATTTGGCATGTCAAAAACTCACTGGCAACTCGTGTTAGCGCCATAGCCATTGACTACATTTGAACTACAAGTAACCATCCACGCAGCTGTTGCCTCCTCATCGCTGCTTCTGCGATAGTTGTGATACATCTGCTGCTGGTGTCAGCTGCTGGGCGGGCTGGTGCTGAGTTCCAGTCACCAAGGTGAGCATGGCTGGGAGCCCGCAGTCCGGTTCGATCAAGCTTGCTGTGAAATAGATTGCTGCACTGTGGTTATGCGCTGCGGAATCTGTGGGGTCTATCGTAATCAAGTGTCTGTGCGACTGCCTTAATCCCCACTGAGGACGACGCTGGAACTGGGCTATCCTGCATGCTTCTGCTGCGCTGCTGCTGCAACGTAAATACTATATTTCACTGATCTCACGACCACTCACCGGCTGCTTTGTCCACGTCCATGCTGCAAGGTGCAAGGAAACAGCATTGACACACACGGCAGGAGCAGGACGGTTTGTGGCTCAACGGTTGCTTTTGTACGCCACGACGTGCACAAGTTAAATATGCTGCTCGGCGGCTCGTGCTGTATTGTGTCCGTGAACGCAGGCGAGCCAGGGTTGACATGCAGATTTGGGCACTGCAAGTGCCATCTAGTGACGTCCCGTGCATGCTCCATTTGCGCATGTTCGGTGCGAGCATTACTGCTGCTGACTTAAGGAATGTAAATAGCATCAGCAGCAGCAGGATGCCTTGGGGTTGCTGGCACTGCTGTCTCCCACAGCAGGTCACCTGGTCTCCATGTTGCTGCAGCTGCTCCCGCTCGTGGTTCCCAGATGTTTGCCGTTTTTCCAGCAGTTTGCTGGTACAGGCAGTGAAGTAAATCAGCTCCTCGTACGTGGCACCAGGCAAGCCCTTTATCTTTTCTGTTACCCAGTGCCCTGCCTTGAGGATCTTGGATGCAGCAAGTGCATCCTCCTCGCTGATGATGACCGGCCGCCCTGACCTGTGCGCATCAGCAATACAGCCAAACTCGCGGAAGTTTTTGTAATGCCGCTCAATAAAGACACTGTGCCTCTCCTTGACACGCTTGTGTACACCGCCACCATGCCTGGAGCGGAACAGGATTGCTGCCTTGTGTGGATCTATCTCCCCAGTGCCAAAGTCGAAGGTGGAAGCGGCGCATACCACCGCCCATTCCCTGGTCTCAGCATCCTTGCGCTGGCTAGAACCCTGGGTTTCAGCAGATTTTGAGGTACCTGCACATAATGACACCATACTTCAGTCATGTGATTTGTGCGCCAGTGTGTACACTTTGGCGGTACAGGCAGTACAGTACAGCCTTTTGTCAATTTGTCTGACCACCCTGCAGTAGCACGAAAAGCCACCTACGCCTCCCCTGCGAGCTGACCCGCAACAAGTTGCCACAGTTATACGCTTGTCTTGGCAAAACCGATAATGTGTGCAAGTGTTGAGGCGCGGGGGTGGCTCTGGCGTGAGCTATATTCTGGACGTCTGCTGTTATCCTGTTATCTTTGCCGCTGATGCATGTGGCCCGCGGCAAAGCGCTGCATGTTGCCATTTTTCGAAATGGAGATATATTGAGCTGGTGGTGGTGGGGCATGGATGGGTGGCCATGTCATGTGGTGCTGTGTCACACTGTGGGCTCCTGCTGGCTGAAAGCTGCTGGCTGGCGCTGCAGCCTGCTGCCGCTGTTTTGATTTGGCATGTCAAAAACTCACTGGCAACTCGTGTTAGCGCCATAGCCATTGACTACATTTGAACTACAAGTAACCATCCACGCAGCTGTTGCCTCCTCATCGCTGCTTCTGCGATAGTTGTGATACATCTGCTGCTGGTGTCAGCTGCTGGGCGGGCTGGTGCTGAGTTCCAGTCACCAAGGTGAGCATGGCTGGGAGCCCGCAGTCCGGTTCGATCAAGCTTGCTGTGAAATAGATTGCTGCACTGTGGTTATGCGCTGCGGAATCTGTGGGGTCTATCGTAATCAAGTGTCTGTGCGACTGCCTTAATCCCCACTGAGGACGACGCTGGAACTGGGCTATCCTGCATGCTTCTGCTGCGCTGCTGCTGCAACGTAAATACTATATTTCACTGATCTCACGACCACTCACCGGCTGCTTTGTCCACGTCCATGCTGCAAGGTGCAAGGAAACAGCATTGACACACACGGCAGGAGCAGGACGGTTTGTGGCTCAACGGTTGCTTTTGTACGCCACGACGTGCACAAGTTAAATATGCTGCTCGGCGGCTCGTGCTGTATTGTGTCCGTGAACGCAGGCGAGCCAGGGTTGACATGCAGATTTGGGCACTGCAAGTGCCATCTAGTGACGTCCCGTGCATGCTCCATTTGCGCATGTTCGGTGCGAGCATTACTGCTGCTGACTTAAGGAATGTAAATAGCATCAGCAGCAGCAGGATGCCTTGGGGTTGCTGGCACTGCTGTCTCCCACAGCAGGTCACCTGGTCTCCATGTTGCTGCAGCTGCTCCCGCTCGTGGTTCCCAGATGTTTGCCGTTTTTCCAGCAGTTTGCTGGTACAGGCAGTGAAGTAAATCAGCTCCTCGTACGTGGCACCAGGCAAGCCCTTTATCTTTTCTGTTACCCAGTGCCCTGCCTTGAGGATCTTGGATGCAGCAAGTGCATCCTCCTCGCTGATGATGACCGGCCGCCCTGACCTGTGCGCATCAGCAATACAGCCAAACTCGCGGAAGTTTTTGTAATGCCGCTCAATAAAGACACTGTGCCTCTCCTTGACACGCTTGTGTACACCGCCACCATGCCTGGAGCGGAACAGGATTGCTGCCTTGTGTGGATCTATCTCCCCAGTGCCAAAGTCGAAGGTGGAAGCGGCGCATACCACCGCCCATTCCCTGGTCTCAGCATCCTTGCGCTGGCTAGAACCCTGGGTTTCAGCAGATTTTGAGGTACCTGCACATAATGACACCATACTTCAGTCATGTGATTTGTGCGCCAGTGTGTACACTTTGGCGGTACAGGCAGTACAGTACAGCCTTTTGTCAATTTGTCTGACCACCCTGCAGTAGCACGAAAAGCCACCTACGCCTCCCCTGCGAGCTGACCCGCAACAAGTTGCCACAGTTATACGCTTGTCTTGGCAAAACCGATAATGTGTGCAAGTGTTGAGGCGCGGGGGTGGCTCTGGCGTGAGCTATATTCTGGACGTCTGCTGTTATCCTGTTATCTTTGCCGCTGATGCATGTGGCCCGCGGCAAAGCGCTGCATGTTGCCATTTTTCGAAATGGAGATATATTGAGCTGGTGGTGGTGGGGCATGGATGGGTGGCCATGTCATGTGGTGCTGTGTCACACTGTGGGCTCCTGCTGGCTGAAAGCTGCTGGCTGGCGCTGCAGCCTGCTGCCGCTGTTTTGATTTGGCATGTCAAAAACTCACTGGCAACTCGTGTTAGCGCCATAGCCATTGACTACATTTGAACTACAAGTAACCATCCACGCAGCTGTTGCCTCCTCATCGCTGCTTCTGCGATAGTTGTGATACATCTGCTGCTGGTGTCAGCTGCTGGGCGGGCTGGTGCTGAGTTCCAGTCACCAAGGTGAGCATGGCTGGGAGCCCGCAGTCCGGTTCGATCAAGCTTGCTGTGAAATAGATTGCTGCACTGTGGTTATGCGCTGCGGAATCTGTGGGGTCTATCGTAATCAAGTGTCTGTGCGACTGCCTTAATCCCCACTGAGGACGACGCTGGAACTGGGCTATCCTGCATGCTTCTGCTGCGCTGCTGCTGCAACGTAAATACTATATTTCACTGATCTCACGACCACTCACCGGCTGCTTTGTCCACGTCCATGCTGCAAGGTGCAAGGAAACAGCATTGACACACACGGCAGGAGCAGGACGGTTTGTGGCTCAACGGTTGCTTTTGTACGCCACGACGTGCACAAGTTAAATATGCTGCTCGGCGGCTCGTGCTGTATTGTGTCCGTGAACGCAGGCGAGCCAGGGTTGACATGCAGATTTGGGCACTGCAAGTGCCATCTAGTGACGTCCCGTGCATGCTCCATTTGCGCATGTTCGGTGCGAGCATTACTGCTGCTGACTTAAGGAATGTAAATAGCATCAGCAGCAGCAGGATGCCTTGGGGTTGCTGGCACTGCTGTCTCCCACAGCAGGTCACCTGGTCTCCATGTTGCTGCAGCTGCTCCCGCTCGTGGTTCCCAGATGTTTGCCGTTTTTCCAGCAGTTTGCTGGTACAGGCAGTGAAGTAAATCAGCTCCTCGTACGTGGCACCAGGCAAGCCCTTTATCTTTTCTGTTACCCAGTGCCCTGCCTTGAGGATCTTGGATGCAGCAAGTGCATCCTCCTCGCTGATGATGACCGGCCGCCCTGACCTGTGCGCATCAGCAATACAGCCAAACTCGCGGAAGTTTTTGTAATGCCGCTCAATAAAGACACTGTGCCTCTCCTTGACACGCTTGTGTACACCGCCACCATGCCTGGAGCGGAACAGGATTGCTGCCTTGTGTGGATCTATCTCCCCAGTGCCAAAGTCGAAGGTGGAAGCGGCGCATACCACCGCCCATTCCCTGGTCTCAGCATCCTTGCGCTGGCTAGAACCCTGGGTTTCAGCAGATTTTGAGGTACCTGCACATAATGACACCATACTTCAGTCATGTGATTTGTGCGCCAGTGTGTACACTTTGGCGGTACAGGCAGTACAGTACAGCCTTTTGTCAATTTGTCTGACCACCCTGCAGTAGCACGAAAAGCCACCTACGCCTCCCCTGCGAGCTGACCCGCAACAAGTTGCCACAGTTATACGCTTGTCTTGGCAAAACCGATAATGTGTGCAAGTGTTGAGGCGCGGGGGTGGCTCTGGCGTGAGCTATATTCTGGACGTCTGCTGTTATCCTGTTATCTTTGCCGCTGATGCATGTGGCCCGCGGCAAAGCGCTGCATGTTGCCATTTTTCGAAATGGAGATATATTGAGCTGGTGGTGGTGGGGCATGGATGGGTGGCCATGTCATGTGGTGCTGTGTCACACTGTGGGCTCCTGCTGGCTGAAAGCTGCTGGCTGGCGCTGCAGCCTGCTGCCGCTGTTTTGATTTGGCATGTCAAAAACTCACTGGCAACTCGTGTTAGCGCCATAGCCATTGACTACATTTGAACTACAAGTAACCATCCACGCAGCTGTTGCCTCCTCATCGCTGCTTCTGCGATAGTTGTGATACATCTGCTGCTGGTGTCAGCTGCTGGGCGGGCTGGTGCTGAGTTCCAGTCACCAAGGTGAGCATGGCTGGGAGCCCGCAGTCCGGTTCGATCAAGCTTGCTGTGAAATAGATTGCTGCACTGTGGTTATGCGCTGCGGAATCTGTGGGGTCTATCGTAATCAAGTGTCTGTGCGACTGCCTTAATCCCCACTGAGGACGACGCTGGAACTGGGCTATCCTGCATGCTTCTGCTGCGCTGCTGCTGCAACGTAAATACTATATTTCACTGATCTCACGACCACTCACCGGCTGCTTTGTCCACGTCCATGCTGCAAGGTGCAAGGAAACAGCATTGACACACACGGCAGGAGCAGGACGGTTTGTGGCTCAACGGTTGCTTTTGTACGCCACGACGTGCACAAGTTAAATATGCTGCTCGGCGGCTCGTGCTGTATTGTGTCCGTGAACGCAGGCGAGCCAGGGTTGACATGCAGATTTGGGCACTGCAAGTGCCATCTAGTGACGTCCCGTGCATGCTCCATTTGCGCATGTTCGGTGCGAGCATTACTGCTGCTGACTTAAGGAATGTAAATAGCATCAGCAGCAGCAGGATGCCTTGGGGTTGCTGGCACTGCTGTCTCCCACAGCAGGTCACCTGGTCTCCATGTTGCTGCAGCTGCTCCCGCTCGTGGTTCCCAGATGTTTGCCGTTTTTCCAGCAGTTTGCTGGTACAGGCAGTGAAGTAAATCAGCTCCTCGTACGTGGCACCAGGCAAGCCCTTTATCTTTTCTGTTACCCAGTGCCCTGCCTTGAGGATCTTGGATGCAGCAAGTGCATCCTCCTCGCTGATGATGACCGGCCGCCCTGACCTGTGCGCATCAGCAATACAGCCAAACTCGCGGAAGTTTTTGTAATGCCGCTCAATAAAGACACTGTGCCTCTCCTTGACACGCTTGTGTACACCGCCACCATGCCTGGAGCGGAACAGGATTGCTGCCTTGTGTGGATCTATCTCCCCAGTGCCAAAGTCGAAGGTGGAAGCGGCGCATACCACCGCCCATTCCCTGGTCTCAGCATCCTTGCGCTGGCTAGAACCCTGGGTTTCAGCAGATTTTGAGGTACCTGCACATAATGACACCATACTTCAGTCATGTGATTTGTGCGCCAGTGTGTACACTTTGGCGGTACAGGCAGTACAGTACAGCCTTTTGTCAATTTGTCTGACCACCCTGCAGTAGCACGAAAAGCCACCTACGCCTCCCCTGCGAGCTGACCCGCAACAAGTTGCCACAGTTATACGCTTGTCTTGGCAAAACCGATAATGTGTGCAAGTGTTGAGGCGCGGGGGTGGCTCTGGCGTGAGCTATATTCTGGACGTCTGCTGTTATCCTGTTATCTTTGCCGCTGATGCATGTGGCCCGCGGCAAAGCGCTGCATGTTGCCATTTTTCGAAATGGAGATATATTGAGCTGGTGGTGGTGGGGCATGGATGGGTGGCCATGTCATGTGGTGCTGTGTCACACTGTGGGCTCCTGCTGGCTGAAAGCTGCTGGCTGGCGCTGCAGCCTGCTGCCGCTGTTTTGATTTGGCATGTCAAAAACTCACTGGCAACTCGTGTTAGCGCCATAGCCATTGACTACATTTGAACTACAAGTAACCATCCACGCAGCTGTTGCCTCCTCATCGCTGCTTCTGCGATAGTTGTGATACATCTGCTGCTGGTGTCAGCTGCTGGGCGGGCTGGTGCTGAGTTCCAGTCACCAAGGTGAGCATGGCTGGGAGCCCGCAGTCCGGTTCGATCAAGCTTGCTGTGAAATAGATTGCTGCACTGTGGTTATGCGCTGCGGAATCTGTGGGGTCTATCGTAATCAAGTGTCTGTGCGACTGCCTTAATCCCCACTGAGGACGACGCTGGAACTGGGCTATCCTGCATGCTTCTGCTGCGCTGCTGCTGCAACGTAAATACTATATTTCACTGATCTCACGACCACTCACCGGCTGCTTTGTCCACGTCCATGCTGCAAGGTGCAAGGAAACAGCATTGACACACACGGCAGGAGCAGGACGGTTTGTGGCTCAACGGTTGCTTTTGTACGCCACGACGTGCACAAGTTAAATATGCTGCTCGGCGGCTCGTGCTGTATTGTGTCCGTGAACGCAGGCGAGCCAGGGTTGACATGCAGATTTGGGCACTGCAAGTGCCATCTAGTGACGTCCCGTGCATGCTCCATTTGCGCATGTTCGGTGCGAGCATTACTGCTGCTGACTTAAGGAATGTAAATAGCATCAGCAGCAGCAGGATGCCTTGGGGTTGCTGGCACTGCTGTCTCCCACAGCAGGTCACCTGGTCTCCATGTTGCTGCAGCTGCTCCCGCTCGTGGTTCCCAGATGTTTGCCGTTTTTCCAGCAGTTTGCTGGTACAGGCAGTGAAGTAAATCAGCTCCTCGTACGTGGCACCAGGCAAGCCCTTTATCTTTTCTGTTACCCAGTGCCCTGCCTTGAGGATCTTGGATGCAGCAAGTGCATCCTCCTCGCTGATGATGACCGGCCGCCCTGACCTGTGCGCATCAGCAATACAGCCAAACTCGCGGAAGTTTTTGTAATGCCGCTCAATAAAGACACTGTGCCTCTCCTTGACACGCTTGTGTACACCGCCACCATGCCTGGAGCGGAACAGGATTGCTGCCTTGTGTGGATCTATCTCCCCAGTGCCAAAGTCGAAGGTGGAAGCGGCGCATACCACCGCCCATTCCCTGGTCTCAGCATCCTTGCGCTGGCTAGAACCCTGGGTTTCAGCAGATTTTGAGGTACCTGCACATAATGACACCATACTTCAGTCATGTGATTTGTGCGCCAGTGTGTACACTTTGGCGGTACAGGCAGTACAGTACAGCCTTTTGTCAATTTGTCTGACCACCCTGCAGTAGCACGAAAAGCCACCTACGCCTCCCCTGCGAGCTGACCCGCAACAAGTTGCCACAGTTATACGCTTGTCTTGGCAAAACCGATAATGTGTGCAAGTGTTGAGGCGCGGGGGTGGCTCTGGCGTGAGCTATATTCTGGACGTCTGCTGTTATCCTGTTATCTTTGCCGCTGATGCATGTGGCCCGCGGCAAAGCGCTGCATGTTGCCATTTTTCGAAATGGAGATATATTGAGCTGGTGGTGGTGGGGCATGGATGGGTGGCCATGTCATGTGGTGCTGTGTCACACTGTGGGCTCCTGCTGGCTGAAAGCTGCTGGCTGGCGCTGCAGCCTGCTGCCGCTGTTTTGATTTGGCATGTCAAAAACTCACTGGCAACTCGTGTTAGCGCCATAGCCATTGACTACATTTGAACTACAAGTAACCATCCACGCAGCTGTTGCCTCCTCATCGCTGCTTCTGCGATAGTTGTGATACATCTGCTGCTGGTGTCAGCTGCTGGGCGGGCTGGTGCTGAGTTCCAGTCACCAAGGTGAGCATGGCTGGGAGCCCGCAGTCCGGTTCGATCAAGCTTGCTGTGAAATAGATTGCTGCACTGTGGTTATGCGCTGCGGAATCTGTGGGGTCTATCGTAATCAAGTGTCTGTGCGACTGCCTTAATCCCCACTGAGGACGACGCTGGAACTGGGCTATCCTGCATGCTTCTGCTGCGCTGCTGCTGCAACGTAAATACTATATTTCACTGATCTCACGACCACTCACCGGCTGCTTTGTCCACGTCCATGCTGCAAGGTGCAAGGAAACAGCATTGACACACACGGCAGGAGCAGGACGGTTTGTGGCTCAACGGTTGCTTTTGTACGCCACGACGTGCACAAGTTAAATATGCTGCTCGGCGGCTCGTGCTGTATTGTGTCCGTGAACGCAGGCGAGCCAGGGTTGACATGCAGATTTGGGCACTGCAAGTGCCATCTAGTGACGTCCCGTGCATGCTCCATTTGCGCATGTTCGGTGCGAGCATTACTGCTGCTGACTTAAGGAATGTAAATAGCATCAGCAGCAGCAGGATGCCTTGGGGTTGCTGGCACTGCTGTCTCCCACAGCAGGTCACCTGGTCTCCATGTTGCTGCAGCTGCTCCCGCTCGTGGTTCCCAGATGTTTGCCGTTTTTCCAGCAGTTTGCTGGTACAGGCAGTGAAGTAAATCAGCTCCTCGTACGTGGCACCAGGCAAGCCCTTTATCTTTTCTGTTACCCAGTGCCCTGCCTTGAGGATCTTGGATGCAGCAAGTGCATCCTCCTCGCTGATGATGACCGGCCGCCCTGACCTGTGCGCATCAGCAATACAGCCAAACTCGCGGAAGTTTTTGTAATGCCGCTCAATAAAGACACTGTGCCTCTCCTTGACACGCTTGTGTACACCGCCACCATGCCTGGAGCGGAACAGGATTGCTGCCTTGTGTGGATCTATCTCCCCAGTGCCAAAGTCGAAGGTGGAAGCGGCGCATACCACCGCCCATTCCCTGGTCTCAGCATCCTTGCGCTGGCTAGAACCCTGGGTTTCAGCAGATTTTGAGGTACCTGCACATAATGACACCATACTTCAGTCATGTGATTTGTGCGCCAGTGTGTACACTTTGGCGGTACAGGCAGTACAGTACAGCCTTTTGTCAATTTGTCTGACCACCCTGCAGTAGCACGAAAAGCCACCTACGCCTCCCCTGCGAGCTGACCCGCAACAAGTTGCCACAGTTATACGCTTGTCTTGGCAAAACCGATAATGTGTGCAAGTGTTGAGGCGCGGGGGTGGCTCTGGCGTGAGCTATATTCTGGACGTCTGCTGTTATCCTGTTATCTTTGCCGCTGATGCATGTGGCCCGCGGCAAAGCGCTGCATGTTGCCATTTTTCGAAATGGAGATATATTGAGCTGGTGGTGGTGGGGCATGGATGGGTGGCCATGTCATGTGGTGCTGTGTCACACTGTGGGCTCCTGCTGGCTGAAAGCTGCTGGCTGGCGCTGCAGCCTGCTGCCGCTGTTTTGATTTGGCATGTCAAAAACTCACTGGCAACTCGTGTTAGCGCCATAGCCATTGACTACATTTGAACTACAAGTAACCATCCACGCAGCTGTTGCCTCCTCATCGCTGCTTCTGCGATAGTTGTGATACATCTGCTGCTGGTGTCAGCTGCTGGGCGGGCTGGTGCTGAGTTCCAGTCACCAAGGTGAGCATGGCTGGGAGCCCGCAGTCCGGTTCGATCAAGCTTGCTGTGAAATAGATTGCTGCACTGTGGTTATGCGCTGCGGAATCTGTGGGGTCTATCGTAATCAAGTGTCTGTGCGACTGCCTTAATCCCCACTGAGGACGACGCTGGAACTGGGCTATCCTGCATGCTTCTGCTGCGCTGCTGCTGCAACGTAAATACTATATTTCACTGATCTCACGACCACTCACCGGCTGCTTTGTCCACGTCCATGCTGCAAGGTGCAAGGAAACAGCATTGACACACACGGCAGGAGCAGGACGGTTTGTGGCTCAACGGTTGCTTTTGTACGCCACGACGTGCACAAGTTAAATATGCTGCTCGGCGGCTCGTGCTGTATTGTGTCCGTGAACGCAGGCGAGCCAGGGTTGACATGCAGATTTGGGCACTGCAAGTGCCATCTAGTGACGTCCCGTGCATGCTCCATTTGCGCATGTTCGGTGCGAGCATTACTGCTGCTGACTTAAGGAATGTAAATAGCATCAGCAGCAGCAGGATGCCTTGGGGTTGCTGGCACTGCTGTCTCCCACAGCAGGTCACCTGGTCTCCATGTTGCTGCAGCTGCTCCCGCTCGTGGTTCCCAGATGTTTGCCGTTTTTCCAGCAGTTTGCTGGTACAGGCAGTGAAGTAAATCAGCTCCTCGTACGTGGCACCAGGCAAGCCCTTTATCTTTTCTGTTACCCAGTGCCCTGCCTTGAGGATCTTGGATGCAGCAAGTGCATCCTCCTCGCTGATGATGACCGGCCGCCCTGACCTGTGCGCATCAGCAATACAGCCAAACTCGCGGAAGTTTTTGTAATGCCGCTCAATAAAGACACTGTGCCTCTCCTTGACACGCTTGTGTACACCGCCACCATGCCTGGAGCGGAACAGGATTGCTGCCTTGTGTGGATCTATCTCCCCAGTGCCAAAGTCGAAGGTGGAAGCGGCGCATACCACCGCCCATTCCCTGGTCTCAGCATCCTTGCGCTGGCTAGAACCCTGGGTTTCAGCAGATTTTGAGGTACCTGCACATAATGACACCATACTTCAGTCATGTGATTTGTGCGCCAGTGTGTACACTTTGGCGGTACAGGCAGTACAGTACAGCCTTTTGTCAATTTGTCTGACCACCCTGCAGTAGCACGAAAAGCCACCTACGCCTCCCCTGCGAGCTGACCCGCAACAAGTTGCCACAGTTATACGCTTGTCTTGGCAAAACCGATAATGTGTGCAAGTGTTGAGGCGCGGGGGTGGCTCTGGCGTGAGCTATATTCTGGACGTCTGCTGTTATCCTGTTATCTTTGCCGCTGATGCATGTGGCCCGCGGCAAAGCGCTGCATGTTGCCATTTTTCGAAATGGAGATATATTGAGCTGGTGGTGGTGGGGCATGGATGGGTGGCCATGTCATGTGGTGCTGTGTCACACTGTGGGCTCCTGCTGGCTGAAAGCTGCTGGCTGGCGCTGCAGCCTGCTGCCGCTGTTTTGATTTGGCATGTCAAAAACTCACTGGCAACTCGTGTTAGCGCCATAGCCATTGACTACATTTGAACTACAAGTAACCATCCACGCAGCTGTTGCCTCCTCATCGCTGCTTCTGCGATAGTTGTGATACATCTGCTGCTGGTGTCAGCTGCTGGGCGGGCTGGTGCTGAGTTCCAGTCACCAAGGTGAGCATGGCTGGGAGCCCGCAGTCCGGTTCGATCAAGCTTGCTGTGAAATAGATTGCTGCACTGTGGTTATGCGCTGCGGAATCTGTGGGGTCTATCGTAATCAAGTGTCTGTGCGACTGCCTTAATCCCCACTGAGGACGACGCTGGAACTGGGCTATCCTGCATGCTTCTGCTGCGCTGCTGCTGCAACGTAAATACTATATTTCACTGATCTCACGACCACTCACCGGCTGCTTTGTCCACGTCCATGCTGCAAGGTGCAAGGAAACAGCATTGACACACACGGCAGGAGCAGGACGGTTTGTGGCTCAACGGTTGCTTTTGTACGCCACGACGTGCACAAGTTAAATATGCTGCTCGGCGGCTCGTGCTGTATTGTGTCCGTGAACGCAGGCGAGCCAGGGTTGACATGCAGATTTGGGCACTGCAAGTGCCATCTAGTGACGTCCCGTGCATGCTCCATTTGCGCATGTTCGGTGCGAGCATTACTGCTGCTGACTTAAGGAATGTAAATAGCATCAGCAGCAGCAGGATGCCTTGGGGTTGCTGGCACTGCTGTCTCCCACAGCAGGTCACCTGGTCTCCATGTTGCTGCAGCTGCTCCCGCTCGTGGTTCCCAGATGTTTGCCGTTTTTCCAGCAGTTTGCTGGTACAGGCAGTGAAGTAAATCAGCTCCTCGTACGTGGCACCAGGCAAGCCCTTTATCTTTTCTGTTACCCAGTGCCCTGCCTTGAGGATCTTGGATGCAGCAAGTGCATCCTCCTCGCTGATGATGACCGGCCGCCCTGACCTGTGCGCATCAGCAATACAGCCAAACTCGCGGAAGTTTTTGTAATGCCGCTCAATAAAGACACTGTGCCTCTCCTTGACACGCTTGTGTACACCGCCACCATGCCTGGAGCGGAACAGGATTGCTGCCTTGTGTGGATCTATCTCCCCAGTGCCAAAGTCGAAGGTGGAAGCGGCGCATACCACCGCCCATTCCCTGGTCTCAGCATCCTTGCGCTGGCTAGAACCCTGGGTTTCAGCAGATTTTGAGGTACCTGCACATAATGACACCATACTTCAGTCATGTGATTTGTGCGCCAGTGTGTACACTTTGGCGGTACAGGCAGTACAGTACAGCCTTTTGTCAATTTGTCTGACCACCCTGCAGTAGCACGAAAAGCCACCTACGCCTCCCCTGCGAGCTGACCCGCAACAAGTTGCCACAGTTATACGCTTGTCTTGGCAAAACCGATAATGTGTGCAAGTGTTGAGGCGCGGGGGTGGCTCTGGCGTGAGCTATATTCTGGACGTCTGCTGTTATCCTGTTATCTTTGCCGCTGATGCATGTGGCCCGCGGCAAAGCGCTGCATGTTGCCATTTTTCGAAATGGAGATATATTGAGCTGGTGGTGGTGGGGCATGGATGGGTGGCCATGTCATGTGGTGCTGTGTCACACTGTGGGCTCCTGCTGGCTGAAAGCTGCTGGCTGGCGCTGCAGCCTGCTGCCGCTGTTTTGATTTGGCATGTCAAAAACTCACTGGCAACTCGTGTTAGCGCCATAGCCATTGACTACATTTGAACTACAAGTAACCATCCACGCAGCTGTTGCCTCCTCATCGCTGCTTCTGCGATAGTTGTGATACATCTGCTGCTGGTGTCAGCTGCTGGGCGGGCTGGTGCTGAGTTCCAGTCACCAAGGTGAGCATGGCTGGGAGCCCGCAGTCCGGTTCGATCAAGCTTGCTGTGAAATAGATTGCTGCACTGTGGTTATGCGCTGCGGAATCTGTGGGGTCTATCGTAATCAAGTGTCTGTGCGACTGCCTTAATCCCCACTGAGGACGACGCTGGAACTGGGCTATCCTGCATGCTTCTGCTGCGCTGCTGCTGCAACGTAAATACTATATTTCACTGATCTCACGACCACTCACCGGCTGCTTTGTCCACGTCCATGCTGCAAGGTGCAAGGAAACAGCATTGACACACACGGCAGGAGCAGGACGGTTTGTGGCTCAACGGTTGCTTTTGTACGCCACGACGTGCACAAGTTAAATATGCTGCTCGGCGGCTCGTGCTGTATTGTGTCCGTGAACGCAGGCGAGCCAGGGTTGACATGCAGATTTGGGCACTGCAAGTGCCATCTAGTGACGTCCCGTGCATGCTCCATTTGCGCATGTTCGGTGCGAGCATTACTGCTGCTGACTTAAGGAATGTAAATAGCATCAGCAGCAGCAGGATGCCTTGGGGTTGCTGGCACTGCTGTCTCCCACAGCAGGTCACCTGGTCTCCATGTTGCTGCAGCTGCTCCCGCTCGTGGTTCCCAGATGTTTGCCGTTTTTCCAGCAGTTTGCTGGTACAGGCAGTGAAGTAAATCAGCTCCTCGTACGTGGCACCAGGCAAGCCCTTTATCTTTTCTGTTACCCAGTGCCCTGCCTTGAGGATCTTGGATGCAGCAAGTGCATCCTCCTCGCTGATGATGACCGGCCGCCCTGACCTGTGCGCATCAGCAATACAGCCAAACTCGCGGAAGTTTTTGTAATGCCGCTCAATAAAGACACTGTGCCTCTCCTTGACACGCTTGTGTACACCGCCACCATGCCTGGAGCGGAACAGGATTGCTGCCTTGTGTGGATCTATCTCCCCAGTGCCAAAGTCGAAGGTGGAAGCGGCGCATACCACCGCCCATTCCCTGGTCTCAGCATCCTTGCGCTGGCTAGAACCCTGGGTTTCAGCAGATTTTGAGGTACCTGCACATAATGACACCATACTTCAGTCATGTGATTTGTGCGCCAGTGTGTACACTTTGGCGGTACAGGCAGTACAGTACAGCCTTTTGTCAATTTGTCTGACCACCCTGCAGTAGCACGAAAAGCCACCTACGCCTCCCCTGCGAGCTGACCCGCAACAAGTTGCCACAGTTATACGCTTGTCTTGGCAAAACCGATAATGTGTGCAAGTGTTGAGGCGCGGGGGTGGCTCTGGCGTGAGCTATATTCTGGACGTCTGCTGTTATCCTGTTATCTTTGCCGCTGATGCATGTGGCCCGCGGCAAAGCGCTGCATGTTGCCATTTTTCGAAATGGAGATATATTGAGCTGGTGGTGGTGGGGCATGGATGGGTGGCCATGTCATGTGGTGCTGTGTCACACTGTGGGCTCCTGCTGGCTGAAAGCTGCTGGCTGGCGCTGCAGCCTGCTGCCGCTGTTTTGATTTGGCATGTCAAAAACTCACTGGCAACTCGTGTTAGCGCCATAGCCATTGACTACATTTGAACTACAAGTAACCATCCACGCAGCTGTTGCCTCCTCATCGCTGCTTCTGCGATAGTTGTGATACATCTGCTGCTGGTGTCAGCTGCTGGGCGGGCTGGTGCTGAGTTCCAGTCACCAAGGTGAGCATGGCTGGGAGCCCGCAGTCCGGTTCGATCAAGCTTGCTGTGAAATAGATTGCTGCACTGTGGTTATGCGCTGCGGAATCTGTGGGGTCTATCGTAATCAAGTGTCTGTGCGACTGCCTTAATCCCCACTGAGGACGACGCTGGAACTGGGCTATCCTGCATGCTTCTGCTGCGCTGCTGCTGCAACGTAAATACTATATTTCACTGATCTCACGACCACTCACCGGCTGCTTTGTCCACGTCCATGCTGCAAGGTGCAAGGAAACAGCATTGACACACACGGCAGGAGCAGGACGGTTTGTGGCTCAACGGTTGCTTTTGTACGCCACGACGTGCACAAGTTAAATATGCTGCTCGGCGGCTCGTGCTGTATTGTGTCCGTGAACGCAGGCGAGCCAGGGTTGACATGCAGATTTGGGCACTGCAAGTGCCATCTAGTGACGTCCCGTGCATGCTCCATTTGCGCATGTTCGGTGCGAGCATTACTGCTGCTGACTTAAGGAATGTAAATAGCATCAGCAGCAGCAGGATGCCTTGGGGTTGCTGGCACTGCTGTCTCCCACAGCAGGTCACCTGGTCTCCATGTTGCTGCAGCTGCTCCCGCTCGTGGTTCCCAGATGTTTGCCGTTTTTCCAGCAGTTTGCTGGTACAGGCAGTGAAGTAAATCAGCTCCTCGTACGTGGCACCAGGCAAGCCCTTTATCTTTTCTGTTACCCAGTGCCCTGCCTTGAGGATCTTGGATGCAGCAAGTGCATCCTCCTCGCTGATGATGACCGGCCGCCCTGACCTGTGCGCATCAGCAATACAGCCAAACTCGCGGAAGTTTTTGTAATGCCGCTCAATAAAGACACTGTGCCTCTCCTTGACACGCTTGTGTACACCGCCACCATGCCTGGAGCGGAACAGGATTGCTGCCTTGTGTGGATCTATCTCCCCAGTGCCAAAGTCGAAGGTGGAAGCGGCGCATACCACCGCCCATTCCCTGGTCTCAGCATCCTTGCGCTGGCTAGAACCCTGGGTTTCAGCAGATTTTGAGGTACCTGCACATAATGACACCATACTTCAGTCATGTGATTTGTGCGCCAGTGTGTACACTTTGGCGGTACAGGCAGTACAGTACAGCCTTTTGTCAATTTGTCTGACCACCCTGCAGTAGCACGAAAAGCCACCTACGCCTCCCCTGCGAGCTGACCCGCAACAAGTTGCCACAGTTATACGCTTGTCTTGGCAAAACCGATAATGTGTGCAAGTGTTGAGGCGCGGGGGTGGCTCTGGCGTGAGCTATATTCTGGACGTCTGCTGTTATCCTGTTATCTTTGCCGCTGATGCATGTGGCCCGCGGCAAAGCGCTGCATGTTGCCATTTTTCGAAATGGAGATATATTGAGCTGGTGGTGGTGGGGCATGGATGGGTGGCCATGTCATGTGGTGCTGTGTCACACTGTGGGCTCCTGCTGGCTGAAAGCTGCTGGCTGGCGCTGCAGCCTGCTGCCGCTGTTTTGATTTGGCATGTCAAAAACTCACTGGCAACTCGTGTTAGCGCCATAGCCATTGACTACATTTGAACTACAAGTAACCATCCACGCAGCTGTTGCCTCCTCATCGCTGCTTCTGCGATAGTTGTGATACATCTGCTGCTGGTGTCAGCTGCTGGGCGGGCTGGTGCTGAGTTCCAGTCACCAAGGTGAGCATGGCTGGGAGCCCGCAGTCCGGTTCGATCAAGCTTGCTGTGAAATAGATTGCTGCACTGTGGTTATGCGCTGCGGAATCTGTGGGGTCTATCGTAATCAAGTGTCTGTGCGACTGCCTTAATCCCCACTGAGGACGACGCTGGAACTGGGCTATCCTGCATGCTTCTGCTGCGCTGCTGCTGCAACGTAAATACTATATTTCACTGATCTCACGACCACTCACCGGCTGCTTTGTCCACGTCCATGCTGCAAGGTGCAAGGAAACAGCATTGACACACACGGCAGGAGCAGGACGGTTTGTGGCTCAACGGTTGCTTTTGTACGCCACGACGTGCACAAGTTAAATATGCTGCTCGGCGGCTCGTGCTGTATTGTGTCCGTGAACGCAGGCGAGCCAGGGTTGACATGCAGATTTGGGCACTGCAAGTGCCATCTAGTGACGTCCCGTGCATGCTCCATTTGCGCATGTTCGGTGCGAGCATTACTGCTGCTGACTTAAGGAATGTAAATAGCATCAGCAGCAGCAGGATGCCTTGGGGTTGCTGGCACTGCTGTCTCCCACAGCAGGTCACCTGGTCTCCATGTTGCTGCAGCTGCTCCCGCTCGTGGTTCCCAGATGTTTGCCGTTTTTCCAGCAGTTTGCTGGTACAGGCAGTGAAGTAAATCAGCTCCTCGTACGTGGCACCAGGCAAGCCCTTTATCTTTTCTGTTACCCAGTGCCCTGCCTTGAGGATCTTGGATGCAGCAAGTGCATCCTCCTCGCTGATGATGACCGGCCGCCCTGACCTGTGCGCATCAGCAATACAGCCAAACTCGCGGAAGTTTTTGTAATGCCGCTCAATAAAGACACTGTGCCTCTCCTTGACACGCTTGTGTACACCGCCACCATGCCTGGAGCGGAACAGGATTGCTGCCTTGTGTGGATCTATCTCCCCAGTGCCAAAGTCGAAGGTGGAAGCGGCGCATACCACCGCCCATTCCCTGGTCTCAGCATCCTTGCGCTGGCTAGAACCCTGGGTTTCAGCAGATTTTGAGGTACCTGCACATAATGACACCATACTTCAGTCATGTGATTTGTGCGCCAGTGTGTACACTTTGGCGGTACAGGCAGTACAGTACAGCCTTTTGTCAATTTGTCTGACCACCCTGCAGTAGCACGAAAAGCCACCTACGCCTCCCCTGCGAGCTGACCCGCAACAAGTTGCCACAGTTATACGCTTGTCTTGGCAAAACCGATAATGTGTGCAAGTGTTGAGGCGCGGGGGTGGCTCTGGCGTGAGCTATATTCTGGACGTCTGCTGTTATCCTGTTATCTTTGCCGCTGATGCATGTGGCCCGCGGCAAAGCGCTGCATGTTGCCATTTTTCGAAATGGAGATATATTGAGCTGGTGGTGGTGGGGCATGGATGGGTGGCCATGTCATGTGGTGCTGTGTCACACTGTGGGCTCCTGCTGGCTGAAAGCTGCTGGCTGGCGCTGCAGCCTGCTGCCGCTGTTTTGATTTGGCATGTCAAAAACTCACTGGCAACTCGTGTTAGCGCCATAGCCATTGACTACATTTGAACTACAAGTAACCATCCACGCAGCTGTTGCCTCCTCATCGCTGCTTCTGCGATAGTTGTGATACATCTGCTGCTGGTGTCAGCTGCTGGGCGGGCTGGTGCTGAGTTCCAGTCACCAAGGTGAGCATGGCTGGGAGCCCGCAGTCCGGTTCGATCAAGCTTGCTGTGAAATAGATTGCTGCACTGTGGTTATGCGCTGCGGAATCTGTGGGGTCTATCGTAATCAAGTGTCTGTGCGACTGCCTTAATCCCCACTGAGGACGACGCTGGAACTGGGCTATCCTGCATGCTTCTGCTGCGCTGCTGCTGCAACGTAAATACTATATTTCACTGATCTCACGACCACTCACCGGCTGCTTTGTCCACGTCCATGCTGCAAGGTGCAAGGAAACAGCATTGACACACACGGCAGGAGCAGGACGGTTTGTGGCTCAACGGTTGCTTTTGTACGCCACGACGTGCACAAGTTAAATATGCTGCTCGGCGGCTCGTGCTGTATTGTGTCCGTGAACGCAGGCGAGCCAGGGTTGACATGCAGATTTGGGCACTGCAAGTGCCATCTAGTGACGTCCCGTGCATGCTCCATTTGCGCATGTTCGGTGCGAGCATTACTGCTGCTGACTTAAGGAATGTAAATAGCATCAGCAGCAGCAGGATGCCTTGGGGTTGCTGGCACTGCTGTCTCCCACAGCAGGTCACCTGGTCTCCATGTTGCTGCAGCTGCTCCCGCTCGTGGTTCCCAGATGTTTGCCGTTTTTCCAGCAGTTTGCTGGTACAGGCAGTGAAGTAAATCAGCTCCTCGTACGTGGCACCAGGCAAGCCCTTTATCTTTTCTGTTACCCAGTGCCCTGCCTTGAGGATCTTGGATGCAGCAAGTGCATCCTCCTCGCTGATGATGACCGGCCGCCCTGACCTGTGCGCATCAGCAATACAGCCAAACTCGCGGAAGTTTTTGTAATGCCGCTCAATAAAGACACTGTGCCTCTCCTTGACACGCTTGTGTACACCGCCACCATGCCTGGAGCGGAACAGGATTGCTGCCTTGTGTGGATCTATCTCCCCAGTGCCAAAGTCGAAGGTGGAAGCGGCGCATACCACCGCCCATTCCCTGGTCTCAGCATCCTTGCGCTGGCTAGAACCCTGGGTTTCAGCAGATTTTGAGGTACCTGCACATAATGACACCATACTTCAGTCATGTGATTTGTGCGCCAGTGTGTACACTTTGGCGGTACAGGCAGTACAGTACAGCCTTTTGTCAATTTGTCTGACCACCCTGCAGTAGCACGAAAAGCCACCTACGCCTCCCCTGCGAGCTGACCCGCAACAAGTTGCCACAGTTATACGCTTGTCTTGGCAAAACCGATAATGTGTGCAAGTGTTGAGGCGCGGGGGTGGCTCTGGCGTGAGCTATATTCTGGACGTCTGCTGTTATCCTGTTATCTTTGCCGCTGATGCATGTGGCCCGCGGCAAAGCGCTGCATGTTGCCATTTTTCGAAATGGAGATATATTGAGCTGGTGGTGGTGGGGCATGGATGGGTGGCCATGTCATGTGGTGCTGTGTCACACTGTGGGCTCCTGCTGGCTGAAAGCTGCTGGCTGGCGCTGCAGCCTGCTGCCGCTGTTTTGATTTGGCATGTCAAAAACTCACTGGCAACTCGTGTTAGCGCCATAGCCATTGACTACATTTGAACTACAAGTAACCATCCACGCAGCTGTTGCCTCCTCATCGCTGCTTCTGCGATAGTTGTGATACATCTGCTGCTGGTGTCAGCTGCTGGGCGGGCTGGTGCTGAGTTCCAGTCACCAAGGTGAGCATGGCTGGGAGCCCGCAGTCCGGTTCGATCAAGCTTGCTGTGAAATAGATTGCTGCACTGTGGTTATGCGCTGCGGAATCTGTGGGGTCTATCGTAATCAAGTGTCTGTGCGACTGCCTTAATCCCCACTGAGGACGACGCTGGAACTGGGCTATCCTGCATGCTTCTGCTGCGCTGCTGCTGCAACGTAAATACTATATTTCACTGATCTCACGACCACTCACCGGCTGCTTTGTCCACGTCCATGCTGCAAGGTGCAAGGAAACAGCATTGACACACACGGCAGGAGCAGGACGGTTTGTGGCTCAACGGTTGCTTTTGTACGCCACGACGTGCACAAGTTAAATATGCTGCTCGGCGGCTCGTGCTGTATTGTGTCCGTGAACGCAGGCGAGCCAGGGTTGACATGCAGATTTGGGCACTGCAAGTGCCATCTAGTGACGTCCCGTGCATGCTCCATTTGCGCATGTTCGGTGCGAGCATTACTGCTGCTGACTTAAGGAATGTAAATAGCATCAGCAGCAGCAGGATGCCTTGGGGTTGCTGGCACTGCTGTCTCCCACAGCAGGTCACCTGGTCTCCATGTTGCTGCAGCTGCTCCCGCTCGTGGTTCCCAGATGTTTGCCGTTTTTCCAGCAGTTTGCTGGTACAGGCAGTGAAGTAAATCAGCTCCTCGTACGTGGCACCAGGCAAGCCCTTTATCTTTTCTGTTACCCAGTGCCCTGCCTTGAGGATCTTGGATGCAGCAAGTGCATCCTCCTCGCTGATGATGACCGGCCGCCCTGACCTGTGCGCATCAGCAATACAGCCAAACTCGCGGAAGTTTTTGTAATGCCGCTCAATAAAGACACTGTGCCTCTCCTTGACACGCTTGTGTACACCGCCACCATGCCTGGAGCGGAACAGGATTGCTGCCTTGTGTGGATCTATCTCCCCAGTGCCAAAGTCGAAGGTGGAAGCGGCGCATACCACCGCCCATTCCCTGGTCTCAGCATCCTTGCGCTGGCTAGAACCCTGGGTTTCAGCAGATTTTGAGGTACCTGCACATAATGACACCATACTTCAGTCATGTGATTTGTGCGCCAGTGTGTACACTTTGGCGGTACAGGCAGTACAGTACAGCCTTTTGTCAATTTGTCTGACCACCCTGCAGTAGCACGAAAAGCCACCTACGCCTCCCCTGCGAGCTGACCCGCAACAAGTTGCCACAGTTATACGCTTGTCTTGGCAAAACCGATAATGTGTGCAAGTGTTGAGGCGCGGGGGTGGCTCTGGCGTGAGCTATATTCTGGACGTCTGCTGTTATCCTGTTATCTTTGCCGCTGATGCATGTGGCCCGCGGCAAAGCGCTGCATGTTGCCATTTTTCGAAATGGAGATATATTGAGCTGGTGGTGGTGGGGCATGGATGGGTGGCCATGTCATGTGGTGCTGTGTCACACTGTGGGCTCCTGCTGGCTGAAAGCTGCTGGCTGGCGCTGCAGCCTGCTGCCGCTGTTTTGATTTGGCATGTCAAAAACTCACTGGCAACTCGTGTTAGCGCCATAGCCATTGACTACATTTGAACTACAAGTAACCATCCACGCAGCTGTTGCCTCCTCATCGCTGCTTCTGCGATAGTTGTGATACATCTGCTGCTGGTGTCAGCTGCTGGGCGGGCTGGTGCTGAGTTCCAGTCACCAAGGTGAGCATGGCTGGGAGCCCGCAGTCCGGTTCGATCAAGCTTGCTGTGAAATAGATTGCTGCACTGTGGTTATGCGCTGCGGAATCTGTGGGGTCTATCGTAATCAAGTGTCTGTGCGACTGCCTTAATCCCCACTGAGGACGACGCTGGAACTGGGCTATCCTGCATGCTTCTGCTGCGCTGCTGCTGCAACGTAAATACTATATTTCACTGATCTCACGACCACTCACCGGCTGCTTTGTCCACGTCCATGCTGCAAGGTGCAAGGAAACAGCATTGACACACACGGCAGGAGCAGGACGGTTTGTGGCTCAACGGTTGCTTTTGTACGCCACGACGTGCACAAGTTAAATATGCTGCTCGGCGGCTCGTGCTGTATTGTGTCCGTGAACGCAGGCGAGCCAGGGTTGACATGCAGATTTGGGCACTGCAAGTGCCATCTAGTGACGTCCCGTGCATGCTCCATTTGCGCATGTTCGGTGCGAGCATTACTGCTGCTGACTTAAGGAATGTAAATAGCATCAGCAGCAGCAGGATGCCTTGGGGTTGCTGGCACTGCTGTCTCCCACAGCAGGTCACCTGGTCTCCATGTTGCTGCAGCTGCTCCCGCTCGTGGTTCCCAGATGTTTGCCGTTTTTCCAGCAGTTTGCTGGTACAGGCAGTGAAGTAAATCAGCTCCTCGTACGTGGCACCAGGCAAGCCCTTTATCTTTTCTGTTACCCAGTGCCCTGCCTTGAGGATCTTGGATGCAGCAAGTGCATCCTCCTCGCTGATGATGACCGGCCGCCCTGACCTGTGCGCATCAGCAATACAGCCAAACTCGCGGAAGTTTTTGTAATGCCGCTCAATAAAGACACTGTGCCTCTCCTTGACACGCTTGTGTACACCGCCACCATGCCTGGAGCGGAACAGGATTGCTGCCTTGTGTGGATCTATCTCCCCAGTGCCAAAGTCGAAGGTGGAAGCGGCGCATACCACCGCCCATTCCCTGGTCTCAGCATCCTTGCGCTGGCTAGAACCCTGGGTTTCAGCAGATTTTGAGGTACCTGCACATAATGACACCATACTTCAGTCATGTGATTTGTGCGCCAGTGTGTACACTTTGGCGGTACAGGCAGTACAGTACAGCCTTTTGTCAATTTGTCTGACCACCCTGCAGTAGCACGAAAAGCCACCTACGCCTCCCCTGCGAGCTGACCCGCAACAAGTTGCCACAGTTATACGCTTGTCTTGGCAAAACCGATAATGTGTGCAAGTGTTGAGGCGCGGGGGTGGCTCTGGCGTGAGCTATATTCTGGACGTCTGCTGTTATCCTGTTATCTTTGCCGCTGATGCATGTGGCCCGCGGCAAAGCGCTGCATGTTGCCATTTTTCGAAATGGAGATATATTGAGCTGGTGGTGGTGGGGCATGGATGGGTGGCCATGTCATGTGGTGCTGTGTCACACTGTGGGCTCCTGCTGGCTGAAAGCTGCTGGCTGGCGCTGCAGCCTGCTGCCGCTGTTTTGATTTGGCATGTCAAAAACTCACTGGCAACTCGTGTTAGCGCCATAGCCATTGACTACATTTGAACTACAAGTAACCATCCACGCAGCTGTTGCCTCCTCATCGCTGCTTCTGCGATAGTTGTGATACATCTGCTGCTGGTGTCAGCTGCTGGGCGGGCTGGTGCTGAGTTCCAGTCACCAAGGTGAGCATGGCTGGGAGCCCGCAGTCCGGTTCGATCAAGCTTGCTGTGAAATAGATTGCTGCACTGTGGTTATGCGCTGCGGAATCTGTGGGGTCTATCGTAATCAAGTGTCTGTGCGACTGCCTTAATCCCCACTGAGGACGACGCTGGAACTGGGCTATCCTGCATGCTTCTGCTGCGCTGCTGCTGCAACGTAAATACTATATTTCACTGATCTCACGACCACTCACCGGCTGCTTTGTCCACGTCCATGCTGCAAGGTGCAAGGAAACAGCATTGACACACACGGCAGGAGCAGGACGGTTTGTGGCTCAACGGTTGCTTTTGTACGCCACGACGTGCACAAGTTAAATATGCTGCTCGGCGGCTCGTGCTGTATTGTGTCCGTGAACGCAGGCGAGCCAGGGTTGACATGCAGATTTGGGCACTGCAAGTGCCATCTAGTGACGTCCCGTGCATGCTCCATTTGCGCATGTTCGGTGCGAGCATTACTGCTGCTGACTTAAGGAATGTAAATAGCATCAGCAGCAGCAGGATGCCTTGGGGTTGCTGGCACTGCTGTCTCCCACAGCAGGTCACCTGGTCTCCATGTTGCTGCAGCTGCTCCCGCTCGTGGTTCCCAGATGTTTGCCGTTTTTCCAGCAGTTTGCTGGTACAGGCAGTGAAGTAAATCAGCTCCTCGTACGTGGCACCAGGCAAGCCCTTTATCTTTTCTGTTACCCAGTGCCCTGCCTTGAGGATCTTGGATGCAGCAAGTGCATCCTCCTCGCTGATGATGACCGGCCGCCCTGACCTGTGCGCATCAGCAATACAGCCAAACTCGCGGAAGTTTTTGTAATGCCGCTCAATAAAGACACTGTGCCTCTCCTTGACACGCTTGTGTACACCGCCACCATGCCTGGAGCGGAACAGGATTGCTGCCTTGTGTGGATCTATCTCCCCAGTGCCAAAGTCGAAGGTGGAAGCGGCGCATACCACCGCCCATTCCCTGGTCTCAGCATCCTTGCGCTGGCTAGAACCCTGGGTTTCAGCAGATTTTGAGGTACCTGCACATAATGACACCATACTTCAGTCATGTGATTTGTGCGCCAGTGTGTACACTTTGGCGGTACAGGCAGTACAGTACAGCCTTTTGTCAATTTGTCTGACCACCCTGCAGTAGCACGAAAAGCCACCTACGCCTCCCCTGCGAGCTGACCCGCAACAAGTTGCCACAGTTATACGCTTGTCTTGGCAAAACCGATAATGTGTGCAAGTGTTGAGGCGCGGGGGTGGCTCTGGCGTGAGCTATATTCTGGACGTCTGCTGTTATCCTGTTATCTTTGCCGCTGATGCATGTGGCCCGCGGCAAAGCGCTGCATGTTGCCATTTTTCGAAATGGAGATATATTGAGCTGGTGGTGGTGGGGCATGGATGGGTGGCCATGTCATGTGGTGCTGTGTCACACTGTGGGCTCCTGCTGGCTGAAAGCTGCTGGCTGGCGCTGCAGCCTGCTGCCGCTGTTTTGATTTGGCATGTCAAAAACTCACTGGCAACTCGTGTTAGCGCCATAGCCATTGACTACATTTGAACTACAAGTAACCATCCACGCAGCTGTTGCCTCCTCATCGCTGCTTCTGCGATAGTTGTGATACATCTGCTGCTGGTGTCAGCTGCTGGGCGGGCTGGTGCTGAGTTCCAGTCACCAAGGTGAGCATGGCTGGGAGCCCGCAGTCCGGTTCGATCAAGCTTGCTGTGAAATAGATTGCTGCACTGTGGTTATGCGCTGCGGAATCTGTGGGGTCTATCGTAATCAAGTGTCTGTGCGACTGCCTTAATCCCCACTGAGGACGACGCTGGAACTGGGCTATCCTGCATGCTTCTGCTGCGCTGCTGCTGCAACGTAAATACTATATTTCACTGATCTCACGACCACTCACCGGCTGCTTTGTCCACGTCCATGCTGCAAGGTGCAAGGAAACAGCATTGACACACACGGCAGGAGCAGGACGGTTTGTGGCTCAACGGTTGCTTTTGTACGCCACGACGTGCACAAGTTAAATATGCTGCTCGGCGGCTCGTGCTGTATTGTGTCCGTGAACGCAGGCGAGCCAGGGTTGACATGCAGATTTGGGCACTGCAAGTGCCATCTAGTGACGTCCCGTGCATGCTCCATTTGCGCATGTTCGGTGCGAGCATTACTGCTGCTGACTTAAGGAATGTAAATAGCATCAGCAGCAGCAGGATGCCTTGGGGTTGCTGGCACTGCTGTCTCCCACAGCAGGTCACCTGGTCTCCATGTTGCTGCAGCTGCTCCCGCTCGTGGTTCCCAGATGTTTGCCGTTTTTCCAGCAGTTTGCTGGTACAGGCAGTGAAGTAAATCAGCTCCTCGTACGTGGCACCAGGCAAGCCCTTTATCTTTTCTGTTACCCAGTGCCCTGCCTTGAGGATCTTGGATGCAGCAAGTGCATCCTCCTCGCTGATGATGACCGGCCGCCCTGACCTGTGCGCATCAGCAATACAGCCAAACTCGCGGAAGTTTTTGTAATGCCGCTCAATAAAGACACTGTGCCTCTCCTTGACACGCTTGTGTACACCGCCACCATGCCTGGAGCGGAACAGGATTGCTGCCTTGTGTGGATCTATCTCCCCAGTGCCAAAGTCGAAGGTGGAAGCGGCGCATACCACCGCCCATTCCCTGGTCTCAGCATCCTTGCGCTGGCTAGAACCCTGGGTTTCAGCAGATTTTGAGGTACCTGCACATAATGACACCATACTTCAGTCATGTGATTTGTGCGCCAGTGTGTACACTTTGGCGGTACAGGCAGTACAGTACAGCCTTTTGTCAATTTGTCTGACCACCCTGCAGTAGCACGAAAAGCCACCTACGCCTCCCCTGCGAGCTGACCCGCAACAAGTTGCCACAGTTATACGCTTGTCTTGGCAAAACCGATAATGTGTGCAAGTGTTGAGGCGCGGGGGTGGCTCTGGCGTGAGCTATATTCTGGACGTCTGCTGTTATCCTGTTATCTTTGCCGCTGATGCATGTGGCCCGCGGCAAAGCGCTGCATGTTGCCATTTTTCGAAATGGAGATATATTGAGCTGGTGGTGGTGGGGCATGGATGGGTGGCCATGTCATGTGGTGCTGTGTCACACTGTGGGCTCCTGCTGGCTGAAAGCTGCTGGCTGGCGCTGCAGCCTGCTGCCGCTGTTTTGATTTGGCATGTCAAAAACTCACTGGCAACTCGTGTTAGCGCCATAGCCATTGACTACATTTGAACTACAAGTAACCATCCACGCAGCTGTTGCCTCCTCATCGCTGCTTCTGCGATAGTTGTGATACATCTGCTGCTGGTGTCAGCTGCTGGGCGGGCTGGTGCTGAGTTCCAGTCACCAAGGTGAGCATGGCTGGGAGCCCGCAGTCCGGTTCGATCAAGCTTGCTGTGAAATAGATTGCTGCACTGTGGTTATGCGCTGCGGAATCTGTGGGGTCTATCGTAATCAAGTGTCTGTGCGACTGCCTTAATCCCCACTGAGGACGACGCTGGAACTGGGCTATCCTGCATGCTTCTGCTGCGCTGCTGCTGCAACGTAAATACTATATTTCACTGATCTCACGACCACTCACCGGCTGCTTTGTCCACGTCCATGCTGCAAGGTGCAAGGAAACAGCATTGACACACACGGCAGGAGCAGGACGGTTTGTGGCTCAACGGTTGCTTTTGTACGCCACGACGTGCACAAGTTAAATATGCTGCTCGGCGGCTCGTGCTGTATTGTGTCCGTGAACGCAGGCGAGCCAGGGTTGACATGCAGATTTGGGCACTGCAAGTGCCATCTAGTGACGTCCCGTGCATGCTCCATTTGCGCATGTTCGGTGCGAGCATTACTGCTGCTGACTTAAGGAATGTAAATAGCATCAGCAGCAGCAGGATGCCTTGGGGTTGCTGGCACTGCTGTCTCCCACAGCAGGTCACCTGGTCTCCATGTTGCTGCAGCTGCTCCCGCTCGTGGTTCCCAGATGTTTGCCGTTTTTCCAGCAGTTTGCTGGTACAGGCAGTGAAGTAAATCAGCTCCTCGTACGTGGCACCAGGCAAGCCCTTTATCTTTTCTGTTACCCAGTGCCCTGCCTTGAGGATCTTGGATGCAGCAAGTGCATCCTCCTCGCTGATGATGACCGGCCGCCCTGACCTGTGCGCATCAGCAATACAGCCAAACTCGCGGAAGTTTTTGTAATGCCGCTCAATAAAGACACTGTGCCTCTCCTTGACACGCTTGTGTACACCGCCACCATGCCTGGAGCGGAACAGGATTGCTGCCTTGTGTGGATCTATCTCCCCAGTGCCAAAGTCGAAGGTGGAAGCGGCGCATACCACCGCCCATTCCCTGGTCTCAGCATCCTTGCGCTGGCTAGAACCCTGGGTTTCAGCAGATTTTGAGGTACCTGCACATAATGACACCATACTTCAGTCATGTGATTTGTGCGCCAGTGTGTACACTTTGGCGGTACAGGCAGTACAGTACAGCCTTTTGTCAATTTGTCTGACCACCCTGCAGTAGCACGAAAAGCCACCTACGCCTCCCCTGCGAGCTGACCCGCAACAAGTTGCCACAGTTATACGCTTGTCTTGGCAAAACCGATAATGTGTGCAAGTGTTGAGGCGCGGGGGTGGCTCTGGCGTGAGCTATATTCTGGACGTCTGCTGTTATCCTGTTATCTTTGCCGCTGATGCATGTGGCCCGCGGCAAAGCGCTGCATGTTGCCATTTTTCGAAATGGAGATATATTGAGCTGGTGGTGGTGGGGCATGGATGGGTGGCCATGTCATGTGGTGCTGTGTCACACTGTGGGCTCCTGCTGGCTGAAAGCTGCTGGCTGGCGCTGCAGCCTGCTGCCGCTGTTTTGATTTGGCATGTCAAAAACTCACTGGCAACTCGTGTTAGCGCCATAGCCATTGACTACATTTGAACTACAAGTAACCATCCACGCAGCTGTTGCCTCCTCATCGCTGCTTCTGCGATAGTTGTGATACATCTGCTGCTGGTGTCAGCTGCTGGGCGGGCTGGTGCTGAGTTCCAGTCACCAAGGTGAGCATGGCTGGGAGCCCGCAGTCCGGTTCGATCAAGCTTGCTGTGAAATAGATTGCTGCACTGTGGTTATGCGCTGCGGAATCTGTGGGGTCTATCGTAATCAAGTGTCTGTGCGACTGCCTTAATCCCCACTGAGGACGACGCTGGAACTGGGCTATCCTGCATGCTTCTGCTGCGCTGCTGCTGCAACGTAAATACTATATTTCACTGATCTCACGACCACTCACCGGCTGCTTTGTCCACGTCCATGCTGCAAGGTGCAAGGAAACAGCATTGACACACACGGCAGGAGCAGGACGGTTTGTGGCTCAACGGTTGCTTTTGTACGCCACGACGTGCACAAGTTAAATATGCTGCTCGGCGGCTCGTGCTGTATTGTGTCCGTGAACGCAGGCGAGCCAGGGTTGACATGCAGATTTGGGCACTGCAAGTGCCATCTAGTGACGTCCCGTGCATGCTCCATTTGCGCATGTTCGGTGCGAGCATTACTGCTGCTGACTTAAGGAATGTAAATAGCATCAGCAGCAGCAGGATGCCTTGGGGTTGCTGGCACTGCTGTCTCCCACAGCAGGTCACCTGGTCTCCATGTTGCTGCAGCTGCTCCCGCTCGTGGTTCCCAGATGTTTGCCGTTTTTCCAGCAGTTTGCTGGTACAGGCAGTGAAGTAAATCAGCTCCTCGTACGTGGCACCAGGCAAGCCCTTTATCTTTTCTGTTACCCAGTGCCCTGCCTTGAGGATCTTGGATGCAGCAAGTGCATCCTCCTCGCTGATGATGACCGGCCGCCCTGACCTGTGCGCATCAGCAATACAGCCAAACTCGCGGAAGTTTTTGTAATGCCGCTCAATAAAGACACTGTGCCTCTCCTTGACACGCTTGTGTACACCGCCACCATGCCTGGAGCGGAACAGGATTGCTGCCTTGTGTGGATCTATCTCCCCAGTGCCAAAGTCGAAGGTGGAAGCGGCGCATACCACCGCCCATTCCCTGGTCTCAGCATCCTTGCGCTGGCTAGAACCCTGGGTTTCAGCAGATTTTGAGGTACCTGCACATAATGACACCATACTTCAGTCATGTGATTTGTGCGCCAGTGTGTACACTTTGGCGGTACAGGCAGTACAGTACAGCCTTTTGTCAATTTGTCTGACCACCCTGCAGTAGCACGAAAAGCCACCTACGCCTCCCCTGCGAGCTGACCCGCAACAAGTTGCCACAGTTATACGCTTGTCTTGGCAAAACCGATAATGTGTGCAAGTGTTGAGGCGCGGGGGTGGCTCTGGCGTGAGCTATATTCTGGACGTCTGCTGTTATCCTGTTATCTTTGCCGCTGATGCATGTGGCCCGCGGCAAAGCGCTGCATGTTGCCATTTTTCGAAATGGAGATATATTGAGCTGGTGGTGGTGGGGCATGGATGGGTGGCCATGTCATGTGGTGCTGTGTCACACTGTGGGCTCCTGCTGGCTGAAAGCTGCTGGCTGGCGCTGCAGCCTGCTGCCGCTGTTTTGATTTGGCATGTCAAAAACTCACTGGCAACTCGTGTTAGCGCCATAGCCATTGACTACATTTGAACTACAAGTAACCATCCACGCAGCTGTTGCCTCCTCATCGCTGCTTCTGCGATAGTTGTGATACATCTGCTGCTGGTGTCAGCTGCTGGGCGGGCTGGTGCTGAGTTCCAGTCACCAAGGTGAGCATGGCTGGGAGCCCGCAGTCCGGTTCGATCAAGCTTGCTGTGAAATAGATTGCTGCACTGTGGTTATGCGCTGCGGAATCTGTGGGGTCTATCGTAATCAAGTGTCTGTGCGACTGCCTTAATCCCCACTGAGGACGACGCTGGAACTGGGCTATCCTGCATGCTTCTGCTGCGCTGCTGCTGCAACGTAAATACTATATTTCACTGATCTCACGACCACTCACCGGCTGCTTTGTCCACGTCCATGCTGCAAGGTGCAAGGAAACAGCATTGACACACACGGCAGGAGCAGGACGGTTTGTGGCTCAACGGTTGCTTTTGTACGCCACGACGTGCACAAGTTAAATATGCTGCTCGGCGGCTCGTGCTGTATTGTGTCCGTGAACGCAGGCGAGCCAGGGTTGACATGCAGATTTGGGCACTGCAAGTGCCATCTAGTGACGTCC
This sequence comes from Tetradesmus obliquus, assembly GCA_030272155.1. Classification (NCBI taxonomy): domain Eukaryota; kingdom Viridiplantae; phylum Chlorophyta; class Chlorophyceae; order Sphaeropleales; family Scenedesmaceae; genus Tetradesmus; species Tetradesmus obliquus. The sequence goes on from CP126206.1 coordinate 1,106,021, forward strand.
CGTGCATGCTCCATTTGCGCATGTTCGGTGCGAGCATTACTGCTGCTGACTTAAGGAATGTAAATAGCATCAGCAGCAGCAGGATGCCTTGGGGTTGCTGGCACTGCTGTCTCCCACAGCAGGTCACCTGGTCTCCATGTTGCTGCAGCTGCTCCCGCTCGTGGTTCCCAGATGTTTGCCGTTTTTCCAGCAGTTTGCTGGTACAGGCAGTGAAGTAAATCAGCTCCTCGTACGTGGCACCAGGCAAGCCCTTTATCTTTTCTGTTACCCAGTGCCCTGCCTTGAGGATCTTGGATGCAGCAAGTGCATCCTCCTCGCTGATGATGACCGGCCGCCCTGACCTGTGCGCATCAGCAATACAGCCAAACTCGCGGAAGTTTTTGTAATGCCGCTCAATAAAGACACTGTGCCTCTCCTTGACACGCTTGTGTACACCGCCACCATGCCTGGAGCGGAACAGGATTGCTGCCTTGTGTGGATCTATCTCCCCAGTGCCAAAGTCGAAGGTGGAAGCGGCGCATACCACCGCCCATTCCCTGGTCTCAGCATCCTTGCGCTGGCTAGAACCCTGGGTTTCAGCAGATTTTGAGGTACCTGCACATAATGACACCATACTTCAGTCATGTGATTTGTGCGCCAGTGTGTACACTTTGGCGGTACAGGCAGTACAGTACAGCCTTTTGTCAATTTGTCTGACCACCCTGCAGTAGCACGAAAAGCCACCTACGCCTCCCCTGCGAGCTGACCCGCAACAAGTTGCCACAGTTATACGCTTGTCTTGGCAAAACCGATAATGTGTGCAAGTGTTGAGGCGCGGGGGTGGCTCTGGCGTGAGCTATATTCTGGACGTCTGCTGTTATCCTGTTATCTTTGCCGCTGATGCATGTGGCCCGCGGCAAAGCGCTGCATGTTGCCATTTTTCGAAATGGAGATATATTGAGCTGGTGGTGGTGGGGCATGGATGGGTGGCCATGTCATGTGGTGCTGTGTCACACTGTGGGCTCCTGCTGGCTGAAAGCTGCTGGCTGGCGCTGCAGCCTGCTGCCGCTGTTTTGATTTGGCATGTCAAAAACTCACTGGCAACTCGTGTTAGCGCCATAGCCATTGACTACATTTGAACTACAAGTAACCATCCACGCAGCTGTTGCCTCCTCATCGCTGCTTCTGCGATAGTTGTGATACATCTGCTGCTGGTGTCAGCTGCTGGGCGGGCTGGTGCTGAGTTCCAGTCACCAAGGTGAGCATGGCTGGGAGCCCGCAGTCCGGTTCGATCAAGCTTGCTGTGAAATAGATTGCTGCACTGTGGTTATGCGCTGCGGAATCTGTGGGGTCTATCGTAATCAAGTGTCTGTGCGACTGCCTTAATCCCCACTGAGGACGACGCTGGAACTGGGCTATCCTGCATGCTTCTGCTGCGCTGCTGCTGCAACGTAAATACTATATTTCACTGATCTCACGACCACTCACCGGCTGCTTTGTCCACGTCCATGCTGCAAGGTGCAAGGAAACAGCATTGACACACACGGCAGGAGCAGGACGGTTTGTGGCTCAACGGTTGCTTTTGTACGCCACGACGTGCACAAGTTAAATATGCTGCTCGGCGGCTCGTGCTGTATTGTGTCCGTGAACGCAGGCGAGCCAGGGTTGACATGCAGATTTGGGCACTGCAAGTGCCATCTAGTGACGTCCCGTGCATGCTCCATTTGCGCATGTTCGGTGCGAGCATTACTGCTGCTGACTTAAGGAATGTAAATAGCATCAGCAGCAGCAGGATGCCTTGGGGTTGCTGGCACTGCTGTCTCCCACAGCAGGTCACCTGGTCTCCATGTTGCTGCAGCTGCTCCCGCTCGTGGTTCCCAGATGTTTGCCGTTTTTCCAGCAGTTTGCTGGTACAGGCAGTGAAGTAAATCAGCTCCTCGTACGTGGCACCAGGCAAGCCCTTTATCTTTTCTGTTACCCAGTGCCCTGCCTTGAGGATCTTGGATGCAGCAAGTGCATCCTCCTCGCTGATGATGACCGGCCGCCCTGACCTGTGCGCATCAGCAATACAGCCAAACTCGCGGAAGTTTTTGTAATGCCGCTCAATAAAGACACTGTGCCTCTCCTTGACACGCTTGTGTACACCGCCACCATGCCTGGAGCGGAACAGGATTGCTGCCTTGTGTGGATCTATCTCCCCAGTGCCAAAGTCGAAGGTGGAAGCGGCGCATACCACCGCCCATTCCCTGGTCTCAGCATCCTTGCGCTGGCTAGAACCCTGGGTTTCAGCAGATTTTGAGGTACCTGCACATAATGACACCATACTTCAGTCATGTGATTTGTGCGCCAGTGTGTACACTTTGGCGGTACAGGCAGTACAGTACAGCCTTTTGTCAATTTGTCTGACCACCCTGCAGTAGCACGAAAAGCCACCTACGCCTCCCCTGCGAGCTGACCCGCAACAAGTTGCCACAGTTATACGCTTGTCTTGGCAAAACCGATAATGTGTGCAAGTGTTGAGGCGCGGGGGTGGCTCTGGCGTGAGCTATATTCTGGACGTCTGCTGTTATCCTGTTATCTTTGCCGCTGATGCATGTGGCCCGCGGCAAAGCGCTGCATGTTGCCATTTTTCGAAATGGAGATATATTGAGCTGGTGGTGGTGGGGCATGGATGGGTGGCCATGTCATGTGGTGCTGTGTCACACTGTGGGCTCCTGCTGGCTGAAAGCTGCTGGCTGGCGCTGCAGCCTGCTGCCGCTGTTTTGATTTGGCATGTCAAAAACTCACTGGCAACTCGTGTTAGCGCCATAGCCATTGACTACATTTGAACTACAAGTAACCATCCACGCAGCTGTTGCCTCCTCATCGCTGCTTCTGCGATAGTTGTGATACATCTGCTGCTGGTGTCAGCTGCTGGGCGGGCTGGTGCTGAGTTCCAGTCACCAAGGTGAGCATGGCTGGGAGCCCGCAGTCCGGTTCGATCAAGCTTGCTGTGAAATAGATTGCTGCACTGTGGTTATGCGCTGCGGAATCTGTGGGGTCTATCGTAATCAAGTGTCTGTGCGACTGCCTTAATCCCCACTGAGGACGACGCTGGAACTGGGCTATCCTGCATGCTTCTGCTGCGCTGCTGCTGCAACGTAAATACTATATTTCACTGATCTCACGACCACTCACCGGCTGCTTTGTCCACGTCCATGCTGCAAGGTGCAAGGAAACAGCATTGACACACACGGCAGGAGCAGGACGGTTTGTGGCTCAACGGTTGCTTTTGTACGCCACGACGTGCACAAGTTAAATATGCTGCTCGGCGGCTCGTGCTGTATTGTGTCCGTGAACGCAGGCGAGCCAGGGTTGACATGCAGATTTGGGCACTGCAAGTGCCATCTAGTGACGTCCCGTGCATGCTCCATTTGCGCATGTTCGGTGCGAGCATTACTGCTGCTGACTTAAGGAATGTAAATAGCATCAGCAGCAGCAGGATGCCTTGGGGTTGCTGGCACTGCTGTCTCCCACAGCAGGTCACCTGGTCTCCATGTTGCTGCAGCTGCTCCCGCTCGTGGTTCCCAGATGTTTGCCGTTTTTCCAGCAGTTTGCTGGTACAGGCAGTGAAGTAAATCAGCTCCTCGTACGTGGCACCAGGCAAGCCCTTTATCTTTTCTGTTACCCAGTGCCCTGCCTTGAGGATCTTGGATGCAGCAAGTGCATCCTCCTCGCTGATGATGACCGGCCGCCCTGACCTGTGCGCATCAGCAATACAGCCAAACTCGCGGAAGTTTTTGTAATGCCGCTCAATAAAGACACTGTGCCTCTCCTTGACACGCTTGTGTACACCGCCACCATGCCTGGAGCGGAACAGGATTGCTGCCTTGTGTGGATCCATCTCCCCAGTGCCAAAGTCGAAGGTGGAAGCGGCGCATACCACCGCCCATTCCCTGGTCTCAGCATCCTTGCGCTGGCTAGAACCCTGGGTTTCAGCAGATTTTGAGGTACCTGCACATAATGACACCATACTTCAGTCATGTGATTTGTGCGCCAGTGTGTACACTTTGGCGGTACAGGCAGTACAGTACAGCCTTTTGTCAATTTGTCTGACCACCCTGCAGTAGCACGAAAAGCCACCTACGCCTCCCCTGCGAGCTGACCCGCAACAAGTTGCCACAGTTATACGCTTGTCTTGGCAAAACCGATAATGTGTGCAAGTGTTGAGGCGCGGGGGTGGCTCTGGCGTGAGCTATATTCTGGACGTCTGCTGTTATCCTGTTATCTTTGCCGCTGATGCATGTGGCCCGCGGCAAAGCGCTGCATGTTGCCATTTTTCGAAATGGAGATATATTGAGCTGGTGGTGGTGGGGCATGGATGGGTGGCCATGTCATGTGGTGCTGTGTCACACTGTGGGCTCCTGCTGGCTGAAAGCTGCTGGCTGGCGCTGCAGCCTGCTGCCGCTGTTTTGATTTGGCATGTCAAAAACTCACTGGCAACTCGTGTTAGCGCCATAGCCATTGACTACATTTGAACTACAAGTAACCATCCACGCAGCTGTTGCCTCCTCATCGCTGCTTCTGCGATAGTTGTGATACATCTGCTGCTGGTGTCAGCTGCTGGGCGGGCTGGTGCTGAGTTCCAGTCACCAAGGTGAGCATGGCTGGGAGCCCGCAGTCCGGTTCGATCAAGCTTGCTGTGAAATAGATTGCTGCACTGTGGTTATGCGCTGCGGAATCTGTGGGGTCTATCGTAATCAAGTGTCTGTGCGACTGCCTTAATCCCCACTGAGGACGACGCTGGAACTGGGCTATCCTGCATGCTTCTGCTGCGCTGCTGCTGCAACGTAAATACTATATTTCACTGATCTCACGACCACTCACCGGCTGCTTTGTCCACGTCCATGCTGCAAGGTGCAAGGAAACAGCATTGACACACACGGCAGGAGCAGGACGGTTTGTGGCTCAACGGTTGCTTTTGTACGCCACGACGTGCACAAGTTAAATATGCTGCTCGGCGGCTCGTGCTGTATTGTGTCCGTGAACGCAGGCGAGCCAGGGTTGACATGCAGATTTGGGCACTGCAAGTGCCATCTAGTGACGTCCCGTGCATGCTCCATTTGCGCATGTTCGGTGCGAGCATTACTGCTGCTGACTTAAGGAATGTAAATAGCATCAGCAGCAGCAGGATGCCTTGGGGTTGCTGGCACTGCTGTCTCCCACAGCAGGTCACCTGGTCTCCATGTTGCTGCAGCTGCTCCCGCTCGTGGTTCCCAGATGTTTGCCGTTTTTCCAGCAGTTTGCTGGTACAGGCAGTGAAGTAAATCAGCTCCTCGTACGTGGCACCAGGCAAGCCCTTTATCTTTTCTGTTACCCAGTGCCCTGCCTTGAGGATCTTGGATGCAGCAAGTGCATCCTCCTCGCTGATGATGACCGGCCGCCCTGACCTGTGCGCATCAGCAATACAGCCAAACTCGCGGAAGTTTTTGTAATGCCGCTCAATAAAGACACTGTGCCTCTCCTTGACACGCTTGTGTACACCGCCACCATGCCTGGAGCGGAACAGGATTGCTGCCTTGTGTGGATCTATCTCCCCAGTGCCAAAGTCGAAGGTGGAAGCGGCGCATACCACCGCCCATTCCCTGGTCTCAGCATCCTTGCGCTGGCTAGAACCCTGGGTTTCAGCAGATTTTGAGGTACCTGCACATAATGACACCATACTTCAGTCATGTGATTTGTGCGCCAGTGTGTACACTTTGGCGGTACAGGCAGTACAGTACAGCCTTTTGTCAATTTGTCTGACCACCCTGCAGTAGCACGAAAAGCCACCTACGCCTCCCCTGCGAGCTGACCCGCAACAAGTTGCCACAGTTATACGCTTGTCTTGGCAAAACCGATAATGTGTGCAAGTGTTGAGGCGCGGGGGTGGCTCTGGCGTGAGCTATATTCTGGACGTCTGCTGTTATCCTGTTATCTTTGCCGCTGATGCATGTGGCCCGCGGCAAAGCGCTGCATGTTGCCATTTTTCGAAATGGAGATATATTGAGCTGGTGGTGGTGGGGCATGGATGGGTGGCCATGTCATGTGGTGCTGTGTCACACTGTGGGCTCCTGCTGGCTGAAAGCTGCTGGCTGGCGCTGCAGCCTGCTGCCGCTGTTTTGATTTGGCATGTCAAAAACTCACTGGCAACTCGTGTTAGCGCCATAGCCATTGACTACATTTGAACTACAAGTAACCATCCACGCAGCTGTTGCCTCCTCATCGCTGCTTCTGCGATAGTTGTGATACATCTGCTGCTGGTGTCAGCTGCTGGGCGGGCTGGTGCTGAGTTCCAGTCACCAAGGTGAGCATGGCTGGGAGCCCGCAGTCCGGTTCGATCAAGCTTGCTGTGAAATAGATTGCTGCACTGTGGTTATGCGCTGCGGAATCTGTGGGGTCTATCGTAATCAAGTGTCTGTGCGACTGCCTTAATCCCCACTGAGGACGACGCTGGAACTGGGCTATCCTGCATGCTTCTGCTGCGCTGCTGCTGCAACGTAAATACTATATTTCACTGATCTCACGACCACTCACCGGCTGCTTTGTCCACGTCCATGCTGCAAGGTGCAAGGAAACAGCATTGACACACACGGCAGGAGCAGGACGGTTTGTGGCTCAACGGTTGCTTTTGTACGCCACGACGTGCACAAGTTAAATATGCTGCTCGGCGGCTCGTGCTGTATTGTGTCCGTGAACGCAGGCGAGCCAGGGTTGACATGCAGATTTGGGCACTGCAAGTGCCATCTAGTGACGTCCCGTGCATGCTCCATTTGCGCATGTTCGGTGCGAGCATTACTGCTGCTGACTTAAGGAATGTAAATAGCATCAGCAGCAGCAGGATGCCTTGGGGTTGCTGGCACTGCTGTCTCCCACAGCAGGTCACCTGGTCTCCATGTTGCTGCAGCTGCTCCCGCTCGTGGTTCCCAGATGTTTGCCGTTTTTCCAGCAGTTTGCTGGTACAGGCAGTGAAGTAAATCAGCTCCTCGTACGTGGCACCAGGCAAGCCCTTTATCTTTTCTGTTACCCAGTGCCCTGCCTTGAGGATCTTGGATGCAGCAAGTGCATCCTCCTCGCTGATGATGACCGGCCGCCCTGACCTGTGCGCATCAGCAATACAGCCAAACTCGCGGAAGTTTTTGTAATGCCGCTCAATAAAGACACTGTGCCTCTCCTTGACACGCTTGTGTACACCGCCACCATGCCTGGAGCGGAACAGGATTGCTGCCTTGTGTGGATCTATCTCCCCAGTGCCAAAGTCGAAGGTGGAAGCGGCGCATACCACCGCCCATTCCCTGGTCTCAGCATCCTTGCGCTGGCTAGAACCCTGGGTTTCAGCAGATTTTGAGGTACCTGCACATAATGACACCATACTTCAGTCATGTGATTTGTGCGCCAGTGTGTACACTTTGGCGGTACAGGCAGTACAGTACAGCCTTTTGTCAATTTGTCTGACCACCCTGCAGTAGCACGAAAAGCCACCTACGCCTCCCCTGCGAGCTGACCCGCAACAAGTTGCCACAGTTATACGCTTGTCTTGGCAAAACCGATAATGTGTGCAAGTGTTGAGGCGCGGGGGTGGCTCTGGCGTGAGCTATATTCTGGACGTCTGCTGTTATCCTGTTATCTTTGCCGCTGATGCATGTGGCCCGCGGCAAAGCGCTGCATGTTGCCATTTTTCGAAATGGAGATATATTGAGCTGGTGGTGGTGGGGCATGGATGGGTGGCCATGTCATGTGGTGCTGTGTCACACTGTGGGCTCCTGCTGGCTGAAAGCTGCTGGCTGGCGCTGCAGCCTGCTGCCGCTGTTTTGATTTGGCATGTCAAAAACTCACTGGCAACTCGTGATAGCGCCATAGCCATTGAGTACATTTGAACTACAAGTAACCATCCACGCAGCTGTTGCCTCCTCATCGCTGCTTCTGCGATAGTTGTGATACATCTGCTGCTGGTGTCAGCTGCTGGGCGGGCTGGTGCTGAGTTCCAGTCACCAAGGTGAGCATGGCTGGGAGCCCGCAGTCCGGTTCGATCAAGCTTGCTGTGAAATAGATTGCTGCACTGTGGTTATGCGCTGCGGAATCTGTGGGGTCTATCGTAATCAAGTGTCTGTGTGACTGCCTTAATCCCCACTGAGGACGACGCTGGAACTGGGCTATCCTGCATGCTTCTGCTGCGCTGCTGCTGCAACGTAAATACTATATTTCACTGATCTCACGACCACTCACCGGCTGCTTTGTCCACGTCCATGCTGCAAGGTGCAAGGAAACAGCATTGACACACACGGCAGGAGCAGGACGGTTTGTGGCTCAACGGTTGCTTTTGTACGCCACGACGTGCACAAGTTAAATATGCTGCTCGGCGGCTCGTGCTGTATTGTGTCCGTGAACGCAGGCGAGCCAGGGTTGACATGCAGATTTGGGCACTGCAAGTGCCATCTAGTGACGTCCCGTGCATGCTCCATTTGCGCATGTTCGGTGCGAGCATTACTGCTGCTGACTTAAGGAATGTAAATAGCATCAGCAGCAGCAGGATGCCTTGGGGTTGCTGGCACTGCTGTCTCCCACAGCAGGTCACCTGGTCTCCATGTTGCTGCAGCTGCTCCCGCTCGTGGTTCCCAGATGTTTGCCGTTTTTCCAGCAGTTTGCTGGTACAGGCAGTGAAGTAAATCAGCTCCTCGTACGTGGCACCAGGCAAGCCCTTTATCTTTTCTGTTACCCAGTGCCCTGCCTTGAGGATCTTGGATGCAGCAAGTGCATCCTCCTCGCTGATGATGACCGGCCGCCCTGACCTGTGCGCATCAGCAATACAGCCAAACTCGCGGAAGTTTTTGTAATGCCGCTCAATAAAGACACTGTGCCTCTCCTTGACACGCTTGTGTACACCGCCACCATGCCTGGAGCGGAACAGGATTGCTGCCTTGTGTGGATCTATCTCCCCAGTGCCAAAGTCGAAGGTGGAAGCGGCGCATACCACCGCCCATTCCCTGGTCTCAGCATCCTTGCGCTGGCTAGAACCCTGGGTTTCAGCAGATTTTGAGGTACCTGCACATAATGACACCATACTTCAGTCATGTGATTTGTGCGCCAGTGTGTACACTTTGGCGGTACAGGCAGTACAGTACAGCCTTTTGTCAATTTGTCTGACCACCCTGCAGTAGCACGAAAAGCCACCTACGCCTCCCCTGCGAGCTGACCCGCAACAAGTTGCCACAGTTATACGCTTGTCTTGGCAAAACCGATAATGTGTGCAAGTGTTGAGGCGCGGGGGTGGCTCTGGCGTGAGCTATATTCTGGACGTCTGCTGTTATCCTGTTATCTTTGCCGCTGATGCATGTGGCCCGCGGCAAAGCGCTGCATGTTGCCATTTTTCGAAATGGAGATATATTGAGCTGGTGGTGGTGGGGCATGGATGGGTGGCCATGTCATGTGGTGCTGTGTCACACTGTGGGCTCCTGCTGGCTGAAAGCTGCTGGCTGGCGCTGCAGCCTGCTGCCGCTGTTTTGATTTGGCATGTCAAAAACTCACTGGCAACTCGTGTTAGCGCCATAGCCATTGACTACATTTGAACTACAAGTAACCATCCACGCAGCTGTTGCCTCCTCATCGCTGCTTCTGCGATAGTTGTGATACATCTGCTGCTGGTGTCAGCTGCTGGGCGGGCTGGTGCTGAGTTCCAGTCACCAAGGTGAGCATGGCTGGGAGCCCGCAGTCCGGTTCGATCAAGCTTGCTGTGAAATAGATTGCTGCACTGTGGTTATGCGCTGCGGAATCTGTGGGGTCTATCGTAATCAAGTGTCTGTGCGACTGCCTTAATCCCCACTGAGGACGACGCTGGAACTGGGCTATCCTGCATGCTTCTGCTGCGCTGCTGCTGCAACGTAAATACTATATTTCACTGATCTCACGACCACTCACCGGCTGCTTTGTCCACGTCCATGCTGCAAGGTGCAAGGAAACAGCATTGACACACACGGCAGGAGCAGGACGGTTTGTGGCTCAACGGTTGCTTTTGTACGCCACGACGTGCACAAGGTAAATATGCTGCTCGGCGGCTCGTGCTGTATTGTGTCCGTGAACGCAGGCGAGCCAGGGTTGACATGCAGATTTGGGCACTGCAAGTGCCATCTAGTGACGTCCCGTGCATGCTCCATTTGCGCATGTTCGGTGCGAGCATTACTGCTGCTGACTTAAGGAATGTAAATGGCATCAGCAGCAGCAGGATGCCTTGGGGTTGCTGGCACTGCTGTCTCCCACAGCAGGTCACCTGGTCTCCATGTTGCTGCAGCTGCTCCCGCTCGTGGTTCCCAGATGTTTGCCGTTTTTCCAGCAGTTTGCTGGTACAGGCAGTGAAGTAAATCAGCTCCTCGTACGTGGCACCAGGCAAGCCCTTTATCTTTTCTGTTACCCAGTGCCCTGCCTTGAGGATCTTGGATGCAGCAAGTGCATCCTCCTCGCTGATGATGACCGGCCGCCCTGACCTGTGCGCATCAGCAATACAGCCAAACTCGCGGAAGTTTTTGTAATGCCGCTCAATAAAGACACTGTGCCTCTCCTTGACACGCTTGTGTACACCGCCACCATGCCTGGAGCGGAACAGGATTGCTGCCTTGTGTGGATCTATCTCCCCAGTGCCAAAGTCGAAGGTGGAAGCGGCGCATACCACCGCCCATTCCCTGGTCTCAGCATCCTTGCGCTGGCTAGAACCCTGGGTTTCAGCAGATTTTGAGGTACCTGCACATAATGACACCATACTTCAGTCATGTGATTTGTGCGCCAGTGTGTACACTTTGGCGGTACAGGCAGTACAGTACAGCCTTTTGTCAATTTGTCTGACCACCCTGCAGTAGCACGAAAAGCCACCTACGCCTCCCCCTGCGAGCTGACCCGCAACAAGTTGCCACAGTTATACGCTTGTCTTGGCAAAACCGATAATGTGTGCAAGTGTTGAGGCGCGGGGGTGGCTCTGGCGTGAGCTATATTCTGGACGTCTGCTGTTATCCTGTTATCTTTGCCGCTGATGCATGTGGCCCGCGGCAAAGCGCTGCATGTTGCCATTTTTCGAAATGGAGATATATTGAGCTGGTGGTGGTGGGGCATGGATGGGTGGCCATGTCATGTGGTGCTGTGTCACACTGTGGGCTCCTGCTGGCTGAAAGCTGCTGGCTGGCGCTGCAGCCTGCTGCCGCTGTTTTGATTTGGCATGTCAAAAACTCACTGGCAACTCGTGTTAGCGCCATAGCCATTGACTACATTTGAACTACAAGTAACCATCCACGCAGCTGTTGCCTCCTCATCGCTGCTTCTGCGATAGTTGTGATACATCTGCTGCTGGTGTCAGCTGCTGGGCGGGCTGGTGCTGAGTTCCAGTCACCAAGGTGAGCATGGCTGGGAGCCCGCAGTCCGGTTCGATCAAGCTTGCTGTGAAATAGATTGCTGCACTGTGGTTATGCGCTGCGGAATCTGTGGGGTCTATCGTAATCAAGTGTCTGTGCGACTGCCTTAATCCCCACTGAGGACGACGCTGGAACTGGGCTATCCTGCATGCTTCTGCTGCGCTGCTGCTGCAACGTAAATACTATATTTCACTGATCTCACGACCACTCACCGGCTGCTTTGTCCACGTCCATGCTGCAAGGTGCAAGGAAACAGCATTGACACACACGGCAGGAGCAGGACGGTTTGTGGCTCAACGGTTGCTTTTGTACGCCACGACGTGCACAAGGTAAATATGCTGCTCGGCGGCTCGTGCTGTATTGTGTCCGTGAACGCAGGCGAGCCAGGGTTGACATGCAGATTTGGGCACTGCAAGTGCCATCTAGTGACGTCCCGTGCATGCTCCATTTGCGCATGTTCGGTGCGAGCATTACTGCTGCTGACTTAAGGAATGTAAATGGCATCAGCAGCAGCAGGATGCCTTGGGGTTGCTGGCACTGCTGTCTCCCACAGCAGGTCACCTGGTCTCCATGTTGCTGCAGCTGCTCCCGCTCGTGGTTCCCAGATGTTTGCCGTTTTTCCAGCAGTTTGCTGGTACAGGCAGTGAAGTAAATCAGCTCCTCGTACGTGGCACCAGGCAAGCCCTTTATCTTTTCTGTTACCCAGTGCCCTGCCTTGAGGATCTTGGATGCAGCAAGTGCATCCTCCTCGCTGATGATGACCGGCCGCCCTGACCTGTGCGCATCAGCAATACAGCCAAACTCGCGGAAGTTTTTGTAATGCCGCTCAATAAAGACACTGTGCCTCTCCTTGACACGCTTGTGTACACCGCCACCATGCCTGGAGCGGAACAGGATTGCTGCCTTGTGTGGATCTATCTCCCCAGTGCCAAAGTCGAAGGTGGAAGCGGCGCATACCACCGCCCATTCCCTGGTCTCAGCATCCTTGCGCTGGCTAGAACCCTGGGTTTCAGCAGATTTTGAGGTACCTGCACATAATGACACCATACTTCAGTCATGTGATTTGTGCGCCAGTGTGTACACTTTGGCGGTACAGGCAGTACAGTACAGCCTTTTGTCAATTTGTCTGACCACCCTGCAGTAGCACGAAAAGCCACCTACGCCTCCCCTGCGAGCTGACCCGCAACAAGTTGCCACAGTTATACGCTTGTCTTGGCAAAACCGATAATGTGTGCAAGTGTTGAGGCGCGGGGGTGGCTCTGGCGTGAGCTATATTCTGGACGTCTGCTGTTATCCTGTTATCTTTGCCGCTGATGCATGTGGCCCGCGGCAAAGCGCTGCATGTTGCCATTTTTCGAAATGGAGATATATTGAGCTGGTGGTGGTGGGGCATGGATGGGTGGCCATGTCATGTGGTGCTGTGTCACACTGTGGGCTCCTGCTGGCTGAAAGCTGCTGGCTGGCGCTGCAGCCTGCTGCCGCTGTTTTGATTTGGCATGTCAAAAACTCACTGGCAACTCGTGTTAGCGCCATAGCCATTGACTACATTTGAACTACAAGTAACCATCCACGCAGCTGTTGCCTCCTCATCGCTGCTTCTGCGATAGTTGTGATACATCTGCTGCTGGTGTCAGCTGCTGGGCGGGCTGGTGCTGAGTTCCAGTCACCAAGGTGAGCATGGCTGGGAGCCCGCAGTCCGGTTCGATCAAGCTTGCTGTGAAATAGATTGCTGCACTGTGGTTATGCGCTGCGGAATCTGTGGGGTCTATCGTAATCAAGTGTCTGTGCGACTGCCTTAATCCCCACTGAGGACGACGCTGGAACTGGGCTATCCTGCATGCTTCTGCTGCGCTGCTGCTGCAACGTAAATACTATATTTCACTGATCTCACGACCACTCACCGGCTGCTTTGTCCACGTCCATGCTGCAAGGTGCAAGGAAACAGCATTGACACACACGGCAGGAGCAGGACGGTTTGTGGCTCAACGGTTGCTTTTGTACGCCACGACGTGCACAAGGTAAATATGCTGCTCGGCGGCTCGTGCTGTATTGTGTCCGTGAACGCAGGCGAGCCAGGGTTGCAACCCTGGCAATTGACATGCAGATTTGGGCACTGCAAGTGCCATCTAGTGACGTCCCGTGCATGCTCCATTTGCGCATGTTCGGTGCGAGCATTACTGCTGCTGACTTAAGGAATGTAAATGGCATCAGCAGCAGCAGGATGCCTTGGGGTTGCTGGCACTGCTGTCTCCCACAGCAGGTCACCTGGTCTCCATGTTGCTGCAGCTGCTCCCGCTCGTGGTTCCCAGATGTTTGCCGTTTTTCCAGCAGTTTGCTGGTACAGGCAGTGAAGTAAATCAGCTCCTCGTACGTGGCACCAGGCAAGCCCTTTATCTTTTCTGTTACCCAGTGCCCTGCCTTGAGGATCTTGGATGCAGCAAGTGCATCCTCCTCGCTGATGATGACCGGCCGCCCTGACCTGTGCGCATCAGCAATACAGCCAAACTCGCGGAAGTTTTTGTAATGCCGCTCAATAAAGACACTGTGCCTCTCCTTGACACGCTTGTGTACACCGCCACCATGCCTGGAGCGGAACAGGATTGCTGCCTTGTGTGGATCTATCTCCCCAGTGCCAAAGTCGAAGGTGGAAGCGGCGCATACCACCGCCCATTCCCTGGTCTCAGCATCCTTGCGCTGGCTAGAACCCTGGGTTTCAGCAGATTTTGAGGTACCTGCACATAATGACACCATACTTCAGTCATGTGATTTGTGCGCCAGTGTGTACACTTTGGCGGTACAGGCAGTACAGTACAGCCTTTTGTCAATTTGTCTGACCACCCTGCAGTAGCACGAAAAGCCACCTACGCCTCCCCTGCGAGCTGACCCGCAACAAGTTGCCACAGTTATACGCTTGTCTTGGCAAAACCGATAATGTGTGCAAGTGTTGAGGCGCGGGGGTGGCTCTGGCGTGAGCTATATTCTGGACGTCTGCTGTTATCCTGTTATCTTTGCCGCTGATGCATGTGGCCCGCGGCAAAGCGCTGCATGTTGCCATTTTTCGAAATGGAGATATATTGAGCTGGTGGTGGTGGGGCATGGATGGGTGGCCATGTCATGTGGTGCTGTGTCACACTGTGGGCTCCTGCTGGCTGAAAGCTGCTGGCTGGCGCTGCAGCCTGCTGCCGCTGTTTTGATTTGGCATGTCAAAAACTCACTGGCAACTCGTGTTAGCGCCATAGCCATTGACTACCTTTGAACTACAAGTAACCATCCACGCAGCTGTTGCCTCCTCATCGCTGCTTCTGCGATAGTTGTGATACATCTGCTGCTGGTGTCAGCTGCTGGGCGGGCTGGTGCTGAGTTCCAGTCACCAAGGTGAGCATGGCTGGGAGCCCGCAGTCCGGTTCGATCAAGCTTGCTGTGAAATAGATTGCTGCACTGTGGTTATGCGCTGCGGAATCTGTGGGGTCTATCGTAATCAAGTGTCTGTGCGACTGCCTTAATCCCCACTGAGGACGACGCTGGAACTGGGCTATCCTGCATGCTTCTGCTGCGCTGCTGCTGCAACGTAAATACTATATTTCACTGATCTCACGACCACTCACCGGCTGCTTTGTCCACGTCCATGCTGCAAGGTGCAAGGAAACAGCATTGACACACACGGCAGGAGCAGGACGGTTTGTGGCTCAACGGTTGCTTTTGTACGCCACGACGTGCACAAGTTAAATATGCTGCTCGGCGGCTCGTGCTGTATTGTGTCCGTGAACGCAGGCGAGCCAGGGTTGACATGCAGATTTGGGCACTGCAAGTGCCATCTAGTGACGTCCCGTGCATGCTCCATTTGCGCATGTTCGGTGCGAGCATTACTGCTGCTGACTTAAGGAATGTAAATAGCATCAGCAGCAGCAGGATGCCTTGGGGTTGCTGGCACTGCTGTCTCCCACAGCAGGTCACCTGGTCTCCATGTTGCTGCAGCTGCTCCCGCTCGTGGTTCCCAGATGTTTGCCGTTTTTCCAGCAGTTTGCTGGTACAGGCAGTGAAGTAAATCAGCTCCTCGTACGTGGCACCAGGCAAGCCCTTTATCTTTTCTGTTACCCAGTGCCCTGCCTTGAGGATCTTGGATGCAGCAAGTGCATCCTCCTCGCTGATGATGACCGGCCGCCCTGACCTGTGCGCATCAGCAATACAGCCAAACTCGCGGAAGTTTTTGTAATGCCGCTCAATAAAGACACTGTGCCTCTCCTTGACACGCTTGTGTACACCGCCACCATGCCTGGAGCGGAACAGGATTGCTGCCTTGTGTGGATCTATCTCCCCAGTGCCAAAGTCGAAGGTGGAAGCGGCGCATACCACCGCCCATTCCCTGGTCTCAGCATCCTTGCGCTGGCTAGAACCCTGGGTTTCAGCAGATTTTGAGGTACCTGCACATAATGACACCATACTTCAGTCATGTGATTTGTGCGCCAGTGTGTACACTTTGGCGGTACAGGCAGTACATTACAGCCTTTTGTCAATTTGTCTGACCACCCTGCAGTAGCACGAAAAGCCACCTACGCCTCCCCTGCGAGCTGACCCGCAACAAGTTGCCACAGTTATACGCTTGTCTTGGCAAAACCGATAATGTGTGCAAGTGTTGAGGCGCGGGGGTGGCTCTGGCGTGAGCTATATTCTGGACGTCTGCTGTTATCCTGTTATCTTTGCCGCTGATGCATGTGGCCCGCGGCAAAGCGCTGCATGTTGCCATTTTTCGAAATGGAGATATATTGAGCTGGTGGTGGTGGGGCATGGATGGGTGGCCATGTCATGTGGTGCTGTGTCACACTGTGGGCTCCTGCTGGCTGAAAGCTGCTGGCTGGCGCTGCAGCCTGCTGCCGCTGTTTTGATTTGGCATGTCAAAAACTCACTGGCAACTCGTGTTAGCGCCATAGCCATTGACTACATTTGAACTACAAGTAACCATCCACGCAGCTGTTGCCTCCTCATCGCTGCTTCTGCGATAGTTGTGATACATCTGCTGCTGGTGTCAGCTGCTGGGCGGGCTGGTGCTGAGTTCCAGTCACCAAGGTGAGCATGGCTGGGAGCCCGCAGTCCGGTTCGATCAAGCTTGCTGTGAAATAGATTGCTGCACTGTGGTTATGCGCTGCGGAATCTGTGGGGTCTATCGTAATCAAGTGTCTGTGCGACTGCCTTAATCCCCACTGAGGACGACGCTGGAACTGGGCTATCCTGCATGCTTCTGCTGCGCTGCTGCTGCAACGTAAATACTATATTTCACTGATCTCACGACCACTCACCGGCTGCTTTGTCCACGTCCATGCTGCAAGGTGCAAGGAAACAGCATTGACACACACGGCAGGAGCAGGACGGTTTGTGGCTCAACGGTTGCTTTTGTACGCCACGACGTGCACAAGTTAAATATGCTGCTCGGCGGCTCGTGCTGTATTGTGTCCGTGAACGCAGGCGAGCCAGGGTTGACATGCAGATTTGGGCACTGCAAGTGCCATCTAGTGACGTCCCGTGCATGCTCCATTTGCGCATGTTCGGTGCGAGCATTACTGCTGCTGACTTAAGGAATGTAAATAGCATCAGCAGCAGCAGGATGCCTTGGGGTTGCTGGCACTGCTGTCTCCCACAGCAGGTCACCTGGTCTCCATGTTGCTGCAGCTGCTCCCGCTCGTGGTTCCCAGATGTTTGCCGTTTTTCCAGCAGTTTGCTGGTACAGGCAGTGAAGTAAATCAGCTCCTCGTACGTGGCACCAGGCAAGCCCTTCATCTTTTCTGTTACCCAGTGCCCTGCCTTGAGGATCTTGGATGCAGCAAGTGCATCCTCCTCGCTGATGATGACCGGCCGCCCTGACCTGTGCGCATCAGCAATACAGCCAAACTCGCGGAAGTTTTTGTAATGCCGCTCAATAAAGACACTGTGCCTCTCCTTGACACGCTTGTGTACACCGCCACCATGCCTGGAGCGGAACAGGATTGCTGCCTTGTGTGGATCTATCTCCCCAGTGCCAAAGTCGAAGGTGGAAGCGGCGCATACCACCGCCCATTCCCTGGTCTCAGCATCCTTGCGCTGGCTAGAACCCTGGGTTTCAGCAGATTTTGAGGTACCTGCACATAATGACACCATACTTCAGTCATGTGATTTGTGCGCCAGTGTGTACACTTTGGCGGTACAGGCAGTACATTACAGCCTTTTGTCAATTTGTCTGACCACCCTGCAGTAGCACGAAAAGCCACCTACGCCTCCCCTGCGAGCTGACCCGCAACAAGTTGCCACAGTTATACGCTTGTCTTGGCAAAACCGATAATGTGTGCAAGTGTTGAGGCGCGGGGGTGGCTCTGGCGTGAGCTATATTCTGGACGTCTGCTGTTATCCTGTTATCTTTGCCGCTGATGCATGTGGCCCGCGGCAAAGCGCTGCATGTTGCCATTTTTCGAAATGGAGATATATTGAGCTGGTGGTGGTGGGGCATGGATGGGTGGCCATGTCATGTGGTGCTGTGTCACACTGTGGGCTCCTGCTGGCTGAAAGCTGCTGGCTGGCGCTGCAGCCTGCTGCCGCTGTTTTGATTTGGCATGTCAAAAACTCACTGGCAACTCGTGTTAGCGCCATAGCCATTGACTACATTTGAACTACAAGTAACCATCCACGCAGCTGTTGCCTCCTCATCGCTGCTTCTGCGATAGTTGTGATACATCTGCTGCTGGTGTCAGCTGCTGGGCGGGCTGGTGCTGAGTTCCAGTCACCAAGGTGAGCATGGCTGGGAGCCCGCAGTCCGGTTCGATCAAGCTTGCTGTGAAATAGATTGCTGCACTGTGGTTATGCGCTGCGGAATCTGTGGGGTCTATCGTAATCAAGTGTCTGTGCGACTGCCTTAATCCCCACTGAGGACGACGCTGGAACTGGGCTATCCTGCATGCTTCTGCTGCGCTGCTGCTGCAACGTAAATACTATATTTCACTGATCTCACGACCACTCACCGGCTGCTTTGTCCACGTCCATGCTGCAAGGTGCAAGGAAACAGCATTGACACACACGGCAGGAGCAGGACGGTTTGTGGCTCAACGGTTGCTTTTGTACGCCACGACGTGCACAAGGTAAATATGCTGCTCGGCGGCTCGTGCTGTATTGTGTCCGTGAACGCAGGCGAGCCAGGGTTGACATGCAGATTTGGGCACTGCAAGTGCCATCTAGTGACGTCCCGTGCATGCTCCATTTGCGCATGTTCGGTGCGAGCATTACTGCTGCTGACTTAAGGAATGTAAATAGCATCAGCAGCAGCAGGATGCCTTGGGGTTGCTGGCACTGCTGTCTCCCACAGCAGGTCACCTGGTCTCCATGTTGCTGCAGCTGCTCCCGCTCGTGGTTCCCAGATGTTTGCCGTTTTTCCAGCAGTTTGCTGGTACAGGCAGTGAAGTAAATCAGCTCCTCGTACGTGGCACCAGGCAAGCCCTTTATCTTTTCTGTTACCCAGTGCCCTGCCTTGAGGATCTTGGATGCAGCAAGTGCATCCTCCTCGCTGATGATGACCGGCCGCCCTGACCTGTGCGCATCAGCAATACAGCCAAACTCGCGGAAGTTTTTGTAATGCCGCTCAATAAAGACACTGTGCCTCTCCTTGACACGCTTGTGTACACCGCCACCATGCCTGGAGCGGAACAGGATTGCTGCCTTGTGTGGATCTATCTCCCCAGTGCCAAAGTCGAAGGTGGAAGCGGCGCATACCACCGCCCATTCCCTGGTCTCAGCATCCTTGCGCTGGCTAGAACCCTGGGTTTCAGCAGATTTTGAGGTACCTGCACATAATGACACCATACTTCAGTCATGTGATTTGTGCGCCAGTGTGTACACTTTGGCGGTACAGGCAGTACAGTACAGCCTTTTGTCAATTTGTCTGACCACCCTGCAGTAGCACGAAAAGCCACCTACGCCTCCCCTGCGAGCTGACCCGCAACAAGTTGCCACAGTTATACGCTTGTCTTGGCAAAACCGATAATGTGTGCAAGTGTTGAGGCGCGGGGGTGGCTCTGGCGTGAGCTATATTCTGGACGTCTGCTGTTATCCTGTTATCTTTGCCGCTGATGCATGTGGCCCGCGGCAAAGCGCTGCATGTTGCCATTTTTCGAAATGGAGATATATTGAGCTGGTGGTGGTGGGGCATGGATGGGTGGCCATGTCATGTGGTGCTGTGTCACACTGTGGGCTCCTGCTGGCTGAAAGCTGCTGGCTGGCGCTGCAGCCTGCTGCCGCTGTTTTGATTTGGCATGTCAAAAACTCACTGGCAACTCGTGTTAGCGCCATAGCCATTGACTACCTTTGAACTACAAGTAACCATCCACGCAGCTGTTGCCTCCTCATCGCTGCTTCTGCGATAGTTGTGATACATCTGCTGCTGGTGTCAGCTGCTGGGCGGGCTGGTGCTGAGTTCCAGTCACCAAGGTGAGCATGGCTGGGAGCCCGCAGTCCGGTTCGATCAAGCTTGCTGTGAAATAGATTGCTGCACTGTGGTTATGCGCTGCGGAATCTGTGGGGTCTATCGTAATCAAGTGTCTGTGCGACTGCCTTAATCCCCACTGAGGACGACGCTGGAACTGGGCTATCCTGCATGCTTCTGCTGCGCTGCTGCTGCAACGTAAATACTATATTTCACTGATCTCACGACCACTCACCGGCTGCTTTGTCCACGTCCATGCTGCAAGGTGCAAGGAAACAGCATTGACACACACGGCAGGAGCAGGACGGTTTGTGGCTCAACGGTTGCTTTTGTACGCCACGACGTGCACAAGTTAAATATGCTGCTCGGCGGCTCGTGCTGTATTGTGTCCGTGAACGCAGGCGAGCCAGGGTTGACATGCAGATTTGGGCACTGCAAGTGCCATCTAGTGACGTCCCGTGCATGCTCCATTTGCGCATGTTCGGTGCGAGCATTACTGCTGCTGACTTAAGGAATGTAAATAGCATCAGCAGCAGCAGGATGCCTTGGGGTTGCTGGCACTGCTGTCTCCCACAGCAGGTCACCTGGTCTCCATGTTGCTGCAGCTGCTCCCGCTCGTGGTTCCCAGATGTTTGCCGTTTTTCCAGCAGTTTGCTGGTACAGGCAGTGAAGTAAATCAGCTCCTCGTACGTGGCACCAGGCAAGCCCTTTATCTTTTCTGTTACCCAGTGCCCTGCCTTGAGGATCTTGGATGCAGCAAGTGCATCCTCCTCGCTGATGATGACCGGCCGCCCTGACCTGTGCGCATCAGCAATACAGCCAAACTCGCGGAAGTTTTTGTAATGCCGCTCAATAAAGACACTGTGCCTCTCCTTGACACGCTTGTGTACACCGCCACCATGCCTGGAGCGGAACAGGATTGCTGCCTTGTGTGGATCTATCTCCCCAGTGCCAAAGTCGAAGGTGGAAGCGGCGCATACCACCGCCCATTCCCTGGTCTCAGCATCCTTGCGCTGGCTAGAACCCTGGGTTTCAGCAGATTTTGAGGTACCTGCACATAATGACACCATACTTCAGTCATGTGATTTGTGCGCCAGTGTGTACACTTTGGCGGTACAGGCAGTACAGTACAGCCTTTTGTCAATTTGTCTGACCACCCTGCAGTAGCACGAAAAGCCACCTACGCCTCCCCTGCGAGCTGACCCGCAACAAGTTGCCACAGTTATACGCTTGTCTTGGCAAAACCGATAATGTGTGCAAGTGTTGAGGCGCGGGGGTGGCTCTGGCGTGAGCTATATTCTGGACGTCTGCTGTTATCCTGTTATCTTTGCCGCTGATGCATGTGGCCCGCGGCAAAGCGCTGCATGTTGCCATTTTTCGAAATGGAGATATATTGAGCTGGTGGTGGTGGGGCATGGATGGGTGGCCATGTCATGTGGTGCTGTGTCACACTGTGGGCTCCTGCTGGCTGAAAGCTGCTGGCTGGCGCTGCAGCCTGCTGCCGCTGTTTTGATTTGGCATGTCAAAAACTCACTGGCAACTCGTGTTAGCGCCATAGCCATTGACTACATTTGAACTACAAGTAACCATCCACGCAGCTGTTGCCTCCTCATCGCTGCTTCTGCGATAGTTGTGATACATCTGCTGCTGGTGTCAGCTGCTGGGCGGGCTGGTGCTGAGTTCCAGTCACCAAGGTGAGCATGGCTGGGAGCCCGCAGTCCGGTTCGATCAAGCTTGCTGTGAAATAGATTGCTGCACTGTGGTTATGCGCTGCGGAATCTGTGGGGTCTATCGTAATCAAGTGTCTGTGCGACTGCCTTAATCCCCACTGAGGACGACGCTGGAACTGGGCTATCCTGCATGCTTCTGCTGCGCTGCTGCTGCAACGTAAATACTATATTTCACTGATCTCACGACCACTCACCGGCTGCTTTGTCCACGTCCATGCTGCAAGGTGCAAGGAAACAGCATTGACACACACGGCAGGAGCAGGACGGTTTGTGGCTCAACGGTTGCTTTTGTACGCCACGACGTGCACAAGGTAAATATGCTGCTCGGCGGCTCGTGCTGTATTGTGTCCGTGAACGCAGGCGAGCCAGGGTTGACATGCAGATTTGGGCACTGCAAGTGCCATCTAGTGACGTCCCGTGCATGCTCCATTTGCGCATGTTCGGTGCGAGCATTACTGCTGCTGACTTAAGGAATGTAAATAGCATCAGCAGCAGCAGGATGCCTTGGGGTTGCTGGCACTGCTGTCTCCCACAGCAGGTCACCTGGTCTCCATGTTGCTGCAGCTGCTCCCGCTCGTGGTTCCCAGATGTTTGCCGTTTTTCCAGCAGTTTGCTGGTACAGGCAGTGAAGTAAATCAGCTCCTCGTACGTGGCACCAGGCAAGCCCTTTATCTTTTCTGTTACCCAGTGCCCTGCCTTGAGGATCTTGGATGCAGCAAGTGCATCCTCCTCGCTGATGATGACCGGCCGCCCTGACCTGTGCGCATCAGCAATACAGCCAAACTCGCGGAAGTTTTTGTAATGCCGCTCAATAAAGACACTGTGCCTCTCCTTGACACGCTTGTGTACACCGCCACCATGCCTGGAGCGGAACAGGATTGCTGCCTTGTGTGGATCTATCTCCCCAGTGCCAAAGTCGAAGGTGGAAGCGGCGCATACCACCGCCCATTCCCTGGTCTCAGCATCCTTGCGCTGGCTAGAACCCTGGGTTTCAGCAGATTTTGAGGTACCTGCACATAATGACACCATACTTCAGTCATGTGATTTGTGCGCCAGTGTGTACACTTTGGCGGTACAGGCAGTACAGTACAGCCTTTTGTCAATTTGTCTGACCACCCTGCAGTAGCACGAAAAGCCACCTACGCCTCCCCTGCGAGCTGACCCGCAACAAGTTGCCACAGTTATACGCTTGTCTTGGCAAAACCGATAATGTGTGCAAGTGTTGAGGCGCGGGGGTGGCTCTGGCGTGAGCTATATTCTGGACGTCTGCTGTTATCCTGTTATCTTTGCCGCTGATGCATGTGGCCCGCGGCAAAGCGCTGCATGTTGCCATTTTTCGAAATGGAGATATATTGAGCTGGTGGTGGTGGGGCATGGATGGGTGGCCATGTCATGTGGTGCTGTGTCACACTGTGGGCTCCTGCTGGCTGAAAGCTGCTGGCTGGCGCTGCAGCCTGCTGCCGCTGTTTTGATTTGGCATGTCAAAAACTCACTGGCAACTCGTGTTAGCGCCATAGCCATTGACTACATTTGAACTACAAGTAACCATCCACGCAGCTGTTGCCTCCTCATCGCTGCTTCTGCGATAGTTGTGATACATCTGCTGCTGGTGTCAGCTGCTGGGCGGGCTGGTGCTGAGTTCCAGTCACCAAGGTGAGCATGGCTGGGAGCCCGCAGTCCGGTTCGATCAAGCTTGCTGTGAAATAGATTGCTGCACTGTGGTTATGCGCTGCGGAATCTGTGGGGTCTATCGTAATCAAGTGTCTGTGCGACTGCCTTAATCCCCACTGAGGACGACGCTGGAACTGGGCTATCCTGCATGCTTCTGCTGCGCTGCTGCTGCAACGTAAATACTATATTTCACTGATCTCACGACCACTCACCGGCTGCTTTGTCCACGTCCATGCTGCAAGGTGCAAGGAAACAGCATTGACACACACGGCAGGAGCAGGACGGTTTGTGGCTCAACGGTTGCTTTTGTACGCCACGACGTGCACAAGGTAAATATGCTGCTCGGCGGCTCGTGCTGTATTGTGTCCGTGAACGCAGGCGAGCCAGGGTTGACATGCAGATTTGGGCACTGCAAGTGCCATCTAGTGACGTCCCGTGCATGCTCCATTTGCGCATGTTCGGTGCGAGCATTACTGCTGCTGACTTAAGGAATGTAAATAGCATCAGCAGCAGCAGGATGCCTTGGGGTTGCTGGCACTGCTGTCTCCCACAGCAGGTCACCTGGTCTCCATGTTGCTGCAGCTGCTCCCGCTCGTGGTTCCCAGATGTTTGCCGTTTTTCCAGCAGTTTGCTGGTACAGGCAGTGAAGTAAATCAGCTCCTCGTACGTGGCACCAGGCAAGCCCTTTATCTTTTCTGTTACCCAGTGCCCTGCCTTGAGGATCTTGGATGCAGCAAGTGCATCCTCCTCGCTGATGATGACCGGCCGCCCTGACCTGTGCGCATCAGCAATACAGCCAAACTCGCGGAAGTTTTTGTAATGCCGCTCAATAAAGACACTGTGCCTCTCCTTGACACGCTTGTGTACACCGCCACCATGCCTGGAGCGGAACAGGATTGCTGCCTTGTGTGGATCTATCTCCCCAGTGCCAAAGTCGAAGGTGGAAGCGGCGCATACCACCGCCCATTCCCTGGTCTCAGCATCCTTGCGCTGGCTAGAACCCTGGGTTTCAGCAGATTTTGAGGTACCTGCACATAATGACACCATACTTCAGTCATGTGATTTGTGCGCCAGTGTGTACACTTTGGCGGTACAGGCAGTACAGTACAGCCTTTTGTCAATTTGTCTGACCACCCTGCGTGAGGACGACGCTGGAACTGGGCTATCCTGCATGCTTCTGCTGCGCTGCTGCTGCAACGTAAATACTATATTTCACTGATCTCACGACCACTCACCGGCTGCTTTGTCCACGTCCATGCTGCAAGGTGCAAGGAAACAGCATTGACACACACGGCAGGAGCAGGACGGTTTGTGGCTCAACGGTTGCTTTTGTACGCCACGACGTGCACAAGGTAAATATGCTGCTCGGCGGCTCGTGCTGTATTGTGTCCGTGAACGCAGGCGAGCCAGGGTTGACATGCAGATTTGGGCACTGCAAGTGCCATCTAGTGACGTCCCGTGCATGCTCCATTTGCGCATGTTCGGTGCGAGCATTACTGCTGCTGACTTAAGGAATGTAAATAGCATCAGCAGCAGCAGGATGCCTTGGGGTTGCTGGCACTGCTGTCTCCCACAGCAGGTCACCTGGTCTCCATGTTGCTGCAGCTGCTCCCGCTCGTGGTTCCCAGATGTTTGCCGTTTTTCCAGCAGTTTGCTATGTGCGGATCTGCTTGAAGGCGTGTGTCGAGTAACTAGGCGCTGTGTCGAGAGCTTGTCGGTGAATGCGTGAGTTTGCGAAACTGGTGCAGCCTGACAGCTTTGTATTGCATGTAAGCAGTGCGTATCATCAAAGCAACATTTGAATGTGTCCTGCTTTGCCAATGAGGCAGTGACATAGTTATGCCTGTTACCGCTGTCTGCAGAACACAACCACTCGGGAGGCGACTTCAATTTAACTCCAGCAATCCATCAGACACCCCAGGATGCCACGTCCCAGGTAAATAAACACGCTTTCAACGTTTGCAGCTCAGTCACACACAACAAGCAGCTCCAAGCCAGGTGCTGTTGATGTGCAGTGACTGCTCAGCTCCTCAGCACTGTCAAGCACTACCAAAACACAGCAACATGCAGTGGTGCATGCTGCATCATTTGAAACACATCAGCATCAATACATTATACAGGAAACCAGCAGCAATAGTGGCTGCTGAGCTGTAAGGGTAGCCACATGCAAATGCAGCCACCAACCCTGCAGCAGTGGCAAACCGTAGCACACAGCACTGCTGCTGGTCACATCAAGCAGTAGCAGCAGCAGCAGCTGCTGCCCAAGTCAATAATTCTCATGCCTATAAAAATAAGAAATATAAAGAATGAAGCAAATGACACACAAAGCTGGCAGTGTCACCAGCTGGCAGCTGACTGCTGCAGCCTACATGCTGCCGCGTGGACCCCAGTTGCCGCCGCTGCCCACACACACGCGCCCGCTCTCCTGGTCTGTCCACTGCTGACCAGCTGGGGAGCTGATGATCTGCCACAGCAGTGTCAGGCCTGCCACATCCTTTGCCACAGAGTACTTGGGCACCCCTGTTGTGAACTGCCGCCGCACAATCTTGCGCAACTCAGCTCCGGTTATAACTTGATGGTTGAGGCTGTAGCACTCGTTGCGCACCCTAGGCTTGCCACCACCAAACTGGTGCTCTATTCCCCTGTTGATGTCTGGGCTGTAGTTGGGGATCTTGAGGTTGTGGTGTGCTGGCATGCTGATGTTGGGCTGGCCCTCCCTCTTCAGGCAGGTGACGTCGATGTGTGCCTGGATGCTCGCGTTGTCAATAGACAGGTAAGGCCATTGCCCAGTCTTCTTTTGGAACTTGGTGCAGACAATGTGCAGCAGGACCTCCATCTCCTCCTCGGTTGTTGACTTAGCAAGCTCGTTCTCCTTTGTCTGCAATGGCATGCAGGTGCAGCAAGGGGTGGTGGTGGCGGTGGGCGCTGTCAGGCACCAAGCGCATGAACAAGGGGCTGGATTTGGACTGCAATGACACTCCTGTGTATCAGCCAGCAGGACACCTACCTGTTAGAATCACTAGCTCAGAGAGTTCAGTGCAGCTGTTCTGGAGGCTGCACAAGAGGGGTGGCAGTGCCAGGCAGCAGTGCGGGCACTACCGCTACTGCACGGCACACACAGTGCACAAGCAGAGCAGCCTGTGGTGCGCCTTCTGCAGCTATGATGCAGCAGCATGGAAGAGTGAGAAACTAGCAGTCATGCCAGCATGTGAACAGCAGTTCATTGTGAACTTCCTGGTTCCTGCAGGCTGGGACAGGCAGTACTGCAGGCAGGTGGCGCCAGACTGGTGGTCTTGGCCTGCAGACTTCTGGAACTTTGAGCTAGACATCTACATCCAGATAGATGGCAGCAGCCACTGGTATGGCATGCATGGTGTGCCAGCTGAGACAGTGCAGGAACGCGACATGATGTTCACCCAGGTAGCTGTAAGCAAGGGTGCGCGTGTGGTGCGGGTGCATGCAGCAGATGCTTGCAACTATGCGGCATTGCATGCAGCAGTTGCTGCTGCTGCTTCTGGGCAGAAGGTGGTGTTGAGCCCAGCATATGCCACCACAAACATCACATGGCAGTCACAAGCGCTGCCCTATGTGGAAGTGCTGCAGCAGCAGTTGTCACTTTGTTACTGTTATGACAACTGGCATGGTAACATCTGCTTTTGAATAACAAATAACATACAATCACTCACCCAGTACTCCTGCTTCCCTGTCATCTCACTGCCGTCCTGCAGCTTGTTTGCGCGCCGGTCAATGTCAGTGGTGCCGCTGCACTCCTCATACAGCACCACGCCGTTGGCGTCCTCGTACTGGCCATGTGCTGTGACAGCCAGGAAGAAGTGCACCTTTATTGGTTTGATGGTTTTGTCAGATATGAAGCACACGTCGCTGGGCCGTGCTGCTCCTGCGCTGCAGTACACCTGCACACTGTGCTGGCTGAGCCCATGCAGCACAAATGTGGACTCGTCACAGAACACGATGTGGTACATCATGGAGGGATCCGCCGCAACACGCGCCAGCATCGTCAGGCACCAGCGAATCCTGTCCTGCAGCTCTGCATATGAGAACTTGTGGTGTGACCTCAGCGTGATGCGGATGAGATCTGGATCCACCGCGTGCATGCGTTTCAGCAGCTTGCTGGGTGAGACGCCGTACTTCTGCTGAATGGCCTGCAGCTGTGGGCTCTTGAGCAGTGCCTCGTCCATGGTGCTGAAGTAAATCAGCTCCTCGTACGTGGCACCAGGCAAGCCCTTTATCTTTTCTGTTACCCAGTGCCCTGCCTTGAGGATCTTGGATGCAGCAAGTGCATCCTCCTCGCTGATGATGACCGGCCGCCCTGACCTGTGCGCATCAGCAATACAGCCAAACTCGCGGAAGTTTTTGTAATGCCGCTCAATAAAGACACTGTGCCTCTCCTTGACACGCTTGTGTACACCGCCACCATGCCTGGAGCGGAACAGGATTGCTGCCTTGTGTGGATCTATCTCCCCAGTGCCAAAGTCGAAGGTGGAAGCGGCGCATACCACCGCCCATTCCCTGGTCTCAGCATCCTTGCGCTGGCTAGAACCCTGGGTTTCAGCAGATTTTGAGGTACCTGCACATAATGACACCATACTTCAGTCATGTGATTTGTGCGCCAGTGTGTACACTTTGGCGGTACAGGCAGTACAGTACAGCCTTTTGTCAATTTGTCTGACCACCCTGCAGTAGCACGAAAAGCCACCTACGCCTCCCCTGCGAGCTGACCCGCAACAAGTTGCCACAGTTATACGCTTGTCTTGGCAAAACCGATAATGTGTGCAAGTGTTGAGGCGCGGGGGTGGCTCTGGCGTGAGCTATATTCTGGACGTCTGCTGTTATCCTGTTATCTTTGCCGCTGATGCATGTGGCCCGCGGCAAAGCGCTGCATGTTGCCATTTTTCGAAATGGAGATATATTGAGCTGGTGGTGGTGGGGCATGGATGGGTGGCCATGTCATGTGGTGCTGTGTCACACTGTGGGCTCCTGCTGGCTGAAAGCTGCTGGCTGGCGCTGCAGCCTGCTGCCGCTGTTTTGATTTGGCATGTCAAAAACTCACTGGCAACTCGTGTTAGCGCCATAGCCATTGACTACATTTGAACTACAAGTAACCATCCACGCAGCTGTTGCCTCCTCATCGCTGCTTCTGCGATAGTTGTGATACATCTGCTGCTGGTGTCAGCTGCTGGGCGGGCTGGTGCTGAGTTCCAGTCACCAAGGTGAGCATGGCTGGGAGCCCGCAGTCCGGTTCGATCAAGCTTGCTGTGAAATAGATTGCTGCACTGTGGTTATGCGCTGCGGAATCTGTGGGGTCTATCGTAATCAAGTGTCTGTGCGACTGCCTTAATCCCCACTGTTAGGAAGTAGAAACGCCATCATACTCCGTTGATCAGCTATATGATAGTGCAATACGTCAACCCGAAACGACGATGGATGATCAAGAAGGTCCGGGTGCTGCAGCAGAGCCTGTCAACGAGGAGGCTCAGGCGGTTCCCGGAGCATGGGGCATCGGCGTTAGCCAGGAAGTGCGTCCCGAAGGAACAAGCTACAAAGTCCGCGTGTGTGTGCGTGGCGAGGCTCGCTATCTCGACAGGTGGGTGGGACCGGTTTGTCAGGCTATGCTGATCCTGCAGTATTTTGCATGCCAAACATCGCTCGACATCACGTTCAACCATTTAAACATTATTTATAGCTGTTTTGATCGGGTGCCAAAGAGCATGTCGTTCGTCACCTTGCAGTGCATTAATCTCGGTGGTCCGGCTGCGTTCATCAGTGCAAACCGTGTATTGTGCATACGACTATATACCTGAAACCCTCGGATATCTTCAAATTGCCGTGTACCGTGGTTGAGTCAGTAGTGTGACCACTCACTCACCGGTGTTTGGCGATCTACTCGGCTGAGGGCAGCTTCCCTCTTCTTGATCACCTGTGCATAATTTTATACACGTATAATGAGCTATACGCCATCCGAACAGGTGCTTGCTGTCGTCATGTCGCGCCACCTGCTGCTGCTGCTCTTCCTCACCACGGCACTGCATGTCAATCTGCACTCTGCAGGTTCACTGACGTGGTGACAGCCAGACTGGCTTACGATACCACCATCCTTCACTACAGGTCACATGCAAAGACAAACTATGATCCCACCCTGTATCAGCTGACAGACCAGGCAGCGCTTTCCAAGATTGAGACCTTCCACCGCAAGGTTGCAGAACTGGACCAAATCAGCGGCCAAAAGCGCGCTCTGTACGAAACAGATGAAGCACGCGCGCAAAAACTGCTGCACACAGAAAAGGCGCTGCTGCTACTGCAGCTGCAGCAGCAGCAGCCGCAGTGCAGCCCACCTACCAGCAGCAGCAGCTGCTCCAGCGGCAGCTGCACCAGCAGCTGCTTCATCAACAGCAGCAGCAGCACCTGCTCCAGCAGCTGCTCCAGCAGCTGCTCCAGCAGCTGCTCCAGCAGCAGCAGCAGCAGCAGCAGCAGCAGCAGCAGCAGCAGCAGCAGCAGCGCCTGCAGCGGGTGGACAGTGGCCTCACAGGGCTCACATCCATGTTCAACAGCTGCCAGCAGGATGCAGCCGACCCTGATGTGCTAATGAGTGACAATGGGTTCATGGGTGATGGCAGCTTCATGCAGCTGCTTGCGCAGACACCTGCTGCCCAGCAGCAGCAGCAGCAGCAGCAGCAGCAGCAGCAGCAGCAGCAGCAGCAGCCAGGCAGCATGCTGCTGCCAAGCTACACCCAGGGGCTTGAGGACACCCGCAGTGAGCCAGCCAGCCAACTTCTTGAAGGGCCTTCTGCTGCAGCAGCAGCAGCTGCCGCAGCCGGAGGCCTCTATCGGAGCGGCAGCAGCAACGCCGCAGAGGAGATGAGTGCAGCGGAGGCTGCTGCTGGTGTGGCACGCATGTGTGTTGGCTACAGGCCCTCACCACCCGCCCCGATGTTTCCATCTTCACCAGCACAGGACAGGCAGCACCTGGCTGCTGCTGCTGCTGCTAGTGCAGCTGCAGTGCCAGCTACCCCAGCAGCAGCTTTCATGCTGCCTGCTGCCCAGCCGGCGCTAGAGAGGAGCAACAGCAGCGTCAGCAACACCAGCGGCGGCCGCCGCTGCTGCCGCTTCTCGCCGAGGGAACAGCCGCGCATGTCAGCAGCAGCAGCGGCAGCTGCAGCGCCAGCTGGCTTTGGCGGGGCTGTGAACCCCGTTGCAGAAGCAGCAGCAGCAGCAGCAGCAGCAGCAGCACCATCAGGCATGGCAGGTGTGTATGCTACGCAGCAGCAGCTGCCTCAGGCAACCGCAGCACCCGCAGCATTCCAATCTATGTGCAATAACATGGTGCCTGCAGCTGGCTGCAACTACATGCCATCCTCGAGTGCTGCAAACTACATGGCAGCACCAAGTGCTGCAAACTACATGGCAGCACCAGATGCTGCAAACTACATGGCAGCACCAGATGCTGCGAACTACATGCCAACCCCAAGTGCGTCAAACTACCTGGCAGCACCAAGTGCTCTGCAAGGCTGGCAACGGCCAGCCAGCCCTGCACAGCACAAGCGGCGCAGGCTGCAGCAGCAGCAGCAGCAGCAGCAGCAGCAGCAGCAGCAGCAGCAGCTTGCGCCAGTGCCTCTGATGAGTAATGCTGAATGGGACATGCTGCTGCAGCAGGTGGTGCTGCCGCCCGGCCTGCCTGACATCCAGCAGCAGACGCAGCAAGTGCAGATGCAGCAGCAGCAGCAGCAGCAGCAGCAGCAGCAGCAGCAGCAGCAGCCGCCTGTGCTGCCACCTTGGCTGCAACCAGCTGCAGGCTCAATGGCGCCAGCTGGCATGGCGGCTCCAGCAGCAGCAGCAGCAGCAGCACAGCCCGCCTCTCCTACTGTGGGCAATGCAGCTGCAGCTGCTGACATGCCTGTCAGTGTTGCTGGAGCCTACAGGCGCAGCGATGTGCTGGCATTCATAGGCGTCAGCATCGCACACCTGCTGCAGCTGTCAGTCCAACTGACTCCAACCAGAGACAGCAGCGCTGCATTTGGCGAAGCATGTGCCTGGATGGCTAGAACACGCCACCAGCTCGAGTCCGCTGCTGCAGCAGATATCATGAACAGCAGCAGCCAGCAGCAGCAGTGTGGCAGCAGCTGCGCCCTGCAGCTGCTGCAGCAGCTGACTGCACTGTTCTCAGATGAGCTGCAGGGTGCTGGTGGCGCAGCGATGCAGAGTGCTGCTGGCGTGCTGCTTGAGCGGTCTGAACTACTTGGTCTGGCAGAGAATCTGGTGGTTGCGCTAGCGGCTTTCAACCGCATCCTGGTAGAGCCTGGCGCTGCTGCTGCTGCTGCTGCTGCTGCTGGTGGCTATGTAACAAGCAGCGAGACCAGCCGATGGCTGGCTGGCCTAGAGCAGCTGGCTGCGCGTGGCAGTGCAGTGGATGGCTCCGTGCTGAAGCTGTGCAGGAAGCTGGTCGGCGGCTGATGGGATGTCGGATTGGTGTTGTTTTGGGGGTGGCTGGGCTGTCAGGGCACTACAGCAAGTTGTTAGGTTACTGCTGCGTTTGATTGTGTAGGGATCGTGATCTGGATGGCTTTGGACGGCGGCTGCGTGGCTGGATGGAGGGCTTTGTGTCCCAAATCAAGCCTGACCAGCCGTTGGCTGGCTGGCCTAGAGCAGCTGGCTGCGCGTGGCGGCAGTGTGGATGACTCCGTGCATAAGATGTATCAGGAGCTGGTGCGCGGCTGATGCCTGGTCAGATGCATCCGTTGGTGGTGGGCTGCAAGCAGCTCTGTAGTAGGCTGCTGGGCAGTTGATGGGTCGGCAGTTGATCCGCTGTTGCCTAGGCTGCCACCAACAGTGCAACAAGCTGAAGGGTGGATGATGCATGAAAATGTGTCTAGTGCACAGCATTCGTGACCTGTGTGGCTGTAGGATGGCGGCAGTCTGTTTCTGGCATGTGCCGCTGGAGGAAGGTGACATGGGTTTGCAGACGGCTGTTGGTGGTGGCTGAATGACTGCTGGGGGAATCGTGTTGTGAAACTAAAGCAGCGGGATTAGTGTACGCTTGCATATTTGCTGTAGTCCGCATGTGTGTTGGTCTTTTTTTGACGAGCGGTAGTGGTGACTGTCTGTTGAAGAAGACGCAGTGCATTCAAAGAGCGCTGCATTGTCTCAGATGCCAGGGGGATGTGGTGCAGCGATGAGGTTGGCAGGCAGGCATCTGCTGAAGAGGATAACAGCATGATCTGTCTGCAGGGCAGCAGACAAACGCTGTGCCGTGTGGTGATGTTTTTGGCATGGGGGCAAACCCAGCACAGGTGATTGTTTCTGCTGGGCGGTTATGCATGGGGCAGTTACAAAAGGGGCAACAATACATTGCGCAGGATCATAACTGGTTACCGCTCACCCATGGGCGGGCCCTTTTCATCTACTGGAGAGGGATAATGTCATGTTTGCATGGCGGTCAGCCTGGGGGTGAGTAGACCATATCAGGCCATGGCCTAGGGTTATCAAAGTTCCAGCATGCAAGAGTGGTTTATAAGGAGGCCACCTGTGATTTCAAAAAGGATCTCAAGCATATCGGCAGCACATGTGGCTTGCTGCAGTGCTTGTGGAAGTATCGTAAGTGTGAAGATGACAAGGTGGCTGGATAATCAACGTGGTGGCAGGTTTGAGATATGGCTACGTGGGGTGGTTTCTGGTGAACTAAGCAGCCTGTAACAGGCAAGTGGAATGGGGCCCTGGGTCTTGTCAGTGTTGTGGGCGCATGGGTGTGTTGTGGTATCAGGCTTTCCCAAGAAAGGCTGCAGGGTAGCAGCATGTCAACTGGCACGGCAGCAGAGTGCGTTTGTGCTCCTCTGCCGTGCTGCTTACCTAAATTACACCATACTATTGGATAGCGGGGTGTGGCCGCTGACGCTGACGTGAAATTGGTGAGATTGTGGCAGATATTGTTAAGTTGTTGTTACTGCTGCAGCCAGGAAAGCATGTGGCGAGGAACTGGGGCATCAGGGGATGGCAGAAATGACTGTTTGATTTGGCCTTGAGGCTTTCAGAGTCGACAAGAACTTGCAACAGACACTCGCCATTTTTGTGTGTGTTGTGTTGTGTTTTGTGTGTAGGGTGTTGTTTCAACTTGGTGAATTTGACGCCCCAAGAATGGAGTGTCACTGTGCACCAAGGCGACAGCATGTTTTGGTGCAGCTGCCAGGATTGTGGTCTGCTTCATGGTGTGGAATGAAAGAGCGATGGGTAGAACACCTGCCTGTGCACTGCACTTGCTTCATGCAGCAACGCAACTCAGCGCATCAGCGTTTGCCGTGTTTAGCAGCAGCAACCATCATCAAGAGAAGCGCGCAGCACGCACCTTCTCAACGCATGGCCAACAATGCTATCACTCGCAAAAAACATCACACCACGGCCCACACGAACATCATCCAGGACTGCTGCTGCCAGCTGCTAGGCTGGCAATCAACCCTATGGTTGCTGCTGCCGCTCCTCATTGTGCATGTTATTAAATGCCTTGGTTTGAGGATACGTTTTGGGTGTAGAATTTTTTGAAAGTGCTGCTGCCAAGGCCGCTGCGGGTGCTGCTCTGTGTTTGAACCAATGAATGAGCTACGCTCGGTGTGTGAGTACTCAACGCCCGCATACCGTAAGGACGGAGATGTGTGTGACCGTGGGGATACCCCATGCGCCTCCACACCTCCTGCCACTCTCTGTGGGTCACACTTGTCAGCGCTGCCGCTCAGATGCTGCGGCAAATTCTGCATGACCTCCTGCATGCATGTTGATATTTACAGAGTTCCTTCTTGAAGTTTGATTAGGCGCACTTGGTCACTGTGTGGTATGGTTGAACACCATTCTGCATAGCCGCCACGGCTGCAATGCTGCGGCGGCTCTTGCATGCTGCTCCACTGCAGTGAGAAGCGTATGGTTCAGGGTCGAGATGAGCGCTATCTGCTGCAGTTGCGGCAACGTCTGCTTTATCCCGCAAGCCGTTGGGATGTCCGGCTGGTTTGATTCTGGAAGGCTGAACAACCATGTAGCTGTGTATCACGTTGTTGCATGCATGCTGTTATGTTAAGGTGTGAACTGCTGGTTTTGGTGTGTGAAAGGGCACTACCTACTATGTACGCAGCAGCATCAGCGTGGTCTCCTGCATGCTTCTTGAGTGCAAAGCAACATTCTGTGTTCAAGTGTGATTAAGCGCATTTCGGTCCCGTCTGGTGCACTGGAAAACCCTCCTGCACAGCTGCCGCGGCTGCTCAACTGCACTGCAATCTCATGGTGGGACAGCGTATGGTTTGGGGTTGACTGGTTGCAGACAGTTGCATTTGGTACGATGTATGCTTGTTCTCCTGCAGGTTGAACTGCAAGATGTCATTCATCCCACCCTGTGTTGGTGTATGTATCCTCCGCACCCGCAGCAAGTGGGTGCAACAACATAGAAGTGCCCCTTCCAAGGTGTGAGTGGGCACATTTCACTGTCACCTGGAGCATTGCAAGATTACGCTTGTGCTATTTATGCCAGATGTGCTGTCTATGCCAGATGCAACATGAGTGTTGAAAAGCCCAATCGCTGGTTTGGACAAAGTCTGACAGCTGCGGCTAAAGCTGCACTGCGGTTGTTTGGGTGGTTAATACTGCAATGCATGCATGGCATGCAGCCCCCGTTTGGCTTGCTGCCAGATGCTGCCTCTGTTGAGTTTGGTACTGACAGGCAAGTTTGCGTCTGAGGCCCGGTTGTATCACATTGACAGGCTGGCAGAAGTTATGGGCTGGTTGTAATGCAGCGCTGGTTTTGCTGATGCCTAGTACTACTGAAAGTAAACGAGCGTAGTATGGGGCTTGCGTTTTCGCAAAGGCTGTTTGCGTCTGACTCAGCTAGATGTGGTGCACAGTGCTGCGCAGTGCCAGTGTGCATCCAGTGGAAGCTGGTTGGAGGCAAGGGTG
The DNA here is from genome assembly GCA_030272155.1 of Tetradesmus obliquus. Classification (NCBI taxonomy): domain Eukaryota; kingdom Viridiplantae; phylum Chlorophyta; class Chlorophyceae; order Sphaeropleales; family Scenedesmaceae; genus Tetradesmus; species Tetradesmus obliquus. The sequence continues at coordinate 1,141,192 of CP126206.1, forward strand.
CAGCTGCTTGCCAGTGCTGCTGTGCATCACTGTCCAGTTGTAGTTCTGCGTTGTATGTACAGCTCCGAATGACAGTCAGTGCTGCGCCGGCCACTGCCAAAACTAACAAGAGTGGCGGCTGCACAGGCTCTTGGAGGATCTGTTGTGTCGCTAAACAACGCAATGCACTAGTTACTGCATTTGGCTTGAAGGAGGCAACGGCGGCGTCCCTTTGTTTTGTTGGTGCACTAGACTGCCGCAACATTTTTTTGAGAATGGTATCTGCCAAGTGCAGTCTACGGTGCAACGGGCACGCAAGCAGACTTGATGTCACGCTGCTTGATGAGCTCTGCCATGCTTTGCACAGCTGAGCAGTTGTGCTGTGCTGCTGAGCAGCTCCTGGCTGCTGCTGCTGCTGCTTGACACCACACCTCAAATGGAGATTGCTCTGGCTTGCGGAGGACTGTGCGGGTGTGTCTGTAGCTGCTGCGCAGTGCGCGCCACTTCTGAGTGAGACAAGAGCTGTACCTCAGCTGCTCAGTGCTGCTGTGTGCATTGAGTGTGACGGCTCTGGTTGGTGAAGCGGTTGACCAACTGCCAATTTGTAACAGGTGGTGATCTGGTGGAATAGAAGTTGTGCGTGCCAACTTCTGCATCCATTGAGTAGCCATTACCTGTGCCAGGTGGTGAAGCGGTCAATCAGAGGTCAATTATATATGTCTGGCCTGTTGAGCAGCATACTGCTGCGTTACAGCATCTGGCTTGCCTGCATTGCAGGGCACTGCACCAGGCCAGCAATGCAACGTTGTGCACCAGCTGCCCAGCTGCTCAGTGCTGCGGGCCAGTAGCTGCTTAGTAGTGCTGGTATGCTGGCCGTGCAGTTATGCGTTGGAGACCTGCAGCGCCAAGGGCCGTGCCTTGGCTGCTGCACAGTGCTAAGCAATGCATTGGCTGCTGCGAGTGCCAGGATTTGTCTTTGCGTTGTTTGGCACCAAGGGCTACCTTGCCTAGTGCTGTGCAGCTCAGTAGCCACGTGCTGTGCTATCCTGTTGTTTTCATCTTGCTTTGATGCGCAGTTTGCTGGCTCCTGAGCGCCGCGCTGGCTGGTTGGTTCGGCGGCAATCTGTTGGGCACCAAAGCACAGTCAGCCTGGCAAAGCTGGGATGGCGACAGATGCTCAGCCAGTTGCAGTGATTGTTGTGGTGTGTTAATCGTCGGCCCGGTTTCCCGTTTTTGAATACCAGCACACCTGCTGCGCTTTGGAACAATGGCGAATGTGCTTGCAGTGGCTGCATTGCACAGGTGCTGGCGTGATATGCAAGAGAAACAGTTCTCAGTTGTAGTTTTGGGTTTTCCACATTTCCACCTGGTGGGTTGCAGTACGGCCGGCTGTGCAGCACAGATACATGGCTTTAGAGACACGGTTGCCTTGCTTGATGGTTTCAACAGCAGCTGCTTTGCATGGCTTCCGGTTTCAATTTAAACCATATGTTGGCAATGAACATCACCCGTGGCTCCTTGCAGCAACCTGCGGGTGGCGGAGGTTTTGACAAAATAGATCGGCATATGTATTGACTGGAGGATGGATTTGGATGTGGCTGTGTTGCAGCTGAATAAGATGCACCTGATGGCCTGCACACAGCTTGATGCTTTGGGGAACATATGTACTGCAGCTGCAAACTGCAGCACATAAACAAGCCGCACTACCTAATATGCCCGAGGTGCTGTTCTGCACAGTAGCAGCCGTCGCACTGCCGCGCTGCGTGCGTGTGTCCCGTGACTTGCTGCTACGCATGGGGCAAGTGTGTTTGTGGGCTACGGCTGGCCCTCACTCATACATGCACAATGAATGTGTTTTTCCCCCCACAACCTGAGGTGATGAGGAGCTTTTCATCTTCATTCTGCTTGCATGCATTTCAGGTGAAGTTTGAAGTTTCAGTTGGTATGCTTTGAACATTTTGACTGCTGCCCTGGTGGCAGCGGTAGGGATGTCTGCTGCTGTTGCTGCTTGTTGGGCTGTTGGAGTGACATGTTTGATCAACACACACACACATATGCAGCGTGCTTTTCAAAGCAACAGCAGCTTGCATGGGGTGACATTCTTTCTCAACACACACATACATATGCAGACATGCTTTGCAGAGCAACAGCAGACCGCAATGTCTGGCCCAGAAGTGCTGGAATGGCATGGCAGTTCAGTCATGAATGTGATGGATCAAGCGCTGCTTCTGCGCTGCCCTGTTGCTGGCACATATGCGGCTGGAGTGCTGCTGTTCATCTTTTGTGGCATTTGGCAAAGAACTCTGCGTTTGCCGCCAGCTGCGTCGCCTGCACCCTGCAGCAGTGTCGGGCAATGAAGCGCCGTGTTTGCTACAGTTTTCATACATGTCGAACATGCTAGAGCAGCGTATGTTGTGGCAGGCATTTGGGTTCTTTCATGGCACGGTTGCAGGATTGTGCTGCACTTTCTGCGTTCAATTCCTGTTTGGGATTTTCAGCAATGCCTTTGCTTGGGGCTTCACAGCTGTGCATGCAGTACATGGTTAAACCATGGGCAACACCACTGCTACTCGCAGCTACTCGCAGCGCATTCAACATGCTAGTTACCATGCATCTGGATTGGCCTACATTGATGATGCATGCAGCAACACAGCAGCCGGTGCCTGAGACAGCAGTTACTATCGGCAGCAGCATTGCACGTGTTTGCATGCATGCTGTCTTCACATCAATCAAGGCCTCACTGCTTGGATTTGGTAACATGCACAGTACTGCAATGCATGGTGCGTGGTTTGGCACAACGGCGAGGCGGGACGTGTTTTGTGGCGTCGTGTCAGACCATTGTTGAATGAGTGGATGTAAACAGTTGCAGCCATGGTGGTGATGCCACAGCAGCATGTTTATGGGTTGCTGCACTACCATGGGCAAGGGAACGTTTTTGTGGTTGATCTGTGTGGAGTGTGCCTTTTATGGACTGCTCCAGGTGCTGCTGTTGATGCTTGACACGTGGCATGCTTCAGCAGCCAGCTGTGTTGCAGTGCTGGTGGTACATCTCAAGGAAAATATATGCAACGTGGTGGTTTTTGACTACAGTACATGCTTCATGCAAGCACGGAAGGAATGGGGTTGCTTGGGGTTGAGGTGTGCAACGCTGGTGCGTCCAGGTGATCATTTGACCCTGCCGCACAAGTGCAGCCTCTCATTTGCTCCAGAATATCAACCCCAAGGGTGAAGTTGAGAACCTGACACGTCTTTCCACTGCGCCCTTTTTGATGCTGATGCCCCCTTGGTAAGAGAACACGGGCCTATTGTCAGCAGAGCTATCGTGGCTGCAGGTTTGTCCAGAGTTGAAGTTTGGCCAGAGTGGAGGTTTGTCCAGAGTTGTAGTTTGACCAGAGTGGAGGTTTGTCCAGAGTTGAAGTTTGGCCAGAGTGGAGGTTTGTCCAGAGTTGAAGTTTGATCAGAGTGGAGGTTTGACCAGAGTTGAGGTTTGACCAGAGTTGAGGTTTAACCAGTGTTGAGGTTTGACTGCAGTTGGCTAGATGTAACCTTCTGAGGTTCATGGTCCAAGCCACCCGCAGCTTCCAGGGGAGCTTCATGCAGGCTTTGCTGAAAGAGTAATACGGCACACTGCGTTTGTGCTTGTCATGGTGCTGTTTCTATCGACATGCCACCCTTCCTTTCATTCACAGCAAGCTAATACTGTCAAACAGCATCATACAGCGTATGAGCCAGTCACATATAGTTGTTGACCCTGCAAAGCTGCCAGCCAGCAGCCTTCTGAGTGGTAGTCAGCATATATGCACTTGAGAGAGGACACAGTGTGTGCAGTGCAGTGAAACACTTGCGCATGACCTGTCCAGCTATTGCTGCTGCAAGTACTGCAGCATTGATCAGTAATTTCACCTGGAAAGCCATCGCGGCTGCAAGCACAGAACCAGTGATTTGCTGATGCTGCAACTGCCACTTTACTGTGACTGAGCACTTGCCACGAACGTTGTACGGTTCCTTGCGGTTCCGAGTGCGCCGTACAGACGTTTTCGTCGCACAACACCAATGGCAGCGTGAGTTTGCACCACATGAGTTGTGCAGGGTGCAGAGGTGGTCTCAATTCAGTGCTGCTGCATGGCTGATGTTGCTGCTGCTGCTGTTGCTGCTGCTGCTGCTGCCGCCGCCACCCGCTGCACGGCTGCCGTGCCACCGCTGCTGCTGATGTGTAACTGTCACGGTAAAATTAAAGTGACTCTACACGTGCTGATGCACTCCTACGGCAAATTCTTGCGATCATCAAACAAGAACTGTAGTGCTGCAGCTGCAGGCTGCACACTAGGCCTGTAATGCTGAGTAGTTGCCGCTGGTGATACCGCCCACAGCTAGCAGTCATGGCCTTGCTTAGTGTGCTTAGTGCTGGTCAGGCCATGTTTTTTTGTGCTGAAATGCAAAACCCATAGCAGCTGAAGTTTCGGGGCTGCAGTGCTTCATTTTTGCTGCGTGACTTTGTGGAAGACTCATGTTCAGTAAGCCATGGTGTTGACGCGCAAGATGCAGTGACTGCATGTGTTTGCAGCACTGCTCTTGTTTGAAACAAGACTTGCCACCAAGCAGGCAGCTTACGCATTGCTTGCTGCTATGGGCCGTATTTGTGTCAGAAGTTGCTCAAGCAGGAGCAGTCGCATGTTATCCACCTTCAAAGGTTTGGATGCTGCATGCCACCAAACTACACCAAGCAGCAGGGCTCCTGTGAAACACATGTGTGCAGGACATGCGAGGATAAGGCACAACTGGTCAAGTATGTTGCACGCAGATGCAAGGTTTAGTTCGACAGAACAGAATATGCAAGCCGTACGGGCACGTCGTTTCGGCCTCGCGGGCCTGCCTGCGGGCGTCGACGCACGCGTGGTGCAAGGCCATATGTCCACTGCTGCCGGGACATATTGCACCGGTACACATGTGCACAGCAGGTAAACAAATATGCACAGCAGTGTAAACAAGTGTTCATTGTTCCATACAAGTGGATGCAACCACTATGGTCACCGAGATGTCCAGCTGCATGTCCAGGCATGTCCAGTGGCACCAAATCGTGTCCAGTTGGTGGGTTTGCATGTCCAGTTGCAGGTCCACTGGACTGGCAGTCTGCCTGCAACTGGACATGTGCTGCTGCTGATGCGTTGTACGGCACGATACCCGGCTGAAACGCCGCATGTAGGTGTTGTTGCATGTATGCCGCTTATACTGTGTCGCTGAACAGCCAGCACGTCAGCTGGCCAGCCCATGGGCTTGCTGTAGGGTTTGTCGATATCACGTCAACACCGGCTTGATATTCACGCAAAAGCGTGCGATAGAGTAAAGAAGCATCATATAAAGCAGCATTTATGGTGTCTTATGGCACGACAGCGCCTCAAGGCGAAGATCAGCATGTCACTACAGCATTGCACCACTTTTCCCCGCTGCCGAAGCAGCAGCCTTTTCAAACACATCGTTTAGTTCTGGTACAGTACGTTTAGTGGCCCGTATAGCCCCATTGCGCGCTGCTGCAAGGTGTGTCACTTGTTAAATTACAAAATGGCCAGATGGCATACGCTCGTGAACTGTTCGTCTACTGGTAAGCAAACAGCTGCAAACAAGGATCAATATGATTACTGCTGAAGCATTACAGCGATCGCACCTGTGTCGCGCACTGCTGCTGCGTTGCATATGGTGCACGGGGCTGAAACAGACTGCAAGCTCGTGTCCACTGGCAGAGACCATCGCTGAAAGCGTTAATGAATGACAACAGATCAATGCGGTTATTGGGCGTTTGTGAGGCTGCAGACGCCTGCTCATTGAGCAGCAGCAGTCCTTGAAGCACTATGCAGCTGCAAGGTTGATCCTGCAGGAATTCAATGCTGTAGAAAGCGCATGGAGCTGCTACTGCTTATCTTGATACTTTGATGACATGGTGAGCGACTCTTACCCAGATCAGCAGCGGCTGAAACGACAGCACCCAGCCCTGCAGCTGCTAGGGCGCCCAGCTCACAGCAGCAGCAGCAGCAGCTACAGTTGCAGCAGTGCAGCAGTACTGTCGCAGGAATGATCACACCATCACCAGATCAAGATCAGTTTCAGGTATAGCAGCATCAGCCGTGCTATGTCAGCTGTAGAGGCTGGGTGCATGCAGGTTGTCCACAGGTGCAGTTGTGTGTCACCTGCGTTGCTGCTGCTGCTGTGTGCAGGCTCCTGTCAGCTGCCCGTCTCCCAGCATCACAGGTAGGTCGGAATAACGAAACCTAACAGGTAGCAGGTTACAGCTGCTGCTACTGCTGCTGCTGCTGTGAAGTGACAGCTCTCCCAATCAAGAGCATGCCGCTTGCTGCAGGGCTTGTCGTGATCATTCTTGGCAACGCGTGCATGAACATACGCACGCAGCAGACAGCATGCCCAGCAGGCCAGCAGTTGCATAATGTGGAACGTGCTTGCAACGCACTTCACACACACCATACTTGCTCGCAATGCCCTCCATGTGGTGTGCGCGCCACCCATCCAGCTTTTACTTCCTGCGTGCATGGGTCCTACTTGATTGCAGTCAGCATGGCGCCACTGTATCTAATGCAGCAGCAGACAGCCTGCTTGGAGACCACCTTGATGATATATTGACATGAGACCTCTGTTGGTGCGCAGACCTTCCCTATAGAGACACAGGGGCCGACTTTCCGGCAGCGTGGCATGGCTGATGCACTTCCTGGTGAGCTTGAGCGGTGTGGCATTGCAAGCAGTCTGCCTCATATGTGCGATTCAGTGGCAGCGATTATGTTGGCGCAGATGCTGCTGCTCTGTAGTGTTGCATGTAGTGGTGCGTGGCGGGCGCCAATCAACGCGCAAACGCCGGTTGGCCCAGACCTTGCTTGAGATAACGCCAACCTCAACAAGTGCCACATCCTACGCTGCAGCATGCAAATCTAAGTGCATCTGCTCTGTTTCTGCTGCACTGCTGCAGGGGTGTTCTTTGAAACAACCGCTACACTTGTGATCAATGCAGGCAGTGGCAGCCTGCCAACTCGCAGTTGATGCCGGCTATGGAGACACCAGTGCGCGATCAGCAGCTGCTGGAACTTGTATGTTTTCGTTGGCAGATGGTGGCATGCAGCGGTAGTGGCAGCTGGTGCATTGTTGTGCTGGCGCTGCCTGCAACAGGATGCACAGTGAATGCAGTTGGCATAGGCATCATCTGTACAAGTGGTAGAGACGCAATCTTGTCAATGCAGTTCTCGGCAGCTGTTCCGCGTGGTGTCCTCACTGCTTATGTTGTGATTGCAGCAGCTGGGTGCCTTTGCTGTCATGCAGCAGCTGCGTGCTGTTAATGTTGTTGTGATTGCAGCAGCTGCCAGATTCTGTTTGTATTGCAGCAGCTACATGCTGATTGTGTTACAGCCCATGGGTCACTTGCCCACTTGGCAGTTGCAGTTGCAGTGACTTGGTACCAGGGGGTCGAGGGCGCCAACCCAAGCACCTCGACATTGCTGTCCTGCCGCGAACACTTGTTTACTGCATCAAATACGTTTGATATAACGGTAGTAGGCAGTTTATGAAAGTCCAATTGCCGTGTCCAGTATCGTGTCCAGTCACCTACTCGATGTCCAGCAGCATGCTGGACATGGCCATGTCCAGTCTCACACTGGACATGCCACATGGCATGTCCAGTTGCACACCATGCAACTGGACATGCCTGGACATGCAGCTGGACATCTCGGTGACCATAGTGAACTTGCGACTACTTCACAACATCGCACGGACGATTCGCAAGTATCCTCTTTCCGAACGCAACAATCGACTCCCACGTTGTGCTTATACTATCATGAGGTCCTTCATAGTTGTGTGTGTTCTGTTATGGTTTGCCAGGGTGTCAGCGAGTCGGACGCCTGTTGGAATTAACCGTGGTAAGTGTAATTCAGTCAGACTCAGTCAGTGGAGCAACAATTTGTACAAGCATGTTTGCAAGCTTGCTTTCCACTTGGTTGTGAAATGCATCTGCACCTGCAGGGGATCCCCGGTCCGGACCGTGCAGCAGCTGCTGCAGCCTCAACGCTTGAGCATGTGCCAAGTGCCTCCTCCTCTTTTGTGGATATTCATTTGTGATTCTGCAGGCCGCAGCCTCCAAGAGTACACGTGTACAGTTGCTACGGGGTGTCCCCGCTGCCCTGACGGATGCATGACCGCCCTGGGAAGCTGTACTGGAGACACCAATGGTGGCTGGCGGTGTAGGAGGTGCCAGCTGCTTTTACCCGAACCAATAGACCCTAAGGAGAACCTGAGACCTGCGGCTGATGGATCATGCGGTAATTGTACCTGCACACTTATAAGTGCTTTGCAAGACGCTATATGCACACAGCAGCTGATCATCAGTGCAAGTACAAGCACACAACAGTGCCGTTTGCCTTGTAAACGCAAAAAGTGTACTTTTTGCGGGATCTGCTATGCCATGCAACAAAACTGCTGTCAGGTGTTTCAGGATACCACAGCAGAAGGACAACTTTAAGCCATGGCATGGCTTGCCACACATCAAAAATGCAGGCTGAACCATTTTGGCAAAAGAGCAATCTGATGTGATGACTGCATTTTTATTTGTGTTTCAGCGCCTGAACCGCCTCAATCTCCTCAACCCTGCTATCACCTGCCAAATGAACCTGCAGGCTGTTTCCCTGGCTATTACCTTAATAAGACTGCGGCCCCTGCTAGGAAGTGCGTGCTGTGCCCCAAAAACTCCTGGTGCCCCGGCGGCACAGAATCCGCCTCAACATACACTGCTTCCGGGGATCCAGGCAAGACAGACTGCCCCACCAACATGGTCACTGTCAACAAAGGCGCTCGGACCAAGCTGTTCTGTGGTGAGTAGCACAACTGTGCGTGTGCATGCCATTGTGCAGGGCATGGTGTGCGTATATGTACACCAATATATAAGTCGTTGTGTACAAGTCTGTTGTGGACAACAACCTACGCACGCTTCTGGACCAACCAGCATGATGCGCAAGCTTTGGCTGCCATCTACTACTCTTTTGCTGGCAACGTGCTTTCCTTGAAGTTTCAGCTTGTCATTTGCATGTCAACATGCTCAGTATTTCTGGAGATCTTTGCACACGTCTTCAAATCCATTGATCTCCAACAGATCTCCGTACAACACAGGTTCACTTTGGGTGGCCTTAACATCCAGTACAGCAATCTAACCACGTCAGCACCACACCTGCTTTCACAACAGTCATGATGACTTGCTGGCCGGCTGGTTTGCAGTCAACAAGCCGGGCTATTCCTACACTGCCCCGACTTCTGACACTGCTGGAGATCCTTCGGTGGCTGAATGCCCGGAGAACACGTTCAGCACTGGGTACAAACGCCAGGCCAAGTGCACCCCATGCCCCAGTGAGTTTGTTGCACTGCTCCAAGCGCTTATCTCCCAGTTGCCAGCATTAGCCCACACCCTTGGCAACGCAGTATCACATCATAGCGGCTATCCCTAACGCTTCCTCCAGATGTCCTGAATTTGCTATTCAATGGCACACATCCATTTCTCGAGCTGCTCTTTGAGGATCAGGGTGAATGTAGCAACGGGGCGACTGTAGCAGAGTGTCTGCACGTCAGTGGGACACAGTTGTGGTGGTCCATCAAACACGACCAAAGGACTGGTCTACCATGGCGTGGTGCTGATTTTACTGGTAATAAAGATGAAGATGCTCGTATTTCATGCACACCGCTTTCTGCTGCGCACCGCAGGCGGTATGAGGACTGAACATGGCCTACCCGACATCACATTTGTCCCAGCATCAGCCCTTCCTGCCAAAGGCTATTCCACATCGTACTCGGATGGAGCAGGAACCATGGCACAAACATCTGCAGCTGGTTGCAGTGAGTACCAGTGCACAAGTCCTGGGTGGTGCTGGTGTGCCAATTTATAATAGATTTCATATACATATCATCAGTCTTGCTTTGCACATCAAGGAGAGAAGAAGACAAGTTTTATGCCACATGCAGTAGTGACGCACGTGCAGACCCTGGCATACAATACTAGTAGTCGAATAATTAACGCAACAGCCAGCTGCGGCTTTTTCACAGGCGACAACATGCTGAAGCATCCGTGCATACAAATGACAGCACATCTACCACAACAGCATCTGATGTACCACAGTGCAAACGATGTGTTGTTGGCTGTGCCGAGTTTATGCGCAAGTGGCTGCATTGAAGGAATCGCCTGCGCTATATATCTCTGCCACGTCATGGAACTCGCTGCCTTATTTGATGCATTGGTGCATGCTTTCCACAGCTGAACGGACAAGGTTGGTGCTGCAGTCCTCAGTCACTGCGGCTGCCAATAGCGTGTCAGTGACGCCCATGTTTGCTCAGTGTATTGTTGGCCTGTTGGCTGCTGTCCCTGCAGAGGTGCCGCCTGGCTGGTATGTCACCAGCAGCAACAAGGTGATCCGCTGCCCAAAAGGCGAGTACAGGTCTGAATATGTTGACGCGACAGCCACAACGGCCCACCACTGCCTCCGCTGCCCAAGGGGAACAACCACATACGCGCCAGCAAGTCCTGACTTCGGGTTCTGTGATGGTGAGTGCTTGCTAGTCGCTCTTATTTGTCAGGAGGTCCCTGTTAATTCTGCAGCAGAGAGTGACGTCCAATGGCAACCTGGGGCAGGCATACAGCCACCGCTGCTGGTAGCAGTGTGGTGCTATGACTGTCTAACACAACACCATATGTCTGCTGCATGATGTTTTGGTTCAACCACATGCTAGATCAAGAGGCATACTGTGTCATACGTACTGGCTGCTGTGCTCTGTCTTGCAGTCCTGGTTCCTGGGTACTACTGGATTGGCCCAGTAACGAGGCCATCAGGATCTGGTCCTGGCACTGAACCTTACACAAAGACATGTGAACAGAAATCATATTGGTGAGTTTCATTGTCTCCCATGCAAGCCCCAACCATGCAGCATGTTGCACCTTACCTGCGACAACGTATGTGCATGTTCCTGAAAGAAGCATGCAGCGCAAGGTTAAATGTGCCTGTACATGCCCACATGCACCCTGGCAGAAACAGTTGAACCCTCATGGGCCCCAGTGGGGCAGCCTGCTCCCAGGCACCTGGCAACGGAGTATGTTGCAGCTTACTTCAGGGTTGGTCGTCGAAACTCGATAGGTTTGCCTGATTCTGGTGCATGACATATTTTTAATCTGTAATTGCATGTTCTGTGCCATCTGTTTTGACACACGCACGCCACCCGCACCCTGCCATAACCTACTATGGAAGACAACAACATTTGCTCCCAAGCATGAGAATGGGCGCAATAGCCAGCACTGAATGACTGATTGATTACATGTGTGTCTAGATATTGTTTTGCATCATGGATCATGGTAGATGGGCTGAGCGATGCAGTTGCTGCTGCTCAGCCGCGCAGCACTTCTCCAGCACGTACAACAGATTATGTTCAGCCTAGACACAGGTGCTAACGCATGCGTGCTCCTGTGCTGTGTCAATGACAGCATGGACATCACTTGCTGTGTGCTGCTGTTGCTGGTCACAGTTATGGCGGCTATCCAACAGACGCCTCAGACACCAGCCCTGCTGATGGAAAAATCGACTGCACCTCCGGTCTTTGGACCAAAGGCATTGGTGCAACGTCTTCTGCAGACTGCTGTGAGTACACAGCTACCACACCAGTCGGCGGCGACTATGTGATGGCAGTATTTCTCTACAACCCAACCAACAGTGCAGATGTGGCAGCACCTTGTATGTGCATCATGCATGCTCCACTGTAGGAATAGGCTGGGCCGTGCCCATCAGGGACTCTGCTGCCCTGCACAATGCCTACGTGCCCTCCACTGTGTCAGCTCTTGATGTACCCACGCGCCCACATCCATGTTATGCGTGTATGCGCACCTGCCATCCACAGTCTGCCGATGCGCCCTGGCCCACCGTATGTGCCTGTAGCCCTGAACATGTGCTCATGTGCAACATGGCAGCCCGCTCAATCCCATACCCCTAACTTCACTCCCACCATGTAGCCCCTACTGCCCCAGTTTATCCACCACATGTCCCCTTGCCCCCCCACTGCTTCCCTTTCAGCTCTCAAACCTCCTTAAGCACCACACCTGTCTACTGAGCACAACTTGTAAGTTACGTAGTGCGCATCCCGTGTGCGTTGGTTGGTGCTCCCGTTTGCTTATGTCTGCAGTGATTCCACCAGGACACAAGCTGGCGTCAGGCACGGTTAGCGAGTGCAGCAACGACCCCGCGGGAGAGTTTGCTCCGGACTGGAGGAAGCCGGGCACCGGCGCAGACGGTTGCACTGCTTGCGGCTCTGGCATCAAGTCTGACAAAGTGGAGCCCCTCGCCGTCTTTACGCTGGCAACATCTGGTGCAGACAGCGGCTTTGTTGCAGTCAGCCCTGCAACAATCATGAACGTGGCAGGGACCTCTGCATCCTGCTGTGAGTTGCGGCTACGCGGTCTTGGTGATTGGCTGTGTGCATGAACAGCCAAACTGCAGAATGTTTAAGAATAAAAGTGCCGCTGTATGGTTGGCCATACTCATGAGCATGGATGAGCAAGCAGGTTGCACATTCAGTAGTCACATGAAAAGCAAAGGCCTAGGCAGGTTTTCCAGACTGACATAACTTCACCCACATGTGCATCAAGCCAATGCTGTAGCGGTCCAGTTTTCAAGGACCAGCAGTGACACTGGCACAACCACAAGACCTGATTGCAATGCTGCTGCTGGTCACTGTGACAAAGCCCAGCACAAGCACTCTCGGTATCTGCCACGCGTCCAGTGACAGCTATATCTTAGGCATACGCCACAGCTGACAGCCTTGCGACATACTGCCTTTCTATGTGGAATACTTGCCACGTGGCTCCACTTGCACAGATGGTGGCTTATTATAGAGCATGACAGCCGCAGGACTAACCACGCTGAGTGGATCTGTATGTGTGCAGATATCGAGCAAGGCCAAGGCACCATGCTTGTATCCAGCTCCACGATGGCAAACCCTGTGTACAGGGCAGTCACCTGCACCGGCAACAACTACGGTGTTGCTGACAAGCAGTACGAGCTGCGCCTGTCGCCCTGCAAGGACTGCCCCACCAACATGCAGACGAACGCAACTGGTAAATGCTACCCTGCACAACCAACTTCCTACAAAGCGAGCAGTGGCGGCTTCTACGACCCCCGGGCCTGCTGTACCCTGCAAGGCTGGGGCTATGACGGTGTCAGGGCTGCTATCTGTGCACAAGGTGAGGTGCCTTGGTGCTGCTGGTTCCAATGGTTGGCTGGCATTTTGCCCTGTAGGTGTTATTTGGTGGCTGAACATCACATGGCCTTGCTGCTGCTCAGTGGTTCCACAAGCCTATTGCTGGCAGTTGTTCTGCGGATGTAGTCTGGTTGAAGTTGCGGATGTGCGTGCACTTTTCTGACGCGAATACTGGCAGAAACATGGATTGCCGCTTCCCCCTGTCTGCAAATGCTGCACTGCCGACAAGCACTGCCATGTTTCATATTCAGTTGGCTGGCATGCTCTTGCTGTCCACAATAATGCGTGCAGGCACCTACAACCCAGCCAACGATGAGCCAGCTGACAAGTGCAGGGACTGCCCTCCGGGAACCACCACGGAGGCCACTCCACCCACCGTGCCCAGTGATGCAAGCAGTGTCGACGCCCTTGCAGATTGCCAGTACACTCAGCCTGGTTATGGCCAGACTCCTGGAAACCCGTACACAGTTGGTGACCCTGCAGGCCTCCAGCAATGCCCCATTGGTGAGTTGCAGCTCTAACTTGACACGTAGCTGTTGAGAATCAGTTTTTAGGGGTCAAAATTATCAGCACATAAAGCAAGTACTGGCTGCCATACAGCATCTTTGTGGTATTAATTGAAGTCTGTATCAAATCAATGGTCATAACACTAATCCAAGGGCATGCAGGCTGGGTGTGCTGTGTGCCTCTGCAAGATGAGCAAATGTTTGCAGCCAACATGCACCAACCTGTGTATTGAACCCTGGGTGGTCCTCCGGACATGGCGTATACCCTCAACAGCTGCAACCTGCTGAGGTTGTAGCTTATTCCTGCCAAGCACCGCTCCCTCAGCCTTTTAGTAACAGCAGTTGCCAGATCTGTCACAGATCTGTCACAGAAAATCCGTATTAAAAAGCAGTCTAGACTGCTTTCAGCAGTTTGTTGAGGGTTGCATGTGTGCACACTACAGAGATACATCCTGCCACTCTACTCCCCTGTAGGGAGGTACAGCACGGGTGGTGCCGTCATCACCTCTTCAAACGGCAACTGCGTACCATGCCCGCTTAATAAGACGACACGGATTGAAGGGGCAACAACAGATGCTGAATGTGATGGTGAGGGTCTTCTGATAAATGCTATGTTCACAAGAGCTTCAAACACCCCTTGGCACCAAGGTTGACGGTATGCTAGTATACTTAGGCATACATTTGATAGAGGTACCTGCTGAACCAACAAGCATGTCAATTGGCAGTAAGTGGGCTCAGTCTGTACGGTACAGTTATTTCGACAGTGTTGGTCACCTTCCATTTGAGTAGCGCCGACCCCAACAATAGATAGTACACAGTTGGGTATATGGTGTACATCCACCTGATGATATGAAATCTTGGTGTCCTGCGACCCTTTCTTTCTGTGCCATCACACGGCATGGTGCTGCAGTCGTGTTGGTCCTAACAACTGTGGCAGACCAGTAGGCTGAGCAGCAAGATTTGCCTAAACCTGTTGTTGCCGCATCAAAGCCTGTGTGCAACAGTCTGTCAAACAATGTTAGTATGTGATTGTTATTTACTGGGTGCAACAGACTTTTCTGTGTGAAACAAATTATGTGCTCTGCCCTGATGTTCGTGCGCAGTGTGCCCTGCCGGTCAAGGTATCGCCAGCAATGGCTTTAGGTTGACTCCCTGCACTACTTGCGCAGTCAACACATTTGGTGATATAAGCCGTGCAGGGGGTGATTTTGCGTGTAAGGATTGCCCTGGCAACCTTGCCAGCGCCTTCAACTTTCTGGTCGACTACAACCCAAAAACGCTGTTTGTCAAGCCTGTGTCGGAGGCTGGCGCCACATCTGCCCAGCAGTGCCTGTTGGAGTTTGCTGCGATTCAGGCAGATAACTGGTGAGGAGGACAACTTCCACATGCGTCGAGATATTGAGAATCCCACCATGACCTTGGCAAGTCAACAGCGTGCATGCTGCAGTCGACATCATAGCTGCGACAGCCTGGTCTATACTGCTGCCAGTTCTGTAAGCCTGACTCAGGTGCATGCCATGTGAGCACCAGGTATCTGCAAGGTACTAGGACACTCGGCCCTAGTAGCAACATCTAAGAACGCTCAAGCTGTGTCAGGTGCAAACTGAGTGAGAATACGAATCAGACTTGTGGTTGCACAGCCACGGTGGCGTGTCACATGCTGGTTTGCAAGGAGTCAAGGCTGGCCCTGGAAGCACATCGGCATGCAAGTTTTATTCAGCCACTTACGTGAATTGTTGCTTTCTGCTCAGGTACCTACCAACCACAGATTCTTTATCACTGCCTCAAGTCTCAAGCACCGGTGATGCAGACTGTATGGCTGCATGCGGGGCAAATCCTCTGTGTGAGTTTTTCACGTACGACTACGGGACTCCCACTGGTGTGACACCAGTAGTGGAACCAGCGTGCTACCACAGGATTGCTGACCAAGCAACAGAAGTAACTGGCCTGTGAGTGCCTGCTCCTTTCTTCTGCTCAGCAACGATTGTGTGGGGTCTTCCGCGGCTGATGTTCGGAACAGTATCAATTGCTGTTTTACTGGATCGGCTACTGCCCCGCCTCCTTTTCAAACAGCCGTTTATGGCCAAGCTAGAACCTATTTGAGCAGTCTCAGCCAAATGTGCACTGCTCAAGTGTTGTTATGCAAGCAGTAACTAACATCAGCCTGCCACAATAGATCAGAATTCTACTTGATGTTGGGACTGCTGAGCTAATTAGCTTGATTTAGAAATCAACTTGGCTGGTCCAGATGAGCCGTTTAGCCCCAGTTGTGAGTGGGCTGTTGCTGACCTAGGTATAAGCTGTTTTTGACAGTATGCAACTCAACACAGTGCTGGTGATTATTACATTGGATGCTGGTCAGCACAGTATAAGTTGTTGGCGCTGGATAAGACCTAGAGTGACTCGTTTGTCTCAGAACTTGACAAGTAGAGCTAGCTGAGGCTCTAATGAGTTTGTCAAATGATGGCCCTCCTTTCACCAAATGTTATCGGACCCACTGAACCTTGTTTGGCGCCTTTTTGGGTGGGCCCGTGGCCCTACTCTGTTGAACCGCCAATGGTAAAGAGTACGACAAGCTTGCTGCATTGCTATTGCTTGCCTGTGCAGGACAAAAGTAGCCTACAAGGTGCTGCCTGGCAATGGGCTTGGAGATGAAGGCAGGAAGCGCTTGCTGCTGGCTGGAGCTGCTAAACCCAAGGAATCCGGCTCAGGGGTGTTCTCCTGGTTCAATGATGACAGGGCGCACCAGATTGGACAGACCATTGACTTCGTGATAGATACCCCGACAATTTCCAACTGTCTGGATTGGTGCACCGACGAACCAACTTGTGCAGCAGTGGTGTTCACCATGGTGTCCCCCGACTATACCTCACTGGACACATCAACAGCAAAGAAGCCGTGTGACTTCAAGCGCGGGGTGGTGAATGTGCCAACCTCCACAGACTACACCAAGCGCACCATGGTGCATTACAGGACCGACGCTGCGGTCGCGGCAGTGAGGCCCCCCGTGCTTTGATGGGGATGAAAGGCCGTAGGCAGGCAGCTGCATGCCTGCCTGCCTAGTGCTGCAGCCAGCTTGAGAGGTGGCGTCTAGCTTCTGGTAGCCTCCAGGCTGCAGAGGCGAGATATCCTAGATCCTGGATACTTCTGAGCATTTTAAACTCACCCCCATTGATGCACAGTGGTGCAGCTGGTGGGGGGTGAGGGAGCTTCCTGGCATGCTGCTTACTGAGCAGCTCTGTATGTTGTACGAGTGGCTGTTCATGTGCAATCTGGCTGCAGCACATGCACTTTGTTGGAACCGAGGAACAGCTGCTTGAGGTGACTTTTGTATAGATACCAGTATGCTGTTTTTGACTACTTCTACACCGACACAAAGTACCACAGTGCTGCGCTTGAGTTTTGTTTTACGCAGCGCAAGCTGGCCCAGTGGTGCGCAGTCTGATGCACAGTATGTGCTTGCCTCCACGTATGTACTTACTCACACTAATGGGAACTCTGCAAGCACAGCTGTTGCTAGAGGAATATGGGCCGGAGTACAAACGTGTTGCTATCTGCTGTGTGGTTGGTTGAGAAAGGGAAGGAGAATGCAAGAATGCACATCCAATGGTGAGTGTGTGGCGTCCTCCCAGCAGTTCCAAAACACATCTGGGTGTCACACAGTGCTGCTTGCAACTCTTGTCACAAAAGCTGTGGGCAATATCTACTGGCGCAATCATGCACATGCGTCATCTGCTGGAATTGCTTCAATGGGGCACCATTTGTGCAACACCTGCACGCATCATTGGATTTTGGGCAGGTACTGTGAGTAGGTTGGATCTCAACCCTGCATGTATGACCCTTGAGTATGTGCAAACTCACATACTCACGTTGACGGAGGTGTGCTTGTTGTGTTGTTTGCTTGCCGTTTTGGCCTTGTAGAAGCCTTGTCACAGCAGCATCACTCTATGGATGACATTGCCTCAGCCTGTGTGTTACTCAAATCAATGCACTCTGTATCCTACACAGCAATCAGACTGAACTGCCTGTCATCCCGCCTCCTGCATGCTGCTGCCGGCTCACTCTAAGTTGAAACACGCATACGTATGGGCTGTTCTCCTTCACGTCATCGCATCGCTGAGCCTCCTTGGCTAGACAGCACCGTCAGATGCGAAAGTACACTTTTTGTGCATTTTGTTGGAGGTTTGGTGAACAGATGATTATCTATCTGTGTCACCGGGCATCGCACTGCCCTGGTTGACACATTGGGTATCACGCTGTGATTGTCACACCGGTCCCACACTCTCCTGGCCGACTTCTCTTGCGGTATTGCTGGGCATCATACTGCCCCTGTTGCAGCATTTGGTTTCACACTGACCTAGTTGGCACACCTAGGTGATGAAATGCCTTGCATCACACTCTCCTGGCGGACTTTTCTTGCTGTGTTGCTGGGCATCACACTGCCCTAGTTGACGCATTGGGTATCACGCTGTCCTGGTTGGCACATTTAGTTTCGCACTGTCCTGATTGTCACACCTTTCACAACACTCGCCTAGCCGACTTCTCTTGCTGTGTTAACACAGCAACGTTGCTGGGCATCACACTGCCCTGGTTGACGCATTGGGTATCACGCTGTCCTGGTTGTCACACCTGTCACCACACTCTCCTGGACGACTTTTCTTGCTGTGTTGCTGGGCATCACACCGCCCTGGTTTTGTCATTTAGTAGCGCACTGCCCTGGCTGCCACACCTACCACCACACTCCTGGCCCTTGGATCTGCATGGAGACTTGGATTAGTGTGCATTTTGTTTAAGGCCTGATTAGATGTCACGGTTTCAACTTCATGGCATGTGTGGTGAAGGGTTGAGGTACACGTTTCTCTAAACACCAGGAAGCTACGAGCCTCTGCTGCCATTTGCTGCACTTTGCAATACCATTGTGCTGCCTAGGACCTTGTTGTCTGGGATTGTATGACTGTTAGTGCACGCTGGCACTACAGACCTTTATCACCTGCACAGCTTGCCCCTGTGCTGTGCTGCCTGTATGACTGCTTCTCTTTGAATGGCATGCTGTGCCTAACATGGCATGCCCCCTGCACCTTTACCTTCACGGCAGCTGCACCATGTGTGCAACTTGAGGAACAGATGCCACAGTCCATCTCCCTCACCTAGTTCTCCTCCTGCGTGTAAACAGTTGGGATGAGTGGGGCTGGGCTGGTGAGGGCTGTTTGTGGGGTGGTATGGCTTTCGGAATGTTTGCATTAACCTGGAGGCTCACCAGCCTGCCTGCCTGCCTGCCTGCCTGCCTGCACGCATGCCTGCACATCTGCTGTAGCACTGTCTTTCAGTTGCGCTGTAGCAACACAAATCGCCTGTTTTGTGCCCCTGTTGTACAATGCTGATGGCTTTGAAAGAAGGTTGTGGGGCCAGAAGTTGGTTGTTTTGTGGTTGCTTTCTGGTGGTGGTGGCTATCGTTAACGCTTTGTCAGGCTGTTGGCCTGATGGTGCCACCAAACAGTGTTTGGCTGCAAGGACCTGCTTTGTGACGTGTGCCTAGTGAGCACTTCAGCCACCTCAACCAGTCTTTGGATCATGCCTTGGCGCTACGAGGATTTGTGCTGTGGTGTGCTGACCTGTGCATAGTTTACCTGTCTTCGGCACTTGGAACGCATGCATGCTGCTGGCGTGGTGTTTGATTCCTTACGGCCAAATTAGAATCTACACATGCATGCTGCAGCAGCGCTGCTCAAGGAAGTTGCATCTTGCAATGTGCTGGTGGTGTTGTGGTTTTGTAGTGGTATGTGGCAATAGCGATGTTGGCTTGAGATCTGAGATGTGACATAAGCACTGCTTGGCACCCACATGGCAGCACAACTATGCATGGCGGTGCCGTGGTTTGCTGCATCTAATAATCTGTCCTGCATACCCACGGTTTTGCCACTACCGTGCCATTGTTGGTTGTTTGACTGCTGCGCACCGTGCGCATGGCATGACCTTGTTTTGAGTGACTGTTGTTCCGGATTCACGGGAAGCAGAAAGCACATTTGGCTGGAGACAGATGCACCACACATGTAATGCTGTCAATGTTTCTGTTGTGCTGCTGTGTCTTCTCTGCTACAACAGATGCCAGTGCTGCTGCAGTTGTCGGCGGCGGGTGGCTGACGATCTTTGCGGCTAGCTGCTAGATGCCAGTGCTGCTGCAGCTTAAGGGCCTCTTTGAATTGCAGAGTCTCTACACTGTTCAGTACTCAGTTGTTTGAAGAGGCAAGTTAGGGTTGACTCGGCGCCAGCTATATGCCAAATCAGGCCTCAGACACATGCCTTGCATGTTCAACATAACACACGTAAGTTACGCTCACAGCATGTAAAACAGTGATTTCAAAGGCTTACTGCCACGATGCTCTGCAATGCAAACCCCTGCCCTTCATACACACCAAACATGTAACCCATGGCAGTGGCAATGCCACTGCAACGGCATTTCACAGCGACAAGCAAGCGCCAGAGTACTTCTCATACTATGAGCAATAGCGGCTATTGCTCCGCTAAGCAAACAGCCTGCACCTGCAAAATGTTGGCTCAGCAGTTAAAGTGCACTGCGTGCCGCACCGGCGACCTGCAGCAACCATGCACATGGTGCTTGTGGGCAGGTGACAGGAGACTGTATTCGTGCCATTGCCGTACACTGCACCGACGGGTGACTTCGCAAACCCGTCGCAAAAACATTCGCGAAAACGTTCACAATATATACTTTATGAACGTTTTTGCGAAACCTTTTGTGAATGGTTTTGTGGCATCACTCGGATTTTTTGTGAACAGCGTGTGAACTTCGTGTGAACACTTTTTGTGAATGTTGCTGTGAACAGTGTTGCATTTATATTATAAAGACCACAGACCATGCCGTATTATAGTGTATGATATAAGTATTATCACAACAAAGGTGCATGCACATTGCTTGCTGTCCCAGTAGCCCATAGTAGTGGTCCTTGGCTGTGCATGCACAGCCATAGGTGCGCACCTACTGCAGAACAGGTACAGCTGTACAACATGTGCAAGTGCTGCATGCAAAGTCATTGCCACGCTTAAGCAGCAGAACCACTGCACACAGCATGCAGCATGCAGGCCACAACCACTGCATGCCATGCTCTGCCACCACTCTAGACTGTCCAAACCACTGGCGTAACACACAGCATCTGCCCTCCACAGGAGTGCATGGCAGACAACATGATGCTGCTGCTGCACTACTGGTGACATTGCGTATCTCTCCACACAGCTGGCGCGCACAGCACCACAAACTACTGGCTTGTAGTTTGCACAACTGCTTGGACAGCCCGCAGCGTAGCCTGCTAGTCCACGACCACAGCCTCTGCCTTGCACCTGCAGCAGTGCAGCAGCACAACACCAACTGCATTTGATACCCGCAAGCAGCTGACAGCATGTAGCACCTGTGCTGCCAGCATCAACCCCTGCGATCCACAGGCCCACTTGCATTGAAATCCCAGCCTTCTTAAAATCTACCACATGCGCAGTGCACTGCAACACATGCTAGACTGCCCATGTTTACATGCATGACAGTCGATGCAGTGTTGCAGTGAACAAGGTTGCAGCTGCGGCTTGTTGATTTGGGCAACCCGCTTACAACAGCACTCTCCAGCCTGCAAGCTCACCAGGGGTACAAGCAACATCCTATTGGCGAGATAAGCTGTGCTTCTTTTGCGCCTTGACCAGCGTCCCAGGTGTCTTAGCAGTGCCAACACTGCAGAACAGCAACAGCATGGGACGGAACACAACTGTTGGTTGATTGCTCACGGCGCCACCTCTATCTATCGGCTGGTGGCCAGCATGCCATGCAGGGTGTTCTGCTCTGCATCTGCTGTAAAGTTTGGTGCATGTCTGCCTGCGCGTCGCAGATCTGTCACTTGCAGCTGCAGCAGCAACAGCCGAAGCCACACAGTGTGAGCAACACCAACTGCATTTGATACCCGCAAGCAGCTGACAGCATGTAGCACCTGTGCTGCCAGCATCAACCCCTGCGATCCACAGGCCCACTTGCATTGAAATCCCAGCCTTCTTAAAATCTACCACATGCGCAGTGCACTGCAACACATGCTAGACTGCCCATGTTTACATGCATGACAGTCGATGCAGTGTTGCAGTGAACAAGGTTGCAGCTGCGGCTTGTTGATTTGGGCAACCCGCTTACAACAGCACTCTCCAGCCTGCAAGCTCACCAGGGGTACAAGCAACATCCTGTTGGCGAGATAAGCTGTGCTTCTTTTGCGCCTTGACCAGCGTCCCAGGTGTCTTAGCAGTGCCAACACTGCAGAACAGCAACAGCATGGGACGGAACACAACTGTTGGTTGATTGCTCACGGCGCCACCTCTATCTATCGGCTGGTGGCCAGCATGCCATGCAGGGTGTTCTGCTCTGCATCTGCTGTAAAGTTTGGTGCATGTCTGCCTGCGCGTCGCAGATCTGTCACTTGCAGCTGCAGCAGCAACAGCCGAAGCCACACAGTGTGAGCAACTGCTACCAGTGCCAACTGTATGATGCCCTTTCAGAGCGTACCTGTCAAACCAGGTTGCAGGACGAGCAGCTGGCTACTGCCTGCACAAAGCAACAACAGCGCATGTGATGCACAGAAGCACCCCTCTGAAACCAGCAGCCAGTCTTTGAGGCAGCACGCCATGGCTGATGGAAATGTTACTTTCAATCTTGGTCCAGTATCACAGCCATCTCAATGCTGCACTGCTGCATCTGCTGAGTGCCTGCCTCATTGGCAGCAGCAGACGGCATGTTGCAGCCCTACAGATGATGCTGCCCTTCCAGCTGCAGCCTAGCTGACCGTATGTGGCTCACCCTGACAGGAAAGAAAGCTCTGAGCTTTTGAACGATGGTCGTTGAAAAGGTCCCAGCGCGTAGATCAACGAACACTGTCCTGCGGGATGCACGGTGCTGCTGCAGCTGCTGCTCCTGCTGCTCGCCACCCCGCAGACGTCCACAGCGATATGAGAGGAGGACGCCACAGCATCAGAAGAATGCCGTGACAACATCAAAAGTGGAGCTGCCATCACAGTTGCTCGCCTGCATTTCTGCAACCACACGCACCACACGCAACTGCGGTGTGCAGCTCATCTGCAACGGCTGCGATCAATCAATTTTGTTGACATACCAGCAGAAACAGTCATTTTTCTCGAACGTTCAGCATTCATCAATGTATGGTTTGACACCTTCTTTGTTTGTATTATGACACATGACAGCCGTGGTACTCAGAGCGGCGATCACTTCAACAACTCAAGGTAACACCAGGGCATTGCAACAGTACTCCTTTGGCAGAAGGCCTTCTGCCTCGGCAGGGCTGCCTGCTGCTGCCTCACCGCAGCTGCCCAGTACACGCACTGCAGACTTCGGTGTGCATTTTAAATAGATATCTGTAGTTGTCGTTATAGTATTCAATTCATACGCAAATCGCACACACTGTCGAAGATGCGTTCACAGATGTTTCACCACGGAGGGGTGAGGGGCAGAAGGAACAGGTTCGTGGGGACGGCCGCGAACTCCTGAAAGGCAGCGATCAAACAGCTTTTTTGGTTTAGGTTAAACACTATAATCAACCGCAAAACGGTATTGGGAGCGAAACAAAGACGATAACAGCAGTTCACGCAGATGTTCACCAAAATTGTGAACATCACAACCCTTGATGAACTATTTGCGAAGGCTTTGTGAAGTCCCTGTCGCCACAGTGGTATTGTGTCCCGGGTAGTTGCTTTGCTGTCCTGCTTGCTGCAGACGACATGCTGCTTAGCAGCACAATGGTCTGGCAAGGGCTGCACTTGCAGCAGCAGTTGCTGCTGTCCTGAAGGTTAGCAGGCTGTGCGACGGCAGACAAGAGATTGCAGCATTACCAGTCAAAGTGCTTGAAATGGCAGCAGAAAGATCAAGATTACCACCAGCAGTGACTGCTGGCAGCAGCTGTATCACCAGCTCAACCACAAGCAGCAGCAGTAGCGGCCACGCTGGGCCAGCGGTGGCAGCGATGAGTGCCACGCTGGCACTGCCAGCTCAGCTGGTGATGGCTGCACTGCATGAGCCCTTTGGATATTTAATCCACCATCAATGGTGCCGCATCAGCACTGCTCCGGGTGACCCATAGGCGCGTTGCAGCATCACCAGCAGTGCTATCACAGCCATGTGGCTGCAACACATGGGCCCACGTGGGTGCACCGGTGGGTACCCACAACAAGGTCACCTTGTTGCAGTGCAGCCTGCATGGACTCCATGCAGGAAGTCAAACTTCCAGCGGCTGGTGCACCAACTGCGAGTGCTGCATGGTATCCTAGCCTACGCACAGCGCTGCTGGAAAGCATGTTAGCAGATCAACTGCACGAACAGAAGCCTACAAAGCTGAAGCCATGTAACAGCTGTCAATGCATGCTGCATCTGTTGATTGATGTGTTGCTTGCAGCAGGCTGCAGTGACCGGATTGAAGCGGATGCATTTGGCTCAGGCCGCACGAAAAAGAAGCTGAAACGTTTAAGGGTTCAAGAAATGATTGGTGAAACGGTGCGAGTGCTGGTGTCAGGGGTGATAACCAGATGACGGTGCCAGTAGGGTGACCGGGTCTGCAGGCACGTTCGCCACCTGCAATTCATCGATTTAAACTATAGATTAGAACCAAAAGGTATATAGAGACAAACCAGCCATGATTTCGTCTCATACAAGTCAGTCCAAAACTTGTCCCAGGACATATGTACCCACCAGGGACAAGTTAATGCTGCTGCCAGCCTCCCGCGAACCGCTGCACTGAAGCCATTCGATTGTAAGCAACCAATGAAAGTAATCACAAACAACGCAAACGTGCGAACCATTGCAAGACAA
This sequence comes from Tetradesmus obliquus, assembly GCA_030272155.1. Taxonomy (NCBI): domain Eukaryota; kingdom Viridiplantae; phylum Chlorophyta; class Chlorophyceae; order Sphaeropleales; family Scenedesmaceae; genus Tetradesmus; species Tetradesmus obliquus. Next base: position 1,165,801 of record CP126206.1, read on the forward strand.
CACGTAACCCGGATATCGTCAGTACAGACCGTCGCGATCAAATTTAATGCCGAATCGTGTTTTGATTTGTTTTCAAGTAGGTAATTAGCGCGAAATTAGCGCGTGATGCGGAGTCTAGCACACGTAGCGGTGGTGCTGCTGCAGCTGGCGGGATGTGCAGTAGCTGCTGCCTGGCAATCACCAGCAGCAGGTGTGGCAACGAGATTGCAATTGCTACAACAGCTTCAGCAGCCGCGATTATGCATCAGGGCAGGCTGCAACCTCAGACAAATGAAAGTTATAGCCTGCTGCAGCCAGGAGTGCGTAACACACCCTGCCAAGATGCTACCATACTGCACGGCATACACTCACGACAGGCAGTGCATGCCAAAAGCACTGGCGCACCTCCCTTACATTGAAACATCTCGCCCACGCTGCATCTTCGCTGCACCAGACCTTCACTCCAGCCACAGCCCGCATTGCACATGGCTGTTGGACCGATGTTATTCTGTTGTTTTCAAGCAGCGGCTGCCACAAAACCACTGGTGCGCCATCAGCTGCGTGGCACCGGGCAGCAAGCTGGCACGCCTGTGCATAAGCTAAATACTCCAGCACCGCGTTGACACACATCTAACGCCTTTGACATCTCTGTTTCTGCCGCATAACAACTGCGTGGGACGCACTTGCAACAACCAAACACTCCAGCAACGCATTTACACACAGCTAACGGCTGCAACGTCTTTGTTTTGCTGCTGCAGAGCCGCTGCTGCGCAGGCAGCTGCGCATCATCAAGCCGCAGGCTGGCACGCACCTGCACTTACACTCAGCTGATACATTTGCCCTCTCTGTTTTGCTGCTGCAGAGCCGTTGCTGCGCAGGCTGCTGCGCGACGTCAAGCCGCAGGCTGGCACATGCTCCCGCATAAACTCCAACAAAAACAACTGCATCTGCACTGCGCAAACCTCGCTTACAGCCAATGCCTGTTTTCTTCAACTCTGCAGAGCCGATGCTGCGCCGGCAGCTACGCGTCATCAAGCCGCAGGCTGGCACATGTCCAGAAGGTTGTGAGCTGGAAAGTGTGTCCCCGGGGTCCTGTGTGTTTGACGGCACCTCGGGCGGCATGCTGTGCAAATTTTGCAAGGCTTCAACAGGCAGAGTGGCGGCTGCTGATGGCTCCTGCGGTGAGCAAAGCGGCTGGCACTTTTTTTTCGCTGCGCTTTGAGCACAGCACGCAGTTATGCGCAGTACCGCATCTGTAAGGCAGTGGGCTTAGCGTGCAGTAGCTGCTGCCTGCAGCAGCACTATGAGGTGCTGTGCGCTGGTGATTGTGCCAGTAGTGCTAGGGTCCTGTGTGTTTGATGGAACCTCGGGCGGCATGCTGTGCAAGTTTTGCAAGCTTCCACAGGCAGAGTGGCAGCTGCTGATGGCTCCTGCGGTGAGCGAGCAGGCTGGCAGTGGTTGCGCTGCGCGACGGATACAGCACACAGTGCGCACATCCGGCTGTCGTTGACAAGCTGCAGAGTTGGCGTGGAGTGGCTGCACCTTGCGGCAGTGGGGGCAGCAGCATGGGGTGCTGTGGCCTGGATGATGTTGCAGTGTCCTGTGTATTTGACGGCACCTCGGGCGGAGTGCTGTGCAAGTTTTGCAAGGCTTCCACAGGCAGAGTGGCAGCTGCTGATGGCTCCTGCGGTGAGTGAGCAGGCTGGCAGTGGTTGCGCTGCGCAGCGGTCACAGCACACAGTGAGCGCATCCGGCTGTCATTGACAAGCTGCAGCGTTGGCGTGCAGTGAATGCAGCTTGCGGCAGTGGGGGCAGCAGCATGGGGTGCTGTGGCTGGTTCGTTTAGTTGCAGTATCCTGTTTGTTTGATGGCACCTCGGGCGGCATGCTGTGCAAGTTCTGCAAGGCTTCAACAGGCAGAGTGGCAGCTGCCGATGGCTCCTGCGGTGAGCAATCTGGCTGGCATTTGCTGCCATGAGAGTGTGCTGCGTGCAAGTGTGGCCCGGCTGGGTGGTGCTGTGGCCCGGCTGGGTGGTGCTGTGGCCCAGCTGGGTGGTGCTGTGGCCCGGCTGGGTGGTGCTGTGGCCCGGCTGGGTGGTGCTGTGGCCCGGCTGGGTGGTGCTGTGGCCCGGCTGGGTGGTGCTGTGGCCCAGCTGGGTGGTGCTGTGGCCCGGCTGGGTGGTGCTGTGGCCCGGCTGGGTGGTGCTGTGGCCCGGCTGGGTGGTGCTGTGGCCCAGCTGGGTGGTGCTGTGGCCCGGCTGGGTGGTGCTGTGGCCCGGCTGGGTGGTGCTGTGGCCCGGCTGGGTGGTGCTGTGGCCCAGCTGGGTGGTGCTGTGGCCCGGCTGGGTGGTGCTGTGGCCCGGCTGGGTGGTGCTGTGGCCCAGCTGGGTGGTGCTGTGGCCCGGCTGGGTGGTGCTGTGGCCCAGCTGGGTGGTGCTGTGGCCCGGCTGGGTGGTGCTGTGGCCCGGCTGGGTGGTGCTGTGGCCCGGCTGGGTGGTGCTGTGGCCCAGCTGGGTGGTGCTGTGGCCCGGCTGGGTGGTGCTGTGGCCCGGCTGGGTGGTGCTGTGGCCCGGCTGGGTGGTGCTGTGGCCCAGCTGGGTGGTGCTGTGGCCCGGCTGGGTGGTGCTGTGGCCCGGCTGGGTGGTGCTGTGGCCCGGCTGGGTGGTGCTGTGGCCCGGCTGGGTGGTGCTGTGGCCCGGCTGGGTGGTGCTGTGGCCCAGCTGGGTGGTGCTGTGGCCCGGCTGGGTGGTGCTGTGGCCCGGCTGGGTGGTGCTGTGGCCCAGCTGGGTGGTGCTGTGGCCCGGCTGGGTGGTGCTGTGGCCCAGCTGGGTGGTGCTGTGGCCCGGCTGGGTGGTGCTGTGGCCCGGCTGGGTGGTGCTGTGGCCCGGCTGGGTGGTGCTGTGGCCCGGCTGGGTGGTGCTGTGGCCCAGCTGGGTGGTGCTGTGGCCCGGCTGGGTGGTGCTGTGGCCCGGCTGGGTGGTGCTGTGGCCCAGCTGGGTGGTGCTGTGGCCCAGCTGGGTGGTGCTGTGGCCCGGCTGGGTGGTGCTGTGGCCCAGCTGGGTGGTGCTGTGGCCCGGCTGGGTGGTGCTGTGGCCCGGCTGGGTGGTGCTGTGGCCCAGCTGGGTGGTGCTGTGGCCCGGCTGGGTGGTGCTGTGGCCCGGCTGGGTGGTGCTGTGGCCCAGCTGGGTGGTGCTGTGGCCCGGCTGGGTGGTGCTGTGGCCCAGCTGGGTGGTGCTGTGGCCCGGCTGGGTGGTGCTGTGGCCCGGCTGGGTGGTGCTGTGGCCCGGCTGGGTGGTGCTGTGGCCCGGCTGGGTGGTGCTGTGGCCCAGCTGGGTGGTGCTGTGGCCCGGCTGGGTGGTGCTGTGGCCCGGCTGGGTGGTGCTGTGGCCCAGCTGGGTGGTGCTGTGGCCCGGCTGGGTGGTGCTGTGGCCCGGCTAGGTGGTTGGAGGGCTGTGGAATGGCTGAGTGATGCAGCGCAGACATTGCAGTGAGCTGCAGCAGCCTCTTCTGACTCACATGCAGCAGAGAACAAGGCAGCACTGCTACTGCAGGCAACAGGTGTAGTATGGGGCGGCGCAAAGGGAACGCAACACGTTCTGTGCTCTGCCCCAGGCACTGACAGAGCAGTTGACAAACCGAGGCTGACATGTGCTGTGTATTCCTCTGTGTGCGTTGCCATGCAGGCTGCAAGCCAGGTTACTACTTATCCTCAGACAGCTGCACGATTTGCCCCAAGGGTTCGTACTGCCTAGGCGGCACTGCAGAGCAGTCAGTAGCAACCGGGTGTGGCCCTAACCTCAACACAATAAACTTCGGGTCGAGGGAGAGCAAAGACTGCGGTGGGTCTGGTGTATTCTCAGCATTGCCGGCCACTTTCAGGCGATGCTGTTGTACACTGTTGCTTGGATGTGTGGAACCAGTGCTGCAGTAGATTGCAGCACGGCCACATCAACAGCAGCTAACGCAGCCATAGCAGCTGTGCAGCTCGTCTGAGCACAAGCTGGGTGCGGTACGACAGCAGCCGCCGCCGCCGCCGCCGCCGCAGCAGCAGCAGCAGCAACAGCAGCAGCAGCGGCGGCGCCACCACTCTGCAACAACGTCAGCGTCTTGCACAGCGGTTATGTCGCCCATGCACATCGTTCCCAGTGATGCCACACCAGTGTGTTTGAGCTGGTCTGCTGCTGCTGCTGCTGCTGCTGCTGCTGCTGCTGCTGCTGCTGTTGCTGTATGTTGTTCTGCTTGCAGTGACGGAGCCAGGGTTCAGCATCAGCCTTGTTGATGGCTCTGCGGTTTCCTGCCCTGCAAACACGTTCAATAGAGGCAAAACCAGGCTGACGGCATGCGTGCCATGCCCAGGTAAGCCTTGCAGCGCTGAGCTGACACTTTGTGCTCAATGGGGGAACACGTTTTGCACCCAGTTTGAGCGTGGGGGATGCGGAAGGGCACGAAGACCTGCAGTGCTGGCATGCTGCAAGTGGCACGTATACTAAATACTGAAGTCGCAAGCAGCTGGGAGCGGTGGTGCTTAGTCATCGTGCAGCAGTGCTGGCGAGTCAGCATGCAGCTTCTGCCTTGAAGCGTGTGGGAGGATGCCAAGGAAACACAGTGAAAGTGGGCAGCAAGTGGGCAGCAGAGCCGGGGCCGCTTTACATGCAGCTGCGCGGCACCTCATGTTTTTCAGCGTCGTGTGGCACGTTCCTCGCTGCACCACAACAGTTGAGTACAGCATTTACACGATGTGTGGTGCATTTGTGAACACCACCTGCTGAAGCCTTTGTGCCTTTGTCAATGCCTCACTTGCAGCCGCCCTGCTGCTTGCTGCTGCTTGCTGCTGCAGCTGGTTTGAACACCAATGGGAATGTGCAGCAGACTTCCGTCAGCGGCTGCTGTAAGTAGATCCACATGTTGTTTTACATCAGCACAGACAGCATGCAGGGAAGATCGGTAGACAGTATAGACAGCTGGCAGGGAAGCAATGCAGCATGCTACGGCAGCAGCAGTTGGCTGATGACATACTTAGGGAGTGCACTGTTTGCTGTGCTTCATTAATTGAAACTCGTCTTGTCCTCTGCAGCACGAGAAGTGGCAGGTACTACCTACGTCTCTAGACTAGTAGTCTACGTAGTTCTTAAAGTGCCATCTGACAACAACACAGCTGGTTTCATACAGGACGTGGTGTTGTTTTCAGCAGTACAATTTGGGCATTGCAATTCACACAACAAAGTCGCACAGCCTGCTTGAACTGCCTGAGTTAGCCATGCATCAGACACAACAGCATGCGCCCTTCTGTGCTTCATTGCTATTCTTGCCGCTGCTGCTGCTGCTGCTGCTGCTGCTGCTGCTGCTGCTGCTGCTGCTGCTGCTGCTGCTGCTGCTGCTGCTGCAGTGATCCCGCCAGGCTGGCAGGGCACCAGCCTGTACAAGGCGGTACGCTGCCCCAGGGGGGAGTACAGGGATAGCTATGCCGGCTTCTCTGTTAGTGTCAGGTGCAGCAAATGCCCTACAGGCACCAACACACAGTTCTCCACCCGCACAGCAATCACTGAATGCAAATGTGAGTGGCTTTTGAGGCAGGCTAGCTTGCAACAGCAGCAACAGCAAGGCCACGTGTGTTGGACGGAATTGTGCCGTCCTGGGCTCACCCTGAACATAGTGTGCTGGTGCAAAACATTGTGCATGACCCTAGCTCTCGATCGGTCACAAACCTGGCTTGATCAAACGCCTCTTGTGTGAGTGCTTTGCAGCAGCTAGGTAGCAGATGTCAAATCTCGCCACGCAGATCACGCTGCAGATTCTGGCTGACTATACTGCCATAGGCATCGGAGTGTGATGCATTCATGTCGTGCTGCAGCTTTGCAATCTTTGCATACAGTGCATGTTGTAGACAGAGCAGCTTTAGGAGGCATCAGCAGTGAAGATGCAGTTGTGGGCATGGTAGATGCACAGCTGCGCACTTGCAAGCCATGCTGGACCAGAAACCTCCCTGTCACTTTGAGCCAAACAGCTGCGCTTGTGCACCTGCGTCTTCAATACAAAGCTAAAGAAGAGCAACTCAAACACACGCAGTGCATGATAAATTGGGCTGGGGCCAAACTCTAGGGCGGCTGCTGCTGCTGCTGCTGCTGCTGCTGCTGCTGCTGCTGCTGCTGCTGCTGCTGCTGCTGCTGCCATGCCTTGCTTGCAGGGGTGCACCCAGGCTGGCGATGGAAGAGCTCTGTACAGACTGTGGAGCAGCAGCTGCTGACATCAGCTGAGCCAGCAGAGAGGTGCCCCTTTCACAGCTACTGCCCAGGTGGCGAGGAAGCAGCTGCCACAGCTGATGGCAGCATACCGTGCCCAAACGGCCTCTGGACAAAAGGCGCTGGCGCCAAGTTCGCACGCAATTGCTGTGAGTGCTGCTATGTGCAGTGATGATTTCGACATGTGTTAAGGGTGCAGTTTTCGGGCCCGAGCTTGCATCAGTTGCAGGAATGACATGTGATGAACACGGTCATGATACTGACAGTTGGAACTGTTGCGCACAAGTCGCCCTTATCTGCTCTGCTGTCCTGCGCCTCTGGAACAAGAAACACCCGCTTCTGCCTGCTGCACTCTCTTGCTATGCAGCAATCCCCATTGGCCATTACCTATCACCAATCACCAATGCAGTCACAGCCTGCGACTTGGGCGATGCCAGCAATGCAATAGCTAGACCTGGCAGCTATCAGCCCAGCTGGCTTTCTCCTTCAGATGCAGCAGCAGGAGCATGCCTGCCCTGCGGCTCAGGAGTGCTTTCAGAGCCGGTGTCAGCGGAGCTGGCGGCAATTATCCCTCCAGGTGGCGGCGTGCCACTGGCAAAAGTAGCAGGGCCCAGCAGCAGCTGCTGTAAGTACTGGCGCTGGTGTGCGTTGTAGAGTGTCTGATCTGTTTCCTCAACCTTCGAGGAGCGTTCAGCTTGGTGCTGGGGTCACCGTGTTGTTTCACCGTGTACTGCAGCAGCTGTGACAGTAACAGACCTGCACAGCATGCTCACTCACTCCAGGGAGTGAGCCGCCTCTGAAGATTTTGGCAGGGCCCAGCAGCAGCAGCTGTGAGTATTTGTATCGTTGTTTCTGTTGCTGCCGCTGCTGCCGGTGCGGCCTTGTCTGAGCCATGCGCCACTGCCGAAGATACCAGCACAGGCCACGGGCTGGCCATACACAGCGACTTTGCTGCTGCTGCTGCTGCTGCTGCTGCTGCTGCTGCTGCTGCTGCTGCTGCTGCCCTGAACTTCTGTGCTTCTGTGCGTGTTGTTGCTGCTGCTGCCGCTGCAGACATCTGCAGGGGTCAGGGCCTGGTCATTGACAGCAGTGCCACTGCTGCTGCTGCTGCCGCTGCTCGCCTGACACCCTGCATGTCTCACATTTTCACTTTTGCAGACATCCGCAGAGGCCAGGGCCTGGTCATTGACAGCAGCGCCACTCGGTCAACGGGTGCATTGGCCTTCAGGGCTGTCACCTGCAGCAGCGGCAGCTACGGCATCTCTGCCAAAAAGAACGGCCTCACCAGGAGCAGGTGCAAGGTGAGTGCTTCTCCCCTGTCCTCTGCCTGCATGCCTGGCAACGCTTGCTCTCACGCTTTGACCAAATGCGGTGACCAGCAGTTGACCTTACACATATACACACAACATACACAGCCAAAGTGCTGCAGCGTTTTGAACGTCCCCCATGATCATGGAGCGAACAACACACCTGCGTAGCCTGTGTTCAATGTTGTCTCAGCTGCCCAGACTGCGCACATTATGGCAGACCTAAATATCATGTATGCGGCTCAATGCGCCATGCACTGTTGCAACTGCAGGACTGCCCATTCGGCACAGTCACGTCATCAACAGGCTGCACCAACAACCCTGGCACTGAGTGCCCTGACTCAAACACCGGAGGCTTCTACAACATAGACGCCTGCAGATACACCACAGCAGCCACATGCGGCAACATTCGGGCTACAACCAGCGGCACTGCAGTGTCTTTTGTGTGCACCTCGCCACGCAAGTATGATGCCAGCAAGAAAGATGTGTCCATTGCGGGGCTGACGCCAGCGTTGGTGGCAGTGGACACGTGCTGCTCGTCGGTGAGTGGCAGCAGCAGCAGCAGCAGCAGCAGCAGCAGCAGCAGCAGCAGCAGCAGCAGCAGCAGCAGCAGCGGTGGCCACAACACCGGCACCTTAGCTGCGGCATGCGCAGCTGCTTGCCAAATTACACAAGTCACAGTATGACAATGAAGCAGCACCATGCTGAGTCAATCAATGCCAGTTCATGCTGGTCTCTGTGCAGGCCACCTGCACAACAGAAACAGCTGGCATCACCAGCCACAGCAGCTGTGCATTCTGTGTGTGCTCCTTTTTTGCCCGTCACACTCACCGGTCTGCTGCTCCGTGCTGGTCGCTGCTGCAGGTGTATGCATCGGGCACGAAGTGCAGTGACAAAAAAAGCGAGATCACATGCTCTGGTACAGCCAAAGTTGACGTTGTACTGGACCCCGCCATTGGGGGCATGGTGCTGTCTGAGGCGGTGACCGAATGTTGCAAGCCCGTAAGTGCTGCAACGCATCATCAACTATACAGATCAAACCCTATGCCACACGAATCAGCATATCATCTGACTGTGCTTCGTTGCATCTAGCCGATACACGTTTGGTGCTGCTTTAAAGTGGCGGACACCCAAAATAGGTCTGCCCGGAAGCTCACACTCTTATCCTATGTTTGCATCGAACATACAGCATATGCCGCAGCTGTGCTACTGCTGGTGCTGTCATCAATGTTTGCTGCCGCTGCTGTTGCTGCTGCTGCTGTGGCTACCCTGTTGTGTTGCTTCAATGCTGCTGCTACTGCTGCTGCTGCTGCTGTTGCTGCTCCTGGTGCTGCTGCTGTTACTCGTGCAACATGCTGGCTTGCCCTTTGAGCAGTTCATTGGAGCTGACACTGTAGCACCATTCTAGCAGTCTGCTGGCTGGCTGCATAGCACATGAATGCCACTCTTGCAGCGCTTGGCGCTGTATGTGTCGTGCGCTGCTGCCTCATGCAGGTGTACAGCACAGGCACCAAGTGCCAGGACAAGGCTGCTGACATCACTTGCGCCGACACGATGAAAGTGTTTGATGGAACACAACTCATAGAAGGGCAGACACTGCCTGAGGCCCTGGTCTCGTGCTGCAAACCAGTGAGTGCTGAGATGTTCGCCACCGGTTGCAGGTTTTTGCATCACTTTGCTGCTTGATCATATTATCAATCCTCTTTGCAAGTCACATCTGTTGGTACAAGCACAGCACATTACCTCCGAGCGGCAGACCACAGCATTCCTGCTCTGCTGCTGCTTTTATGTGCCCTGCAGTTGCAGCCCCCTGCTTCTGCTGTGTTTCCTGTGCAAAAGCCAGCGTGCATCACCAACCCAATGTGGCAACCACTGCTGCAGCACATCGCGCAGCAGACAGCAACACACGCATATGTGCTAGACATTGGGATGTGCTGAAGGCAGTCAATCAGGCATCCAATGCACTGAGCAAGAGCCACCACGCTAAAATCTTGTTGACTTTTCTAGGCAACACCTGAGCGACATAAAATCTTAGTTCACATGTGCTGTCGCATGCTGTGCCCGCTGTGTGTGTAGTCATGCAAGGACGTAACATGTACATCTGGCACAGTCAAGCCTGCTGCCACCATCGTCCCAGATGGACAATTGAGCGCAAGCTTCTGCTGCAACGTGAGTTGCATACGCAGGCTAGCCAACCAGTGGGTATGAGTACGGAAAGCTGACATGGGCAGGCAGTTGATCCACCAAGACTTGCCAGCAGCCAAGCAATGTCATAGCCAGCCTGGCCCACCCACCACACATTGCTTGTGCAGCCAGCGGTCATGCTGCTGCCACCATTCATGCAGCCACTGCTGCTGCTCCTGCTGCTACCGTGGCTGATGCGCTTGCTGCCTGTGCTGTACTTGTTATGTATGCTTGCAGACATGTGCCACATACGAATGCACAGCACCCACAGTGCGCAACACCGCGGCCACGCTGTCTGCAGACGAAGCTCCAACAGTCAACAAGTGCTGTGTAAGCAGGCCGTCTCAACCAGCTAGCCAAGGCACCAGCATTGCACTGTATAATGCCATTTGCTTCCAGCGTTGCTGTGACCCTTGTGCAAGTCATGACGATTGAAGTAGCAAGATCTGCTGGTGACAGACATGAATTCGACGTTTTGAAACATGCTATCTGCATTCTGCTCTGGCTGCCGGCAGGGACATGTTGACATTACACCCGCGTACCCACCTCTGTCAGAGCATGCTGCGTAACAATGGCAATGGTGCTGTATGATATAGTCTTGGTCGGCAATCACTGTATTTACGGCTGGTCAAGACTGGTTCTGTTGCCTTTGTATGGTGACGGCTCTTGCTCTATCACACAGACCATGCACGCACACACCAACATCGGCACTGCATTGTCGCCCGGCTTGCACCTGTTGCCTGCTGCCTTCCGTACTGCAGGTTTACCCTTTAAACTCCAACTGCGGCGATGTAGACGGCAAAAGCGACACAGTGGGGCCGCAGTACAGCTGTGGAGCTGCCCCATCAGCTCTCAAGGGTCAACCAGAATCCCTTCCGCTTGCAGGCGTTGATCCTGGCACAGCCAGCACCACGTGCTGCATCACGGTGAGTGGAAACATCCGTACCAGTATCTGGCCAACCTTGAAACCCTGTACTCCATGCGCATCATCAGGTTTGTGCACAACTGCAGCTTGCAACGTGCTGCAAGCTAGGAACGACAAGACCATCTCTCTGGGGTGAAAGTTCAATAGCCTACATCAGATTGATCCTGCCGGGGCGCGTGGCCTGATGAGACACTGGGGCAGGCATGCTCAGGCATTCGAGTGACGCCAGCCGCAAGGCGATGCTCTGTAGAACTTGCAGGACGATGTTTGTGATGACAGGCAGGCTGCTGGACCCACCATAGCACTGCGCTTGGTTTGAACGAGGAGTCATGTACTGCCCTGAGGATCAGCTTGTCCTGCAGAGCCAGATTCTATGCACTTTACACATCCTGGTGCCTTGTGTGTGTACCGCAGAGCTGCTCCGCTCACACATGCACAAGCGGCGTGAAAATCACACTAGCCCAGAATGTGGACGGCATTGACCCCACAAAGTGCTGCAATGTGAGGTTGGCTGCGTAACCGTGGCAGTTCAAGAACTGCCACGGGCCACAATATGCATAGTGATGCAGCCCTTGCTTGCATGAGCATGCGCAGTTGTACATAAATAACAGTGCAGCAGGCCTGGTGTCACCAGCTTCATGTGGGCTGACGGCTGAGGTCATTGCCTGATATCAAACTGTTCAAACAGGTTGAGAGTCAATGCAGGTTGCAGCAATGCTTTCATACCACACCGAATATGTGATGCTGGCAACGCACAGGCACAGGAGCCTTGAGGTTGCAAATTGCATAAGAGGACAGTGGGTTGGTGCATCTGCACGGCAACTTGTCTTTTACTCTGTGTGTCTGCTGTTGCTGCTGCTGCTGCTGATTGTTTCGACACGATTATGTTTGCAGACCTGCGCCGGCTACAGTTGCCCCGCCCCAACAACCCTTCGCAGCACGCTGCCCCAGTTGGCTGCTGGACAAGCACCGACTGACAACCTGTGCTGTGTAAGTTGCTACCACACCAGCTGACGGCATCTTGGCACTTGCATGCGTGAACTCCACAGCAAGCTTGAGGGAAGGCTATGTGTCTGTGTTCAGGCGGCAACTTGCACAACAGCAACGCAATGTGCTGTCGAAGCTTGCAGGCTGCTGCAAATGGTGGCGGGCAGTCTCTACAGTGCGCGCTGCATTGTCACCTGCTGCTGCATGGCGCGTCCGCAAAAGCGGCTTGCCATGGCAGATTTCGTAAGCAAGTAGCTGGCTTGCTACATAGGCTGCGGCAAAATACACCGGCATGTGCAGCACCGCACAACATACGGTTCCTGGCAGCACGGAGACGTCACGCTACCACCAGCGATACTGGCTGCGAGTCACGGCATGCTTCTTCTGCTTCATCCGCTGCTGCAGGTGTACCGGTCTCTTGCCACCTGTGGAGATGCTGACGGCCCAACGTTGACAGTTGCAGGCGCATTGGCCTGCTTGAATGGAGCAAACACAGCGTCCACCTCAACAGACATTGGCGGCAAGAGCCCAGCACAGGCCCAAGACACATGCTGCACCACGGTAAGCAGGGCTGCAAGCATATTCCCACAAGCACACTGTAGCAAGCTCCTGCACCTGCAACAGGCAGGTGGCTGGAAAGCTTAGCACTACCGCCTGGGATCGTTTGTGCTGAACTGCGCGCTGTGCCTGGTGTTTGTAGCTGTGATTGGCAAGGTCTGCCTGTGGACGGATCGGGAGCTTGCATGTGTGGTAAAACAGCGCCCCTAAGAGTGACTGATGGCCACACGAGCAGCATGGTGACATCCGTCTGCACCATACCATTACAACAAAATGAGCTAAAACATGCACTGCCCATGTTGTAACCTCGCCTTCATCGATCACGAAGCTACAGTGTTTATCGTGTCTAGCTGCTAGAATACTTGATGCTTAAACAATCAGGTGGTAGACGGCTTGAATGTGCTGCTGCTGGTGGTGGTGGTGGTGGTGGTGCTGCTGCTGCTGCTGCTGATTATTATTATTATTATTATTATTATTATTATTATTATTATTATTATTAATATTAATATTATGTTGACACGCTCTTGCTTGCAGACATGTGCCGGCTTCAGCTGCACTGCTCCCACAGTGCTCCGAAGCACTCTGCCACAGCTGAACCAAGGTCAACTGCCGACTGAAGAGCTGTGCTGCGTAAGTTGCCACTGCCCCTTCATCATCTTGCCGCTTGCATGCGTGAAGGCTGCACCAGGCTTCAAAAGAGGCTGTTTATCTGAAGTCAAGTCACAGCTTGCTCAACAGCAAACCTTGTGTGGTTCAAGCCTGCCAGATGCTGCTGGTAGCGAACCAGTCTGCACAGTGCACGCTGTGCCGTCAGCTGCTCTTGCACAGCGGGCTGGGAAACTAAGTACTGCAAAAGAGAACATACAAATTTGTCACAGGCCCCGCCTGTACGCCACACAACATGCTTTTGCTGCATGTGCTGCTGCAGGTGTACCGGTCTCTTGCCACCTGTGGAGATGCTGACGGCCCAACGTTGACAGTTGCAGGCGCATTGGCCTGCTTGACTGGAGCGAATACAGCGTCCACCTCAACAGACATTGGCGGCAGGAGCCCAGCACAGGCCCAAGCCACATGCTGCACCACGGTAAGCAGGGTGACAAGAATGTTCCTACAGGCACACGTGCCACTGTACTCTGGAACAAAACAGAAACACCTGCAACAGCAACATGGCAGCGATCATAGCTCCAGATTTTGTTTTCATTGGCAGCGCTGTGCTGGGTTGCGGTTTTGATCTGATGTATATGATGAACTGATGTATATGTCATGCTTGCAGCCGGTTTGTGACGTTGCATGTGAGGACAGTGATCAAGCATTGCCCACAAGATGTGGCTGGCGCCAGAGAGCAACGCAGCGTCAGTCATACCAGTACCGTGCTTGAACAGCTGCTTGATGCTTTGAAGATAGCATTGCCAGTTTTGCATCATTGGCTCAACATCAAAGCACCCATCTGTACCCATCTGTACCTGACTTGCATGTTGCATATTGCAGTGACATGACTTTGGCTAAGCTGCGCAATGGTGTGTTGAGGGTCACACTAATTGATGGTAGGTTGTTGCCTGTTGCTGCCTGCTGCTGCTGCTGTTTGTGTGTTGCTGCGACAGTCCTCTCTGTCGTGCGCCAGCTTCAACTGCCCACCGCCCACGGAGGTCAAAACTACGCAGACAGGGCCAACACTAAGCGCCGACTTGTGCTGCGTAAGTGAAGCCAGCAATACATTTGCAGTCGATCGTATGGTGTTCAACTGTGTGTCTGAGTGCTGCACTGCTGCTGGGAACAGCAAACCACTGTTGCAGCAGCCATGCTTGGCATACTTATGCGCACAGTATCAAGCTTATGACCAGATAGCCAAGATTCCTGACAATGCCTGGGCGATTCGCTGGCAATGCGAGCTGTGCACGTATTGTCTGCATCACAAAACATGCCGGCGGCGTCGCAGCGGCTGCCGCCAGCTTGCCACGCAAAACTTCAAACCCAAGCAGTCAGCTGGCCCGGTAGGCTGCATATCAAACCAGCATGTGCAGCACAGCACAGCCAGTGATCAACATCAGCACGTGTCTGGGTAGCCCTGAGACCCTACACATCATCACCAACACCGCGTATGAGGAAAAGCAACTTGAAAAACTCGACCAACAAGAGTTGCGCGGGTATTTTCGATTGCCCAAGCATTGAAGGATGAACTGGGTACTGGCCACACTCTCATGATCATCCACCACACGCTCACGAGCGGTATATCGGCTCACCGGGCTTGTGCCTGAGGCAGGTCCGTCCTTTACAGTGGTGTTGGTATTGGTAAACACACGTTTGCGCCGCTGTGCTGCTGCAGGCGTACCCGTCAGATGCCACCTGTGGAGATGCTGACGGCCCAGCGTTGACAGTTGCAGGCGCATTGGCCTGCTTGGGTGGCAAAACAAACTCGGCAGGTGCCTCGACCACCATTAGCGGCTACAGCCCGACGCAGGCTCAAGACACATGCTGCACCACAGTGAGCAGGGCAGAGGGCATGTGCCTACAGGCACACTGACATAAACTGATAGTACCTGCAACAGCAGCATGACTGAAATGTTCAGAGCCAACAGTGCTGGGCCTGGGATGGTTGTGGTGGATTGCACACTCTGCCTGGCGGTGCCTGTGAGATGATGTCTCGAAGCTCTGCTTGCTGCTGGAGACCTTGCATGTACTGACACACATGAACCAGCACCCACGACATGCTGCTATGCCAGAAAGCAACAGGCTGTCCGTGTTGCCTGCAGCATGCTTGAGCAGCTGCTGCAAGTTGGGATGGTACTGCTGCTAATGGTTGCTCAGTTTGCAGGAAAAACACACCAACCACTTCTACCTGGCTTGCTTTAACTTGGAGCATAAGCTGTAGTTTGTGGGTGCGCAAACTGCATAGTTGATGGGTTGAGGGTCACAATTACAGATGTTACACACTGACATATTGCTGCTGCTGCTGCTGGTCCGGCTGCTGCTGCTGCTGCTGTTGCTGTTTTGTGTTGCTGCAACAGTCTTTGCCAACCTGTGCCGGCTACAGCAACTGTCCAGCTGGTGCAACCGCTGATCCCCAGAAGAGCGGCCAGACGCTATCTGCCGACCTATGCTGTGTGAGTGCAGGCACACCGCACCTTGGCATCTAACGCATGCATGCCAGTAGTCAGCTGTAGGTGCTGGTGAAGTTTGAGGCAGCACAATTGCTTGAAGTTGTAAATACTAGTTCTGGCAGCCATGTTGGAGAGATGCTGCTGAAAGCAACCAGCCTGCTAGCTGGCAGGCAACCGGGCGGGCTCTTTTGCTGAATTGAGGTTTTATGCTGCTGGCAAGAGAAGTCCAACCTACTTCAGACAAAACAAGAGCCGCGGCTTGCAGGCACTCCATCACAACCTGAAATTCGACCATGCCGACCTCTGCAGTTCAGCAGTTTTTGGTTGCCTGTTGCTTTTGCAGCTTGGCCATATCGTCAGGGAGCCTGGAAGGCTGCTCTACAAAAAGGAACTGCCAACTAGCACCTAATCGTGCTGACAATCACTCCTGTGTGAAACAATGCGCTGGCATGGCACATATTACAGCAGCAAATAGGCTGCATGGTTGTCTTTCAATGACCACGCCATGAGCATTACAGCGCGTGCATATTTATTGCTATGCCAACATGCCAGCCCAGCTGACGACTCCTGCGCCTGCATGCCAGCTGCAGCTGACGCGGAGCGTCCTGAGGCTTAGAACGAGACGTCTTCAGGCCCACCTCTTCTTGTGCACCTGCGCAGCCACGGTAGTTTTGAGGACTCAGTGGGTGTCTGAATGCGTTCTCATATGTCTGCCTGCTGAACATGTGGTGCAGGCCTACCCTACTGACGCCACCTGCGGGGATGTCAACGGCGGGGAGTCAGGCGCAACTTCGTTCAGCTGCTCGGCAGGCCCACCCATCCCAGCATCGCCAACAACACCGCTTGCTAATGTGTTACCTTCGGATGCTGGCACCACTTGCTGCTTAACGGTGAGGTCTGCCCCTGCTTTGTTATCCAAAAGCACAAAGGCTCAAGCAGGCTTGCCGTTATTTTGTTCATAGACACTGTGCCAGTTCACATGAGCACACCAGTGATGCATTAGTCCATGCAATCATCTTTTGTGGTTCACAAACAGACGACATATGTCGTACGACATGCATTGTCCCAGGACCCTCGTATGAATGAATTTCTGGCGCTCTCTGATGAGCATCAACGCCGCCTGGCTAGCCGCTCCACTCCGCAGCAGCATAATGCATGCATGCACTTATTGTTAGCATTTTCATGCACAATACACGGTTTATGTATGAATTATCCAGCAAAAGGACAGGAATGTGGCATCTTGTAAGAGGAGTGCAAATGATTGATAGACACATCTTATCAGTCGCCGCGCACGTCTGTTGTCTGCTGTTTAACAGAAATACCCTGCAGGGGCCACATGTGGCGGCGTCTATGGGGCAGGCAGCAGCACTGCCTACAGCTGCTCACCTGCAACCCGCACCGTGGCAACTGACAACACACAAATCAACGATATGGCGCCTGCAGCAGCCAGCGCCGCATGCTGCACAACGGTAAGAGATGCCAGCAGTCATGCACTGTAGGAACACACCTGTGATCCTGGGCCGCTGCCAGCTGGCTTCTAAGTTGTCAACTGCTGGATATTAGACACATCCCATGCCTGTATAGGTCGGCATCACCATATCAATGCTTCACAGATAAGCAATGTTTCATCAGCCTCACTCCCTTCGTGAGGGAGGCAACCTGTGCTGTGGTGCAAACCAGACGCGTACAACAGCGCGCTGAAGTGGTGTTGTTATGGCAAAGCATATCAGGTGTTGAACGCCATGTAAAACAGAATCAGGCTGATGCACCTGAACACCACTTCTGCCGCAGAGCTGTTCTGGCGTTACCTGTTCAAGCGGAATGGCAAAGACTGGCGTACCTGGCATTGTTACTGCTGAACCTGCCACGTGCTGCGATGTGAGTGCCACAAGTTATTAAGGCAGAAGCAGCAGCAGCAGCAGCAGCAGCAGCTACGAAAGCAACTTCCTGGTTTCCATAGGATACTCCTGGTCGTTGGAATTTTTAGCTTTCACATTGAAGCAGCAACCGTGTCAGTCATGCACCAGCTGGTAGCCGCTGCACCCTTTGCATGGATTGCGTGCATCGCATGCCAGAACAATCCTGACGTGTCTACTGCTTGTCCCTGCTGCAGACCTGTGCGAGCATCACATGCCCAAATGCCAATGAGAAGCTTGCAAGCAGCAGCTGGCCAATGAACACGGCACCTTCGGAAGCCGTATGTTGTGTGAGTGCCGCGTTAGCTCCTGGCCACTGATTGGCATGAGCAGTCAAAATTTGCGGTGCATGTTTCATTGGTGTGTTTACACTCTCTTCAGCCTACAACAAACCACATGTTGCAACGTGTTTCCAGTGATGCTGCAAGCAAAGGATCACTCGCGGCGCTACCAGCTGTTTGGTCTTGCTGCTCCAGCTCACGTGTTGATTTGATGGAGGATTGCAGCTTGGTAGCTGCTCTGCAGCTGTGCTTGCCGGTTAGGCCAGCCAGGAAGGCTTCTTTGTTGGCGCATCAGCTGACCGCATGCCGCTGCAAGTATTTCAAACATGCGCATGCACTATGCATTGAATAACGTTGAAAGGCCAGCAGTGTTCAGAAGCATTACATGATGATGATCATCCAAATAAAGGAGCCTTGAAGGTCATGGTTTGAGGTGTTTGCCAAACAACGTCTGTGCATTTCATACATCAGCAAAGTGCATGACATGCTGCTTGCACTGCTGCAGACCTGCGCTGCGGTTGGCTGCCCAGCGACGACATCCAAGCTTGCCAGCAATCTGTGGCCGTCCGGCACCGTACCGTCAGCAGACGTTTGCTGTGTGAGTGGTTCAATAAACATGCACGTGCCGTGACTTCAAGCTGCAGCCATTTAGGCACTGCATGTCGTTGTTGGATGTGTTGCAACACACAGCAGCTGCAGTGCCCCCATGCTTAGTGCAGGTTGCGCTGTGCTGGGTGTGCATGCAAGCTGATGCCGCATGCCTGGGCAGCCAGAGCAATTAGTGCAAGATTATGATGTCAATCAGCTGTGGGCCTGGAGTTGCAGCTGCGATGCCCATGTTGCTGGTGGCGGCTGCCTGACGTAGCCGGCTATGTGATCCGTGTGCTGCATGTGCAGGTGTACGGCTCTGGAGCCACATGCGCCAGCACGACTGGCACGAATCCTCTCACAGCATATGGCTGTCCTACAGGGCAGTCACCGTATGGCAACGGAAATCAATTACGCATCAATGGCATCACTGCAGCTGCAGCCAGCAGCACGTGCTGTTACAGCAGTAGTCAGCCTGGGCTGTCGACACTGAAGATCACTGCCCTGGGTGAGAGCTGCCAGGCAATTTGGTGGAGTGAACGATTCCATATCATGCCCAGCTGCCTTGCAGGCAACAAGGACAGCTTACGAGCTTCTGTGTATCCTTCTCAAGCTCAGCACCAGCTTGCTGGGCCAGTTTAGGATCTTGCTGTCAGCATTAGTGGTCAATGCACCAGACCTTGCTTGGCCGCTCGCAGGCATTTGAGGCCTGCACCTGTAAACACGCCACAAGCTGTAACGCACGCCGACGCGGCGCTCCAATTTCTGCTTCCTGCTGCTGCTGCTGCTGCTGCTGCTGCTGCTGCTGCTGCTGCTGCTGCTGCTGCTGCTTCCTCGCCACCATGCTGCTGCCGGCCATGTTGCTGCTGCAGGCTGCTGGGCGGAAAGCTCAACCTCAACCCGCGCCCTGCCCGAGAAACTGGGTGAAAGCACCACCATGACGGTTGATGCCTGTGCTAAGCTGGCCTACCAAGCCAGCAAGCTCTACTTTGGGGTGCAGTATGCTGAGCAGTGCTGGGCCGGTGAGTGGCAGCTGCACTCTTCAATCATCGATCCCTGAATTGCAGCAGCAAAGAGCCATGCTATGTTTACAGCTCCTGCGCCACAACATAATGAGCTGCATACAAGCACTGTGGCTGCAGGCCTACAATCATGCTACACTATCACACCTGCAATAAGACCCCTTGGTGCGTTCTGTTGTAGCATCACTGCTGGTATGTTCAGCCTGCGTCACGCCCACCTACGTAGGTATACCCTTTCTTTTCATTTCAGCAGACGCTCACTGCTGCAAATCCTTTTGCACCTGCCGCCGCACTTGCACACTTGCCCCTCACCGGACCTGCCCACCTGCAGGCAACAGCCTACAAGATGCTCAACAGTACGGTGTCTCCAGCGCCTGCACCAGCGAATGCAAGGACCCGGCTGTAAACCCAGTTGGCACATGTGGTGGTGTGTGGGCCAACAGTCTATACGCATTGCCATCATGAGGGGCCGATACCTGTTCCTCTGACAACCTCAACTTTACTGCAACTGGTGAGAGTCCACACATGCTGCAGCTTGGATGCTGGTGTGTGCAGATTATGCGGTGTGCATAACCGCAGTACGGCTTTGAGCCACCAGCTGGACGTTGTTTTGCAGTAGGTTGCAAGTAACGAAGCCGTGCTTCAGTTGCTCGTTTTGCCGCTTGAAGACGAAGTTGTGTCCGTAAGATGTGCTGCTGTGGGCTGCTGCTGCTTGATGAGTTGCCGTCAACAGGCTGCAGCCTCACCCTGCTGCTGCCCACTCTTACCATGATTCTGCATCTGCAGTGCATAGGCAGCTGTGCCATGCAGGTTGGTGTGGCACGACATCATTCATGTAGTCAACTTCCCGCTCGCACTGTGACTGTTGCTTTTGCAGGTGTACTCAAGATCAGCATCAAGTGGCAGCGTCACCAGCAACACAGATTATGTGCTTGCCGAGCCATGCTAAGATGGACCAGCACATGGGCGTGCTGCTGTGTATGCTGTGTGCAGTAGCATGCTGGCTTGCTGCTGTGTATTCCCTGCGCAGTACAGCACACACTGTTCAAGCATTGCTTGTCATGTTGGTTGACATCGCAGCAAGTTGCAGAGAGCCTCTCTCGGAGGGTAGCAAGAAGTGCAGGCAAGCGTGTGCATCTCATTTGCCGCTGATAGGGAGCAGGGGTTGTCCTGTTCGATAGAAGGCAGGCTGCCTTAGGCAGCTTCTGCTATGCTGCAGCACACACGAGATGTGTGGCTTATTGGTGATTGGTGAACGTAATCATGTTTATGTTGTTTCAAGACAATGTGTTTATCGTGGACGACAGGCAACGCCTGCTGCCAAGTTGCCGGATCGCTGCCGCACCTACTGGTAGCGCATCCCTGTACAGGCTGTACCATTTTGCGCATGTAGCACGATGCCACTCATGTACTACATAGTACATACGTTTACGAGTGCTGGCAGCACCTGCTGCTGTAGCTGGTGATCATACATTGTACAGCCTGTCTGCGGTGACTGTAGGAGCCGTGTGCTAGGTTCAGTAGGGCCAAGCACAAGCAGTTGATTTGCAGGGCAGGGTCTTCGGCAATTGATCAGAGGGCCAAGGTTCACAAGCATGCATCCGATTTCAACGCAGCATGCTGCGCAGGCTTGGCATGTATACATTGCATGCCTTATAGTGTGTAGAGGTTCAATATTGCTAAATGGTGAGCTGAGTAGAGTGTCTGAGCAGCATCATGGTCAGGATGTCGTAGAGCAAGTGTACGTATCTGTTGGTGTGGGCGTGCAAATGGATGCAGGACTTTGGCCTTGCGGCTAATTTTGACTAGGTTCTTCACAAAACGGGTGTTGTGAGGTAAAGACAGGGTCAGTGGGCGAGGAAAGAGTCCCAGACAGGCTGTTGCAACAGCCACAATTGTGGCATAAAACAATCTGTTGAAGAATCTTTTGCCACACTTTCACAGCGCACACTGCTGCAGCACTAAGGTGGCGCTGCTAGAAGCCAAGGCACATCAAAGCATTTCCTCAATTCCTCAAAATCCAAGAGCAATATGAAGCCGTCATGTTGCAACAATGATGTGCGAGGCGCGCACACGGCAATGCCAAAGTCAGACAGGGTGTCCAGCTGGCAGCACCAACCATGCCAAACAGCCTTGCCATTTAAAACCAATTGTTATGGCCAAGCCGCCAGCAATGCACAAGCCTGCTACAATGCAACATGCAACGTTGTCATTTTTACCCTGAAATTGATGCAAATGAGTTGAGCTGTGCTGACAGAAAAGATCACCGCCTGCATTGCTGCCGCACTGAAGAATTGGCACTTGTCCAGCTTTTGAATAAAAGTTGCTGGTCTAACATATGAGTAACAGCTGCTGCAACGTCATACAGCAGCGCCACACACCCTGCTTGCTAGCCCCATGTACCCCTGGCCGCAGCCCAAGCCCACAAAAGGAATGACAGGCGAGGTTGCCAGCAGCTGCCCGCCTGCCCTGCCAGGCCCTGCAAGTGTGCTAGGGCTGCCATTGCCTGATATGTCCCATGGCGCTGCTGCTGCTGCTGCTGCTGATGTTGGGCCGCTGCTAGAGTGTGGCGCCCCAAGCAGGCTGCCACAGCCCTGCCCTGCTAAGCTGCATGTCATGCTGCCAAAAGGCGTGCTGCCGTTGGCTGCTGCCGAGGCTGCTGCTGCTGCAGCTGCCCTGTTGCATGCTTGCATGAGGCTGCTGCTCCTGCTGCTCCTGCCGCTGCTGCTGCTGCTGGGCTGGCCGCAGCCTGTGATGTCCCTGCCTGGCGAGGCTGAGCGGTACATGTCAAAGCTTGGCCGGTCAAAGTGGTCAAAGCGGTCAAAGGTCGTTGACTGGTCAAACTGGTCCTGCATCTCAAAGTCATCGTCGTCTCTGCTGCAGCATGTGACGGCCTGCGACAGCAAATACAGCATCACAACAGGCAAAGGGACGTCAGCAGCAGCAGATGATGGGCTGGTGTAGGGCTGCAGGATTGCAGCACATCTCTGCAAGCTCAATCACCTGCCTGCTGCACAACAACCTGCCGGCAAGTGTGCGCCTCACTCAAACTGCGCTGTAGTTCAATAGACCACAAACCTTGCTGCTGATTACCACGGCCAGCACGCAGCTTTAGCAAACTGCTGCTGTTTTTAATCAAGCGCACAACATGCGCGCAAGGCGACACACTCACTGCCCCTGGCAGTCCAGGCAGTCCAGGCATAAGATTGTGTTCTGGCACTGCCCCTGGCAGTCCAGGCAAAAGATTGTGTCCTCCCCCGTGCATCGCAGTTGACCACAGACCACACAAAACAGCAACAAAGCCACTTAACATTCGCAGCAGCAGCAGCAGCAGCAGCAGCAGCACTCACCGCTCCCGGCAGGCAGTCCAGGCAGAAGACTCGGTCCTCCCGTGCGTCATAGTTGATGACTGAGCAGCTGCAGCAGTACACGTTCTTGCAGGAGTGGCACTGCTGCACTGACAGCTCCGACAGTCCGCAGCTGCACAGCAGCAGGGGTGAGCAGCAATTGCATCACAGCAGCAGAGCAGCCAGGGTGTGTGGCGTCATATGTTGTGCACGTACTGTAACAAATTGGATGTGCAATGTGCAGGAACAGCAGCTGTGAGTGAGCAAGGCACGGGCGCCATGGCAGTGCTACCTGCTCTCAGAGCTGTTGCTGAAACTGCTGAGCCTTGATTTGACAGCAGCCTGTCCTTGGTGCTGAACATGTTTGGGCTGCTTGTACTGCGTTGCTGCTAGTGATACGTTGTGCAGTTTGCATGCCCAGCTGAACCAAGTCATGCAAAAAGATGCAGTAAGTGCGTGTGTGGACAGCAGCACATGTCCTGATGCTCACCCGCAGTGTGTGCAGGGCACATGGCAGCCTGGGTGGTGCTGGGCTGCTTGCTGCTGTCTGCTGTTGGGCATGTGCTGCTGCTGCTGTGGCTGCTGCTGCTCCTGGGTGGGCACATCCTGGTGTGCTGCTGTGCGTGCTGCCTCCATCATCAAGCTGAACGGGTTCACTGCAGCATAGACAACATAACAAATATTCCAATATGAGGAACAGCAACATTCAAGGGGGCGGCACCTGTTTGCAGCCCCTGACATACTGCCAGTGCTGGTCCATTGTTGACTCAGATGGCAGCGGGTGGCAAGCTGCTGCTGGCATGCTCAAAAGGCAGCTGCCGCAAGTACTGACCTCGTAGCGGTTTGAAAGCCTTGAGCTGCTGCTCGAAGCTGACGCTCTGGAACTCCCTGACGCGCTTGGCCATGGCTATGCACCGGTGCGGTGAGTGTCGAGTGATGCTCCGGCTAGAATGAAACTATCGGTTGAACTCAATGTGCTTTTATAGTACTGATTGCGGAAACTGTGGAATGATTACCTGCTTGTGCAGTTCGATTGTGCAGTCGATGTCCACAATGGCAAGTGAAAGGATGAACTGCAGCAGCTGCCTACATAAGAAACCAGTTAAGCTCAGTGACTCCTGCGCTGAGACAGCGGTGGATGCGCTTAATAGTGTCAGCACTTGAATCAACACACATTCAAACGAGTTGAAACCCTCGTCAGTTACACTGACTGGATCTGCGTGATATACATTCAAATGGTTTTTAAATCGTCAAAGACAAATTCTGAGTCACTTTTGCTAGCATGTGCCGCTCTCTGCCGTTCGCACAGCAGCAGAGGAGCGCACTGCATAAGCTCGTGCTACTTAGCAACACTGTACACCATCAAACGCCTTAAACGCGCAATGTTGTTCCCTATGTAAGAAGCCTTTACTCCCCTCGCTGCCTGAACTGCAGAAACAGACTAGGCACAAGAACAGCAGTCCAGACCCCACCTTGGGCAGCTGCAAAGCTCAATAAACAGCACCTGCCTGTGAAATGGTTGCAGCAAGGGCTTAGCAACAGCCTCCAAAACAATTCGCATGTCTTCCCCGGCAGCTGCAGCACCAGCGGCAGACGCTGAAGAGACGGGGCCTTCGCAGCAAATTGGGGGCCGCTGGAGCAAGAGCATATCAGAAAAGGACACGGTGCTGGCCATACAAGTGGCCTCATGGCTCAGGAAAAGAGGCAAGGTACGCATGGTATTTCAAAGCAGTTGAAAGTGTAAGCTATGATGGCATGCATGGCATCTTGCTTGGTTGAAGCCAGTGCCAGCGGCAGCTGCCGTCTTGCTGGTGCACAGCAAGTAGTCATGCAGTGGAGCACCACAGCAACAACAGCGCAAGCACAAGCAGCGCCGGCAGCTGCAAAAGTCATGATCTTGGTCAGCAGCCTGCAATTCAGGCCAGAGCTTCTGGCCTCTAAAAGTCATAAACACAGCAAGCAGCAGCATCGGCCGCAGCAGCAGCAGCACACATACTCGTCATTCCTGGTAGCTTGTATGGTTAGTTTTACACACAGAACCAGCAGCAAAACCATCATCGCTGTTAATTGAACAACACACACGAAAAGCCTTGCCTAGCACAGCAGCCAGAGATCAGCAGCAGGAGCAGCAGGTAGCATGGCTCCTGCGCCCAGCAAGCCCTCTTGCAGCCCTCTTGCAGGAACGCCCTTGTTCAGCCTTTCCTGCAAGCACCTAGTGCTGCCAGCTCAGCCCAAGTCATCCACACACAGCAGCGGCATACGCGCTGCACCTGCAGGTGCACCTGCGGCTCGCCTGCTCTTGCCCCGCACCCGCAATCTGTGCAAACCCCACTGCACTGCACCCGCCCTGCAGCCGCCTGCAATCACACTCCACCGCCCGCCGCCCGCTGCCGCTGCTTGCTGCTGCTGCTGCTGCTGCTGCTGCTGCTGCTGCTGCTGCCGCCGCAGGCGCTGCGGCCCAAGCTCAACGACGAGCAGAAGGCGCAGCTGGAGGAGTGCTTCGAGCTGATGACTGCTGCAGCCGGCTGTGCGCCGTTAGCTATACACTGACCCCTGTTTTGAATCCTGCTTCTGCTGCTGCTGCTGCGTCAGGCGCTGCGGCCCAAGCTCAACGACGAGCAGAAGGCGCAGCTGGAGGAGTGCTTCGAGCTGATGACTGCTGCAACCGGCTGCGCGCCGTTAGCTATACACTGACCCCTGTTTTGAATCCTGCTTCTGCTGCTGCTGCCGCAGGCGCTGCGGCCCAAGCTCAACGACGAGCAGAAGGCGCAGCTGGAGGAGTGCTTCGAGCTGATGACTGCTGCTGCAAGCTGCGCTGTGAGCTATACACTCACCCTTGTAGTGCAATCTGCTGCTTCTGCGTCAGGCGCTGCGGCCCAAGCTCAACGACGAGCAGAAGGCGCAGCTGGAGGAGTGCTTTGAGCTGATGGACGCGGACGGCTCCGGCGCCATCGACGCGGACGAGCTGGGGGCGGCCTTCAAGGTGCGCGATGCGAGTTCTATGAGCAGCTTGACACCATAATATGTAGTGCATGCAGTGTGGTGGCGCACGTATGCACATCAATGCGGATGAGCTGGGCGCAGCCGTCAACGTGGGTTGTGCAGCAGCACATGCATCGAATGTGTAGTGCCTGCAAGGCAGCGGCTGTGCTGACAGCTTGCGTGCGTGCTCTGTTTCTGTCAATGTGTTGTTGCTGGGGCTCCAGTTGCGGGGGTGGCAGCCAGGTCAATGCTGCTCCAGTATCGCTGTCCACACCATGCCGTTTCTGATAACCTGCCTGCCTGTTCTGCTGCTGCTGTTGCTGCTGCTGCTGCTGCTGCTGCTCTGCATTGCTGCAGCTGCTGGGGCTGCAGGTGTGGCGCGCGGAGATTGGGGAGCTGCTGGCCTGCCTATTCCAAATCTTACAGCCCGCCTGCCTGCCACTCTGTTACTTTCTGTGCGTTTTGTCACTGCTGCTGCAGCTGCTGGGGCTGCAGGTGGGGCGGGCAGAGATCACTTGATGCTGCTCAACGTGTTCCATCTCTGAGAGCCTGCCTGCCTGTGTTTCACGTGAACCTGTTTGATGCTGCTGCAGCTGCTGGGTCTGCAGGTGGGGCGGGCAGAGATCGGGGAGCTGCTGGCAGAGGTGGACAGCGACGGCAGCGGAGAGGTACGCGGGACTCCCATTCGTCGTGTACATTTTGTCGATAGACGACTGAGCAAGGCCACTGCTGGCCTGTAGCGCTTCAGCGGTGCAGAAATGATGCGCTGGCAGAGGTGGACAGCGACGGCAGCGGAGAGGTGCGGCTGCTTGCTTGCTTGCCCCTGCTTGCAGCATCACATGCCAGCTTGCCCCTGCTTGCAGCATCACATGCCAGCTTGCCCCTGCTTGCAGCATCACATGCCAGCTTGCCCCTGCTTGCAGCATCACATGCCAGCTTGCCCCTGTTCGCAGCATCACATGCCAGCTTGCCCCTGCTTGCAGCATCACATGCCAGCTTGCCCCTGCTCGCAGCATCACATGCCAGCTTGCCCCTGCTTGCAGCATCACATGCCAGCCTGCCCCTGCTTGCAGCATCACATGCCAGCTTGCCCCTGCTCGCAGCATCACATGCCAGCTTGCCCCTGCTTGCAGCATCACATGCCAGCTTGCCTTTGCTTGCAGCATCACATGCCAGCTTGCCCCTGCTTGCAGCATCACATGCCAGCTTGCTCCTGCTTGCAGCATCACATGCCAGCTTGCTCCTGCTTGCAGCATCATATGCCAGCTTGCGCCTGCTTGCAGGATCACATGCCAGCTTGCCCCTGCTTGCAGCATCACCTGCCAGCTTGCAGCGCCACATGCCAGCGAGGGTGGCTTTCTGTGCTGTGCTTCAATCATAGCAGCAGCCCGCGACACGGGCGGTGTGTTTCTGCATCAACATGAGGACAATGCTTGCCGCATCATTATGAGGACGATTCCTGCTGCAAATCTCCTGACCAGGCATCAAAGAAGCTGTGTGGGCTGTGTCCCAACTGCATTGCCTGTGTGTCTCATACTCTTATTTTTCATATAATTACACAACACATCATCCTGACTGTAATGTTGGTATGGCGCAGGTGGAGTACCCGGAGTTCATTGAGATCATGACGCACACGCTGGCGCGCCTGGCGGAGCGCAAGGAGGCGGAGGGCTCCGCCGGCAACCAGGTGTGTGTGTGTGGGTGGGGTGCTTTTGTGGTTGGCTGGCTAGTTGGCAGTTGCAGCTGTGGCGCGCCTGGCGGAGCGCAAGGAGGCAAAGAGCTCTGCCGGCAACTTGAGGGGGCTGGCTGAACGGCAGGACTAACGTAAGTTACTGATTAACTTGCTGGCTGGCTTGCTGGCGGAGCGCAAAGAGGTGGAGGGCTCCGCCGGCAACCAGGTGGGGTGTGGGGGGTGCTGGCTGAACGGGAAGACCAACGTAGGTTGTTGATTGTTGATTGATTGCTTGTTGGCTGGCTTGCTTGCTGCCGGAGCGCCAGGAGGAAAAGGCTCCGGCGGCAACCACTGATTGCAGGTGGGTTGATGTTTTTGTGGCATGCAAGCTAGTTAGTTGTCTGGCTGGCTGGCCGGTTGACAGTTGTGAGCGTTGTGAGCTGCATCGAGCGGAGCAAGGAGGCGGAGGGCTCCGCCGGCAACCATGTATGAGGTTGCCTTTGTGGATGGCTTAATGAACGATTCGACTGCCTTGTTAACAGCTGCGGTGGGAAGAAGAGAAACATTCCTCAATGTTTGTGTTTGCTGCCGTTGCTGCTGCTGCTGCTGCTGCCATGCTGTAGGTGCCGTTTGCGCTGCTGGCCACCGCGTACCGCCGCAAGCGCATCATGGAGGGGCTCATCAGCGGCGACAAGGACATGACCGCGCAGGTGGCCGGGTTTAAGCATGTGAAGGGTTGAGGTTTAGTATGCACAGCTGCGTAGAGGGGGGAGGGGGGGGTGAGGTGTGCATCATGGAGGGGCTCATCAGCGGTGACAAGGACATGACCGCGCAGGTGGGCGGCACAAAACATTGGGGTGTAGCATGCACAGCTGTGTAGGGAGGGGCCAGGGCCCCAGTGGTGCGCATCATGGAAGGGCTCATCAGCGGCGACATGGACACGACCGCGCAGGTGGGCGGGTTGACAGTTGTGAAGGGTCAATGTTTAGTATGCACAGCTATGTAGAGGGGGGAGGGGGGTGAGGTGTGCATCATGGAAGGGCTCATCAGTGGCGACAAGGACATGACCGCGCAGGTGGGAGGGTTGAAACTTGTGAAGGGTTGAGGTTTTGTATGCACAGCTGTGTAGAGAGGAGATGGGCCGAGGCGTGCATTGGGAA
This sequence comes from Tetradesmus obliquus, assembly GCA_030272155.1. NCBI lineage: Eukaryota > Viridiplantae > Chlorophyta > Chlorophyceae > Sphaeropleales > Scenedesmaceae > Tetradesmus > Tetradesmus obliquus. Next base: position 1,194,045 of record CP126206.1, read on the forward strand.
GGGCACAATATGGGCAACACAAGGACATGACCGCGCAGGCAAGCACTGCCTTGCTGCAAAGCCAAGCGGGTGTGGAGCTGTGCTTGTTGTAGTTATGCCTTCTGGAGCTGGGTAGCGGGGGGTGGTGTGCACAGCTGCGCTGCACTCTGTACAACTGCCTGACGTATGTGCCGTCAAGTGCTGGTCGTGCCTCATTACTGCCTGGTTGCTGGCGGGCTGCAGGTCGTTGCCATTGCCACGGAGGCTGCGCGGCGAGCACCTTTGTGCCAAACGTCTGTGCCTTGCTGCTGCTGGTGCTGCTAGCTGTGCTGGTCGTGGCCATTGCCGAGGAGGCTGCTGTTGCTGCGCTGCTGCCGCTGCTGCTGTAGTTGCTGCTGCTGCTGCTGCTGCTGCCATTGCTGCTGCTGTGCTTGACATAAGTGCCGTATTCTGCTGGCTGTGCAGGTGGTTGCCATTGCAGAGGAGGCTGCGCGGCGGGCAGCTGAGGAGGCGGCAGCCCACCAGGCGCAGCAGCGCCACCCGAGCAACCGCTCCAGCGCCACCGGCAGCCACAGCAGCAGTAGCTGCCACAACAGCAGCCGCAACAGCAGCGCCACAGGCTCTGTGCAGCATGGGCCCGGCTGGGATGATAGCAGCAGCGACAGCAGCAGCATCAGCTGCAGCAGCTGCAGCAGCAGCTTGCGGGCTGCGCAGGCTGCTGCGCCGCATGGCTTGCTGCGGTCACTGCAGAAGCTACGGTCGATGAAGAATAGTGATGCGCTACTAGATGCCCTGGCAGCAGCAAACAATAGCAGCAGCAACAGCAGCAGCAGCTGCAGCAGCGGTGGCAAGGCGGGCACTGGTGACGCGCCGTCTGTGTTGGATGCATTTGGCGGGGATTTGGCTGCGTTATTCGGGGAGGAGGAGCATGCACAATTAGGTGAGCGCGGCATGGCTGCTGGCAGAGTTGTATGCACATTGCGCATCTCTCATCACAGTATGTGGCATGCGTGGGCGCGCCTTTATATCCTTTGTCAGGTGCCATTGCAGTTGTCGCTGTGTGTGCCTGCCAGAGTGTGTTGGTGCTTAGGGCACCATCGACGTTGGTCCTGTGCAGTTGCAGCTGTCTGCGCCCTCTTGCCCACTAACGCTTCCTAGGCGTCCGCCTCACAACTCTGTTGCACTTCTGTGCATGGCTCCTTGCACCTGCTGCAGTTGAGGTGCTGCGCCATGCTGCGCAGCAGCGGCTAGACGGCGCACAACCAGCAGGCACATCAGCAGCAACAGCAGCAACAGCGAGCCCCAGGGCAGGCAGCGGCCGCAGCAGCCCCAGCAGCCCCAGCAGCAGAACCGGCGGCTCAACTGCAGCAGCAGCAGCAGCAGCAGCAGCAGCAGCAGCAGCAAAGCATGGTGGGCGGGGTCCCGGCGCGCTGCAGCCGCCATTACCTGCGGCAGCAGGCCTAGTGGGCGGCAGCCAGCACATGACCTCCAAGCTGCAGCAGAAGGTGCTCACGCAGGAGGTGCAGGTGCGCGGCATGTTGCTGCTTGGTGTGTGTTGATGAATGTACATCCGCGGAGTGTGTTGGCGGGCCGGTTGCATGCATTGCAGAATGCGTGCATTGCAGAATGCGTGCATTGCAGAATGCGTGCATTGCAGAATGCGTGCATTGAGTTCTGCAGGCTGATGAATGCATGTGCATTGCATGCTGGCAGAGAACACAAGGGCTGCAGGTGTCTGATGTGGCACCCAAGTGACTCCTCCTTGCATCGCGCTGTGGCTGCTGTGGTTCACAAGCAGGACGGGCTGCCCTGGAGGTGACACTACTGCTGATGTTGCTCCTGCTGCTGCTGCTGCTGCTGCTGCTGCTGCTGGCGTGCCTGCATGCAGGTGCCCAAGTTTGCGCTCAGCATGCCCCGGAGCGGCGCCAGTAGCCCATCAGCAGCAGCAGCAGCAGCAGCAGCAGCGGCCGGGCGCAGCAGCAGCAGCAGGGCTCGGTCAGCCAGCAGCAGCCCAGTCCCTCGCTGCCCTTCCGGTGTTGCGAGGACGAACGTGGCATCTCCCAGCAGCCACTGCCATGCAGCTGCTGCAGGCAGCACTCAAGTTGCAGCACTAGGGCTGTTAGGGCCCAGTCAAGCTGCAGCAGGCGCTGCTGGAGACTGCACAATCCACGAATATGATGCCGTAGCGCAAGCAGTGCCACATGTATGCGGGCCTGGCCTGAGTGTGCTAGGCACAGCCCACCCTCAACTATAGACGGGGGTGTTATTGCAGCAGGCACATGGTGTTCAGTGTCATGGGCTTCATGCAGGACCAATGGTCCGTGGGCACAAGGGGTAAACCACCATATGGTGATGCATGTGACATGTTATTTTTGACCTGGTGATGGCCATGCACTACTGGCTCGGTCGAACAATGGTAATTTCAACCAATATTCAGATTACGAACAATTCGACCTTCATCGATTATTCGTCCCCTAATACGGAGTTGTCGTCATATTTTCGCAGGCCCCTGCGCTGACAATTAGCAGCAGCACACCCACAAATGACACGGCCACTGCGACTGCGTAAATGCGTCTGGATGCAGCTTGTTGCCGTCAATACTGTGTAATGCTTTGTTACCAGCAAATGAGCTGACGATCCAGCAGCCATATCAAGAGCAGCTCCAATGGAAACACCACAGCAGCCACTTGAACAGCAGCACAGGCGTCAGCAGCGTGCTGCACAGCCACAGCAGCAGCGCCAGCAGCATTCTACGCAGCTGCCTGCTGGCTTGTATATGCAGCAGCAACAGTATCAGCACTTTCACCAGCAGGTGTCTGCATACACCCAGCAGCACGCACGACCGCAGCAGCGCAAGAAAGCCCCGGTGTCAGGGAGCAGGCGCCAACGCTCAGATGCTGGTGTTCCCAGGGGCTCACGTGCACAGCCTAATGCAGACGACGCTCAGCAGCAAGCGCGGAGGATGGATGCTGATTTCCAGGCTGCATATGCAGCAGCATACCAGCAGCAGGATGATCAGGAGGCCAGCCAGCGCTCAATCCCTGCCTGGGACCTGCTGCAGCAGCAGCTGCGAGCGCTGCACCGCCAACAGCTAACAGCACAGCAGGAGTATGTAGCTGTGCAAGCTGCTCAGACAGGGCAGGCCCGACGATCAGACCATCAGCGGCGCACGGAAGAGAGCTTCAAGCAGTACCGTGCAGCTGCCCCTGCGCTGGCATGCTGTGTGCTTGAGCAGCAGGCAGCGCCACCCGCCCAGAGCAGCTGCAGTGTCTGCCAGCAGACTGGTTGCACCATACGGTACGGCGCGCAGTGCTGCACAACTTGAAAAACACGGGCGGCATCATACATGAGTCATGCCTGATGCGGTGCGAATTGTTGCTTCTGCAGGTGCTTCACCTGCAACCCTGCAGCCGAATGCCATGTGCTGCTGTGTGACAGCTGTGACACGCAGCGTCATGCAGCAGCCCACCTGCATGACAGGCAGCAGTACGTTACTGCTGGGCACTGGCAAGACCTGCCCTGCGCCGACACCGCTGCTGGTGAGTGTTCGTGCGCAGTAAGCTCCGTCTGTTCTGTGCACTTTGTAATTTGGCAGACATGTCCCACATTTCAGTTGCGCTCCTGCAGGGTACTTCCCCTTCAAGCCCACCTCATGCACCGGCTGCAGACAGTCAGGCTGCTTTGAGGCTGAGCCGTGCGCGCTGCAGCCGCTGGATTACATCACGCGTGGTGAGGCACCGGTACTGCAGTAGTGCACATCACTAGTTTTGTCAGCATGCTCGAGTCTCATGTGCCACGTACTCGTGGACAACAAGGTCTGCCTTGTCATGTGACCTTGTTGTGTGTCGGGGGACTGCTGCGATGATAGCTTATTGCAGGCAACACAACCTGCAAGCTGTTGCTTCATGCTCTGCAGATGGCATTGTTGAAGCAAAGCGCGCAGGCTTCAAGTGCACAAGCTGCAGCACAGTTGTGTGGCAGCAGCCAGAGGACTTCCTGCGCGTGCGGGCATGGCCTGCATCACTGAGCGCAAGCCACGTGCGGTGTGTGTGCGGCGTTGTCAATCCTCGTCTACTCTGCCAGCAACCATCCAGCAACCCCTGCTGCAAGTGTGCTACAGTGACATTCAACTGCATGTATTGGCATGTAGCATGTGCTGTAAGCCTGACATCTTTTGACTTGCTGCCTAATCAGCCTACCTCTCACCACAGTGGGGCTTTCTTATCAGGGTTGCTTTTTCTGCTGTTGCAACACAGGACTGTGGTGGATGTGGCACTGCTTCAGCTGTGGGACTCCATGCGGCTGTGCAACCCTACCATCTCATTGAGTGGCTTCCTGAAGGGCATCGTGGACGCCGCGGCCGTTCTGCACCCCACGCAGGTGCGGCTGCGGCACGCGCATCAGCCTGCATGCTTGTTTTGCTTGCTGTGAGTGCCCGGCTGTCCATTCTGTGCGCCCTCACATGCACCTTGCTGCTGTGCAGCCGCGTCGAGAGATCAACATGCGCACCTTCCGTAGCGCACACCGCGAGTACAAGTTCTGCCAGACGGACCTGCGGCTTGGTCTTCAGCTGCTGAACGACCTGGAGTGCCCAGCATGCAGTGAAGGCATGGCTGGCGTGCACATCGACGCCAACATGAAGCTGTTCACCTGGCTGCGGCACAGGGAGCTGTGGCGGCAGCAGCACTACAGCGAGTTCTTTGCAGCCGATGCAAGCGTGCAGCTGAGTCTGCGAGCCCTGGACTTGGCGATGGGCAGCACGGTGAGGATTGTGCTGCTGTGCCACATGCCGCCTTGCATCAGAAGAAGCTGCCCCACGTGCAGTGTCGCGGCATAACATGCGTCTGTAGCTGGTATGTTTTGTGTACAACATGTGCATGGTAATGGTTTGCATGTCGGCTGCTGTTGTGACAGTGTGCAGTGAAAGATCATCATTGCCATAGCCTTGCAAAGTCAGAGCTGCCTACTGGGATGTGCTGCCTGCAAACTTTACTTGAACATGTGCAGTGCCGCGTCCCAGACAACGTCTGCAATGGCTTGTGGGCTGCGGCATCTGATGGCCAGCAGCGGCGGCAGGCTCAGCAGGAGATCACAGGGCGCTGTGTGGGTGAGTAAGGCATGGACCTTTGCTTCTGCTGTGAACATGCAGCGCACCGGCTGGCATGGCCCTGTTCTCCTGCTCTGAACATGCAGCGCACGGGCTGACATGCTGCCCTTCTTGTCACTGCGACTGTCCTTTGGACAGTGCATTTGCGCTCATGTGATGACTTACTTCGTGTTGTGACTGCACTGCAGCAACCGATGCACGGCATGGCGGGCCAATAGCAGCCGCCAACCTGATTGGCAGTGGCGAGCGCTATGGCTATGCCTTCCACATCGCTGCCCAGAACCTCATGACCAGCGGTCTGCAGCAGCTGCACATTGACATCATGTGTAAGTGGGCGGCTTGGAGCGAGCGCGTTGTCGAAGCGCTGCAGCGGTACCAAGCTCCCACCACGCAGCAGCAGCAGCAGCAGCAGCAGCAGCAGCAACCTCAGCAGCAGCAGCAGCAGCAGCAGCTGCAACCTCAGCAGCAGCAGCAGCAGCAGCAGCAGGAAGAGCTGAAGCAGCTGCAGCAGCGCATACAAGAGCTGCGTGATTTGGTGTGCACCGGCAGCTGGGGCGCAGTGCGCAAGGCCTTGTCGCATGCGCATGGCACGCTGCACTCACAGGCTTGTCAGATGCTGTGGCAGCCAGGGTGGACCAGCGGCTGCGCCAAAACACTGGGCGAGGAGTGCGAGCAGCTGTTCTCCTATCTCTCTAGGTTTTCTGGCACAACGCGGAACCAGAGCTCAGCAGGTGGGTGCGCATGCTACTTTTTGCTCGCCAGGTACCCAGCTTTTTACTTGGCACTAGTTGTCCTAGGGTTACAGCTGACAAGCGCTGCCCGATGGGCATGTTGCTGCATCACATCTGATGTTGCTGCAGGCTCCTCAGA